>OX101824.2:46823928-48200595 GCA_944452925.2 Chrysolina oricalcia
TGTATCTTGAAACACAGCTAATTCAAAATAAAACCTCTTGCAAGTTCCTTGGTCTATATATTGACAATAAATTGAGGTTCCAAGATCATGTGAATTCATTAACAAAAAAACTCTCCTCTGGATGTTATGTGATTAGAACTATAGCTAGAGAACTAAACTTCGATATGGCAAAAACGGCTTATTTTTCTTTGATAGAATCCCATCTTAGGTATGGAATTGCCTTTTGGGGTTTTTCTAGTCAGCTGCTCTTAATCGGTCTTTGTTCTTCAAAAAAGAGCATATGTGTAATACTGAGTCGATGGAACATTGCAAACCCCTCTTTATTCAGCACAAAATACTCACATTGGTTAGTATATTTATTTTTTTATCCATAAAGTCAATTTAAGTGCAGTTAATCCACAACCTAGTTATAGCACAAGGCAAGATGGGAATATACCACTTCCGATCCCCAAATCATCCTTGACAAAATATTCAGTTATTTACGAGAGCAAAAAAATATACAATCATCTGCCTTCTCAAGCTAAAGCGATTAAATCCCTATTCTCCTTTCGGAAGGAAGTAAAAATCATGCTACTTGACAAGGCCTACTATAACATTCAGGAATATTACGATGATCAATTATTGTGAGCAGATGTACTATTGGTTGTGCAGCATGCATTTGTTTATGATTTCCTTACTTTAACTGAGGCATTTTTATCTCCTTTTGATATTTATCAGATGGTGGCTGTGATTTAATTGTATATGACTTTACTTATTAGTGCGATTTTTATTTATAATTTTATGTATTTAATATTTTACGATGCTTTGTCTATAAGATTTTATATCTTCTGTTTTGACAATAAAGTATACTTGATTGATTGATTCTTCGTTCGATAAATCTTAATCAGAAAATCCAAACCAATAGCACCTATTTGAAAACAAAAATCAAAATTTGAAAAATGCATTTAAATTTGGCAGTAGAATCCAGAAAAGAAAACAAATTCATAATCAAATAGTTCCCAAACAAAATTTTAAAGAAGAACTCACAGTAGATAGTTGTCAAAATAAAATGATAAATGACAGATAGATGACAAAGGGTGACAATGGTGACAAAGATGGACAAAGAAACTTTGGTATGATGTAGTTTAGTAACAAGTTTAGAATGAAAATTCGATGCGAGTGGAAAGTTCCGAGCGCGAGCCGAAGGCGAGCGTGATGAACCACGAGCATCACGAATTTTCATTCTAACCGAGTAGCAGACTATACTTTCTCCACGATAAAAGATAGGAAACGAGACAGCAATAATTTTGACACTTACTCAAATTTCGCCACTACGATGACAATCAACTGCGTCAAGGCTAATGTTATTATTGCTAACCAGTGTGAGAATATTATTCTATCACAAGAGAGAGAATGTAATAGATATTAACATTGCATGAGGGCAGAGGTGTTGCAGAATATTTCTTCAATCTCAAGAGAGAGAATTCCAGCATTCTGTAATCAAATTTGATTTCAGAATTGGCAAATTCTGTGATGATCGTGGAGAATAGTATATTCTGTAACAAGGTTAGAATTAAAATTCGATGCGAGTGTAATCAAATTTGATTTCAGAACTGGCAAATTCTGTGATGATCGTGGAGAAATATATTATATACTTACTCTAGAATGCTAATCCCCATGTCAAAAGTGTTGTAAAATGTTCAGGCTAGTCCGCAATGCGCATGTGCGTCATTAGTGATTTTTGTAACAGGCCCGGTTTTAGTAAAATATTATGGTACTTGTGAAGATTAACAAACGTTAATTCTGAATCTCGGAGAATAAGGTTGGAAACCTCATTGTACTTGTACCTGTTATTTGTATTTAGCCGATTTGAATACATATTTTCACATATTTATGATCCTAAATATTCAGCAAAGGCCATCAGAAAGTAGAGTACGGTTATTATTTTTATATATCGCTCTGAAGCGATTGATTTTTGGTTTCACATTCACTTGTAGTTGTAGCTGTAGTTAACCAACAAAAACCTACGGAACCACCCCAAATCGTCGGTGCGAATTTCAAGGAAGCACTGGATTGGAAAATAAATTGAACGAACAAAAAACTATGAAAATTTATTTCAGCTAGTATCATGAATAATTTCAACTCAAATTGGATTTTTGAAATTGGATGCTTGGAAGCTCGAGGTTTATTTTTGGAACGATTCATGTCAAAATATGCAACTGCATTTAATTTAAATCAGTTGAAGAGATTAACATGCTATTTCTACTAGTATTTCTGGTTGTACTACATCACTGCAATTTCCACAATAGGGGTGCATGAAAAAGTGAGGCTAGAAGCATTTTCCTTACCATCAAAGAAAAGTACTTCCATATTGACATTCATTTTCTGAGGCGATTGGAGATTCTGTGTATGTTTAGTACTTTTTGTAGGAATCTAGAACTCATAATATAAGCGGTGTGGCAGAAAGTAGTCACTCGCCATGCAAGCTTACGCATACACAGTATTGGTACTGCACTAGGTTTCAAATTATTCTATTGTCCTTTTCATATGAATGTTCATGAGGAAAATGTCTGCCACAAATTACAATTTTCTCACTCAAATGTTCTGCTGGGGTCTCTTCTTAACAACAATAACCAATAATCATGCCTTTTTTGTCAACAGTAAAACCACAAGAGCTTTTTTTTATCGGATAAATTTCTTTTTGTAACGAAATAATTTTGCCAATCAGTAATTTTACGAGAAAAACTGACATGACAAAATCGGGAGACCGAAGGTCGACCGATTTTGTCAAATGTTAGTTTTTCGAGCAAAATTACTGATGGAAAAATTTTGAGTTAAAAAGAAATTTATCCTTAAAAGAAAAGCTCGAGTGTTTTTTGGCAAGTAAAATTAACGACCGAATATAAATTGTCTCCATATTGACGCTTTAGTATTTTTTGTAGATTGCGGGATTGCTTTTTCTATATATTTTGTTATTTGTTGAGTCGAAACTTCCCCAAAACAACTCATGTTGTAATGTTTCAGTATCAACCTCCGAGCAATAAAAGATATAGAGAGGGTTTTCCTGTATCTTTCTTGGAAGCAACATACCCGACGTTGTTTATAAACATCTATGCTCGGATCATGTTAAAAAAGAACATTATCGGATATTTCCGTTTCCACTCATTAATCAGGTTGGAATTCCGTATTGTTATTCACTCTTAACTTGGCGATCTAGTTTGTTTACGTACGTTGACAACTTATTCATCGTCAGTTCAGTTTGGATTTGAGCCTATTTGTATAATTGTTTTAATTTTAAGTGGTAAAAGTGTTGTGTTGGATTGTTAAATTGTTATATTGGAGACCATATCTCTGCGAAATGGCGATAACGTGTGAAGTTTTTAGGCTGAAAAAGTTATCAAGCACTAAACAAACATTCAACAAGTGAGTATCAAATCAAACCATGGGCGTCGCAGCATGGCATCTACCATGTTGGATAGGCATACTCTACTTAGCTTTTAGTAGTATTATTAAAGTTGATTTTTACTGATTCTCGATTGTGAGACAAAAATACTTGTTGCAGTAGGTACATTGAAAAATTTAAGTAATTTAGCCAACTCAACTCTTCAAAACCGAATTCAAATTATACGAGGCTTCTTTGGTAAGTCCGTGACTTTTTAAATTTCCCGCGCAGTAACTTTAAATGCAACACTGCTGCTGTCAACCACCATCTTTCAATAGATTGCTGTCAAATTTTGAGCAAGCTGCGACATTTGGTTTGTGTTTGACAGCAATTAGAAGCAGACAACCTCGTGAATTTTAACAAAAATGGAAAAAAGTGAATTTCGTGTGTTGATTAAGCATTATTTTTTGCGTAAAAAAACCATAACTGAAACCAAGGAAAGACTTGATAAATACTATGGGAACTCTGCACCATCAATTTCAATGGTTAAGAAGTGGTTTACTGAGTTCCGTTGTGGTCGTACCAGCACAAGTGACGCCGTACGTTCAGGTCGCCCAAAAGAGGTCATCACGCCAGAAATCGTCGATAAAATCCATGGAATGATATTGGACGATCGGAGAATAAAAGTACGTGAGGTAGCTGAGGCTGTAGGCATCTCAACTGAGCGAGTACATCACATTTTACATGAATATTTGGACATGAAGAAGCTATCCGCGAGATGGGTGCCGCGATTGCTCACACTCGACCACAAGCGCAACCGTGTAACCACTTCAAAGGAGTGTTTGGCAAAGTTCAATCGCAATCCGGGCGAGTTTTTACGCCGTTATATAACCGTAGACGAAACATGGATCCATCACAATACCCCAGAGACCAAGGAACAATCAAAACAGTGGGTGTCAACTGGTGAACGTGCACCAAAGAAGGCTAAGGTGCGTCTGTCAGCCAACAAGGTTATGGCCACAGTTTTTTGGGATGCACGCGGTGTCATTCATATAGATTACTTAGAGAAGGGTAGAACGATCAACGGCGAATATTATTCAGAGCTTTTAGACAGATTCGATATTGATTTGAGGCAAAAACGACCACATTTAGCGAAAAAAAAAGTGCTGCTTCATCAAGACAATGCACGAGTGCACACGTGTGTAGTCACTATGGCAAAAATTCATAAATTGGGCTACGAACTACTACCCCATCCAGCATATTCTCCAGATTTAGCCCCTTGCGACTATTTTCTTTTCCCAAACCTGAAGAAATGGCTGGGTGGTAAGAGATTTGGGTCGAATGAAGAGGTTATAACCGAAACAAACGCCTATTTTGAGGGCCTTGAGAAAACCTATTATTTGGAAGGAATAAAAAAACTGGAAAAACGCTGGACTAAATGTATTGATCTAAAAGGAGATTATGTTGAAAAATAAAACGCTTATTTGCCAATTTTTTTTTCTTTATTCAAATAGTCACGGAGTTACCAAACAGCCCTCGTAAGTTACTAGCTATAGACCCAATCTGCTGGGTACTGGAAAATTTTGTTCATATACAGGGATTATCAAATAACCCGTTCATCAGAAGTTTTCGATGTTTCCATTTGAATAAAAATGTTGCTTCTGGTTGAACCTTACGTGGACATGAACTTCTTGATTGTAAATGAAACACTGTATATTATCACAATTTTAAAATGTAACGAACGGGTTACGTAGGTATAATGATTGTCAAGACAATAATTCTATTCTATCATATTCCTTATGATACTTTCACATTGGTTCAGATACGTTATATATTCAGGTTACCAACCAATAGAGCAGTTGCCAGTTGTGGTGTGAATCACTGATTTTTAAAAATCAAGAATTTGGAGAAATCCTCAGTTATCTGTTCTCACTTTTGGCATCACCATATTTTTCGGTCAGGATATGGAACTATAATCAGTAAAGGAGCATTACCAGTCTTGGCATTTCATGATGAATATTCATCTGATGCGATAAGGTAATATTTTTCAGTTTTATTCAAAATATTTTCCTTACTAGCAAGAATTTGAGCGCAGTTTTAAGGGTTTCCGGAGTGCAAAATTCGTACTGATTATCAAATCAAATGCTCGTATCTGATTTTTTTTAACCCTCACGAATTTTGCAATTTTTCTGCGTATAAAATGGATGCCAGTCATGACCAATCGTTGATGCAGCCATTTTATTCGTAGACAAATTTGCGAAATTCGTGGGGGTATGAACAAGACTTTATTACCACGTGAATGCGCAAGAACTGACAACAACATTGCTATTGTTTTTTTGTAAGTAGTTGACAATGTTTCACTTTGAGTAAGGTTACTCTGGACTTTCATTGTCTAAAAAAGAACAAAGAAAAATTAAATTCTCTGCAATTTTATTCACGACGTTTCAACTGTTAAAATCTACAGTCGTTATCAAGTGTATGATAACTTGATAACGACTTGCAATTTAATTTCTTTTGCCCCACAGCAATAAGCACTACCTTTTCTCATTCAAAATTGACGAATGAAAGTCTAATTTTTTAAAGATCGTAATAGAATTAGTGTATGCTGTGTCAGTACACGTAGCGTGTTAACAATTCTCACATCACGTACAATAAACAGTCACTTATTTTTGCACCTGTTACATAAATAACTATTTGTCCAGTACATATTCATCATGAGTTCTATTTATGAATAAGTTATTTATGCAACCATTTAGGAAATATTGCCATTCGTATGACAGGAAGAGTTTAATCCAAAAATTCATTGTATTAACTTAAGAACATGTTACTATTTTTTGACAACACTCGCAGAGTGCGGGTACATGGCAGCTTTTATTTGCTGTGGCACTCCAGGGCGACTTTGCATTGGAAGCGCATTCACTTTTCATCTGTAGGAAGACCTACAGCAATACTGCTGGTGGTTGGTGCGCATTTCAAGCATTAGACATAAGGGTTGCAGCTAAATAACAAACTTGCTTTCCAACCAGGCATGTGGTCGTCTATCGATGCCGATACATGTGATAACAAATTTGTCTGCACCGACCGTGTCTAATTAATAATATATAAGAAAATGTATCAGCACGCCACTGGTTCTAAGCTTAGCTCCAGTTTTCAAAACAATAACAAATCTTCTCCTCACCTACAAATCATAACAAAGGATAGCGGTATGCAGCTTTCACATCAATATGTGTTGTTTATATAGAAATGGCACCTCTATAGGTATCTTTTATTGCTCGGAGGTATCAACTATCAACAATACTTAAATTACTGGCAGGGCAGACATTAAAGTGACGTAAGCATACCAGTTGTAGACGCTAAAGAGAAACAGGCGTTTTTATCGGTGATAAAAAATGATGCACCTTTTTTATCGCTGTCAAAATGACAATACAGTCATCTTTAAATGACACATTTCATACAGGAGTTAATTTATCAAGATAAAATAATATTTAGGCTGTTTTGAGCAAAGCATATAGGTACATAAAAAATTTCATCATCTACCAAAAATTATTTATTTCAGGTATTTTTCCTTTACACAACACTAACCAGTTCATTGTTTATTTGTAGGAAGAAACAGCTTTATTAGAAATTGTCTTTAACGGAACAAGATTAATGCAAATTCACGAATGATGAACGAATAACCAACGACATCAAACACCACACAAAACGACAAGAGAAAATATGAAATTCTAAAAACCGTCTCTGATCTCTGACAAGAGTGACAGATCTTAGTGACAAGTCTTCCCGTTGATGAAAAAGCACTGTTGCACGGTCATTATAATTACAGTAGCATAGGGTACATTATTGTTTTAAATAAGTTTCTTTCGCGCCTGAATTTCGGAGTAATCTATCTCTGAAAGGTTCTTTTCGGTTTTAAAAAGTCCTAAATGCGCTGTCAAATTACTCTCTTTCAATTGTCTCATAACAAAAAACTCTGAATTAGAATACCAAATTAGTTTCAAACTTGGCAACGATCTACCCAAACTACACTGATGACGCGCATGCGCACATCGTAAACGGGTCGCATACGCGGCATGCTTTTCGCCGTGAAAATTGGCGGGATTAGCATTCTAGAGTAAGTATATAATATGTATTTCTATGTAATTCTCAACCAATGTTACCATTGCACCAACCCAAAATAATTAACAGTTTTGCTGCTAAGGGGCGTTGAAATTACCCCTTGCGCAGAATAGACTATTTATTTTTGAACCCCGTAACAATATTTTCACTTGTTTCATTGTTGCTAATGTTGCACAATATTGTGCTATTTTATAAAATAAATCCTTACCTTGCCCCTTCTTCCCCCCAACTCCTATAACGAACCGGAAAAAAATTCTCAAGTGCCTTTAAATGTATCGTCGAATGTTTAAATATGCCTGAATAATGGAAATAGTAGTTTTTTATGATTATTCCCCCTCCCCCCAAATGGCACAAAACGAAAAAAATTTGGTGGATTTTTCTGAATTTTTAATATGATGCAGCTCAAGTTATATTGAAAAGAAATTATTTGGGTGACAAACCCCAAAAATGAATAGTTTCGAAGGCGTTGAAATCATACCTTGCTCAGAATAGATTATTCATTATTACAGGCGAAAACAATATCTCTACGTATTTTAGTTCAGATTATGCCGAACAATTGTGAAATTGAAACTCCTATTTCAGAACACGAAAAAAGTTAATTCAGTCACCAACTCAAATTCAAATTATGGATGTATAATTTTTATTTATTTTCAAGATATTCGCCCATTTAATTGATATCAAAAAAACATGAACTACGCCCTACTACGAATTAAGCAAATTTCACCGATATTTTTTTGAAGGGAAGGAAAGGTGGAAATAAACAACTGTAGGTACGATTTCCTTAATTTGAGCTGATTAAAACATTTATTATGATAAAGCATTTACAAGTAGTCGAGAATAAATTTTTTTCGTGTTCTAAATAGGGATTGGGGTAAGGGGGAGGTTTTAGATTTTCAATAAATAAAAAATTACACAATTTTTCAGCACAATCAGAACTAAAATACCTAGAGATATTGTTTCCGTCTATAATAATGAATAGTATATTCTGAGCAAGGTATGATTTCAACGCCCCCTGGCATCAAAAGTATTCATTTTTGGGGTTTATCACCCAATTGATTTCTATTCAAAATAACTTGAACTGCATCATATTAAAAATTCAGAAAAATCCACCGAAATATTTTCGTTTGGGTCATTTGGAGAGAGGGGGGATAATTCAACGATACATTTACAGGCACTCGAGAAATATTTGTTTTGCGTTTCGTAATAGGTGTTGGTTGAAGAAGGAGGGGTGAGATTTTTTTTTTATAAAACAGCACAATATTGTGCAACATTAGCAACAATGAAACAAGTGAATATATTGTTACCGGATTAAAAATTAAATAGTCTAATCTGCGCAAGGGGTGATTTCAACGCCCCCTAGCAGCAAAACTGTTCATTTTTTTGGGTTGGCGCAATGTTAACATTGGTTGAGAATTACATGGACTACATCATACCAAAAAATCAAAAGAGTCCACCGGGACCCAAATTCCATAAGGCGTTTGCGGGGTCCTTTGGCAGTAGAATCCAGAAAAGAAAACAAATTCAAAATTGAATAATTCTCAAATAAAATATAAAAGAAAAACATATAGTAGATAATTGTCAAAATAAAATGATAAATACAGATAGATGACAAACTTTTAATGAAATGAACGAAAGTAGTGGAAAGTGGAAATCAAACTTTGAAGAAAATAATGTTGGAAAATAATAAAACAACCGAGCAAAACTCAACTACAATAAGAAAATAAAATGTTAAAAAGTGATAAAATTTAGAAAATAGGACGTTGTCAATAATTTATAAGGTTTTATAAAATCAAGAAGTGCGTCAGTGATAGCGAACAAGAAATTCGTAACTAGGGAGATTGTTGTTAAAAACACGGAGAGCAGAAAATATTTTGAGGAATGAATTCAACAAAAATTTCATGAAAAGCATTTTAATCCAGTAACCTTGTCATGAAAAGCATAGGCCTAAGTTGCATCAAATGGTGGTAGTGAAAACTGTTAAATTTTTGCACTTTTTTTGGTTTTGTACCATTTTGACCATGAAGGGGCATGGTTTCGAAGAAGACCCATCCATACAAGATGGATATAGGCTACTCGACTATGCATTTAGCCAACTTGCTGGATACTACTGTCGAAGAACAATTATTCCATTTCAGGAGATCCAGGACGATGAATATTGCACTGGAGAAGGCGGATTGGTGGATTTGCTTGGCCCTGAAAGAGAAGGACCACCTTCAATTGATATTTTGTGTACACTCGATGTATATGTTTGTTGAATAAGTTTTACGTCTCCTCTTCACCCCCCTTCAAAATGTTCAATTGAATGAATGTTCACTCCACTGACTCATATCAATACAATAGAAAGAGCTCTGAACGTAATCGCCGAGCTCAGGTACATTCATCTCCTGAGGTGATATTTGAGGAAACAACCACTCCTAATATTCCCCAAGAAATTGTTTTATCCAATGATAAAAACAAATTGAAGCTCATACAACTCTTGAAAGTGACATTTCAAGCCAAACACATTGAGGTTCTTCAGGCTGAAGAAGGTGCTGACACACTAATCATCACAACAGCCATCAGAAAGGCCTCTGAATTTCAGGTCATGATTATTGTAGAAGAAGAAATGGACTTGCTGGTGATCCTCACTGGCCTCGGGAGTCCCACACCAGGTACTATATACCTTCAGAAGTGTAGAAGAGGCAAAACGCCAGATGTTTCCTACTCCACCACCTCAACATCTGAAGACAGTCATCTCATCCCTTTTACTCACACCTTCAGTCACTCAAATGGGGATGGGTATCTACAGCCCGAGGCATTTTCCCAAGATGATGTCACGAGAAGTAGCCCCCTCGAACCTGCTGAACATGATTTCCTGCAGTTGAAAGAAGGGTTGCCGAAATGCTTGCAGCTGCGGGAAAGCAGGTTTGAAGTACTCATACTCGTCTGGACGATGTCAACATCCTTGATTTGGACGAGCTCGACGACAATGACGAGATGGATAGGCTGCCCAACTCGCTGGAGATACTGTTGTCGAGGAACTACATCAGATATTCTCACACTGTTATTATTGCTGAAAGTTACGTTTATTCCTATTTATAATTCCCTCAAATCTTATAGAACCGTTATTTCTATCAATTCATACTTACCAACACGTGTATGCCAGTTATATTGAGACTCCTTAACAATGTTTTTACCTTGGGATATTCGAAATAATAATATTTTCGTCCCATTTCAGGCGATCCAGGATGATGAAGGGGCGAATTGGCGGATTTGCTTGGGTCTGGTCCGTCGAAGGGAAGGAAACATTGACGTCCCCCCCCACAAAACCTCACCACTCCTCCCCCATCCTCTATCAAAATGTTCAATTGTATAAATGTTCACTCCACTGACTCACATCAGACAAATTGTTGAAGATATACAGACAATATGAAGAAGCATGAAAATTATCTTAAAATTTTCACATTTGGAAAATTTGCCATATTTTGACAAAGTATATCTCAAAAAGTATGGGGTCCATTTTAATATCATGTCAAAGAAAATTTATTCTAGTTTTACATAAAAGCCAATCAAATATTTGATGTTCCGTTAAATATTCACCATGGCGTTAAATGCGAAATAGAAACGCTGATCAATGACTTGATGTCACATTAACTTAAAATTACGTTAACTGATATTGAACGTTGAATATCGGTTATATAAAAGCCAAACAAGTTCTAATGTTACATCAACTCGAATTCAATCATGCGTTAACTTATTGAAACTGTTTTCATCAATTATTTCATAATTTCAATAATGTTTCTAATTGGTCAACATTTATTTTGAATCTTCATAATTTGATTTTAAAAAAAAATCAGATCGTAGAATTTTTCATTCTCAAATATTTTAAATTTTTACCAACTTTCGGTAGCACTGATGATGACTGTTATAGTCGAAAGCGCTCTGCTGTAATTTTAATGAATATTAAATTTATTTCTGCACAAAATACAAAATTTCTTGAGGTTTACAATGATTGTTACTACAGCTAAATACCAATCAAGTGACCCTTTGCTAAATGACATCATTTAGTATACACCCTGTGTATGTGTAGGTTTTTAACTACCCTCTTCTACAAATTAGGGAATGAGGCACATACAGTGCGAATTTTTAAACTGGTAGGCTGTGGTCAAAGAGATTAAACGTTATCTGACTAGGAGAGTCTAATCCCCATAAGACAATGTTGACACTAAAACAGAACATGAAATAAAAGTGTACTCTAATAGTTGTTTAATCAACTAGTGTATTAATGAAGGCGATTAATGATCGATATATTTCAACGCGTAAGCCCTGTGGAAGAGTAAATACTCTCAAAAACTGTCAATTTTATATTTCAAGATGCGTTGAAATGAATTATTTAGTTATTTACAGTCGAAATAAATTACGCAGACAGAGTTAAGACTATTTTTATCACAATTGGTGTAAGAAGTCAGATTTTCAATATAAATGAGTGTGGTGGACAGTATCCGTGTGAACTTTGTAAAATAGACCCGTTAACCAAACAAGTGTTTGCGATGAGAATAGTTCCCAGACAAAAATAAATTCTTGAATTATAAACTCGTGTAAAACTTATATCTCGTGCAAAGCCAAAAAAACAAAAAGTGTTTTCGAGGAGAGTGTGCCTTGACTTGAAAGACGCGAAATTGAAACAGGAATTAGAGGAAAGGGAATTCGAAACAACTGGTAAGAAGGCCGCACTCCAGAAAATACTATCAGAGGGGAGAAGACCCCGAAACCTTTTTATCCAATGTTTCTGCTTCTCAAAAGAAGCTTTGTAAAATACAGAAGGCTTAAAAAATTACTTTGTGGTGTGGCTAACTTACTCGAAGACAGAATAGGAATCATCAAGAGAGAAATAGACAAAATTAGGGATCAAATGAACACTGAGGTAGATGGAATCGAAGCAGAGATTGACAAAATGAAGGAAACGATCAGTGATGAAATGAAAGACGGAATCGAGGCAGAAAAGCTTTCTTTGAAGCCTCCCCAGTTTGACGGAAAAACTACAAGGACAACTTACCGCCGACAATTTGAAGCTGCTGCCAAAGCAAACGGATTGAATGCAGGGGAAAGAGCTATATTATTAACACTGGCATTGAGTGGAGTAGGGACGAATATTTTACAAACTCTCACTTCCCTAGAACAGGAGGACTACGAACAATTGATTAAACATCGAGAATTATGGTATCGCCAGGACTATCTGATACACATATACCATACACAGCTGAAAAACCACTGCCAGAAATCGGGCGAATCCTCACAGAATCTCGAAGCTGATGTTACACGCTTGACCCGCCTTGCATATTATACAGCCCTGGCGGAAAATGTAATGGAGCGACTAGCAATTCAGGTATTATTGGACAGACACTGTGACCAAGAAACCAAGCAAGCATTGATATAAGCCCGTCCAACACACCGTCCAATACGTGCTTTGGAATTTGATGCCGCGAAACAATCCCGTAAAAGCCAGAGTATGGTTCGAATGGTTTAGTAAGATCCACAGGAGGCTGCTTCTATTGAAGCAGCAATGGGAGGAGTGATAGGGAAAGTGATACATGAGAAGAGACTGATAAGATGCCGGAATTGTAGGAAAATTGGGCATGCACTTGCGTAGAAAATGCCCAACATTCAATTAGTCGAGATCGACGAAGGAGAAGGAGCAATCATCGGCCTGTATCAAACAAGCACCTGTAAATAACGCATCTGTCGCTATCCTTCAACGACAAAATAGACGGACTCATCAACAACGAGCCTTTCATCATGCTGCTGGATATAGGTGCGACTAGGACAATTCTGGGGCTTAACTTTGCCAAAACACCGGCAAGAATTGAATTGTCAACCAAGAAGCTATTGCAACCCTCTTTTCTTTAAAGTTAAATAAAAGGGAGCAATGCAGTCGGCAGTTCTTCGTCGGTAGGCACTATGGGTTCGTTTATACTTTATAACAGAATTATATGATTGAACAGTAACAGAATGGTCACAAAAATAAGACGGGGCGCCACAGCAACTTTTAATATGTCTACAATGTCAAAGAGTACTTACTTGGAAAGTTGAACAACCGAATAACGACAATTAGATGTTATATCCAAAACTATAAGAGACTTTACCATACGATGTTGTCAAGTTGAAGAGTGGTAATCAATAATTAAATGAAACATAAATGAACACACAAACATTTAATATGAATAAATCTTCACTGGACAGAGTAACAGTTTCTCAAAAATAAGACTGTGGTTAAAAATGTTAGATTTCAGCAATCGGCATTTTATCAGGCGAAACCAGGTATTCTACACTTCAGCAAATCAGCTATACTGGAGCCATAATACCATAATTATCCCCAACAGCAAGACGTGGGGCTTAACCAGAGCTTGTGAGATACCCAGGCAAGAAAACGTGAGAATTCCCTGGGTTAAATTCCTCCGGGTACAACAACAACCCTTCCGGGAAGGATTGTATCTTGTACAAAAAAATGTCGGCGTGGTACAAACTTTTAAAACGCCAAATTGTCCAAGATAGGCATCTATCAAAAGCCAGGACATTGGTGAGATAAGAAGAATGGAATTTCCACAAAGGGTCACTTTACAAATTCAGGATTCGTCAGCCGAACAAAACCAAGAACCCCTGTATGGGTAGACACCTGTGGCTTTTACCAATTCTACTATCAGACTCCCGTCTCTCAGTGGGAAACGAAATCCACCTTGAAGATTTTTTCCATCCAGGAAGTTATGTTACCAACATTCAGATATTTCGATATTAGCATGTTCCATGCTTAACAGCTGACAGTTGAAATATCATCGGACAGCTGACAATTAAAATTAAACGTAAACACGAAAGAAATCAAAATATTTGGATTATAATCACATTAAACTCTAAAAATTAAAACAGACAATAATTCGAAGACACTCTTTATGAACCTTCTCAATAACCAGAACTCAGACATACATATGAAGTACTCACGAAAATTCGTTTGAAGACAAAATTGGATGCCAAAGTGAGTATGATATATATATATTTTTTTTTAATAAATTCTAATTCATTTTAATCATTTTTAGATCTACATTTGCAAAGCGTTAAACATATCACACTTTTCTAGTAAGCAACAAGCACTACTCGAAAAACCAATCAGAACCACAAAGTATGCAGTTTCAATGAGAACAAGTCGAAAATAAAAAAGTTATGATTTATTCTGATGGTGCATCCAACTAAATTATTCTCCTTGTAGTGAGAACTTGTAAAATGAGAATTGATCATTAAATGTGGTTTACGAGTTGTAATTAGCATGGGATTGTTGATAAGGTTTCTATGAATGAACTATGAACATGTATATAATATGTTTTGTTAAGGCTCATTGAAAGTAGGTCACCGCAGGGTGAAGTCTACATTGCTCTAAGGCTTTCTAAAAAATTAACAAAATAAAGTAGCGAAAATTTACATGCTACACTATATACAGCAACATGGGAGCTAGCCACTGGATATGGTGAGATACCAATTGAATTGGTTTCAGGCAGTACTAAACTGAAACACGGGGCAGCAGAATAGACATTGAGGACGATTCAATCATTGAAATGGACATCATGAGTTCCAGAGCATTCGAGATGAATTTCAAAGACGGCGTCCTAAGTGTTAACGGAGACTAGCTAGTGCTTCACGGAAGAAATGAGGAGATGATGCGTGTCTTGTTGGCTGAAGATCTGAGCTCACCTGAGAGGGCTGAAATAACTCTGAAGGCTCGTTTGGGCGGAGGTGCGAGCAGTGGAAGCGTGGTAATGTTCGAACCCAATCTTCGTGATGAGGAAATTGGACGAAGAATTGCACTAGGAAAGACAACGTTGTGTACGAATAAATTTGTGCCAGTGAGTTTCATGAATGTTGATCATTATTTGGTGACCTTGAAGAAAGGAACTATTTTGAGGCACTGCTTGTCAATCTCCTCGGTGATTCGGAGTGTGCGCGGTACTGTTACAACCGTATGCATAGTCAATCGCCAGCGCCTCGCCAGAGTTTCGCCGTTCGCTACACAAGGATTATAATGCTCAGTCGAGCTCCAAAAAAGTGACAACCACGCGATAAGTCATATTTAGGCAAAACGCTGGCGATGTACCACTTTTTTGGAGCTCGACTATGCATTATAGTTCTTGTGTAGCGAGCGGCGAAACTCTGGCGAGTCGCTGGAATTGACTATGCATACGGCTGTTAGTCTAATCTAGCCTAGCCTAGCTACCGAACATAAGGATTGTGAAGTGTTACTTCCAATATCGACACTTTCGACACTATCAACCCTTTCGAAGGAAAACATTTCGGGACGAACTGTCCTCAAAAAGAGGGCAATGTAACGAGTCGAAGCCGGCCCTGCTATGCATATCTATTTCTCGCAGGTAAAAAATCGGAATCTGAGTTACGATTCGTCGAAGAGCTAAGAGTCGACTAAGCTTTAAGCTGTTCTAAATAACGGTATGAGCAGCCTCTTTCGTATTTTCTGTAGTTTTACGAATGATCCAGAACAGAAACCTACTTGGATATAAATAGACTTCCGAGATCAGAGAGGACAGAGACAGTTACAGTTCAACATAAACAGGCTGATTTTAGTAAATCAGTGCCATATGAATTGTTCAGTTTGTGAATATGAATTAGTGTTCTACGAGTAGAAACGATTCAGATTAAAACCAATAAAAACTATTTCCATTATAATAACGTCATCTTCGGATTCGCTTGTTTGGTGAGAACCCAGAAGCAATTACGATGAAATATTCAAAACAACTTAGGAAAGGAGTCGAGTTCATACTTACTTATCTGACCCAAAAAGAAATGAACAGTTCAATTTTGTATCCAATTTCTTATGTTATTGTGATTTCCCAAATTATAAAGCCCGAAAGCAACATTTACAGATTACGCAAAAATAATTCTTCAAACAACACAAAATAATCCGTACCTACTCTTCAACCGGACTAGGGACCATATGACTAATTCTCGAACGTTAAGCGTGAGAAACTTCTCAAAAGAGCCTCCTGGCCACACATAATTACATGTTGCAGTACACGTGGTAAAAACATCTATAAAACATTCATAAGTCTACGTAACCCTACCTCTCCTATTAACGTTTGCCTCCGAGTGAAACTCTCTCCGCGATCGAAGAATAAACTGAAGACCATCAGAAGAAAGCTCTCCTGCTAATACGGGTAATGATTTGCTGATGCTGACTGAGTTGCAAGACAATGAATAATTCAGCGAAAACCAGGAAGCCTCGGAGTACTCCATGCTCGTTTGAATGAATTTTCGTTCCCGACACGACAAATTGGTCATGAAGTGGAAGCACAAGTTGTAATTTAATCGGTGAGTATTTCGAAAAGTTATCAATTTGCACGAATGAATAAAATTGGTTTTCATTTTGTATATTTTATCAAGCAAATGAGAAACGAAGGAAAAAATAATAGAAACATTTCTTCTTGAAAAACAAGGTTTGATTTCACAAGTTTTTGAATATAAATGATTGAACTTGAAAGTGAAAAATAATTTTGTATGAAACACAAAGAACTTTAATTTTCTTTCAAACTTTGAGCTTCATTTATTTGAAGTTTATTGACGTTTCACGCAACCAGCCTTATTTCAAGTTTGATGCCATTTCCCGCCTCAAGCTTTATTTCAAGTTTAATGACATTTCACGACTCTAGATTTTTATTATTATATTTGAAGTGTGATGGTGTTTCAAGCCTCAGGTTTCATTACTAGTTTAATGACGTTTCACGCCACAAACGTTATTTCAACTCAAATTACATTTCACGCCTCAAGCTTTAATACAGGTTAAGTGACGTTTCACGCCTCAAGATTTATTTATTTGAGTTGTATAATGACGTTTCACGCCTCAAGCTTTATTTCAAGTTTAATGACGTTTTACACCTCAAGCTTTATTTCACATTTAATGAAGTTTCACGCCACAAGCCTCTTCCTTCATTTTTCAAAATTTTTTAGGCTTCATTTATTCGAATTTTAATGACGTTCCACGCCTCAAGATATTCCTCAAGTATAATGACATTTCACGACTCAAGCTGTAATTCAAGTTGAATGACAGTTAACACCTCAAGCTTTATTTGTTCGATGGGTATTGACACTTCACGCCTCAAGCTTTATTCCAAGTTCAATGACTTTTCACGCCTCAAGCTTTATTTATTTGAGGTTTGATGACGTTTCACTCCTCCAGCTTCATTTCAAGTTTAATGTCGTTTAACGACTCAAGCTTTATTTCAAGTTTACTGACGTTCCACACCAAAAGCTTTATTTCAAGTTTAAGAATTTTCCACGCCTCAACCTTCATTCAATTGAAGTTAAATGACGTTTCATACTTCTAGCTTTATTTCAAGTTTGATGAAGTTTCACGCCTCGAACCTTACTTCAAATTCAATGACGTGTCAATCTGTATTACAAGTTTAATGACGTTTCACGCCTCATGCTTCATTTCAAGTTTGATAACGATTCATGCCTCAAGATATTTTCATTTGAAGTATATTGACGTTTGACGCCTCAAAGTTTATTTCATGTTTAATGACGTTCCACGACCCGAGCGTTATTTATTTGAAGTGTTATGACGTTTTACGCCTCAAGCTTTATTTCAAGTTTAATGATATTTCACACATCAAGCATAAACTCCAGTTCATTAACTCCTCATGCCTCAAGCTTTATTCATTCGAAGGGTGTTGGCGTTTTACGTCTCAAACTTCATTTTGGGTTCAATAAAGTTTCACGCCTCAAGCTTTATTTATTTGAATTGTAATGACGTTTAATGCTTCAAGCTTTATTTCAAGTTAAATGTCGTTTTAACGACTCACGCTGTAATTCAAGCTCAATGGCGTTTAACGCATCAAGTTTTATTTTAAGTTTAATGACTTTTCACTACTCAAACTTTATTTACTTGAAGTATAATGACGTTTCACACTTCAAGCTTTAATCGAGTTTGATGAAGTTCGAATCCTCGAAATTTACTTCAACTTCAATGATGTTTCAAGCCTCAAGCTTTATCTAATTCAAGTGCAATGACGCTTCACGCCTCAAGCTTTATTTCAAAATCAATATCGTTTCATGTCTCAATCTTTATTAAGTTGGATTGTGATGGCGATTCACGTACAAGCTTCAATTCAAGTTCAATAGCATTTCACGCTTCAAGCTTTATTCATTTGACGTCAAATTACGGTTCACGATTCAAGATTTATATCAAGTTTGATGGCGTTTCACGACTCATGCTTTATTTATGTGGATTGTGATTGCGTTTCATGGATCAAGCTAATTCAAGCTCATTGACGTTTCATGACTCAAGCTTTTAATAAAAATTCATCTATTTTAAAAATTTCTTCGTATTATGTTTTGCCTTCCAATTCAACAGTTTATAAATAAAAGTCTAGTTTCAAACCTCTACTGGTCAATGGTTGATATTCCGATGGCAGGAAACAAAAAGTTTCCGAACAGGTACCTGTTTCGTTTTTAACCAGAATACTCTACAGGACAGGACAGGATCTATTTAGATAGAGTCAGCGGTCTGTATTTAGACCAGATTGCAGCTCCTGCGCAGATGGTAAACTTTGTGGCTTAGTGGCTTTGTGTAACTCTCTCCGTGATCAAAGAATAAACTGAAGACCATCAGAAGAAAGCTCTCCTGCTAATAAGGGTTATGATTTGCTGATGCTGACTGAGTTGCAAGACAATTCAGCGAAAACCAGGAAGCCTCGGAGTACTCCATGCTCGTCTGAATGAATTTTCGTTCCCGACAGAACTTTGCAAATTGGTCATGAACTGAAGTGGAAGCGCAAGTTATAATTTAATCGGTGAGTATTGCGAAAAGTTATCAATTTGTTCGATTGGATAAACTTGGTTTTCGTTCTCTATATATTATCATGTAAATAAGAAAAAAACAAATGATCCAAATTAAAAAACTGTTTAAAAAAATAAAATTATAATAAAAATCATTTTGAAATATATGCTTCTGATGGTAAATGATTGATCTAAAAAGTTAAAATGATTTTTTTATGAAACACAAGTCCAAAAGTATTTATTTTTTAAATCTTCAGGCTGTATTCATACAGCTTTATTTCATCTTCAATGACGTGTCTTACCTCGAGCTTTATATTATTTTGAATTTAGTAACGTTTCTCGCCTCACGCTTTATTTCAAGTTTATTGACGTTTTACGCCTCAAGCTCTATATCAAGTTTAATGACGTTTCACGCCACAGAGCTTTATTTCATGTTCAATGACGTTTCATGCCACAAGCTTTATTTATTCGAAGTGTAATAGTGTTTCACGCCTCAAGCTCCATTTCAAGTTCAACGACGTTTTATGCATCAAGCTATATTTAATTGCAGTGTATTAACGTTTCACGCCTAAAGCTTTATTTCAAGTTCCATGTTTCACGTCTGAAGCTTCTTCTATTTGAAACGTATTGACGTTTTAAGAGTCAAGCTTCATTTCACGCCCTAATCTTCATTTATTTGAAATCTAATGACGTTTCACGCCTCAAGCTGTATTTCAAGTTTAATGACGTTTCACGTCTCAAGCTCTATTTCAAGTTCAATGAAGTTTCACGACTCAAGCTTTATTCATTTGGAGTATATTGACGTTTCAAGCCTCAAGCTTTAATTCAAGTTCAGTGACTCTTCACGCCACAAGCTTTATTGATTTCTAAATTCTCCAAACGATATACAAGGGAGAACAAAAATTTGATCAGGAGTAAGTGCTCTTATTTTCGATTATATCGAAAACTTTATTTAGAGAAGTTGTTCACAATTGAAAAGAATATCTAGATTCGAAATCACAGCACCCTTTACAACAAACTATTGACTCTAATTCAACTTACCAATGTCCCTCTCACTTTAATGACATTTCGATGTAAAATTTGGTCTCAATTATTATTTTGGCAGGACTTTAGAAAATGGTTGTGAGTTTTGCAGGTTTTATGGTGCAAATACAATATTTCACTTTGTATCTTTGTACATAACTATCATTACGAATAATTTGAAAATAATGAGTGAATGAATGCTTATTGAAACTAAATAACTAAATAAAACAAATCTGCAAGTTTATTCATAGTGATAACTCTGACAGTAATACTGAAAAGTTTGTTCCTTAGGGTGCTGTGATTTTGAATCTGGATATTGCTTTCAATTGTGAATTATTTTCTGAATTAACTCGGTATTAAATTTCTCCCCTGTATATCTTTTGGAAATTTGAAAGTCTGATATCTTCGATGAGAGTTTTTCGCATTGGCACAACTTTATTGAAAAATATATATTTTTTTCAAATTGATAATTAAAATTTATCCAAAACCGTGCAAACTTTTTGACCCACACTTGTACATGATATTTGAAATTATCCAAACTATGTTGAAAGTTTACTGACTGGTGCAGAATACTATGAAAGGTTGGAGCAATAGTAATTTTTGAAGAAAAATACATGGCCTATCAAACTGAACTCAACCAAGTTTACAAAAATTTCATTTTCATAAGATGCAAAGAATGTATTTGATAGGCTCATATCTTTTAGCTCCAACTATATTCATCGATGTCATAGGGTTTTCTATCCTTATTACTGCTTTTCATTGGCTTTAACAACTATGAACACACGTTAATAACTCGAACAAAAATTATGAATGGATGGAATGGTAAGGGCTGAGATTTAAGAACGCCCTAAACGGTGAATCCCAATAAGGGGTGGTCATGGTTAGGCAACCAAAATTACAACTGTAATAATCTTTAGTTGCATACTTATCTATTGAATCGTTCTTCATTTGCAATCGCTAGTAATAGCATGGGATAAAAGACATTTTTTGAAAATCAATCAAGCTTTATTTATGATTGAATTTTCAGATTTAGCAAAGGAATAAAGTATACAGAATACTTATATTAGAATTTTCCATTTTCCAGGTAAGAGATAATCTTTGAGTAAGGTTATTCTGGACTTTCATTGTCTAAAAACGAACAAAGAAAAATTCAATTCTCTGCAATTTTTAATCACGACGTTTCAACTGTTGAAATCTACAGTCGTTTTCAAGTGTATAATGCGACAATCTCAAGGATACTTCTTATATATGCTGTGGATAATTTTGTGTCATTAGTCTAGGGGTAATTTGGCGGTATTCAGGTAAGCTTGTTAATTACAGTGCCGGGCCCCTCCGGTACAGCATTGTTAATTCTTATCGCAATTTTAGTTGATCCATGCCACTAATTAAGGGTTTCCACACATTACGGATTTCTATGCTGGCCTGACTAAAGACTTTGTTGTTCATAATATATGCACTCTCTTTAAACTTCCTTCTATACCAGCCCTCTTCTTTATGGATGACTTCGGCTTTAGTCCATTTTATGTTGTGTTGGGTCGTCCAGACATGATCCGCTATTCCTGACTTTGATGTTTCTCCTCGTTGAGTGTTTCTCTTGTGTTCAGCGAGTCTAACGCTAAGTGGTCTCTTAGTTTCTCCAAGATAAGCTTCGCCGCATTCCCAAGGGATGCGGTAGATGCAGTTTTTGGAGTCAATGTCAGCGTTACGTGGTCTGGTCTTTGTGAGATGTCTGCGAATAGTGTTACCTGTTTCAAGGCAGGAATAGCGGATCATGTCTGGACGACCCAACACAACATAAAATGGACTGAAGCCGAAGTCATCCATAAAGAAGAGGGCTGGTATAGAAGGAAGTTTAAAGAGAGTGCATATATTATGAACAACAAAGTCTTTAGTCAGGCCAGCATAGAAATCCGTAATGTGTAGAAACCCTTAATTAGTGGCATGGATCAACTGATATTGCGATAAGAATTAACAATGCTGTACCGGAAGGACCTGGCACAGTAATTAACAAGCTTACCTGAATACCGCCAAATTACCCCTAGGCTAATGACACAAAATTATCCACAGCATATATAAGAAGTATCCTTGAGATTGTCGCATTATACACTTGATAATGACTGTAGATTTCAACAGTTGAAACGTGATTAAAAATTGCAGAGAATTGAATTTTTCTTTGTTCTTTTTTAGACAATGAAAGTCCAGAATAACCTTACTCAAAGTGAAACATTGTCAACCACTTTCAAACAAACGAAGAGATAATCTTTTCCAAGGACGGATTCAA
Source organism: Chrysolina oricalcia (assembly GCA_944452925.2). NCBI lineage: Eukaryota > Metazoa > Arthropoda > Insecta > Coleoptera > Chrysomelidae > Chrysolina > Chrysolina oricalcia. The sequence continues at coordinate 46,846,521 of OX101824.2, forward strand.
AGGGGTGTAATGTGAGTCTTACACCTAACGAGATTTTTTTTGAACAAAAAATAAATAGCTAACCCATACAGCACATAACGTTTTTAGAATGTGCTAACTAGCTTCTGAACGTTCATACTTTATCCTAATAGTCAAATTTCAATCTTAAAACAGTTAGAATTTACACGGAATATCCTTTCATCAAAACTGATATTGCTTGATAGAATAAGATTGTTATAATTAACGGTAACGTAGAACAAAATCGTTTTTACTCGTTAAAAGATCATATTAAAAATAGATTGATCGGACAAATATATAAACTACTGTTGGTTGTAAATCGAGTCATATCGAGAAGATTTTAATTTTAATACCTCCTTCCATCAATGGTGTAACAATTCCTTTTGCGAGTGAAGCAGAATATCTGGGAATAACCCTGGATGAAAAACTTAATTGGAACTCGCACTTGGAAAAGACTATTCGGAAGGCTAGCCTTTCATTATGGACATGCCGCAGAATATGTGGCAAAACATGGGGCATGTCACCAAAACACGTATACTGGTTGTACGTGACCGTCATACGTCCAATGATAACGTATGGCTCTATAGTCTGGTTTAGCAAGCGACATAAAAAAATGGCCATTGCTAAACTTAACGGACTACAGAGACAAGCGTGCCTGGCGATTACTGGAAGCATTCGCTCCACGCCAACGGCAGCAATGGAAGTCCTCCTTGGATTACTTCCTCTCCACATAGTTCTGGAGAGAGAGGCAAGATGAGCAACATACAGACTTTATCAAGCGGCCATTAGTCTACCGCAGGCATGTGTCATGAGAGGCAGCGGCATGCTGGAGGGCATAATAGCTCACAACATTCTAGGAATGCCCTCAGACATCATGCCTAAAACTATCAACCTTCACACGTCCTACACTGTGGTCTTTCCCGAAAGAGAAGACTGGGTCCGGAATGAAACCAACCTATGTAGGGCAAATGAACGTTGGTTCACCGATGGTTCCAAAACTCAGGAAGGCGTCGGAGCCGGAATATATGGGATGAATCCAGTAGTGAAACGCTCGTTCAGTATGGGCAAACTAGCTACGATATTACAGGCAGAGGTATATGCCATTGAAATGTGTGGCAGGGAGCTGGAAAATCGACACCACACACGAAAAACAATAAAAATATTTTCAGATAGTCAAGCAGCACTTAGAGCGCTTGAATCCAACTACTTTAAATCTAGGGCAGTATGGAACTACAGAGACACCTTAAACCGACTGGCGCAACGCAACAACGTTACCCTAGTCTGGATACCAGGTCACACAGGCCTAGAAGGAAACGAAATAGCGGACGCCCTAGCAAAAGGGGGGGCCAGAACCGGTAATCGGTTTAGCATATAGCACTGCCAAGAATGTCATAACAGCTTGGGCAGACAATAAAAGACTCGAGTACTGGCGTAGTCTACCGGGCCTAGCCCATTCCAAAGCATTTATTGCTTGTACAAGGAAAAAACAGGACTCTGACAAACTGCTAGAACTCAGCAGAGCGCATCTCAGAGTTATAGTAGGTTTGCTTACTGACCACTGCAAACTCAAACATCACATGCATAAAATCGGACTTGCACAAGATGCAGAGTGCCGGCTATGCATGGAGGATGATGAAACGGCTAAACACATTCTGTGTACATGTCCTGCAGCGGCCAGAACCAGATTCTCAATATTTGGCGATACGACAGTAAGGCCAGAAAACCTGGTAAATTGTTCTCTCAATGCATTCCTCAATTTCGTCAAGAGATTGGATATACTGGGAAAAATATAACCATAGGGTGAGCCACAATAGGCCATTGGCCGCAGTGGAGGGCCTGATACGGGCCCACTCACAAGTACTATTTTTATGGTTTTAGAAATGAGTGGTGTCGATATAATTATGACAGGAAACGGACTTTTCGACATTTAGAGAAGTTCTGGTCAAAATATTGAAGATGAAAATATTATAATAATGATTATGTCCAAAAATCATAATATTCTAATTCTGAAGACTGTTATTGATGTATATTAGAATTTACAAAAAATATTTTTTTGCAATATTTTTCTATTATTTATTCTCGATGTGGATGATATTTTCTTTTCTCATTCTGTGGAAATATATTTCATCAATGTGTTCTTCCAAACTTCGTTTATTAAGCGTAGGCAAAATTTGGAACCAACGTTGCTTTTTTTTCGATTTTCACAAAATAAAAACTATCTTATTTTATCAAAGGAATTTTAGAAACTATTTTCTAGTGAATTTGGAGGTAATTTTTTACACATACCGTAAATTTTATGATTTTATTACATTTTTTTGATTTGATATATTGGACCAACATTGAATGTACTATAATAGACGAATAATCCAAATGTTACTTATTATACGTCCATTGAACAAACACAACTGTATCAACTTGATACGTTCAAAAACTGTACGTATTTGGATATATAATGTGTACATCGAATGTTAAATATTGGACAAGATCGTTCAGAATGTTACGTTTTTGTACGTCAGCTGGATCAATTGAAAACTTCCTTGACTGCATCTTTACGGATGTACAATAATACTTTTGAATACTGGACAACAATTGATGATTATTGGTCTATTACTGTACATACAATGTTGGTCCAATATTTTACGTTCATTAATCCGTACGACGTACAATACGAAATGTGCAAAGCACATCTAGAATAGAACATTCATTGGACATCCATATAGAGTCCCGAACGTTTGGGCAAATCTTGGAACCAAAATGAACGTCCATTGGACGTCGCATAGTGGGACCAAAATCGATTATTTTTGGCCAAAGCTCGTGACTACAGAACAAAATTATTTTAAAATATTTATTTTTCACTTGTCCATTACTGCTTTATAGTAACTCGGCAACGGTTGCTATTAACACGTTGACTGCCATGTCGGTCTATGAGACCGAGGAAAAATTATTCTGGTGAGCCACCTCGGGCTCATAGACCGAGGTTGAGGTTGATACACCTGGCCAACTCGGTCTATGGGACCGAGCCAATTGAACTGTTCTTGAAGCCATCGGTCTAAATTATTGTCGATAATATCGCGAAAACAGACCGAGACGGCTTCAGTAACAAGTTTGCGTTGCAAATTGTTCTCATTCGACGCACAGATCGAGTCGGCGTGGCAGACAAATCAGTAAAAACAACGAATTTTTGGAAGATGCAAGGGTGTACACTTATTGAAGAGCGCCGACTCGGTCTATAAGACCGAGCTGAATTTTTAAAATTTTTTGAACTCAGAGTCTCAATTTCCGAAAAATTCAACGATATACTATCTTCTGTAGGCTGTACCTACATAGAGTCCATAATGGTTTCTGGGACAAAATTTTCGATTTTGTTTCGGCTCTGATACCAAAAATGAAAAAATTAGCACGGCAGTCAACGTGTTAACATACCCATAACGCCCGGGCCGTTATGGAGAGCATTATGAATCATAACGTCCGCTAAATGTTTTTTTCTGTAGTTCAATAAATCAAAAGTTGTATTTATAACTGTACATAAAAAAGGGACTAATTATTTTCCAATAGAAATAACAATTTTCAAATGTTCCTGAAAAATTAGTACCAAGTTTGAAGTTCTGTGAGTTGGCCGATGATGAACTCCTCAATGTGCATTCGGTTTCGTTCGGAACGTTACCATTTTCTTTTTCGGAAACGAAATGGGCTACCATTGTAGCAATTTTGTTCTTCGATGAGATACTTTCTTCAATATAGCTCTCCGCTACCGAACAATTTTTCCATTCTCCATGTAATATTAGTGTTTCAAAGGAAGCACCACCTTGAACAAGAAGCGCAGGCGACGTTCGGTGTGGACAATGTCCGGTGTAACCTTTCGGGTTTTCCAAATTAAAGTATTTCGCTATGATAGAAGGAACACTTTTTACCTACCAGGTTACCCAATGCATTTATTATTTCTGTAGGTTAAAAAAAACCTACATTGTTTACATCCTTTTAACTAAGTTCAAGGCTCCTATTTCGCTTTCTTCAACAATGGTGAAACTTTTTGAGGTGCAGATCTTGGTTTCTGGTACCTTGATCAGTAAAACGGCTACTTTGCCTTCAATGTCATCAATTGTCATCTTGACCATTTCTTCACGTCTTAACCCTCCAAATACGCCTATTACCAGTACAACTTTATGTATCAGAAAAGTATCATCTAGAGCTTTTCTTATGAAAAGTAATACTCATCCACCTTCCAATACCTTTGATTTTTTAAGAATGTATCCTTTTGATTTAACTTTCAGAAAGGCCATCAGTTGACTGAATGCTGATATATTAATGCTTTCTTTAACAATCAATGTTGATTTCAGCTGCGAGTATTTGGTCCATAGACTATTTGCACTATATTTTTCAGACTGAAATAATGTAAAATAAATAAAAAATATTAATATTTTTTCATGAGATAAACTCACCAGTTCCTGGAAGTATGCAATTAAGACAGTTTCATTTACGGTATTCACTCTGTTTTCACCTTTCCATTTCAAAAAATGGTCATACTCCTTCTCGTATAATTATTTGGATCAAAGGCCCTCGGGTGAATGTTACCCTCTGGGCGTTAGGATCTATAAAACGCACATGGTACATAAATAGCTATACTGATGGGTTGGAGTTGTTTTCTACGAGATGGAAAACGAAACCAATTAGTAAAATTCTGAAAATTTGGATTTATATAGAATTCAACCTCCAAATTGAAATCCAGTTGTTGATTTGGGGTACATTTATTTTGATGGAGTGTTAGTACTTTCACCATCAACTTGAAACGTATTCAATTGGATGTCAACCGACTGTAAAACACTGGACTTGTTCTGTACGTTCAACAGAATACTTTTTTGTATGTCCATTGGATGAAAAAAAATTTAGTCAATTGTAAACTTCTATAATTGCAAGTTTACGAATATAAGCTGCCTGAAGCAAGCGGAGGTTATCCCCATCCTAAAATCGGGAAAGTCCGAAGCAAGAGTCGAGAACTACCGCCCAATCTCATTGCTGACCAACGTGGCCAACCTGGTGGGTAGGATCCTCCTGAAAAGATTTGTTGACCTTGAGGAGAGCCTCAACCTCATCCCGGCGGAGCAATTCGGTTTCCGAAGAGGTGATTCCACGACCTTCCAGGTGGCCCGAATGGACCTTTCCAAGAGATATGAGGTAACACTGAAATTAGAAAGTAAATACGCTAATATCACTCCGGATTTTTTTTCTGACCGCTAGTTTATCTATAATCAGAAAAAAAGTGGTTTCGTGACGTCACGTTCATCAAAACTAAACTTGGCAACGTTGTTAAAGTTGTGCACAAAATTCTCATTCAAATATAATGTGTCGTATGACAGTTGTCATTTGATACCAGATGGGTTCTTTCGTCTGTTTCACGGTGCGATCAATAAGAATAGTTTGTCTCTAAACTTCAACGAACCTTGATTTATTTTTTGAGGTTAATGCAGTTTTGCAAGTTTTGAGAGCTTTTGTTGTTTGTGTTCTAAAATTTGTTATTAATTCCTGTATCTCCAGTACCTGTATCCCTGCAATAACTGAACATGTCGAAAAGGTGCTTTGTACCCGGTTGTCTGAACACCGGTGCAAATTCCAATAAACAATTTTTTTATGCACCTAAAGATGAAGCGCGTCGGAAAATGTGGTTCGAAACAGTGAAAAGCGGAAATATATGTTTTTGTGAAGAACATTTCCAAGAGAGTGTTATTATTGTATTCAAAGCTGAGTTCAAGGAATGATTTTAAATTTTAGTCACTGCATGAAAGACCGTGAACAATTACACCAATAAATTCACACCAAATCGTTTATGATAACATCTCACTACACTATTATCGAATTTATCAGTTGAATGTTGATTGTTGAATGTAAATAAAAAAACATTAACCTCACACCTCCATATAACTTTTGAGAATTGAGAACTGTCATTACAATTTGCTGTGTTGTCAATGCTCGTTCTTCATCAAAAAGATGATCCGTTCAGAAAATTTGAAAGTTACAAATACAATAAAAAATGCTAATATGTGGATTTTTATCTATGAGTCGATCAAGTGACAATGTATTTATTGATTATTTCTCAACGGCTTATATCATGCTAGAAGTTATATTTTTAAGGAGAACGGTATTGCCCCTTTCGGAACGTGGATTATGGTGGGAGGTATTTCCGATGAACTTGACGTCAGTGGCACACTTTCAAATGTGATATTTTTTTAAAATGTAAGATAAATAATGGAACTTTTTGTTAAATGGACTTTTTAGACTAACAACTATCGATTTAAACGAGTTTTGTAATTTATTTTCCGTAAATGTAAAGGTCCATTGTCCACGAGGTGAGGAGGGACTTTCAACAAGGCCTCAACACTGTTATGATCCTGTTGGGCATCAAGAAAGCATTCGATACCATCTGGACAGAGGGATTCATGATAAAGATGTTGCGAGCAGGCATGCCAGCCCACATGGTAAAAGACGTCAGTTCCACAATGAGACCAGTCAACGCAGGAGTGCCACAGGGTTCGTGCTTGTCCCCACTCTTGTACTCGCTATATACGTATGACTTTCCTATGTCCAATCAAACTAGCACGGCTGTCTATGCAGACGACACTGCAATATATGCACAAGCGCTGAGCAGCGAACGCACTTAGAGGAATTAGTCATACCGTATATGGCGAGCAACAAGATAGTGTCTGAATCCGGATAAGACAGAACTAGTGAACTTTTCACGGAGATTAAACAACCGGGAGATCCGTGGGGGATCATGGTTCGGGGCAAACGGATAGACGAGTCGGACTCAGTGAGGTATCTTGGAGTACAACTGGACAGGCGTCTAACATTGAATAATCACCTCAAGTTGGCAGTTCAGCGAGGAGCAACAGCGGTCAGAAGGACCTATCCGCTCATCGCCAGAACGGCCAAGTTGAGTCAAGATAACAAGGTATTAATATACACGGTGTTTCTTAAGTACGTGTAGAGCGTGTTGCTGACTTCAAAATAAGAAGAAAAGTTCCTATAAACATATGCCGCAAGTCATTCGTTTCTGATATACAGAGAGGTCGGAAGAATTGGAAAACATACTCATTACATTGTGAAATTGCTTCTGAAGAGTATGTTTTCCAATTCTTCCGACCTCCCTGATGATCTTAGAAGAGTGAAATAGATTTTTGTCGACCAAAATGTATTGGAGGCCTAGCAAAAGTGATGCAATCCACGCGTCAATGAAATGAGCGATTTTCTGTGAGTGATACTTCTGAATAACATTCTCCCTTATCTCATTCATAGATAAGAATCTCCAATGGAAACTGGACATTTAATAAATAATCAACTATCTGAATGAAAATGCAAATTTTCGCTTTCAGATTTTTTCTCTCAAGTTATATAGGGTCTTTCTCAATATCTATCAGATGTAGTTCAATGTCCAGCGTGGCTTTTGCCAGGGAAGTAGTTGTTTTCTGTTAGATATTACAAAAAAGTTACTTCAATTTTATCGTAGGGTTTTTTCCAATTCCAGAGGAGTCATGTATTGATTCAATTTTCAATTGAGGATGTTTCTCTTCAAAACATGCCCCTGAAGTTTCTACACGTACTTAAGAAACACCCTGTATAAACAAGTTATTAGGCCAGCAATGACCAACGCCAGTCTAGTGTTCTGCAGCATCTCCATGACTCAAATGTTGAGACTGGAGAGGATGCAAAGCAAAGTACTCCAAATCGTCACAAACAGGGACAGGTACATTCGGCTGGTGGACCTGCGACAGCTGGCCAACATCTCGACCCTGGAAGATCACATTAAATCTCTGTCGAAAAAATTCTATAGGTATTTCATCCTGAAGAACCCTCTGACTAGGAACATAATAGCGGTGAGAGCCCACCACAATGTGTGGTGGAAGCATGGTGGCTTCTTATACCAAGCACTGAATATTTTTCAGGAAAACCCACAATGAACACAACCCGGTATTTTCGCTGATTTTACCCGGGAACCCTTCGAAAGCCCACGAAGGAAACTCTGATCTCCTGATGTCTTACAAATAACATATAAATTCACCTGCATAACTTGGAGGAGGCAGGAACCATCTAAGCTGAGACTAACCACATACAACAAATCCCGTCCACACAACACCGTAGGGGCCTGTCCTAGGACAGGCGAGGATAGGTTTGCCCGCCCGCTGGAAGCCCCAGAAGGGCAGGATAGAACCCCAACTCCGAAACAGTCGAAATTCCATTATTTTCCTCTACCCTGTGGCGGTATCGGATAGTATTTATAATTTTTAAAATTTTTAAAATGTGAATTTAATTAATAAATATTTTTGGATTTTGGATTGGACGAACGAACAGCACTGTTTACGGTCGAATTATTCCACTACACAGCAGTTAGGTACTGCAATTTATTTGAAAGTTATACAGTCTGTCGAAACTGGTGAAAATCCCAATGGGATTTTCTGTGATCTTGGTTGCGCTTTTGACTGCATACAACACGAAAATATTTTGGACAAATTAAATAATATTGGTATGAAAGGTATTCAGAATGAACGATTCTTAAAGTCATATCTTTCAAATCGTACTCAGACTGTTAAAATGCAATATTTGAACGATAATTGCAACGGAACTTTTTGTTCTGAAGAGTTAATTAATGACATAGGTGTTCCCCAAGGAACAGATTTGGAACCGATCCTCTTTATTCTTTATATTCTGTTCAACCCGCTCATTCGCTTGTATGTATGCTGATGATTCGTCCCTTTCATTCTATTCAAAGGGCTTGACTACCAAATAATAGATATGTTGTTGAATGAAGAATGAAACTTTTGTTATTTTTTGAGAAAAATCGTAACATTGAAAAAAAATCCAAAGTATTGAAAATAAATCCAATATATTGGATTCTTCCCGGAGAATAATTTTTTTATGACTTATACGCTCTTTCCTTCTCTTGAAGACTTTTTATATTATTATTGTTTTTTCTTTTTTCACGTTCAAGATTCTGTTTTTATTGAGGACACTTGAATACAATCGTTTTCCTAGAAATAAGTGGGTAAACCGATTTCAAATTTCGAATATGTTTCTTGAAAGAATCTCAGTGTTTTAGTGAAGGATTTAAAGGTCACGATGTAGCCACGAACTGCGCACGTAAATGTACCTATGCATGACCCCAATTATTAATATTTCAACAATATGTCGTCGTCGTATGATTTGGGATAATCCACCCGCTTATTGATCCTAAGAAAGTTTCCTACATCACCACCCAAGATCATTTAAATATTATTATACCCATAAATAATGAGTCGTACAGAATGTGGATCTGTGAAACGGTTAACGTAATCTTTGGCGTGTTTCCCACGATCCGTACCTCCTTCATACCCTCGAGGAGGTTGCTAGACACGCGCTCGATAAATGAAGGGTTCTCAGCTATGTAATGAGTGAATGTATCGGTTTTTTTTTTTACCGTTAATAAATTCAGATGCAATGGTTCTCGTTGATGATGTCCCTGTCAGAGAGTCGTATTTTGGGTAATTTCAGAAATAAGATTTTCGAAATATTTCATGTCAAGTTTATTTGATAAAAAATATAGTTGTGTACGTACCTAGTATTCTATGAAAGCATGGTGAATAGTTCTAGAAATACTTAGAAACCAATCATGAATTAGATTGAAACATCTAGAAACACATTTCTTTGTTCTAGAACATACTTAACGCTGAATATTCTGTTACGGTTTGAAATCTCCAGGTTGGTGGCTCAGATAACGCAACGATAATAATTGTACAGGACTCAGTAATCAAATTACCCTTCCGATTAAATAATACACAGAAAAAAATGTACACTATAAGCAAGAGTAGTAGTCTTGACTGAAAGCTAAGATAGACTCATATATCCGCAAAGAGAACTATACTCAATTCAAAATAAACTTTATAGTTATATCCATCCATTTACTTCGCTCACAATGAAAAATAATAAACTTGACAATAGTATAGTAACAATCTCTAGCAAAACTTCAACTGAGAATATATCGAATGGAATGAAATATAGCATTGTTTTTCAGAAAAAGTTTACTTATTTTCAGAGGAAATAAGAAATACTTCCAGTGAGTATAGGTATGTATATTGTAAATACTATTTTTCCTTCGACAGATAATGAAATTGATAGAACTAACTCTAGAACCCTTTGCAATAAGTGTTTTTTTTTCTCAACTGAAAGCTAAGTAAACTTCGAGTGAGTATAGTTATTTTCAAAAGGACTATTTTCTAAATCCCAGAGCAAGAATAAATTAACCTGAACTAAGAATAAAAAGAGTTGTGTCAATACTATTCAAGAGTTAGGTTTAAAATATTTTGCATTTGCTTCAATATCATCTATATTCCATCCAATTATAGTAAAGCTCAGTACAACTTAGTCATACTCGTCAAAATTAAAATAACTACTCTTAATGCAAAACTATCCTAATTTTATAGATCGTATGCCTATGAATTTTGTTTGCATTGAAATTATAAAAATGGTCAAGAAATAAAATTTTGCTGTTTGTGTACACTCAACCAAAGCTAAAAAGTATTCAAGACTATGTTAATTTCGATGCAGAAGAAATGTCCAAAGCACTGTATCTATAAATTTATGAGTAAGTATAAATAATGCAGCACACATCGGTAAATCGTTCTTTCAAAGATGAAGACAAGAAATATAGAAAAAAAATCTACGCGATTGAGATACGGCAGGGCATATAAGGGTTTGAATGAAACTGTTCAGCAGTGAATTTTTAAAAACATTCTTTATTTGCAACAAAAAACTTATTTTCCTTTCAGGGGGTTTATCACAGAACAAGGTTGCTCCTGAGCATAACACTTATTTCTAAAATGTCAATCAAAATACATTGTTTTCATGCAATATAAAAAATAAAATATATAAAAAAACAGGCACATACACATACTGTATAACGGTATCATCGGGTGAGAAAAACAAATGCACTTGCAAGATATCACCAGTACGTACTGAACATAATGCGTTTTCCTATACTAGCAATTCATTCTTTGATCAAGTCTTCAGACAGTTTTGAGACGTTTTCAGCTATTATTTCATGATCTGAAAAAACAAAATGCATCTTTAATGTAATGCGTATATACCCACCAACTTCAAATCATATATTGATTTAAAGTAATGATATTTTGCCTATCAACGAATAGATTTTTTTTGTTTTATTCTATGCATAGAAAGGTGTCTAAGAATCGTAGGTATACCTGGCCAAACATAATTGATCCAGTCTTATACCCACCAATATAATTTACAGATATTATAGACAAGATTTGGCGCAAACCTATTACAACAGGACGCCATACTCTTTCTTACAGTTACAGAGATGTTATAATCACTGTTTTGGTTAATTAAATATAATTACTTACCGTTGAACACTGGAATCAGGTCTTCCAATTGCCATTCTCGCAGAAGTTCCTCCATTTCTTCACAACAATTATGGGAACTGGGGAACAATCCGAAAAGAGAAAAGACAAATTTCGACAGATTAACAGCTAAACCTGAACGTCCTAAACACTTATGCCGCCTACCGGCCTACCGCCAAATCAATCGGACAATCTCGATCGACACGAGACGCACCGATCAACCCCACTACGTTGACGATTGTTCTATTTAGTCTACTTTCAAGTATAACAATAATTCAAGTCAGAATAGCCTATTCTTAGGTGAAGCTGGGCCTAGTATTGAAATAAGTTTTCATTGGTTATAACCAAAATATAGCTATTCTTAATAAAATTATGGAAAATATTCGAACAAGAATATGTTTCTACAATTGAGAATAAATATTCTAGTTCATAAAATACTTTTATTTTGATTCAATGATAAAATTAAGCCTATGGTTAACTCTAACTCATCTGGATGTTAGTTTTGCATTTTCTCAAAAGAATACAAATCAAAACCCTAATAAACTGTATATACTTTCTTATTTTTAGACAAATAATCTTGTTAGATTGAGAATACAATACATCCAATGAAATGGATCGTAATCTTTTCAATCAAGAATATCTCTCTTTCAAAAAAGAAAGTAGCTTTTTCTTCTTTCAAAACAAATCCTTTCAGTTCGAAAATAATAAAATTTAGTTGGAGAATATTTTTTCAAGACTATTGTTATACTTAATTACAAACCAGCATTTTTTTCTGTGTATGCATCTGCTTTGCGGCTTCTGCAGACTAGCCTCAGCTTAACGTGAAAAATGAAACAATATCAGGTTCAGTTCATCAACTATCAACTGATGATCAAATTTAGTGCTCAGTGCTTAGGAGCCCTACAAAACAGCATGAATTACCTTCACATTATCATGAATGTGAAGTCATTCTTACATTTAACCAGGTTGGGAAGCAGCTGAGTACGATATATGAGCAACTTCCATGATGAGAATAAGCCTATCAACCGTTTATTCATTATTTATTCGTTTCAATCATTCTAACCTAAATGTCAACATCAGTGTAAACAATGAACTTCAACCTAGAACAAATTACAAGTGAACTACTTAATCATGATCTAGATCTAGAATCACTGATCCAAGTAATTAAAAGGACAAGTGACAAATTGTCAGAACTCTACAAAGGAAAACCCTTTTCTTGTGGAAATCCTTTCTAACCTTGGAGAGGCACATGACCAGAGGTAGCTCTTGAAAGATAGAGGTACTCTCACCTTTGGAGGATTTGGCCATTTCAATCAGTAGCAACTGAATAAGATCTCCTGTAATCGAGAAGATTAGGAGAAACATTTAGGTGGATCTGTATTATTACGTTCTCTAACAGGTGCTTCACTCCGAGACATCACTTTAGGCCACCCACCACCTGCAGGTATATCTATCTTACTGTCCTAAAAGGTATTCTTTTAATTATTGTTGTTGAAGACATCTCTCATTACCTTTTGCTAACTCTAGAGGTTCTCTTAGAACTTGCTTGTATAACCGAAACGCCATTTCAGGCCTGATAGTTCCGATTCCCTCGTACAACTGGACAATTTAAGTCCAAGCTTCATCATCTGGAAGGCTTTCTGATTATCCACTACCTCCTCGAAGTCTCTTCATCGGATGACGAGTCTTGCCGAAAACGAGCGAACAAGAAGACATCTATCATCCGCTATCATATACCATTGACAATTATTGCTACCTAGCTTTCACAATATATTGCTCACTGCTATATTAACAGCTTTGCTAACAAGTATCTCTTATAGCTATTCCTTTGATATCTCCGCTTTGGCGCTAGTTAAGGGTGACGGATTGGTGGAAAAGACACCACAATTGTTTATTTTGCTATTAACCAGAATTTGTGGTGCTTACAGTAGTTAAGTAGAAGTTGTGCACTCCTATGCATTCGGGTGTAAGTACCTGGGATTAGGTGTGCCAAACAGTAGTTAAGCTTGCACTTATCTTGCTTCCTGGGCAAAGCATCTATTACTAGTATTACCAGTCCTGAACTATAGTTTTTAATAATTGGCCCTCTCCTCCTAGACTCTGGCTTCGTTTTATACCTCGAATAATATTGTGCAACCTGTGCTGAAAATAATTACATACCCAGCTTTGAATTATTATTGAGTATCATTCCACTCCCAATCTACCACTGAACTAACCGGACATTTTTCCCGTTCCACATATTTGTGTTGCCCCAATTTGGCTCTCCCTGTAGCAGGGATAAACGAAGGTAATAATTCTCATTGTATTCTATATACTCAATTGTTCGAGAACTTATATTTCCTATATAAACCCATGAGATTTTACAATAGTTGAGTAGTAGTTCAGAAGTTGATAATTAATAAAAGCATTGAAGTGTCGTACAGCGTTGTCAGTTGAGTTGAGCTAATGAAGGAAGTTGTACAGTAGCGTTTCCAAAGGTGCACCCACTGAGGGAGGGGGAAAATTTCAGTGGTTATAACCCTCTCGAAATTCAATAGCACTTGATTAATTTACTACAAAAAGAACAGAACACAATTTTGAAAAACCCAATTTAATTTTTTTCTGGCTTAATTTGATGAAGAATATCAAAATGAACAGCACATTCAGCCGCTATACGACGGTATATTCAGATTTATCATCCGACGTTTCGTCTCTTGGCTACCATCATCAACTTTATTTATTTTCATTGGCATCATATTGAACTGTTACAAATTAAAATAGAGTGTTTTATTCTGATTCCAATGATGTATCAAATGTGAAACTTTGTTATGTCACAACATTTTATATTTCATAAAAACAAGAATTTTCAAGTTGGCTCTGACTTCGTCAAAAACACATAGTCATGTCTACTGTCACCAATTGAAAGTGATTATAAACGTAAAATGGTTTTTTTCTACGACAGTGCGTAAACTAAGGTTTTACGCACTGTTCACAGTGCGTAAAGTGATACTTTTTAGCACAAGTGTGTAAAAATCAACTGTGCGTAAAAGTCTCAACCGTGCGTAAAGTAATATTTTACGCATTGTTCATACATTTTTCAAAAAGACAGTTTTTGCGTCAGAATTTACTCAGAAGTCATCAACGATTAAAATTTTTCAATATAATAACTGTCGTAGAAAAAACTTTGTATGAGACACTTTCGTGTTTTCTTCACGCTCATACAAAAAAGTCCCACTTTACGAACTTGTATCATAAAAAGCTATTACAAACCAAGAAAAATTGAATATAATTAAACTGTTTTATGAATCAGACAGTAATAATGAGAGAGCTGCAGAAATATATCTTCAACTATACCCAGAAAGAATACAACCAGCAAAAAATTAGACAGAATCCTTACCAAGGATAACAGTTTGAAAAAATCGAGGAATAAATATGGAAATCGACTAGAAGGAAATACGAGAAACAATATTCAAAATGCTGTAACATACTTCTATCCGTTTGTTTTGTCCACCATTGTTTCTCTCATTTTAGCCAAACTCTCCCAGACATCTCCATAGCACGGTTTCTCTCGAGAATGCTTCTTGGTAACCAGGTTGTCGATGTTTGTCTGGTCCTTCTGTAGCACTGTAGAACGCATACAATAGTCCAAGATCCCAGGGCCGTCAGACGATACTTATTTTTAAATGAACGAAATGTGAACGATAGAGTAGTGTTAGATAGTATGTACTATGTTCGCATGCCTACCTGCTAGCTTGACCAGGGAATCAAGGTACGTAAAAACATTACTCACTTAGTTGAATTGCCAGTATACAGATATCATTTTATAACCCATGGTGGGTTCGTGGACAGAGTCACTAGCTACCACCCCGGAGCTCCAAGTTCAAATCTCGCCTCCAACAATTTTTTTTTAAACCCATCAGACGCATCACACTAGGGTTAGCCATCTCGGTTGAAAACGGCTTCGACTCTGGGAGAATTTTTGTTCAAAAAGAAATTTAATAGAAAACAGAATTTTGGTAAGTGAAAGATTTTGTTAAGATTTCCTTATAAGTAAAATCCCAGGGCCTTCAGACATAACTTATTTTTGAAAAGATGAAGACTTAGGTTCTGACTGGTGTTTCATGTACTTTTGATACCTGCGTGCTTGTAGAGTTCGCTCTGTAACACCTGGACAGGTACCAGGTGAGAAAGGGAACTAAAAATAAGAGTTACTTAACTTCAATTTGTATGGCTGATTTTTATATGTATTATGTAGAATATCACTCTGAAGTCCTCATGGTCGTTTTGGATCTTGTTGTCATTCCAATCTTCTACTGCCGTGATTCTAGAAATTGTGGGTTCTTTATCTCGTCGGCAATGTGAGCAGTCATCTGGGCATGGTCCCGCGACAGGGCATCTGTATTCGTAGGGCTGGTCACTGTCAAATTCTTAGAGTCTCTCGACTACTCAACCCTCGGGATTATTGAACTGTAAAAGCCATTTGAGATCTGCATGGTCAGACCTCAACAGAAATATTCTCCACACACGTACTTGTAGAAGAGCTCAAACTCCTTTAAAGAGAAACATTCTCAATTGGAAATTGAATCAATACATGACTCCTCTGGAAATGGAAAAACCCTACGATAAAAATTAAGTAACTTTTTTGTAAAATCCAACAGAAAACAACTACTTCCCCGGCAAAAGCCACGCTGGACATTGAAATACATCTGATAGATATTGAGAAAGACCCTATATAACTTGAAGAAAAAATCTGAAAGTGAAAATTTGCATTTTCATTCAGATAGTTGATTATTTATTAAATGTCAAGTTTCCATTGGAGATTCTTATCTATAAATAAGATTAGGGAGAATGTTATTCAGAAGTATGATGCGTGAATTGCATCTCTTTCGCTAGGCCTCCAATACATTTTGGTCGTCAAAATCTATTTCACTCTTCTAAGATCATCAGGGAGGCCGGAAGAATTGGAAAACATACTCTTCAGAAGCAAATTCACACTGTAATTAGGAATTGTTGGACTATTTCTTGTGCGGTGAAACTTTGAAAATGTTTTTCTGACATAAAACCTGTCATGGTATGGCATGTTGATTTCATTGAAAATATGAACAGGATGTTCATAAAGTCAGTTGTGGAATCATCTGCGACTGAAAGTTATATAGGGTCTTTCTCAATATCTATCAGATGTAGTTCAATGTCCAGCGTGGCTTTTGCCGGGGAAGTAGTTGTTTTCTGTTAGATATTACAAAAAAGAAACTTCAATTTTATCGTAGGGTTTTTCCATTTCCAGAGGAGTCATGTATTGATTCAATTTTCAATTGAGAATGTTTCTCTTTAAAACATGAATCCCTTCCAAGAGAGGTTATCTTGGACTAAATTCCAACTTTCAGTCGCAGATGATTCCACAACTGACTTTATGAACATCCTGTTCATATTTTCAACGAAATCAGCTCAAACTCCTTCGACAACAGCCAACAGCTTCCGCCTGGTAAAACAATAATTGCGATCTGGTTTACTGAGGGTCTTGCTGTCCCTTCTGGGTCTGAGACAGAACAGCTCCAAGTCTTACATTGCTGGCGTCCGTGTCCAAAATGAATTTTTCTTTCAGTAGGGAATATCTTAAAATAAGTGCATTGATCAAAGCTTCTTTGAGCTTGCTAAACGAGTGTTAGCAAACCCTAGCATATAAGCTGCTGTATATCTTTCACTGCTCTGACCTACTGTTCATCTACTGCTACTCCTGTCAGAGACTGTCTGTGTTGTACCCTAACTATACCTTTCCTTTTTGGTAGCGCTCGTAGAGTAATATACTATTTTTCACGAGATTCATTCATACTTGTCTATATTTTCAAAGTTTCCAAGAAATGAGCAGTTACGTTTGAAGCAACGAATGTGATGAAGAAAATCGCGTTTCATGTGGCACTGAATATTTGATGCATGAAAGGGAAACGATTACGTTACGGCAATCGATTGAAATCAACGTTATAAAATAAAATCGAGATGTAGCTGTTTCGAATCACTTTCACTTCGATGAAAATGTCAGCGGGTATTTCATTTTCAATATCTGAGTTCGTCTGCAATACGTTTGTCATCGAGTTCTTCGAGCAATGTTAATGCTTTAAATATTCAATCAAATGCTAATGGTTTTCTTCTCAAAAAACTAATGTTTCATAGTAGATAGTTACATCTTATGGTTTATACTCGGACACAACGAATTTTCCATATGCCCCGATTACATAGAAGGTGCATAATACTCAATGAAAAATTTCATTTGGCTCAGATTGTGTCGGAAAAATATTAGTTTTCGGTCAAGAAATGTTACAATAAAAAAAATATGAGTAGCAGATATGTGTTTTGGGAAATAATTTTTAATTTTTTTAAATAGGTGAGGACACGAAACAATATTATCGCTCCAATATGCTTTGAAATACAAAACGCATATACAGTGCCCGCCAAAATGTTGGAACCATATGAGGAATTTTTTTATTAATAGTTTCTCAGAAAATTTCATTTTTCAAAAAGTTGGTGCATTCAGTTAGACTAAATACGCGCATATCGGTTAATACCAGTGGCGTGCGACTAAGCGAAATCAGCCGATATTCTAATTTCACCACTAAAGAAGTTGTTTGCAATTGAATGATATTCTCAGTTATCTAGTTTAGCCTACCAATTACAATTTTAATGTTTTAAAGCATATTGGCTTTATTTCGTTATTTTTCCATTACTGGTATATTTACCAATATTCAAGATTTTGTTAGAGCAGGTACTTGCTTTGCTTTGAAAAATTATTGTGGATAATTCCCATTAAAATTTGAGGCCAACTCTTCAAGTAGTTATTTAAACTACATACATTCAGTTGAAACCTCTGTTAAAAGTAATATTAAAACGTTCTGGAATTTTGTTAGTACTAAAAGATCTAATAACACCACACCTGATAATATGAACCATGACAACTTCTTCGCTTCCTGTTGTAGATCTGTTTGCCAAGCATTTCTCTTCAGTTTACACTACTCAAAATCTAAATCTCAATATGAATGATATTGAAATTGAATCAAAACTGAACGTCTCCTCTTACCACATTTCAATGTCAACCATTTACGTGAAATTATCTAATCTCGACATCAAGAAAGGCCCAGGTCCGGACATTATTCCTCCTATACTACTCAGAAATTCCAGCTTCGTTTTGTCTCACCATCTCTTCTATATTTTCAGTAAACCTATCCAGACAGGTGAGTTTCCAGATTACTGGAAACAATCTTATGTCACCCCAATATACAAATCCGGAAGTAAGTTAGACATTGAAAAATACCGACCGATATCTATCCTAAGTACAATTTCCCAGGTATTTAAGAACCCCAGACGGTCCGGGTTCGATCCCCGGTCGTGTGTCACTGAGCTGAAGTGGTTCGGATTCCACTTTTATTTAAACTGTAGGTCCCGGATCTCCCTTGCTCGCACAAGCTCTGCTTTTGAGGGGTTTTCTCCGAAAACCTGGGAGTTTCGTAAAAACAAATTTTACAAATTTTACAAAAAAATTATAACAGATTACCTTACCTATGACTGCTCAGACATCATAACTGAACAATAATACGTTTTTGTGCTGGGAAATATACTGAAGTAAATCTAGTTACCTATGTCGACTCTCTGTCAGATGCTTTGGAGTAGGGTTGCCAGATTGATTCTGTGTACACTGACTTCTCTAAGGCCCTTGACAGGGTCAATCATACTCTCTTACTCCAAAAGCTCGACAGATATGGTGCGGGTGGGGTATTACTGCAATGGATCAGTAGCTATCTTACGAATAGGACGCAACTGGTTAGAGCAAATCATCACTACTCCAAACTATTCGAAGTAACCTCAGGTGTTCCTCAGGGGTCACACCTCGGTCCCTTATTATTCAACTTGTTCACTGCTTCCGATACGCCAAAGTACTACTATTTGCAGACGATTTGAAACTTTTCCTAATTATAAAAACCTCTTTGGATGCCCACAGGCTTCAGTCTGACCTGGACAATCTATCAAACTGGTGATCCTCAACTGGCATGGACATGAATGCTACAAAGTGACATGTCATGTGCTTTTATCGATCCCATGTACCTACTACCACTTTTGATGGTCATGGTCATGGCTTGGATGCTGTTAATCAAATCGAAGACCTTGGAGTTATTCTAGACCCCACCTCAAGGGTTTATCAAAAGACTAACCCATGACTTCACTGACTCATTTACTATCAAAGTCCTTTACTGCTCACTTGTCCGCCCACACCTTGAGTATTGTTCTTCTGTCTGATCTCCACATTATATGAGATATATCAGGAACATCGAAAATGTCCCACATATCGTTTAAACCACTCATTCAACAACTGCATTCCAAGAAATTTACGATTAGCTAATAGTAACAATAATATCAAGATGTTCAACACCTCCTTGCATCATTTTAAAACTCAATCACGGAATACTGAGCTTCAATTGTTTCAATGCTGCAATGTTCTAATGTTGCAATGTTCGCTTTAGCCGAGTGGTTAAAGCGACATTGTTTCAATCACTTTGGCTGCCAGTCGGCGATGGTTCAAATCATGGCGACTGCAGAATTTTTTCTGATGGCCCGAGAAAGTGCTAGGAATCGCACGTAAAAAGGTAAGACCTCGTTAATCCTTGGCTCGCACAAGTTTCGACTTCTGAGGGCTGCCGTTCGTAAGGGGACGACAGCTGGTTAACGTAAAAAACAATTTAACAATTTTTTTATTCTTATTTGTAATTTGCATTTCGGCCTTACATTCCATTTTATATTAATTATAATTCAAAATTGTAATTCATACTTTAATTGGGCTTTCCGTGAATAAAATAAATAAAATGAGTAATTGGTAGACTAAACCCAAGTAGCACACCTATATTGGTAAAATATTGGTACAATATTGTGAACATATTGGCGAAATATTTGAAATGCAATATTGGCGAGAAAAAAATGTGAACATTCGACGATATTGGTCCAATATTACTTGAATAATATTGGCGAAATATTCTTGAACTAATATTGGCCTCAAAATGTTCGGCTATATTGGTACAATATCGCTAATACAATATTCTGACAATATTGGCACAATATTCAAAAGTTATATTGTCGAGAAGTAAAGTATGAACATTTTGCGATATTGGTCGAATAATGTTTGAATTTTAAAGAGAAACATTCTCAATTGAAAATTGAATCAATACATGACTCCTCTGGAAATGGAAAAACCCTACGATAAAATTGAAGTTACTTTTTTGTAATATCTAACAGAAAACAACTACTTCCCTGGCAAAAGCCACGCTGGACATTGAACTACATCTGATAGATATAGAGAAAGACCCTATATAACTTGAGAGAAAAAATCTGAAATTGAAAATTTGCATTTTCATTCAGATAGTTGATTATTTATTAAATGTCCAGTTTCCATTGGAGATTCTTACCTATGAATGAGATAAGGGAGATGTTATTCAGAAGTATCACTAACAGAAAATCGCTCATTTCATTTTCACTTTCGCTAGGCCTCCAACACATTTTCAATTGAGAATGTTTCTCTTCAAAACATGAATCCCTTCCAAGAGAGGTTATCTTGTACGATGGAAAACAGCGACTAAATTCCAACTTTCAGTCTCAGATGATTCCACAACTGACTTTATGAACATCCTGTTCATATTTTCAATGAAATCAACAATGTTTGAATATTTTAGAAATAGTTTTGGTGAAATACTCTTGAATCAATAATGGCATCAAAATATTTATCGATATTGGTACAATATCATTTGGATATATTGGTGGATGTCAATATACCTTGGTAAATTATTAAATGTCTTTTAGGTGACATCAGAGTCTGCATTTTGATCGCCATAACCACTGAGTGAGCTGTCTTGAAAACAAGTTATGGGAAGTATTTAATATACTTTCGTAGGTTTTAGAAGACGTTCTATATGTAGAGCCACCTAGCGGATTTTTATCCAGGTTTGATCATGCTATAATTTCAATATGTTTCATTGAATATTCGGCCAATATTCAAATTTCATCTCAATCTAGATGTAGGAAACAATATGAAAACAATATTATTTTAAAGATATCGATAATTATTATTGAACCAATATTAATTAATAAGATTTGTTGAATATTGGCGAAGTGATATTCAACCAATGTGTAATCACACTTGGAGATACATTATAGTTTTTTTACAAATGATTAACACTTGGGAAACATGTCAGCTTGGCAATCCAGCGAGCTGCGGGAGCAATAAGTAGGACATATCCGTTGATAGCCAGGGGTTCCAGGCTGTCTATGGAAAACAAGGTGTCAATCTACGAGCAGGTCATCAGGCCAACGATGACATATGCTTGTCCAGTACTTGTTGAGATTGGAGAGGATACAGAATAAGGTGCTCCGTATCGTCACGGATAGTGATAGATACATTCGGCTAGACGCATTGAGGGAGCTAGCCGATATTCCATCCATCATAGAATTTATCAAAGAACAATCTGATAAATTCTACAGACACTTTATCCTTGGAAGTACGCTGACTAGAGATATAACAGCAGTCAGAGCCCACCATAACAGGCACAAAAAGCATGGCGGGCTCATTTACCAAGAATTTGATATTTTCCAGGAAAATCCAGAAGAGGAGTAAACAAACACTTATAATCCAATGAAGGCTCGAACCCGGTTTTTTCGTTGTTTTTCCGGGCATTGATGGAAAACTTAATGATGAAAGTTACTGTCCTGATAGCCTGTTGCCTTACATATAAACACGTAAGAACCCCTACATAACTAGGAGGAGGTAGGGAGAGTCAAACACCCGTAGCCTTGAACATGTGGCATCTAAGGCCTACACAACATCGTAGGGTCCGCTCTAGGGCGGATGTGTGCTGGTTTTGCCCGCCCTCTGGCTTCCCAGAAGGGCAGGACGAAAAACATATCATTCCCTCCTAACCCTTATGTGGCTTAGTGATAGTTTTATTGTTATTTTATATATTTAGATGTTGTATGTTTCATATCATTTTATTGTAAATTTAATGAATAGATATTTTTCGATTTGGATTAGTTTTTATTCCCAGAATCGATATTAGGGGAATATTGGGATTGCGATATTTATTCTAGATGTTAAAAACGATGTGAAGACAATATTGTTTTATCGATATTGGTAAATATAATTCAACCAATGTTGACTCAATATGAGTTATTACAATTTGTCAAATAAAGTGGAAATGATATTCAACCAATATTCTAACAAACTTGGAATTACAATATAGTTTTTTTCCCTATAATCGATATGACTGGAATATTTGGATTGCAATATTTATTCTAGATGTGGAAAACAATATATAACCAATATTTTATTATCGATATTGTTAGAAATTATTCAACCAATATTGACTCAATATTTCGTGTGATAATCTACATTCAAAACTAGTTCAATCAATATTCCACCAATATTATTAATATAATTTTGTTTTTTGAATATTGGACAAATATTAATTTTTCATTTACAATATATCTATATTGGCCCAATATGGAACCAAGATTCAGCCGATATGATGTGCTACCTGGGAACTGAATAACTGGGAATATCATTTAATTGCAAAAAACTTTTTTTCATAACTTTACTCCATAGTGAATTTAGAATATCGGCCATTTCCCGCTTAGCTGCACGCCACTGGCGATAACCGATATGCGCGTACTTAGGCTAATTGAATTCACCAACTTTTATGAAGAATGAAATTTTCTGAGAAATTCTTAATAAAAAAGTTTCCCAATTTGGAGTCAAATTTCAATTACAACCGTTCCCAAGCTACTAATATTGGCGCTCTTTGTGACGTACGTTCCCGATCCCAATCGACCAAAGGGCGCATTCAAATTGGGTTGATTGCGACGTGAAACGGCTATGCTATTGGTTGCTCGGAATTCTTGGGAGAGTACGTCACAACAATTTGCAATGACGCGAGAAAGAAGCCATTTGAATTTTGTCGACTTTAAATTTTTTTTTGACGATTCAAAAACTTAAGAAATAAAAAAAGAAAATTACCAACAGAGTTGTCAGGAGCAGCAGAATCCTTTAAAAGTATTTTCAAAATTTCGTGTAAAGACGAACGGCACTGTAGAACGTCTATTGGGATTTCTTTTGATGCAGAACGTATCGATATTTGTCAACATTTAATAATAATAGTATATTCTTCAACGAGCGTATAATGATAGCTATTATTCTCGAGGATAAAAATTAAATAAAAATTATCCGAGAAAATAATAGCTATTATACGCGAGTAGAAGACTATACTTTCTATACGACTATCCGATAGTCAGAGTTTTAGTGAAATCTAAATATCATTTATGAAAAGAATAGATACTTCATTCCTTCATTCATTTTGGATTTCAGATTTATTTGATAATAACAATTATACATGAATAATCGGTGTTCATTCATGAGGGAATAAATGCCTTAATTGAAAATAATTTTAAAAAAAACTTCCATTCGAACTCACGCCTATACCGGGTGACACAGCGGACATGTAGCAGCCTGTAGTTTTTTTATTTGAAGAGATAAAAATTTGAAATTTGCAGAAGTTACGTAATCAATGATAGCGCTTTATTTGATTCTAACGACAACTTTTTTCAACTACCTGTTTGATCGGCAGTAACTCCAACTTCTTTTTTTTTAATGACACCCTGTATATTTATCAAGCCTATCTTATTTGTCTTAAAATTCACCGTGTATCACAAAGTGGCATTCGTTTCACAATTCGCAGATGAATTGCATTTTATTGAAAAACATCAAGTTGGCTGTTTCCCGAATTCGATAATCTTTCGATGCTTGGTAGGCTTGGAAATCCAAAGAGTATCAGTTAAACGATATAATTTCAGTTTTTTCCATACCTGATCATTTCCTACAAATTGTCAATAATTTCTTTAATAAAAAGAAAAAACATCTGAAAATAACTCACGATATTGCGAAATCTGAGATAGAAACATATTTTTTTCAATTTGGCTACTTGTGAAGAAACTATCTGCCTTTCTCTTTAGCCATGTAGCCTTATCATGATCTTTCCATTTGGAAATAAAATTAAAATTGTTCCCCTGATCCACCAATTCACAAGTCTATTAGTCTAGATATTTGCAATAATATTTTGCCTAGTAGGCGGTGTACACAAAATGTTTTGGGTTTGACAGGTAAACATCATTTGATTGCAATGATTATCTCCGTCAGTTTATGCTGATTGAAATTGCATCGTTTAATTAGATACTAAATATGTATTCGAAGAACGAAAAGGTCGATATGTTGTTGTTATTCGGAGAGTGCAAGAGAAATTGTAGACAGGCTGAACAATTGTATGTCGAAAGATTTCCGGAAAGACGCCATCCACCTGATAATTATTTCGCTAGAGTAGAATAGCAGTTCAGAGCAGTTCTTTTCAAAACTCTTCTAGCGGTCTCTCGATTCCCGCCGATTTCGTCCTCAATTTGTCTCAGTGATATCGTCGGATCTGCATGTACTATAGCCAAAACATTTACTTCCATTTCCTCGTCGAAAATGTATTGGAGATTGTTTTGATTTTCCGGTTCTCTTCTGAACTGCTCTTCTACTCTAGCGAAATAATTATTAGGCGGATGGCGTCTTTCCGGAAATCTTTCGACTTACAATTGTTTAGCCTGTCTACAATTTATCTTGCACTCTCCGAATATCAACAACATATCGACCTTTTTATTCTCTGAATACATATTTAGTATCTATTTAAACGATGCAATTTTAATCAGCATAAAACTGACGGAGATAATCAGTACAATCAAATGATGTTTACCTGTCAAACACAAAACATTCTGTGCACACCGCCTACTAGGCAAAATATTATTGCAAATATCTAGACCAATAGACTTGTGAATTGGTGGATCAGGGGAACAATTTTAATTTTATGTTTCCAAATGGAATGATCATGATATGGCTACATGGCCAAAGAGAAAGACAGATAGTTCCTTCACAAGTAGCCAAATTGAAAAAAACATGTTCCTATCTCAGATTTTGCAATAGATATATTTTCAGATGTTTTTTCTTTTTATTGAAGAAATTATTGACAATCTGTAGGAAGTGATCAGGTTTGGAAAAACTGAAATTTTATCGTTTAACTGATACTCTTTGGATTTCCAAGCCTACCAGCATCGAAAGATTATCGAATTCGGGTAACAGCCAACTTGATGTTATTCAATAAAATGCAATTCATCTGCGAATCGAGAAACGACTGTCACTTCATGATACACGGTTGAATGGAAAATTTCAAGACAAATGAGATAGGCTGGATAAATATACAGGGTGTCATTCAAAAAAAAGAAGTTGGAGTTCCTGCCGATCAAACAGGTAGTTGAAAAAAGTTGTCGTTAGATTCAAATGAAGCGCTATCATTGATTACGTAACTTCTACAAATTTCAAATCTTCATCTCTTCAAATAAAAAAACTACAGGCTGCTACATGTACGCTGTGTCACCCGGTATAACTACCTTCGTTATACATTTACTTCATGTACAAGCTTCTACCAACTGAGCTATAACAGGCACTCGAAAATTTGTGAATGAAATACCTACTAGAGAAACTTTGACCAAGAACTGAGAGAGTGTGGAACGTTCAGGTAAAAATTGTTTGACATACCTTTGTTGCAAGATAGATTTCATCAGAAGCTTCAATGATAAATCCGCTCTATTCATTTTTATATTAGGTACTTGTCACACAGATAAAAGTTAAAACTAAGAAAATAGTCAATCTGACATTCGCGGATGCCAAGCTATGACAAAAGTTAAATCAAGCAAAGCCTTCTTGAGAAATTTGTTTGGTAACCTCTCAGTTCCCGTGGATTCTGAAAATTCTGAACCTTTGATTGGCCGAGTGCCGTTGAATAATGAGTTAGGATCCACGGTGTCTTGGAATCATCTTTATTCTTCAGTTAAAAATCAATATGTAATGAACGTAGAATACAATAGCCGTAGAGAAAAAAATTTGTTATATGACGCGTACTTTCTGCCGGTCACTGTATATTCAATTCTCGCGCAATATTGGTATGAATGTCCTACCAACTAACTCAAAATGCATCGCGACCATATATTTCTCAACAGCCGATAAAAATGAATAGATATTTACGATAGAATTATTGCTCTGTTCTGTCGAACAAGTATTTTCCTTACATAGATTTCAGGCATGTTCGACGGCGGAATAGTTTCTGTTGACAGAGGGGACTTGCGACAGACCCCCCGACGGGACCGACTCTAGGGGTTCCTGGCCCAGCACGCTTCCAGGCGCCCCCATATTTTTGATGTGTATGTTTATTCTGACACTGGCGACAGTAAGCAGCAAATATTGCCCATATTTCATAACATAATACGTTTTCAGTGTGTCTATTTATCATCACGAAATGAAGACCGTTCATATTTACAGGACGGAGAACTAGTTAAATGTTGAAAATCGGAACAAAACTATAAGGCGCCGTTTTGGTAAAAAGTGTTTTTACATATTTGGACCCCGCACTTTTTATAGGTAAACTAGTTCTCGGTGAAATTGTCTGAATTTTTAGTATATTGTAGTATTCGAGGTACTGATTGAATGTGCAGAATCGCAAAGTTCGTTGATGGATAGATTTTGATATCAAGTTAAAAATCAGTAATTTTTATTTAATTATTTTCTCAGGATTCGAAAGTCGGTCCCTATAAATAGTTGTAGACCATTAAATTGTCTACAAATTTTATATATAACTTTTTCTTCTACGACTAACAGGAAGACAGCTAGAGCATCTCAAAGATGGACCATTTTTCAATGCAACGTGAGAAAAAGCACTTCAACCTATTCGCCGAGCTTTCGCATTGCTTTAAAGCTTCATCAGGGCCTAAAGTCAATACAGTGAAACAAAACTATGGTGCTTAGCAGAAAATTCGAAATGGGCGTTATTGTTATGAAAATGAAGTAGAATGATCTATAACTTTTCTGTGAGCCCCTCCATCACAAAATTAATCACTAACTAAAGGAATAAAGGAAACAAGAGAGTGAGAAAACATGATCATGGAAAAAACTTGTATTAAACAAGTGAAGTATTTCATTACAATGAAAACATTGAAAAATTGACCAATGAAAATAGAAGTTAACCTTTCACTTCACTTCCTTCTTAGGCGTTTCTACGGTCCTGGTTCCTCACGAACAGGTACCATGATGGGTGGGTCCTCGTAGACTTCATCCATGGTTGATGAGGTGAATGTATCTTCCTCTTTCTCACCATCTGCGTCCAGTTCGGAGGAGTACAGTGGGACATTGTCGCAGTCGGTTCCTCTGCATCTCTTGCAGATGCTGGAGCATTTCAACCCGGCTTTGACGCACGAGCAGGCTCGCTGACATCCAGATCTGCAAGTGCATGAGACACTTTCAAGTAGGCTTTCGGGTGCTGGATTCTTCGTTGCATGCTGTGGAATCAGGCCCTGTAAACTGCTGGTCCACCCATAATGTTTGGGGTTCAAACTTGAATTTGGTAAAACGATCTTAGTGAGTGTAGAGCAGCAGCATCAGAAGTGGGTGGCAACCGAGCAAGATTAACTTTACCTGCAGACACGTACGTTTAGAAAAGATCGTATCACATGTCGTCCAAGGTTGCGAGTCCACTGAACGTCCCCTGTTGGTACAATGCTTTGAACACAAGCTCTCCAGCTTCAATCATCGATCCATTTGTGCTCTGCTCATCCAATAACACATCCAACGCATGCTTCATTTTTCTGGAAGATTTTTCCAGAACACTGCACAGCTTCACTTTTCCATGGCCAAATATGTCAGATGTAGCGTCACGCCTGCTGAAAGCATAGCTGATGAGAATGTATTGTGGATTGAATTTGTATGATGCTGTTGAGTAGCATACATCATTTGCACCACCTCTCCCAGGCTTCAGGAAGAATGAATTCTTATACTTCTGCCCAAGCCCTGTCATGAGCACAAGAAGATCAACATCCTCCCCAACCAGCACCACAGCATCACATTTCTGGGCCTTGGCTATGGCGGTTTCCACTATGAGTCTGTCAGCATCCTCATGTGCCTGACTGACTTGAATTCCACAATCCTCGAACTCTGTTTTGAGTAGATCAATTAATCTTATCTTGTTATTGGCGTTCTACAGAAACTTGTTTTGAGCAACTGCGTTTATTGTGGTTTTGTCAAAGATCACATCAGGAAAAGTGTGGATCTGTGTCCGGCGTAATCTTTCAGCGCTCTTTGTGCCAGACTCTGCGGGGTACCCATCAAAAATAACTGCTACCTCGGATCCGTAATGCCTCAACAGAAATGAGCAGTAACTTTCTGATATGGCACTGAAGGAGGCGTTTTTCTGCCAAACCACTTTATGGAGTAGGTAGCGGGATCCCTGCCAGCCGGTGGAAGAGGCTTGCGTTCCTTACCACTCTACACTCGTCACATCGCCCTACAAACTGTCTGGAGAACCTTATCGGACCACAATATACTTCGAAAATACAACCAAAGAATGCATGGGCCGCAATAACTCACACAAAAGAAGGCGCTACTTGGCTTTTTTTACCATTTTGAGAAAAATGATCTTTGAGATGCTATAGTTCACTTCCTATTAGTTCCTATTAGTTATATATATATATATATATATATATATATATATATATATATATATATATATATATGGACTATTTTTCGCTAGAATCGCTCCTTTTCGACATATTGCAAAAATCCGAAAAATGTCTGAAAACTTCGAGGTTTTTCAGCTACCAAAAGTTGTGCCGAGCCCAGATTTAGTCACATTTTTTATATTGTACTCTTTATACTCATTAAAACAAAATAAAAAAATAGAATCTTCCACCCCACCTTTTGTAAGATGAAATCCTCTGGGAACTGGACTATGAGTGAATTTTTCAGTCAGGAAAACTACATTATCATCTGGGAGGAATTAGTAGAATTATTGGAACTTAATTTTGGAATAGAACCATGACAGGTGAAGAATACTCGGCATTTTTAGAATTTTTAGAATTTAGATTGGTCAGCAAGATCTTCGGATTTGACACCTATAGATTTTTTGTGGGGTTATTCGAAAAGCAAAGTGTATGTGAATAGGCTACATACTATCCAAGGACTGAGAGACAGAATGATACTGTATTTCTCTGGAAACGGAGTAGAAAAGTCTTTGATTAATTTTCATTCAGAATGGATTTCTGTTTCCAAAGACAAAGGGGTCATATTGAACATCTCCCTTGATTTTTTTTTAGATGTTGTTTTCTGTTCATCCTGCAATATTAATTACAAAATAAAAATGTTTTTCCTAATTTCTTAAAATTAATGGTCAATATTGGCCATTAACAGTTTGTATGCTGGTTCGGCAACAACAAAATGTAACAGGAAATTGTAAAATGTACGGGTTGTCCCATTTAAAACTAAACATATTGTTTGGATATCTCAGAAACTGTATAAACGTCAAATATATAAAATTTTAAATCGCTGTTGCATCTAATGTACAGGGTGTCCCAAATTCGAGCCTCATCATTGGGATCTCGGAAACCAGAAGAGATACGTGGTAGGTTAAATAGAGGCAAAGTTGCGCAATTCGGTGCTCATTGTAACGCCGCTTTCATATTTGAAAAATTCCGAATACTTCCGAAGATTTTTGGAAAAAACCGATTATTCGCGATTTCATTTTTATTTTTTTGTGACTCTATTTGAATAGATATAACAAAACAAATTTCACATTCTCATTGCTACTTCTTCTGTTCTACAAGATGGTGTTATCAGATTTTCAAACAGACGTTTCGTATTTGAGCTGCCATCAACAACTTTGTTTTTTTAAATACGGCCCTGGATTTTTTATTATAGATTTTAAAAGTTTCTTATGTCCCAAAACAAATGATGTATCACACTTATTCTAAAAGTTTATGTTAATAGCATTTTTCATAAGAACTCATGAGTTAGAGAGAGACAAAAATTAGATTTTTAATAGAGTTAAAACAAACTTTTTTTGCAATAAAGCACTGCATAAAACTCAAAAACTAACATAAAAGAGGGTGGTTATTAAATAATATAATTGAAGTGTCATCCCTCAAACTCTAGGCTATATTTACAAAAATAATTGCATTTTATCAAAGTGGCTGTGCATCGTGCATTCTGGCTATCTTAGTTCATTTGTTAATGTTTAAATTATCTAATATTTCGTTAACGCTTATTAAACGAAAATGACTTTTTCTAACGAAGAAAAACGAGACATGATAAGGATTTATTATATTTCGAATCGAAATTCAAAAACGGCTTGTGAGCGCTATTTGTTGGAATATCCAGAAAGATGGCAGCCGCATTATAGTTATTTTGCTAATATTGATAATAATAATAATAAAAATAATAATAAAAAAAATTATTAAATGAATTATTCCCTAATAAATGGATTGGAAACCAAGGTCCCGTACGTTGGCCAGCTAGAAGCCCAGACCTAAACCCGTTAGACTACTTTCTTTGGGGATTTCTCAAAAACCGTCTTTATCGAAACACGCCACAAAATCTTGAAGTATTACGACAAGACCTAATAAGGGAGATCAGGGCTATCCCTGCAAGGACCATTCAGCGTGCCATCCATAAACTTCACAGACTGACACGAAAATGCATTCAAGCAGGTGGATTACAATTTGAATATTTGCTTTAACTTTCATTGGGTATTCAATTTTATAGTTTTTGTTTGACTTTTTTTGGAATAATTAAAACATCATGCCAATTGTTGAACATCACACATTGTTTGATATATCAATTTTTAGGAGCTTCTGAGGTCCTTAAAACAATGATGTATCGTTCTTTTTCGAAAAAATTACTTTAACGATGTCCTGCTAAGATCTTACCAAAAATCTATTCTCTGTCTCTCTCTAACACATGAGTTCTCACGGAAAATGCTATTAATATAAACTTTTCGAATAAGTGCGATACATCATTTGTTTTGGGACATAAGAAGATTTTAAAATCAATAATAAAAAATCCACAAAAAAATAAAAATGAAATCGCGAATAATCGGTTTTTTCCAAAAATCTTCGGAAGTATTCGGAATTTTTCAAATATGAAAGCGGCATTTCAATAAGCACCAAATTGCGCAACTTTGCCTCCATTTAACCGACCTCGTATATCTTCTGGTTTCCGAGATCCCAATGATGAGGCTCGAATTTGGGACACCCTGTACATGAAATTTCGTTATTGTATCTTAAGGGGTATCAAAGATATCTTCATCTTTTCATACTTCAAATAAACAAAATATAATTTTTTTTTATTTGATATTATTATTATTTCGCTCGACTCTCAAGATGATTTCAGAACGATTTTCCACTTTGTGGGATAATTTTTTTTTCGTCATCTACCCCTTCTATATTGTTTTTACAATTGTCTTCAGATACTGAATTCAATGATCCTGTTAAAAATTGCCTTTTAGGAAAAAAAAATTTTTTTTTCGCAAAATCATAATAATTATAATATAAAATCGGCTACCTGCGTCAACTGAATGCTTAATGCTCGATTTCTAAGAACCTTGACTGAGTAGAAGTCTCAACTGCTTGATTATATTATAATAACAGATCTGGCTCTGAATTAAACGCATAATCGCTTCTATACGGTAGTTAAGCCAGTTGAAGACATTTTAATTCGGTTGGCATTTTTCTCACGATACTTGATATCATTCAATTTGTTCCTTAGGCAGCTCTCAAATCCGACTTAGGAATTAAAAAAAAACGTTGTCTTCACATTTTTAAATTGACATAATTGACACATCGCTTGATACCTGTTGATACCTACCTAAATACGTGTCTGAATAATTTCCTATCATACGAAACAAAGTGTGAAGAAGAATTGATCTTTCTGCGTCTATCACAGTTTTTGTGGTACTTGCTCTGTCATACTGGTCAATCCGATGTCACTGAGGTATTGGAAGAAGATTTTATCTGATAGGTTCATTAGTGATTGTTGCCACTCTTGCCTGCAAAAATAGGAATATAACAGTTATATTATCAGACATTTCTTTTTGAATATTCCTGAAATAGCTATTTGAATTACTAGGGAGGAAAGTGCCACTTTTCCTCCCACAGGATGTAGTTTACTGCCCGACGCGAAGCGGAGGGCAGTAAACATCCAAGGGAGGAAAAGGCACTTTACTCCCATGTTATACATATGATTTTTCCTCCTACCCACTCAATAAAACCTTTTTGTTACTTTGTTTGCAAATAGTCCTATTTTTACTCTTAGTCATGTGTATCTGAGAATCTGCGGTGGTGCAATGGCTAGCGTCTTGGGCTTGTAATCCGAAGGTCCCAGGTTCATCTCCTGGCAATTACAACTTTTTTTTTTTTAAGAACGTAATTTTACTTTTTTCTTGGTAGTGAATTATAGGACATTTAGATAGCTTATACATTTCGGATTGCTATTGAGTGATTTTCTCATAAGTAATAATGTTATGTGCCTATTTGAATGAAGTGTCGATCATTTTTGTTCTGAGAGCTGCGCTTGTGGAAAAAATAATGTGTGTATTTCGAGCACAAAGTGTCATTGTCGTTCTCCAAAGATTAATCTCTTTGTCGAGCAACAATCAATCACTTTGAGCTCTAAATACACAAATAGCTATTAAAGAACTAGAGTAGAAGTAACATTCATGTTTGATTTTTACCAGAATACAGGATATATAAGATGTTCTAGAAATTACGGAAACAATTTGATTATAATAAATTCACAGGTTTCATCGTTTACAACTTACTTGAAATGAGGGGGAGGAAAAGTACTTTCCTCCCTTGGGAGGAAAAGTACTTTCCTCCCTAGGGAGGAAAAGTATGAGTTTCCTCCCTGGTTTGAGGGAGGAAAGTGTGTACTTTCTATAGGGGTAGGAGGAAAAATATATTGTTATAATGTGATAAAAAATTGTAGTATAGAACTTTTATTCTTTTGTTCAATAAATATGCCTGGCATTGATACATATACCTTTCCTTGTAGTACTTATTTCCTTTACCATTCAGTTCCCTGCTCAGTCGGTAGGCCAATGAAAATGAAGCTCTCTCTCTCTCTTTCTTCAGGAGGGTTGCAGTGCCGGGCCTTCTTCTTCTCAATTTTTGTAACAAATTCAAATAAATATTGTAATGTTCAAACAGGTACTCAAAAATTAGTCCTCTCTGTTAATGAAAATTTCAAATAATTTTCAGTTAAGAAAATTAAACAATAAAATTAATAGCTTTTCCAAATACCAAATCTAGATTCCTTTGCTAGAAAATAAATAACTTTTACAGAATACAGAAAAATTTAAAACAATCTTTTTTAGTGAACTTAAATTGCATATAAATGAAACATAATAACGTTTACATTCTATAAATGAAAGTCTGTGGGAAACACCCAATTTGAAAGTCACTGAGTGCTGCTCAGGTATAGTTCTGGTCAAAATTATCTATTTTTCGTGATATAACACTGTTTACGACACAAATAAACAGTCTTGGAGGATTTCCATAGGAAAATCTTGCATTATCGAAGTTCTGCTGCCCACTAGCTCGTTCAGAACAGTATGAAAGTTTGTCTATTAATATGGAAATGTATTATTATAGTAAAGTATTTATAGCGCACACACTAAAGGGTGTTATTTAAGTACGTGGCCAAACTTGAATGGGTGATTCTTTGAGTGATTCTAAGACGAAAAGTTCATATAAACATAGGTCCGGTAATGCTTCGTTTTCAAGATACAGGGTGTCAAAATTTTTAAAAGAAATCGTTTTTGTCGTAAATATCTTAATAACCCTTCAACCGATTTTATTGAAATTTGGCAGTGTTATTGAAGGTCATAAAGGGCGAATTTAACCCTGACTATATCAAAATTATCATGTCCAGTGGCGTCCCGGAAGGCACTGTAACCAGTATTTTTGACAGAAAACATGTGCGCCACTGATTTTTTTGCAATTTTTGTATTTGTTTCACATTGAGCAACTGAAATAACAACTTTTTTATATCTAGAATTTATTTCGTATCTTGCTTTGTTTTTGAGAAAAAACATAAAAATCACTTAATTGCACGTCCCTGGCACAACACAATAAAAAATTGTTTTTATAGGGTTTTTAATGATTACAGGTGAATCTGTTATGCTTAAAAATTGTTTGTTTCATTTGGCCAGTGCGTGCATAGTGGTAACGCCGGAAGTGCCAAAGCAACATCAAACAAGAAACACCCTTTATTAAAACCACACTGAAACAAAAATGGTACCTAGGCAATTTGTTTCTGTAAGAATACATTCAATAATAACTAACACAAAACTTACAATAGTTGCTCAAAATGTCCTCCTTCAACTTTAATGCAAGCATTAACTCGTCTTAACATCGATTCCCGAACACGTTGAAATATTTCCGGCGTATGTCTTATCTGATCACATGAATCCCGTATTCGTTGGATTAATTCTTCTTTAGTGTTGACTGGAGTTTTATAAACGAGGGACTTCAAATGTCCCCAAAGGAAAAAATCCAAGGGATTTAAATCCGGTGACCTGGGCGGCCATGACTGTGGACCTACGCGACCGATCCAGTTTTCTCCATAAGTTTCATCCAGAAATTGACGTGCTACTATGCTGAAGTGTGAGGTGGAGCCCCATCGTGCATGAACCACATTGCTCCTCTTACTGCCAGAGGGACATTTTCTAGTAGTACAGGTAATACAAATTCCAAAAAATTACGATACTCTTGACCATTTAATCTCGGGGGTAAAAAATGAGGTCCAATGAGATAATCGCCAACAATACCAACCCAGACATTCACGGAAAACTGTTGTTGATAATTATTTTCTATAACCGCATGGGGATTTTCTTCTGCCCAGATATGGTTGTTATGAAAGTTCATAATTGAATTGTGGGAAAAACACGCTTCATCGGTAAATAATATACTGGATAAAAATGTCGGAGATGCAACCTGTTGTTGCAAAAGCCACGTAGTATAAACAACTCGCTTGGGAAAATCCGCAGGAAATAACGCTTGAACACGCTGTATGTGGTAAGGATACAGTTGGTACTCTTTCAAAATCTTCCATACAGTAAAGTGAGAAATGTTTAATTGTTGTGCAATTTTGCGTGTGCTTGTATCGGGGCAACGCTCAACTTCATGTAAAACTTCTTCCTCCAGCGCCACTGTTCTTACCGTTGCAGGTCTCCCAATAAGAGCAGCCGACCTTTGAAAGGTGCCTGATTCGCACAGCCTTTCATGTATTCTCACAAATGTTTGCCTATTTGGAACATTTCGATGAGGATATCTTTCTTGATAAATGCGTCTAGCCGCCCGGGAATTGCTTTGGGCTATTCCATAGACAAAATGCATATCGGCCATTTCCGAGTTTGTAAACCGAACCATTTTCAGATATCAGTAACAAATTTTATATCTCAAAACTCTTGGAAACACTTCAAATAATTACTATCAAATAATTACGTATGTACCGTTTCAATTTGTGACAGTTATGAAGTTAAATTTGTTTGAACATTTGTTGTTCCTTCCATGGCCCTTTTACTTTAGTTTCAAAACACTGCAGTAATACATAACAACATTATTTGTTTCATCGAAAACAGGTAATATGAGCGAAAAAAATTAAAAGATGACTTCCATGTAATATAAATTGTTTAATCATATATAAAAATGTCTTTATTGCATGTCCATGGACAACAATGAGCCCATTTTGCAGCACGAGCCGAAGCCAAGAGCCGAAGGCAAGTGCTGCAATTCATACA
Organism: Chrysolina oricalcia; assembly: GCA_944452925.2. Lineage (NCBI taxonomy): Eukaryota > Metazoa > Arthropoda > Insecta > Coleoptera > Chrysomelidae > Chrysolina > Chrysolina oricalcia. Next base: position 46,882,606 of record OX101824.2, read on the forward strand.
TACATATTTTTTTTTTTTTTCATTGCATTAATTTTGATAGAGAATTCTTAGACTAGAATAGAGTATTGATATGAAAAAATATTAGTAAGACCCCAGTTTTTGATGGTTTAGTAGTTGAAATGTTTTATTGTGTTGTCACAGGGATGTGCAATGAAGTGATTTTTATATTTTTTCTCAAAAACAAAGCAAGATACGAAATAAATTCTAGATATAAAAAAGTTGTTATTTCAGTTGCTCAATGTGAAACAAATACAAAAATTGCAAAAAAATCAGTGGCGCACATGTTTTCTGTCAAGAATATTGGTTACAGTGCCTTCCGGGACGCCACTGGACATGATAATTTTGATATAGTTGGGGTTAAATTCGCCCTTTACGATCTTCAATAACACTGCCAAATTTCAATAAAATCGGTTGATGGGTTATTAAGATATTTACGACAATAACGATTTCTTTTAAAAATTTTGACACCCTGTATCTTGAAAACGAAGCATTACCGGACCTATGTTTATTTGAACTTTTCGTCTTAGAATCACTCAAAGAATCACCCCATTAAGTTTGGCCACGTACTTAAATAACACCCTGTATAATGATTTTGTCCCAAATATTACTATTTTGCCCTCCAAACTGTATATAACCGTGTAAGCGACGCCCTTATAGGTAGACTATAAAACAATTTTATCCTTATTTTATAAAGCAACTGTCTTGCATTGGAAATGATTTATTTAGCACTGTATAAAGCTTTTATACACCGTTTATAAAACTGTTACAAAACAGTTTTTCAACGCAAAAAAATGAAGGTATTGTACAGAAACAATATAATCATTATGAAGCAGTTGAAACACTCTTCTGAAGCGGTATCGAAGCGGTCTTATAATGCGCCTTAAATCAAGCTGCAATTTTATAATGCAAGTTGAATAAACAATTATTCGGCAATATTATAAAGACTTTTCTCTACAAACACAAAAATGTCGCAGTCAAAGTCAAGTTATAAAATACTGCTTAATTCGGCATTATAGAATCCTTATAAAATATATCAGTCTACCTCATTTCTTTTCTGGTTCAGTGAATTTTCAACGTAGTCTTCCGCAACAGTGCGACTTTTCCACCCACCATATCTCTTCAATTAATATAAGCTTGCCTCCGAGTCAGCAAGTCAAGATGCGGAAGTTTTATGGAAACAATGCTCAGAATATAGTCTTGAAAACTCAGCAATTGTTGCCAATGGGTGAAGTCATACATTTTTCATTTTTGTAGGCTACAAAAAATCTTCTGTATTATGTAGGTGGCCTAATATGGCAATATATTTTTTTACAAATCTTACCACATCTGTAGAATTTACGGTAGATCTTTTGATCACGAAAGATCGATCACGTCGAATTTTGGTATCCCCAACATCCACCAGAAAAAACGTTCATGGTTTCTAGCTGGCACAGCTCTTTGCTTCGGCATGCCCCTGCGACCATATATCTATTAATTACAAATATTGATAACACGCCATAAGACGCAATGTAATCAAATTGAAGCCAAAAATATCTATCTTACCTTTTCTCAAACGGCCTCTGGGAAACTATCGCGTATACCGAATTCTGAATCACGAGAAATGTCATACATTTTTAAGGTTATGCTTCTTTTGACATTTTCAACCGTCCCACATTGACAATGGGCTAACATTTTTCTATAATGTGGATAAATGAAGAATGAGAATTATGCAAGACGGTCAATTAAACTTCGTGTCACTAAAAAAACGATACATTGATCCATTTGTAACCCTAATAATAAAATGTCTGTTTGTTACCTGCTACCAGAGTTTCATCAATCAATTTTCTGCCAAAAGCGGATAACAACTCATTAAACTTGAAGAAATATGGATTGGGTATGTGACGGACAATTGTTTGAAAAGGTAAATCTCGTTCCACACCTGCCTCATAAACGCCGAGAAAAATTGTTTGCTGGTAGTGATGTATTTTTCGCCTCCTGAACACGAACTCGAAGTAAAACGCGGAGATCTTAAAGTCTTTCAGGAATGAATCTAGAAATTTTTAAAATGGTAATTTTCTCAGGAATAAAACCCATATAGTGCTGTCCTCTTATAATTAGCACAATCTACACTTGCTCTCTGTGAACTTATCCATGCATATTATGAGGTTATATTGGACTTCGCCGATTTAGCACCACATAAGATATGCTTCTCATATCTTCGATAATTGTTGCTGCCGAACCATGCACGTTAGAAAGAGATGAAAAAACAAAATCGTGTCTTTGAATAGAAATCTCTGGCGCAAGCGCATTAATTTAGCAGCGTCCAATTCGAAGTCGATGCTCATTTTTTGGCATCACATAGGCTGTCTTTATTATCCATATTCGTAGTTAATAGATACATGCCTGCGACACTCATAATTAACGCCACCTGTAACTAAGTCAGTTTTTAGTAAGTAAGAGCTACGACGGTGCGTAGAACGGACATACGATATTTTTAAATTAAATTAACACTAATTTCGAGTTACAACTCGAAAATAAGCCAGATATGCGTAAATAGATTCAGATTTCTGCAAGTGCTGCTCCTTTATGAATGTCGGTATATAGACAGTCAGATAGTGACAGATTTAGGTGCCCCATTTCCACATACAAGCCTCGAGCAGGGTTGCAAAGAACATGTGGAAAATTTGATTTTCCATGGAAAATTAGATTTTCCATATTTTAAAGCGAGCCGTGTTCACCTAATCATTAACTAATAGAACCTGGCTTCAGAATACCAAAGGCTTGAGTGTTACAGGTGGCTAAAGGGTTTAAATGAGGGGGTAATCTAGTAGGGAAAAATCGAGATTTCAACAGATTTTCCCACACAAGCCTATCGAAACAATGAAAACCTACATCGTAACTAGACCGATAAACATAATGACTTGATTGGCGCCAATGGATAAGTAGATTTTGTCGACGGAAAAATCATTGGAAATTCTTTTTGATTTTTCCATATGTTCTCCCCAGGAGCCACTCGTAAATTTTCCTCCATTTTACTCAAAATCGATGTACTTTTCAACTCTATTCGAGGCTTGTATGCGAAAATGGGGCACCTAAATCTGTCACTATCTGACGGTCTAATAGAAGGAGTAGTGAAATGGATGAAATAATTTCGTATTGAAAGGGTAAATATTCAGGATTGAAAATTAAACCAAACATGACTCCTCTGCAATGTAAAAAACCTACGACAAAAAATAAGGTCCTTTCTGTAATGTCTTACAGAAAACTACTACTTCCCTAGCTGAAGCCACGCTGGATATTGAACTACATCTAATAAATATTGTGAAAAGACCCTATATAATTATAAAGAAAAAATCCGAAAGTGAAAATTTCGGATTTCAACTATCTATGAAAATGATAGTTGAATTAAAAAGAAGCTAATTTTTGTAATATCCAACGGAAAACAACTACTTCCCTGGCTGGGCATTGAACTACATCTGATAGATTTGTGACAAGAACCTAACTTGAAAAAAAATCTGAAAGTCAAAATTTGATAGTTGATTATTTCTCAAATGTTCAGTTTCCATTGGAGATTCATATACAGTGCAGATTTTTTTAGCCCCCCTGTTACCTTTATGAACGGTTTGAAGTGCAAACATAGAACAAAAACCATTTTGAATCTTATCACCGATACTACTTTTTGAAATAAAAGACATCGTGATTGCTTGATAGAGGGGGCGGGAGGCATATCAATGGGGGTCAAGTGAATTCAATTCTCTTTTCAAACATCTGAATTTTTAGTCCAACAATTCCATCATTGTAGTATGAAATTGCTTCTGAAGACAATGATTTCCAATTATTCTTCCGACTTCCCTGATGACCTTAGAAGAGTGATATAGATTTTTGTTTTCCAAATTGTATTGGACGCCTAGCGAAAGAGATGCAATTCATGCATCAATGAAATCAGCGATTTTCTTTGAGTGATGCTTCTAAAATTCTCTTTTATCTCATTTACATACAGTGTACGCCAAAATCTTGAAACCATATGGATAAATATTATATTAAAAGTTTCTCAAAAAATTTCTTTGTCATGAAAGTCGGTGCATTCAATTAGACTGAATACGCGCATATCGGTTTTTACCAGTGGCGTACAGCTAGGCGGGAAACGGCCGATATTCCAAATTCACTACAGAGTAAAGTGACATTAATATGCAAAATATCGAAAAAATTTATCAAGAGAAGTTGTTTGCAATTGATTGATATTCCCAGTTATCCAGTTCAGTCTATCAATTACTAATTTTAATAACTACTTAATGAGTTGGCCTGAATTTTTAATGGGAATTATTCACAATAATGTTTGAGTAGTAAGTTACTGAATTAGCACAAATTATTCGTCAAAGCAATCACCTAATCTAACAAAAACTTGAATATTAGTCAAAAAAACAGTAATGGAAAGATAATTAAATCAAGACAGGATCATTAAAAAAAATTAAAATTGGTGATTGGTAGACTGAACTGGAAAACAGAATATCATTTAATTACAAACAACTTTTTTTCAATAACATGTTTCGATATGTTGCATAGTATTGTCACTTTACCCTGTAGTGAATTTAGAATATCGGCCGATTCTTGCTTAGCCGCACGCCACTGATAATAACCAATATTCGCGATTTACTTTAATTGAATGCATCAACTTTTATGATGAATGAAATTTTCTGAGAAACTATCAACAAAAACGTTTTCTATTTGGTTCCAACATTTTGGCGGACACTGTATATTTATCTCCAATGAAAACTGGACATTTGAAAAATAATCAAGTGCCTGAATGAAAATGCAAATTTTCTCTCTCGGAATTTTGTATATAGGGTCCTTTCACAAAATCTATTTAATGTAGTTCAATTTCCAGCGTGGCTTTAACCAGGAAAGTAGTGTTTTTCTGTCAGACGTTACAAAAAAGTAACTTCATTTTTATAGTAAGTATTTTCCATTCCAGTGGAATCTTGTTTGGTTTAATTTTCAATTGAGAATGTTTACCTTTTCAATACGAGATTATTTATACCCACATTCATAAAGTGTCCTTGCTATGCCTTCGTAAAAAGCAAAACTCAGAAGACATACAAATTAGACCAATCCAATTTGTAGCCATTATACAGACTTACCAACACTCAAATCAGAATTAACAGTCCTACCTTTTGAGCTCAAAAATTTTCATCTGTGGCATTTGCTAAAAATTCTCTGATCTCGAAATCCAATGTCTTGGACTTCTTTGGTCGATATCCCACTTCTGTCTTTTCAAAAAAGCAGTGAGATTGCAGTACTTGTTAATGTTTCTGTGACTATTGTAGCCTTGAGCATTGAATAATGTCTCCATGCCTTCAAATTTCGAGACTTTTCCAAGAAGAAGACAAGCAGCAGCTTTTAGTATATTCTTCTACATTTTGTACTTGGAACACTTTCGGTTGTTAGAGAGCTGCCTATATGATTTTCGAAAATTACGGTTTTTTCGGCATATTTCTGGAATTTGTTCTAATAGTTTCAATACAAAGTGAAACAGTGTACCTTCAACTTCAAAAAAAGGAAAGCATCATTGTGAACTTATAATGAACAGAAATGAGTTGATAGCAGTACTAGAAGGATCTGATGATGATGAAATGGTAGAACGTTCGCTTCTCAATCAGCATGGTCGCTGGCATCACATGTTAGAAGGTAAGGGCCTCGGCTTCTCAAGCGCGCACACGTTTCTCGTAGAATGTGCTAAAGAGGAACTGAATCCGAAAAACCCAAAACAATTGCCCCTTAACTACTGTGGTGCGGTCACCGTGACCGCTGCCTATTTGAACATATCTAGTATTAAGCTCTTCCCTAGTTGTATAGCCATTTTAAGAAGGCGTCCGGGTTAGTCGCGTTTTACGCGCTTTTTTTGAATTACATAGAGTTGAAATTTTTTTGCGGTCATAGTGACCTCAGCACAGTATTAGTGTAACTTATGCTTGCCGTCTTTGTTACTGAAGAACGTCTGGAAGTACCCATGGAAAATCTTGAAAAACTTGCTACACTTGTCCTTCATGACTAAACAGAAAAACTGTTCTCTTGTGTTCACGTGTACCAAGCCTATTTGAGGTGAATGATCAACATATATCTGTATAAACTGCAAGTCTAATTTATAATTTTTTACATCGTGTGATTTTTGTGAAAATATTTTTTTTAATTTTTTGTAAGTTTATACCTCTGTTCTACGAAAAATATTGCTAGTTTCATTTTAGAATTATTATTTTTTGTTAAATATTTAATAATAATTAAAATATCCAATTTTGTAAAAAAATGAGCGGTTAACCAAGAAAACAAATTTTGTGAAAAAGATGCCCGGTTTTTAATTGTATATATTTTATTTTCTTCAAAAAATGTTCAATTCATATTATTACAATGAAATAATATGAAAAAACTAAATTACATAATTTTTTATGGAATATATATATATATATATATATATATTCATTTGGATCGACAGAAATGTGGGTTAGAGGTCTTGAATTAACTATATACTCTGCTTCGGCCAATAGAGTGGCGAGAACCTCTTCTCTGGGGTTTTTACATTTCAAAGTCACTTTGAGGACCGTTCTTATCGAGCGCACCATCCTTTCCCATATACCTCCCATGTGAGGAGCTCCAGGAGGATTGAATTTCCAAGATATTTCTTTTGACGTCATTTCATCCAAAATTGTCGATTGATTCAAAGATTGAACCCACTCTCTTAATTCGCGTTCAGCCCCAACAAAGTTTGTGACGTTGTCTGTAATGAATTGTTTCGGTTGACCCCGTCTTGACATAAATCGTCGAATCGCTAGTATCGTCGAGCTAGTATCTAAGGAGGCAGCAATCTCAATATGTACGGCTCTGATGGTGAGACAGGTGAACAATACTCCGTACCTCTTTTCGACTCTTCGTCCAATGGCATCAGTGATCGGACCAAAAAAATAAATCCCAACGTAAAAAAAAGGAAAAACAAAAGACTCCAGTCTTTGAGAAGGTAATATTCCCATTTCTGGTGGGATTGGCCTGCATTTTCTGATTTTACACCCTTGACAAGAATTAAAACACTTCTTCACTGCTGAACGAGCTCGTAAAATCCAATATTTTGTTCTCAGAGAGTTGACTACAGTTTCAATTCCGATGTGGCTTGCTCTTTCATGATACTGTTGGATTACCATTTCTGTGAACCTGTGCTTGGGATCTAAGATGACAGGGTTTCTAGCATCGTAATCTATATTCAATTCTTCTTGATCAGAAAATCTACCATTTAAACGAATTATTCCATTAGAATCCAAATATGGGGATAATTTGTAAAGGCGGCTACTTTTCAACAACTCCTTATTTCTGTTCAATATATGGAGTTCTTCTTGAAAACAATCACTTTGACTTCTTTATCCACATCTTATGAGCATTATCTACCGATTCAAGTTCTAATTGCAATTTCCTAGGTCTGTGTATACTTTCCGTGCGAATTACTTTAATAAAATGTAACATCCATGCTGTTGAACGAATGAGTCTAGTCAATTTCGAAAATCTCTTTATGTCTGGCAAATCTGGGAGTTTCGATTGAAATTGATTGTCAATCAGAAATGTTAGATCACTTTCATTTCCCTGGCGTTGTGGTTCCTTCGGCCAGTGCTCTCTCGGCAGACTCAAAAATGATGGTCCACTAAACCATTCGCCATCTAATTGAGGGTTGATGTTTTTCAATTCTTTGGTTGCCTGATCTGCTACATTAATTTCTGAGGGAACCCAGTGCCACTGCGAAACATCGGTTTTTTCATGAATTTCACCTATTCGTCAGGAAACAAAAATTGGAAATCTTGATTCTGAACGAATTTGTTTCAAGACTACCAGGGAATCTGTCCAATAATGTGTTTCTTCTATTTCGTATTCCAGTTCTTCACAAATCGCTTTGGAAACTCGGCAAGCTAGTACAGCTCCTTGCAATTCTAACTTTGGAATAGTTTGCTGATTGAGAGGAGCAACTTTATATTTAGCAGTGACAAAACTGATCTTTATTTCATGGTTCATGTCATTTCTAGTTCTGAAGTAGGCAACAGTAGCATATGCTTTATCACTGGAATCGCAGAACATATGCAAGTCCACCTTCTGTACACAAGAAATACTGGGGAAGTATATCTATTTACAGTTATTGGAGCCAATTCTCGAAGTTCTCGAAGCCAGCACTGCCATGTTGCAATCAAGTTTTCAGGAATTTCAGAATCCCAATCAATATTACTCCTCCAGATATTTTGCATCAAATTTCTGGCTTTGACAATCAAAGGAGCCAAAAATCCAATCGGGTCAAATACCGACATGATGATTCGAAGAACTTCTCTTTTGGTGGGTATTTTCAGTCCAGAAGAAATTTCGGTTTGCATTTTTTCAAAGTTCAGCCTGAATATAAAATGATCAGCTTCAGGATACCAAGATAGCCCAAGAACTCTTTCAAAATTTTGCCGTATCAATTTTCACTGTATCCTTTGATTCCGCACGAAGACATTCTGGAATTGATTCTAGTACTGCTCTGGAGTTGCTAATCCATTTCATCATTTCAAATCCAGCCTGCTTATGAACGTAAATGACTCTTTCCTCCTTTGAATTGCTTCCTTTTCAGTATTGCAAGAATCCAAGAAATCATCCACATAATGTTGTTTTGTCATGGCCCGACAGGAAACTCGTTTTCAAAATTTTCAGCATTTTTGTTTTTTATGAATTGTGCAACAGATGGAGAAGAAAAAGCACCAAAAATCATTACATTCATTTGATACGTATCCGGATTTGCAAAAATATTTTCTTCATCACGCCAAAGAAAGCGTTGAGAACATCTATCTTCATTCCTGATCAGGACTTGATGGAACATTTCTTTGATGTCTCCACTGAAGGCAATTTTCCCTTGTCTGAATCGGCATAATACAGAAACTAGGGACGGTACGAAATCAGGACCTTGTAGAAGAAAATCATTCAAGCAATATCCTGATGATTTAGCTGCAACGTCAAATACTAGCCTTATTTTACCAGGCTTATTGATATTCTCCACGGCAAAATGAGGTAAATACCAGTTTCTTTGATTTTCAGTTACTTCATGGAATTCTAACTTTCTGGCGTATCCTTTACTGATGTGATCCTCTATCTTTTTGTGGTACTGTTCAGCAAATCTAGCGTCACGACTCATTTTCCTTTCCATGCAAACAAGATGTCTCAAGGCACTTTCTCTGCTATCGGGAAAAACAGCATCACGGCTTCGCCAAAGATGACCAATTTCGTAGCGGTTCCCAACTTTTCTAAATGTCTCACTATTAAGGAGAAAGAATTGCACTCGTACAATGGAAGGGCATTTCGACTTTCATAAGAAGGTCGAAGAGGTTCGGGTAGGTATCCGACATGGGATGAGTGAAGATGCCGGGGATTGCGAAAAGGGCCCACTGGGGCCTAGTTACTGACGCTTGCGTCCTCCACCCATTACCATTACCATTACCATTACCAAATGTCTCATTCATGATTTGTAAAGCTCTCTCATCCTCCACCGAGTTAATGTTGCCGTCTTTCGTTTTCGATCCAAAAGCAGCCAATTTGAAGATTTCCTTCACAATTAGATAGAGTTAGTTCATCGTCATTAGATTGTCGACAACATAAATTTGCATGAATTGGTTCGTTTTTTGATGAAATGTCATTGACTGCTCCTAACCTAATTTTGATTTGGACATTATCGGTTGGTTAATTCTTGGTTGAATAACCTGTCGTGGCACGATCAAACCACAGTTGTCTTGGCCAATGAGAATTTCAGGCTTGGCAAGCTCAACAGTTTGGAGAATCTCACGATCTAGGTAAGGAAATTTTTTTGACAAAATTTCCACATTGATTCTTTGATTTGGTAAACACAAATTTCTCACAGTTCGCACATTTTTCATACTATAAAATGAACGTTTATTAGAATCACCAGAAATATCCAAAGACACTTTTCTGGAAGTGTCTTCAAAATGGGTAATATTGTTAGTCAATTGAAAACATAGGGGAACAACTGGCCCAGGAAGGTTTAATTTCACTATCATGGAGCACGTGGAACCTTCGTCAAAACGTGCGAATGTTTTTTTTTCACTATCAGGTCCACGTAATAATACAGGTGCTATCCTCAATAGAGCTGTTTTATCTTCGTCGTTCACCTTAGCACAGAATTCACTGGTCGATACCGATTTATCTTGCGAGTTCTGTGTATATGGAACTTCTCTGGGAACATGAAGGAGATGATTATGTCTTCCTTTACAATGATTGATTCCACATCTCTTTTTCAAAAAGCATTTGTTAACCATATGGGCAATTCGTAGACACAGGAAACATAATTTCAGATTCAATGCTAAGTCTCTTCTTTCAGTAACAGTTTATTCGATAAATGCGCCGCATTCTTCTATCAGATGATTTGCATTTTTACAAAATACACATTCTTTGGAAAGTTCTGAAAGTCTGGTGGCACTTGATTTATTTGAATACATTATTAGTTCCTTTTTTGAAGAAAATCTGTTTCTCTGACTTCTTCTTCATACCAATCAGCAAAATCTTCGAGAGATGTTGGAATACCCTGAATGTCTTTCTGATATTTATATTTTCCCCAATTATATTTTTGTATTGGAGGTAGCTTGTCCACCAAATTGACTAATAATTCTGGGTTGGACAAATAGAGGGTTGAATTTACATTTTTCATCGTTACTACCATATTGTTCACTGCGTTTGAAAAGAAAATGCAAGATTCTAATTTATCTTCTCTTATGTAACCAATTTTCTTAACTTTGTCTATAAGTGAAAGCACAATCCATTCTGGTCTACCAAAATTCATTTCAAGCATCTTGAGGATCCTGGGAACATTACTCGGTGATAACAATAAAGCTTTCACGGTTTCTCAAGCTTTTCCCTTGAGTGCCCTGTCCAGGCGAAGTAAGTTATCCTCATCTGTTAGACGGTACTTTTCGGTAGATCGTTTGAACTCACTGATGAATATTGGCCAATCCGTTAGATCACCTGAGAAATGTTTAAGTTCGTTTGATTTTTGTCTCATTAACAACATGTTAGTATTTGCAGTGTTTTCAACACATCTTCTGGCAATATCGAACACAGCCCTTTCTCCAACCCCATCGAAAGAATGGCGTGGACGTTCGGACAAAGCAAGGCACGCACTATTCGTATCATTGGTCTCTAATTTATTGTCAAATTCAAAAGTGGGATTTTTTTCACTACCTGAAGGACAGTTATTTGTATCGGTGCATTTCTTGGCATCCTCCACCCAATTATTCAGTAAATATGTATCTTGATATAAGTTTTGGGACGAAAATGACTCGACATCGCTATTTTTCTCACATTTTTCTATAATCCTCTTCTGAATTTCAATTTCTTTCAGAACATTCTTCATTTTCTTCTCAATGGCTTTTAACCTTTCGTGAGTTTCTGCTTCATCTAGCTCCTTCTGCTGCTGAATTAGTTTCAATTCCAGGTTCAATTTAGAAATACTAGATTTTTTGGAATGTACAGTTTCCTCTTTTCTTGATTTTGCAGATGATAATGACGATATACGTGAAAAGGTACTAACAGGAAATTGAAGAATTTCTGATCTGGTATTTTTCTCTTTTGCTGGACAACACTTGGATATTCCTTCCAAAACAACTGATTTGCAGAACGGACTATACCCATCACTCTTGTAGTCCTTTTGCATTCTACTGGTTTCATTTTACCAATACTTTTGATACGAGTTTAGCATCATTCGCTTCTACAATTCTCCTCGGGAGAATAGGTACCTTTGTTGATTCTACTACTTCTTCGAAGTTCAGTTTTACCAATTTCCATAGCGTCGTTCTTGTACTACTCGAAGGACAAGTGTAAATTATAGAATAAAAATATGCACAAATTTTACTACCTTTTCAACAACTTTTTATTCTGTCTACTTGACAACTCTTGTCGAACTCTAAAACTGAATTTATCTAACGTCAGTCAAACAAATAATGGTGAATATACAGAGAAAATCTTCAACAGTGTTCCTGATTTAACGTTATCGGGGCCTGGTTATTTTTTTTTAGTTTTAATATCATGATAACTTCATGACCTTCATTTTCATCAGTTTCGCGAAGATAAAGGGTGTCTTGCATAACGAAAGCAAGAGGTATTGGTATGTAGTCAGCTAATTTTTTACCTATCGTACTGTAATGGCAATTGAAACTATCCGCAATTTGTTTATGTTCTGTTAAAATTTTCTATTTTCTAATTTGAATTTTAAAATTTTAGTTTCATTTCGATTTTCATTACAAATATCATTAACACATTCCCAAAGCGCTTCAGAGCTATTTGCATTTTTATCTATAATTTTTTTCGATTAGTTCTTTTTTGCTACTTTCATGAGCTTGTTCAAATTGTTCCTGTATGAACTGCATTCTTCTTTCAAGATATGATTTCCAGGATTTCTCCATAATTTTGTGTGCATATCAGTTTTTTCTTGATGGATTAATAGTTCATATAAAGCTAGTGTAATCAAATTTTTTCGACAACTTACTACACTTTGTAACGAAATGTAAAACATTTGGTTACTTTTATTTTGTTTATTTCATGTTTGTATCACATGTTATTGAGATGTTCCAATTTATTCAATTGTTCAGTTGTTGGTAACACTGAACATAGACAGAGTGAGAGGGAGATCGACTTCCTTCTTTGAAAGGACTTCTTCCTTCTTCGGCCTTTTCTGAATTGAGCACTCGAAGAGTCGGTTGCTTTTTGAATTTCCCTTCGGGAAATATAAATTTTCCACAACGAGGAGATGAAAGGTCGTATATTATGAACATAATCAATTTCTGATCGATTCACCTATCACATCTTTAAACATATCGGCATTCTTTTGGCATATTTTTCTAAACTTACAAAATGTATTTTTGATCTTCATATTCTTCACGCTTCACGAAAACAAGATAGCCTCATGTGCGTCACTAATAATTATCTGTACCCATAAATTTTGAAAATAAATATAATCTCCATAATTTAATCTTATTTGAATAACATTTCGTACCCTCTTTCGACGAGTCGGTCCTGAAATGTCATAGATGAATTGTTTCTAACCTCTGAAATTGATGACTCACATGTGTCAATAATTTCTGTAAATTCTATCTTTCAAACGTTAAAATATGAATCAAACATGTTTCTGTTCGTGCTAAATGGTTTTCAGTGATACCAAGTGCCTCCACAAGTTTTTCTGAGTGTCAGAAAATATCAATCTGCTTAGAAGGCAAGCCTAGGTGCGAGCAGCAAACTAGAAGCTAAAGGTACTCCTCCTGAACTTGGATAGTGATCTGCAGGAAAGACTGGTCTTGTAGCAAGGAGGACAGGATTCATGGGTGAGTTCAAAGCTTTAAATTTATCTTTTTATTATATCTGTTAGAGCTGAACTCGTTCATGATTCTTTGAACTCTTGGTTCGATCTCTTCCACATCACTGCCCAGGTTTGGATGGAAGGGCCTGGCCAATAGCCAAAAGAAACCCTATATGTTTTGAAACCTCTCTCTATGACAACCTTTCACTTCCAGTCGTTGTGACACAAATCAAGTCATCTGCTTGCTTTGTGACACCTTATAAAGTCAAGGACTATCTCGATACTCTCTCTCTCTCTATCTATACCGTTGTATCTATTTTTTATGAGAGAGATCAATATTTTCTCATGATTTTTCTTACATGTCAGTTCTCCGGAACACTTGTAAATTGTTATTAAATTTAAAAAAAAACTGTAGAAAGCAATATTTTCATGATATTTATTTTTCTTGTGCTCGTTTGAGACTGGACTCTTGTCTACCATTTCTTGAGAAGATTCTAAATTTAAGCTTCATTACAAATTTATATTCTTTACCTCAGTTGCATCATAGAAACATTGTTTAAATCAGCAAACCTCCATATTTCTTTCTTAATACCCATGTCTAAATTGTAAATTTAAATTCTTCATCTAAATTGTATCCTTGAAGCATTCAACTAGTGAAATTTTATATCATATCTTTACGAAAATCTGAGACTAGTCTTGTCCTCGATTTCGCCCACATCACGAGTCATGTGACTCAAATCTGTCACAAGATACTGGTTTGTTTGCTTTTTCACAGCGTATATCTCAGCGTCCAAGTATCTGAGTCACAGGAAAGATCCCAGACCGACTACATATCCTATCCAGCTAGTAGAGTAGCCATTGTCTTGAGACACCCCTAAAGGCACCTACGTTCACCGTCGAAGTAGCGCTCTGGAGTAAGTCTTTCCACTCATCGCAACGACTGATCATAAAATGTAAACGAACCACCTAATCTTTTGTAAGCGAATCGACTCCAATAAAACTATCTTGTACTTTACTTTTCCAAAATTGTACGTTATGTACGCAAACATGTTTCTCCTGTAAAAAAAATGTAACTTTGTGAATATAGTGTTTTCTGAAATTCTGGCTTTTTACTGTTGAGAAGCACAAAGATTATCTTCTGACAAATCCGTGTTTTTGGTATTTTCATTTAATAAAAAAAGAACCTGGTGCCCATGCTTACCTAGTATCTTTTATCTTTGTCTCCATAAATATTTGTCAAAGGATCTATCTTTAATACTGCAGATAACGATACCCACGACCTTCCGTACCAATCTGAGCAGCTCACAGGCATTGCTGTATCAAATGAGCAAGTAAATAAAAATAAAGTTCTTATTTTTAGTAACACAATTTTTTTTATCAGAGAATTTAATTTTGTAATACAATTTCTTGAAATCCTTTATTATAACAATTTCAAAATTATTATAAAAGGAGGTAAATCGAACTACCCAAAAGTTATTTGAACCAATTTGTAGGTACTCTACTATGAGTCAATTTCCACTCACGACGAAATAATATTTTGAAGCCATTTCTGACCTTTTCCTAGCCACCTGTCACTATCCTAAACCGTGAAAACTTTTAATGATTAGTAAACCGACAGAAAAAAGTCATTCGACCAAGTTATCTTTTTTGACTTAATCAAACCACTGCTCAAAAAACCTCGAATAATTAATATCCATTAAATTTCTCCTAACCGTCTAGCAATATAATATATTGCAAAGAGAACCATCATTCCGCTGTACCCCCCGTCGCGTTGAGATACTCCTAATTGGCATATACTACAGTGTACTACATGCCGCCCGATCTATGTTTAATGACCAAAAAATTAAAGAACAATTCTTTCGTTGATGCCACACCGACCTTTTTCTCTGTTTTATTAATCACGACCAGACACGACAGATCCTTGATTGGTTCGTAAGGAATTGCCCGATTCCCGGGGTGTCTGGAACTTTTAATAATCATTTTTCCGTTTGTTGGTAGTAACTTTGACTTGCTACTCATACTGCGATACCTTTCCAATCATTAGAGTTCTAGTGGAGTAGATCGTTTTCGAGGGAATTGAAAAATTGGAACCATTTAGTGTATTTATATAGGATCCATCGAAATTCTCTGAATCTTTAATCATTATCTAAATCAACTTTTTTTTTTATCACCTTCTTCGAAAATTGTCTTTGCCTCCCTAATTTCAGGGTTGACAGTGGTAGGTACTATTCCTCACTAGGGAGGAAAATTAAATGAATTTTCACATAAATACATGTATTTTTGTAGTTTATATTTTCATCAAGGACCCCGCAAACTCCTTATGGAATTTGGGTCCCGGTGGATTTTTTTGAATCTTTGGTATGATGTAGTCCATGTAATTCTCAACCAATTTTACCATTGCGCCAACTCAAAAAAATGAACAGTTTTGCTGCTAGGGGGCGTTGAAATTACCCCTTGCGCAGATTAGACTATTTATTTTTGAACCCGGTAACAATATTTTCACTTGTTTCATTGTTGCTAATGTTGCATAGTATTGTGCTGATTGATAAAAAAATTCTTACCCCCTACCCTTTTTCCCCCAACTCCTTTTACGAAACGCAAAAAAAATATTTCTCGAGTGCCTTCAAAGGTATCGTCGAATGTTTAAATATGCCTAAATAAGGAAAATAACAGGTTTTTATGATTATCCCCCACCCCCCAAATGACAAAAAACAAAAAAAATTCGGTGGATTTTTCTGAATTTTTGATATGATGCAGTTCAAGTTATTTTGAATAGAAATAAAACGGGTGACAAACCCCAAAAATGAATAGTTTTGATGTTAGGGGGCGTCGAAATCATACCTTGCTCAGAATAGACTATTAATTATTATAGGCGGAAACAATATCTCTACGTATTTTTGTTTTATTTTATGCCGAACAATTGTGTGAATTTTTATAAATTGAAAATCCAAAACCTACCCATTACCCCCAACCCCTATTTCAAAACACGAAAAAAATTAATTCAGGCACCACCTCAAATTCAAATTGTGGATTTCTAATTTTTATTTAGTTTCAAGATATTCGTCCAATTTATTTTGGCTGAAAAGCCAAAACTAATTGAATATTACTGTACTGCTTAATTTTATATGACTTTTTTGTATTATTTCTTTTATTTTGTTATTAGGGGTATTTTCTCAGGTTGAGTGTAAGAGAGTACTTTCTCATCTAGTATGACTCTACCTTTTGGATGTATGTTATTACTACCAATAAAAGCATTTATTATTATTATTATTATATTAAAAATTCATGAACTACGTCCTTCTAAGAAGTCAGCGAACACCATCAATATTTTTTTGAAGGGAGGGAATGGTGAAATTAAACAACTGTACGATTTCCTCAATATGAGCTGATTAAAACATTATTTAGATAAAGCATTTACAAGTAGTCGGGAATTGATTTTTTCGTGTTTTAAAATAGGGTAGGGGGTAAGGGGGAGGTTTTGGATTTTCAATTTATAAAAAATTACACAATTGATCAGCATAATCTAAACTAAAATACGTAGAGCTATTATTTCCGCCTATAATAATGAATAGTCTATTCTGAGCAAGGTATAATTTCAATGCCCCCTAGCATCAAAACCATTCATTTTTGGGGTTTGTAACCCAATTAATTTCTATTCAAAATAACTCGAACTGCATCATATCAAAAATTCAGAAAAATCCACCTAATTTTTTTCGTTTTGTGTCACTTCCACACCATGCACCCCCTAAGGTTGAGGCCCGGAAGGATGAACGCCCCAGCACTCGTACGTACTCGAAAGCTCACCCCCCCTATCCACCACCCCCGCTCGTTAAAGCGGTTCCTCATCCTGATGATTGGCGATCAGCAGAATAAAATCTGATCGTTTGATATGGAGTGCTCGGCCAATTCTCGGCCTGAAACTCTCTTATATCTGACATGAGTTTAATTTGATTTTACAATGACTTTACTTGATGTGCATGGTGCCCCCCTGAAACTGGCTGAAGGTCTGAAAAACACTTGGCTGAGGGCCAAGTGTTGTGTATTGAATTTACTGAGTTTACCACTTGGTCGGTTCTTCTTGGAATCTGAAACATAAAAACATGATTATCGAAATTTTAAGCCTGTTGAAGTAGACGTTGGCGTCGCCGAAGGTTTCGCTTCCGTCTTACTTCTTCAGGGGTGTCGTTGTCTCCCTGGTTCACTGGTCGTCTGTATTTGTCTCTGTCTCTATCGTCTTGCTCACGTCTGTTCTCGAGGAGCTCCGTGAGCAACGGGTTCGTGTGGGTCTCTACTCTGTCTAGAGTAGTCCCCACGTGATTCCTGATCAGTCTGTCAATGTAGTCCGGATGGATGTCTAAGTCTCGATATATAAACCTGTTTGGCATATATCGTGGTGCGTCAGTTGCCATTCTCAGGCAGACATTGAAGAAGGCCTGCGTCCTCTGCCTGTAACTGTTCGCGCATTGCCCCCAAGCAGTAGACGCGTACATCATGATTGGCAGAAGGATTGTCCTGATGAGGCGTAGTTTCAACTCGAGTGCCATGTTGCTCCTACGCCCGATGAGTGGATACAGCTTATGCCTCGCGGCTTTCGCTATAGCCAATCTGTGGGAGACGTGCTTCTGAAACGTGAGTTTCTTGTCCAGGGTTACTCCTAGGTAAACGGCTTCGTCTACCCATGGAATTCTCTCATCGTTCATAGTAACATGGCCCTCGGGTGTCCTACGTCGCCTCGTGAACAGTATGGCCTTGCTTTTGTCTGCTGGGGGGTGGGGGGATAATCATAAAAAATTGCTATTTCCCCCATTTATGCATATATAAACATTCGACGATTCATTCAAAGACACTCGAGAAATATTTTTTTTGCGTTTCGTAATAGGAGTTGGGGGGAAAAGGGGAGGGGGTAAGAATTTTTTTATGAAACTGCACAATATTGTGCAACATTAGCAATTATGAAACAAATGAAAATATTGTTACCGGGTTCAAAAATAAATAGTCTAATCTGCGCGAGGGGTGATTTCAACGCCCTCTAGCAGCAAAACTGTTCATTTTTTTGGGTTGGCGCAATGGTAACATTGGCTGAGAGTTACATCTACTACATCATACCAAAAATTCAAAAGAATCCACTGGGACCTAAATTCCATAAGGAGTTTGCGGGGTCCTTTAATTTTTCAACAAGTACATGAATGGGTCGAATGGAAATAACACTTCACAATTTACACAACACTAACATTTATTGCTAACAATTGTTTCGACACACTGAGTCATCTTCTGAGCGAGTTATAACCTAACCAAGGTACAGAATGTCATGTCCTTAAATACATAGGTAGGTAGAGAGACGTCAAGGGACATTTTGGGAAATTACTAATAGAATTATTAGTAATTTGTGAATTATACAGGTATATTTGGTCATTCAGAACTGAGTTGTTTTTATTAGCCAGATGTGTTTTGCTCTCTGTACATTCCAATATATTTAATTTCAGACCTTTTGGTTGAATGTGTAGAACTTCCGGATTTTGAGTGAAATTATGAATAATTTCTATAAGGTGATTGGCTTAGGTTGAATCTTGTTTATTTGATTTGTAACTTCTCAAATGCTCCTCTGATCTCTGGTTGAATCTGCTTTCTGTCTGGCCTATATATATATATATATATATATATATATATATATATATATATATATATATATATATATATATATATATATATATATATATACACAGTGACCGCCAAAAAGTATGTACCATATGGGAAAAAAATTTATTATTGGAGTATTGGAAAAAATTTTCTGGGGAAAAGTTTGTGCATGTCCGAAAACCTAAAAATCGATTTTGACACATGTCACGTGATCGCTAGAATGGCGGCAAAATGAAAAAAATTGTAATGCAAAGGCAAAAAAGGGGTAAGATGGCAAGATGGCAAAAAGTTATTTGAAAAAGTCACTTAGAATTCAATTTTATACACATAAACGAAGTTTCAAGAGATAATTCAAAAAAATTGAAAATAGCAATTTTTTTCAAATATTTTCCCATCTATTTAAAAATATATTTTTTTTCTTATGAATAGCTTGACTATACTGAAACATTTGCATTTTAATGATAATGACAAAACTTTCTCATTTTCTCCACACCAGAGGGCACTAAATTCAATAAATGGGAATTTGTCAGAACCCTTGCTGTTACATCGGTTCGTATCTAACAGTTATATCCGAATTCCACGACCATTGTGATGACATGACACTCCAAAAACATGGTAATTTCCAGATTATAATCAAGTTTCGATGATAATCGTGCATGAGCGTTTCACTTCGCACATAAACTTGAAAATATTGCGTCAAATTAAAGATTCTTAAAGTTTATGTGCAAAGTAAAACGCTCATACAGCATTATTATTGAAACTTGATTAAAATCAGGAAACATGGTGTTTCTAGATTGCCACATCAACACAATAGTCTTGGAATTCTGATATAACTGTTAGATAAGAATCAATGTAACAGCGAGGGTTCTGGCAAAAACCAATTTTTTTAATTTAGTGCCCTCTGGTGTGGAGAAAATGAGAAAGTTTTGTCATTATCATTAAAATGCAAATGTTTCAGTATAGTCAAGCTATTCATAAGAAAAAAAAAAATATTTTTAAATAGATGGGAAAATATTTTAAAAAAATTGCTATTTTCAATTTTTTTTAATTATCTCTTGAAACTTGGTTTATGTGTATTAAATTGAATTCTAAGTGACTTTTTCAAATAACTTTTTTTGATATCTTGCCATCTTACCCCTTTTTTTGTCTTTGCATTGCAATTTTTTTCATTTTGCCGCCTTTCTAGCGATCACGTGACATGTGTCAATTTCGATTTTTAGGTTATCGGACATGCACAAACTTTTCCACAGAATATTTTTTCGAATACTCCAATAGTAAAAATTTTTCCCATATGGTACATACTTTTTGGCGGTTACTGTATATAAGGCATCGCACTTAGGCTTGTAGACCCCATATTTTTTAAAATTGTTTCGTGCTGACTTTGAATTGTTTATGAATAACAATTTGCATTCATTTCTTGGTGTTCTTGGCCTTACACCCAGCTTCTTATTTCTTAAAAAAATGCTATTAACGTGGTGTAATTTATATATCTAAATCTTCCTTTATTAAAATTGTAGAACGGACCAATGAATATTTTGACCATAATGTGGGAGGTTGAAAGGTCTTTGAGAGTTTTACAAAATAAGCCAAAATCACCTCTTCACAAAGATTCACTCTTTTGTCCCTCATCCAATTCAGTAGAATATTGTAATAAATATAACGTCTAAACGGTTTTAAACAAAGTCTAACTTCTATGGGCCAACTTATGCAACATATTATTATCATAGTCACAAACACTATCACAGTCCTAGTCTTGGTCGTTGTCCTACGAAATTTTTATATTCATGCATCACAGTCATTAGCTCGAAAATAAAAAATTGAAAGGTGTCAACACTGTCTTTTTATCATTGATTTCAATAAGAGTACACTATTCCTGGTTAGTTTTTTTCCGACACAATAATAAATAACAAGGATCGCAAGTCTGAAAAATTATTATTTAAGTCATTCGTCAAATAGGTATGCGTGTTGTGCATAAGCATCGAAGTAAAAATTTATGAATAAGACAGTGACCGTGATTAGGACTATGATAATGACAATGATGCATAAATTGGCCTAATTTATAATATCACAATTTATCTAATTTATGTCACACTTCCAATTTCAAACAAGATTATGTTTACTGTCTTCTCTGAAACTCCCACGGAATCTAACTGTCACTATCCGCGCGTCCTGTGACATCAAATGTGTACTTGGTTAACGGAAAATTGAAGGATGTTCCACCTCTTCCGGCCAAGATCAGAATCCACAAGTACAGCATCGTCGCAAATATCCAGTAACTCTGGAACTCTTCTTCTACTGGAACAGTCAGGAACACTATCGATGTGTTGAAGCGAATTCTTCTTGTATTGGGTTTGTGTTCCCAACGAGGTTCCATCTTCTTATAGTCCAGGCGGAAGATTTCTCAGACCCGTGCCAGAAATACTTTCAAACCTACTTATTAAGAACTTAAAATTACTTAAAATTAGATATACATGAGTGAGCCACCCGGGCTACCACTCTGGAGGACTGTTCCATAACTGCATACGAACTCTGTGGCTCCCGGATGACTGAATATTCATCACCATGCACACCCTAAGAGACTACACGCCCATATAACAATTTTGGGGGGTCATTTGACCCAGCATGAAACATATTCAGAACGATGCTGCTATATGAAAAAATAACTTTAGTCACTATGCCGTCAGTTCTTGGTGGTGCAAATTGTTAAAATTGTTGTTAAAATTGTTATTTCCGTCAACCGATTGCACCCCTACGCGCAACCCTCAGAAGTCTTCGAGAGACTTGTGTGAGCTAGGGAAGACGCAGCTCTTACCTTTTAACGTGTGATGCCATGCACGAGACCAGTGAATCGGTGGATCGAACCCACGACCCCACGCATGCGAGGCGAACGCACTACCAGCCGACCACCACGGCCCATGCAAATGACTGTAATAAAAATAATACTAATTTTTCAGCTGAAGATGTGCTTTTCCGACAAAATATTCCTGTACAGCATTCCTCACGTAGGTAGATTGTGAAATAATAATCTCCTAGAACCTACTGCCGTACAAAAATAATGGGACCGGTATCCAGGATTTTTTTTTTTTTATTTTCGGAAATTGAAAACTTTTCCTGGCTTCAAGTCCCATTATTTTTGCACGGTAGTAGGTTCTAGGAGATTATTATTTCATAATCTACACTGAGAGAATTTTTTCCGCTCCCACCAGCGGCAATTTAATTACCGCCCGTTTTAACGGGAATTTACCTTCCAGTGGAATTTTGCATGCCACGTGTTATATCACCTTGGATATTTTGATCAACTCTGTGTATTTCTTCGATGTAACTTTCCGTTGTGACATAATTTTACGATGGAACTATACATTGTTATATTACTTCACAAAACAAAAATTTTCATTAAAGTTTTACATTGTAATATTACGGTTTGATTCTCTAACGTAAATAATTCGCAGCGGAATTTTACATTGTAATATTACGGTTTGATTTTCTAACTTGAAAAATACACTCCGATGTGAAGTTGCTTTGGAATTTCATAATGCGGGATTACATTATCATGAATTTATGCAGTGAAGTCCTAAAGTAACGGATAAATTCATTTTCTATCTTATTAGCCATATTCAAGAAGAACCCTGAAATACATCGATTTATGTTTTCGAAAAGAAACTCTGTGACATAAAAAAATGCCCCTCTTCCATCCTCCTCAAAGTGACGACCACCCCACTAATTTTAATAATGAAATAGGGGGTCAAGTGATACCTCATTTAGAAGGGTATTCAATTGTCTATACAGCCATGTCTATTTTTTTTTTTGAATTTTTGAGTCAGAACAAAATAAATTTTCAAAATGTTAAAAATTACCACGAATACTATTAAATTAGCTGTATATTCAATGCACCCTATTTTTTTTGGTTCATTTACCAACTGTTGTTTGTCATACGTGACACACAGCTGTATAGTCGAGGTATCACTTGACCGCCTATTTCATTTAAAAAAATTGGGGGTGGTGCTGCCACTTTGATGGGGGTGCAGGAGCGGCGATTTTTTTTTTAGGTCACAGAGTATCTTTTTGAAAACACGAATTGACGTGTTTCAGGGGTTTTCTTGAAAATAGGTAACAACGTAGAAAATGAATTTATCCGTTACTTTAAGACCTCACTGTATATTTTTTTATTGTATAGGTAGGTACATTTTGTTTTTTATTCAACACACCATAGATGTATCCATCAATTTGAGAAATTCGTCTCCAGGTCACCAAAGCACTTCATTATATTATACTCGATTTTACGTTTCGCTAATAAAACTAGCATCATCAAGACTGATAATAGTCTACAGATGAGTATTTATAATAATATAGTGTTTTGGTGAAGTGGAGATATATTGTTAAAAATTTTTAACGTTGAACGTTTCCAAAATCCTCAATATTTTTCTATCCACTTATATACCTTTATTAACCACTCTGGCTGAATGGCAGACAGATTGACCCCGTATTATCTGGGTAAGAATCGTCTAGCACACTTCATGTAGGAACTAGAAACAAATAATTGAATCTGTGGCGTTCAGTCGTAAAACAATTTTTTTTATGTTTTATTAGTATAAACAGATTCTGTCCTTATCTCAATATCTTAGGATATTTCGGTGAATTATGTACAGTTCTCTTTAACCCTTTCAGTCCCAATTTGTTGCTTTAGTTAAAATAACTTAATTTTTTGATGTGCCAGTAAATGGATAACAGATAACTAAAAAATAATTATTTATTTATTTTTTGAAGGTGGGGGGAGTCTTTAGGGGCTCGGGATATATTTGTCCCAATGGGTTTGAAAGGTGGGACATAGATATCCCACTGGTGTTTTATATTCTAACAACGCAAAAAAAGCTATGGAAAAAACGGCTGGACCGGCATAATCGCGCTACTATTTTCGGGTGGGGATAATAGAAATAAGGTATATTACCAGTGGGACACAACGCGGCTGAATTAATAGCGCAGAATTACCTCTGGGCTTCTTTAAACATCTTCTGGGAGATATATGACCCATTGGGACTGAAAGGGTTAATAATTGGAAATAAAAATAAATTTCAAACATAAATTGAATATTTAATTCCAATATAGTAAAAAATTGTAAACATTTTCGAATAATACATTGCATATCATAAACTAACATTATTCATTATCAATATAATATAAAGATTAATGGGCTGGTCTTCCTATTCAGTGTGATTGTCCTAAAAACAAAAAATAGTTGGATTATACAACAAGCCAAAGGCTTTCTTTCCATCGTCTTGATTATTCTTGAAACAGGGCAGAGACCAATAAAATACAATTTAACTTATCATAGAATATGGACTATTCGACAGGTAGATGCATTCTATTAGGGAATATGTCATTTTACAATGATGGAACAAGTACTTGTGGAGTTTTTGGTGTACGTTGTTTTTTTAAAGAATTTGAATTTTTGGGAGCAAGTGTCACAAATAAACTTAGCAACAGCCAACATTCTTCAAAAAAAGTAAGTATATGTTAAGAAAAAACGACCAAAGAATTTATTGGTTTCTCCATAATTGGGGATTCATTAATCGAAAGTTACAAGTTTCAAAACATATCATAACCTTTCGAAATCAAAAGTTTTGAAGCGATCAAGTAATTTTTCATATGTAGGTACTCAATTCAACATATGATATCGTTGTTTCCCACAAAACACATCGTGATTTTGAGATTATATTTCTCAATTTCATTAGATATTTAGATATTATGAAGAAGAACCTGAATGCAATCTCGTAAATATCATGTAATGATTTTAATAAAGTTCACTTACCTTGTATTGGTCATGCAATGCACAAAATACACTAATTATTACCTTGCAATACCTCAATAACACAGTTGGTCACAAAAAATAATGAACAGGAACGTGTAGGATCTGACTTTACCCTGTGTATGCGTAATTTTACAACCAACGCGAAAATTTACTACAATTCGGATGTACATTCCAGTTGCAGGTGGATCTTCTCATAGTCGAGAGACATTCACACAATTATTTTCAGTATATCTAAGGAAATTTTACGCGCTGAATGAAATCTCATTTCATGTGCGTATAGATACATCTTATAGTTTGAAAATTGAACGATAGAAGTAAGATTCCTATGAATCTGAAATAAAGTTCCACTCTTAGCATTGAAAGTACATTACAAATTTAAAACAATTTTCTCAGTGTACCAACGTGAGGAACGCCGTACATGATTATTTCGTCGGAAAAGCTCAACTTCAGATGAAAAATTATTATTATTATTACAGTCATTTGTACCACCAAGAATGGGCGGCATAGTGACTAAAGTTATTTTTTCATATAGCAGCATCGTTCTGAGTATGTTTCATGCTGGGTCAAATGACACCCCCCAATTGTTATATGGGCTTGTAGTCTATAAGGTTGAAGCCCGGAAGGATGAACCACTCGTACGCACTCGAAAGCTCCACCACCCCGCTCGTTGAAGCGGTTCCTCATGCTGTTGATTGGTGATCAGCAGAATAAAATCTGTTCGTTTGATATGACTGAATATTCACCATCACCATAAACCCCCTAAGGTTGAGGCCTGGAAGGATGAACTCCCCAGCACTCGTATGTACTCGAAAGCTAAACCCCGTTGACTGAATATTCACCCCCCATCACCATGCACCCCCTAAGGTTGAGGCCCGGAAGGATGAACTCCCCAGCACTCGTACGTACTCGAAAGCTCGAAAGCTGATGACTGGCGATCAGCAGAATAAAATCTGACCGTTTGATATGGAGTGCCCAGCCAATTATCGGATTGAAGCTCCCTTATATCTGACATGAGTTGACTTTTAAAACAATGACTTTACTTTACTGTGCATGGTGCCCTCCTGAAACTGGCTGATGGCCTGAAAAAACTCTCGGCTGAGGCACAGATTAATCTGTGGCTGAGGGCCGAGTGCTGTGTATTGAGTTGACTGAAATTGAAATTACTACTTGGTCGGTTCTTCTTGATATCTGAAACATTAAAGCATGATTGAAGAGCAAGGTCTGACTGTAACACTTGTGGTATGGTCAGAAATTGAATCCTGCCATTTGACGGGGTTATGAATGTAACTTTGTAATTTCCTGTCAATAAAATCTATTATTATTATTATTATTATTATTATTATTATTATTATTATTATTATTATTATTATTATTATTATTATTATTATTATTATTATTATTATTATTATTATTATTATTATTATTATTATTATTATTATTATTATTATTATTATTATTATTATTTTTTTTTTTTTTTTTTTCTCCTTAGGAGTGTACCAGTCAGGCCCTGTCTCCGGTGCTCCGACCCATCCGGAGGGCGCGCTGGTGTCGTTAACCCCAATAACCACTCCCTACATCCGTAGGGTGAGTGATTATTGGGTCCGAGAATCGTGTGCCCTGAGTAGACGAAGCGAACCAAGTATAACGGCCTTCTGCATTCTTGCTGCTAAGATTTCTGCCATATTACGGCAAGCAGGTATTATTTTCAAATTGGAGAGCAGTGTGTCCATCATTCCACCAAGGACTCCTATGATCAGAACCACCATTTTGACAGAATGGTCCGGATATAACCTGCGGAGTTCAAAGAGAAGATCTCGATATTTAGTCCGTTTTTCCTCCTCTTTTCGAACGATATTAATTTCGCCTGGAGCGGAAAACTCCATGACGAATATCGTTCTACTTTGGTGGTCGAGGAGGACAACATCAGGCTTATTGGCTTGTATTTGCCTGAGGGTGGGGAATGAGTAGTTCCAATAGATTCGGCATCTCTCATTCTCCACCACGGACTCAATATCCCCCGGAGCATAAGGCAACACCGGTGTCTCGTCTATACCGTACGAGTGTCGTAGGTGGTAGTACAACACTCGTAGCGCCGCGTTATGCCTGTGGATATAGTCTGAGACCGCATAAGATGGGCATGCTGATAGCAAATGCATTACGGTCTCAGGTGCCTCACGACATGCCCTGCATCGGGTGTCAGGGACGTCTATACCCATCACGCGACTACGGTAGACGAGGGTGTTGAAGACACCATCCTGGCAGGCCATTATGAATCCCTCGGTCTCCGACTTTAGCTCACTCGACCTGAGGAAGGCAAAGGTCAAGCTTTTGGATAAGCCAAGGTCTTCGATGTTGTGAAAGAAGACGCCATGCATTGGCTTATCCATATGTAGCTGTAGCAGGACCTCTGTCTCCGCAGCTTTGATGTGAGCTTTTTGCTGAACGGGTCCCAACTCGGTGACAGAGTTTGGGTTAGCCCGTTCAGTGTCGAATACGAGACCGAGTTCATCGGCCGCACGGGTTGCTGCCTTAAAAAGAAATGCTCCAATCCCTGCTTTTTCATGGTCGCGGACCATCCAGAGAAGGGGATCTGAACTCCTGATGACTTTACAGGCCCCATCCAGAACCATTCTGTTATGCATACACTCCAAACTCAAAAGTCCACGGCCTCCCCGTTGTCTGGGAAAGTATAACCGTGGAACGGACGATTTAGGATGCAAGCACCTATTGAGATGCATCACTTTGCGAGTTTTAACGTCGAGTTGTCGCAGCTCTTCCTTAGTCCACTTCATTACTCCGAAAGAGTAGAGAAGGATCGGAACGGCAAGCATATTGGTTGCAGCAACTTTGTTCTTCCCCGACAGTTCTGATGACCAGATCTGTCGGAGTTTGTGCTGATACTTGCCGCGGAGAGAGTTCTTAACTGTGAATACCTCTTGGGAGTGGCGTTGCTCCACCCCTAGGTAAGTATACGTCTCTCCGGCATCCAGATGATGTAGGATGCTTCCGTCTACGAGCTGGACATCCTCTCCGTATTCCTCGCATCGTCCTCTTTTAAGATGAACCGTGGCACATTTGTCGATCCCAAATTCCATTCCGATAGCATGCGTGTACTCTTCCACCACCCTAAGGGACTGATGTAGGTCCCTTTCTCCAGAGGCATATAATTTTAGGTCATCCATGTAGAACAAATGGGTGACTTTATGCCTCCGGTTGCTGGGGGTGCCGCAGTTGTACCCACGGGTATTCCTAAGTACAACGGACAATGGCAATAGTGAGATGCAGAAGAGAAGAGGGCTGAGGGAGTCTCCCTGAAACACGCCTCTTCTAATGATGACCTGCTCTGTTTGGACTGTGTCTCTACCAGATCTTATGGTGAAGCGAGTCCTCCAGAGTGGCATCAGTTGTCCAATACATCCCACTATTTGATCGGGTACCTCAAGACATCTGAGCAAATGCATGATTAACTCATGCGATGTTGTATCAAATGCCTTGCGGTAATCGATCCAGGCCATCGAAAGGTTACGCTTATACTGCACGGAGTCCTGCGTGATACATCTATCGATGAGCAGGTTCTCCTTGCAGCCGGCGACCCCTTTCTTTGACCCTCTTTGCTCATATATCCGTTCGTACACCGGATCAACTGCGGAGAGAATGCGCGTGTATAAGATGCGTGTAAACAACTTATAACACGCATTCAAGCATGTTATCGGCCTGTAATTCTTTGGATCAGACAAATCTCCGTTTTTGGGGATGAGCACGGTTCGCCCCTCGACAAACCACTCCGGAATCTGCTGCTCCCCATCTAGCCATGAGTTAAAAACTCTAGCCAGATGGCGGTGGGTTGTTGGAAACTTTTTCCACCAATAGTTATTCAACCCATCAGGGCCTGGAGCAGCGAAATTCTTAGAACCTTTTAGGGCCCTTCGAACTTCTTCCGTGGTTATCGGATTGCGCAGATCATTGTGCTCATGCTGCCGAAGCGTCCTGCAGTAAGCTTCGAACTGCGCTAGGGCTGGAGTGTCTACATTGAGTGGTTGCGGAAACTCATAGATGTTCTTCCAGAAGGTTTCTACCCGATCAGCAGCCGGCGGGTTATCGACAACACGTGGAGGCTCTTGGAATAAGCGAGAAGGTTTATCGCGGAACTTATTATTATTATTATTATTATTATTATTATTATTATTATTATTATTATTATTATTATTATTATTATTATTATTATTATTATTATTATTATTATTATTATTATTATTATTATTATTATTATTATTATTATTATTATTATTATTATTATTATTATTATTATTTCCTTAGGAGTGTACCAGTCAGGCCCTGTCTCCGGTGCTCCGACCCATCCGGAGGGCGCGCTGGTGTCGTTAACCCCAATAACCACTCCCTACATCCGTAGGGTGAGTGATTATTGGGTCCGAGAATCGTGTGCCCTGAGTAGACGAAGCGAACCAAGTATAACGGCCTTCTGCATTCTTGCTGCTAAGATTTCTGCCATATTACGGCAAGCAGGTATTATTTTCAAATTGGAAAGCAGTGTGTCCATCATTCCACCAAGGACTCCTATGATCAGAACCACCATTTTGACAGAATGGTCCGGATATAACCTGCGGAGTTCAAAGAGAAGATCTCGATATTTAGTCCGTTTTTCCTCCTCTTTTCGAACGATATTAATTTCGCCTGGAGCGGAAAACTCCATGACGAATATCGTTCTACTTTGGTGGTCGAGGAGGACAACATCAGGCTTATTGGCTTGTATTTGCCTGAGGGTGGGGAATGAGTAGTTCCAATAGATTCGGCATCTCTCATTCTCCACCACGGACTCAATATCCCCCGGAGCATAAGGCAACATCGGTGTCTCGTCTATACCGTACGAGTGTCGTAGGTGGTAGTACAACACTCGTAGCGCCGCGTTATGCCTGTGGATATAGGCTGAGACCGCATAAGATGGGCATGCTGATAGCAAATGCATTACGGTATCAGGTGCCCCACGACATGCCCTGCATCGGGTGTCAGGGACGTCTATACCCATCACGCGACTACGGTAGACAAGGGTGTTGAAGACACCATCCTGGCAGGCTATTATGAATCCCTCGGTCTCCGACTTTAGCTCACTCGACCTGAGGAAGGCAAAGGTCAAGCTTTTGGATAAGCCAAGGTCTTCGATGTTATGAAAGAAGACACCATGCATTGGCTTATCCATATGTAGCTGTAGCAGGACCTCTGTCTCCGCAGCTTTTATCTGAGCTTTTTGCTGAACGGGTCCCAACTCGGTGACAGAGTTTGGGTTAGCCCGTTCAGTGTCGAAAACGAGACCGAGTTCATCGGCCGCACGGGTAGCTGCCTTAAAAAGGAATGCTCCAATCCCTGCTTTCTCATGGTCGCGGACCATGCAGAGAAGGGGATCTGAACTCCTGATGACTTTACAGGCCCCATCCAGAACCATTCTGTTATGCAGACACTCCAAACTCAAAAGTCCACGGCCTCCCCGTTGTCTGGAAAAGTATAACCGTGGAACGGACGATTTAGGATGCAAGCTCCTATTGAGATGCATCATTTTGCGAGTCTTAACGTCAAGTTGTCGCAGCTCTTCCTTAGTCCACTTCATCACTCCGAAAGAGTAAAGAAGGATCGGAACGGCAAGCATATTAGTTGCAGCAACTTTGTTCTTCCCCGACAGTTCTGATGACCAGATCTGTCGGAGTTTATGCTGATACTTGCCGCGGAGAGAGTTTTTAACTGCAAATACCTCTTGGGAGCGGCGTTGTTCCACCCCAAGGTAGGTATAAGTCTCTCCGGCATCCAGATGATGTAGGATGCTTCCGTCTACGAGCTGGACATCCTCTCCGTATTCCTCGCATCGTCCTCTTTTGAGATGAACCGTGGCACATTTGTCGATCCCAAATTCCATACCGATAGCATGCGTATATTCTTCCACCACCCTAAGGGACTGATGTAGGTCCCTTTCTCCAGAGGCATACAATTTGAGGTCATCCATGTAAAATAGATGGGTGACATTATGCCTCCGGTTGCTGGGGGTGCCGCAGTTGTACCCACGGGTATTCCTGAGCGCAACGGACAATGGCAATAGTGAGATGCAGAAGAGAAGAGGGCTAAGGGAGTCTCCCTGAAACACACCTCTTCCAATGATGACCTGCTCTGTTTGGACTATGTCTCTACCAGATCTTATGGTGAAGCGAGTCCTCCAGAGCGGCATCAGTTGTCCAATGCATCCCACTATTTGACCGGGTACCTCAAGGCATCTGAGCAAATGCATGATTAACTCATGTGATGTTGTATCAAATGCCTTGCGGTAATCGATCCAGGCCATCGAAAGGTTACGCTTATACTGCACGGAGTCCTGCGTGATACATCTATCGATGAGCAGGTTCTCCTTGCACCCGGCGACCCCTTTCTTTGACCCTCTTTGCTCATTTATCCGTTCATACACCGGATCAACTGCGGAGAGAATGCGCGTGTATAAGATGCGCGTAAACACCTTATAACACGCATTCAAGCATGTTATCGGCCTGTAATTCTTTGGATCAGACAAATCTCCGTTTTTGGGGATGAGCACGGTTCGCCCCTCGACAAACCACTCCGGAATCTGCTGCTCCCCATCTAGCCATGAGTTGAAAACTCTGGCCAGATGGCGGTGGGTTGTTGGAAACTTTTTCCACCAATAGTTATTCAACCCATCAGGGCCTGGAGCAGCGAAATTCTTAGAGCCTTTTAGGGCCCCTCGTACTTCTTCCGTGGTTATCGGAATGCGCAGATCATTGAGCTCAGGCTGCCGAAGTCTCCTGCAAAATGCTTCGAACTGCGCTAGGGCTGGAGTATCTACATTGAGTGGTTGCGGATACTCATAGATATTCTTCCAGAATGTTTCCACCCGATCTGCAGCCGGCGGGTTATCGACAACACGTGGAGGCTCTTGGAATAAGCGAGAAGGTTTATCGCGGAACTTTATGTTTTCCGCGATACCTCTCGCCCGCCTCACTAGTGACTTCTTTGCAGCCACTAGCATTCGTATCCTATCAAGGCAGTGCTGTTTGATGGTGAACAGCACACCTTGATTTAATGTGTGGTGAGCTCGTCTCAGTTTTGCGGCAATTCGCCGCACTGCGGGCGTGAAAGGCCTATTGGCCGCCACGAAGTCCACCACACACTGGATACGAGACGCGTGTTGTCTCGCCGACTTGATCTTGGCTTCCATCTTGTGTACACGTCGTTCATGCCTCCCTAACAGAGCGGTGGTGTCCCTCCTCTCCGTTTGGGATAGAGCATGAGCGGCGTCGTACACGACAGAATTGATCTGCCAGATGTCAGCCTCTTCTGGAAGAACATCGCCAATCTCCGCATCCACCCGTGCCAGTTCTTGCGGCTTCAGGGGCTTCATATTGTGAAGCGCCCTGCGGGTTCTGATATCCTCCATCAGTGGAACAATGCGATTCTCCTCCACAGCCAAACCGACACGTGGCATATCTGCCACTTCGATAACTGGCTGAGGAGGAGCTCTAACGTAGCCTCGAGCCCGAAGATGGGATACATAATCCCTGAGATTTTGTGCGGAAAACGCTGCATGCTCTGGGTGTCTCTCACACCACAGAGCATGCATTCTCGCCATGTATCCTCTCCGGGCGGGCTCACTGCTCTCGTAGCAATGCAGAAGTCCGTCCCTTAATTCGTCCGTCCACTCAAAGCGTCCGTTGTTATCGCGGTCGTCATCGTTTGGCAAATCGTCGTTGGCCCCACCACCTTGCCTATGACCCCTAATCCGAGGGGGTCGGTTGTGGGGGCCTCTTCCTCGATCGTTTGGAACCGAGTAGTAGAGTTTACTGGGGGGTTAACCCAGTAAACCCACGGCCGACACCGGAGGGAAAGATGCTTTTTCCCTCCCGGATGCGCATGAGCTGCCGGTCCGATTTTGCATCCTTTGCTCGGGTAGGTGGTGTCGCTACTCACCAGGGCCTTAGGTGTTGGTTGACCCCCCTGCCTTCTTATTATTATTATTATTATTATTATTATTATTATTATTATTATTATTATTATTATTATTATTATTATTATTATTATTATTATTATTATTATTATTATTATTATTATTATTATTATTATTATTATTATTATTATTATTATTATTATTATTATTATTATTATTATTATTATTATTATTATTATTATTATTATTATTATTATTATTATTATTATTATTATTATTATTATTATTATTATTATTATTAATCGTGATTTGGTGCCTGTTGAATATTCAGTCAACTTGAGTCTAATTTATAGAGAAAATGCACATTTGCTTCGCCCAATGGCGAATCAAAGTCACCGGTAGTCAGAGCCTATCTGAGCTTCTTCACTCTTGTATATACTCCACCGAATAAAATTTATTTTAGTATTTCTAGACGAAGGGTTCTTTCTTTTCGAGATCATTGTAGAACTACTTCCATTCGCATCTAGATGGAGCAATTTTCTAGAAGCGTTGACGACTGTAATATCAGGATGACCTAATACTCTCAGGAATGCAAGCTAGTTTCCGAGTACGAGCGACGGGTCCGTACTCGTCCGTAGCGACAGAATCGTTATAATATCATACTCTTATGTCGGGGCGTGGCGCAGTGGTTAAAGCGACGGACTCTGAGTCGAAAGGTCCGGAGTTCGAACCCTGGTTGGGCTGGGATTTTTAAAATTTAATTTAAACGATTAAATTATTAAAATCTCGTGGCTAGACTAGGGTGAGTCCTGCACGATTCGCTGTTGCATTCCAATTAACAGTGCTGCTCCTAAGGTGGCGCATGGAGTTAGTAACAAGGCATATAAAGAACACATGGCTAATGACCATAGCAGTCGATACCAAAACACCAAAGAAAAAAAATATCATACTCTTTTTCATATCGGAATCTTGATTTCTCCGGTAATGAAGACACATTCAGTAATTTTGAATCTTCCTGTATGTCGTCGGGTATAACATTTTCTTCGTAAAAATATATAAAAATATATAAATTTATGAAACTTGATGTCTACTAATTATACTATGGGTATATTATACTATGGGTACGAATTGAACGTCTTGAAAACGCTACATTAAATGTGTTTGAATTTTTATTAATTTTTTTCTTCTTTGATCTGATGTCTATTTAAGCTTTGTTAGTGGGCGTTTCAAAAATAGTCTTATTTATTGTATTCATATAAAAATATAAAATCGCTCAATTCATTTGAAACACTATTTTCTTTGTTATTAATTGGTGGTTTTGGAAAAAATCATATGTTTACACTGGAGTAAAGTGTATTTTTCTCCCTTTGCGTTAGTTTGCTGCACTCTGCCCCTGTGGGCCCTATGGATCCTCTGGTCAAACCTCGCATGCGGGAGGAAAAGTGACACTTACCTCCCAAGTTGAACAAATAGCTTTTTATGCTGACACCCCACTCAGATCGCTCATTGTGACTTACTCGGTAAAGTTAAAAGATCAGATGTTAACATACATATGCATGATAGCAATTCTTGTAAGATTTATTTTTTCAGCATATGGTTTGCACAAAAACGATTCTGAAAATAGTGTAAGAATTGACAAAAATAAGAACGAAAAAGTTTTATAAACGAATTTTTGGAGATCGATGCAAAAACTTCGTATGTGGAAGTTTTGATTTACAAGTTCTATGCTTAGCAGTTTCCAAATAAAGATTTACATTTTATATAAGTCGCTTATCTAACTATAATTTAACCTATTTATTTTAGCCAAGGATTAACGAGGACTTACTTTTTACATTCGATTCCTAGCACGATGCAAGGAGAATCTCGAAAGGAGGTTCCTTGGTCACCCATCCAAAGCCCGACCTCGCCTAACGTTGCTTGACTTCAGATATCGGTGACCTGGCCGCTCGCCGTTCAAGCCATCCTCTACAGAGTTCTAGAATCGTACGATAATCATAATACTCAGTTCGTATCGCTATATTCAGACGGATGTGGCAGACAAAATAAAAATTATTCTGTTGCACCTATCATACCACGGACAAAATGAAGGCGATTCTATTCATAGCTGCATATCGAACGCTGTATCAAATGCAGGAGAACTTTTTATTCTTTCACAACTGAACACTATTTTCAAAATGGCTAGACATCAAAGGCCATACGATGTTTTTCCTTTAGGATTCGAAAGTTTCAGTAACTCTAAGAAGTTTTCTCAGGATCTTCCAATATTACAGAGTAGACAGAAGGATTATATCAAATGGAGTGACATTATGGAAGTTTGAGTTTCTAAACTACATCCAGTCACACTGTTTTTATAAATCAAGCCATAATCAACAGGGATACAGTAAGATAACTTTGAAGTGACAAAAGATTAATTTGAAATATGTTGATTTACTTTCTCTTAATGAGGAACCTAATAAGATACGGAAGGACAAGTATCAAGACTTAATGTCTCCTTGTCAAGGAGTAACTCTATTTGTTAAAGTCTCCGAGTAATTTTACGCTTTCCTTCCACACAGCGACAATTATGGCAGATAAGTGAAAACTATCAACTTCACTACTATTATTATTATATTTTCTGTTTATTTTTGCATAAATGAAAAAAAGTGGAAGAGTTATTCCGCTTAATTGAAAAAGCACCATACTATATTTCCTGCAATGAACAATATTAATTTCACAAAGTGGCGTAATTTTTCAGAAACTGGAAGGATTTGACCTTGCAAGCACCAGCGTAAATGTACATACTAATCCAAATGTACCTACCTGCAAGTTACAAATTGGGACCATTGCCTTAATTATTTAACACAAATATCCTAAATAATCAATGAAAAACTTTGAATGTTTCTCATAAAAAAGTATAAAATATGAGACACGCCTAAGTACGTGATTTGAGAGGTATGATTTTCACTTTTGAACTTCATAAGGATTAAATGAAGCGAAGTTTTGTATAGAAGAGTATAAATTCTCTTTATTGCATAGCGCTTTCGACTTTCGTCATCTTCAGTGCTTCCTGAAAGTAGATACTCAGTTGAGAGTACCGAAATTGAATTTAAAAAAAAAGAGGTTATGAAATTTGGAAAATTACGAAAAATTCGTGAGTACTTACATGTCAGGCAACAGGAAGTATCGAAATATGTAAAAAACATTGTTTAAAATTACAATATCATATTATTCTGCATAATAACTAACGAAAATCATGTTAGAACCCAGACCATGTGGTTTTTGTGGTTTACTTGCGTATTCAAACCTGGACAGAGATTTCCATCCCCTCCATCAGAGGATTAAATATAATTAATTTAACATTGGTAACACTTCTTAATATTTACTAGACCACTCTTCAAGTTGGTACTGGTATTTTCACTTTGAGATCTGACATTTGACTTGACACATTCTGTCTTGTCCTCACCGCTTTTACAAAAACCACATGGTCTGAGTTCTAACATGCTTTTCGTTAGTTATTATGCAGAATAATATGATATTGTAATTTTAAACAATGTTTTTTACATATTTCGATACTTCCTGTTGCCTGACATGTAAGTACTCACGTATTTTTCGTAATTTTCCAAATTTCATAACTTTTTTTTTTAAATTCAATTTCGGTACTCTCATCTGAGTATTTACTTTCAGGAAGCACTGAAGATGACGAAAGTCGAAAGCGCTTTGCAATAAAGAGAATTTATACACTTCTATACAAAACTTCGCTTCATTTATTTAAACAAGTGTATTCAGCTTCACGCATTTATTCATAAGGATTGCCAATCAATAGAGCATAAAATGAGTGATTTTTTAACGAAAATACAAGTAGGAAACCGATCACATGAAAGATAGTCCATAGTTATATATTCTGTTAAGTTTTCGACTAGCAACTGTCATTTATTGATTTGTTGCAAGCATTTAAATACAAAAGAGTGATTTTCTATTGTTATGCCCATAAAATGAAAACTAATGGAGCAAACTGGTTGCTTATCAGAAAAATTGTAAGGAATGGACCTTTACATTTATAAAAAACAAATTGCAAAACTCTTTTAAATCGATAGATTCTAGTCTGAAACGTACATTTAACAAAGAGTTCCACTATATTTTTTCATTTTGAAAGAATATCTCATTTGAAAGTGTGCCGCTGACGTCACGTTCATCGGAAATAACCCCCTTCATAATCCAAGTTCAGAAACATTCAATATCGTTCTCCTCAAAAATATAGATTCTAGCTTGTTATAAGCCATTGAGAAATAATTGAAACTTCGTCACTTGATCAACTCATAGAAAAAAATCCACATAATAGCTACTTTTTATTGGATTTGTAACTTTCAAATTTCCTGAACGGACCATCCTTTCGATGAAGAACGAGCATTGACAACACCGCAAATCATTATGACAGTTTTCATGCAACAAAAGTGATTTCAAGATTAGAGGTTATTGTTTGTTTTTTTACATTCGACATTTAACTGATACATTCATTAATACTGTAGCGAGGTGTTATTACGACCGATCTGGTGTGAATTTATTTGTATATTAAAATAGAAAGGCTTCGTGAAGAGAAGTTCGGATAATTTACCGAGGGTAGATTATGAGATGATTGACTCTTTCTATTTAACAAATATGAATTTATTTTTTGCAATGATTAAAATTTAAAATCGTTCCTTGAACGATTCTTGAATACAGTAATATTCAGTTGGAAATATTCTTCACAAAAAATAATCATATATCCGCTTTTTACACAAGGTTTATTCATTGCTTCGAACCACATTTTACAATGCGCTTCATAGGATCATAAAGAATTGTTTATTAGAATATTCACTGGTGTTCAGACAACCAGGTACGAAGCACCTTTTCGACATGTTCACAGTTATTGCAGGGATACAGATACAGGAATTAGGAAAGAAATTTAGAGCACAAACAACAAAAACATTATAAAACTTTGAAAACTGCATTAACCTCAAAAAAGAAATCAAGAAGGGGCCTGTTTGTTTGCAGCATACATATTGGTGGAACTGCTCTACTTGTATTAAATATTGAAGTAGGCAAACGAGACAACGATTCTGATTGATGCTCCGTGAAACAGACAAACGAACCCATCTGGCATCAAATGACAACTGTCATACGACACATTAAATTCAAATGAGATTCCACTGTGCACAACTTCTAAAACGTTGCCAAGTCTAGTTTTGATGAACGTGACATTACAAAACCACTTTTTTTCTGAATATAGAGAAACTAGCGGTCAGAAAAAATAAATGAAAATTCCCGAGTAATATTAGCGTATACACTTTCTAATTACAGTGTTCTCTCATATGTCGTTGAAAGGTCCATTGAAATACAAACAAATTGGGATGTTCAACGACCCGATCGAATTATTAGTAACGAAGGAAAACCGAAATATACGTAAAATTTTCAAACTTTTAAAAAAATCCATTAATCCGCTATTTTGCCTTTCTCAGGAATATATTGAATCAGGTGTAATTTATGTGCGTACAAAACAAGCGCTGTCGGATCATTACTATTGGTATAATGCAATTTGGTTTTTTTGCACTATCCCATTTTGGTAGTATTTCAATTCCCCACAATTTTTCTCATTGGAGCAACCAAATCGCTTTATTAGTTTTCATTTCATTTTTGTATTCAAATATTAATAACAAATTGATAAATGACAGTTGCGAGTAGGAAACATAACAGACTGTCTTCAATGTGGTGAATGTATTAAACATAACCAAAAATAATTCAATTACTTCGTTTCAAAATAGTTAGAAAGAGCGCAATATCTTTGTTATTATGGTATTTACTACTGTATCATAACAAACGATTCCCATATGGCCCATAAAAATATGTAATAATTTCGAAACTTTTATCACCCCAGTACAAGACAGGTTTTGGGTTGTGAGCTTATTATTACTGTAAACTGTTGATGATACTGGCGAACACACTAGCATCCATATATTACATATGACCGGAGGCATGATATGGACTCCTGCTGTGAATTCCCAATGACCAGACCCACCCACTTTCGTTTTTTTAACCAAATATATTCAGGTAGTTATATTTCTCTTGCCAGTGCCAAGCTTTCAGAAAATATACGTTTTGAAAATGATTTAATTTTAATTAAAATTCATTTTTATGAATGCGTAATTATTTGAATTTTAGGAATAAAATGCAGCTGCGATAGCCAATTCATATCATTGAATCGCAAATGGGTTCTATCTGATTTTTTCAAACGAGGTATCGCATAACAACAAATCTGTTGTGTTCATTAGAGGAAGTCGTGGAAGGTATTAGGCCAATCAATAGAGAATTTTTTGGTAAGAACAATAATAGTAGGACCGACTGTGTCATAGTATTTGTTTTTTTGAAACGGTTGTTGTTTTATAGGAATGTATTTCTGGTGTACGAAAATGAAATAAACCTGATATTTCAATGAATAGTTGTCACATATCCAATTATAAACCAGGTATACTCAACTGAGTAATATTTTTCTTCAATTATTGCGTTTCAAGAAATGAAGAAATGCATTGTAGGAACCAATTCATTCTTGAAAATACTTTCATTGCTTCGTCTTGTTTTGTGTAATTTTTATCCATTGCTAATCTGAAGAAGAAAAAAAAATCAAGATACGTTCGAAACTTCGAACAAGTTCAAAGGTGTTGCCGGAGAGTACAATTAAATGATATGAATGAAATCGACAAAGTCGAAGTACCATTTCTCTCCAAATATTTCCATCTAGTGGAAAATATGTGGCAAAAATCTAACAGAAAACGACTACTTAGCTGGCTAATACCACGACGGATATTGAACAACATCTGACAGATATTTGTGCAACGTTCCAAGAAGACTCAAGTTGCAAGGGCTGCCCCAGCCGAATCAAGCATAATTTTTTGTTTTTTACGATGTGAGTTGAGATATGTTTTGGCGTTGAGATTCGGAGAACATTGCAAAATAGTAGTAGAATACCTTGCCAAGAATCTAACAGATACAATTCAATGGTCGTAGGGGGCAATAGTTGTTTTCTGTTGGAGACTTGCCGACGATTATACATATTGTATATGTTGAAGGCAGAAGTCTGGATTGCTTAATCCATCTTTATTATTATTTAGAATAGATATCAAACAAAACATGGTGTTTCAAATATGGTGTTACAAACTTCCAGGGTGGATAGAACTTGTCATAATAATAAAAAACGCTTAGTTTGAGAGATTTAGTATCTCCAAAGCGTTGTATTGATTGAAATTTTGGTATGGAAGATTTAAAGGTGTATTTTAGGTTCAGGGCTTAAGGAGTTTAGGGGTTTAAACCACTTTAACTTTTATTTGTATACGTGAGTATTTTGTATTGTCGACTGAAAATCTTGAATTAAACTTGTTTCACAAAAATTACTCTTTCATGTATGAATTTGATAAAAACAGCCATACCTTCTCCTCAAAATTTAGGTTAAAAATCAGAAAATAATGTTCAAAATTTCTCTGAGAGTATTTTTTATAAAGAATTTCAATATTTTCAAATTTTCCATCAAAAAATGGACAATATTTCAAAAAATCGACGAAAAAATTAATTAATTCTAACTTCCTCCTTATCGAAGAGTTCCGTACTTTTTGGAATACTCCAGTATTATTTTGAATTTGTCCACATCCAGCGTTGATACTCTCAAAAAGTTGTACTGGGGTATTGATAGAAACGGTCAACACATTTCTCATTACCAAGAAATAAAAATTTAGAGGATTGAGATCTGGAGAACGTGGAAGATATTGCTCCACTAAACTGATATCTGTGTCTTGAAATCCTGCTCTATGAACAATATTTCTGTAGGTATAATTTAGATTCGCTTTTTCTTTGGAAAATTCTCCAGTATCTTTAGCTCTATTTTTTCTACACCACTATGTCAATAAAAATAAAAATCGATCATCAATGTAATCCAGAGTATATGGAATTACTACGAAGACTTAATTTGATTCAAACTTCAAATCAAATTCAAATAGTGGATATGTTACTTTTCCTTCACATCTACTCTATCTCTGAACAGAATTATCATTAACTTAGAGAATTCCTAGCATCATGCAGTATTTGGCTAAAATATGCCGATTTAATAATTCTGAAGAAAAATAAAGACCACTTTCAGCTTTCCAAAGAGAAACGTACCTATTTGTTAACAGAAAGGGCCCAATGTATCCGAAAGCTTCTGTTGTTTTCATCCAAATGACACAGAAGTTGAAGTCTAATGAAAAAGGCTTTATTCTTTCATAATTTAGGTGTAGGTAGGTAGGTAATATAGGTGTAGTTTTAAACTCCTACAACCCTCAAAATGGATTATGTTTTGAAACAGTACAACTCCCTTTTCATAAAAAATCAAGCACTTACAGACCAATGTTCAAGGGAACTTTCAATTATTATCTTGGAAAGAAACAAGAAGCGAGAAGCCAGAAACGAGAAACGAGACACGAAAAACGAGAAGCAAAAATCAACAAGCAAGAAGCAACAAACAGAAAACAAGAAGTAAGTGGCAAGAAGCAAGAAACAAAAAACTAGATGTAGGAAGCCAGACACAAAAAACTAGAAGCAAGAATCAAGAAGCAAGAATAAAGAAGCCAGAAGGAGGCAAGAGGCAAAAACAACGCCGGTTTACAGAAATACTAACTATTATCATTAAGTACTACTCTGGAAGTTAGTACGAAACAAGAAGTAAGAAGCGAGAAACAAGAAGTGAAAAGCAACACGCCACAAGCAGTAGGCAAGATGCCATAAGAGAGGAGTAACAATCAGAAAAGAAGAAGTAACAGGCAGGAAGCAAGAAGCAAAAAACAAGAAACAGGAAGCAAGACTCAGAAAGCCAGAAGGGAGAAGCGGTAAGCGAGAAGCGAGAAGCGAGAAGCGAGAAGCGAGAAGCGAGAAGCGAGAAGCGAGAAGCGAGAAGCGAGAAGCGAGAAGCGAGAAGCGAGAAGCGAGAAGCGAGAAGCGAGAAGCGAGAAGCGAGAAGCGATAAGCGAGAAGCGAGAAGCGAGAAGCGAGAAGCGAGAAGCGAGAAGCGAGAAGCGAGAAGCGAGAAGCGAGAAGCGAGAAACAAGAAGCGAGAAGCGAGAAGCGAGAAGCGAGAAGCGAGAAGCGAGAAGCGAGAAGCGAGAAGCGAGAAGCGAGAAGCGAGAAGAGAGAAGCAAGAAGCGAGAAGCAAGAACCAAGAACCAAGAACCAAGAACCAAGAAGCAAGAAGCAAGAAGCGAAAAGTAAGAAACAAGAAGCAAGAAGCAAGGAGCAAGAAGCAAAAGGACAGCCATCAGTTAACGGAAATATCAAATATTTTGTACAATTTGATACTTTATTGTAAGAATGAATGTTTAAACGCGAATGGAGCACGAATGCAATTCGATTCGAGCCAATTTCGATATACAGAAAATTGTAATTGAACGTTTCCTTCAGCAAGCTATGACTGCGTGCGCAGGTTGCCATAGTATTTCTGTGCCAGTTGAATAAATTGATTGTTCATAGAACACATTATGAGCAATTGTTAATTTTCATTTCAATGCAGCTTCATAAATAGTTGACAATCGCTCTGGAATTTACGTAGATATTAGTTTCTACCAAACCACAAAAATATTATATTCTCACTGATTCAAAGTCATTAACATTCAACTTCTTTTCCAGGTTATTGTCTTTTTGAAACATTTCACAAAACAGCAACGAACAGGTGCCATTTAGCGCATCAAGAAAACTCCTCCCACAGCTTCTGACTAGATTCTTAAATATGTATCACAAAACCCATTTCACATTTTTGTGGGAAAGCGTTTGTTGAATGGGAGATCGGCAGGTCCAAAGAAAAGGCACAAAAGGACCACTTTGTTAAAGTGACACATTTAATGAAATGTGTTTTATTTATGGATGAGGTTTTAAATTCCTTTTTTCATCTTCTATGGCCATTATTATTTTCTTATGTTAATTCACTCACAGATCTCTATAACTTCATACCAGTCATTATACATGAAAGAGGCTTTTGTGAACCGCCTTTGTAGATGTTTTATATAATAAGATGTTTGAAGAAAACAAATATGCAGTGGTTGACACATTTGAGTATTTTATGATAAATAGTTGACTTCCAAATTTCATAAATGGGTCGAAATCATTATAGGATCCATTAATTACTGTTCAGTTTAGAAAATTGGACTGTGGTAATGGTTTGGTCTTTGCATTTACCAATAGATTATTCTTTGTTAGTATCAAATTTGGAATTTGAATATTTGTTGGGTTCTGTAGAAACTTATTAAGACTATCGATTCGAATAAACAACATTATACAGTGTCACACATAAAGTTGACAACTTATGGAAGTTTTTTTATCATGAGATATAATGAAACTTTGACTTCGCAGTTAGTTTTTGCTTAACAAATGAGTAAGACTCTTTCCTTTTGTCATATGCAACTCTAGAGCTATCAAATTTGACATTTTTTTTCGAAAATCCACAAAAAATCTGTTTTTTTGTAAGTTTCGAAAAATAATGTCGGAGGTTAGGGGTGACGGATAACTATCAAGCTCGACCAGATAAATGCTAGTCGAGGTGCTCGGAAAAAGGAGAACATGCCGGATTGAGAACTCAAGAACAACTGAATATTTTCTCTCATCTTTCAAACTCCATCCTTTCATTGCCGGCCAGCAATAATGAAAAACCCAACCTACGTAATTCCAAATTGTCCGGCTTACGAAAGCGTAGTCATAAAACTATTTGCTTGCTGGCAAAGTTTCTTATCGTAGGTAATCCGATTACCAGAAATTTAACTATGGCATTCCCCCCCATAATAAACATTATTAGTCGGACAAAGGACCCATTTCTATTATCTTTGAATTTAAGAAAGAAAAATAAATAAATATAAAATATTTAGAATAAGATTATTTTCTATGCAAATAAAAATTTTGTCGGAGTTTTATTGTTGGTAAAACCCCTACAGTACCCCCTTGCAAGTTGTGAACGGTAAAAACTAAAAGTGAATACAAAAAAAGATTAACACTAAAAAAATTGAACAAATCTGAATATCATTACTTACTAAACATATTCACGAAATCTGCGAATCTTGAGCAGAATAAAAAATAGGGTATTGCTAATAATTCATTTGGAGCCTGCCTGGTAGGGTTCAGTGAGTCGAACACGAAGACCGGAGTGCGTAGAATTAATTAGAAATTAAAATCAAAATCTGCGAATTTTGCGCGGAATAAAAATAAGGTACTAGTATTGCAAAATAATTCAATTGAAGTCGGCCTGGTAGGGTTCAGTGACTCGAACACTAAGACCGAAGTGCGTAGAATTAATCGGCAATAAAAATGAAAATCTGCGAATTTTGCGCAGACTAAAATATGAGGTGCTGCAAAATAATTCAATAGAAGCCTGCCTGGTAGGGCTAAGTGAGTCGAACACGAAGGCCAGGGTGCTTAGAATTAAATCGCAATAAAAATTGAAATCTGCGAATTTTGTACAGAATAAAATATAAGGTGCTAGTACTGCAAATTATTTCATCTTGAGGTTATTCTCATATATCTATTAACTACGAATATGGATAATAAGGATAGCCTATGTGATGCCAAAAAAAATGAGCATCGACTTTGA
Source organism: Chrysolina oricalcia (assembly GCA_944452925.2). Classification (NCBI taxonomy): domain Eukaryota; kingdom Metazoa; phylum Arthropoda; class Insecta; order Coleoptera; family Chrysomelidae; genus Chrysolina; species Chrysolina oricalcia. The sequence goes on from OX101824.2 coordinate 46,926,938, forward strand.
ATTGGACGCTGTTAAATTAATGCGCTTGCGCCAGAAATTACTATTCAAAGACACGATTTTGTTTTTTCATCTTTTTCTAGCGTGCATGATTCGGCAGCAGCAATTATCGAACATATGAGAAGCATATCTTTCTAACATAACCTCATAATATGTAGAGATTGTGCAAATTATAAGAGAGGATGGCACTATATGGGTTTTATTCCTGAGAATATGACACATTTTATAAATTTCTACATTTCTAGATTCATGCCTGAAGGAATTTAAGATCGCCGCGTTATACTTGGAGTTCGTGTTTAGGAGGCAAAAAATACATCACTACCAGCAAACTATTTTTCTCGGCAGTTATGATGCCGATGTGGAACGAGATTTAGCTTTTCAAACAACTGTCTGTCACATACCCAATCCATATTTCTTCAAGTTTAGTGAGTTTTTATCCGCTTTTGGCAGAAAATTGATTGATGAAACTCTAGTAGCAGGTATCAGACATTGTGTTACAAATGGATCAATGAATCGTTTTTTTAATGACACGAAGTTTAATTGACCGTCTTGCATAATTCCCATTCTTCATTTATACACATTATAAAAATGTTAGCCCATTTTCAATATGGGATGGTTGAAAATGTCAAAAGAAGCATAACCTTAAAAATGTATGACATTTCTCGTGATTCAGAATTCGGCATGCGAGGCATGCGGAATAGTTTCCCAGCCCCCGTTTCAGAAAAGGTAAGGTAGATATTTCTGGCTTCAATTTGATAACATTGCGTCTTATGGCGTGTTATCAATATTTGTAGTTAATAGATATATGGTTATTCTATGTAATCAGCAAAATGAAAGAATTGAATTGCAATAAAAATGAATTAATTACATCCTGCTTGACCGCGCTCGGGATAATTGACGCGACGTCCTGAACGCGTCGTGAAGGCAGGTGGTGCAGGTGGTGCTGCTGGTGCAGGTGGTGCTGCTGGTGCAGGTGGTGCTGCTGGTGCAGGTGGTGCTGCTGGAGCAGGTGGTGCAGGTGATGTTGCTAGTGGAGGTGAAGCTGCTGGTGCAGGTGGTGCTGCTTGTGTTAGTGTTGCTGCTGATGGAGGTGGTACTGCTGGTGCTGCTTGTGCTGGTGTTGCTGCTGGTGGAGTTGGTGCTGCTTGTGCTGGTGTTGCTGCTGGTTGTGCTGCTGGTGCCAATGGTGCTGCTGGTGCTGCTGACTGGCTGGATCGCATGGAAGTGCTGGCGCAGCTCACGGATGAAGCCAGTGGAGTTTTCCATGTCTCTGGTAGACGTGGAGATCAGTAAATAATGGGAAGACGAAGAGGTTCACTGTCGATCATTTCCGCAGCCGTGGCTGAGCTTGTGGTTGAGTTTGGACTTGTACTGTTTGCTGCAGTAGGGCTGTCTGTTGGAAAAGCTCTGGACACCGCGGACACTGGTTCTTTTTGGGCTACCATTTCGGTGGTTATGCCCGTTAAAGATTGAAAAAAAAATCTCAATTGCGTCACTGTCCTCTTAATGCACTAAATCACGTCGGGGTCATCAATGTCGGAGTACTGAGGGTGACGGGTGAGTTTTTGTAATGAAATAACGGACACAGCAGCTAATAAGGAACGATAACGATATATTTACACTTGTTACATAAACACTTAAGGATTAAAGTATATACAATTGCTAAATGATGACTATCAAGCTCGACCAGATAAATGCTAGTCGAGGTGCTCGGAAAACGGAGAACATGCCGGATTGAGAACTCAAGAACAACTGAATATTTTCTCTCATCTTTCAAACTCCATCCTTTCATTGCCGGCCAGCAATAATGAAAAACCCAACCTACGTAATTCCAAATTGTCCGGCTTACGAAAGCGTAGTCATAAAACTATTTGCTTGCTGGCAAAGTTTCTTATCGTAGGTAATCCGATTACCAGAAATTCAACTATGACATTCCCAGTTATTTCCCCATAATAAACATTAATAGTTGGACAAAGGACCCATTTCTATTATCTTTGAATTCAAGAAAGAAAAAGAAATAAATATAAAATATTTAGATAAAGATTATTTCCTTTGCAAATAAAAATTATGTGGGAGTTTTATTGTTGGTAAAACCCCTACAGCTGAATAAAAAAGTTTCCAATTTTATACTATTTCTACAGATTTGGACTATCTACTATCACTTTGACTTTTCTCCCATTTTTTTAATTTTTCGAATCTTCCGCTCTATCGATTCTAACGAAAAATGATTCGAATTTAATTTTGATGAATACGAGTTTTTAATTTCATATCTTGCCCAGAAAATACCCACACCCACATTGGCCTGCTACCAGAAAAATAAATGAATGAACCTCCAGAAATTCCTCTTTGTTGTTGAAAAGTTCATTTAGTTTTTTCATTTCAATGTTAATATGTCATTAATCGAACAAACGAATTTCTCTTTATTCTTGTTACACTCGTATTTCTTTTTATTTTTTTTTTTATTCAGTTACAAACAAACCCGAAATATCATTCTTTTCTGTAAACTACAAATGACATACAGTTTCATTACTATTCAAAAGACTTTCATTCTGACGATTTGTACTAATTATGATATAAAATTTTATGATTTTAAACAATACAAGACTAATAAATTGTGAAAGGCTTTCGCGGCCATCGTCACTTACATGGTGGTTCTTCGGGTTGTAAGGCCGACGTATGTTTATAGAAGATCTCGGCGTTTCGCCAACACGAGTGGTTAGCATTTCCAAGACTAATTCGGCCAAGCTGTAAATAAAAATAGGAGGCTCTTTTCACACAAAATAAATAACCCAAACGGCCTATATTTCTTTCTGTAAGTTAGTTACTAAATAAAAACCCCTATTTTTGCCCCAGCAAAATCGCTTTGTGGATTTTTTAAACAAGAAATAGTGAAAAATTTACAACTTTTTTTGTTTTTTTGCAAATATCTCAAAAATTAATGGAGTATAGTTTTGCAGAGAATTATAAAACCTTCAAAATGGTTTTTTATATGACCAGATCGGTGCATTTCTCACGGAGAAAATCCGGGAAAACCTCGAAAAAGAGACCATTTTTCAAAAATCCATAATTTATATAAATCTGAAACTCGACAAAGAATATTGCTGAAACTGATAGCAAATAACATGTGGTTTAAGTGTGCGCAAGATGGTTTCTGTCCGATGTGTAGTTTTTGCACAATCGCGTTACAAATCATTTAATAGACTGGGAGATGGTGACAGATTTCAGGTGACGATTTTCTCGTTTATGCTAAGTAAAAGGTAAAAAGTAAAAATGTCTTCGATTTTGTCGGGCATCTTGTTTCGTCATTGGAGGAAAATTAAGGTGGCAAACCTGAGTAAGGAGACGCCAAATTTGAATTATACTAAAATATCCCTTTTTGTTGGATTGAACTCGAAACCAATCGGTGGGAGTAAATTGAAAAACGTGCTGGTGATTGATACATATTATAATAATAATAATAAATGATTTTATTGCAATAGATAGATAAGTGAATGGTGATTATATGCTAGTACATAATATGTATACAAATACACGAACACAAAAGGCAAAAGGCAGAGTTCGCAATTCTACAAAGTCAAGAAGCGGCGCTCTTACACTCAACCTATAACGAAATATTATATGTTACACCGAATTGATATAATCAAAATGAAAAATTATAATGAAAATGAAAAATTATAATAAAAAAAGGAAGATATATAAAAAAACAACAAAAAAACAATTCCCCCAAGAACTATTATAGATAGATGACGAGAATAAATAATAAATGATTATAATATTAATCGATCGATGAAAATATAGAAATATAGAAAATCAGTATAAAGAATAAGCCATATCGTATATTCAAATGCTAACAATTTTCAGTGAAGAGTTTTGCTTTCATTGTTTTTTAAAATTACTTATGGATAAATATTTTATATTAGCAGGAATCGAGTTATAAATTTTTGCTACATGGAACGAAAAAGAGGATCTGAAAACTGTAGTTTTATATTTAGGAAGAGATAAGCTACCTTTCCTTCGTATGTTAATATTATGCACATCCGAACGAATACTTAATTTATAAAAGAGATAAGGAGGTTTTTTGGCAGTTATTATTCTATGGTAAAAAACGCAATAATGAAGTAATCTCCTTTTTTTCCATCCTTAACCAACGTACATCTGAAAAAGCCTTTGAAATGTGCGCACCCTTCCGCAACCCACAAATCAGCCTAATGCAAGAATTCAACTGAATCCGCCGGCAGTCAGACTTTAATAGGGCAGGTCCATAAACGCAGTCACCATAATTGAGCTTTAAAAGGACCAACGATTCGCACAGATTTATTTTACTTTGTTTACTAAGAATTTGTGTGTGACCATAGATGTGTTTCAAGCTACAGAACGCATTTTTGATTACAGATGAAACGTGCTTGGTGAATTTCATGTCAGTGTCTAGAAAAACTCCTAGATTCTTCTCACATTCGCTGAGAGGCAAATCCACGTTCTCAACTTGAAGAGCAATTTGATTGTGTACCCTGTTCCGAGTTATTTTCCTGCCGAAAAGCATAGCTTTGGATTTTGAGGGATTGATGCTCATGCAATACTTATGTGACATTGTCGATAGTGTTTGCAGATCATTATTTAATATAGAACATGCATTGTGTACATCACTTTCTTCGAATGACATATACAACTGGGTGTCGTCGACATAAAAATGGTAATTTGCATGTTGCAGATATTTGTAAAACTGCGAGGTATATAAAGTGAACAACAGTGGTCCCAAAATGGAGCCCTGAGGCACCCCTGAAGTGACACGAAGTGGTTGTGATATATCGTGATTTGGAATGAGAACTGCTTGGGTTCTATCAAGTAAATAGCTTTCAGTGAGACTTATTACATACGGTGACATTCCTATGTAATGAAAAAGAGCTAAGAGTAGGGTATGGTTGATCCTATCAATAGCTTTCGAATAGTCGAGCAACACTAATAAGAATAACTTATTTTCATCAATGGTGCGATAAATATCATCTGTGACTTTGACCAAAGCAGTAGTAGGTACAGCTATATCTTTGACGAAAACCTGACTGGTTTTGTGGTATAATATTGGAAACTGATAAGTGATTTCTTAATTGCTAGTTGATAATTTTTTCAAAGCCTTTCGACAATGCGCATAGTATGCTGATAGGCCTTATATCTTTGAGATCCGTTGGGTTCGGAATTTTAGGAAGTGGGAGTACGTAAGATTGTTTCCATATTGTTGGAAAAACACAATTTTCTATACAGTGATTATAAATATGTATGATATACGGAATTATCGCAGGACAACAGTGCAATAACATTTTTATGCTAATTTGATCGACTCCCACAGCATTAGATTTAATTGCCAGTAAATTTTCATATACTTTCAGTTCATCCACAGCTGAGAATTTGAATTGATTCACACCCTCTAGAGTATATTGAGAAAAGAAATTGACAAGATCAGCATCAGGTGTTTGATTGGAACTTTGAGAATTAACAAAGTAATCATTGATCAACGATGGGTTTTGTAAATTTGCTGGAATGGAATTCGATTGCTTATTAAGAATTCCTAAACTTTTCAGCTCTTTCCACATATTATTATTATTATTAATTCTTAATTGCAAGTTTGCCTTCTTTTCTCTCTTTATAGCATAATTCACTTCATTACGGAGTGTTTTGTAATAGTTCCAGTCAGCAATTTTGTGGGTATTTTTATATTTTGTATGCGCATAGTCATTATTAGCCTCAAATTATTTGTTAAACATGGTGCTCTCTTCTTAGTTATTCTCACTGTTCTGAGAGGTGCATGCACATTGAATAATCTTAAGATAGTATTATTGAAAAATGTTATTTTTTTATTGATATCGGCAATGTTCAGAACAGGGGAGAAATAAATTAATGATAAATAATGTTCAAAGTGTTCTTTTTCAAAAAATCTGAAATCTCTGAATGTGTGCATGAAAGGAATGAGCGTATCTTTCACTTTCCCCAATTCACAGGATACTAAACAATGGTCTGAAATAGTAGAGCAATCTTTTACCTGTACGTTGCAAATATTGAAGTTGGAAGAACAAATTATCAAGTCGATTAGTTTTGCAGATGTAGGAGAGTACCTTGTGGGCTGATCAATAACTTGTATCAAGTCAAATGTAGCGATGATGTCGCAAAGCTTTGAAACGCTGAGTTTGGCATTATCTAAAAGATCCAAATTAATATTAGTAGGACACAATAAGTTTTATAAGATCCAAGAATAATAAAATTTGTTATTAATATATTCCATAGTTCGCACAAGTATTTCGAAGACTTCTGAGAGTTTCAAAGTTGACGAAAATTACAAATTTTTAACTTTTTTTAATAAATTCTGAATGTTGGTCGTAGTTGATAATAATTATCAAATTTAATATAAGTACTGATTAGAAAGTAAATTCTATACAAACGAATGAGCAATGAGCCTTTTCAAAAAGAACAGAAAAGGTGGAAAACCAAATAATCTGAGATTTGAAATGTTAAGAATGGAAATATACTTCAAATACTAATCTCAATATATACCTATTGTAACACTAGTTGAATAAATTGCACCCTTCAAAGAGAAATTCTTTTCAAACAACAGTCTAATTAGAGAAATCAAAAACACTCTCTGATGTTGACATTATTGCAGAACCTCATGTGCCAGAAGAAAGTGTAATTTGTTATATTCTTGATTCCTATTTTATCCTAAAATGTGTGATTGTGAAATAGGGTAAATGATCAAAATGATAGATACATATTTATTCGTCCTTGAAGTTCATATACACATAAAGTTCATATACTAGTGGTGAGTAGTCGAATACTGTTGTTTAAGATATGAGTCACTGTTTTATTTTGTACATTTCGGAATCATTTATACAATTATACACCGTAATTACACTTTAATTATAGACCTATAAAAGGTCGCGTAGCATCTGATTTTGTCATTATTCACCAGAAGATGATTGCGGATTCAAGCAATTGAAACGTTGTGAAAAAATTTGAAAGAGATAGAAATCTTTTAACCATTAATATGATGGACGTCCGAAATATAAGTAATCAAATTTATACACTGTTTCATAAAAGGTAATTTACTATTTTTTTATGCAGAAAAAATTAAACAATTCTATAAATCTGTCTAATATTCTAAATCTAAATATTTAATCTAAAACGTTCCATAATAATTCCATTATGAATCCAAGTAAAAACTTCTTGCCACAATAAGTTTGGAGAGTTCTTATCCTTGGTAATGGAAACTTTACTTTCTGTATAAAAAAATAAGTAAGCTTTCTTACTGAAATACCTCAAAATTTAGCTTTTGTTAAATCTTCCTTCGAACATTTTAAGTTTCAAAACCAAGTCAAGCTGGACAGGTGATAAAATCCGAGGCAAAACTTCTTTAATTTCAATAGAATTCTTCTGGACTTCCATTGTGAAGTGTGTGAATTCACACCCTTGATAACGACAGTAGATGTTAACTGTCGAAACGTCGTGACTCAAACACATGCAAATAATTTATTTTCTTTGTTTCTAGACAATGGAAGTCCAGAAGGATTCTACTTACACTAATACATGGTCAACCACTTTCAAACATTCTTTAATTTTAATGATTCAAGTCAGTGTAGAGAATGCTCCTTGACAGTTGTTTGTTTTGTTTTTGAATAATTTTCTCTAAGTGTTTAATTTTGTTTCTTCCTTCTGATAATTGTTGTACAGAATTGTTCAATGAGTTTTTCTCGTTCTTTGCAATGTTCCTGTAAACAATCGGTGGAAGGAGACTGTGAATCCTCATCTAAAATGGCATAAAAGACCTATTCATATCAACAATTTTATAGCACCAGGAATAGAATATAATGTATGTAAAGAAAAACCTTGACTTTATTAGGATTTAAGCAACTTATGTCAACTAACAATGACAATGAAATCCACTAATTAATACAAAGTATTGTCACGCCCCAGGCCATGGGGCTTTTGAATTAATTACCAACTCCCTTATATGGGGGTTTCACTCAAAATTATGTACTGTGAAGTAATAAGCCCAGTTCATTAGGTAAGGTAGTGAATAAATTAAAACAATTGGGTAACTTCAACACATCTAATTAAATCATTTAAATAAAACAATAAAAATGGTTCTTACAAAAATAATCTAGTCATTTCTATGCCGGTGGTGTGTCACCCCTAGAGGAGACCAGATAGCAACTAACTTCTTGAAAAAAACTCTCCTTCCAAATCAAAGGTGATAAATCCCTCATCAGCGTATTCCTATTTCCATCGTAAAAAGGTCAATAATCACAATTATGCTGAGATAGCAGTCTCAGCAATTCTTGTCAATACTGCTCAACACGATGTGAATTGGATACATCCTGATATGCCTCGGATTCGAGAGAAATAATAGTTATTTATTGTATAAGTGTTTTAGATATCATTTTATTTGCGCAAGAATGTTTAAACGCGAGAGCGAAGCTTGAGCGTTTAAATTTCTTAAGCAAATAAAATGTATCTAAAAGACGCATGCAATACAACGTTTTATTCACAATCACATTCAGTTAGAATCAGAATCACATAAATTTTTCAATACAAAATGATTTGACGTTTTGCTCTGTCAGCGGCTGTCACCTCCTCAAAAATCACTGAAATAACATACAAAAATATCGGGAGGTGTTGAATGTTTATCGACTCCATTTGTAAAAATTTGTGAAGTTGATGAAAATAAGTAAAATGTGATTGATATTCAAGATTGTATCTTGCATTATTCCACTAGTGGAATAAAGTAATTTCATTATTCCACTAGTGGATAAAGTGGTTCAAGTGTGGATAAAACTTCAATTATAAGGTGATTGTGGATAAATATTTTTATTGAAAGTGAATTTGAATGTAATTGTGTTTACCAAATAAAAGTAAATTTGAATTTTATTGATTTTCCCCAATAATGTGACAGTATTGTCGCGAGCCCCGGCCTTGGTTGTTAGGTACCTCAAATTTATTAATGAAGACCGCAGTTTGGGCTCACGAACTAGGGGTAAACTCAGATGGTAGTTTTGAATAAGTGAAATTATAAACAAAATTTACCGAAATAATATTTATTAAAATAATTAGAAGAATCGCTTTCAACAACTGCATGGTCTTAAAAACTAACAGACTTACACTTACCGGAGGTACATTCTTATTCTGAGTTGTCAAGATGTGTTCTCTTCCGTCGCTCGTTCCACCAACGTCTGATTTTCTTTATATCTCCCGATAATCATGATCACCCATTTTTGCCATTTCATTTAGAGAATGGCGAAAATGCGATTCAGCACTACGTTGCAATTTGTATTTTATTGGACTGCGTTTAGGTAAATGCACTTTGAATAGATGAGATACTTATAGTACGGTAATTATAGGTAATACTACTCGAAAAGTCAAAAACTAAGAGCTGCATATCACATTGACTTTTGACAGTATCCTATATGGAAATAACTCATATTTTATAACAATGTACAAACCATTATTTAATGGTAAACGATCGGCCATGGGTACAGATTCTGGCAAGCATATCTCTATCTCCAATGGAACTGCAGGTGCTTCCTGAAATGTCATAGGTGAATTATCGATGACATAGCAAAAATATTGGCTTTCAACAGTTTATATCCAAAACCAAATTGAGTTCTGTTTCTCATCAGAACAGTATGATCTCACCGTTTTTCCTAAGCCTTTCCCATGTGGGAGAGATTCTTGAATATTTATTTCAAAATTAATTAAAATGGTCGGAACTAATTCTGGAAAAATCATTAGGTACCCATTTTTTGGAATTACTACAGAAATTGATCCATTCCTGTATTATTCTTGGTGAATATATGGAATGTCAATGTATCATCATGGTATGTTGTAGGAGTATTGTTACAATATTATACAAATATTTAACAACTAGCAATACAAAATACAAGAATTAGGCAAGTGATTTCATTATAAATTTTATGATCGGGCTTTAGTAACTCCAGTTATTCGCAAATTGACGTAAATATACCAAAGTTACCAATTTCAGGATAACCACCTTAATTCCCCTCCGATCCCTGCCAAAAATATCAAATGCACTTGTGAGATCGAAACTTGAATATGGCAGCGTTGTATGGAATCATGGATACAGCACTTATATTAATAACAGAAAATATTCAGAGGCGATTTTTGAAGTACATGAGTTTCAGATGTGATGGAGTTTATCCAAATCGTGGCGTTCCACACGATCAACTGCTCTCAAGATATCAAGTCAACTCTCTGTATAAACGTCGTGAATATTTAGGAATAATATTTTTGCATAAAATCCTTGTCTCACGAATTGACTATCCATTTTTGCTCTCAAAAATAAATTTACATGTGCCTCGGCAACCTGTACGTAATGGGTGGTATGATTAAAAGGAGTATTTGCTTTTACTTCAAGTTAATACTCCATGTTGTAGTTTTCACTTCAAAAAATCAAAGCATTTACTCCACATAATTCTTGAAGTAACACTTAAGTAAGTACTATTAGCAATTACTCCATACTTTGCTTTATTTACTTCGATATATAGAAGTTAATACTGCAGTATTTACTAATGTTGTCAAGTATTTCCTCCATTTGGGAGTGTTTGGTGTAGTTTTTAAGAAGCTATTCATAGACTAACTTCATATCTTCAATTGAAAATGTGTTATGGCTTTTTTCATGAATTGTGGTAGGAAAAGGATGGAAATGTGTGAACATAGAACGTACGGGGAGGAACAATATAGAAAATTATTTCGGTAGGTCAATAATTTTAGCTAGATTGCTACTATTAAGCTCTGTACTTTCAGCTTCAATAAAAACAATGTTGAATGGATAGCTAGAGAGTTCTTAGGAAATCATATTGAGACGAGGTGAGCAGCTTTATCAAATTTAACGAAAATGGAGGTATTTTTAAGAGCTCTAAGTGATCCGGGGTTTCAACAAGGAGTGGGTCTAGAAGTCGGGGTATATCGAACAACCGTGTCAAAAGTAATCAAAGACGTTTCACAAAAAATTGTGTCGAAGAAAAATGTTTGGATATCTTTTCGTCAAACTGCCCGCTAAATTGAATTGGCCAAAGATGGGTGGACGATATCTGGAGCAATAGGAGCGATAGATTGCACCCACATTAGAATAATAGAACCAAAAATTCACGGGGAAGAATATTTCAACCGTAAAGAATATTGTAGTATTAATGTGCAGGCTACATGCAGTTCTGAAGGAATTTTCACGTCTGTGTGCTGGAGTTTGCCGTTTGTCAAAAAGTATTTTACAATCTTCTACCAAAATAACGAATGCCATCTGAAGATCTACTTCCACATTTCACCAACCTCGGCACTTGGTTCAACACATTACTCTTACTCATGATTATTAAGTACCACAGAACGAACAACAACAATCGAACCAATTTGAGGTTAATCACGTCCTAGTATTTACTAGTAGTTTATACTTCTAACCTAAGTCAACACTTTATGTAAAACTTTATACTCCACAATATACTGGAAGTAAAAGCTCTTACTTGAAGTAAAAGCAAATACTCTTTTTAATCATACCACCCAATATTTCTATACATTTTACTTTCCCGCTCCACTAACGAATGTACTTCATTTCTCGCCTCTGTATACTATATGTCGAGACCACTTGTCAATTCAGAGTAATGTGGACATTTTTCATTGTAAGCCAATCGACATTAAGCGGGCTATTCTAACATGATTTTTCTTCTTTTTTATTATATATCAAATTCTTTCTATCACTGCTGTAGTGCCGTGTGTGAACTTTTCTCTCAGAGTTTTTTTCAGTTCACACACGGAATTTCTGCATGTTTATGTTTTTTACTATATGATTTTCTAATTTTCTTTTATTGTGTAATATGGCGAAAAGCCCTCAAATTTTTTTTTGCCTCATTCTGTAAAAGGCCGTGGCTGTAGAATGATGTACTAAATAAATAAATAAATAAATAAATAAATAAAAATATTCCCATAAAAAAATATAGACGAATTATGAGAATTTATAAGGATCTACGTGGAATGTCTGTAACCTACACGTACGTTATCCCTGGCACATACACGTTTTGCAAGGATGTATGAGGATTTATAAGTAGGTGTAATTTATAAGCATACCCGAATACATGTCATACGAGTTTGTATCAGGCAGTGGTTGTTTGAGGGAACTATGAGATTCGATGAGGTATTCCACTTTCAATCACAACGATATCATATGCTCATTCACAAGCTTGTCAACGTATGAGAAATGTGTGGAAATTCACAAATACTAATCTTATTTGGTATCGTGAAGAAAGTGGATTCAGTATTCGATGATCTGTATCAGAAATTCCGTATCCAATTTTACTGGGTATCTGGTGGAAAAAGTGGGATCAGGAATTCCTTACCTTAATTTATGAGATGACTATAAGTTTTCATACAAATCAATATCACTGAGAATTCGCAAGTGTCGATAAGAAAACAAGGGTACAGAGTATAACTGTTTGTTTTAGGCAATAGTAGTGCAAAGTGACTATATACACGATTCGATGAGGTATTCCAATTTCCAACAAATTAATATTTTATTCTCATTCAAAATTTTGATTTTGAGAACCTATGTGTAGAAATACACAATTTATAATCTCATTCGGTATCGTATAAAAAAAGTGTGTTAAGAACTTGATGGTACAATCTGTATTTGGAATTCCGTATCCAATTTTATGCGAATCCTATGAGATTTCATGAGATCCAACAGTAGGAACATTACGAAACCAAATGGAATATTCCAAACAAAATATTCTTAAGAATTATCGAATAGATTATTATCATATCATACCAGAATATTTCAAAAATATTTCAGAAAGATCAACACAAGATCAACGAAATGCAACATTCCAGGAAAATCTTTCTAGAATATTGCTGAAATATTCGAATAGATTATTATTATCATATTCCTCCAGATTTTCAAAATATCAGGAGAATCATAATGTACCCTAAGTTATTTTATTTACGCCTACAAATAATGATATATATTTCAAAATGACTTCAGTTGCAAATGATCAATTATTTTTTTCATAATCAGATAATCGAGAATGAATTTATTTACTTATTATTTCCCTCGTATGTCGAATGTATTCGCTGATAAACAGTTTTCGTTTCATTTCAAATGAACTGCATGGTTCTTTCACAAGTCGTGAGCTCTGAATGTCGGAATCGTTGTATGAGGGGTGATCCTCATACATCGTCTGTATGTATGAAATGAATGAATCTCTAACCGGATACTCGGAGAGCTTCTTCCTCTACTCGGAAGATGGTGCGGCCTAGACTACGTTTCATAGATCGGGATCTGAGTAAGTAAATACCAACCACTGTCAACATCTGCCGACGCTTGGGTTCCGGAAATAACGACGGTTTTCTTCCGACTAGCTCAGTCTTTGTCCTCGAAGCGCCGGCATTGAAGCAAAATTTGTTTGTTCCCCTTTTGCAGCTTCGGATTGTCCTTGGGTTCAGACTATTGGTAGATGGTAACAGCTACACTATGCCCTAAGAGTCCTGAAAAGAACTCAGGCATAGTTCATAATGGAGTATTTCGTTAACTCCGAATTCTTTTATGAAATTGTTGGTGTTCCCAACGAATTTCTCAACCAATGCAATCAGGGCAGGCTGGAGATTCCAAATTCTCGCCGAAAATGAACTATCTCCTCTGAGATTAGCTCGGAGCTCAGTTTGATTACTTACTAAATCATCAAATATAACTTGCAAAGTCGGGTGAGCCACCCGGGTAGGGTGCACTCACCAGGTACACTATGTACCTTTCGGAAGCTCCCGAGTGACTGGTTATTCCACCACCATGCACCCCCTAAGGTTGAGGCCCGGAAGGATGAACTCCCCAGCACTCGTACGTACTCGAAAGCTCACCCCCCCTATCCACCACCCCCGCCCGTTAAAGCGGTTCCTCATCCTGATGACTGGCGATCAGCAGAATAAAATCTGACCGTTTGATATGGAGTGCCCAGCCAATTCTCGGCTTGAAGCTCCCTTATATCTGACATGAGTTGACTTTTAAACAATGACTTTACTTTATTGTGCATGGTGCCCCCCTGAAACTGGCTGAAGGCCTGAAAAAACTCTCGGCTGAGGGCCGAGTGCTGTGTGTTGAGTTAATTGAAATTGAAATTACTACTTGGTCGGTTTTTCGTGGTATCTGAAACATAAAAGCATGATTAATCGTGATTTGGTGCCTGTTGAAGTAGACGTTGGCGTCGCCGAAGGTCTCGCCTCCGCCGTACTTCTTCAGGGGTTATTCCAGCCAAAACGGGCTTCTTAAATAGGGAAAGCTGACATTTGCTTCGGCCAATGCCGAAGCAAAGCCGCGGTGGGCGGAGCCTACTGGAGTCTTCCCTCCAGATATGGTCTCGACAAATAATTTTTCAATCTTCATTTATTGTTCATTTGTCGGCAAAAGATAACACCACGGTAAGATGAGAGTTGAGATAATACAGACGAGGAACAGATGGTGTTAAAACTGGCTGCACAGATCTACCCGATCTACCTCCTTTTCGTTTCTGTTAGAAATGAATGTCTAATTTACATATTTTTTCTAATTTGAAAATGACTTTATTCTTTATGTGCATAAGTGCATATAAAATTATAAAATCCATTGGATTTCAATCTTCATATGGAAATGGAACGTGCCAGGAACAATCTGGCAGACCTCGCAGAATATCGATGATTTTTTTTTAATATTCAAGTTACTGCGATGAAATCTCACACGTTCTAATTCATTTTCAAACTGCAGGACCTCATTGAAACATGTAGCATCCATCCCAGTAATCGCTGATAGAAACGGATTACAGTTATGTCTAAGAACACATTAGAAATTAAAGGAATATGTATCTGTAATGTCTTTTAAATACTGATGAATATCGAATATGGCTCTATACGGATTTGTGGTTTCACTATCCAACTTGAATCTCATAAACTATCTTAAATATTTTTTTATCAGTCTCTATGAGACATTTTTGGCAGGGATGACGTATTCTCTCCCTTTCTTCAGTCTTCCCCTTGCCTAAATGCTCACTTATTTCATAACCCCATCATAAGAACCCTGTCTATTCTCAGGTTCTAAAGTTCCCATAAAATCGATAATAATAAGTAATAGAGTGGTTTTAATTTTATAATTTCGAAGAACTTGAAAATTGATAAATGATACTCCAGCAACTAGCCACCTAATCGGTAAACAATCTATGTTGGTGTTCACAATGAAGATTAATATCTCAATCCATCATTGAAATTTGCTGATGACTTCGACCTAATGAGAAATAAAGGTTCCATTATCTCCGAAATGAGTTTGTATTTTTTATTCATGCAAGAGGCGTTCCTATGCCACTGGTTAATTACATAGTGGACCACAAAACTATTTCAATCATCATTTTAGCCCACTTAAAACGACGACCGAGGGACGTCATAAATGATTGCAAGTTTGACCTCTCTTGTCGGAGAATGACTGACCAATATTCATACCTCAATCTTTCTCAGGGCTTTCAACGCTAAATTCTAAATAATAATTTTTCCAAATAACCCTTTGATATCACACAACCAGTAGTAAGCATAACTTTGAAAGTTTCATATCATACAGAGTGTATCAGTCAAATGGAATAAATTTGATAATGAATATACGCCATTAAACAGTGGCGTGTTCGAAAAAAATGCTCGCACACATCGATTGGTACCGTAAACTGGGGCTACTTTGACATAGTTTAGAGAGTTGTTTTATCGTAACTTTTTTTTTAGGTATACGAATAAAAAATTAGTGTTTGTTTGAACCAATGGATGTCTTAGCAACATTGCCTGTAATCGACAACTTTCAAAAAGCACTCCTTGATATAAAAAAATTATTATTTTTTGGTGTCAAAGTAGCCCCATGCTCGGGGTTACTTTGACAGGGCATTGTTTTCTACTGGAGGTTAAATTAGTTCCATTCGGGGGCTAGTTTGACACCAAAAAATATATTTTTTATTTTACAATATTTGTAAGAGGATAAATATTAAAAATACAGGTTTTTATCAAACTTAATTTATTAAATATAAGTTTTAATAATGTTAAGAAAATGACAGCTAACAATATAATGGTAACGCTAACAAAAACAAAAATAATATTCTTTAAAAAAAAATTTTCCATTAACACCTTTATTCATCATCCTCACATCTTGGACAATGGTAGTGAGGATTCTTGGTGCCCTTGTTACAATGTCCGCAAACCCATCTCGTGCAATTGACGCAGCAAATCCAATCCTTTCCAACATAATGTCGAAAGTCACATAAGCAGATCGAACAAAGGTTTTCGTTATCTCCTATTTTTTCTCGCTTCCTGGTCTGCTTGGTGGGTACATTTTTGAGTGGAAGGCCTCCATCTGAAGAGTCGAGCAGACTTATCTGGTGAGGTATACTAGAAGTAGCTTGATGAAGATCTTTCGCCTGAGTTTGAATATTGGAATTTTCTTGTGCTTTGGAGGATGAATTTGGGACCCGATTAATGAGTGGAAGGTCGTCATCTGAAGAGTAAAGCGGACTTGTAGGGCGAACTTTACTAGAAGTGCCTAGATGCAGATCCTGTGTCTGAGTTTCATTCTTGGAATTGTCCAATGAAATGCTAGTACCTGACCTTATGGTCATTTTCTTTCCTTTTTTATGACGCAATCTATTTTTATCATAACCCCTAGATTCTCTCAGAAATTCAAATAAACTGACGTCTAAAACTCTACCAGTATTGGTTTCTCCGGAAGGAAGCCTGTTTAGAACTATATTAGGGTCAAATGGATAGAGGCCAGTTCCTCGGAAAGCACCTTGAAGATTGGATTCCATCTTGGGTGCTACATAATTCCATAGTCTCAGCAGGAGCACGGGGAATTGTTCCTTGAGAATCGTTCCTCGACGCGTGGATTCTTGTCTCCATCTATCCAAAACCTTTCGCCATTGCTTTTTAATGGGCCCAAAAACTCCAACGTCCAATGGCTGTAGCAGGTGTGTGGCATTAGGAGGAAAAGCACTGAAATAAATGTTGTTTTGTATTGATGCCCTCACAACCTCTGGTGAAAAGTGTGACGCCAGGTTGTCACCCAAAACAACGACCGTTTCATTTTCTTCCGGATTGGCATCAATATGCGGTAGCAACAACTTAAAAAACCACTGTTCAAATAACTTCATATCGAACCATCCCGATTCGCTGTGATTGTATATAGAACCCACCATTTTTACACTATGATTTTGAATATTTAGGGCACAATAGAACACCTCAATGCGCGGAATTCTCAAACAGGCGCCTACTAATAAGAACAGTAACATAACCTCAACGTTTCTCGCATTTCTGCTCATACGAGGGACTTTGTCAAAGTCAAAGTATCAAAGTAACTTTCGATGTTAAAGTAGCCCCGGTTTACGATATTTTTGGTAGCGCAGTTTTTGCAACAGAAACGTTCTATACAAGGTGAGTCATGTAACAGCAGACGATATCAACTCTCTTATTTCAAATACAACACCCTGTATTTTATTCAATTTTTGGATTCTCCTATACCCGTCTTTACCTGTTTCGGAAATATTATAATCCAGTAACCTTGTCTTAAAAAACATAGGCCTCAGTTGTATCAAATGGTGGCAGTAGGTTTCTTTTTTTTTTCTTGTATGAGATGTGACTGAGATGCCAAACCCAAGTTTTTGACCTCGGCAGCCCCCCGGATCACTTTTGAAAATCCCAAAAACTGTAAAATTTTTGCACTTTTTTTTAGTTGTCCCATTTTGACCATGAAGGGGCATGGTTTTGATAAAGACCTATCAATACATTTTTGAACAAGAATAAATTGTATATAATATGACGAGATGGATATGCTACTCGACTATACAGTTAGCCAACTTGCTGGATACTATTGTCGAGGAACAATTATGCCATTTCAGGAGATCCTGGACGATAATTATTGCTCTGGAGAAGGCAGATTGGCGGATTTGCTTGGCCCCGAAAGAGGAGAAAACACCTTCAAATAATATTATATACAGGGTGTCAATTTGAAAACTTCCCACCCTTAATATCTTCCTTCCAGTAAACAATATGAGTAATCGAAAAAACAGGTCAATTTTATTGTCAAGGGGGACACTTTCAAGGACTATTTGTAGCCCTCGTGGTTCAACCCCCTAGGAGGGGTAGATGTTACCCTTCGAATTTTAAATGGGAAGGGGGGTCAAGTGGCACATCATTTTGATGGGCGTTCAATTCTTGTTCCAATGGTACCCTGACTTCTTATTTTTTGATGAGCATTTTCCGAAAAATTGCGTTCTAAACTAACAGAAGTAATTATTAGAACGCCTATACTGAGATGCATGGTTTGGCCAGAACTGGTTAGAATATTAGGTGGTACCGTTCCAACCCTGTATTAGGGGTAACATTAGCCATTAGCTCCAAACACTTTACATAAAAAAGTAGTCTAATAGTAAAACGTAGATGGTAGTGAAGTTGTGTTTATTAAATGCTGAATTTTTAAGAGTCATCGCAGAAATTGTACAGATAGCCTTCCTTTTTTGCTACTTCTGCTGTAAAAAGTTTCTGTTTTCCGGCAAAAAATTGGTTAGCAAATTTGAACTATGTGGTAGTATTGTGAATACCGTTGTAATTGTTGGGCTGTTTAGGAATTACTTTAATAAGTGTATAAAAGTGTAAAAATGGTTTACATTCTTCAAGACAGAATTGAAATGATTGTAATTTATGGAGAAGTTGGAAAGTGCGCACAAAGGGCGGCATGTCTTTTTAACGAAAGACATCCAAATTGTAATGTAAGTCTCCGGTATGTGCTTGATTTGGTGAATAAGTTTTACGAAACTGGTTCAGTGACAAATAAAAAAAGAAATAACCCCAGAGTACTAAATGAAGCAGCTCAAATTGAAGTTTTGGGAACATTTGCTGCAGAGCCCACGAGCTCCTTACGATCAGTATCAGAACAGACGGGAATGTCACGCGAGACTATAAGAAAAGCATTGAAAATGCATAAATTTCATCCATATAAAATGCAGATTCTTCAAGAGCTCCACGAGGATGATTATGATAGAAGAATAGAGTTTTGCGAAATCATGTCTCATCGATTCATTACCATCCCTAATCTTCTGTTAAACATCTGTTTCAGCGATGAGTGTTCATTTTTTCTGAATGGCAATGTTAATAGACAAAATTGTCGCTATTGGAGTGACGAAAACCCACATATTTTTCGGGAAGGGCATACACAACACCCACAAAAAGTTAATGTTTGGGCTGGTATTCTTGGAAATGCCATTCTTGGTCCATTATTTCTGGAAGAAAACTTGACTGGCAATCTGTACCTTGATATGCTTGAAGAGACTATCGATCCTCTTATAACTCACGTGCTAGAAACTCAATTGATGCAGAAGGTAATGAACTTTTGCAGGAGGATCTGTTACATTACCAGCAGGACGGTGCTCCACCTCATTATTTTCTTCCCGTCCGACAGTGGTTAAACGAGAGATTTCCGGGTAGATGGATTGGCAGAAGGGGAGCAGTTGAATGGCCTCCGAGATCACCGGATTTAACACCCTTAGATTTCTTTCTTTGGGGGCATCTTAAATCCGTTGTTTATAAAACACAACCTTCTGATATTGACGAACTTAAAAGACGAATTACAGCAGCATGCCAGTCAATTCCTAGTGAAGTTTTCCGTAATGTTAGAGGGGAGTTCGAAAACAGACTGTATTACTGTTTAGAGCAAAATGGACAACATTTCGAACAGCTAATAAGATAAGCGTAAGTAGATTTTATGTTGGAAATGTCTTTCTCGCAAATTAAATTTTATTGTGTAGAAGGAAAATAACCACCAAATAAAAAATCCCATGCGTAATAAATTTATTCCTGTCATTCAAGGGTTGGAGCGGTGCCACCTACTCTTCTAACCATTTTTATTAAAGGGAGTCAATACAATAATGCATCTCAGTATAGGCGTTCTAATAATTACTTCTGTTAGTTTAGAACGCAATTTTTCGGAAAATGCTCATCACAAAATAATAAGTCAGGGTACCATTGGAACAAGAATTGAACGCCCATCAAAATGATGTGCCTCTTGACCCCCCTTCCCATTTAAAATTCTAAGGGTAACATCTACCCCTCCTAGGGGGTTGAACCACGAGGGCTACAAATAGTCCTTGAAAGTGTCCCCCTTGACAATAAAATTGACCTGTTTTTTCGATTACTCATATTGTTTACTGGAAGGAAGATATTAAGGGTGGGAAGTTTTCAAATTGACACCCTGTATATACTTGATGTAAATGTTTGTTGAATAAATTTGTCATCTCCTTCACAAAGTGGTGTGGCCCAAACACTCCTCGTTCGAGTTCATAGCTGCCCGATATGTAAAATATCTCAAGGCACGGTACGGTCAGAACATAGCTGTAGTGTTTGATGGTTACCCAACAGAGCCCGATCGAAAGAATTCAAAGAGCTCTGAACGTAATCGCCGAGATCAGATACATTCATCTCCTAAGGTGATATTTGAGGAAACAACTACTCCTAATATTTCCCAAGAATTTTTTTTATTCAGTGATAAAAACAAGCTGAGGCACATACAACTGCTGGAGGTGACATTTGAAGAAAAACACATTGAGGTTTTTCAGGCTGAAGGAGATGCTGACACACTGATCATCACAACAGCCATCAGAAAGACCTCTGATTTTCAGGTCGTAATTATTGTAGGAGAAGACGTAGACCTGCTGGTCATCCTCACTTTTTTCAGGTACTATACATATACCTTCAAAAGTGTGGAAGATGCAAAACGCCAGATGTTTTCTATTCCACCACCTCAACATCTGAAGACAGCCATCGCATCCCTTTTACCCACGCCTTCAGTGGCTGTGATTCCACCTCGTGCTTCTTCAGGCAAGAAAACTCAAGTTGTTTCAAAAATTAAGGAAACATATACACCTCAAAAAAGAAGTTGCAGTGTTTTCTAATCCAGCTGCGACATCTGCCTAAGTTGCTGAAGCTGGGGAGAAAATCCTCATCGAGCCGTACAGTGGGGAAAGGTCCAATCAAACCATCTGTGCTACCAGCTCTTCACAATGGCTGCAGTCAAGACCAGTTTTAACCTAGCCAGACTTCCTCCCACGCAAGATGCTACGAAGCTCCATTCATTTTGCACATACCACCAGGTGCAGCAGTGGCTGGGTTATAAGAAGAATTCGCTCGAATGGGGATGGGTTGCTACAGCCCGAGGCCTTTTCCCGAAGATGATGTCACAGGAAGTAGCCCCCTCGAACCTGCTAAACATGATTTCCTGCAGTTGCAAGAAGGGGAGGTGGAAACTCTTCTGTTCTATATTTGGATGTCTATTGAGAGTCTGTTGTAAAATTTTTGATACTTTATAAATTATATCTCCTAGTAGACCAGTGCTGATGGACGACAAAAAATATAAAAGTGGGAAAAAAATTTAACAGCATGAGACCTACTGGAAGAGGAGCAGTATATTGTTAGAATAACGTGAAAAATAAATTGTAGTCGAAAAAATTGAGAAGGGTGGAACGGGGTGAACTTTTAGAAGTTGAAAGCGATATTTCACGGTTTTTTGCGATTGACAACGAAAGTTGACCGCCTATCGAAAAAAGTTAATTGCAAAATTGTTGAAGATAAAAAGATCTACAACTTCTGCATCAAACATTTTTCCAAGTTACCTCAAATTTTCTTGGAAAATCGGAAAATCCAATTTTTCAGTTTTTAATTTTTTTTTTCGCGGAATCTTTTTTTGTCGAAACTGGTTGGACATATGACTCAGTATGTTTCAAATTAGCTGTAATTTTTTTGTAGCAGAAAACAGATTTTTCCTATTTTTTTCGACAAATTCCGAAAAATCGACCTCATTTTCAACTGAAAAGTTTCACCTATAAAGTTCGTCTTTTCATGCTCGCCAGCCACCAGTCTTTTCGTTGAAGCGTCTAATTTCAGATTCTGTAATGAGAGTGTAGAACTATATTGGAATTTTTTTCCAGAAAACGCGAAAAAATTAAAAAACAGATTTTCAAAAATCTATTTTTTTAATTTTTGTTCTAAACTCATATTTATTTATTAAATTTATTGAAATTTATAATTGAAAGCTTTTGAGAAAAAAAATTGTATGTTACCCTAATAGGTACAGAAAATAGAAAATGACCTAAATAAGGATTTGATTATGATAGGGCGAAAGGAGGTGAACTTTTGGGGGTGAAAATGCAGCGAAAATTGACCTCTTACAAGAAAAAAGTAAAGAGGAAACTAGTTGACAATAGAAAGATCTACAACTTTTGCACTTGAAATTTTTTCACATAACCTCTAATTTTCCGGAAAAATCAGAAAAACCGTTGTCATTTGGTTTTAATTTTTGAAAATTGTATATCGCAAAATCTAGTGGAAATATACCTTTTTATGTTCTGAATTGGATGTTTTTTTTTGCAGCGAATTATTAATTATTTTTCTCGAACCTTTTTGAACTACTCGGAAAGGGGACGGCTCCTGGTTAGGCGAATTTTAAACGGCTAAAATAAGAAAGAAAGTAACAGGCAAGGACCAGGTGCAGAATGTTATAGACCGTCCAACTTTGACAAAAAAAAAGTAAAAAAACTCTCAAAATGGCTAAATTGGGATGCAGTTAAGGGGTTGACAACGTTTTTTTGCGATTATTGGCGAAATGTGACTTCTTAGCGGAAAATGTTCGCTGAAAAATTGTGGAATATAAAAAAATCGAAAACTTTTGTAGTCTACACTTTTCGACATAACCTCAAATTGACTGTCAAAATTACGAAAAACCGAATTCTGAAAATTTGAGGTTATGTGGAAAAATCTTGAAACAAAAGTTGTAGATCTTTTTATTGCCAACAACTTTTTCTCCTAACTTTTTTTTGTTGGAGGTTAATTTTCGCTGCAAATCGTGAGGAACCATTTTTACTTCTAAAAGTTCACCTCCTTTCGCCCTTCTATCATAATCAAATTATTATTTATGTCCTTGTTTATTTTTTGTACCTATTGAGGTAACATGAAATTAATATTTTCGAAATATTTCAACTGTTAAGTTAGATAATTTTAATAAATAAATATGAGTATAGAACAAAAATAAAAAAAATTGATTTTTGAAAATCTGTTTCTTCGGTTTTTCGCGTTTTCTGGAAAAAACTTCCACAGTAGTGCTACTCTTTTATTACATAATCTGAGAATGAAAAACTGGCAGCTGGCGAGCTTGAAAAGACGAACTTTGTCGGTGAAACTTGAGGTAGTTTTTTCTGAACTTGCCGAAAAAAAAAAAAAATTTGTATTCCGCTACAAAAAAATTACAGCTTGATACAAACATACTAAGTTATACTTTCCCAAGATTTGATGGAAAAAAATTATTTTTAAGCGAGAAAAAAATTAATAACTGAAAAATTGGTTTTTCCGATTTTCCCGCGAAATTTGAGGTTATGTGAAAAAGTGTTGAATAAAAAAGTTCCAGATCTTTTTATTATCAACAACGTTTTCACAAATTTTTTTTCTATAAGAGGTCAACTTTCGTTGAAATTGTCGAAAAACCGTGAAATATCGTTTTCAACCCCTAAAAGTTAACCCTTCTCCATTTTTTCGACTCCAATTTATTTTTCCCGCCATAAGAGCAATATTTCGCTCCTCTTCCAGTAGGTCTCATGCTGTTAATAATTATTTTATCTCAAAAATGCATCAGCACTGGTCTATACGAGGATGTATTGATATCTACTTAGCCTATACCAGTTCCCTGCATAAACAAAATATTGCGTTACCATAGCAACGAACAATAACTTATTAGAAGTGTCAGTGTAAAGTTTGACGTCAAAAAAGTAAACCAGAGTTACGCAATAAATTAAAGAAAAAATACGTCCACCGAAATTGTAAAATCGAAAAATTGGAGTTTCGAGCCATCATCAAGTACCTGCATTTGAAAGGGTTAAGAGGTAAGCAGACTTTCGAAGCTATGCTAATACCATTGGTGATCAATGTCCTTCATATGCGAACGTGAAAAATTGGACTGCAAGCTTCAAAAGAGGTAAATTTTCCATTGAAGATGATGACCGATCGGGAAGGTCAGTTTCTGTGTCAGTCCCAGAAAATATCGATGCAGTTCATGACATGATTTTAACAGACCGTCGAATTGGGCTAAAACGGATATCTGAAGCACTGAATATTTCATACGAACGCGTTCATTATATAGTTCGCATCAATTTGGACATGACAAAAATTGCTGCAAAATGGATCCCCATAAGTTTAAATGTTGACCAAAAGCGTGCAAGGGTAGTAGCATCGCGTTCGATCTGTGCTCGATTTGAAAACGATGTAGACTTTTTAAACCGAATTGTTACTATGGATGCGAGTTGGGTACATTTCTACGATCCAGAAACAAAGCAACAATCGATGGAATGGCGACACTCCGGTTCTCCAAGACCTAAGAAGTTTCGTGTCCAAAAATCTGCTGGAAAAGTTCTTGCTTCAGTTTTTTGAGATTGCCATGGAGTAATCATGATTGATTTTTTGGATAAGGGTAGAACAATAACTGGAGATTACTATTCGACATTACTGACCACTCTACGGGAAAAAAATAAAAAGAAAAGACGCGGAAAGCTATCCAAAGGTGTTTTGTTTTTGCAGGACGACGCCCCTGCACACAAATCTCATGTTGCCATGCAAAATATTCGTGATTTATGGATTTGCAGAGCAAGAAGAACCATTTTTTTTAAAGGTCTAGAGACGTTGCAGGTTCGCTGTAATATATGTATCTAATGAAGAGGAGAATATGTTGAGTAATAAAATATTTTGACATTGAAATTTTGTTTGGTTCTATAGTAGGTTAAGAATTTTTCAATATATCCTCGTAGATATCATTCTTATTGTTAATTTACTTCGTTTAGTAGGGACATCAAAGAATAATTTAATTCGAAACTCAAAACGCCGTCATCAGTTCTTGAGTACCTATAGTGAATCGACCTCAAAATATTTTATTTTCCAGAATAAAGTAGCTTGAGCGGAAATTAAATAGTTTCATTAGATAAAAGAGAGAAATTTCATCGAAATTCATGAGGAGCGGCGATGGTGATAGCGAAGACAATATTAAAAAATGGTGTTACGGTTGGATAAACGACGGGGGGCCTGTCACTGCACCTCGGGGGACCACAATGTCCCGTCGTCCGCTTTTTAGTGGAGTTAAGTTCCAATTGAATCCATAAACACCGTCTTCAGAATTTTGATACATTGGAAAATATAGTGGCACTACAATGGACCATAATGACAAGCCTTCCACTGGGCCTGATAAAATATCGAGGTTGATAAATGTCTGAAGCAATTACTGAAGCATTCTTTTATCTTGCACATCAACCCATGAACATAATGGTGTCAAGCTGGGAATATTCGATCGGTAATCAAAAATATTTCAAATATATCAGTTGTAATATAAGAATATATACAGTGCGCTTGGAATAAGTGTTAACCCCCCATTTACTTATTTATTTTTATATACCTAATTAGCGAAACGCTCGGACAGGTCGATTTTTGTTCTCATTTTTGCGTTTTTGACAAAAAAATTCAATTGTACAGGGTGATACTTGTAGGAAATTTGATATCATCGACAATTTTTTTTAAATGAAAACCCCCAATTCTTATTGCTGATTCTGAAAGAGGTAGTTTTTTTTACGTCCGATAGACTAAATTTTGGTTTTACATGATGTTCGTAAATGATTCACTTGGGCTCTAGCTTTTAAACCGATTTTACTCATTGAAGTTGTGGATAAAATCGTTAAAATCTTAACGAAATAGTTGTTGGGAAAAAACGTTCGAACAGTCCAATTTTTATTCTTATTTTTGCATTTTTCCAATAATATTCGAATACCACAGGGTGATTTGCTTAGGTAATGTGACGTTATTGCTATTCATTTTTAAATGGAAATCCCAAATTTTTGTTGGGAAATCTGAAAGAGAACATTTTTTTA
This sequence comes from Chrysolina oricalcia, assembly GCA_944452925.2. NCBI lineage: Eukaryota > Metazoa > Arthropoda > Insecta > Coleoptera > Chrysomelidae > Chrysolina > Chrysolina oricalcia. The sequence goes on from OX101824.2 coordinate 46,952,908, forward strand.
CTCACGGTTGCGTAATTGATAATTACACAGGATGTCCCAAATCCCGAATTGAGTTAAAACAGTTTGAGAATAATAAGGACCTGGCAAAATTTACGTATTCTAATTTATGCGAAATATAGAGACAGTAATATTACTATATTTCCAGAAGTGTTGACAAGAACCAAAACTGTTAAGATGCACGTCAGCCAGGTATGTAGCAATGGGTCTTTTAGCAATGAGCAATGGGTCTTTCAGTGCCGTCTCGCATGATATGTGAAAGAACAGCACCCAGTGCATATGGACTGGCATCAGTTGCTAATAGTAGAGGCAATTCAGCGTCATACGGAATTTGATTTGAGGTGACCTGTTTCTTCATTAAATCAAACGCATGTTGACATTTATCTGTCCAATGTAACTGAACGTCTTTCTGTCGAAATAGTCGACTAGTCTAACCTACTCTTCAGTTCAGTCACATTCGTCGGTCTTCTCGCATCAAAAACTGCTTTAATTTTCTCAGGTGTCGTCTCCAAACCTTCATCGGATATAGCATGTCCAAAATAGGTGATTTTCCTTTCAAAAAACTTACACTTTTCTTGTTTTAGGCGTAATCCTACCTCGTGTAAACGTCTCAAAACTATACGTACCTTCTGAAAATGATCCTCCGCACTGATACCTTGTATTTTGATTCCACATTTCCTTCAAGAGCATAAGGAAGTTTTCTCGCAGAGAAGTAAATTAGCTTCTTGTTTTTTTTTAAATATAATTTCGCCTCATAGTTATTGATTTCCGATTCGAATATGCAGCAAATTTTCAACTCCATAATGTATCTGTCGAATTTCTGGTAGACTGGCTCTGATATCTTGCAACCATTCTCTGCCAAAAATTGCACAAAAATTATTACAGCAAGTGTTCGAAATGATGGCCTTCCTCTTGAATACATAAGCGTGCTCGTCGTCTCAAATTAAGAACAGCCCTAACAATATCCCTTCTTCTAATATATTTAAATTGCGTGATAATATTTTCTCTAAGTTCATCCACTATGTCATACTTGCTCTCCATATATTCTGTTTTTCAAAGTGAAAGTATCCAAAACTTTAAGGTCAGGTGACCTTGCTGGACACTTCACTGGTTCAGAGTTCCCTAACCACCTATTAGGAAATCGTTGGTATAAATATTTGCAAACTGGTCTTTTATTGTATGGAGGAGCCCCGTCATGCTGAAACCAGCAGATATAATAATTAACAAGGGAAAATGGATCCATATATTCTTCGAAATCATTTCTTATGGTGGAATTATGTAGCAGTCATAAGTTTTTAGTCAAAAGGAAGAATATATATATATATATATATTATATATATATATATATATATATATATATATATATATATATATATATCAATGATTGGTTAGAATAAACGGTTCAACCAATCATTGACGAATATTCTTCCTTATGATTTAAAACTTTATTTATTTATTTATTTATTTATTTATCCCAAGAAACATTTCTGTTTATAGAGTGATTAAGTTTTAACATAAATTGTATAACGACAATTGGTACAATTATAAAAAAAGGAATGATACAGATGATCTGTGAAATATGAGTAAATAATATCAATCAGAAAGAAACAAAAGCAAAGACAGTCAAAGGTGAAATATTGTTATATCATGGGAAATCATCTGTTGAGTATAAATTTTTTAAGTTCATTTTTAAATTTAGTTTTAGTTCTAATTTCTTTTATTGCCTGTGGTATTTTATTATATATCTCAATTCCCTCGTAAAAAATAGACGTTTTTCCAAAGTTTGATTTGAAACGTAAAGCGTTTATTTTATTTACATTTCTTGTTTTATGGTAATGGATATTCGAAATATGATCAAAAGTAAGATCCGAATGTTTTTTTCCTGTATCAACATAGTGGATGAAAATTGAAATTTTAAATTCATATAATGAACAAAGATTCAGTAAGTTATTAGGTTTATATAATTTTTTTGAGGGTTCTAAAAAGGGCAATTTGAATATGCATTTTATAGCTTTGTTCTGCAAAGTTTGTAGTGGTTTCATAATAGAAATTTTGGCTGAGCCCCAAACAGAAATGAGGTATTGCAATTTTGAATAAATTAAACTGAAATATATGATTTTTAAATATTTCAGTGGGGTATACTGTCTTATTCGAAATAGTATTCCAATCAAAGGTGAGAGTTGTTTTCTCAGATTGTTGATATGATTGGACCAAGAGAGTGTTGTGTCGATATGTAAACCCAAAAATTTTGTATTGTTGGTATACTGAATTGGTGAATTTTTCAATGTCATTGGTCTTAGAGAATCAGTTGTAATACTTCGTTTAGAAATAAACATAATCGACGATTTCGAAAAATTCAACAATAGTTTGTGAGCGACTAGCCAATGAGATATAATTTGAAGATCCTGTTCAATATAAGACAGAATTTCGAATTCATTCTCTGCAAAATATACAATAGTTGTATCATCAGCAAAAAGTTTAATTTGACCTTTCAATTTGAGTTCTGATATCGAGTTTATATATATTAAAAAAAGGATCGGAGCAAGTATAGATCCCTATGGCACCCCACAGTTTATATTTTTAATTGAACTAAGTGTATTTTTGATATATACTAGTTGTTTTCTGTCAGCCAAATAACTTTTGAACCAAATGTAAATTTTTCCCCTTATTCCAATATCATATAATATTCTTAAAAGAATGTTGTGGTTAACCATATCGAAGGCTTTCCGCAAATCTAGTGATAATAACGCGCATTTTTTTGTCGAATCTAATTCCAGTTTTATTCTTGAAATCATGTCTACTGCCGCAGACTCAGTATCACTAGATTTTCGAAAACCATATTGTTCTGCATACAAAAATTTTGATTTTTTCAGATATTCTCTTAACCTTCTATCCATTATCTTTTCAATTATTTTTGAAAATATTGGCAGAATTGAAATTGGACGGTAATTTCCCAAGTCATTTTTTTTCCACATTTAAATATTGGCTTGACTTTAGCAGTTTTTAATTCATCTGGGAATATACCTTTGTCAAAGGATGCATCAATCAATTTGTTTAATAATGGTACTATTTCATCTTTGACTGCTTTGATAATTTTAACATTTATTCCATCAATTCCTGCTGCTTTCTTGTTGTCAAGCTCGTCAATTATTTCATGAATTTCCTGATACTCGATGGGATTCAGGAACATAGAAGAGGGAGAGGAACTGGTAGAAAATTTGTCTTGGGTATCTGCTACATTTCTTGATAATTCGGCTCCAATATTTACAAAATAGTCATTGAAATGCTCACATATTTCCAATTGGTCTTCAATTCGTCTGTCATTTATGGTGATGTATTCAATATTATTTCGAGATGATTTGCCACTTGTTTTATTATATAAAAGGATATTAATAGTTTTCCAAAGTGCTTTCGGTGATGTATCCTTGAATAATTCTTGAAAATATTCCTTTTTTGCTTTAAGGACAGTTTGTTTCACCAATTTATTAAAATAGTCGTATGATTGCAAGAAATTTAATACTCCAGGATTGGCTTTCTTCTTGTAATAAAATTTATCTCTTTGTTTAATGATTTGGGCAATTTTGCTATTGAACCATGGTTTTGAATTTGCTTTGAATTTGATATTTATGTTTCTGGAATTTTTTTCAAAGACATTGATGATTTTGTTCATTAGTAATTTCAGTTCTGTCTTCAAATTCTTGACGTTATAAGTTTTCATATTCCAAGAGTTTATGTGATTTTTAACATTTGCGACTTTCATTTTCATATCTGTTATTATAAATTTGTGATCACTCAGTGACGAGTTTATAATTGATACATCGATTTGTCCGCTAAAGTTACTCAAAACATGATCAATCAACGAAGCACTCCCGGATGATTCTCTTGTTGGTATTACTGTGTTGCATAGAAAAAAGTTATTCGATTTATAAATGTCCACAAAAGCACTGGACTCTAAGCTGGTTGTTAGAGTGTTTATATTAAAATCACCAAAGCAAAAACATGTTTTACCACTAATATTGAAATTCTGAAGTTTTTCATCAATAAAGTTCAAGAAATTTTTAGTATTATCTCTTGGAGAATGGTATAGTCCGCATATTATCACATTTTGAGGTTTGATTTCTACTGCTACATAGGAACAAGCATTTTCTTGTTTTTCAATTATTTCAAATACTAAATGTTTTTTTATAAAAATACCAACACCACCTCCACGTTTGAGTCTGGAAGAATAAATGGAGTTATATTTGCTCAGGTTATAATAAATTTCTTCTTCTCTTCTGATCCATGTTTCGGAAATGATTAGAACATCAGGATTTACATCTCCTGATATTACTTCAAGCTGGTCTAGTTTGTTTTTCAAAGATCTTGCATTCAGGTATAATATTTTCAAATGTTCAGCAGTTGTTGATATGGATTTATAATCAAGAAGCGATGTATATTCTGAAATGTTCACATTATTGTGAGAAGCCATAATTTATACGAGTTTCTGAGATTTTTCGATAATATTCAAAAGTGGGACATAGCTGATTATCTGCCGAGTGGTTGATATCATATTTCGTTTTATATTTGGAGTTAGAAGATATACAATTTCCGCATTGGTGGTGACTATTATTTTCATTCGGACAATTTTGTAACTTGTGATTGCCGGCACACCTTGGACATACCGAAGTATTCCTGCATTTGTGGGCAGTATGATTGAACTGGAAACAGTTGTAGCACTGTGTTATCTTATTTCCATCAAATACTTTACAGATTTGCCAATTAAAAAATAGTCTTTGGTCAAAATCACTGAAAATCCTATGGAATAAATTCCCATTTACTTCCGCAAAAATTGTATACGTTTTTTTGGTGTCTACAAATTTCATGTGATTTATTTTTATGTATTCTTTATCGGTAATGTTATTTTGTTCACGAATTATTTTTTCAATGTCTTCCTCCTTAACATTATTTCCGAAGCGAAGTCCAGGAACGATAATTTTGGGATTTTTCAAATTATTTATGGCGATGTTGTATTGATAATTCATTTTTGATTCTATTTCTTTTCTCAATATCATAGAATCATTTTTACTTTTACATTTTATTTCAATGCCACCACTTTTTAAAAATTTCATGGTTTCAACAGAAATATTCAGTTGACCGATATTTATATTATTTTTCAAATCCTTTTGGGTTTGGGTTGTGAGCTGGTTGGTTTTTGGAAGGATCGTTAAACTCTCCACATTTTCTTTAGGTTTCAAAATACTTTTGTGTTTTGTAATTTCTGCATATGAGATAGGATCATGTTGGGGTCCTTCTCCATTGTTCTTTATTTTTAATTCATTGATCTCTGTTTTTATTTTATCCAGTGTATCCATAATTGTATCTTTTTCAACAATGTTCGAAACAATCAAATTGTAGTTTTCTGTTAATTTTTCATTTTCTTTGGATAATAATGTAATGTTTCTTTCTTTTTCCATTAATAATAATTCTTTTTCTTCAATAATCTTCCATAAATTCATATTTTCTTGCGTAAGCCGTGAGATTGTGTCCATTGTTTCACCTATTGAGTCAGCACTTTGTGAAGGATTAACTTTATAATCGATTTGCATAAAGTCTGGTGATTCATCCTCTTGATCAGTCATTGAAAGTCTTTTCCCTTTACGTCTCGTCATTTTGTTACGTTTAACTGGACTAAATAATTGAAATTTGATTGTACTAAACTAGTTGATTTGACATTTTTGCTCACTGTCAGGTTTTCGATTTGTCAATTTGTCAAAAACACTGAAATGGCACAATATCTCCAAATATGCTGGAAGCACACAGAAAACCAAAGGGGCGACTTCCTCTCTCAGTACTTAACTTTATGGTAATGTAAGTTTTGAAATTTCTTCTTTCTTCTTTTCAATCGAAAATTATTATTTATTGAGGACTTTTTCTCTTGACATTAGCTAATTCTTACCTTACTTATGACTGCTGCATAAATCCACCATTAAGAACCGAAGAAAGGTGACCCCATTCAAAGTATTAGAGAAGAAATGTAAGTATTCGGTCATTTTAAATTCCAGCCCACACATTCAAATAATATTAATAATCTTTTATTGTTCATCCGATACATACACATAAAAAAAGTACGTACGAGATCTGATGAACAAATGGCTGCTTGGTTCAGATATCAAAGGGATAAGCCTTTGATTCTGTTCTTCCACCAATGCCACGAGAATATAAACAAAAGTATGGAACGAAAATGGCAAGGAGATAAGAAGAGAAAGGAGACGAAAGAGCAGAAAAGAGAAGAGAGTAGAAGCGTAGGGAAGAGAGAAAAAACATTCAGCTATTCAATAGATGCTGTTTATATTTCATCTTAAATGCAAGTGAACTCATGTTGACGTCAAAGAAACTTAGTTTCATCAAACTATTGAGATTAGCGGCTACGTTGTAGGAAAAAGATCTCTTGAAAATTTCTTTTCGATGGGTTGGTACTGTGAGTAAGTTTTTTCGCCGAATGTTCAAATTATGAACGTCAATACGATATTTCAATTTATTATGTAAGTATGGTGGTGTCTTATATTTTATAATTTAAAAAAATAAACATGACATATGTAATTGTCGACGATTGTGCATGTTGAGCCATTTACATTCCTTGAGTTTATGAGAAACTCGTTGAGCTCGACGAATGCCGTACATCAAAGGCAGACAGGAGTTTTGAACTATTTGTATACGGTTTTTATTAATATTGTCTAAACAGGGACCATAGACATTATCACAGTGATCGAAATGGGATAGTACAAGATGATCACATAACATCTTTTTGATACCTAGATCCAAGCAATTTCTCTGCGCATAAATTAATTTGAGAGTTGAATAAGCTACTTGTAATTTTTTCGTAACATGATCCTTGAATCTGATTTTATTGTCAATAATAAGACCAAGACTTTTGGCATTATTTATGAAAGGAATATTATCTTCTCCTATTTTCAGATTTAAATTTTCTAGAAGAGTTGGTCGAACTGATTTATTACAGAAAAGAATTGCATATGATTTGTTTGCATTTATTTGAAGTAAATGATCTGAAGATGCTTTATATAATTCTTCCAGGTCGGCGTTGATCGAATTTACAGCATGATCCAAATTTTCATATTTGAAAGAGGTGTAAATTTGGGTATCATCGGCGCAAAAGTGATAGTTGCAGAAGGTGAGTGCGTTCTGAAAATTTGACGTATACATAGCATTTAGCAAAGGTCCCAAAATACTTCCTTGCTGATTTAAATGGAACCGAACTTGTGGTCTGACTTCTCTTTCACTCCAGATGTGCTCATTATTTCTATTAAAAACGCCACAGTTAGAAAAAGTACTTTCATCGGTCCACATGATGTTTTTCAAGAAATTTGTAGAGTACTCCCTATTCGAGAGCCAGCTTCAAAATTCCATCTTTCTCTGAGGATCACCTGGATCAAATTTTTGTGAAATTTGTATCTTGAACATTCAAACCACTTTTTTTTTAATTCCCTCCAAACGCTTGTCTGTGGCACATCCATTTCTGCCGAGACTTGATGCGTTGATTTTGAAGGATCTAAAAAAGTACCAAAAATAATTATTCTTTTTCGAATATGGAAAGAACAATTATTTTACCTCGGCTTATAAGTTATTTCTAGTATTTTGTTTCATTCTGCTTCCATACTTCGTTCTTGGTTTTTAAAACGCACCGTACTCAGCCAAGTGTTTTTCCAAAATTCCATATAATGATCTACCGTCTGTTGTCTTTCCGGATATAATTCAAGATGAATCTGAGCTGTTTTCGTACTATTCCTATCAAATGTATAATAAAGTTTCATATCTCGCTTTTCTTCATTTGAGAATGAAGACAGTTCGACTGAATTATTTATCATTTATGATGTTTGATAAGTTCTGACAACTAGTTTTTATTAAACAAAATCATTCGATGGAGTCATGACCATCTCAGATGAATTTGTTTTTCTTTTAGTATTTGTGGTTTCAGAAAAGCAACATGAAAATTTATACATCAATGAAATCAGAATGAGAAGCACTATTTTTTCTGTTAAAAAAACAATGTAACGCCAAAATTAGAAAAAAAGGTCGATGATGATTGCCAGCAGACGAAACGTCGGAAAGTAAATCTGAACATGACAACGCGTAGCTGAGGAAAAGTATCAATGGAAATGTGTTTTTGGTTTTGGGGTATGTCGTCAAATAACGCTAGAAAAAAATTAAAACGGATATTGCGATTTTCAGTTTTTTCGGATATTTCCGGAAGCACCAAAATACGCAACTTTGTCTTAATTTAAGCTTCGGTGTATCTCCTGTAGTTTAGGAGATCCTATAATGGTGGGGGTCAAATTTGAATTACCCTGTATAGCGTGAGCAGAAAGATAATATAACAGTTATCTTTGTTTATCATTGAGTGGCAGAAGCTCTAGTCTGATTCCTTGTACTAGCAGCTAGTGCAACCGATGAACCGATACAACTTTATGCATGCTCAGTAGATTCCAAATATGGAAAAATATGACTGCGCCACGGCTGATTTCTCTGAATTTTGGATGAATGGTCGTTATATTGTAACAATTTTGTATTATAATTATGTATAGGTAAGGTTAGTCGGGTTAGGTAAGGTTAGTCAGGTTAGGTAAGGTTAGTCAGGTTAGGTATGGTTAGCTAGTAATTACGCTTTTACAACTCGGTTTGCATGCAGCTGTTTGTTTAGGTAGGTTAGCTAGCTCAGGTTAGGTTTGTGTGTCAATTACGAGCGAAAAAACAAACTCACACATATTCAATTCAGTTTGCCTTCTTGTTTTGTCACCTAAACACCCCGCTATGTTGAACCACAATATTTTAATTCGAGTTTGGCGCATACTCAGTGGATTCCAATAAAGTTGCATCGATTGTTTTTTCAATAAGTGAATTTTTACTATTCTCTCGTTCTACCAATAAAAGCGTATATTATTATTATTTTCAGTATTATCGAAATATGCATCTACGAATATCTAAAAATAGTGTGTGTTAGAGAAGAAACATATCAATTGTTCTCATTGCGTGACACCACAGACATAATACGGAAAAACTTAAATATTTGTTCATTCAATTCGGACGTTCTCTTTGCAAATGAAGAACTCAATATGGCAAAATATTTAAAGTTATATTTCTTTATAGCGATATAAATCGACTCCGGGCATGCTCATAAAAGAAACCTTGAAGCCGTGTTATCAAAATAAAATCATAAGAAAGCATTTATTGCACGTGTTTGAACACGATATCCCAAAGAAATGACCACTACATTTGTCATATAGTCGGTATTTTACACGTGCTATTGCCAGTTAACATGCAAACTTACGGACATCTCTATACATGATTTGATTTTATACTAAGCAATATTTATACAGAAACGCATTATACATTAGTCACGGGCACTGGAAACACCACCCTGGTGTTATACTAGTATTAACTCTGATTGTATCGTTATATTCCATCTTTATACCGGCCAATAACATAAATAATCAACTTTTATTGCTTTCTTTATGAATGATATCGAATATCTTCGCCGAAGTTGTTGAATCGAACTTTACCTTTTCATGTTTACTGTTTATAGCAGTGACGTGCGATTAAATTATAAGGATGAGAATGCAGCCGAGTGTTCCACTCTTTGTCGCGTAGAATGATGATGATGATGAATATGTACATTCATCTCTTTCATGTACAAAAAGTGTGTTTTTATAGTTCATTGTTACGGTTCAAAATCAAATTTTACAATCGGTTTGCAGATGAGACTATTCTCTTACCTTATGTTGTGTAAGATTCCGAAACCTTGCTTTCGATTCTACATTTTATTTTGATGAACATTCGCCTATAGTATGGTATAAATTTGACCACTGAATCTCTTTCTGTTTATTGTTATTGTTACCTTCGATTGTGTATGTGTTCTGGGCATTTTCCATTTTAATCATTTCATCATATTGGTTTCCATCTTATTATTGTTTAATTGAAATCTTTTCGTCACTTTATAATGTTTTCATCTTGAAATAACGTTAAAAATGTAATTATTTGCTACGAGATTTGTGAGATTATCATTTTCTGACAGTAGTTTGATTGAACATTTCAGCGAGTTGTTTCTGTCAGTAGTTCAGTTCAATACTTGAGATTTTGTTCGTGAAGTAGGCGTTTAGTTGAGTTGATATCTCTTGCGCTTTAGTGACGTCATTCATTGGTTTGTTGGTTGCAAAACATTCGCACGGAGGGTGATTTATAGTTGATTTGATTTTGATCCTACTATATCTTCTGACTTTTATTAACCATAACACTACTATGTTGTTATAAATATTCGTTGCCATTAATATTTGTTGAAAATCAGTTCTGCACGAACAGATCACATTTGACAGTCTCAGTGATTTAAGACAGACGAACATACTTTTCATGTTTCTGACTTTTGACTATCTGGAAAAGGAAATAGTTTATTTTTGGAAAATAGCGTCGTTTTGGTTTCTTGGAGAGAACCATCGGTTGAAGCAGTTGTTTGACCAGACGTATGTAATCAATTTTGAGTATTTTATCACGTTATCGTGGATTTTATAGATGTTACATGTCTAATAATCTCCGGTGACATTTGTGGACTTGTATAGTCGTTTTGGATTTGATATATCACCGAGAGTACCTGTAATGGGGATTTATCGTTAATGTCGCACATCGCCATTTTGGAAGCCATGCACGAGTCCAAGTTATTAGAATTTTGTTGCTGCCTTTCATTGTTTCCTTTGGAGTGATACTTCCATTCCACCTGGTAAACCGTAATACCATGATTAGTTAGAATCCACCCACGAATACGAAAGTGTTGGATCTTCAAGTTGAACCAAGCTACCGGTATTCTGCCATCTATACTTGTCAAGCAGTCTTTTTCATCCAACTCAGGACACTGGTGTCTTGGAGGGACAGGAGGGACCGTTCACAAGTAGTCTACAGTGATGAACGAACCGAAAGACTGGAGTCTTCGAGTTACCCATCCCTAGGTTGTTGACAAGAGGACGATGGGATCAGTATGTTGTTAGTAGCTGCTGAGGGGGCGAAAGTGTTGGACTTTCCAGTTGTACCAAGACCACAGGTACCCTGAGCCACTTCGCTGAAGGAGTACAGTGTAACTATTTATAGCCATCTTACAGTTCATCTTTTTAACATATATATTGTTCAAAATTTACGGAACCTCTCTTGGCATAAATTATTTTCTACATCAAAATTTATTCACACTCATTTTATTGTATTGGGTTTGGACAGCAGTGGGAAAGCACACGGATAGAGCACATTTTTATATTATTTTCCAAATTTACAAAACCTTTCTTGGCCTAAATTCATTCATTATTAATTTTTATTTGATTTTATTATTAATCCAGATTTCATATTGGAAATTATCATTCATTGTTTCACGAGGGTACTTCATGAAGTTATTTACCCTATTATAAGTGTTATTATCAATAACAAGGGTTTCATTGTGTTTGTTTTTAATAGTATTATTCAGGGAGAAATTTCACTATAAATATTTCACTATTGTTTATAATTATCATTGGTTTTGATTGGTATTTGTTGCACACCATCAGTGTGCAGATTTATTCATTTGAGTTAAATGGTTTACTTGAGAAATATTTAATTATATATTATGATTGATTATTGTGGCCCACTATCAAAGTGGAGGATATTTTTACAATTAATTTGGTGGTTTACAAACCTAATAATTTTTGATAATCTATATCAATAGATATTTGTTGTTCGCTACATTGGACTTTTAGTCCCAGTTAACTAGTACTTTCCAGGTGGTCACCTTCTCACTTGTCAGCCCTTTGTGATCACAACGGGAGCTTGGAAGGCATCGAACCAACACCGTACCAGGTACTCCATTATTTGAAAGATTTTTCTGTGTCCATCATACAGATTATTAGAGGTTTGTAAACTGAGCGTTTGGCATTTCATTCCAACCCCAACCCCAATACTCAAACAAGGTAGTCGTCATACTACATACCACCAGTGCTTGTATTATTTAATATTATTATAAATTCCATTTAGAAATCTCCTTAGAGATCCGGAGCAGTCTGTGTTTTGGGCTGGCTCCATCAACTCACTGGCGCTGTATAAATTTTAGAAAGGACCCATGGCACCCGAATTGAGTTAGTCGGTGACTGCTATGTTTTCATTTGCTTTCTGATGGTATTTAAATATTAATATTGTACTTCTTTTTTTTTATAAAGAAGCGTAGTATCATAACTTGCAATAGTAATAATAATCCATAATAAATGTTGGTTATCGGATGAAAAAATACACAGTGGATTTGGTTTTCGCTTAGGTATATCGATTTACTGTTATTAGAAGAACGCACTTGGAAGGTGAAAACGTAACAACTATCTACTTGAGACGCCGACCCAGACTGCTGTGGTCATTGGATGTTGACGACCTGATAGTGAAGCTACACGACTGTTATTTTTGGCAATTAACTGCTGAATTACTGAATTTCTCTCTATCACCTAAAACCAGAAATATGTTATAAACCAGAGAGCAAAGTCTCTATGGATGAATCCACAAAAGGATGAGTTCATGTGGGCATTCCGGAGTGCGAAACAATCCCTCCAAAAATCTCGCGTTGAGAGTATATTCGCGCAATCGCGCGAGAAATTTCACTAGGCCACACCCTCTGCGACCGCGAGAAGCGCGCTCGCATCTAGATACATGCAAATCTAAGACAATCGAGTGTAGAAAGGGAAAAAATCCCTGTTTCGTATAAAGATACTGTTATATAATGCCTTTGAATATATGTTTGGGTTCTTAGAAATGAGCTTAATATGAGTTCAGGAACAATGACTTTTTATTTATTATTTTGACATACATCCACTGACATGTTATTATTCAAATATAGAGTGATTCGATAATGATATATGTAACATCTCTCTTCTCAATGAATAAAACAGGAAAACAGAATAAACAAATATAACAATACCTACTATAATTCGAGTCTATCTGGTTTTTTATTATGCGATTAGATCTTCTCAAAAGATTATTGTCTGAATGGAAATCCTTTGGCTCCATATCCACGGAATTGTCATGGTTCTGTTCAACCTGTTCATTTTGGTTAATTTCAGGAAACTCGGGCAATTTAAAACGCACCAGTTTCGGGGTGGTATTTTCCATATTCCGAAGATGTACTCTGTTCCTCCTCAGAATTATTTCATTCGGTGTTTGAATCAGATAAGAATGGGGTTCTTTTCCTTATTTGATAACAGTAGTCGGAAATCATTGGTTAAAATTTTTATCTTGATGCTGAACTTTTTGATCTTCGTGCAAAGGAGGTAAATCAGATGCATGGAAATCAATCGTTCTTTCATTTTAGTTTGTTGATCCTTCATTTTATCCATAATTTCATCTCTATTCCATTTTTGGTTGGGAATGCGATATGGAAGGTTTACTCGTATTCTCCTGTTATAAAGCATTTGTGCAGGACTAGGAATTATATCGGTTGTTGGTGTTGTTCTCCAATTCAGAATCCTGTGTCAATATCACCTTTACTCTCCATTGTTTTTTTAAGAATATTTTCATAGTCTGCACATGTCTTTCTATAAATCCGTTTGACCTAGTGTGAATCGACGGAATTCTTCCGAACTGTATTGTGATGTTTTACAGTCATAGGCACATGGCGAGATGGCCCTAATTTTCACGGACGCGGACAAGGCAGAAGCTTTTGCGGACTCCTTCGAACGTCAGTGTCGTGAAAACGAGGTCGATTACACCGATGAAATCGAGGACATGGAAGCGCAAGTAGACCATACAATCAGGTGACTCAGAATAACTGACAACTTAGACATTCTTCTGGAGCCAACATCTCCAGAAGAAATCAACAACATACTTAGACAAGCCAAGACAAGGAAAGCACCGGACCCAGACAACATACCAGTCAGGGCACTGAAAGCCTTACGACGGAAAGGACTAGCGGCCCTGACGAACATAAAGGCTGTACTCAGACTCAGGCACATTCTATCCAGCTGAAAAGAAGCAACGGTCATTATGATTCCGAAACCTAACAGAACCACACGTTTCCGCAAAACCACCACCCCATCAGCCTACTACCTGCGATGACCAAGATAGCAGAAAGAGTGATCCGGACAAGACTAGATGCAATGTCTGAAGAATTGAACATCCTACGATATGAACAATTCAGATTAAGTCACGAGCACTGAACGGAACTGCAGGTCACCCGGATAATGGACGCTACTATCCAAAGCTGGAACCGCAAGATCAGAGGACACGTTAGAGGAGCAGTTTCCTAGACGTCTCCAATGCCTTCGATATAGTTCAGGACAATCTTACTGTCAATCATGCTTTAGACATCGACTGCTTGGTGTCAATGCGCGAACACGCATATGCAAAGGATGCAGGCCCTCCTCAACGTCTACCTAAGAATGGCAACGGACGCACCACGATACATGCCTAGACATCCATCCTAACTACATCGACGGACTGATCAGACAACATGCGGAGACTACTTTCGACAGAGCAGAGACCCACACGAACCCGCTGCTCACGGAGCTTCATGAGAACAGACGTGAACAAGAAGACATCAGAGACAGGGACAAATACAGACGACCAGTGAACCAGAGAGACAACGATGAAGAAGTTTGATGGCAGCAGAACCTTCGGCGACGCCAACGTCAACAGGCTTTACATCACGCTTAATCACACATTTTTGTTTCAGGAAGAACCTACCAGGAAGTAAATTCAGTAAATTCAATGGCCCTCAGCCAAGTGTTTTTCCAGGTATTCAGCCAGTTTTAGGGAGACACTATGCACATAAAGTAAAGTTATTGTTTATATAAAAGTCAATTCATGTCAGATATAAGGGAGCTTCAGGCCGCAAATGGGCTGAGCAATCCATATCAAACGATCAGATTATGCTGATCGCCAGTCAACATCATTAGGAACCGCTCTGACGCATAGGGGTGGCGAATGGGGGAGGGTGAGCTTTTGAGTACGTAGAGTACTGGGAAGTTCGTCCTTCCGGGCTTCAACCTCAGGGGGTGCTTGGTGGACATAGGCACATACTTTGTATACCGACTAACATAACATAATCCGAATGAGTTTTATTCTTAGAAGTGTTTCCAGAATTTTGCATATTGGTATTTGTTTATACTACTGCTGTGTTCCTTTCAACTGAAAGCTAAAACCCCACAAATAATGTCTTTTGGAACGGGACTAGCTGTTTGGCTATCGATACTATTTGTTACTTGAGAATTTTCTGTTTAGATAAGCTGCTGTTTCCACGACTACTTCTGGTTTTTGGTGAGGAGAAATCCATTGGGAGAAATCTTCAGAAAGCATTTGCCAACCCGAGCTTGCTACTGGCATGTTATTGTTATTACCCTGAAATCCCTGAAATCAACAATTTTATTTATTGACCCACCTCCTTACAGCTCAACTTCTGAAGAAGAGTCTACGAGAGTCTATTTCTGAAGCAAATTAAAGTCGCCACTTTGAACAGATGTGGTAGCATTGATTTCCTTTCGTGCTCTTCTCAGTTTCTTTGCACCTTATCCTACTCAAACTCCTTCACATTGGATGCAAACAACACTCAGTTTTAAAATCTTTCAATCTCCACTAATAAATTGCAGGCAGAGTTACTGATATTTCATCGAGACTTACCTGATGAAAACTGTGAATCCAAATCAATATTGAATAGTAAATTGAGTAAACGCGAACACTATAATAAATAATGCACCTTTAAACAATGGACTACATTTAGTTCACGAACAATTGAAAGTTACCTGCGAATTACTTTACATTTCGACTTGAAACTGGCGTCATTCGTCATGGCTCGTATTGCCGAATTAGTTCGTATTGCCTAATGAGTCAGACATTGCTACTAACATGCGAACAACGTAGAAGCTTTTTAGCATTTATTTTTTTCGCCCAGTATACCAAATAAAATATCAAAATGCTGTTATATTTATACCTAAATAGTATGACAAGTACCTTGTATAGCACAACGAGTTTTATTACATTGTTAGTGATCAGTATGATTTTCCATTTAGATATTGATAAAATGGTTTTTATCTCTACATTTCTAGGTACAATTCTATTTTGACTTGTCAAAATGAAATAATTTCACAGGATTTCTTCACTCTATTCATTTGATTTTCATAAAACATTGAAAAGTTCCATCATAACCTGAAATGAAATCAGCTGTTAATTTCCACCCACTGTATATTTATTTTCATCATCACCTGTTCGGTCAGCGACCAAAGTTTCCTATCAAACCTATGCCTTTCTTTAAAGTAAACAGATGCGTTAAATTGTACCATCATCCTGAACTGAACAACAATTACGTATATTGGGGTTGTTTCTGTAAACAATGAAAATAATTTATTTAGCTTTTGTTTACTTATTATACAATCATGATGCTGTACATACTTTATCTTTATTTTTCCATTTTATTGTAATGTGTTATTCATATTTTTATTGATATTATTTGTTATTAATTTCAGAGCCTCTGATCATATATCGTGATGGTAATGTTTTGTTTTCATTTGTCGAGATTATAGGTTAAATCCGATGGCGTTTAGACAATAGACACTTCAACAGCTGTTCCAGCGAAGGATAGTTTCATTTCTCTCCGACGTGATCCAGTATCCATTGTTGTCGCGTATTTCGTTCTATGCTCTTTTGAATACGAGATATGTCATTTTCATTTTTCTACTATTGGTAACACATATTGTCATGCTTTTTGGTTGAGAACGTTTCCGGGAGAATTTCACTTTCAAGTCGGTGGTGACCAAAGAGACATCGAAGGGATCAGTCGTCCTTCATACTCTCGCGACATTTTCCAGTTTAGGAATCTGCCCCTTTCAGTGATTCGAAATATTGTATTTCGTATTTTGTTGTTAACCCTCTAGAGTACAGAGATATGTATTTTTTTTTGGTATTCCACCAACGTTTTCTCTTCCACAAACTTTTTTTTTACTTCACTCGTTCGTGCCAGGGCTCGTTCGTGCCAATTCAACGACAGGGCTTGTTCGTGCCAATTCAACGACAGGCTCGTTCGTGCCAATTCTACGGCAGGGCTCGTTCGTGCCAATCCTCATGCGGGGCTGGTTTATGCCAATTTTACCGGGCCGTTTCTTTTTTCCGAAAGGTTTATTCTACCCTTACCTGAGGGCCAATTTCATCATTCCTGGGAGCCTGTTCCATTATACTGGAGGGCCTATTTCATTTAACCCAACTCCTATTCGAAGGTCTAGTCACCCTCATTCAAGCTCCGAGTCAAGGTCAGTCTGAACGAAGTTGTCTGAAGTCTGAACATCCACATCTGGCATTGCTGTTCATCGTTGGATATCTACACATGAAAATTGCCATCACAGAAGAATGATCTGAGGTTGGACTATCTAAGAGATTCTTAGATAAAAAGGTATTATGTATCTGTCTTTCTTTGTGACAATTTTTCCTACATTACTGTATATTTTTTTGATTCATCGAATGGTATTAGTACCTAGCTGGTAATATTTGATATCATATTTATATTTGAAACTGATCAGATTTCATTCACATTGTTTTGGGGTAATCATTCTGGATACAATTCCAGAAATCATATTGTCATAACATTTTTTTTTTATTAAATCACCACTGTATAAACTGTACATTATCTTCCTTGTTGCTCAGTATTGAACAATAAAACATCATTGGGGATTTTCGATTTTTATTTCATAATACTCTGTCACAAATAATTCAAAGGTTTCTGAATTCCAGGCCATCAAAAATTTAGTGGCGCTCAAGGCAATTTAATGTAATTTAATGTAACATTTAATTTAATGCAACTATCACTTTTAAAAATTTTATTATTTGAACCACGACCCAGTGCCGCCAGACGAAGAGCTGCCGTTCGCCGTTGGCAACATAAAAATATGTGCCATAGCTTTCATCCGTTTGAGCTGTGACACTTCAAATAATGATCAGAATAGAACAGCACACTCTAATAGTTATTCTTAATTTATTAATTGTGTTGGTCCATGGATGTACAATGGACCTTATGTTTTTCTCAAGACGTATAAAGATATTATTATTATTAATGTCCATGTCCACATGGACCAATCATGGACATGAAACAGATATCCGTAGGATATCCTGTGTTTACTGGGGGGATTTCTTCTATTAGCATACTTTGTTTCCCTTCTATTTGCTGTTGATTGTACCTTTGTCGAGGGTTTCTAAATTATCCTGTTTCATCAGATGATCGTGATTACATTGGTTTCTCGATAACTTTCTCTAGTTTCATGTCGATGGAAGCTATCTGATTTATCCACTACTGCTGTCTCCTTAGAATTCATGACTTTGTATCAATATACTGTAAATCTCAGTTGTTACATGGTGAGTTACCCAACAGAGGATCAATATTTCAGAATCACTCAGACTCATGAAAATGATAATTTAAACATCATTGAGGTGAATACAATTCAGGAAATATAGAAGTAAGACTACTGAATAACTCAAAAGTCAATGAGATCTGCTTCAAATACCAACAAAATATTAATATCTTAATTATCTCCTCAAGAAATTATCAAAATGTTTCACTATTCCTCGTGACTTCTTTCGCTCATTGTTGAATGTTTCTGAGATGAAATAAAAAAATATCATGACTTCGCCACTACTCCAGTACTGATAGAAATAGTTCAAAAAACGGCGTTGGGAAACATTTGAAAGGCCTTTCAACAATGAAATACTACATGACCCTTCTTGCTAGGTACTTAAAATTTTCAATTTGATAGTGCCCCCAGCGCTATCTGTGGAAATTTTTACTTCAAGTTTTTGTAGTAGATATGATATTCAATTATTCTCCGATGTCTATATTTTGTCTTGTTCAAAAGTCAACTGGACAGGAGGCACAATTTAGGTCCACTCTGTATGTAGGTATATTTATTATATCTGTGAATTCAGTGATAGAATATTCAAACATTCAACATTGTTACAAAACAGTTAGAACCTTTTCATTATCAAACTTTTGTCGGCTAAATGTCAGTGGTTTATGACCAAACCGATGGAACAGGAAGTGTGGCCAAATATTGACCTAGGAGTCTGAATCATAGAATAGACATTTCTTGAATAAATAGCCATTAGTAAACCCATGATTGTAGAATGTGATCCAGTGTCAAACGTTGACTTGTATGTCAGCAACTTTCAACAATTTTGATGAAATAAATATGCACATTAAATTAAATAAACCATCGTAAATTAGATTTTCACTTCATCCACATACAAAAAAAAGAACACTCGTACCAAATTATTTCAATCTTAAGTGAATTGTGGCAATATTTTCTCAATTCTAATTAACAATATAGTTGAGTACTCAAATTGAATTACTTAGTCGGTTGCAATTCATGAAGATAACTGCGGAATCAACAACATGTGTGACAATATTCCTTCTTACTAACGATGCCAACACTATTTTCATTTCAATCAGAAGATATACAGTTTCCTTCATAATGTATGTAACATAAGGAAAAAAAATTACTACATTAACAATAGTTATTTATGATACAACTTTATGATATAAGTTCGTGAAGTAGGACATATACAGGGAGTCCCACGAAGTTTTGGACAGGGAATATGTAGGAACTCAAAAGTAGTGGAGAATTGTAATTTTGGGGTTCTGAATTAAAGCAATGGTTGCAGATTTTTTTGATACTATGTTACCCAATGAGCTTTTTGTTTTCGGTCACGTGCCATCTGATTCAAAATCTTTAGTGGGACACCCTGTATATTTTGCCATTTTTATGTTCCTCCCGATGAAACAATTTCAACGGACTCACACTCGTGGTCTAAAACGAATAATTCAAGAAATACAGGTACTTCAATATCCTTTGTCGCACGACGATTTTTAATAAAATATAGATGATCAATTTGATTTTAATCAATCATCACATAAAATATAGGACTGCCCAAATACACAGGGTGACCCCAAACCTAAATAATTTGGCAATTGCTCGTTTCAGACGTCGTGGGACAGAGATTTTTTTAAAATTTGAATTTATGGAAAAATACTTGCAAAAAAATCGAGCTTGTTGCAAATGTCGTGTTCCATTTTGTTGGAATGTGTACGAATATACAAAAATAAATATGTTTCACAGATTCCCGAAAACTAAAGAACTTGCGCGAAAATAGTTGTTCCATTTGAATCTTCCCATCGACGAACTAGAATTGTTTCACCCTAAAAGAATTTTTGGAGATCATTTCAAGCAGAGCGAAAGATTGGGAAGTCACCGTTTTTGTCAAAACTCTGATGTTGTTGAGTTCCATTCTCGACGTTCAAATTCGAAGTTTGAGAAAACACTTTCCTTTCTAGACCCCATTATCTTATAATGTTCCCAATACTTCAACCAAAGAAAGTGAAGGAATAACTGATGATTCTGTTTCTTGTAACTCTGAAGTTGGTAAGATTTGCTTTTGTAACTCTGATGTTGGTGAGTTAACTAAATTTGAGGCATTTTCTGTTAGGAACTTTTGATGGAGAAAGTAATACTATTGGTTGTGTAGAGGAAGATAGCCCATGGATAGTTGATCTCTGACGCTGACTGAAGCTCACAATATAGAAAATAAAACAAATCCCCAATGTGCTTCTTAAATTTGGAAAGAAATCGAATGACTAGAATAACATCTTACAAACTTTGGACCCATGATCAAGCAGAAGTCCTAAATGATAAATAACGCAGCCATGAATACTGGATTGGATAATGAGGATGATGTTGCAGTTAAATATGAAACAGAAAATGCAGATTTCACTTGTGGACTAGTTATTAACCCAGGAACCCCATTTTTCTCAACGTCCCCCGACAGAATTGTTTTTGATACCAATTGTTGGAAATAACAATATTTGTATCTAAAAGAGGGCCAGGTAGCCGAGTGGTTAAAGCGTCAATGTTTAAATCACTCACGCTGCCGGTCGCCGGTTCAAACCACAGCGACTGCAGAATTTTTCTGATGGCCCGAGAAAGTGGTACGGTACGATACAATGGGCATCTGCCTACGTGTCATCGGGTCAGCCTTGGGTGGCTGGACGAGCCTACCACGCACGAGGTGGAGTGTTTAGTGGGTATACCTGAGGGGGATTCAATTCGGACTCAGGGGACTCCCACACTACCTTATGGGATGTGCGTATCAGGCCGGATAAGGTGCCCATAAAGGGTTTCAACCACCTTGTGAGAAAAAAAAAAAAAAAAAAAAAAAAAAAATCTAAAAGATTGAAAAAAAACAAACACTGTAAAACAATTTGTGGAACGAGGGTAGTTCTTGACAACAGTAAGGTAGTGTTAGCTTTAAAAAAAAAACATCAAATATTTTCAAATTTTAGTTCAATTAGACTGTTGTGTACTGGGCTTTGGATCCTTTACCAGTATTAACAAGATTCTATTTTGGATATTTTAAATACAATCATGAGCTTTATACAGTCAGCGTTCACTTTGGTTTTGGAGTCGATTCATGCCACTACTACATACTTTGGCCACGGACAGAACAGACTGGTACAAATTTGATGACAGCTGCTTAAATTGAGTTTTCTATCGAATTGGAGCCTCAGAGACCATACTTCATTTTCACTTAACAGCAGCTATAATAATTGTAAAAGCGAATGCGCCACCGAATCAATGTAAGCAGCCCCGGAGTTCTGATACATTTTTTTTTCAATTATTCTCTGTTATTGCTGTATTCAATATTTTAATAAAAGTTCTTTTTTAAATTTGTGTAATTGATGACTTGTTTATTTTGTGGAAATTCATGATCACTTTAATGAAACGAAAGAAACACAATTTTGTCTTATTTCCACTAGTTTTTTTATATTTACGACCGGTTTCGGGCTTTATCCCATTATCAAGTATAAAAACTAACTAATACAATTGTACTCTTAAACCTAGTTATATAGGGAGTTTGCAGGTAAACTGGATGGAGAGGTAATTAAATGAAAATAAATGAAATCAAATGAACATGGGTGAAACGATATAAATTCAATACTGGAGGTTATGGAAATTACCTGGGTTGTCAAAATCACAAATTCAAAAGTGGAGACCTACATAAATCGAGTTGCTCGTTGAGGGTTCTATATTTCAGGTTTTTAATTGATTTATTGATTTCCATGGCTTCCAACAGATTCATTTTCTTTCCTTTATTACATGTGTGAAGGATTTTGAGATTATCTTTATTTATCTTGTGTTTGGATTTTTGCAGATGTTCGTACATTGTGGAAAACATTCAAAATTATTTTTCTAAATTCAAAATAACAACAGCTTTCATAAGTAATAATAATTGAGGCAGAATTCTGTTCAATGCAAAACCTAAACGAGATAGAATGAAAAAATCAGGAATATATAGATTAGAATGTGGGGAATGCTCTGCAGTATATACAGGCCAGACCGGTAGAAATTTTGACGTAAGGCTCCGTGAACACGTCTGTTTCGACAAAAAATCCACAATGTACGAACACCTGCAAGAATCCAAACACAAGATAAATAAAAATAATCTCAAAATCCTTCACACATGTAATAAAGGAAACAAAATGAATCTGTTGGAAGCCATGGAAATCAATAAATCAATTAAAAACCCGAAATATAGAACCCTCAACGAGCAACTCGATTTATGTAGGTCTCCACTTTTGAATTTGTGATTCTGACAACCCAGGTAATTTCCATAACCTCCAGTATTGAATTTATATCGTTTCACCCATGTTCATTTGATTTCATTTATTTTCATTTAATTACCTCTCCATCCAGTTTACCTGCAAACTCCCTATATAACTAGGTTTAAGAGTACAATTGTATTAGTTAGTTTTTATACTTGATGATGGGATAAAGCCCGAAACCGGTCGTAAATATAAAAAACTAGTGGAAATAAGACAAAATTGTGTTTCTTTCGTTTCATTAAAGTTCTTTTTTAAACTTTAATCCCAAATACTGATTTTTTTCAACTCTTGTAGATAAATAGGAACACAATTGTTTTCCCGTTTTCAATATTTTTCTACTTCATTGATCATGTATCTATGAGTAGAAAATGGGTGAACTCAAGGCAATGCATAAATGTTTCTCTAAAAACCGAGGATATCTGATTCGATAAAATTTTCATTATATTTTAACTTTCAGTTTCGGACATCATAATAGTAAACAATTTGTTGAAGTTGACAGGTGACAAATATAATTTACTTGAATCAGTGTTTCTAACATATAAAAACAAAATATGTTACCAACCTGACAGCGAAATAATGATCACCAAAATTCTGTGGAATATTGTCAATTGAATCTTTAATTCCCATCAGAGAACTCACAGAGCACAGAACCAAATAGTGTAATGAAGACGAGATCAAGGTGACATTGTACTATCATTGAGGCATGGTTTTCCCAGAATAAATAGGAGTTTTGTCAATTCTCAGAATGTTACAAATTCTGAGCAGAAAGCTTCACTGTTCGTGACACCCTGTCTCTCGAAAACTAGTAGGCTGATTTTTTGTGCCCATGGACACTTTTGCAGAGGAATTTACAACATTCAGGGAATTTAACTGAAAGCCATTCTCCATAAGAATACATCTCCAACTCCTACTTTATTTTAAAAAATCCAAGTAATTCATTCAACGTGGGACCATCTATTGATGGAAGTGCCAAACGCCATTTCAATAATTATTATACAATTTTCAAAAATGATTTGAGTTCATTAAAGGTACATTTAGTCAGCATCATTTTAAAATTGTGCTCCAATATACAGTGTCACACATAAAGTTCGCGACATATGGAAGTTTTTTTATTAATAGATATAAAGAAAATTTTACTTCGAAGTTAGATTGTGCATGAAAAATCAGTAAAATCAGCATCTCGTTTTTTCATGTGTCACTATAAACCTGTCAAATTTGACATTTTTGTCGAAAATCCTCAAAAATTCAAATTTCATAATTTTGATGAATATGAGACTTCAATATCATATCTTGCCCAGAAAATACCCACATTGGCCTGTTACCAGAAAATAAAAAAAAATGCACCTCCAGAAATTCGTCTTTGTTGTTGCAAAGTTCATCTAGTTTTCTCATTTCATTGTTAAACTAATTCGGATTTTCAATGTATGGACGTTAATATGTCAGTAATCGAATAAACGAATTTCTCTTCATTCTTATATTACACTCGTATTTATTTTTTAATACATTTTCATGCAGTTTGATTATTTTTCTGGCCAATATTTCAGTTACTAACAAACCCGAAATATCATACTTTTCTGTAAACAAAACAATGACCTAGAGTTTCATAACTATTCAAAAGACTTTCGTTCTAGCGATTTGTACTATACATGAATAATTTTTCGTTTTTTGAGTTAATTTCATAAATCTTATATTCTTTATTTCCACCATTAGTTGTGTAAAAAACATTAAACCAAAATAACTACATCCAAATTTACAACAAAACATCGTTACATTCATTAATGTATCTCAATAATCTCATAAAGAACCCAAATTCATCATTCAGTATGTCGTCCTTCCCGTTCTATACCAATTATAGTCCTTTCATTTACAGACTTTGTGGCATTTTTAATAAATAGGGGATTTATGTTAGCACAACATTCCCGAATGGTATTCTCTAAATGTTCTTTGTTTGCAAATGGTCTGTGTTTATACACTTCTTGTTTTAGATAACCCCATACAAAAAAGTCCATTAGAGATAAGTCCGGTGATCTTGGTGGCCAATAATCTTCCCAATCTCGTCCTATCACTTTGCCCCTAAACATCTGACTGAGACACTGTTTCACTGCTACCGTTTGGTGGATCGGTGCCCCGTCAAGCCGACACCACAAATTTCGTCTAACACTTAGAGGCAGATTATCCAAAACTTCAGACAACTGGTACATAATGAAAATTTTGTACATGTCTGCGTTCAAGTTTTCTCTAAAAAAATATGGTCCAATTATTTGGTTATGTAATAAACCACACCACACATTTGTCTTGAATGAATATTGATCACGGCATTCTATTACAAAATTTGGATTATTGTTGGACCGACCACCAGCGACAATTTTGGGAACTAACTGATGTTCCGTTCGACGTGAAAGTTGCCTCGTCAGTCCATAAAATCCTGTAGGGAAATGCGATTTCATTTTCTCTCTCACCTTGGAACCAAAATGAAAATCCTACTCGAATATCGAAATCTCTTTCTTTAAGAGTGTGCATAGTGATGGAAATTAATTTCGTGCAATTCTTCTCACAGTTTCTCTGCCAACCCCTGTATTTTCACTAATAATGCTAATATTAGTTTTTCCGTTTTTAACAACGCTCAATGGATTATGTGGTTTCTTGAAACGGTTGTCCACAGAGCCAGTTTCTTTGAATGTTTTCAATATCCTTCCCACGGTACTAAAGTGAATATTTTTTTCTGGATGCCGGTGATTGAAAATACAAGCAACATCTCGATATGGCACATTCTCACCACATAAAAGAACGATTTCCACTTCGTCTTGTGTGGATAACATTGTACATAAAACTTTTTGTGAATTATAAATGTAAGAAAATCTGAACACAAAACAACTCGATTTATTAAACGCAATAATTTGACAATAACCAAAACTAAAAATTTGTTTCAAAAGCCTACTAAGTGAAAATTTTATTTCGATTTGATCAGTACCTTCTATTTTCTTCCCGAGATGTTGCATAAGTCTTGTATTGTTTAAAATCACGAAATTTTTTATCATCTCTAGTACAAATCGCTAGAACAAATGTCTTTTGAATAGTTATGAAACTATAGGTCATTGTTGAGTTTACAGAAAAGTATGATATTTCGGGTTTGTTTGTAACTGAATTATTGGTCAGAAAAATAATCAAACTGAATAAAAGTCTATTAAAAAAAGAATGAAAATGAAAACAATGAAATGAAAAAACTAGATGAACTTTGCAACAACAAAGACGAATTTCTGGAGGTACATTTTTTAAATTTTCTGGTAACAGGCCAATGTGGGTATTTTCTGGGCAAGATATGATATTGAAGTCTCATATTCATCAAAATTATGAAATTTGAATTATGTTTCGTTCGAATCGATAGAGCGAAAGATTCGAAAAATTAAAAAAATTGGAAAAAGTCGAAGTGACAGTAGAGAGTCCAAATTTGGAGCAAATGTATAAAATTGGAAACTGAGCAACTTTTTTCTTTGGCATTTTTCGAAATTTCTAAAAAAAATTGATTTTTTGAGGATTTTCGAAAAAAATGTCAAATCTGACAGGTTGATAGTGGCACATGAAAAAGGAAAGATGCTGTTTTTTACTCATTTTTCAAGCACAAACTAACTGCGAAGTCAAATTTTCTTCATATCTAATAATAAAAAAACTTCCATATGTCGCGAACTTTATGTGTGACACTGTATGTCAAAAGCGTAAGTTGAATCTGTTATATCAAATGGCGCTATTTATATAACAATGTTAAGTTTATGCTAAAAACCTTTGATGTTGCCGTTATTTTTATGATAATGCTTGTGCTAAAGTTGACTAAATCCACCCTTACAGGTAGGTCTATTCTCTAAAAAGTCGTTATTCAACAAGTCGTTGATTAACGATTGTAGTTCAATTAATAGGTCTATTCTCTAAAAAGTCGTTATTTAACGAGTCGTTGATTAACGATTGTAGTTTAATTTACGATTACGTCAATCTAAACGACAATTCAAAAATTCTTATTCTGCAAACAATGTCGTTACGGCTTCAATCGTTACTGAAAGAATAACGACCAACCTGAATTTTTGAGACGGGTAGTACATATAAATTCATGTTTTGTGATTGAATGATGGATGAAAACAAAATTTTGAAACTGCCTGTTTCAGTTATTTGACTAGTTTATGGAAACTTGAATCAATTATGGAAATTGGTGAATATTACGGAATTGTGAAAAAAAGTAGTGAAACTATAATAAAGGCAACAATTTTTCGTATATTTGGATAAATTGAAAAAAAAAAACTAGTGTTTTCGTATAAATAAGTATGAAACAAGTTAACCAGAAATTCTCAAAGAAACTTGGCACCTGAACTGCTCTGTTGAGAATTTTATATAAATAAAGGGGCCAAATAAACAACCAATATTTCTGATACTTCGTGAATACACCTGCCGCCTACAGAAGACTGGGACATGACACACAATTTATCTTTTGCCATAGACTTCTGGTGCTTGCCATGAGCAAAAAAATGCAATTCTAAAAGAAAACGGTGTAATTGGTTATTGAATGGAAATTTAGTATTTCCTTCAGTAGTCTCGAAAGGGTTGCTGATATTCCTCCGATTCAACTCTCTATGGAACAACAGATACGTGAATCGATTTACCTTCATAAATCATCAACAACTTCTTCGCAGTTCTTCTAGGATTACAACCAATGCGTCCCGCTCGAACTGATCCATTTTTATTGGATTACTATTTAAATTTCGCAAAGGACGAGTGAGAATAATTTTTTTGCTGAACACGTCTTTTTATCGTTGACAGTTATGACAGCCAAATAGGTGTCGTCTGCTCAGCGATGTTTTGGCAACGATATATCGTTAAATAACGGTGAAGTAACAGATAGTGAATAAGGTTCTGTGATTTTATCGCTATTTAACTGCTTATCGCTTGGTTACGACTGCTAAGGATATCGTTAAAAGATAGTGAATAGACCTGTTAATTACGTCAATCTAAACGACAATTCAGAAAAGCGTATTCTTTAAACACTGTCGTTACGGCTTCAGTCGTTACCAAATGAATAATGAGAAACCTGAATTTTTGAGACGGTTAGTACAAGTAAATTCATGTTTTTTGTTTGAGTGATGAAGAATAAAATTTGCCTGTTTCGGGTATTTGATTATTTGATGGAAATTTGAATCAACTATGGAAATTGGTGAATATTACGAAATAGTGAGAAAGAAAAGAGTGAAGCTATTTTATAGGCAACAATTTTCCGTATATTTGGATGAATTGAAAAAAAAAACTACTGGTTTCAAACAAATAAGTATGAATCAAGTAAACCAGAAATTCCCAAAGAAACTTGGCGTAACGCCGAAACGGATACTCCGAGAAGCTCATAGGAGAAGTTCGGAAACAACTCGAAAAGACCAAGACAACCGAAGAAAGACCACAAAACCCCGTTCTCATTCTTCCCTATATCAGGGGTATCTCCGAGAAGATCAGAAGGATCGGAAATAAATACAACATCAAGAGTTGCTTTCAATCCGGCAGTACCTTACGAAGCTTCCTCACCAAGACGAAACCAGAGAACACAACAGAATCCAGCAAAAACTGTATTTACAAAGTCCCATGTGAATGTGGAGATTCCTATATCGGAGAGACCAAGAGGCCATTATCAGTAAGAATAGCCGAACACAAAAAGTGGACTCAACGAGGGGAAACATCAAAATCGGGAATTGCTGACCACGCCTGGACAAAACACCACCGAATTCTCTGGGACGAAGCTAGTGTTCTTCATAGAGAGGAACATTGGCTCAAACGGAAATTTATGGAAACCACCTACATAGAAGCCAATGGTGCCTTCAGTCAACCAAGCGTGGAAATTAAAAACGTATGGAAACCGCTCATGGACCGTTTTGGAGGGAGAAAAAGCGCGAAACCACGCGCGCCACAAGACCGCGCGTAATTACACTTAATTATAGACCTATAAAAGGTCGCGTAGCATCTGATTTTGTCACTATTCACCAGAAGACGATTGCGGATTCAAGCAATTGAAACATTGTGAAAAAATTTGAAAGAGATAGAAATCTTTCAACCATTAAGATGATGGACGTCCGAAATATAAGTAATCATGATGAGCTTTGTTTTATTCTGGATATACAGGAGAATCAGAGAACGAAGCGCATTTTTAAATAAGTACCAGTCCATTCAATTTCACATTGTTACATCGAAAGGGTCTCAATGTGCATTCGATTCCGAAGTATAAATGGAACGTCACATTGGGCTAATTTAGAGTCACATTTTGCATCACATTTTGATGTCTCGAACTGACCAACGGGACACCCAATAGACGTTTATGCGATAATAATGAAAGTCACTTTGCGATTCACTGGTGTGATCTGAAACATGAATGTGAATCCCACTACAATCTCCGAGACCATTCTGAGTTGAATCTCTGACTTTTATCACAACAATGAACAAACAGTGATTGGCAAGGAAACGATTTCTCAGGCAATACGATGACAATCAAATATCTGTTATGCATTTATAAAAGAAACCTTAATTTATGATAATATTGATTGCGATTTCAGAAAAAATAGTGTTTACCTCGTAGTAAAAGCACATTTCCAGACTTCAAAACTTTCCATTGTCGTCCGGGAATGTATTACTGTGATACACAATGTACTATTTTTCCTGAAATATTTTACCAATGAAATTGGCCTTTTTATCACACAACTGTACGAAAATATGAGTTTGGCAGTGTATTCAGTACAATAAGGGAAATTTGGAGGTACAGAAATAGTCTCATTGATTATACCGGGTGGCACAGCAGACATGTAGCAGCCTGTAGTTTTTTTATTTGAAGAGATGAAGATTTGAAATTTGCAGAAGTTACGTTTTCAATGATAGCGCTTCATTTGACTATAACGACAACTTTTTTCAACTACCTGTTAGATCGGCAGTAACTCCAACTTCTTTTTTTCTAATGACACCCTGTATATTTATCCAGCCTATCTTATTTGTCTTGAAATTATCTATTCAACCGTGTATCACGAAGTGGCATTCGTTTCTCGATTCGCAGATGGATTGCATTTAATTGAAAAACATCAAGTTGGCTGCTACCCGAATTCGATAATCTTAGGATACTTGGTAGGCTTGGAAATCCAAAGAGTATCATTTAATCGATATAATTTCAGTTTTTTCCATACCTGATCATTTCCTACAGATTGTCAATAATTTCTTCAATGAAAAGAAAAAACATCTGAAAATAACTCACGATATTGCGAAAACTGAGATAAGAACATGTTTTTTTCAATTTGGGTACTTGTGAAGGAACTATCTGTCTTTCTCTTTGGCCATATGCCATATCATGATCTTTCCATTTGGAAACATAAAATTAAAATTGTTCCCCTGATCCCCCAATTCACAAGTCTATTAGTCTAGATATTTGCAATAACAATTTGCCTAGTAGGCGGTGTACACAGAATGTTTTGTGTTTGACAGGTAAACATCATTTGATTGTACTGATTATCTCCATCAGTTTTATGCTGATTAAAATTGCATCGTTTAATTAGATACTAAATATGTATTCAAAGAATAAAAAGGTCGATATGTTGTTGAAATTCGGAGAGTGCAAGAGAAATTGTAGACAGGCGAAATATTTCCGGAAAGACGCCATCCGCCTAATAATTATTTCGCTAGAGTAGAAGAGCAGTTCAGAAGAGAACCGGAAAATCAAAACAATCTCCAATACATTGTCGACGAGGAAATGGAAGTAAACGTTTTGGCCATAGTACATGCAGATCCGACAGATGAGACAAATTGAGGACAAAATCGGCGTGAATCGAGAGACCGCTAGAAGAGTTTTGAAAAGAACTGCTTTGAACTGCTCTTCTACTCTAGCGAAATAATTATCAGGTGGATTTCCGGAAATCTTTCGACATACAATTTCTCTTGCACTTTCCGAATATCAACAACATATCGACCTTTCCGTTCTTTGAATACATATTTAGTATCTAATTAAACGATGCAATTTTAATCAGCATAAAACTGTTGGAGATGATCAGTACAATCAAATGATGTTTACCTGTCAAACACAAAACATTTTGTGTGCACCGCCTACTAGCCAAAATATTATTGCAAATATCTAGACTAATAGACTTGTGAATTGGTGGGGAACAATTTTAATTTTATGTTTCCAAATGGAAAGATCATGATATGGCTACATGGCCAAAGATAAAGGCAGATAGTTTTTTCACAAGTAGCCAAATTGAAAAAAATATATTCTTATTTCAGTTTTTGCAATATCGTGAGTTATTTTCAGATGTCTTTTCTTTTTATTAAAGAAATTATTGACCATCTGTAGGAAGTGATCAGGTATGGAGAAAACTGAAATTATATCGTTTAACTGATACTCTTTGGATTTCTAAGCCTACCAAGCATCGAAAGATTATCGAATTCGGGTAACAGCCAACTTGATGTTTTTCAATAAAATGCAATTCATTTGCGAATTGAGAAACGAATGCCACTTTGTGATACACGGTTGAATAGTGAGTTTCAAGAAAAATAAGATAGGCTAGATAAATATACAGGGTGTCATTAAAAAAAAGATGTTGGAGTTACTGCCGATCAAACAGGTAGTTGAAAAACGTTGTCGTTAGATTCAAATGAAGCGCTATTTTTATCTCTTCAAATAAAAAAACTACAGGCTGCTACATGTCTGCTGTGTCACCCGGTATAAATGCCGAATAATCAAATGCCTCAGTTGAATTCATTTCGCACCATATTGTTGATCCCACTCTGTAAAATTCTATCCACTTCAGTGATATATTTAAATAAAATCCGTTTATGGGCATCTCCGAATACACTATATAATGTTTGCTTTGATAATTTGAAGCTCACAGGATGCCAATTTCTAGCTGTCAGCTCCAGTTTAACAAATGAATATCAAGCATGACTATTGTTTTTGTGGAAAAATACATTAATATTTAGTAATCATTATTGATGGATGTAGGTAGCGAACTGAGGGATCCCCTGTAGACCTTATTACCCTCCTAGCGGGTGGGTTGCCGTGAAACTTACACTCAGGTGCTTTTCTCATTAGAGGTCGCACACTGGTGATTTATTCTTCGGGCAGCTGTAATGCGCACTTTGGAGGTTAAGAGTTATGAAGTGTACTCCTGCTGCATATGCCTTCGCAGATGATCTTTTTAACAGAATTAAACCACGGCAGCATGGCCTGCTGCGAGCTATGGGTGGTTGGTGAGGCCAGACGATGAGGCTCTAAAGAGTTCAACACTTTTTTATAAAGGCCGACACCCAGTCTGTTGTCAAACAAGAATTCCGTTTTTTTATTCCAGGTAAATTTTCGATGAATTCCATGAATACATAATTGGACTGATGAAGCGTAAATAAAAACCGTATTTATTATTCCGTTTGTATATATTATGCGCGCCAGACGAAGGTGATGAAAAAGTTTATCTTCTATTTAGGTACCGGCATTGGAAGATTATATTTACTATCAACAGAATCGTTTTCAGCTAGACAATGAGTACCTATTATAGTAGTTAGTTCCTTGAGAAACTTCCAAAAATATTCAATAGAAAAATTAGACCAGAAATTATTGGCAATCGTAATAAAAGTAATAGGTACTCTATAAAACTACTCATTTCAATGCATTCTACACTGAACGGAACTGCTGTAAATTAATTTTCATCCTATGAATGGTGGCATAAACTCAATGTTACTTTCTTCGTTACTTGACCATAAACGATTATTTGAATAACATAAGAATCACTGATCCAACGAACATATACAGGGTGTCCCGTAAATAATGGATAACATTCCAACTGCGAATAGGGGACAGTAAGACTGTTCATAAATAGTTATTTTCCTAACAAGTGCGGAAAGTGATACCTTCCCGCACGCGACTGCCGTTGACCCGAACGACGCGAAGCGGAGTTCGGGCAAGCAGTCAAGGGCGGGAAAGACACTTTACGCATGAATTAGGAACATTATTTTTTCTACAACCGCATAAAGATTCAAAAAGCACATTGAAAATATATATTTTATTTCAACATACAAAACATTCCATGAAAATCCACTAATTATTATTAATATTAATGTTGAAAACACAATTTGTTGCATTCTGCAAATGCGTCAGAATAGCCGGTCCAGAGTAGTTAGTTGGTGGTAACTGGCTGACGGAGACGGCATCGGTTGCAAGTTGCAAGTACATGAAAGAATTTTATTCGAGATGGTTTTCTTCTGTTCTACGGAGTCCTCCAAATAACTCTCAGCAACAGCAGTTGACTTCCAGCCTCCAAGACGTTTTATGTTGGTTATCCCTTTGCCTGAATCTGCTAGAAACGTTGCCAAGGATCGTCTAAAACTGTGACCTGTGTAACGTTCTGGGTTAGGTAGGCCTAAGTAGGTAGCGATCTCTGCCGGCATTTTACCAAATGTGTTTACGCCTACGCACTGAACAGAACATTTGCCTTTTTTGTAATTGATAAAAAAACGACGGTGCGTGGTGGTAGGAGGCCGTAAATTTGCATACTTTCTATAGGGCTTTAAAAAGGTTCCATCATTTATGTCTTCAGATATAACAAAGGATCGTGAGATATGGTTTTTCGAATCGGAAATTTTCACAATAATTAGGTTTCCTTTATCTTGAATATCGTCAAGCGTGATTTTCACAAGCTGCGTTATGCGAAGAGCACCGGCTAAAGCAAAAATGGTACCTACTTTAATCATAAGATATATCTCATCAGGAGCTTGTATAAACTTGGATATGTCTTCTTTGGTAAAAATCTGCGCTTTATGTGGTCGAAAACCAACATTTTGCTTTTTTAGGAACGATGTCAATTTATGAAACTTGCTTATGTCCAGGTTTTGTTTTATTTTAACTAAACATTTCACCATCGAGTAACGCGACCATAGGATATTGGATTTCAGTACCTTACTCAGCTCGGAAAAATACGCCAAAAAACCTCTTATCTGAAGCAATTCACTCCTTTTTCCTTACACCAGTTTACAAATTGGTTGTATTGCTGTTCGTATCATTCTCGTGATTTACTTGGTAACAGGTCTGAATTTACCTCATCTGCGGCCTTTAATATTGCTTCTGGGAGCTCTTCGTCTGACGAATCCATTAAAATATTGCTTTTATTGAAAATAATTTGAAAAATGCCAGAATCGGACACTTCGACAACGCTTCGACTTGAAACTTTGACGTCTTGATGACAACTTCGTTGTCATAACAAATCTTTGGTTACCACACCAAACCACTTGACTCAGCTTAGTTTGATTGTTATGAGGATTAATTTTGAGAAATGTATAG
This sequence comes from Chrysolina oricalcia, assembly GCA_944452925.2. NCBI lineage: Eukaryota > Metazoa > Arthropoda > Insecta > Coleoptera > Chrysomelidae > Chrysolina > Chrysolina oricalcia. The sequence continues at coordinate 46,986,894 of OX101824.2, forward strand.
GGTAGATATATAAAAGTATTACAATTTCTTCATTCCAATGAATGAAAAATAGTCTGGGTTAGATTGAATATTAAAACCTATATTAGTTTGAATAGTAATATGCAGGTAAAATAAGTGAAATGTACATTTAATAACGATAAATTGACATATTTTACTTTCCCGCACTATTGCGGGAAAGCGGGTTTTCCCGCACTAGTGCGGGAAAATGACACTTTCTAAAGTAAAATGAATGCGGGAAAGTGGGTAAAAATGCACGGTCTTAGAAAAATATATTTTTGTGTTATAGAAAATCCTACGAATTTCGAGTTATTTGGACTTTTATGAATTAAAAAAAAAATTGGACCCTTTTTACTTTTTTGCGCGTCACTGCCACATAAGAAGAAATATTCTCAGTGTTTTTTTTTTATAATATACTTGATCAAGTGTACTATCAGACTGTTATTAAAATTTTGAATTAATTACTGTGGTACTATGAGAAAAAAGTATTTAATTTCGAATTCGTGTTTTGCTAGAGTTTTTTGCGAAAGTTTCAGTTTCTGTGGATTGAAAAATGTAGGGCGACCTGAGTGGCAAACTTTCCTAAAAATTCCCTATTGAATGTAGACTTTGAAATGGTATAAAGTATACTACTTTGTTCTCCACAAAAAATTATATTCCAATGCACATAGGGAAGGAGCTATGTTTACGGAATTACAATTCCAATACAAATAAGCCGAATTATGTTGATAGTACGTCGATACAAATAAAAATAATGTCTTCTTCTGACTTCCACCTGAGTTTTCCTCGTCCTTGTGCGATTGAAAAAGGGATAACTTGTGTGAAGAAGAGTGAGACATCGATATATCTCGTTATTTTTGACTAGTTGGCTGAGCAATCTCGATTGAGTGTGTGAACATGATTATGATGACATTGTTCTTGATGAAATTGAAGCAGACCCATCTTCATCTGCACGTACTATAGCACAACGCACTGGAATTGGGAAGACAACTATCCATAATATCTTGAAAAAATAGCAATTTCATCCTTTCCACGTAACACGCGTGCAAAGTCTGCTGCCCAGGGATTATCCTGTGAGAGTAGTTTTTTGCAGCAGAATGTTGAGTAAAATTAGAGAAGATACAGGTTTTTTCAATAGCAGTCTCTGGAGTGATGAATCATCGTGTCGCAGAGATGGTTACTTAAACCTCCATAATTTACACAGCTGGGCGGTGGAAAATCCCCACTTGATGCGAGAGGACAGATCACAATACCAATTCAAAGTGAATATTTGGAGAGGGATTCTAAATGGAGCAGTGATCGAACCGTACGAACTGCCAGACACTTTGAATTGTCAAAACTATTTGGAATTCCTACAGAACGAATTACCCAAATTATTAGAAGACATAACTTTGCAACTGCGAAGAACAATGTGGCCGCAGAACGACGGTTGCCCGACACACTATGCTACACAAGTACGAAGGTACTTGAACCAAACCTATCCGAATAGATGGATTGGCCTCTTAGGACCCATTTCGTTGCCCCCGCGATCACCGGACTTGAATCCACTTGACTTTTTTTACTGGGGCCGTTTAAAGGAGAAGGTCTACAGTTGGCCCATCACTTCCTTACAACAGTTGCGTGATCGCATACAAGAAGCCACTCGAGAAATTAGTGAGTAAAGATATTCGCGGGTGCTGAAAAGATCATTCATACGGAGATGTCGAGCCTCTATCAGAGTGGGCGGCAGATAATTCGAACACCAGCTATAATTCTGTAATAAATCAATAAATATTTAATTTTTATTTTATTACATACCAAAATTTACGCTGAAACCCACACAAATCATAACGAATAAATGGTCATTGGAACATTACTGCATTGAGGAAGACTCGAGTAGAAGTTTCAAGATCAGAAGAATACACCATTTTTATTTGTATAGACGTACTGTCATCAAAATTTGAAAGTCAGCTTATTTGTATTGGTATTGTAATTCCGTAAACATAGCTCCTTCCCTATTTGCATCGGAATATTATTTTTTGTGGAGAACAAAGTAGTATGCGTTATATCATTTCGAAATCTACTTTCAATAGGGAATTTTTAGGGAAGTTGGCCACTCAGGTCGCCCTACATTTTTCAATCCACAGAAGCTCAAACTTTGGCAAAAAACTCTAGCAAAACACGAATTCTAAATTGAATATTTTTTTTCTCATAGTACCACAGTAATTAATTCTAAATTTCAATACCAGTCTGATAGTACACTTGTACGAAAGCGTATAAGGGCCACTGAGTTTTTTTTTCAATTTTTTCGACTTCAAACTCGGAATTTCCGACTTTGAAGTCGGAATTTTGTTATTCCGACTTTAAACTCGGAAATTCCGACTTTAAAGTCGGAAATTCCGACTTCAAAGTCGGAATTTTGTTTTTCCGACTTTAAACTCGGAAATTCCGACTTTGAAGTCGGAAATTCCGACTTTAAAGTCGGAATTTTGTTTTTCCGACTTCAAACTCGGAAATTCTTGTATCGCGGGTATAATTGCAAATCTTGCGTGTATTCTGGACTTGTACCTGCCAGGAATGGCTTTGTGCTGATCACTAGAGATTGTTGTCTATTATTTTTGAAAGGACATGTTTTTTGTTGTAATTGTGTTGGATAAAGCTTCTTGAATACACATTTTTTTTAATGAAAACAATATCATCTTTAAGAATCTTTGAAGTAAATAAAATCAATTCAGCTAAGTATGTCATTCATAATTTTGGGAACACCTATTTTTATAGATCAGAAAGAAGTATCACACAATCATCTCCACAACTTTAATTATAAACAAATTTCAAAGTAGGGGTTACAAGTTTCGGATTCAACAAGAATCCATCTTCAGCCTTCTATAAGTTAAGTAGAGAAAACGTCTTTTTTCATATACATGTGAAAAATTGTGGAAAACTTGAAATCAAATATTGATACTATGTCCAATGCCCAAGCATGGTTAAACTTAGTTGATTCAAAAAGAAAATATTTGGATTTGGTAACTAGTACATGGTCCGATGATCCGTGTCACCACTACACTTGCTGAAATGGACTTCTACAGAGAGTACCTTTTTTATACTCATTGTGGGTTTCTTTACTCAAACCACTAATTTTGGAATGATCTGGATCTTTTTAATTAATACACCTAGTAAAAAAGGCGACTTTCTTTTATTTCATTGGTGCATCTGATCGTCGGTTCCATTCCAAAAATATAACTGAATGTAGTTGGTAAATCTTGTCTGCCATGTGGCCGAATATATCTCCACTACCTTTAAGACATTTCTGTTATTAACACTTGTCGCCGCATTTTTTATATCGGATGGTAGATCATCTTCACTTGAAGACATTTTCACTCAAGAAACTTAATGATGGTTCTGGATATCGATCGGACAATTCAATTTAACATCTATAAACGGCTTTATTTATACCTACCGTTGCTACGGTTACAAAAATGATCACAGGCAACACAAGTTCAATTATCTGAAAAGTCATGAGTAGGCACGTCGAAGTGGAATATCCATGAGGTACATTTAAGGATAGTTAGGAAAACGTTGACAGTTGTAGATATAATTTTGTACGCAACGCGTGGGATACTACATTATTAACGCACTCATGTGATTACACGACTCAGCCTACGGCTTCGTCGTGCAATCCTCACATGCGTGCGTTAATAATGACTATATCCCACTTGTCACGTAAATAACTATTGTCTTATTTTTCAAGTATTTTTTGACAGTTACAGTCGAAAGTAAAATCACCTCATCAAAATTGACTAATAGGTATAATATCATAACTAAAATTTGTTTCACGAAATTTTTAAAGGAGGTATTGCTTGGGTATTTGGTATGAGTCACAACAATTCAAATGATATTTATTCGAAAAATATTTTGTTGAATTAGAGTAGAGTAGAGAAATGAAAGAATTTAATTTTTATTCGACTTGTAATAAAGCCCAAAAAGTATGAAACGGCTAGCTGTCACTCCTCTCGGCGTTACACTTCCTTTGGTCTTATTGAACGTTTGATATAATTCTAATTTTGATGTCATATGGATCCAGGTAACATACAGGACAATGTTATTGTTCAGGACGGCAACAAACTAATTTTTTCATCAGTTTATTTGTTATCAATTCTTTTAAAATGATGAGGAAATTATAGACCGTCAGATATTGACAGATTTAGATGCCCCATTTTCGCATACAAGCCTCGAATAGGGTTGAAAAGTACATCGATAATGAGTAAAATGGAAGGAAATTTACGAGTGGCTCTTGGGGAGAACATATGGAAAATTCCATTTTCCAGAACAGAAATAAAAGGAGTATGTTGCCCATATTTTTACGCGAGCCGTGTTCACCTAATTATTAATTAATAGAACCTGGCTTCGGAATACCAAAGGCCTTACTGTTGCAGGAGGCTAAAAGGTCAAAATGAGGGTGTGATCTTGTAAGAAAAAATCGAGATTTTGACAGATTTTCCCACACAAGCTCACCGAAACTATGAAAACTTACATCGTCACTAGTCCGAAAAATATTATGACTGGCGTGAAAATATAGGCAACATCCTCCATTTATTTCTGTTCTAGAAAATCGAATTTTCCATATGTTCTCCCCAGGAGCCACTCGTAAATTTCCCTCCATTTTACTCAACATTGATGTACTATTCAACCCGATTCGAGGCTTGTATGCAAAAATGAGGAACCTAAATCTGTCTGAATTGATTTCATCAACTAGTAAGATTCTTAGAGATGACATTATGTCTCTAGTGATCAACACAAAGCCATTCCTGGTAGGTGGGTACATGTCCAGGTTGCACGAGTGATTTGCAATTATACCTGCGATATAATTTCCGAGTTTGAAGACAGAATTTCCGAGTTTGAAGTCGGAAAAGCAAAATTCCGACTTTGAAGTCGGAATTTCCGACTTTAAAGTCGGAATTTCCGAGTTTAAAGTCGGAAAAACAAAATTCTGACTTCAAAGTCGGAATTTCCGACTTTGAAGTCGGAATTTCCGAGTTTAAAGTCGGAAAAACAAAATTCCGATTTTAAAGTCGGAATTTCCTACTTTGAAGTCAGAATTTCCGACTTCAAAGTCGGAAAAACAAAATTCCGACTTTAAAGTCGGAATTTCCGACTTTGAAGTCGGAATTTCCGAGTTTGAAGTCGGAAAAACAAAATTCCGACTTCGAAGTCGGAAATTCCGAGTTTGAAGTCGGAAAAATAAAAAAAAACTCAGTGGCCCTTATACGCTTTCGTACACTTGATCAAGAATATCATGAAAATTAATATTTCGTTTTTTTGTGGCAGTGGCACGCAAAAAAGTAAAAGGGGTACCAATTTTTTTTTAAGTTGATAAAATTCCAACTCGAAAATCGAAGGACTTTCTATAACACTAAAATATATTTTCTGAGCGGTCATACTGTCCCCTATTTGCAGTTGAAATATTATCCATTATTTTGTATATGACCACCAAGGGCGCCACCAATAAAAATTTCATGGGGGAGCAGATTTTTTTGAGTTGCGTTAAATTGAAATGAAGAAACTTTTGTCCAATACCCACTCCGAGTGTTGTTTCAAAAACAATATAAAATAGGTTTAGTGCGTTAGTTGATAAGTGCAACAGAACATTGAAAAAAAAACATCAAACATATTTTGTACTGAAACTGACATACTTATGTTCGTTAGTTCGTTTGCAAAATGGTAAAAAATTTGATAATATTTGATAAGGCAGAACTTGCATTTATTTTGTCATTTTCAAATGTGGTGATTAATGTATCAGCATGATATTTTACAGAAAGCAAATCAATAGAAACCCCCAGCAGTTTATTTCCCACTGGTTCCAATAATGATGAATACTTTGCAATACTATTAAGAAAGAAAATGAACTGAAGAGAGGATACTGAGCATAACAGTTATTGAACTTTTGACTTTGTTTTTGTAAGTTGACATATTTTGTATAGCAGTTGCGATAGATGTGAACTTTTCATAGAAAAGCCTAATCTATTTATATTTTGCTGACCATCTGGTCTTGTACAACAAAAGCAAGCTAAAAGCCAATGCCCTCCTTTTTGGACTAACAAAATGTCTGTTTTCCCAATGACACCTATATAATGTTGATTACTTGAACGGAATTTAGTTCATTGATAACCAAATTTAGTTTGAGTTTATGAGAGCAAAAATCTAAAAAGGTTGCATTGGGATATTCATTTTTAATTAATTGTTGCACTCCATTATTTCACTATCAGCCATTCTGGAACATCCATCAAATCCAAAGCCAACAAAGTTGTTTGAATTCAGCTTCAAACCTCTCAGTTTATTTGAAATTTCATTTACATCATTACACTCATTCAAGTACCTGATACCATGGCAAGTTGCTCCTTGCATGCTATGTCAGCGGTTTCATCAGCAAGCACAGAAATCCCAACACTTTCGTTAGCTCCACTGTACCTTTTCTCATAATCCAATAAGTTGGTTTTGAATTTGGTGCGAAGTATACTTTGGTGTCTTGGAATATACGTCACTAAATGATTTTCTAGTAGCTAGTCACCACTTTAAACTCTACAATCCAGGAGATCTTCAAAACTTCCATCTTGTTTTTTGGCCCTTTAGTGCCAAGTAATGCTTTCCACACAATAAAATTATTGAAATGATAGGTGATATGAATAAAATCGACAAAGTCGAAGTACCCTTTCCCTCCAAATATTCCACCAAGTGAAAAATATTTAGCAATAATCTGACAGAAAACAACTACTTTCCTGGCTAATGCCACGACGGATTTTTAACTACATCTGACAGATATTTGTGCAACGTTCTTCCAAATAAGACTCGATTTCAAGTGCTTATTGTAAACAAACAAAATGTTATCCTTCATTCGGCTGGGGATGACCATCTGCAGACATGTTTTGAGGTTCTTGCCTCTCATCAGTGCATGGGTAAGTCCGACAACTTTGAGATGTCTTGACCCTGCCCAATGAATTATAATTAATTTTTTATCTAATAATTCCCTACGGATGAAGCAGCGACTTACAGTAAAGTCAGTCGCAGCGCCACCCACCAGCACTCCTCGAAAAAGCAGAGACTCCAGGAAGATTGAATGCGAAACTTTGAATAAGTTCGAAGGTTTTTGCCGGAGAGTACAAATAAATGACATGAATAAAATCGGCAAAGTCGAAGTACCTTTCTCTCCTCTCCAAATATTCCATCAGGTGGAATGATATAATTCATTGGGCAGGGAAAAGAAAACTCAAAGTTGTCAGACCTACCCTTGCACTGATGAGAGGCCAGAACCTCGGATCATGTCTGCAGGTGGTCATCCTCAGCCGAATGAAGGACAATCTTTTGTTTGTTTACAATAAGCAATTGTAATTGAGTCTTCTTGGAAGAACGTTGCACAAATATCTGTCAGATTAAGTTCAATATCCGTCGTGGCATTAGCAAGGGAAGTAGTTGTTTTCTGTCAGATTTTTGGAACATATTTTCCACTTGGTGGAATATTTGAAGAGAAGGGTATTACGACTTTGTCGATTTTATTCATATCATTGATTCGTACTCTCCGGCAAAAACCTTCGAACTTATTCGAAGTTTCGAAATGTTAGGTACCAATTTTTCCTATTTTCCTCAATTATTTGTCTTGCTTGACTAATATTCATCACATCAGTAACAGTATATTTCTGACCAGGAAACGTTTTCTTGAAATTATTTGCCTTTAAAAACGGAATTGCAGTGCCATCTGACTTGATTCTCTGCAGAGTCGCTATGAAATACTATGAAATGCTTGAAATCTGTGAATGGTTCAACAATGAAGACATCTTGCAAACCTCTTCCAAAAATATTCAATAGGGAAATAAGACCAGAAATTATTGGTAATCGGAATAAAAGTAATATTCTACAAAACAACTCATTTCAATGCATTCTACACTGAACGAAAAAGGTATGAAATGGTGATAAAAAATGCATTCGCGACTGCTGTACAGTAATTTTCATCCAATGAATGGTTTCGTTAACTTAATGTTACTTTGTTCATCAGTTCACGTCTGACCATAAACGATTATTTGAAAACCAAAAAGGTATCACTGATCCAACGATCATATATATATGGCCACCATGGGCACGATCAATAAAAATTTCAGTGGGGAGCAGATTTTTTTGTTACGTTAAGTTGAAATGAAGATACTTTTGTCCAATACCCACTAGGAGTGTGAAAAATATTGCAAAAACGATATAAAGAAGGTTAAGTACGTTAGTTGATAAGTATAACGACACATTGAAGCAAATTACTAAATACGAAACACTTACATATTCATATAAACAACGCTACAGTTTATTTACCACTGTTTCCAATAATGATGAATACTGTGCAATATTATTAAGAGAGATAATGAACTGGGATGAGGATACTGAGCATAATAGTTGTTAAGTTTTTGCTTTTGTTTTGCCATCGTGGAACACCCATCGAATCCCAAGCCGATAAGGTTATTTAGATTCAGCTCCAACCTCTCAGTGTATTAAAAATTTCATTTGAAATGGTGTGATCATCCATTGCTTTCAATTTCGTGAATCCAATAAAATGTTCCTTTACATCATTACTTTTATTCAAGTACCTACGTGATACACATGGAATATGTATATTTGTCTCTTTTATTCGTTTACGAATTGGAATCCGAATGATTCGAGAATAGCACCCCTGATACTAATGGCGATGAGTTGTTCTTTGCCTGCTATGTCAGCAGTTTAATAAGCCAGCACAGAAAATCCAACACTTTTCTTAGCTTCATGTTAGGCCAGCCGCACACTGGCAACTTTTTTGAAGCAACTTTTTAATCACAAAAATAGAGCATATTGTTTCTTATGAGAACCCGCACACAGAAACACCAAAATTGGAAAAGCGAAATTTTCAAAGTAAAATCCGTTTTTTTCGAGATATCAAAAAATTTCATTGGAACTTTTTGTAGATTTCATCGAGTACAATAAAAGTGTTACCATACATTTTTTTGATATCTCGTTTCGTTCTCGATTTTTTGGTGTTTGAAAACCCAAAAAAGGCGAAATTTCTTCCAAGTCCACATCTAAAATTTTTTTTTCAAGATATGAAAAAACTCTTCGGACACTTTTTATTAGCCTGTTTGAGTACAATAAAACTGTTCATATACATTTTTTCGATATCTTGTTTCGTTCTCGATTTTTTTTTTCAAGATATGGAAAAAATTCTTTGGCACTTTTTGTTGATCAGTTTAAGGGCAATAAAATTGTTCGAATGAATTTTTTGATATTGTTAAATTTTTTATTTTTGTTCAAAATTTTTTCTAGGTCCCGTCAAAAAATGGTAATTTTTTTAGGTTCATTCGGTTTTTACGAGCTTATTTATGGGAATATGGAAAAAATGTAACTGACTTTTTTGTAGAAATTTTGAAGTAGAATAAAACTTTTTTATACATTTTGTGATATCCAGTTCCGTTTTCGAGTTTTTGGTGATTTTAAACACAAAATACACACTTTGTAAATTTTTTTCAGTTTTTCCATCATTTTTTCAGTTTCTAATGGTGTCGGAGAAATACGGTTTGGAGGGTAAGTGGAGTTCGTAAAGACGTATTCGAGGCGATTTTAAGAATTTCAATTTTATCATTAGTACGGTCAATATAACGATTTTTCCGTTTTTTGAAATATTTCCTGGGCCATTGATTTTTCCATGTTCGATTTTCTTGGAGACTAAATTATTGCCAAAATAGAATGCATATGTTTATACCTGACTCTGCACACTGGCGATTGAAAAGTGGCCTTTGATTTTCCAGTTGCAATTTCATCAACATGCCGCTAGACATTGAAGTATTTATAGAAGCAGTTAAATTACGCTCCGATTTGTATGACACAAAAATAAAAGAATGTGCAGATAAAAGTCTCAAAAAAAATTGTGGTGTAAATTGTGTCGGGAATTTGTAGAAAACTGGAATGACTGTCCAGTTTCACCCCAATAGGACGCCTATGCCCGAGGTAAATGGAAGCGACCCCGAAGCAAGAAATACCACTTCAATTTCTCTGAACCCCAGCCAAGCAGTTGAAGACTGAACCCTATTTAATAAAGATGTTGTTATATTACATTGTTACCGACCGATGATGAACCCTTTACTCCCATATACACCTACTACGTAGGCTTATTATGGCAAGTACCTGTCAGAAAACAACTACTCCCCTGGCTAAGACAGGTACTTGCCATAATAAGCCTATGTAGTAAGTGTATGTGGGAGTAAGGGGTTCATCATCGGTCGGTATCGACCGTTCGTTACTAAACGATCTCCCAAAGAACTCTGTTTTCTCCAATTGAATCTCTTAACCCGGAGATTTGGAGTGTTCTCTCTCTGCTCGCTAGGTGGAGCGGCAAAGAAACCGCTTTACCGTGTGAACCAGAGTTGAACAAACCAGCGGAGTGTCAACATCCGCCTACGCTCGGGTTCCGGAAATGATAAGGGTTTTCTGTTCCTTCTTCCGACTAGCTCAGTCTTTAACCTCGAAACGTCGACATTGAAGCAAAATTTGTTGTTGTTCCCCTTTTGAAGCCTCGGATTATCCCTGGATTCCGACTATAGTTTGATGGTAGCAGCAACACTATGCGCTGTGAGTTCTAACAAGAACTCTGGCATAAATCGTAGCGAAGTTTTATTACGAATTCTTTCTTTATTATGTTGGTGTTCCCAACGAATTCCTAAGCCAATACAAGCAGGACAGGCCGAAGATTCCATGACTCGCCGAAAATGAACCATCTACCATGGGATTGGCTCGGTTTGGTTACTTATTCAAGCACCAAAAATAACATCGCAAAGTCGGGTGAGCCACCCGGGAAAGGTGCACTCACCAGGTATACAACTTACCTCCTCGGAAGCTCCCGAGTGACTGATTAAGTTCGACATTTGCTCCGGCCAATGCCGAAGCAAAGCCGCGGTGGGCGGAGCCTATCGGAGTCTTCCCTACAGATACAGTCTCGCCAAATAATTTTTCAAAGTTCCATTTTTCTTCATTTCTCGGCAAAAAATAACAGGAGTGAGTATTCATTTGGACGGGGAACAGATGGCTTCAGTGCTGTCTGCGTTGACCTACCCTTGCACTGATGAGAGGCAACAACCTCGAGACTAGTCTGCAGGTGGTCACCCTGTCCAAATCAAAACATAATTCTGCTGGTTGGTCCTCTGCGTCCTCTGATGCTTTGAGGAACGTGGCACAAGTTTCTGTTTGATATAATTCAACACCCGTCGTGGTCTTATCCAGGAGAGTAGTTGTTTTCTGACAGGTACTTGCCATAATAATCGTACGTAGTAGGTGTAACTTAATTTTCAAATTAAATTTTATCGTATTGCCAAGAAACACACCCTTGAGGCGAAATGAAGTAATCAGCAAAGTAATCTCTATTAGAAAATCCTCGAACGTTGATTCTTACCCCAAGAGCTGGAATGTTTTCCAAAGGGCAGTCATAAAGCGTGTCTTCAAAATTCACCTTTTCATGTTTCCTAACGAAATTGTGTAGCATGCAGAATGCTTTTATAATAGAATCACTAATTTCAAGATTTGTATCGAGTGGCCTGTGAAGTATTCGCCACTTGCTTGTTAGCTAAAATTCCAAAAGTACATTCTATCATTCTATACGTGCTCTTGATAGTCTGAAATTAAAGATGCGTTGCTTTACAGACAAGTCTCTGCTTGGAAATGGGTGCAATACAAATTTCGAGAGAGCAAATGCTTCGTACCCCACTAGTAAAAATGGCATTGCTTTCGGTACGTTTAATTCATTTTCTGTCAAAAAACGAGAAAATGCCGACTGTTTGAAAATATTTGAATCACTTGACGACCCGTACGCCCCAACTTCTACATAAGAGGCCAATCTCTAACAAACCCAATAATTCTTATGTGAATAATTTGTTGATATATGTCAGGGCGTGGCGCAGTGGTTAGAGCGTCCGACTCTGAGTCGAAAGGTCCGGAGTTCGAGCCCCAGTTGCGGCTGTGATTTTTTAATTTAATTTGACCTATTAAATTATTCAAATCTCGTGGCTCGGCTGACGTGAGTTCTGCACGATTCACTGTTGCGTTCCAATTAACAGTGGTACTCCTAAGGTGACGTATGGAGTTAGTAACAAGCCTACCAGAACACATGGCTAATGACCATAGCAGTCGATGCCAAAACACCAAAGAAATAAAATATTTGTTGATATTATAAAGTTGCACAATTATAACACATACTGCCTACAATATTTTCTGTGTCTCAATAATTGTTTCTGCTAAAACGCATTTTATAATATTTTGTTCTAACATGCAACCGTTGTCTACGTGAAATGAGAAAAAGTGATATTGGCATTTGTTCTTCCAAGTTACAGATTTGTCACATCTCTTCTGCGCGCTCAGAGAGCAAATAAGTACATAATAAATAATATACCAGCTCTCGTCCACTTTCCTTTTCATTTCTCATTCATTCGTATATTGTGTAAGAAAAGAATGCTACCATTCACAAATCTGGTTGCTTGATATTTTTCTGCTGATTATGTATGCAACTACAAATCTTATGTTTCTCATCTATCATTTTCATTACCTACTATCCGATTAGGTTATTTATTATTTAGTTGACCGATTTATGTCTAGGTGAATCGATTCGTTTATTGTTATAGCCAGAGCTGTTTCTATGAAATAATAATTGTAGTTATTGATCATAAATAAAATGTGCATACTGTTTCAGGGAGAACACTGGAGAGTATTGCAACATCAGCAATAACATAATTGATAATAATAAACGACTTTATTCATAACTAATGAAAAGGTCAATCAGTCAATCAATCAATGAGACAGAAGGAGTATTTTCAAATTTCCCGGGTAATTGTCGCTTGCATTCATTTCAGTACATGATGTAGTTTGTTGTATTCATCACCTGCCGGAGGATTGAAGTTCTATCTCTACTCGGCGATTATTTGCAAGGAAACCTTTATTTCGAGGTATGTGATCTTTTTCGTAGGTATCATAAATTTTAATGTGGTAAATCTGATGATGAAAAATATCTGTCAAATCGGATGATGGGCACATATTACTATACGTGGGATTTGATTATGTCTTTGAATGAGGTTATGTGTGATTCAAAGCATGTGAGAATCAGGGCCGTACTGAATCTCAGATGTCGTTGGGGCCACTATGAGACACTGATTTGTGGGGCACAATGAGACATGTCCCATTGTGGCCCGCGTTATATCGTATAAGATTTTCTCAATCGAAAACTGCTACTATTGTCCCATCAAGTATTTTTTCTGCTACCACTGTTAGAGGTTAGAGAATAATCAATTCAATGAAATATTCTCATTAAATTTCAGAAAATGTCAAGAGGGCGGAAAATAAAAACAGATGAGGGGAATTTCACTAAGGAGCAGATGAGAAGAGTTGTCAATCAAGTTACTGTTGATCAACTCTCATTACGAGACAGTGCAGAAATCAATGGGCTGAAATTTCAAACATTAGCAAGATATGTTAAGAAACAAAAATGTAATCCAAATACAGATATTCGGATGACACCAAAATACTGCCGTCCTAAGCCGAAAGGGCGTATCTCAAGAATGACCAGAGATATTGAGGCAGTCACTTACGCCTATAAATTTCAGAATTTTAGGTGTATTTTGGATATACGTCTTCTTTTACTCATGTTTTGAATGGCATAGAACGATGAGATCCGGCCAAATTTGTTATTCAAGTTAAGGGCATGGTCATAGGGAACATGTAGAAAGTGAAATCTATAATTGGAAAAAAGTGAGATACGACCTTTGGGCTTAGGACGGCAGAATATGACTCCAGGAAAATATTTACAGATACTGAGGAAGCCAGTCTGGCTGATAACATAATCCAGTGCAACAGGATGTGTTATGGAAAGTCTACTAAAGATATTCGTATGATTGTTATTGTTATTGTTGTTATTTCCATCAACCGATTGCACCCTTACACGCAACCATCGGAAGTCTTCGAGAGACTTGTGTGAGCTAGGGAAGATGCAGCCCTTACCTTTTAACGTGTGATGCCATGCACGAGACCGGTGAATCGGTGGATCGAACCCACGACCCCACGCTTGCGAGACGTACGCTTTTACCAGCCGACCACCACGGCGTACGAATTGGCAGTAGCAAATGAAAAGGAGATCCCAAGTAATTGGAAGATAAATAGAGAAATAAACGAGCTGGTATCGACTGGTTTCAGTCGTTTATGAAGCGACATCAAGCGTTGAGTATCAGACAACCTGAGGGTTGTAGTCTGTCAAGGGCCACTTATTTTAATCAACACAATGTTTCGCTCTTTTTCGACAATCTCCAAAATGTGTTGGAAAGAACAAAAGTATTTTTGGACCCATTTAGACTGCAACTACTACTGTGCAGAAACCAAAGAAGGTCGTAGCTGAAAGAGGCATCAAACAAGTTAGTAAATGCACAAGTGCAGAGCGTGGTACTTTGGTAACGACATGCTGTATGTTTGAATGTTTTAGACGATGTAGTAACTTGATTACTTATATTTCGGACGTCCATCATCTTAATGGTTGAAAGATTTCTATCTCTTTCAAATTTTTTCACAACGTTTCAATTGCTTGAATCCGCAATCGTCTTCTGGTGAATAGTGACAAAATCAGATGCTACGCGACCTTTTATAGGTCTATATTTAAAGTGTAATTACGCGCGGTCTTGTGACGCGCTTGGTTTCGCGCTTTTTCTCCCTCCAAAACGGTCCATGAGCGGTTTCCATACGTTTTTAATTTCCACGCTTGGTTGACTGAATGCATCATTGGCTTCTATGTAGGTGGTTTCCATAAATTTCCGTTTGAACCAATGTTCCTCTCTCTGAAGAACACTAGCTTCGTCCCAGAGAATTCGGTGGTGTTTTGTCCAGGCGTGGTCAGCAATTCCCGATTTTGATGTTTCCCCTCGTTGAGTCCACTTTTTGTGTTCGGCTATTCTTACTGATAATGTCCTCTTGGTGTCTCCGATACAGTAATCTCCACATTCACATGGGACTTTGTAAATACAGTTTTTACTGGATTCTGTTGTGTTCTCTAGTTTCGTCTTGGTGAGGATACTTCGTAAGGTACTGCCGGATTGAAAGCAACTATTCACCAGAAGACGATTGCGGATTCAAGCAACTGAAACGTTGTGAAAATATTAGAAAGAGATAGAAATCTTTCAACCATTAAGATGATGGACGTCCGAAATATAAGTAATCGACATGCTGTATGTTCAATGCTGCTGGAAATACTCTCACGCCGGTGATGATATTTCCAAGAAAAAAATTCAAGGATCACATGATCACTGGCGCGCCACCAGGAACTCTTGGACTAGCAAATCCTTCTTGGTGGATGACGACAGAATTGTTTGAAAAAGTAATGGAACATTTCATTAAAAAAACTTCTAGTTCGAAAGACAATCCCTGTTTATTGATCATGGATAATCAGGAAAGACACATCTCAGTGGGAACATTGAATATAGCCAAAGACAATGGGGTAACTATTGTTACCTTACCACCACATTGCTCCAACAAACTTCAACCGCTCGCTTGATGTGTCAGTTTTTTATTCATTCAAAGCATTCTATAGTGCTGCGTTCGATAGTTGGCTACTTGCTCATCCAGGAGTTCCGATGAATATCTATGGAATAGCTGGTTGCGTTGGTCAAGCTTTCCAGAAGTCGATGACACATTCCAACATTACTTCGGGATTTAGAAAAACTGGAATATATCCATTTGATAGGCACATTTTCACAGAGGTCGATTTCCTGTCGAGTAAAGTGACATATCGATCCAAAATCATCGAGCCTGACAGCCGCCTAATAGAATCAACACAAGACGGACAAAATTTAGAATGTCGACAATCATGTAATTCGCATACCAACTTGGCTACAAATGAAGAAGTAATTACAAATGAAGATTCTGTAGTGAAAAGAGGCTCATTTGTTCCTCCGCACTCTGAAAACTGCTAGGAAAGGTAGGGTTGAAGGGAAGAGTGGAATAATAACTGATACTCCAGAGAAGAGTGCTGTAGAGGAGAGAGCACAAGAAAAATTAAGAAGGCAGTCGGTCAAAAAATCAAAGATAATGTCTAAAAAAGGAAAGATGAAAGAACTGTATTCATCTGAGTCAGAAGAAATTGAATTCACTGATCAGGAAACGGATGACGAGCTAGATGATGAAATTGAAGCATACCCAGAAGAGATCAGCTTTGAGCCAATTTTCAGAAAGCCGAAATCAGGAGAATATGTTCTTGTAGAATTCTCAGAAAAAAAAGAATTTTTTACGTTGCTAAAGTTATAGAATCCGGTTTAGACATATTGGTTAGAGTTATCTGAGGAAGAGTAATAAGGTCTCTGACAGTTTCGTTTTTCCCGCTATTCCTGATGAAGCAGCGGTTGAACTGAATGATATCAAAATGATTTTACCAGATCCAGTTCAGATCGGAACTACCAAAAGGCAGCACGGTCTTATTAAGTTTGGTATAAATTTTGAATCAATAGAAATCAGATAAATGTGCATTTTCGCGTAACCTAGCTTCTTAATTTATGAATTATTTATGTTAATCTACAACTGATGTTATGTTCTACAACCATAAAAATAGAGTCTTTTATATTTCTCAAGTGAATAAAGTTTTTTTCATCAGAGAAATTCTATTTAATGTATTGTCTCAACGTACCCCACATGTTGGGCCACAATGAGACAAAAACACGAAAATAAAATCATAATTCAACCAATTCACACTTTTTTGAGTGGATTTTGGTATACATCATGTGAGGAAAGTCCAAATTATACTTCAAGAAAAAAATATTGGTAAATGGATGAAATCCCGATTTTTTGAATTCAATAAACGAAATTTTGTCTCACACTGGCCCACCCTCCCCTAACCTACAAAAATAAAAATTAAAAAAAAAAATTAAATAACAATATGCATATCTATAATATATCTTATGGACCGTGGGCCCATGAACTAGAAGTGTGGATTATCTACGAAGGTATGCCCTTCAAGGGATATGAAGATTAAGTTGGATTATCGGTAAAAAAGTAGTTTGTTGGATCGGCACTTGGTCGCCCCCTCCCTGTTCAATCAACTTCCGGTTGAAAGCAATGTTGAAAATGTTATTGTAGAAGCAGCTGTACAAATGTATTGGAATAGTCGGGTTTAGCTAAATTAACCGGGCTCTAGCCGATTTGCATACGTCTAGGTCGATCCCCAAGGGTGGCATACGGACCGGAAGTCACCCTTCACCGACAGTTCCCACAGATTATCAACGAAGGAATGCCCTTTGATTAAACTCCTCATTTTGACCCACTATTCAATGTTGTAATATTTGCATAGAATTTGGGTTTGCGAATTTAGCCGTATTCGGAGGAAAGGTAGCGTCATTGACGTCAGGGACGGGGGCGACCGGGTACCGATCCAACAATCCACTTTTTTCCCAATAATGCAACTCAATCTTCAGGTCCCTTGAAGGGCATACCTTCGTAGATAATAGACCCCCCTAGTGTCATGGGACAACGGTCTATTAGCCTAGAGCCAAAACGAACTTGAATACAATATTTGAATAGGAATATAATTTTTATTATGTTTCTGCAACTTGGTATGTTAATTTGTAAATATACAGGGTATTCCACATTCGATGGCCTATTAGTCGCTCTACCCGTCTAAAATGTTTTCGTCAATACAGTGTTACCAATTGTATCAGAAAGTAGTAGATACTTTGTTATTTCAAATAGAACACCTAGTATATTATATCATTTTTGGAATCCTTATAAGATTCCTCACAACTTTCCTAGATAATTCCCTATACCTATATGTGACGGTTTTCGAGATAAAAAATTATTTTGTCAAATTTTTGTGTAGAACCTGACCATTAAAAAATAACTAATTTTTTCACAATACAAATTAAAAAAATATTTCAATTTGGGTCATAGATGCATAACACCATTAAGTATTCTGGCGAAGAACTGGATCTCAGTTACAGCATACAGGGAGGCTCAGAAGTAAGTTCCTTTCGGGGACTCATGAAAATGATTTAAACTCAGTTTTTTTCAAGTAGAACACCCTGTATACTATCAAATTTTTTAATACAACTAACCAGTTTGAATAAGTTTCATCGACTATGTCCTATACCTATCTCCTACCGTTTATGAGATATTGATGATTATATGATTTTTGAGGTCTATGCAAGTATACAATTTCAAGTATAAATTGTGGAAAATCTATCTATTTTGAAAAAGGTGTAATTGAATACATGAACTTTCCTTCATACTGGTTGTACGAGAAATGTGGTTATGTTAACAGTTTAAAGAAAGAAAAATGAAATTGATTAAATTCATTCGGCACAAGAGATAATAATACAAAATTCATTTAGCAATAATTATAACACATTGACCATTTACTTGCAAACATTGATGCATCGACGTTATTACATGATCAGTCGTGGCTCTGCGGATTTCCGATGGGTCGATTTTCTCCGAAAGCGATACATCTTACCCTGTTTTCCAGTTCCTGTTCTATATCCAAAGGTGTTCTATATACCGTTTCTTTTATTTTTCCCAGAAATAAAAATCTAGGGGAGTGAAAGCTGGTGACCGCGGCGTCCAAATCCAAGGACCCAAACGTCGTATCCACCGATCTTCGAAAAAATTATTGAGTTCGTTGCTCACTTCACTTGTACACTGTCCAGGAGCCCCATCCAACTGGTACCAATAATTATAATATAAGTTTCAATCATCTTCAACTTTTCAGGGAGTGTCATAGCGTGGTGTGAAAAGGTCAGAGCTAAATGGTGCAATTAAAGCCGCATTCACTTGGGATATCAAGTTTTGTCAAGATAACAGACCACACTATTCGAAGATGGCTCTCGAGACACCGCAAGACACATACAAGTCTGCCGAAGACTCTGGACCAATTTTAAGCGCTTGAATGGCCCTGCGGATGTACCGGTTGTGGTATTCTGGTGAAGGTGACCCCAAATTCACAAACCGGAAAATGGAAGATTATATCAAGGATTCAAACAAAAATACCTCAAGTGCGAAGGGTGCTTCGATCGAAGCTTTTGCGGAGTTGATCAAGAATCTTTGATAGGAAGATTCGTCAGATTCAAAGATTTGCACCTCAATTTATAGGGTTTTCCCAACAAGATACTTAGGAATCCTTATGTCATTTACGGATGGCAGATATTGATAACAATTTGAGGGAAAGTGAAAACGCTCAAGAGTCATGGTTTCCAGTTGAGGACAACTTCAAGATGGAAAATATTCTGAAGAAAGTTGATTTTCTCTTGGAAGGTTTGGTTATGAGCTGCTATGCTTCGGACAAGGTAGTCCCTTGCAATATCCAATCATAGTGGTCACACACAGCTTATTTCAGACTTCTTTTTGCTGGCACATGGTATATGAGTACAATGATTCTCTGGTGAAACCATGATCGTCTAAATCCCTTGAGAGTGGAGAGGCATATGTTCTCGTTTACGAGCTGGAGTGCATTCTGTTGCATCTCCGAAGGGTTACATATTTTTATATTTTTCCTGATTTTTGAGTGTGTAAGCATAACTGCAACGTCCATCTCACATGTAAGTATGATGAAAATTCTACAAGTTATTTCATAGTATTGGTAGATCTACATTCCAAATAAAAACGACATTACTCGATTCGACATCGATTGAAAAACTTCCTATCTTATCGGAATTATTCCACATTTCTTTAACAAGTACTAATGGCTATCTTATACGATCACCTAGACTAGAGAATAATGGATAGAACTGGAAATATCACTCTCAATGAAATGAAATAAGGAATGTCATTGAGGCATCTGAAACTAGACTATTGTTAAAAATCGAGGGAGCCAATGAAAGAGATAATAAGCAACTCAAGGAAGAAGTTGAAAATCTCAAGAGGGGCGCAAAGAAGAACGGAATTATTTTATTCGGCTGGAATCTTATTCGGGATAATTTGAACATTGTCAAAATTTGCGATCAGTTCAAAGCGACTCTAAATATAGAAATAAAACCAACTGAAATTAATGATTTTCATACCTTAGGAAAATCTAGGGACAGCCCAATAAAAATAGATCTTGTTTCATACTGGATGAAAAAACACATTTTAGGTAGTTGCCACAAATTGAAAGGAACAAATATATCAGTGACGAACGATCTTACCACAATTCAGAGGGAGGAAAACAGGTTAAAACGCAAGCACCTCTTTCTTGCTAAACAGGAAAACCAAAACAACTGCTACATTAAAAGAAATCAACTTTTTGTTAACGATACCCCATATGGAATACAGGATCTGATTACCGTGGTGGCCGTGTGGGTAGAGCGTTCGCCTTTGGAGCGAAGGGTCGAGGGTTCAAAGCCTCGCATGGTCATCGGTCTCGTGCATGGCATCACACGTTGAAAGGTAAGGGCTGCGTCTTCCCTAGCTCACACAAGTCTCTCGAAGACTTCCGAGGGTTGCGCGTAGGGGTGCAATCGGTTGACGGAAATAACAATTTTAACAATTTTAACAATTTTAACAATTTTAACAATTTTAACAATTTTAACAATTTTAACAATTTTAACAATTTTAACAATTTTAACAATTTAACAATTACTAAAGAAGAGACAGACAGTAAACGTAAGCTCAATAGCCTCCCACCCACACCCACTATAGTTGAGGATTTCTTGGAGGGAACCATCGAGGAACTTTCCTAGAAAGTTGGAAATATATCAAGTGGTGCACCGTATAATACAACACCCAGAACAGAAACTATCCCCAAGAAACCTAACACTCGTCAGCAAGAAAACAAATTAAGAATCAATTCAAACAAATAGATAATTTTTTCAGTACTTCTTGTCTTTTCTCTCGTTTCTTCCATCTATGTGCTTTTTTTTGTGATATTTTAATATATTTTTTGTACAAGGTACTTCAATATCTGTCTGTTCATTCTTTTTCAATGGAGGAATTAAAAATTGGTTGCGTCAATATAAGGTCAATATAAGGTTCCTGTATTACCGAGACCTGGCTGAATAATAATAACATGAGTGATGCAATATCCTTGAAAAATTATAACTTTTTCAGACGTGATAGGATAGATGGTCGGGGAGGTGGGGTTGGAATATATGCCAAAAACAATTTAAATTTTACGCTAATTAACGATGTGAAACAAGTAGATACTGTGGAGCAGTTGTGGGCACCTTTTGAAATAAACAAAGAAAAATATACTCTTGGGATGATCTACCGCCCTCTCAGACAGCCGATTGTAGAATTCACTGCTGAATTTGAAAATGCCGTTAGAGAGGTGTCTGTACAATTCGATAATGATATGTCTTGGAGATTTCAATGTAGATTTATTGAAATGTAATTCAATGTCGACTCTTTTACTGAACACGACATAATCTTTCGGTCTCATACAGTATGTTGACAAACCGACAAGAATAAGTCAGAGTTCAAGTACCCTATTAGATTTAGCGTTATGTTCAGAAAATATAATTGTAAATACTTGTGAGGTTTCTGATAACTCAAATCTCTATACAGATCACAGTGTGATGGAGTTGTCATTTTCAATATCGATTATAAAAGAAAATAATTCAGTTACTTTCCGCTTCCGCTGCCGTAGTCGTTGCCGTAGCCGCTGGCAAAATTATGACCAATTTATAGTTTTATTTTGTGTTCATTGAGCGCCAACTGTTTTCCTTCTTGAACATATTTTTATAATTCTTGTCCTTCAGATTATAAAGATATGGAAATCCTTCTAGTATGTTTAGGAATACGCCTACATCAACATCTAGATTTTCCTCATATTCCTCAATAAAATTAATTTTTGCTTTCAAACTATATAAAAAAATACATGACCTTTCGTTCATTTTTGACAAGGACGTTTTCAGTTTCATGTCATTTTCCGCTGCCGCTGCCGTCCAAGATAAAAGTTGGTTAAATACCGGCGGCAGCGACAACAGCAATATAAATCCAGCTTAAGTTATATTTGTATTTTCTTTTTCCTTAATAGTTGAAAGTTGGTTATGTCTTTCATAATAGGTAAAGAATGATAGAAGTTAAATCGAATGCTTAAATGGTTCTATGAAAATACATAGTTTCAACGTCTTAGTAAAAGGGCTTAATGAAAGTGGAGATACAAATTAAAGAAAAATCGGTGTGCATAAATCAGCCTTTATATTTGACAAATTTGACAATAGGCTTGGGACCCTACCTTTGGGTAATAATAGGCTTAGTCAAGTCTCTCGTCTGACCAATATGGTTAGACCAGCGCAGTCATTTGGTTGAATTGACGACTTCGAAACTATTTGAAATTACAGTTATAAAAGGGTTATGTTTACTATGTTCACTGGTTAATAACTACAATAATCAATTATTATCAAAGGATATTATCGCTATACCACAGAACTCTTTGAGTTACGTGTGCTATACACGTACGTGTGTAGCGTTAGTGTTTGCTCATTGTAGTTTTAGTTATTCGAGATTTGAGTACCCATCTAATGGCAGTTCCTAATCTTGGTGGCAATCTAATGACAATAATACTATTGTATGCACTAGAAGAAGGGATTAAAATCGGTATTCCTGTTCTACTTACACCTTTCTATATGAAGTTGGTAATTTTAGTAGTTCGACAGAAATAATCAAGAAACACAGGATTATTATAGTAATTATCGTTCCAGCTGAGGAATCGGTTAAGGTTATTTCTAGACTGCTGAAGTTACTGAACTGATCTAATGATTCTAATGGATAATGAATATACCTACTTTCAGTTCATACTGTTAACAAACCTTTCTCAGCTGTTTCAATTTCATAATTACGATAAGTAAACGTCAAATGAAATGCCCTTTTAGTTTTACTTTGTTTAAATTTTGTTGAAAATATCGTCTGCCATAATTTATTTCGAATTTTTTTAGGTTATAATTTTAAGAAACTATAATTTCTTCCTACTTTACCTGACCAAGACCACTCCGTAAACGTCGAGGGCACGTTTGATATGTGACCAATATTTTCAACCACCTGATCGGTCCGACTCATCGTCATACTTCATACTGAACGCGCGTGCCTTGTCCGACCGGTGACTTGACACAGCCATAGTCTTTCCTGGTGACACAATTATTTATTATACAAGTTTGTAAAGTAAGACTTTTGTATGAGCGTGAAGTTTGTTGAATGAGGCGCAGCAAAAAGCCCTTTACGAAAGTGTTTCATACAAAGTTTCTTCTTCTTCTTCGACAGTTATAATATTGCCAAATTGTAGCAATAATATGATTAATTTGAATGTTTAATGATATGAATTGTCGTCGTATTATCAATTAAAGTCTTCCGAGTTATATTTGACGCAAAATACTGTATTTTTCAAAAATGCATAAATGTAAGAACAGTGTGTAAAAAAATACTTTACGCACAGTTGATGATTCTACGCACAGGTGATTTTTTACACACTTGTGCGAAAAAGTATCACTTTACGCACTGTCAGCAGTGCGTAAAAGCTCAGTTTACGCACTGTCGTAGAAAAACATCTATTGCACATCCAGTTTTATTAGTCTGTTATAATGACTAAATTCTGGAAGAAACACCTCAAAATTATCGTTTTCAATTCATCAAATAAAGTAAAGTGTTTTCTCTAATCAAAGCTAGTAGAAACGAGAAAAATTTCATTGTGAATAATATTTATTTTATATTTTTTATAACTACATATAATTACATTTCTTCAAAACATTCATTTTATCAAACACATGTAAGGTTCGTGTCATTTCTCACATTTTCATCCGTACACTGGAAACTGTCATTTATGAACTGTCTTCATATTTGTAAATCGCAATAATCAAGTATTTTTTAATATTTTCTTAATTTTCATTTACCGATCACAGTCGCAGTTCTGTTCATTATAGACTCTATACTAAAATTCTGATGAATCGCCGCACTAGATTGAGTCGATCCTAAATTATGGGTGAGGCTATGTCTCCTCAAATCACAGTTTCGGCGGAAAACTTTTCCACACGCTGAACAGTTGTAGGGTTTGATGTCCGTATGGGTCAGGAGATGGGTCTTCAAATTGGATCTCTGATTGAATGAACGGCTGCACACTGGACACTTGTGGGGGGATTCTTCCATGTGGAGGATTTTGTGAACTGCGAGAGTCCGGGACTGACAAAATCCTTTTCCACACTCTGTACATTTGAAAGGCTTCTCTTTGCTGTGGATGTACCTGAAAAGGAAAGAAACTTATTATTATACCACAATATTGAATATCTGAATATTTGGAACCTTTGCATATACCACCGTCATATTGTTGGTTCTGAAAATGCCTTCGAAACCTAGAGTAACTCGATGTTCATATGGGATGACGACAAATTTGAGAGAGTTTTCCTCTTTTTGAAAAGTCGTCATCCCATATGAACCTCGAATTACTCTGGGTTTCAAAGGCATTTTCAGAAGGTGGTATATAAAACTACAACAAATCTTGGGTACTCCCAAAGATAAAACAGAAGAAAAAGAAAAGTCGGGGAATTATCGAATTAGCTGTAAGGAATGCGAGAATAAGTATTTGGGTCAGACACGAAGTGCCACGAAAATACGGTTCAAAGAGCACAGAAAATTCGAGTGTGGCCCTATATGTATTGGATCACGACAGCGGATGTGATGACACAACTTCAAAATCAATTAGAATCAAAATCAATTAGA
Source organism: Chrysolina oricalcia (assembly GCA_944452925.2). Classification (NCBI taxonomy): domain Eukaryota; kingdom Metazoa; phylum Arthropoda; class Insecta; order Coleoptera; family Chrysomelidae; genus Chrysolina; species Chrysolina oricalcia. The sequence goes on from OX101824.2 coordinate 47,011,551, forward strand.
ATTAGAATGAATGCTGACAATACAGCGCAGCGTTTAAGTTCGTAGTACAATGAAGTTTTCTCCACTTCACAATAAAGTCATTAGTCATTATTTTTCAAGAAAAATATTTTGTCATCAAATTCGAAACAAAAAAGATAATAGTTATTTAAGAAACAAGGAATGTAAAGACGTGTTAACATTCGAGGTGAGCGAGTACGAGCTGAGGCAAAGCCGAGGCTTGTCGCTTGCCGAGGATGATAACAGTCGATACATTCCGTGTTACTTATTACGTTTTTCCCGCTGCTTGTTGACATTTCTCAAAATTTGCCTGAATTGAAGTTTGTTTTCTTACCCTTCCTTCATGATTATTCGTTCGCTATTTCATTCTAAGTTGCTTGTGCGTGTAACTAAGTTACCGAATAAGCAGACAACAATAATATTCAAAAGGTCTCATAACCTAAAAATTGATATGAATGAAGCTGAAGGTATTACTTGTCAAAGGCAAAGTCATTATTAACCTAGGCATGTAAATGACACTATTTACATTCCGTTGTCAAGATGAATTAGTAAACGAATGATATAGGCCATTTACCTGTTTTGTTGCTAAGCATGTATGGACTATTTACAGTGTCGGCAGCGGGAAAAATTAATTTAGATCCGGAAAACTCCAAAAATTAGGTGAATAATTAGATTAGATAATTTGATGTAGCCTTTCAGATAAGTAGTAATGAAAGGAGTAACGTAGAATCTATAATTTAGTATGCTTTGTTAGTGAAACTCGCGTCACGTGTGATTTTGACGTAGTTTTGGTTTTTGGGTAGTTTCTATTTCTTTGATACCTCAAAATAATTTGAAAATACAAAATTTCACCAGAATGAATGCAATTTAAAGTTTTAACGGGAACATTGTTTTGACTCAGACAGCATTAAATATTCCTAAAATATTTCTTCGATATCCTAGAATGGATGTAAATATTCATGGAAGAATCCTGGTATACAGGGCAATTCAAATTCGACCCCCACCATTGGGATCTTAAACTACAGGAGATACGTCGAAGCTTAAATTGGGACAAAGTTGCGTATTCTGGTGCCTAACAAAATACTGTTTTGAAACTTGGAAAATTCCGAGTATTTCCGGAAATATCGGGAAAAAACTGAAAATAGGAATTTTCGTTTTTATTTTTGTCTATCGTTATTTGACAACAGCTCAAAACCAAAAGTAGATTTTCATTGATACTTTTTTTCAGCTACACGTTTTCATGTTCAGATTTACTATCCGACGTTTCGACTTCTGGCATTCATCATCAACTTTTTTTTTCTGTTATGGGCGCCATTTTGTTTTTTTTATACAGAAAAATAGTGATTCTCATTCTGATTTCATTGATGTATAATTTGTTATGATTTGCACTTCTGAAACCACAGATATTAAAAAAAAAACTACATCTGAGCTGGTCATGACTCCATCGAAAAATTTTGTTTAATAAACACTAGTTGTCAGAACTCATTAAACATCATATGTTTGCACAAATACTTCAGTCGAAATGTCCTCATTCTCAAATGAAGAAAAACGAGATATGTTGAAACTTTATTATAAATTTGATAGGAATAGTACGAAAACAGCACAAATTTATTTTGAATTATATCCGGAAAGACTACAGCCGGATTATTCGGAATTTTGGACAAACACTTGGCTGAGTACGGTGCGTTTAAAAAACCAAGAATGAAATATGGAAGCAGAATGGAACAAAATTTTAGTAGTAACTTATTAGCCGAGGTAAAATAATTGTTCATTCCATATTCGAAGAAGTGTAATTATTTTTGGTACTTTTTTAGATAAATGCAGATCCTTCCAAATCAACACATCAAGTCTCGGCAGAAATGGATGTGCCACAGACGAGCGTTTGGAGGGAATTAAAAAAAAAGTGGTTTGAACTGTTATAAGATACATATTTCACAAAAATAACATCCAGGTGATCCTGAGAGAAGGATGGAATTTTTACAAACTTCTTGAATAACATTATTTGGACCGACGAAAGTACTTTTTCGAACTATGGTGTTTTTAATAGAAATAATGAGCACATTTGGAGTGAAAATAATCCACGACACTTCAGAGAAGTCAGACCACAAGTTCGGTTTCGTTTGAATGTGTGGGCTGGAATTTATGACGACCGAGTACTTGGACCTCATTTCTTCTCTAATACTTTGAACGGGGAAACCTACCTTCGGTTCTTAAGAAACGAATTCGAAGAATATATGGATACGTTTCCCCTTGTTCATTATAACAGCTGCTGGTTTCAGCATGACGGGGCTCCTCCACACAATAAAAGAGCAGTTTGCGAATATTTACACCTAATAGGTGGTTAGGAAATTCTGGACCAGTGAGGTGGCCGGCAAGGTCACCTGACCTTACAGTTTTGGATACTTTCTTGTGGGGCACTTTAAAGAACAGAATCTATGGAGAACAAGAATATGACACAGTAGATGAACTCAGAGACAATATCATTACGCAATTCAGGTCTATCAGAAGAAGGGATATTGTTAGGGCTGTTCTTAATTTGAGACGACGAGCTCGGTTATGTATTCAAGAGGAAGGCCATCATTTCGAACACTTGTTGTGATACTTTTTGTACATTTTTTACAAGTTCATGATTTCATTCTTGTTTTTTGAAACGCACCGTACTCAGCCGTGTTTGCCCAAAATTCCGAATAATGTTCTATCCAGCTGTTGTCTTTCCGGTTATAATTCAAAATAAATTTGTGTGGTTTTCGTACTATTCCTATCAAATTTATAATAAAGTTTCAACATATCTCGTTTTTCTTCATTTGAGAATGAGGACATTTCGACTGAAGTATTTGTGCAAACTTATGATGTTTAATGAGTTCTGACAACTAGTGTTTATTAAACAAAATTTTTCGATGGAGTCATGACCATCACAGATGAAGTTGTTTTTTTTAAATATCTGTGGTTTCAGAAGTGCAAATCATAACAAAGTATACATCAATGATATCAGAATGAGAATCACTACTTTTCTGTATGAAAAAACAATATGGCGCCCATAACAGAAAAAAAAGTTGATGATGAATGCCAGAAGACGAAACGTCGGATAGTAGATCTGAACTTGAAAACGTGTAGCTGAAAAGAAGTATCAAGGAAAATGTACTTTTGGTTTTGAGCTGTTGTCAAATAATGATAGAAAATAATAAAAACGAAAATTCCGATTTTCAGTTATTTCCGGAAATACTCGGAATTTTCCAAGTTTCAAAACAGTATTTTGTTAAGCACCAGAATACGCAACTTTGCCCCAATTTAAGCTTCGACGTATCTCCTGTTGTTTTAGGAGATCCCAATGGTGGGGGTCGAAGTTGAATTGCCCTCTATATATGCCTTGAGCGTAATATAATAGAATAGGAGATTTTTATGTAGATGACTTGTTAACTGGTGGTGAAAGTATTGAGGATACAGCACGCATGTGCAGAGACATTTGAAAGCCAGGATATTTTGATTTAAGAAAGTTTTTTCAAATTGTCACATTACTTATCTGACAATAATGCTGAATCAGAAATTGTCAATTTTGGTGATAATGAAAACGCCAAAATACTTGGGCTTATGTGGTGTCCAAATTCGAGAGAATTGACTTATAAAATAAAAAATTCTCAGCCATCCTCAAACATTACAAAACGTGTTATTTTGTCAGGAATATAACAGGTTTTCGAACTTGCTACCCAAAAATAGATTATCAGTCTACCAGCAGTAAGAGCAAATGAAACAGCACTTTTGGGTAAGGTGGACTAAGGAATATGTATCTGAGCTCCAGGAACGATCAAATTGGAAAACTAATATGGACAGTTTGAAGGAAGCATGTGGTTTAATACTGTCAAAGATGATCATATGTCCGCTTCAGCATGGAAACTGTTTTTTTTTTATATTTTGGTTCTCACGAAAAGAAAAATCTTGTAATGTTCTCAAAGAACATAGTGAGAGCCGAGGAAAAGTTGGTAGGAATTGGTGTTCGTCTTGAATTTTTGCAGACTGTACACCTCAGGAAACATCTCCTGAGGCAGTGAGTTCCAAAGCTTCGCTGTTCATTGGAAGAACGAGCCCTGGGAAAGAGATGTTCGGCATATCTACGACAAAAGGATGTGAAGACTGACATGGAAGGGGTCAGTCTCGATGGGACTGCTAACGGTGGAACGATTGATGATATTTCAGAGTCCATGAAAATATCTGTAAAACAGAGACAGATCGCCAACCTTTTTTCGGTTTTCCAGAGAAGTGAGTGAGCTTGTAATCTCAGTATCACTGACTTGACTAATGGCTCTTTCTCGGGCAGAATCTACTAGTTTCAGTGTGTGTTTAGGGGCTGCCCTCCATATAAGGGAACAGTATTACTGGACAGGTTGGATCTGTGCCTTATAAATCATTGTTGATTTGCTGCATCGTGGGAATGATGGAATCAGCCGAGTAGCCACCATTCGATACAAATCGTGGCTTAGTTAAGAGAGCTTTCCCCAAGATATGCCCATTATATATGGATGAAGCCAATGGTAATGCGAAGTTTTGAAAAACTATCCAAAGTTGTTTGATCATTATTTAATTTTGTTTACTGTTTTCAAAATTATTTCGATTTCTTATAACTTTGTTGAAAAATGAAACCAAGTATGTTTAGATTCCATGTTCATTTATACTCACTCAGTAAGAGTCTCCTTGGAAGGGTTTCAATGGCAACTGTAAACCTCAACAACGAGAGATAATATAATAATTTAGTAAAATTGTCAAAAATGAAACAATAAAGTTTCAAATTTCTACATTGACGAAGTAATATACAGGGTGATTCAAAAGTACTTTGACAAACTTCAGGAAGAGATTCCTCACAATATTCTAATATGAATTACACAAATAAATATATATCCGGAAACGCTTCGTTTCCAAGATACAGGGTGTTGAAGTTTTATTTTTATTTTAGTTTTTTTCAAATAACTCTTGAAATACTGAACTTAATTAAACGAAACTTGGTAATAAGAGGTTTTTGAGGTATCGAATTCGAACCTGATGTTATTATTTCTCTTACTCGTAGGGGGCGCCACCTACACGTCTTTTTCTTTTTTGAAGATTCATAACTTTTTTGAGCGTACTTCTAGCACATTTTTCAGTAAAAAATTTTCGATTCCTCTAAAATATCTACGTAAAAAAGCTACCCTTGTTAAAAGTCGCTGTAAGCAACCGTTTTCTAAATATTTGGACTTGAAAATTTCAAGTCAATTATTTGATAATCGATGCATGTGGAAGTTATAACCAATATTTTGCATTTTTCACAAGAATGCTTTGGAAAAGAATTTGACGTTTAAGTGAGTAGTTTTGGTAATTACATATTTCGTGACAGTTGAACATTTTGTTGAAATTTCCGTAAGTAGAAGTAGAAAACACTAATTTTGAAAAAATGGATTATTTAAACAATAATGCTCATTTAGCCGATATGCATTTCGTTTATGGCCTTGCGGATGGCAATGCGCGCGAAGCAAGACGTATTTACCAGAAGCGATTTCCTACTCGAGTACTGCCTTCAGCTCCAACATTTGCTAGTTTCCACCGTCGCACACAGGCGAATTTCCAAGAAATTGTGGTCAAAATCATAAAATATAATAATAAAGTTCGGGTTTTCTGGAAATTATTATGTGTAAATATTTCATTTGTTACCAGGCTTCAATGACCCATCCGTATCGTAGAACAGCTAGCATTCCGTTTGATATTCTATCAGTTGAAACTTGATGCTTGTGGAAGGTGGATGTTAGTGATTGTTGTGAGCTTCGTTAATAATTGTTGTTTGTAATTAATTTCTGAACCTGTGTGGTGAAGTATATATGACTAAATTGATATGGAGCCCGTTGCTGGAGGTATGTAGAATATTGTCATGTAAAATATATGAAGATTTTGTTCAATTCATAGTAGCTATTGAAGCTTTTGAAAAGAGGAGCGTTTTCAATCGTAACAAATAAATTTTCCCTTTGTTCTCCTAAAGCAAAAAGTTATGCATTAACTTTGATGAAGATGCGATTTGATGATGAACACATACTTTACGGTCAACAGAATTGGATTATGAAAAGAACGGTTGCGATAATTTGCGATGTTGCGAAATTTTCTTTATTATACTGTAAACTGCCATTTCAAGTAAGTTCACCTGCTCTTGTTGCAGGTTCGCAGTCTAGTTACATTTCATACACGAGAAATGAACTAGTTGACTTTCTAATAAATTGTCCATCGACTACTTTAGCAGAAAACTGTACTGACCTGCACGAAGAAGTCAGAAGAGCTACTGAAAGTACCGAATTATCAGCGGAAATAAAACAAACATTGGCAAATTTTTCTTCTCAGTACGAAAGCAAATGGAATGCGTCATCTAGGATCTACCAGGCATTTCAAAATAAAAATCAGTCGTGGCTAGAAATTGGGATCGAATTTATATGTATTCCTGAACCATTTGCAATTCGCAAGGGTAGTGGAAGACCACCAGCAGTTTTTTCAGGAAGTAGTGAAAGATCCAAGACAAGAAAAACTGAGGTCCAGCGATCAGAATACAGATCAAGAATTGAGCTACGTGGCTCAAATGCAACTTCGAGCAAAAGGAAAAGTAGATTCTGCAGCTGTCATGAAAGACATATTATTCTCTACGCCCCCTCGTGCGACTAAATACAGAGAAGCCTATGTCAAAATTACCCAGACTGTTATTCCATATTCTTCAGATAAAGCCTTATCGATCATCAGAAGTGCAGCCAAAGATAACAATAGCAATATTTATCCCAACTTCGAAAATATTACAGCAGCAAACAAGAAGTGTTATCCTGACAATTTATAATTCTCAATTTTGTAGCATCGATAGATTCCACAAAAATGTACGAATGTTCCTGAAGGGACCATTTCAAGTGATATACACTGGATTACTAGTAAAATGGTTGTTCTTTATTAACAGAAATGACCCATTTAAGATTATTTTGTACAAGTTTGATGTATTTATCGATTCTATAAAATTCAGAATTCTACATAAAAAAATACGGAAATACACTGTATTTTATCAAAGTTTTGACGCAAAAATAGTACTAAAATTTAATATGTATAGACTTATATACAAGTACCACCTTTCCGCTATGACAAATGTGAAAATTTCCCTCAGAACAGAAAAAAATATATTTTGGCCACAATTTATTGGAAATTCGCCTGTCTGCGTCGTTTGGCAGAAACAGGTAGCTTTAAGAGGGCAGCTGATATTATTGGAAGACCACGAGCAGTCCGAACCCCAGAATTGGAAGAAGCTGTTTTGAACGCTCTCGAGGAGAATCCAGAAACAAGTACAAGAATAATTGCTGAAGCTGTCAATTCTACTCAGTCCACAGTTTGGAGGATTATCCACGATCAACAGTTTTATCCATACCATATTCAAAGGGTACAAGCTCTTTTGCCACGAGACTTTCCCCAACGCATTACTATGTGTCAGTGGTTTTTGAGAAAATTGGCTGGAAATCCTCAATTTTTAAGATATGTACTCTTCACGGACGAGTCAAACTTCTCCCGAAATGCTATCACAAACTTTCATAACAACCATGTTTGGACTCTCGAAAATCCGCATGCAGTTAGTGAAAGGCATTATCAGTATCAATTTTCTGTAAATGTATGAGCGGCAATAATTGATAATTACTTGATAGGTCCTTTCTTTCTTCCGCTCCGACTGAATGGCGCAACTTACAGACACTTTTTAGAAAAGGAATTGCCGGGACTACTTGAGAATGTACCATTAGAATTTCGTATCCGCATGTGGTTTATGCATGATTGGGCTCCGGCCCATTTTAGCGTTGGAGCCAGGGAATTCCTTAACACAGTCTATCCAAATCTATGGATCGGTAGGGGTGTAGAAGAACCTAACCAGCCGTGGGCACCAAGGTCCCCAGATCTAAACCCGATAGATTTTTATTTTTGGGGACATTCGAAGTCACTAGTTTATAAAACTCCAGTAGCGAACGAGAAAGATCTTAGAAACCGAATAGTAGACGCATGTGAAACAATAAGGAACACACCAATAATTTTTGAGCGGGTACGAGATTCAATGACTAGACGACTGACTGCCTGTATCTTCGCTGAAGGTGGACACTTTCAACAATTTATTTGAATACAATTTAGTTTCGTTTATTTTAGTTTATTCTACATATTCAAAATTTCCTGAAATAAAATGTCGACATTTCTTGCAAATTTTATTACTATTAATTATTACTATTGAATTATTATTATTAAATTACTATTTCGCTTAAGGATGTCATAAAGGAACGTTCCCAACAGTAATGACCTCTTCAAGCGAGTAAAGTAATAGAATAGGTGGCGCCCCCTACAAAAAAAACAAAACTGCTTACTTAAACGTCAAATTAATGCAAATGCAAAATAAAGGTAATAATTATTACATGCATAGATTATCAAATAATCCACTTGAAATTTTCAAGTCCTAATATCTACAAAACGGTTGCTTACAGCGACTTTTGACAAGGGTAGCTTTTTTACGTAGATATGATAGAGGAATCGATTTTTTTACTGAAAAATGTGCTAGAAGAACACTCAAAAAAGTTATGAATCTTCAAAAAAGAAAAAGACGTGTTGGTGGCGCCCCCTAAGAGTACGAGCAATAATAACATCAGGTTCGAATTCGACACCTCAAAAACCTCTTATTACCAAGTTTCGTTTAATTAAGTTCAGTATTTCAAAAGTTATTTGAAACAAACGAAAATAAAAATAATACTTCAACACCCTATATCTTGGAAACGAAGCGTTTCCGGACATATATTTATTTGGACAATTCATATTAGAATTTTGAAGTTTGTCAAAGTACTTTTGAATCACCCTGTATATCTGCTCACTAAATCCGGGACTGATTCTGAATCTAAATATTGGCGGGAAACAACTATTAAATGTGTTGAAATAATTGTAAATGAATAGGATAGGATTTTTCAATGACTCCATGACTGACAGACTCGGGCATGAGACTTGAAGAAGCAAACATAAGACTCAAGACTGAAATCTATTACTTGAAGACTCGAAGATAGAAAAAATACTCAAATATTGAAAGTCTCAAATCAAAGACTCAAGCCAATGACTGAAAGACTGAGGCGACGATTTATGGCAGAAAATGACTCAAATTAGGTACTCAAAATTTCTAGTTGTACAAGATTTAAAATATAATAATATAATGTTGTTGATACTGCAAATACAAGCTATGTCACGAAACATTTATTATACAGGAGACTGTAAAATTATAAGTACTACATAAGAATTTCTACAGGCGATTATTTTGGAATTTCTACTTTAAAGGACCCCGCACGTTTCTTATGGAAAATGGGTCCCAGTCGAATTGGCTGAAAAGAACCCCGCACCATTCTTATGGAAAATGGGTCCCGGTGATATTCGATGAATTTTTGATATGATGTAGTTCAAGTCAAGCTGATCAAAAGTGTCCATGGGCCCAACTCAATCCTATGGCTAGTTTTAGAGATACAGGGCGTGAAAGTTGGTAAGTGGCCATTTCTTTAAAATAGTATTGCTTTCAGGAAAACATCTGAAATAAAAATATTTTTCACGACAGATATTGCTTACCCATACAGCAATACTTCTAGACTGGTTTTTGATAAAAATATTGTTGGATACAGGGTGAGTCCACCACTATTCAAAATGAAATTCTAATTCAACCCTACGAAGTGAAGATGTGACCAAACCAAGTATCACACTGATATGCTCATCATTTGAATATGTCAAAATTGATGAATTCAACATTTTGTACAGGGTGAGTCAAGATGTGACAGTTTTTATGGTGATATTTTGTATAATTTTATTTTATATTTTTTGCTTTAGGGATACTTGACCACCAATCATTCAACATATTTGTCGAACAAAATTGATATTCGGGGTCACCACGGAGTGGGCGACATCTACATTTCGAAATTTGTATATAAAACTCCGGGAAAACAAACATTCTGCCATAAGATCGCGTGTTAATAAATTAGTGATTATTTCTTTATCATTCTATATTTGGTTCAATTTTTTTGATTTAATTGAAGAAGCATAGCTTTGATGTGACAAGTAAGCCAAGAAAAAATTGTCCAGTGCCACAATGCAAGAATTATTCGTATGCAAATGTCTCAATGCACTCTCTTCCCAGAAACCAGAAATTAGCTAAAACATTGGGAATTAAACTGAAAATCGGGAAACTAATTCATAAACATACGTGTATTTGCATCCGTGAACAGCGTGAACTCTTTATTTTGAATGTTTTCACATCTAGTGAGAGAAATTTGGTTTATAACTGGCGTAAATCAATCCATTTATTTTCAAGACACAGCATTAAAATAATTGATAAAAATTGTCATTTCATCTCAAAAAATTGCAGAAACGAGTTCACTGAGGCAACGAAATAGAGGAATAAATGAAGTAATACAGGATTTTATAATAGTAATTGTGTTTGTTAACTTCAATACTTGACAAGGACGATCAAGGTTAGACGCTGTTGAAGTTTCAGGATCACGGGCCATTTTCCGTTCAAACACTACTGAAACATTGCAACCAAATGAATTTTCACTACAGGCATTTATATAAAAGCACTCCAAAGTTGAGGTAGAAGTAAAATTCAATAATTAAAAAAATATCAAAAAGTCGTCAACTGTCAAGAAAAGATAATTAAATGACATTTGCTTTATTTTCCCGGAGTTTTGGAGCGCCACCTGATGTCAATGGTGATCTCGAATACAGTATGAGACAAACACAAGGTGATGACAAAAACTGCGAAAAGGAGATTTTTTTATAACTCATCCTGTAATTGATTTGCTGAATTTTTGATATGATGAAGTTCAAGTCAAGCTGATCAATAGTGTTCATGGGCCCAACCTTGAAAAATAAACAGTTTTTTCTCTACAAGGTGTTGAACGGTACCGTTTCAAACACTTTGATCTATATTTGTCGATTCGTTTCATTTATATTAAAATATTTTTAAATTTTTCATATCCAGCTTCTCACAAAAGGAAAATTCCTGTTACGTCCAGGGAACATCGTGTGAAGCAAAAAAAATCTTATTGATTTTTAATTTTTGAACATTTCAATTCTCAGGGAACAAATATCTCGGTAAAGAATTCGAATGCTGGGTTGTTCAGTTTAAAAACAAATAAAATCTAAGAGAGAGCGAGAGCGAGAGGAAAAGAGAAGAGAAAGAGAAAGAGAAAGAGGGTGGGGTGGTACGGTGGGTTTTCAGACTTCCAACAAACTGGTGGGAAAAGTGTATTTTTCATGTTATCGCAACGAAACTATCGATAGACTACCACATGCCTCGTTGGAAACCAAGTGTATTGTTGATGAACACTATTAATCAGCTTGACTTGAACTTCATCAAATCAAAAATTCAGCAAATCAATTACAGGATGAGTTATAAAAAATCTCCTTTTCGCAATTTTTGTCATCACCTAGTGTTTGTCTCATACTGTATATCAATTTTGTTCAAGAAATATGTTGAATGGTTGGTGGTCAAGTATCCCTAAAGCTCAAAATATAAAATAAAAATATACAAAATGTCACCATAAAAACTGTCACATCTTGACTCACCCTGTACAAAATGTTGAATTTATCAATTTTGACATATTCAAATGATGACCATATCCGTCTGATACTTGGTTTGGTCACATCTTCACTTCGTAGGGTTGATTGAGAATTTCATTTTGAATAATGCTGGACTCACCCTGTATCCAACAATATTTTTTATCAAAAACCAGTCTAGAAGTATTGCTGTATGGGTGGGCAATATCTGTCGAGAAATACATTTTTATTTTAGATATTTTCCTGAAAGCAATACTACTTTAAAGAAATGGCCACTTACCAACTTTGACGCCCTGTATCTCGAAATCTAGCCATAGGATTGAGTTGGGCCCATGGACACTTTTGATCAGCTTGACTTATCAAAAATTCATCGAATTTCACCGGGACCCATTTTCCATAAGAATGGTGTGGGGTTCTTTAGTATAAGGTAGTTTATGATGTCCTGATCAAATGTCTCCATAGGCACAACGAGATCTAATGGACAGTTTTTGAAATACAGGGTGTCAAACATGAAGAGGCAGCGTTGTACTTGCCTTTAGAAAATCAATAATGTGGCGATCACAATCTACTGTTAGCAAAATTACACCACCTTGGCTTCAATGAACATTCTTTGAAATTGATGCAAAGCTACTCACTAGGAAGAACTCAAATAGTAAAATACTAAAATGAGAAGTCTAATCCCAAATAAGTTGTATCTGGAGTTCATCAAGGGTCAATACTGGGCCCTCTATTATTCTCTCTATATACCTCATCAAAAGTCATTTCTACGCAGATGATACCCAAATAAATTACTCCTTTGAAGTGAAGAAATCAACGTCACCAACGACATTATAAATGATGATATTTCTTCCCTAGGTGTTTTCTCATATAACCTATTGCGATATAGTTTATGGTCCATGCATAACAAATCTACTACAGCGAATACAGAATAGCTGTGTTAGGTTAGTCTATAACCTGATGAAAAATCAACACGTATCTGCTAAAGGATTCGAATTAGGCTGGCTCCCCGGTTAAAGAAAAACGTTTTCTAAATAGTTTTGTGCTCTACTCGAAAATTATTAAATCAACATCTCCCTCATATCTCTTCATAAAAATAAAACTTAGAACAGACATTCACAACCTAAATATCAGAAAAAAAGATACGTTGACTATTCCCATCCACAATTCAGCTTATTTCCAAAGATCTTTCTCTTATGTTGTCTGCAAGGTTATGAACTCATCGGTCCCCTCTCATTTCAGGAATTTGTCTATTAGCACTTCAAAAAGGAAAACAAAAGTATTGCTACTTGATAACAAAATTAACTTGAACTTCAAAATATGACCAGCTTAATTAATATGGATATTTTTGTACTATAAATGTGTTCTCTTTTGTTATAAATGTATGAATGATTTTTATTTTATTTTTCTTCTATAGGTAGGCTATATTGAAAATCACTTCTATTGTATCCCTGTGATTTATGGCAGTGAATATAGTCCTTTTCAATAGGACCATTTTTGTACATGTGTATTTTTCTGATGTTATTTTATTTCTCCAGTTGTGAAGTGGCTTATTGAATTAACATATTATTATTATAAAACAAGCACCTTCAGTTATATTTACGAATCACAACGTCCAATTGGACCCCGTTATGCAATAGAGACCCAACAAGCATTACTCATGTTTTGAGATAATCAAGAAAAACTATTTTGATCTGTATTGAAAATAATTTATTATCAAACATGAGTATATAAGTATGAAATGAACTTTTTAATGAAATATGAGAAGGCAACACAATAATTTGAAGAAAAAAATAACTCAAAACATCTTGGGAGTAGAGAAAAATCACTTGGTTCTCTGTTGCTTAATGTTGATTTAAGAAATTTCTTCTGGTTCAAAGTCTATTTCTCCATTGTACCCGTCGATGTCTTCATCAACAGTTTCGTCTCCAATGAGATTTGTGTAAAATGGATGATCTGCGACCGAAATGAGATGCATATAGCTTTTGATGTCCTTCAGTTTTAGTGCAGCAACAGGTTTACCATTCGGTCACAATGGTTCTAAAAGGTTAGAAAAGGTATTCGTAGGTTGTTTTCCTTTGCCCTTTTTTATGTTTATTTCTTTGTATGCTTCAGTGCTTCAGTGCTTCAGTGCTGAGAACTTTACAAAAATGCTATGAGATTTTTGTTTTGTAACCTTAATAGCCTTCATATGTAGCCAATTAATTTTTTCAGAATCGCAACTTTTCTTTCTATTAACAATTGCCTTTTCTAGCTTACGGGTGCTTACAAAGTCTTCGTTTTCCATTTTAGTGACATTAATGGGTCGTTTTTTTTCTACATGTTTCCATAATATTTATGTAATCTTGCGGGGAGTAAATTTTGTTGAGTTTTTTTATAGCACATTCGAGGTCACCAAAGTCACTATCATTCGGCAGAAAGCTATGCCCGGAAGTTAAAAATTTTAAAACGATGCTTTTTAAGTGGACCGATCCCTCTAGAATGCATTTTTATATTACGGTTCTGACCGCCACAGGAATCGCTCCATAAAATCAAATTTTCGACAGACTTAGGAATATTGCTTTGAATGTACTTTTTAAAGCACGATCCTACTTCCTGGGCACCTCTACCAGCTTCTCCTTCAATCCACAGATGAAAAGTAGATTTTTTTTGGCTTCCTGCATACAACCCACAGTTATATAGCCATAACTGTCTTTTGTAGAAGATAATATTTGTAGTCAACCTGGGCAATGGAAGAGTTTTCTGCATATCAAAAGTGATGGCTTCGGTTTTTTCGTCTTCTGCTGCTGTCTTGAGGTCATCATTTATGCTTTTTCTAGCCAGTTCTGCTTCCTGCAAGTGCATATTATGCTCACCAATGAATTTGCTCTTCTCTTGTTCTTCAGCAAAATTTTCAATTTTTACCTTATAGGTGTCGCATTTGTTGCATGTGTCCTTCTTAGGTTTCTTGACTTTTAGATTAAACTCCGTTAAAAATATATCTTTGTATGATGAAAAACTTACAGAATTTTCATTTTCGAGTTTATACAGTTTATACATTATTGGTAAGGTCGTACTCCAACAATAATATTAAAATGACAAGTGTCAGAAATGTAATAAAACAATTTGCTACAGAGAACCAAGTAGATTTGGATCCCATCATATATTCATTTCAGTTCAGAGAATAACGCAATATAGATCCAACAGACTCTGGCTCTTTGTTGCAAATCTTTTTTCAAGATTTCTTAGTTTTTCAAAGTAGATCTATTGCTCGCAAGATGGCGCTAGAGATGATGATCTCTGGTTCTATATTGCAAACCGATGAAGACATAAAATTAGGTGTGTCTGGTATTATTGTTTCATATTTTTACAAATTGTCGGTTGGTTCCTTATTGCATAACGGGGTCCAATTAATTGTCATCAAATAGTCCGAAATCTAAAAATCCAAGTTAGTTTGTTAATCTCATAAATATTCATAAATTGATTATGAACTTCTACATAGTATTTATAGACACCAACAATACTTTTTTTGCACTATGACACTTCGGAATAATTGATATCCGATGTGTGCATTCATCAATTTTTAACAATATGAATTATGCATCATTGATCAGCAAACTGAAAGATAATAAACCACAATCTATTCATATAAATTAAGATTCACAACACCCACACGTTCAGTGCCTGTTAAGGTACCGGTTCAAGCAAAGGCCAAAGTGTATGGTGTGGGTATACAAATGTTACTAAAAAACTGTGTTGGTCTCTAGATAGGTAAACCTATAATTTCGAAACATTAAAGACATCTACTGATGTTTGAGAAATTGTGACGAATATATTTTTTTTATTTCGAATTTTGTCACATAATGCGAATGATAGGTAGGCATTTTTGCATCTAATGAACATTGATATTCCATTGATATTCCATTTTTGTCAACTGGAGAAACTATTCACTTATAATCTCCCAAGTGCTCGGATTATTGCCAGAAATATTTCGAGTACATGAATTTTCTTAAAAAATTTAAGAAAAATACGAGATAAAAAACCACGCACACATCTTATGGTGAAAATGGCAGGATTTTTGATATGTTTCAGCTGGAGTCATCCTGAGTAAAAGTCTCCATCGGCCCAACACGATTGTATGACCAGATTCGGCGCTCATTAATTTTGTGATTTTTGGAGAAATTCAGCGGAATAAAAAAATATCAATATCTCATTCATATTCAATATTGTGTGCGACTGGACATTCCTAAAATTCGTGAAATACTTTTACATAATACAGAAAAACACTGCACTGTTTTTCTACAGGGTATAGCCAACAACATACTCAACTCTACAGAGAATGAATTCGCCTACGAGGTTATAAGTTTATCATTGAGGATCAATCAGAATGGTTTGTTGATCGACCAAAATATAATGAAGCTATGAATACAGAGTGTTTGCAATAATGAAGGGTCCATATTATATACAGGGTGGCCCAATAGTGTGAGGAAGTGCAGTATCTCGCCTATTATGAGGAGTATGAAAAAATGTTCTAGGTAGAAGTTATACGGTTTACTTTGCTGCTTGTTACAGAAATATTTGGAAATATGGAGATTTTCCTTAAAGCGGTGCAACACAAAGCATCAATTCTTTAAATATACCTCCCAGTAAATTTTCTCACCATTGAACTGAGCAAACCGTTCTACATAAGAAAGTTTTAATTTTTTTCGAAAATTTCGCGGAGTGGAAAATACCATCATAAATACTTACATACATACATACATACTGAACATAATTTATACAAAAATTTTTGTGTAATGCGCATATTATGAACAATAGGTTTTTTTATCAAGCCCTAATTTAATAACTCCTTGCCAATGATTGAATTCTCCTTGAATTCAGATAGATAAACTCAGTTCATTCAGTTCAAATAAATAGTAGACTGAAATAAACTCGATTTCCTCAGAACATAAGATATATTTCTTTGAGTTACTCAAAGAATATATTCATATTTTATAGCTTGCTGAATCCTACAAAAACACAAAATAAATTATTTGGCGCCCACTATTGCCGAACTTGGGTATTATGACGTAGTAAATAGAAAATGACTTCAGTTATCTGTTGAGGACTAAGTCATGATTGAATTCTCGAGAAGAACACTTTGTATTTTCAGTTGCATAAACTTCAATTCTGATCGATCATCAATAAAAATTAACTCAATTAACTCATAGTCTCGAAGACGAATTCTTTCACCAAAATATTGAATATATTGGAAAGTACCCTGTAGAAAATGTTTTTCGTTTATCTGAATTCTATCAAAAATAATAGAATTCGTGATTTGGAGTGATTACATGTATATACAGGGTGTAACATAAGTACATTAATATATTCAAGTGACGTATTCCTGAGACAATTTTAAGAAAAAAAGTATATATAAACCGGAAATGCTTCGTTTCGGAGATACAGGGTGTTGAAATTGAATTTTTTTGTTCGTTTTTTAAAAGTAACTTTTGCAAAAAATAAGTTATTTGCACGAAATTTGGTACCCGGGGTTTTTTTGACGTGGGAAATCATAATTTCGAATTAATTTTCATGTAACATCTAGAGGGCGCTGCGTTCGCTGTCATTATTTATTTCAAATTGCCCTAACATTTTTTACAGTGAACTTTTGGTACTTTTAATGAAAAAACCTTATTCCCATACCTTTTCCAAGTAAAAAAAGTACACTTCCTCAACAACGCTGGAGGTGATCGTTTTCGAGATATTTACAATTTTCTATATCGATACATTTTACTTAGCTCCCAGGGCGCTAAGTGAAGTTGCTGAGAACATTACAAAAACTAAGTATGTGGTAGATCTCGTCAAAATAAACAACTTTTTTCCTATGAAATATTTATCGAAAAATGATTTGTTTTTGAGATACAGATGGTTGAAAATTTCCAAAACATGGTTAGTTTTCGTTATTTGCAATTATATTCATCAAACTTTAAACACAGACTTCTTTCAAACTGAGCATTTTCAAACTGCTTAATCAATCGAAGTTAAAAAAATTGTCAGGTTCAATTATTCAATTAGAATGTGCTACATTTCGGAGTTTGTAAAAGAAACAATTCGGAAAAGTACTATGATATTTATTATGTTTACAAAACATGGTTGGTTTTGTCATAAGTTTTTTTTGTAATTTTAATTATTTTCATCAAACTTTTTTACAGTATAAGACTTCTTCTAAACTGAGCATTATCAAACTGCTTAATCAGTATAGCCAAATTTGATTTCAATAATTTTTGTCACTCTCCGCTTGCAAATTAAGTTAATTAAATCGAGTAGGCTAGGAATGTTTGTTTATAAAAATAGAAGTTCGCTGTCACATTTTTAACTATTCATTGACAAATTCACAGTTCGGAGTTTAGAAAGTAATTTTCTGGTACCATGCCCGAATTTACGAATGCTGATATTGCTGATATGATTTTTGCATACGGCTTGGCTGACGGAAATTCAACCGAGGCCAGACGCATCTATCAGGAAAGGTATCCCCAACGCGTCACTCCTCGTGCAGCGACATTTGCGAATCTTTTCCGGCGACTTTCCGAATCTAGAAGCTTTGAAAGAAAGTCTGCAGTAGGACGGCCACGGACTACAAGAACTGTGGAATTGGAAGAGGCGGTTCTCGAAGAAATTAGTGAACATCCAGAGACAAGTACAAGAAAAATTTGTCAAACTTTAAATGTGAGTCACATGACCGTTTACAGAATTTTAAAGGAACAGCAATTATATCCTTATCATATTCAGCGTGTCCAGGCACTTACGCTACGTGATTTTCAACCACGTATCGAATTTGCTCAATGGCTTCATAGAAAAGTCGAACAATATCCCCAAATTTTATCGAAAATCGTCTTCACAGATGAGGCAAATTTTTCAAGAAATGGTATCATGAACTTCCATAACAACCACATCTGGGCGGAAGATAACCCACATGCGATAACGGAAACTCATTTCCAAGATAGATTATCTTTTAATGTATGGGTAGGCATAATTGGGGATTATTTAATTGAGCCCTATTTTCTCCCCTTACGTTTGAATGGAGATGCTTACCAAAATTTTTTGGAACACGAGCTTCCCCAGCTTATGGAAGATGTTCCCGTTGGTCTCCGAAATCACTCTTGGTTTATGCACGATGGAGCCCCTGCTCATTTTAGTCTGATAACAAGAAATTTCTTAGACGTATCATGACGATGTGGGTAGGAAGAGGAGGCACTCAGCGTTGGCCCCCGAGGTCACCAGACCTCAACCCCGATTTTTTCTTTTGGGGACACCTAAAATCACCAGTTTATGCTAGCCCCATTGCTTGCTGCGAAACGATAAGGATGAGGAGAGTAGAAGCTTGTATTACTGTTGGGGGTCGTCACTTTTAACAGTTGTTGTAATAGTTGTTTGTTCAATTTTTATATGTTCAATTGCCTAATAAATATCATAGTACTTCTCCGAATTGTTTTTTTTACAAACTCCGAAATGTAGCACTTTTTAATTGAACCTGACAATTTTTTTAACTTCGATTGATTAAGCATTTTGAAAATGCTCAGTTTGAAAGAAGTCTGTGTTTAAAGTTTGATGAAAATAACTGCAAATAACTTAAGACGAAAACCAACCATGTTTTGGAAATTTTCAACCATCTGTATCTCGAAAACAAATCATTTTTCGATAAACATTTCATAGGAAAAAAGTAGTTTATTTTGACGAGATCTACCACATACTTAGTTTTTAATGTTCTCAGCAACTTCACTTAGCGCCCTAGGAGCTAAGTAACATGTATCGATATAGAAAATTGTAAATATCTCGAAAACGATCACCTCCAGCGTTGTTGAGGAAGTGTACCTTTTTTACTAGGAAAAGTTGTGGGAATTAGGTTTTTCAGTACCAAAAGTTTACAGTCAAAAATGTTAGGGCAATTTGAAAAAAATAAAGATAGCGTACGCAGCGCCCTCTAGATGTTACATAAAAATTAATACGAAATTATGATTTCCCACGTCAAAAAAACCCCGGGTACCAAATTTCGTGCAAATAACTTATTTTTGGCAAAAGTTACTTTAAAAAAACGAACAAAAAAATTCAATTTCAACACCCTGTATCTCCGAAACGAAGCATTTCCGGACACAAGTTTAAATCGACTTTTTTTCTTAAAATTGTCTCAGGAATACGTCACTTGAATATTTTAACGTACTTATGTTACACCCTGTATAATATGGACCATTCCTTATTCCAAACACTCTGTATTCATAGCTTCATTATATTTTGGTCGATCAACAAACCATTCTGATTGAACCTCAATGATAAACTCAATCAACTTATAACCTCGTAGGCGATAGGCGAATTCATTCACTGAAGAATTGAGTATATTGTTGACAACCTTGTAGAAAAACAGTGGTATTTTTTTATTCTGTATTATGGAAAAATATTTCTCGCAAATTTTAGGAATATTCAGTAGCAGAGAATATTGGATATAAATGAGATATTGATATTATTTCAATCAGCTGAATTTCTGCAGAAATCACAAAATTCATGATTCGGCGCCCTCCAGCGCCGAAATTAGTCAACGATCGAGTTGAGCCAATGGAGATTTTTACTCAGAATGGCTGCAGCCACAGTATATCAAAAATCCCACCATTTTCACATAAGATGTGTGCGTGGTCCTTTCCTGCAATTAATTCAAGCACGCGGGGGATTCGGTAAGAAAATTTCACACCAAAATATATTAAATTAATGCTAAGTTCAACTGACTTAACGATTATTCAAGACAAAACAGGTAATAACATCAGTGGGCCATGAATGGCTTTTGTTGACACTATGACAGATACGCATTCGAATTGAGGCTATCTTAAAAAATCAAAAAGCGCTTGGCTGGAAAAAGCATAAAAGCGCTTTACAAGTCTACTAGACGATCCAAATAACAGACCACTGAACCGCTTCAAATAAATCCAATGGAAAATAAAGCGCTTCATTTATCTGTTGCGGCTGGAAGACCTGTCAGCCGTCAAGCACGTGAAGCATAAAAGCGGCTGCAGGCGCTGCATCCTGTTAGACGCACCCATTGACAGCTTAACCACTAACCAGTTAGGCTCAATTTTCTAGTTCGTATTCGTATTGTTGTAAAGTTCTCAAGGTTTCAGAAGAGAAATATTGCGGAGAATACTTTATAATTAGATAATAAATAATAGAGAAACATTAAAAATATACATTTTGCATATTGCGAAGATAGAAGTCACCCAAAATTGAAATACTTGACAAAAAAATGAGAAATCAATCAGCATAGTACAAAGAAAGCATCTGGAAATTTCAACCAAGTTTTCACGAAATGATAAGTTGAATAAAATTGTTTCAGGCATTAATTGCATGTAGTCAAGTATAGGTAGACATTTGATTGATATATTTTTTTTATCGATGGAGCTATTCATTGTTGAAATGCAAGGAGCCCTTAAAATATTTTCAGACACATTCGAAATATCTAGTGAATACATAATTATGAGATACTATCTCGTCTCATATGAAAAATTAAATTCCATTTGTACATAAAAGCAAAATGTCAACTATCACATGTCAAATATTCGACAGAAAAATTTCCACTTATTAATTTCATCATGGAGGATACAAATTTCTGTAAATTTTTTGGGTTGTCATGGTAAGTAAACGAAAACCAATTTTTTGATTGGCTAAAAAAGCGAGGTGTAAAATTTTCATTGAAACAATGTAAGAATGATCAAATTTGTGTAATATTTTCACTTGAAAAATGAATACGTTTATTGAATTATGGAAACCCAAGTAGCACACCTATATTGCTAAAATATTGTTACAATATTGTGAACATATTGGCGAAATATTTTAAATGCAATATTGGCGAGAAAAAAATGTGAATATTCGGCGATATTGGTCCAATAATACTTGAATAATATTGGCGAAATATTCTTGAACTAATATTGGCCTCAAAATGTTCGGCGACATTGGTACAATATCGCTGATACAATATTCTGACAATATTGGCAAAATATTCAAAAGTTATATTGTCGAGAAGTAAAATGTGAACATTTTGCGATATTGGTCGAATATTGTTTGAATATTTTAGAAATAGTTTTGGTGAAATATTCTTGAAGCAATAATGGCCTCAAAATATTTATTGATATTGGTACAATATTTATCGATATTGGTACAATATCATTTGGATATATTGGTGGATGTCAATATACCTTGGTAAATTATTAAATGTCTTTTAGTTGATGAAGGTGACACCAGAGTCTGCCTTTCGATCGCCATAACCACTGAGTGAGCTGTCTTGAAAACAAGTTATGGCAAGTATTCAATATACTTTCGTAGGTTTTAGAATACTTTCTATATGTAGAGCCACCTAGCGGATTTTTGTCCAGGTTTGATCATGATATAATTTCAATATGTTTTATTGAATATTCGGCCAATATTCAAATTTCATTTCAATCTTGATGTAGGAAACAATATGAAGACAATTTTGTTTCAACGATATCGATAAATATTATTGAACCAATATTGACCCAATATTAATTAACAAGATTTGTTGAATATTGGCGAAATGATATTTAACCAATGTGTAATCACTCTTGGAGATACAATATAGCTTTTATTCCTAGAATCGATATTAGGGGAATATTGGGATTGGGTTATTTATTCTATATGTTAAAAACGATGTGAAGACAATATTGTTTTATCGATATTGGTGAATATCATTCAACCAATAGTGACTCAATATGAGTTATTACAATTTGTAAAATAAAGTGGAAATGATATTCAACCAATATTCTAACAAACTTGGAAATACAATCTAGTTTTTTCCCCTATAATCGATATGACTGGAATATTTGGATTGCAATATTTATTCTAGATGTGGAAAACAATATATAACCAATATTGTATTATCGATATTGGTAGAAATTATTCAACCAATACTGACCCAATATTTCGTGTGATAATCTACTTTCCAAACTAGTTCAACCAATATTCCACCAATATTATTAATACAATATTATTCTTTGAATATTCACCCACATTGGACCGATATTGATTTTTCATTCACAATATATCTATATTGGCCCAATATGGAACCAAGATTCAGCCGATATGATGTGCTACCTGGGAATAGTTTATCGCTGTTCAATGAAAATAATTTTAATTTTATTGTTAGTATGAATGTCTTAATCGAATATTGACTATTTAGTACCAATGTATTGACTGAAAAAATTAAAATTATTGATATTATGTACTCACAGGATTTTTTTCAGTGACATAAGGCTTATACGTAATTAATGCAGTATGAATTAGGCATTTCATATGACCCATTCCTCTGATTTGAGTATTTTTTTGTTTTTTGATTTTCTCACTCAGATTCAAGGTTTCAGGCTAAACAGTAGGATGTTCTGATACTGGTAGAAAATTGAAGTCAGTCTGTTGTACACGTTTTACTATTTAAGGTATTTGGAGCGGTACGGTATGCACCAAAAGTTTTCTTTTTGCGGCCCATTATACATACGTCGATCATAAAAGTAAATTTGGTGTTCCGACTGTACGATTTCCCCACCATTTCAACCATCCAATCTAGTGTCGGAGGTGCTAGGCAACACTGCTCTGTCGCTAGTGTCAGTAACTTTCATAGTACCGACTATCAGATTGCTTGAAAGTGATTGAAAACTGATAAGTTGTTAACACAATGGCTCGAACCAATTTAGTTCACAAAGGGACGGTTCATTAAAGAAAGCCATTTGAAAAAAAGACGCAATGCAGTCGCAGCGATGTTGGCTGCAAAAAAAAGTTAAAATTGGAAATGATGATCGTTCTTGATTTCTGCAAATGTGTAGAACTTCAGGATAAAAAAATCATGAACTCCGACGCAAATGGAATCGGGCCAAACTAGAAAGAGAGGTAAAATATATTACGAAATCCAAGAAAGTAATGACAAATTTTCTTTGACCATTTTGTTCAGAAAATCATTCCAATTCCACGTCTTCTAAACTTTTCCAAAATTCCCATATAATTATATTCTGACGACAATATGGGCTGGGAGGCTGCCCAATTCGTCAATTCTAGAGTTTCAATTTTCTATATTTCTTGGTCTATTTATGTCCGGATATATTTCTCGTATTTCTTACTAGCTGCAGCGCGTTGTTGCCAATACTCTTGACGTGGTCATTTTTATGCTCTCATCGATCAAAACATTGCCGACTTTGGGAGCTTGTATTTCGACAATCAAGTGGACGAATTTTTCCAGATTAGGTTATTAGCATTGTTATCGAGTTTATTGGCATGTTTTAGTTTTAAATCAAAGGACCCCGCAACAAACCTTAAGAAAAATGGCTCTAGGTGGAATTGACTGAAACTTTGGAATATTATAGATATCAATGTCCTGATTAAATGTCTCCATGGAAGCAAGGTCCAAAAATGGATAGTTTTTGAGATAATCAAGGTCAAAGGCTATCAAAGTGACGTTGTTAGCAATCAGTGGTTGTTCCAACGACTCGATATTCCCGAAATTCGACGAAAACTTGGACCGGGTGGTTTTCTGGGTCGCTAATAACAAATCTGGCGTCAGATTTGGAAAATTCACGTCAATGGCCTCAATATGCCCCCCTCCCCCCAAAAAAAACATTTTTATATTATCGACAAAAACATGACCAAAGTGGTTTTCAGGGTCGCTGATAAGGAATATTGGGTCAAAATTGGAAAATTCACGTGGTTGAGGTCGACTATTTCTTTAAAACCTCCTAGAGAATGCTGATTTATCAGGAAAAATGTTGGGCCAAATGACATGAATTTTCAAATTCTGGCCCCAGAATCGAGATCAGCCCACCAGCGTGGTGAATATTTTTAAAAAGTATTTCAGTAGGGGTAGAGACTACCCGCACCTAATCATAGTGTCACATAGGAGTAGGCTCAACACCTCACGAGGAGTTTAACTGAATTCAGTCATAGCGCCAAAAGGGGTGTGCTCTACCCCTTTTGGCGCTATATCATGGGGTGCGGGTGGTCTCAACTCCACAAAAAACACCTTCATGGACTCTATCGTTAGAACCTTAATTTTTGCAAAAATACTTTCGGTTAAGTGAATCATCATGTTGATCTATTTCTTTCTGCAAAATGTAAAATACTAAATGTTGATATTTATTTTCATTCTTTAGGAATTAATATTATTAAGTACCCAGTAAGGGTTCACTGCACCAGAACCGGTAATCGGTTTAGCATATAGCACTGCCAAGAATGTCATAACAGCTTGGGCAGACAATAAAAGACTCGAGTACTGGCGTAGTCTACCGGGCCTAGCCCATTCCAAAGCATTTATTGCTTTTACAAGGAAAAAACAGGACTCTGACAAACTGCTAGAACTCAGTAGAGCGCATCTCAGAGTTATAGTAGGTTTGCTCACTGGCCACTGCAAACTCAAACATCACATGCATAAAATCGGACTTGCACAAGATGCAGAGAGCTGGCTATGCATGGAGGAAGATGAAACGGCTAAACACATTCTGTGTATATGCCCTGCAGCGGCCAGAACCAGATTCTCAATATTTGGCGATACGACAGTAAGGCCTGGTAAAACCTGGTAAATTGTTCTCCCAATGCAATCCTCAATTTCGTCAAGAGATTGGATATACTGGGAGAAATATAACCATAGGGTGAGCCACAATAGGCCATTGGCCGCAGTGGAGGGCCTGCTACGGGCCCACTTACGTTCAAACCTAACCTAACCCAGTAAGGAATGCAAGACCTTTATTAACTTCAAAAATCCTGCTTATGAGTTATCAACTGTACTTTGAAGTAATTAGGTGTTTCTATACTCACATAGTACAGTATGAAGGATTTTTCTAACATTAAAGTATATCAGATTTTGTCAAAATTCCGATTTATTCTTAAAATGATTGTCGAACGGTTATAACTTTCCTCCATCTTACAATAGCTTCTAATTTTCATAAATAGAGGTCCACCCAATCTGCCAAGTTCAGATTAGTAAACAACAATTTTTTTGTTTGACATTATTTTGCATTCTCATAGTTTTCATACAATTAATGTAAACAAAGTCGTTAAAATCTTTCAGCCGTATATCACTTGCGAATCAACAGACGTTAGTGATTCACAAAAACTGCCTTTTTAAGAAAAAGAAACAGGATTAGTTCAAAGTGATATCGATTGCTGCACCTATTTTATAATTCATAGAGTTTTCGGTTGATAACCAACCTTGAAAACCCATGTACCAAATACGAGAATTCGAAAAAAAAACCTTTTTTAGATGGCCATATCGGGACCACTGACTTGAATTTTCCAATTCTGACCCTAGATTCATTATCAACGACCCTGAGAACCACTTGGCATAGCTGAACACATCAATTTGACAGCCTTTGACCTTGATTATTTCAAAAACTGTCCAATTTTTGACCTTGCGCCCATTGAGACATTCATTCAGGACATCGATATCTACAATATTTTGAAGTTTGAGCCAATTTCACCGAGAGCCATTTTCCATAAGGTTTGTTGCGGGGTCCTTTGTAAGACGCATTTCTTCTGTACAGCGTGTTATTTGAAACAATGATTGCATTTGGCCTATGGTGATATGATTTGAAAGTCTGTTGGGGAGCAACTTTGAGTACAATTATCTCTGATTCTAAATGGATGAAAATTCTCAAAAAAATTCAGCCGATATAGCCACTGTCGAGAAATGTTATACCAAATTTTCATTGTATTTGTAAGAAAACTGTTCTAGCGTTCCAAATACCTTAAAAAACGAGTAAGTGCGAGTCAGTGAATGATTATTGAATGAGAGAGAGAGAGAAATATACTTTATTGTCATAAGAATGATCTTGTTGACAAAGTTTCACTTAACCTAAGCTAAGAAAAATAAAAATCACTTTGTACATATATATCTAAAAATATATAAATGGTCCAAAAAACATTTGAAGTAATGGAGTTTGGATTGAAGTTAGTTTGTATGTATAAAAACATATAAGTCGTGCAAAATACAAATAAAACAAAAAAGTTTGACTTAACCTATATAGACACTTCACATAAGTATAAAAAATGTAAGTCGTAGGTATAAAATACATTCGAAAGAAAATTTAAAATCACGAACAGTTTATTTTAAAAATTATCATTAAAAAATTCTTCTATATTATAATAAGGTCTATCACGTAGAAAACATTTCACAGCGTTCCTAAAGCATTGTAAAGATTTTATTTCTTTTATATCATTTGGCAGATGGTTGAACATTTTAAGACCATTATAAACAATGGAATCCTTCATGACAGATGTCATTGGTATTGGCAACTTAATGTTGCTGGATTGCCTTGTCACATAATAGGATGGAGAAGATTGGAGTTGAGTCAAACGTTTTTTGATTAAATACACTGTTTCCATTATAAAGATAGAAATCACTGTTAGAATTCCATGAGCAGTGAAAAGGAGTCTACAAGAGTCTCTACGCTTTGAATGGCACATATATCTTATGGCTCGTATTTGCAAAATTGTAACATTTTGTAGTAGATATCCACTATATACGCCCCAAAATGGAATTCCATATCTCAGGTGGGATTCCACCAGAGAAAAATAAACAGTCTTCGCTGCTGATAAACTCAGCTCATTTGCGACTACTCTGACTGCATAACAGCCAGAAGACACTTTGTTACACAAGGCACGAACATGGTCTTCAAATTGTAACTTACGGTCGATATGCACTCCTAAAAATTTTAAACTGCTTTTGTTTTCAATGATATCATTCCCAATCGGTATATTGTCAAGCTCACATCTGAAAGTTACTATATTGGTTTTCGAGATATTGAGTGAAAGTCGATTTGAATCACACTAAGTCTTTACTTTTTTCATATCACTAGATATATGATTCTAGTTAAATCATTTGCATTGTCAGAGTGCCAAAAAATAGTAGTATCGTCCGCAAATAGTGTGAATTTTCCTGAGATATTTATACTTGTCAAATCGTTAATGTGCAAAAGAAATAATGTTGGCCCTAGTATTGGACCCTGAAGCACACCACTATATATTTTCGAAATTTCTGAGCGATGGTTGGTTTTCACCATCTGACTGCGACCAGCCAAATATGAGCTAAACCAGCTCAGTATCACTCCTCTGAAGCCATAGTAGGGAAGCTTCTGCAACAGTATTTCGTGATCCACACAGTCGAAAGCCTTCGAGAAGTCACAAATCACTGCAGCAGCAACCTCCCCACCATTAATTTCAGTATAAACTTTTTCCATAAATGTGAAAATTGCATCATTAGTACCTTTGCCACTTTGAAAGCCGAACTGTTCTTTGCTAATGATTTTATGTTTCGTCAAAAATGTAGTTATCCTTATTTTCACTAGTTTTTCTATAAGCTTTCCTAATATGGGAATGAGGGAAATAGGCCGATAATTCGAAGGGTCGTCCGGATTTCCACCTTTATGTAGTGGTATTACCAAGGACACCTTCAGAAAATCAGGAAACCTTCCTGATTGAAATGATAAATTAATCATTTTTGATTAAATTTCTAACGTATTATCTGGTAAAAGTTATTTGAAGTTTCTTAAACAAAGCCAATATTTTTTTTAATTTTACTTCTTTTCAACACATTTTGAGCCCGACAACTAATTGCATTTTTTTATTTGGAAATAATGTGGTGAATTCCTTTATCAATCAATGCTTTGCACCAAAATCTTTAACAAAATTTAATAAACTAAGCATTATTTGTCTTTATTCGTTAGAATAAATTTTTGTTTCAGTTTATCTGATTCACCCAGTGATTCAATATTTGTGTGCATTTTTGACATAACCTCAGAAAGTGATCAACAACGTGAGCTTTTATTTAGTTTCACCTGTCACGGTGTTTGTAATCAAATCTTGCAAGTTAAATTTGACCCACTTCAAGTTTTCCGAACAACTTGAAATCTGGCAAATGCTTATAATTCCGGTGAAAATTTCACACCTCACTTTTAGAGAGAACCAAAACATTCGTTCTTATTTAGATGCCATGGCAACCCAAAAAATTTCCGGAAATTTTTATCCTCCTGGGTACCCTGGCCGAAATTAATAAGTGGAAATTTTTCTGTCAAATATTTGACAGGTGATAGTTTATATTTTGCTTTGATGTACAAATGGAATTGTATTTTTCATTTGAAATGAGATAATATTTCATATTTATGTATTTATTAAATATTTCGAATGTGTCTGAATATTTTCTTCACGATAATCTCAGAATTTGCAAATTCTGATATCAAATTTCAGAAACACTTGAATACACCAGTTGTCTACATGTAAATCAAAGGCGCCGTGGCGAGTCGGTACAGTGTCCGCCTCGTGGTCGCGTGGTCACTAGTTCAATTCTCAGTGGAGCTTTTTTTTTTATTAAAAAAATCAAATTGAAATTTTGTTAAGTGTGTTTTACATATCTATATTTTCATGCATCTTTTTCGTACTATGCATATAAATAGTTCAGGTGAAACCATCGTTAGTTATTTCTTATGAATTGTTGGATGATTTTCATTTCTCGGTGTGAAATTTTCTTACCGAATCTCCCTCGTGCTTGAATTAATTGCCGTAAATTTATCTCGTATTTATCATGTATTTTTCTTTGAAAATTCATGTACTCGAAAAATTTCCGGCAAAAATTCAAGCACTTGGGAGATTACAAGTGAAAATTGCTATTATCTCGGAATTCTGGCTATTTAGGTAATAGGAACATGAATTAATTGCCGTAAATTTATCTCGTACATGAATTTTCAAAGAAAATTACCCTCGTCGCTTCGCGACTCGGGTAATTTTCAAAAAATTCATGTACTCGAAAAATTTCCGGCAATAATTCAAGCACTTGGGAGATTACAAGTGAAAATTACACATCTAATATTTTCGACCAATTGAAGGACTGCACTAGTTCAATTCCCAGAGGAGCAAGAACATTTTTACTTTTTTTTTTTATTAAATTTAAAAAAATCAAATTGAAATTTTGTTAAGTGTGTTTTACATATCAATATTTTCATGCATCTTTTTTGTACTATGCATATAAATAGTTCAGGTGAACCATAGTTAGTTATTTCTTATGAATTGTTGGATATATTTTAGTGTAAAATTTTCTTACCGAATCCCCCGCGTGCTTGAATTAATTGCAGGAAATTTATCTCGTACATGAATTTTTTAAGAAAATTACCCTCGTCGCTGCGCGACTCGGGTAATTTTCAAAAAATTCATGTACTCGAAAAATTTCCGGCAATAATTCAAGCACTTGGGAGATTAGGTACAAGTGACAATGCATTATGAAATTTTTGTTAAGACAAAAAAATGGCAGTTCCAATATAGAAGACGAGTTTTGTGATTATATTCCGATTGGATTCTAAATTGGTAAGAGGAGGATTTCGGAGTCGAAGATCATGAATTTTTTGTCAAATTTTATATATTCAATATGGCGGCTCCAAGATGGAGGACGAGTTTTGTGATCATGGTCCAATTCGATTCAAAATTGGTAGGTGGGGTTTTCGGGGTCGGAAGTTATGAATTTTGGTCAATATTCATGAATTCAATATGGCGGCTACAACATGGCAGACGAGTTTTATGATTATGGTCAGATTCTATTCAAAATTGCTATGTGGGGGGGTTTCGGAGTCGGAGATTATGATTTTTCTCTCAAAATTCATAATATCAAGAAGGCCGACGAGTTTTGTGATTATGGTCCGAGTCCATTGAAAATTGGTATGTGAAGGTTTTTGAGGTCGGATGTTATGAACACATTGTCAACATTGTATTTTGTATTCAAAAACTGAAAACTTTGAGCAGCTAGCTTTTGAATATACGAGGATGTATTGATATCTAGTTAGCCTAGACCAGTTCCCTGCATAAACAAAATATTGCGTTACCATAGCAACGAACAGTAACTTATAAGAAGTGTCAGTGTAAAGTTTGACGTCAAAAAAGTAAACCAGAGTTACGCAATAAATTAAAAGAAAAAATATGTCCACCGAAATTGTGAAAATCGAAAAATTGGAGTATCGAGCCATCATCAAGTACCTGTATTTAAAAGGGTTAAGAGGTAAGCAGGTTTACGAAGATATGCTTAATACCCTTGGTGATCAATGTCCTTCGTATGCGACCGTAAAAAATTCGACTGCAAGCTCCAAAAGAGGTGAATTTTCCATTGAAGATGATGACTGATCGGGAATGCCAGTTTCTGTGTAAGTCCCCGAAAATATCGAAGCAGTTCATGACATGATTTTAACAGACCGTCGAATTGGGCTAAAACGGATATCTGAAGCACTGAATGTTTCATACGAACGCGTTCATCATATAGTTCACGTCAATTTAGAAATGAGAAAAATTGCTGCAAAATGGATCCCCAAATGTTTGAATGTTGACCAAAAGCGTGCAAGGGTAGTAGCATCGCGTTCGATCTGTGCTCGATTTGAAAACGATGTAGACTTCTTAAACCGAATTGTTACTATGGATGAGACTTGGGTACATTTCTACGATCCAGAAACAAAGCAACAATCGATGGAATGGCGACACTCCGGTTTTCCAAGACCTAAGAAGTTTCGTGTCCAAAAATCTGCTGGAAAAGTTCTTGCTTCAGTTTTTTGGGATTGCCATGGAGTAATCATGAATAATTTTTTGGATAAGGGTGGAACAATAACTGGAGATTACTATTCGACATTACTGACCAGTCTATGGGAAAAAATTAAAGAGAAAAGATGCGGAAAGCTATCCAAATGTGTTTTGTTTTTGCAGGACAAAGCCCCTGCACACAAATTTCATGTTGCCATGCAAAAAATTCGTGATTTAGGGTTTGAATTACTAGCCCCTCATTCACCAGATTTAGCTCCGTCCGACTATCATCTCTTTCCTCAACTGAAAAATGTTTAAAAAGTCGTAAATTTTTTTCCAACGAGGAGGTAGTAAAAGCTGTGGAGGTCTGGCTTGCAGAGCAAGAAGAAACATTTTTTTTAAGTTCTAGAGACGTTGCAGGTTCGCTGTAATAAATGTATCCAATTAAAAGGAGAATATGTTGAGTAATAAAATATTTTGTCATTGAAATTTTGAATATATCCTTATATTAAGTTTTGACTTCTGAGGGCTGCCGTTCGTAAGGGGACGACAGCTGGTTAACGGAAAAAACAATTTTAAAAAAATTTTAACAATTACTCACAGAATAACTTTCGTCACAGATGTAATAAAATAATTTTTCACTTCTTAGTGCATTTGAAAAAAAGGTTTTTTTCAAAAATATTTTTTTTCTAATTAATAACTTAAATTAAGCGTCCGATTTTGTAAATAGGCAGCATAGACATATTAGCATTTTCGATGATTGAAATGGTGAAATCTCAGAAATAGTGATTCGAGGAAAAAAGTATTGGAACAATATTCTTTGACAATTCCATGATCTACAACTTTTCTCTGATCTACTTTCTTGATAACGTGTACTTACCGTTTACGAGAAAAATTAAAGAAACGATACTTTTGACGTTGTTATTGTAGATTGTAAAAATATTTTTTAAAGACAAACTTACATTCAAATGCACTAAAAATTAAAAATAATTTGTTTAGATGTGTGACGTAGGTTATTCTGTTAGTAACAGATTCAAAAGATGGTCGCTTTTGTATGCAAACTGAAAACTTACGTCTTTAAAAAAATATTTTTCCTAATTTTATTCCTTGCATTAATTAAATTTGTATAGGAAAAATGTTTTTTGAGATCAGTTAAATATAAGTTTTTGTACTTTTCTTTATGAATGTATTCATAATAATTGTTCATCGGCAAATCTACATTGTTTTCATATGTTCTAATATCATTACTGTATGTATTGCTTTGGTTTTTGAGTAAATCACTGGCCCGTTAAGAAAGTGGTATAAAAAAGAATGTGTTACATTTGAACACCTTCAAAAAGGAATTATATTTATTAAAGAAGTGAACAAAGCCATCAGTGAAATTGTCAAGTTGTGTGCACGTATGAACATACTTGGAAGAAGAATATTTTTTGTATTCTTCGTTCAGAATTTTCTTTTGAATTGTAGCAGAGCGCTTTCAATCAAAACATGTCATCATTAGTGATAACCTGAAAGTAGATGAGTAATGATTGAATTAAAGAACCGTTTGAAAGATTTGAAAATTATGAACAGTGAGGTTACTTTCTCGTCAGGTTTACGAGAGCCGTAAAAATAATTTAAAATTAGGACATATTGAAACATTGTTGTATAAACAGTTAACAGTATATATATAACAGATTCAATTTTCGATTTTAACATATATTTAAGCACAATTTTAAAATGATGTTGACTAAATGCACCTTAGAACATGTTTGTATAAATGAAGTCTGACGAAAATGAAGTGAAATTGAAATTTGTCATTGTTTGACAGTTTGACAAATAAACATTATGAAATGGAATGGAATGTGCGCTTTGGTAAAACAGTTAATAAATGACAGAATCATGAAATGAGTTTGGCAACCGATCCAAAGGTCTGAAAATATCAGTCTAATGAGAACTTCAAATGATCAGATGTACATCAAGGTAAACTAATGATTATGTGAGTGTGATTGATAGAAACATGAAACGAACTTCTAAAAGTAACAAAATCAAAGATCCAAAAAAATTTCAGTGCAATGAGAACTTACAATCATCAGATATCATCAGGTATGCCAAAGAAACAAACATGTGCTTCAGTACCGTTATTTGTAAGTACCTGGGGGGTGGTATTGGACTCCAAACTTTCATGGAGGCCGCACGTAAATAGG
This sequence comes from Chrysolina oricalcia, assembly GCA_944452925.2. Classification (NCBI taxonomy): domain Eukaryota; kingdom Metazoa; phylum Arthropoda; class Insecta; order Coleoptera; family Chrysomelidae; genus Chrysolina; species Chrysolina oricalcia. The sequence goes on from OX101824.2 coordinate 47,044,856, forward strand.
GTTATTCAAAAGTCGGTAGCAATCCTATGGCAACTGCGGAGAATTGTAGGAAACAATTGGGGCACCAATCCAGAGATCATGCGCTGGCTGTACAGGGCAGTCAAAAGACCAAAGATCCATTATGTAGCACAACAGGCCGAAAAGAAGGTTCAGAGGTTGGCCTGTTTGGTAAAAACGGGCGCAATGAGAACGACTCCAACCGCAGTGTTGGAGGTACTGCTGAGGTTGCCACCGCTTCCAGTCTGGATCAAGAAGGAGGCAATGGCAGCCCATTTGAGGATGCGGGACTCGGGAGTCGGGGTGAACGAAGGAGCGATGATAGGTCACGCGGAAATCACGAAGTGGGCGGAACAGGAGATCCCTATCTCTGCCCTCAGAGTGAAAAGCGCACAAGACAGACTGCGATGGAATAGAGAGTTTACTCATACTATTCCGAACAGTTTTTCAAGCTGAAGTGTTCGCCATCCTATCCGTAGCTTCGAGAGAAGAGGAAAAAGATGGATCCGAACAGAGAATTTATATCTGTTCGGATAGTAAGGCAGCGCTCAGAGCCGTCTGCCATCCTAAACCAAGCTCAGCGCTTGTACAGGAATGCGGAGATGCGCTCGAGAAGCTAGCTGAAATGAAGGAAGTTCTGCTGGTATGGGTCCCGGGACACAGAGGGGTGCGAGGAAACGAGGTGACAGACGGACTTGCCAGTTCCGGATCCGCAGCGCCATTATGTGGACCGGAGCCTGTACTAGGCATCGCAAGAAGCCAAACCTCTTCAGTCCTCGACGAGTGGGCAGAAGAAGAGCTGAATAAACTTTGGAGGGATAACACCGGCTGCAGGTAGTCGAAAGACTTCGTGGCCGGCTCCAATAAGTCAAGGACGACATGGCTCTTAGGCAGAAATCGCAAAGCACTACGCCTCCTCATAGGAATACTAACAGGACATAACAAGTTAGGCAGACACCTATCACTTATAGGTATAGAAGACAGTCCCACTTTCCGAAAATGCGAAGAAGACGAAGAAACTTCATCTCACTTCCTTGTCGAGTGTGAGGCATAAGGGAGGCTAAGATTTGGGACCTTCGGAGTTGACAAACTCCAACAAGAGGAACTAATCAACTTGGAGTGGTCGGACATACTGACATTCATTAGGAGGTCACAAAGGTTTGAAAAGGAAAACTAGGAGGATGAACGTAGATAAGTGGAGAACAGGGGATGGCAAAAAGGGTCCATGAGGGCCTACTTGCCTGGCTACGGTTCCGACCTCTCCAAAGAACTACTACTACTACTACCATTATTTGTGAATATTTGAATAAATCAATTCAATGGGTAGTGAACTAATTAAAAAGTATGCCAATAATTTGGATGGTTTGCCAACAAATCAGTCATAAATTGTAGCGTAAAAGCTATAATTCCGAGGAGAATAAAAAAAATATAAATAAAAAACCGTATACATTTTAGACCTAGGACATTATTCCAAAAGTAATCATACAATCTAGAGAGAATTAAAAAAAATTATGGTATCTCATTTGAAATAAGAAAGTTCATAGCAACTTCCAGTATAACCGGAAATGAAAAACAACGAAAACATTTTAGATGAATCTGGAATACCAAATTTAATCTCGAAATTACATTAATTGATAGAAATATCGATTTATCTAGCTCGCCATGAATTGATATGCATATTTATCTATGATATGCTAATTATATAAACTTCAGAAATATACATGATTTAATGCTGGCGTTTAATTATGATGTTACTTCTATTTTGCACAACCAATATCCAGAAAAAATTAATCACGAATTCTCACAATTTGCCATAAAAATTAGCCAAATAAATCATTTTTATACACGTCATCGAGACCAACCAAACAAGTTAACATAAAATCTCACTGATACACAAAGGACAACTGGTCAGGTAGGTATCTCCTTTCTTAATCACATCCACTAACCCAAAAACAAATAACTCATAATGGAATTGGGAGGCACGTTTTATTAGATTATGATTTTTGATTTTGAACCCGCAGGCAACAACAACTGAATCATGAAGACTTCGCAGAATGTGATGGGTAGACAAAGTTTCTATGGAAATATAAACAGAATTGAAAGTTATATAGCAATCAGCACATTTTTTGGTTGAAACAGTGAAAAACTGTATTTGATATTTCTTGCACAATACGAATTCTATTGAATAAGTTTAATTACAATAAATTATTTATGGTGTTGACCTTGGTGAAAATACATTTCAAAAATAAAAAAAAACTATCCAAACATTGGTGCAATTGACGTAGTTTCAGTGAATGAGAAAATTTCTCTTTTCGAATGTAAAGTTTTTTACCTACTACCAATATGTAATATCAAACATTAGTGCGGTAAAGTAAAATTCATTTGTTTCTCTTTTTAAATGTCGGTCTATTCAATGGAAAAGGATAACAAGAATTAATTCATTATAAATTTGAGGATCTACCCGGGATTTATCAGTTAATAAGGTCTGAATTTTTTAATTTCCCAGCAAAATAAGCTGATAAAGTTTTCTCCGATATATCACGGACCTTTTTTGAACTGCACCAGTCTTCAAATCGCTTATTTTCTTTTCCGTATCCATTGCGGGATTTAGCGGGTACTAGGGTTTGTATTGCGTTATTTGCAGCAAGTTCAATATCAGATTCCGCACTTTCATAGTCGGAACTCATGACGATACAATTATTATACTAAACTGAAGTGAAGGCGTCAAAATTGACAGTTTGCAAAATAAATCAACAATGGGCGCAACGCTTGCTTGTTAGATGATTCTAATATAATTAATTTCAGGAATATTGAATAATTTTTGAGTAAATACATTATTGGTAGTAGGTAAAATAATGTACTCGTATGTATTCGTATCGTAAATTCATATTAAAATGGGTTATCAAACTCTGCCTGACGGCCTCGTTTGACAAATTTCCCATCTCATTTCGTAATATGAATCTTTACGACACTTATATCGTAAATATATATTATAGTACCTTGTGTATTGTTAACAAACTTTATCAAGGCGAAATCAACTACTTTTCGGGCATCCTAGAAAGCCTTTTCAATCAGGTGTATAGTGTTTGTTTTCCGAATAAATTTAATAACTAAGCTGATAGACATATTTCCAGCTAACGATATATCTGGACAAGTATAGGAACATTTTCATTCCAAAAACGTTTACATACCTATTCAAGTCAGTATTACCATACAGATCAAATTTCTCTGCTTCCTTCAACTATCAACCAATATGAGGGGAGATATCTACTTTAAATATTGTACAACTAGAAGTTTTTAGTGATCTTAGTCTTCGTTTAGAGACATTCAATCTTTGAGTCTTTTTTGGATCTTGAGTCTTTTTTTAATTTTGAGTCTTTCATTCGAGTCTTCAAGTAATGGATTTCAGTTTTTGAGTCTTATGTTTGGATCTTTAAGTCTTATGTCCGAGTAGTTCAGCAATTAAATCATAGCATGTTTAGAAAAAAACGTATGCTTTGACGAACGCTCGGAATAAAGGTAAGTTCCTATTCTTAGTTCGATTGTAGTTGTTTCTCGCCAATATATAGATTTAGGTTTAGTGACGGGTATTTGGACGATAACAAAGGGGAATTAACCGCCATTTTAATGAAATTGAGTTGCATGCACCAAACTTTTTGTAATGCCGTCTGAAATGTTTATCAAAACATTACATACCAAGCGCCAAATTGCAGTTAGCGCCCTCTGTTGGAGGAAGAACTAAGCGCCAGAAAAGAAATCTGCATGGAAAGGTTTTTCAAAAGAGTGTCACTTCGTTCTATCATTGTTTAAATAGAAGATAGTCAATGCCTATGGAAAAGGCGTTTGACCCAAATGCTAGTGTCATCTAGTGTGATTAGTTACAAACATGAATATTTGACGTCATTTTAAGGCAGGTTTCTTCAAAAAACCCTGAGTTTAATTCTGTCCCATTGTTTCAATCCAGTTACGACATGACTAGGAGGCCAGATCACTGAAGTTACGACATGATTGGATGCGGGATCACTGTGGCTACATGTCGCATCCATTTGAATCCAATATAAATCCCATAAGGTTGGCTAACTATCTTACTTCTATATAAACAATGGTTCTATCTATATGTCCCTAGGATCTTGAAAAAAAAATTGGGGTGCTTGCTTAGCTTTGTGTTAGTGCTACTTCAGTCACGTTTGGTATGTCAGTGGAGTGTCATCAGTACCATTTTGCATTAATAATAATTATTTGTATATTGCCATAACCATTGTCATAACCACATTAGGTGTCATTAATTTTTCTCTCAGAATGAGTGGGGGACGGAAAATATTGGTTGTGTTGGAATACAATTGGTTAAGTGCAGAACTGACAGCTCTGGAGGTAACAGTCTTACTTCTCACTTTCCCATTAAACTCAGAAAAGAAAATAACCTGTTCGTCATTCGCCATTGTACAAATCTGAAAATGGACCTTCAGTAAGTTTAGCAATGCTTAAAAAATATTTCTATGAGAACTTTGATTCGAAGCGCAGAAAGCTTGCTGAAGACACATGCAACCTTTGTGACAAAATAATGCTATTTGGCGAAAGACCATTAATCTATTATTGGTGAAAAATGGATTATATAATCCAGTCTTCCGCATTACCCTATGCAATAGGTCGTCGGCAAGTATCTAATACAAAACAACTACTACCCCCTACTACCGTTGAAGTATATCTGTTAGATTATTCATTATTAATAATGATAATAATCTTTATTAACAAAAAATATCACAAAAAGATTCGTTGTTCAAAATGGTAACTTCAATAAAGCAGCAGAAGCCGATTAGTGCTGAAGCACTTGTTTCAGCATTGAACAAATGAAATCTTATAAGGTACTAATAATATTGAATAAAAATAATTACTAGTTGGAATACCTATGTGTAACAAGGGTTGATGAAAAAAGATTGGCGATGCAGTATGAAATTATAAGTATTAAAATAAAGGATATACCTACATATCATTAATAATAATAATAAAATGTATTTAAAATTCAAAATGTAAAATAAAATCATGTATGTATGTATCAAAGAATGTGTAAAAATAAAAGGTGAATAAACGCTGTAGTTGCTGGAACGTCAGGCTGTTGTTCCGATAATAAAACCACTCCTATCAGCAGTATCAACCTGGTAAGAAAGGATCTTTTCTGTCAGAAGAATTGAGCAATGGACAAACTTCAATCTGCTGAAAATGCTCTTTCGAAGGGCAATTTTTCAGGCAGGTGTTTAGACGACCAGCACCTAAATACAGCAAATGATTCATTGTCCACAGGACTTTGCAAGGATGATTCGAACAACTCGACATCATTAGTCGCCATTTTGTTTCAAAATGATGGACGATTGAATAATTTAATCGTCATATTTGTCGGCCGTTATGAATTTTGATGCCGAAATTTTCCTAGGCAAATATTCATTAGTATACCCTGAGGACCTTTCATACCAAAGTTGGTGCTTTTATCCGCCAAATAACAGTAATTTTGTTAATCCTATTTCATTCTTCCGAATCCTGACAAGGATCGTACATCGACTCTGCATGCGCACTCTCGGTTCACCTTGTATAAGCAGTCGATATCTTGAGAGTACGCCAACGTGTTATTATCTCCAGAAAGGGCGAAGATCTTTACACTAATGACGTGAAACACTACAATGATTAAAGTGTGAAACCTGCCATCGAACACTAGAGGCTGATTGTTTATGAGATGCCAGTGATACTAATACTTAAATTAGGTGAATCAATGTGATTAATGCTCCTTATAGAAGCTGAGAACATTTCCATTCGGAACATGACATGGCACCAATATTTTATTGATTGAGCCAATAGGAAAGTAATAGATATTTACCGACTACCAATATGTAATGTAAAATAATATTAGTTCATCAGTTCTTGTTACTGTCCTTTCCGATTGACGGAAATGAAACAAGAACTAATTTATTATAAACATAAATAAACGCAATGGTAATAATAAAATTGCAATAAGATGGGGCGTGGCGCAGTGGTTAGAGCGTCCGACTTTGGGTCGAAAGGTCCGGAGTTCGAGCCCCAGTTGCGGATGGGATTTTTTAATTTAATTTGACAGATTAAATTATTCAAATCTCGTGGCTGGACTGGGGTGAGTCCTGCATGATTCACTGTTGTGTTCCAATTAACGATGCTGCTCCTAAAGTGGTGCATGGAGTTGGTAACAAAGCCTATCCAGAACACGTGGCTAATGACCATAGCAGTCGAAGCCAAGACACCAGATAAAAAAAAAATTGGAATAAGTAGAGAAAAAATATGTATGACCCTGCATATAAACACAAAATTTAATTGAAATGAACGCGTCAAAATTGACAGTTCGCAGATAGACTGACAAACAAGACACAATAAATCAATAAATCAACGATGGGTATACTTCATAGAAATATATGTTATATACTTACTATACCGAGAGAAATCCAGTTATAAAAGTTTTTTTTCAAAAAAATCTTATAGCTGCTAAATAAACTATTTTAGCAACTAAATGTTATCTGATCAATGTAATATGTAAAGGTTTTAAACGTTAAACGGGTCTTTTTTTCAAAACACTCATTTTGTTTTGAAAAGGTTACCTTTTAGATTCAATAAAGGGCACGATTGTGGTTAAGAGATGGAATTGAAAAAACAAACTGTTTAGCTACTATAATTCACATTTTAACTGTTAAAAGATACCTTTTAATCAGTAAATGGGTGTCGTTTAGCTCTGGAAATGTAACGGATTTTTCCACCACCTCTGATCATGCACCTTCTTCGTCACACACGTGTTTCCTATGATGTTTTATTTCACTCACACATAACAGGCCGTTTCATCATCGGGTCATCTGCGTCATTTCAGTTCTTATTGTCGATCAGTTCACGTGTAGATTTGGTATTGTTGTGCAAGTGCAGAAGTAAAGGTTAAATACACTTTGTGTATAGTCTGTTTCTACAAGAAGTAAATTTCGGGTAAGTGCCTACCTGCGTCTGTGTGTTTTCAACAGTTGTTTACAATGATTTTATCCATTGTTATTACTTGTGGGAGGTTAAAATCAAACAAGTAAGTATTGGGCGAGCTTGAGGGATGCTGCATTCTCATTTTAGATAATATTCATTTGTACGAAAAATTTTGACAGTTTGGCTGGAATTGAATGAAAATACAATTTTTTTAGGAACCGAACGGGTTCAGTAGTACCTAATTCCGGTTCGAACAGAAACGACACAAATTAAATATTTTTCAAAAGGAACATCCTATTATTATTTATAAAAATACTTTTATCTTATGACATGATGATTATTGTTAGATGTTTTTTTCCTATGGGAACCTGAGATTCTAGTTCCTAAAATTTGCAAATTGAATGAAATCAACATTTTTTATATCTGTCGATTTCTTCTAGGGTAGGGTTGCTACAAATTTTGCCACATTCAAAACCTTGGCTGGTGCAAAAGTATTGTAATAATGAGTATTTATTGTGTGAGTATGTTATTTGCTAATAAGATAAAATGTAATGAAACATTTTATCCACAGCTGGAATGTTATAAACACAAATAATTTTTCAGAAAAAGTTCTGCAGTCGCCAGGGTTTGAACTGGCAGCTAAAAGTGATTGAAACAATGTCGCTTTAACCACTCAGCTCCATTTGATTTTTATTAATTATTCTTAAGCATGAAATAAAGTAGTATTTGAAAAGTAAGTAATGATTTTTTTTGTTTCAGATGACTAATTTATTGTATGATTCTTCCCTCTTGTCAACTCTATCCGTGGTTACCAGAAATAGTGTATTTTCAATATTCCCTGATTTAAGAAACACTATATTTTATTGTTGATATGTAAGTTTTACGACCTTTGTTATGATGACTGATTTTTTCTTTTGTGAGGGATTTGAGGTCATGAATTGAAGAAAAATCTATTTCTTCAAAGCCGTTTCGTTAATTTATTTTGACATCTTCAGGGTACTGTAAGAAACTAAAATGGGATTTTTTTTATTAATAAAATAGTTGAAAAAAAAACAAATAATAATATACATATCAAGTTGCCATCAATACTTTTCTAGAAACAATCACTGAACTATGTTCTGGTAACAGATAAATCTTCAGAGTAGATCAAAGTAAATTGATATTAAATCAATTTAAATTTTTATACGTCAGCAAAACAAAGTTCAGTGATTGTTTCTGGAAAAGTAGTAGTAGCAAGTAGTAGTTTATTATTATTTGTTTTTTTCTATTGTTTTGAAATTTAAAAGAAACATCCCCTATTTGTATCTTCCAGTGCTCTGAAGATGTCAAAATAAATCGACGAAAAGTTGACTTTCAACAAATAGAGTTTACTTTAACTTAAGTCCTCAAATCCTACTACTATATTTTAATTTCCTTAATAAATGTTGATCAATTTTTCAATGAGTTTCATTCAATGCTGAACTGTCCACCGATAAGTATAGACAACTAATGTGTCGCTATTTCAGGAAATAATAAAATCAAATATGACGAATCTCTATAACAAAAGTAGCTTTTTCACGATATTTATAGGATTTAAATTTTTTAAAGAGTGCTTATTGAATTCTTATTCTGAAGATATGACACTGGCACTCACCGTGTAGCAACTTCTGTTTAACCTATTTTTCGTAGAAATTCAGAATTGATGATACCTACTCATCAAATGGCAAACATTTTTGCTTCCAAACACTTTGTTTCTGACCAAAACGTTTTTGAATAGCATACGCATGAAAATAACCTTCCTCTAGAGCTCTCATAACATCATTAACGCCAAAACACCGCATCAACTCCTTTAATTTGAAAAATGTCGAATAGCACATGCGGTAATATTGAAGAGTTTTTGAGGATTAATAGTTGGGCAAAATTTTGAAATTTCAATAATTCAATTTTGATAGCCTTTACCTTCATGTGTATTAATTATCCGAATTTTATGATGTACTTTATGCAATAATAAAACTGTTTAAGTTTGTAAAATGATGTTCAACAACTGTAAATCCTCAGAAACTCTTCAAAATCATCTAAATCGCCACATGTGTTATTTAAAATTTTGTGGCAGTATTTAGACGTCAATGAATGCTATTTTCAGAACTGTTCAGTAGGAAATTATTTTCATGCAGGTTATTCAAAAACCGTTTAGCAGGTAAAGGAAAGTTTTTGGATGCAAAAATGTTTACCATTTGATTGTCATACAGTTTTTTTTTAACCACTATATGATATAGTATAATAATGAAATACCAATCATTTAAGTATTACATCAAAAACAAGTCATCTTGAAATGAGTATCTTTTCAATTTTATACAGTCTTCATTTAATATCGAAATGTCAAATATCTGAACATTATATTGAGGACAAGTAAGCTATATATAAGCATCTTTTAATTTTTATAATAACTTAATATAATATTGAAACGCCAGTCATTTAACCATTATATTGGAAGCAAGTAATTTCGATATGACAATATTTTCATTTTTATACGAGTGTACTTTAACAGTTATACAACTTTTTTGAAAAAAATACCCTGATCATTCTGAAAAGGTTACTATGTTGGCGCCTATTCAATTCAGAAATCTTTTAAAGGTTATACAATTTTGTATAACAGGTAATAGATATTTCTCTCGGTGTATAGCATGCTAATCCCGCCAATTTTCTCGTCGAAAAGCATGCCGTGTATGTGACCCGTTTAAGATAGTGCGCATGGTCGTCATCAGTGTAGTTTGGGTAGATCGTTGCCAAGTTTGAAAATCATTTGGTGTTCCGATTCCGAGTTTTGTGTCATGAGGAAATAAAACCCATGACATTTGAAAGAGAGAAATTTGTTAGCGTATTCAGGACCTATTTTAACCGAAATAACCTTTTAGAGATAGATTCCTCAGAATTTTAGGCGCGAAAGAAACTTATTCAATACGAAAATGTACCCTATCTTACTGTAATTATAATGACCGCGCAACAGTGCTTTTTCATCAACAGGAAGACTTGTCACCGAGATCTGTCACTCTTGACAGAGATCAGAGACGGTTTTTAGAATTTCACATTTTGTCTTGTCGTTTTGTGTAGTATTTGTTGTCGTCGGTTCTTTCATAATTCGTGAATTTGCATTAATCTTGTTCCTTTAAGATATTTTTTAATAAAACCGTTTCCTCCTACAGATGATGAATGAACTGTTAAGTGTTGTAGTGTGGAAGTAAAGGAAAAATACCTGAAATAAATTATTTTTGGTAGATAATTGACCTATGTACCTATGCAAATCAAAATAGCTTATTATTATTATAGCTTGACACAAAAGGCATGATTCTGGTTAATGTCTTTAGAAAGAGACCTCAATGCAGAACATTTGAGTGAGAAAATTGTAATTTGAGACATTTTTCTCATGAAAATTTATGTAAAAAAAGCAATAGAATCATTTGAAACCTAATACCGTACCAACATACTGTTTCTGCGTAAGCATATGGTGAGTGATACAACTTTTTGCAAACAAATTTCAAGTTATTATATTGATTTCTGACCTCGGTTCTGACTATTCTTGAATTATTTCTCGATTCCTACAAAAACTACTAAACTTAATATTGGAAAATTAATGTCAATAAGGAAGTGCTTTTCTTTGATGATAAGAAAAATGCTTCTGGTCTCACTTTTTCATAAACCCCCATTACAGAAATTGCATTAAGGTAACAACCAGAAATAATCGTAGAAATAGTGTTATTTTAATTAAAATCAAATGCAGTTACATATTTTGACATGAATTGTTCTATAAAAAGATAAACATTGAGCTTGTTATAATATGGACTCATCCAATTTTATAAATACAAATTTGAGTTTAAGTTATTCATAATATTAGCTGAAATCAATTGTCATAGTTTCTTGTACTTTCAATTTATTTTCCAGCCTAATGACTGCTTGAAATTCTCACCGACTACTTTCCGTAGTTTTTTGTTGAGTTAATCTACAGCTGAAAAGTGATTGCGATACCAAATATCAATGAGTCGCTTCAGAGCGATAAATAATAATAATAACAGTACTCTACTTTCTGATGGCCTTTGCTGAATATTTGGGATCATAAACGTGTGAAAAGATGTATTCAAATCGGCGAAATAGCAGGTATAAGTACATTGAGTTTTCCAATACCTTATTCCCCAAGATTCAGAATCAACAAAGTTTGTTAATCTTTACCATTACCATAATATTTTACTAAAACCGGGCCTGTTACAAAAACACTAATGAAGCGCATGCGCATTGCGGACTAATCCGAACTTTTGACAAATGAGATTAGCATTCTAGAATAAATATATAATATATACTTCTATGGTATACTTCCAACCTTTGCAACATCTATAATTAATTTCAGAAATATTAACGCACTTTGGCCGAACAAAATGCCATCTTGAATTTGGAAAATTCCGAATACACTTTGTCATGGCCACTTTTCCTTCCCTACAGGATGGCGTTTTCAAATTTGGAATACCACGTTTTGTCTTCCAGAAACCATTATCATCTCATTTCAAAACTCACAGCTTTTATAACAGTTCCTTGATCGTCAGCTACAACTCTTCCGCCATTCGCAATTCAGGGTATACCAAAACTATCAAAATGATCCAAATTCTTGTCCAAATTATTATAATTCTGGGTAATATTCTAAATATCTCTACAAGAAATTTTCGAGTTTCTATTACCACTGTATTTAATTCGAACCATGTCACGATTTTCTGAATTGGAAAACACCATTTTTGCCCTCTCAAATTATTTGAAACATTAAACTGTGAGACTTAGACAAGCGAGTGTGACTTTTCGTCTTTGAATATCAAGGCCACCTTTTCCATTTTCTGGTAAAATTTGAATAGAACAATGTTTTACTGAAATCGTTCAAGAATGCCCACTTTCTCTGAGCAACTTCAGGCCTCAAAAAACGCTAATCTAGTATTTTACTCCGTTGCTAAGCAACGAACTCTCTCGGACCGTTTTCGGACCTAAACGGTACAGGAATAGTAATTTACGTAACAAGTCCGGAAAATACTGTTTTTTGGACGAGTAGACCAAATTCTAGGATGAGCGTTAGCGAGTCCTGGAAGTCTACGAGTCCAAAAAAACTGTTTTCGGACGTGTTGCGTACACTATTTTTTCGGCAATCATGTAGAATAACAAATCAATGAAACGCATTTAGTCTAAGAGACGAAGAGAGGTCGACTTTCACCCATCTGTTTAACCGGATGAAACGATTCCAAATTTGAATATTTTGAACATTTCAGTTCTTATTTGTATTAAATATTGAAATTCGAACAGAAGATAAGTACTGATCGACAAGCGTAAGGATGCCTCCGAGAATTGGTTGCTCAGTAGACAAAACCCTGGAGTGGGGCAGGAGCTCAATCGCTCTGCCTTATAAAACAGTAGTCGAACTTTGTCGCACATCTACTCACGCTTTCTATCGTTTGCGCATCTCAGAGGCATACTTACGCTTGTCGATTTGTACCAACAGAAACCTTCTAATTCTTATTTATATTAATATTTGTATTAAAATTCGAGCACTTCCCGGCCTAGTCCGGGAAGTACGTACTTCCAACCAACATTCAGATATTTCCATATTTGCATGTTCCATACATAATCTGACCAGCATAAAAATAATGATGTGTTTGGTTGTCTCTGATCAGACACCTCAAAAGCTAAGTTGGCTACACTGAAAAATGAAACGGTTGACAGCTGACAGTTGAAATATCATCGGGTAAAGGTAAAGAATATGGGTCCAGCTGGGATTTTGATAAAAAATTTACAGACGTTTTAAAACATCGTAAAAACACTAGAGCAATCGAAATTTTTGCGCGGAAAGAGCATTTTCTATTTTTTTCTTGATAAAATATGTGTGCGAACTTACTTTTGAAAAACACAATTACAAACCGTTGGACGGAGTTCAAACGTATTTTTCATTTCAAAACCATTGTCTTGAACTTCAAACACTTCTATCTAACCATATGGAGTAATTCATAGTACCTAATAAACTTCAAAAATTAAAAAAATACGCAAAAAGGTTTTTATTCAATGTACATAAACTACCAGTTTATTTGACAAATAATGTGAAATGACAGGACACTTTTAACACGAAGTTAGTAATGCCACGTTGCCAATTCTATTACATGGAATAGTGACGGTTAAGTCTCGTTCATACACTCGCGAATTTCGCAATTTTTCTACGAATAAAATGGCTGCCGACATGGTATTCAGCATCAACGAGTGGTCCGGCATGACTGGCAGCCACTTTATTTGCCGAAAAATTGCGAAATTCGCGAGGATACGAACAAGTATTCATGGAAATTTAAGTTAAACTACAAGCAAGTAAAAAATTTATCAAATTCTCAATCGAGTTTATTAAAGGTTTCTGTTATTAACATTCAAAATAACTTTTGACACACAGTTCTCTGACGAATGTCAAATCCGCACGATCTAATTTGCGAAATGTTGGCAGAACGCGCTCGCTTCGCTCGCATATGGTCTATTTTGAGTTATAGTTCTCATTTCAAATTGTAACATTGGTTTGTGGAACTTACAAAATTGTTGACCAGTTAGGAAAACCAGTGCGTTCGGCCGAACGCGCTCGCATGGTCTATTTTATGCGAGGGGGAAGTAACTAGCCATTTTTTGTACACCTAATGAAAATAATGCAGTAATTAACTCTAATGAAAAATAATTACCATTAATGATGTTATACTATTCATCGGAAAATCACTGATTAAAATCCGCGTCTGCTCAGCGATCACCGAGGCGATCACTTACCGATTGTCAGACGGCATAAATTTGCCAACTTGGAACCGAAAAAAATCATATCACGGATCCCCAGAAACATAGATTTCGATTTTAAGTTGAATATGAAATGATTAATGAAGTAATGAAAATGTTATGATGTACACCTAATGAAAGAGTTACTTCCCCCTCGATTTTATGTCATAGTTCTCATTCAAAATTATATCATAGGTTCGTGTAAGATGAATTGACAGAATTGTTGACCAGGAAAAGCCGCGCGTTCGGCCGTTAAAATGTCGGCCGAACGCGCTCGCTTCGCTCGCATATGGTCTATTTTATATAATAGCTCCTATTTCAAATCAGATTGTATATTGGGGAAGATATGAATATATGAAGTGAACCTGTAATGAAAATGTGCGCATTCTTCCCCTATTCCAAACCCTTTTTTTCATCTCAACACATTAATTTCCTATATATTTATTCGCCCGTTATATGCAATTTCCTGTGAGACATTTAAAAATTCGCCACAAATTATTTGATCCAAAGAAATTTCACACTCTAAAATATTTTTCATAACAATCCAGATACCTATCTAGCTACCAACAAAAACGCATATTCCTGCTAACAAACAAAAACTAATCATTATCAATGTCTTTCTTTGAATCGACAATGATTGTTGTGCGTTTATTGAAAATTTATTGAAAATAGAGAAAAGTTATAAATTTTTCCATCTCTGATGCCAGAGAACGCGCTCTGTCATTGTTCACTATGATGATAACGAGTCTTGACATTCAAAATTCCCGTCATTATAGGGACCAATCACATAGCGAATCCCCTAGCAACAAGGGTGGAAAAAATTAAGAACTTGTATTTTTTTATCGGAGTCTAAGAGCAAGAGTTCCAATCGACCAGACTTCATATGGGCAATTAGCATGGGCTATTCAGAACGAAAGTACACTGGATTTGTCTAATTTGGAATATTAATCCAAATTCGAATGGTTATTCTGTATACATAAGGTTAGGTTAGGTTGGGTTAAAGTTGGATAATAATTTACGCATGTTCTAATTGGTCCATGCGGATCAGTCTGGTCGATTAGAACTTTTGCGGTACTGAGTCTCGTTCATACCCTCGCGAATTTAGCAATTTCTATACGAATGAAATGGCTGACAACAACGAATGGTCCGGCATGACTGACAGCCATTTTATTCCCAGAAAAATTGTGAAATTCGCGAGGGTATGAACAAGCCTTTAGACTATCAGAAATCTCTATTGGCAACGTCGCAGTTCCAATTTATTCACTTGTCAACAAATTATAAATTAATTACAAGCAGCTTTTTTAACCTTTTCCATACTATTCGAAGCTTATTCTGCTAATGAATTGATACTTCTGTATATGTAGAAAGTGTTATCAATACAACACAGTTCATTAACATTGAAAAAAATAGGTAAAATAACCCATCCAACAAATTGAATATGTTTGTCTTGAGAGTGAGTCTCCACATTTATTTTTTCAAAAATAAAATAGAAAAATGTGTTTCCGCGCCAAAATTTAATTTTTTAAATTCATTTTATCGTGTTTTAGAGCATCTGTAAAAAATATTTCAAAATCTCAGCTGGACCCATATTCTCTACTTTTTCCTATCATCGAACAGCTGACAAATAAAAATAAACGTAAACACGAAAGCAATCCAAACATTTGGTTTATAATCACATTAAACCCTAAAAATTAAAAAAGAGAAAATAATTCGAAGACACTCTTTATGAACCTTCGCAATAACCAGATCTCAGACATACATGAAGCACTCACGAATATTCGTTTGAAGACAACATTGGATGTCAAAGTGAGTAGGATATATTTTGTTTTGAAGAAATTCTAATTAAGCTTTATTAATTTTTAGATCGACACTTGCAAAGCGTAAAACATATCATACTTTTCTAGTAAGCAGAAATACAAGCACTATTCGGAAAACCAAACAGGACCACAACGTATGCAGTTTCAATGAGAACAAGTCGAAAATTGAAAAGTTATGATTTATTCTGATGGTGCATCCAGAACTTAATTATTCTCCTTGTAGTGACATCTTGTAAAATGTGAATTGGTCATTAAAGGTGGTTTTTGAATAAAAATTAGCATGAGAATGTTGGTAAGGTTTCTATAAATAACGTTAGACAACCAGCTATGAACATATGTGTATGTTATGTTAAGGCTCATTGAAAGTAGGTCACCACAGGGTGAAGTCTGTCTTGCTCTAAAGCTTTCTAAAAATTAACAAATTAAAGTAGCGAAAATTTACATGCTACAATAGAAACTGTTGATTTTCGTCATAGATACATTTAGAAATCTGTGATTGATTGGTCACATCTTTTGGGGTGTCCAAAGGTAACAAAATTTGAATAAAAATATCTAGGACCGTATTAAACATAAATAGTTGGTGATGGTTTCCTGAAAGACGAAAAGTTGGTTTTCCAATTTGGAATAGTCATCTTGTAGGGAAGGAAAAGTGGCCATGATAAAATATCATTCATTTCGATAAAGTTTTTCCAATAACGCCAAAAAGAATTTAAAAAGTTTTATCTTTAGATCTTCTCCGGATATTTCCGAAAGTATTCAAAATTAGAAGTGGCATTTTGATCGGCAACAAATTGTGCAACTTTGACATAATTCAACCAACCCTGTATGGTTTACGAGATTCCAACGATGAAGCTCAAATGTCAGCCACCCTGTACATGGCAAATGCCGCGTGGAATTTTCGACAGGAAAAAAGTTACAGCAACTTTTCGTAAATGCACATTTTCGAAAAACACGCTGTAACCTATGAATGATGACAGATATGCGGTTTTCATCTTTAAGTTTGTCATTAAAGGAAATGGTTCTCGGTGAAATTGTCTGAATTTGGTTATATTGTATTATTCGATGTACTGATTGAACGTGCAAAGTTCGCTGATGGATAGATTTTCGTTCATTTTCTCGAGCTTTGAAAGTGCCAACTGCATTTTTTTTTCGTTCCTATCATCAACGTAAGTTCATATTACTAAATATCATTTAGACAGTGCGGATTATGTCATTATGTACAGAGTGAAAAATAAAAACATTTTAGTAATGTCTGAAAATTCGATGTAATAATGAAATATTCATAAAATTATTTTGGCATGCAATATACTATTTTTATTCCAAATTAATGGATTTGAAAAATTGGTGAAATATATGGCCGACATATCCTGTATATTCGAGTGAATTATCATCCTCCGAAGATAGCTGATACCGTATAAACACGATTTCGTTGGGATATATAGGGAGATCATGAAAATTTTCGATGATAAAAATGACAAAATATCATCGTTTCAGAAATCACCCTGTAATTCACGATCAACTCGGTGAAATTCCTTCATTATTATTTAGTATATTCATCATTCTCTCCTCAACACTGTCCCAAAAATTCAGTGTCCTACTATGACTAGTTTCATAGTTAATAATTAAGAAACTTACTACCATTTGCATGACGAGTTGAAGGAACTTGTTCACGCGTACATTCTACTAGTGGCCAAGATTTTTCACAAATAGTAAAACGTGAGAATGTGGGGAACAAAATAAATGTAAGATGGTGAAGATTAGAAGATAACAATCACATCAGATATATGACTTTATTAATGTAAGGTACAGATAGTTGAGTGAATTTTGTTGGTTTAAGCTTTGTCGGAATAAAAAACAAACTATCTGGAAAAAGTGAAAATGATTGATAGTACGCTTTTATTTCTAATAGGAGAATTTGAATCTAGGCAGCGACAGTTTTTTTCCAATGCGTGTTCCACTCATATGGAGGTTACCATGATTTTTATAGATAGAAAAATTAGTGAAAAAGCGGCTGATGTCATTTCTTAGCCGCCATAATATACTAAATTCTAACCAATATGGATTTCAAGCAAAACGTGGCACACAAGATGCAATCTTCTCCTTCTTGGAAAGGATATACCAAAGCTTAAAAGAGGGAGACATGGCAGGAGCCGTATTTTGCGACTTCTCCAAAGCTTTTGATTGCGTGATTCATGACATATTGTTGAGAAAGCTTCATTGTTATGGGATTAGAGGTGTTACTCAGAAGTGGTTTTCTACGTACCTAGCAGACAGGCATCAAATTGTGAAGCAAGGTAACCAGTATTCAGGATGTGAAGTCATTAAAATGGGTGTACCTCAAGGTTCGGTTCTAGGACCAATACTATTCCTTTTATTTATAAATGACATTACCCTCCTACCGATCACTGGTTTATTTACACTATTCGCTGATGACGAAACAATAAGCTGGTCGGACAGACACCATGATAACCTCCACCAAAGCATGTCGAAAGACCTCGCAGTGGTTACAGAATGGTGTGCAGCTAATAAAGCCACATTTAATTTAAATAAAACACACTCTGACCTTCAAAGGTGGCCAACGGGACATTATTGTAAATGATCATACCATTGAATCCAAGAAATGAAACAAATTCTTGGGAATACAAATTGACAGTAGACTAAATTGGGAAGATCACGTTGTGGCCCTTGGAAAAAGAATTTCGAAGGGTGCCTAAGCGGTAAGAGTTATTGTGAGTGAGCTAGGTACTGTAGCAGCTAGACCCGTGTATTTTTCACTTGTAGAATCTCACCTTGTATATGGTATACCTTTTTGGGGAGCATGCAGTCGATATCATTTCAACATGATATTTGTTCTGCAGAAGAGAGCTCTCAGATATCCTTGCAGAGCAAACTACAGACAATCATGTAAACCCCTTTTTGTTAAAAATAAAATATTGACCCTTCCTGCTCATTTTATTTTTGAAACAGTCTGCGTCATTCATAAATATAAAAGTTCATTCCCTTCTAGTTCATGTTTATAACACACGACAGAATAACAACATAAGACAGCCAATTCCAACATCAACTCTTGTTAATGGTTTAAAAATGTTTAACCACTTGCCAGAATCAATAAAAAGTACTGAAGCCTATGGTAGGTTCAGGAGGGCAACAAAAAAAATACTTGTTGAACGGCCATTTTATTCTGCCAAAAAGTTTTTATCTTCTCTCTGAAATTTATTTCTGCTGTTTGTTTTTTTTTACAAAATATAGATTTATATAATATAATATACATATATATGTGTTTAAGTGAATACGAAATGGTATTGTGTCTTAATTAGGTTTTTATTTATATTATTTTGACATGCTTTGTTACAAAAATTTATATTTTTAAACAATAAAGCTATTTTTGACTTTGACTTTGACTATATTTGCTGGCTATCAATAGAAACATATAGACATCTATTATATTTCATCAATATAGGTAATTCAATACGTAAAGGTAATAATAATTATTGATTTTTCTTTTTCATTCACTTTCCGTCAAGGACAGAATCAAAATGTACCCGACAGCCGATACGGTTTTCTTGTTGTATGAGGACCGTAGCGCTGCTACGGGGGAAGTGGATTCGGTTAAGGCTGTTCCTTGACACCTGATAGGTGATTTCCCGTACCAGTGCCTCATACACGATTGGGCGAGACAAACTATCCAAGCATTAGGAATTTTATCTGGCTCATACCTGAGTTGTAAGTTGTAACTGATGTGTCGTATATTCAGTTAGTTCCCAAATGGTAGATGGAATTGGATGGACCGTCATTGGTCATCACCCTGCATATAATGTTACATTTATTTTGATCTCAACATTCTCACGTTCCACTATTTGTGAAAAATCTTGTCCACTAGTGGAATGTACGCGTGAACAAGTTCCTTCAACTCGTCATGCAAATGGTAATAAGTTTCTCAATCAATAACTATGAAACTAGTCATATTAGGAAACTGAATTTTTGGGACAGTGTTGAGAAAAGAATGATGAATATACTTAACAATAATTAAGGAATTTCACCGAGTTAATCGTGAATTACAGGGTGATTTCTGAAACGTTGATATTTTGTCATTTTTATCATCGAAAATGTTCATGACCATCCTATATATCCCAACAAAAACATGTTTATACGGTATCAGCTATCTTCGGAGGATGATAATTCACTTGAATATACAGGATATGTACGAAAGAACCAGCCATATATTTCACCAATTTTTCAAATCACCTTGTATGAAATGTATGAATTGTAATCAATAATAGAATAAGAATGGTATATTGCATGCCAAAATAATTTTATCAATATATCATTATTACATCGAATTTTCAGACATCACTAAAATGTTTTTATTATTCACTCTGTACATAATGATATAATCTGCACCATCTGAATGATATTTAGTAATATGAAAGTACGTTGATGATAAGAACGAAAAAATGCAATTGGCACTTTCAAATCCCGAGAAAATAATTAATTAAAAATTACTGATTTTAAAATCTATCCATCAACGAACTTTGCGATTCTGCACGTTCAATCAGTACATCGAACACTACAATATACTAAAAATTCAGACAATTTCACCGAGAACCATTTTACCTATAAAAAGTGCGGGGTCCTTTGATCCCCAGACACAGCCATCAGTTTTCATCTATTTACTGTGAAAACAGGACTTTTTCTTTAAAAGTGTCCAATTTGGCCCACCCATTACATCAATAAGATTATGAGGATGACTACATCAGAAGGATGGATTATTGTAACTGGTTATTGGCGAATCATATGCAACTTTCAACATAATATTTTCTGATTTATCGAGATTACCAACAATGGGATGTTCAACAGAAATAGGTTAAATCCGGTATAGATGGCCATAGGTGTTTCCGGTCTCGTTCATTAGTTGGCGATATTGATTGTTGTCATGCTTGTTGTGTGTTATTCTTGTGGTGAAAAATCGCATACAAGGTGAGTAAACAGATTTTTTTTGATTTCGCTTCAGTTGATATTTCATGTAAAGTAAGTTTGAACTTAATTTTCATAATTTGTTATGGTGTTTCGATGATATTTTGTAAGGAAATAGTTATTGGGATGTTATGGGATTATGCATAACCTCAAATTGAGATTCAAGTCAAATCGACAACATGACGAAATATTAATATTTCAACTTGTTTGCTGCAGAAGTGAGAACGTTTGTTAAAAATTATCCATTAAATTTCAATATTTCTTGTAAAACTTAAGGAATATTGAAAAATTTAAATTGATCATTGTGAAAATGTCCCTGTAAACAGTCACAAAGATCCGATATCCCTCACAACGTAAAACCTAATATTTTCATGCCAATCAAAATATAAATTTGGTTTTTTATGGTGCCAACTCAAAAATGTGAATGAGAAAATCCAAATAAAAATTTGGTTGCGACAAGAGGACTAGCGATACTTATCGAATTTTCGATGAAGTACAATTGACACAATGGATTATTCATTTGATGAAGAACTTCTTCAAGAAATTGTGCGAGTAGTTTCTGACGCAAACTCAGAGTTATTGCCAACGAAGTTTAAAGAAAGGTATGAGAAACAGTAGACTAGTTTCATAGAATGGTGCAACAATGAAAGAGTGGTAACACTAATAAAGAAGAAGTATTTTTGGCTTATTTTCCAGAAAAGTCTAAAACATTGGCATCCACGTTATAGACACCTTATGGGCTAAATATCAATGTTGAAAAGTAAGAAAAATTTTAATAGTAGCGAATTTTACAAAACTATTTCGGCTTCTGTGAATTGAAAATCAACCCTAATTTGTTTTTCATAAATTTCATCAACATACAAACTAAAATAAACTTCCAGTCAAAATGTTAACCAAACATTATTATTTGTTACATAGTCAATATAAATTAAAACAATAAAATTAAATGTTTTGTGGTAAAAACAGTTTTTTTATCAAGCGGTCAAGTGTTTTTATTTTAAAATTATTGTACATGAAACTATTTGCCAAAAAGCAAAATCAGTCAAAAAATATTTTGAGGGTTCAATTTAAATTCATTGGACGATTGGAAACCGGCTAGAGTATTTCCTGCGTAACTTAGATTAAAGACAATAACAGAGAATTTTATTGATATCATTTTCTAAAAAAAAATTGACAAACAAATCCTAAATTGAATATTTTAGGGCATCACAACCATATGGATTGAAGTAGCCTTTATGGCAAAGTTTTCAAGAGAAAATTCCCAATTATGACGTATACTTTCATTGGCTTATGAAAAATGCAGTCTACTGACAAAAGTCAATACTAGGTCATTCAAAAAATGGTGGTCTGGTTGGTCTATTTCATGATGATGGAAATAATTATTAGGTTATTCTCGAATCGAATGGAATTTACCCCATGAAAGATGGTCATGATAAGGCCAAGTGACGGAATGTTTTTGAATGACTTAAAGAAAACAACAATATATTTATCGAAACAAAATGATATTATGATTTATGGCAAAGTTTTCTTGTGAAAAATTCAAAATCTGACGTATTTTCATTCATTAATGTCAAAA
Organism: Chrysolina oricalcia; assembly: GCA_944452925.2. Taxonomy (NCBI): domain Eukaryota; kingdom Metazoa; phylum Arthropoda; class Insecta; order Coleoptera; family Chrysomelidae; genus Chrysolina; species Chrysolina oricalcia. The sequence continues at coordinate 47,066,993 of OX101824.2, forward strand.
TATTTGTGTAATAAGTCTACGAAAAATCCAGTTTTATTGATAAAAATCAATATTAGGTCATTCAAACGATTAAGAAATTAAGGTTTTTCATAAAATGTTGTCAAGAATTGTAAGAATAAGTGACAAACGACAAAACGAAAACCAATATGGAGGACACTAATTTAACCGCGGATTGATTTATCTAACCACAATTTATTCAAAAATTATTGATGTCTGATTGGTCGTTTTCAAAGAAAGATGGTAGAGTGACATAATATGTCCGAATCACTTAAAAAAACACCAATATGTTTATCGAATCAAAGTGAACTTATGATTTATGGCAAAGTTTTCATGTGAAAATTTCAAATTCTGACGTTATTTCATTAACTCATATTAAAATATTTTTATAAGAAGTCTATGAAAAATCCAGTTTCACTGATAAAAATGAATATTAGGTCATTCAAAGGATTAAGAAATGTTCTTTCCTAAAATGTTGCCAAGAATTGGAAGAATAAGTGACAAACGACAAAACGAAAACCAAATTGGGGAAAAAAATTTAACCGCAGATAAACAGGTCTTCCGATTAACCTAAATACAATTTATTTAAAAAAATATTGATGTCGGATTGTTCGCTTCCATGATGATGGAGATAATTAATAGAATATCCTAGAATGGATTTGAATTTACTTCATGAAAGTTGGTCATGACATGATCAAGTGACTTAATGTTTTAGAATCACTTAAAAAAAAACACCAATATGTGTATCGAATCAAAATGATACTATGATTACCGACAAATCATTTCAGTGAATTTGGCTGAAGAAGTTTCATTGAATATTCTGTTTCGTTTACATTATCAGTAGTAATACCAAAAGTGATTAGATTTTCGCGATGAGTCTGTCGATTCATTTCTGAACAAAACTGAATTGCATCGAGAAAACACCACTCGTCCTGCGGACTCGTGGTGTTTTCTCGATACAATTCAGTTGAGTTCAGAAATAAAAGACAGACTTATGAGATAAATTCAATCACTAGTGGAATTTTATTACACTATTTCACGAAGCATTAAAAGTATTATTATAAACATGAACAATCAATTCATCATAACCATAATCAATCAACAATAATCACAAAAAATGTATCATAACTATCAATAATTTATTATATAGTTACGATGCGACTCATTTTGACGTTTTCGCCTACAATTATGATCTGTCAAAATGTCAAACTTTGCTTTGTCATCTATGGTTACATCGTTGAAAACACCAACGCTGACAGACCAATCAGAATTGAGAGAAAGCTGGTGTTTTCGTAGGTAATACCACAAGTGTATCGGTGATTATCGAAATAGCAATTCCTTTGAATTTGAGAATCAAATTATGTTGCTTGGCAACCACACGAGCGCTTGCGCGAGTGTGGTTGCCTAAAGCAACATAATTTGATTCGAAACCGAGAAGGAATTAACGATAATCGCCGATAACACGAGTTGTATTTGTTAAGATTATTTCATATATATATATATATATATATATATATATATATATATATATATAAATCCTTTATTGTAGTCACAGACTAATTTACATTTTTTGGGGTTAATGGATAATGTCTATAATAATACACTTAAAAGTTGAAGTACAATTGTCTCATATAAATATACTTGTCACATATATACACATTGAAATTAAAATTATAAATACGTGGTCATGAATAAAATCGAAACCATTTTTATTTATTTACTATTCAATTTAACTATGAACATTAATACCGCATTTAGTTCTGAAATTATGCAACTAACAAAACATTTACTTGATATCTAATTCTGTTACAAATGACAGAGCGCATCATTCGTAGTTTTGTCATTGCATGTCTAGTCTACTGCTGAGGTTATGTTTTGATAACATTTTGATTTAGTGATTTGATTAATCAACGAGTATGTAAAATTTGTCGAATATTGTGAAGTTGATATGAATTAATAGTGAGTGCTTATTTAGTTTTGGTCAAAGTTTGGTGTTGTGTCATTATAGCAGCTTGCTAGTGGTAAGTTTTTGTTTTGATAATAACCAATCAGGAATCGAACTACAAAATCTAAAACACATCATATACATATCCAGTAGCCAATCAAGAGTCGAACTACAAAATCGAAAACATGATGTTTTCATTTATCAACACAAAAATTTCAACCAATCGTAACACGCTATTTTAGCATAAGTGAAATAATCGCGAAAATAGTTGTCTTTGATTTGTGATTGGTCAGATTACGTGAATATCTTGAGGAGAGTGGAATAGTCACATAGGTACATACATACTCAAACGACTATGGTAAAAATATTGAGAGAGACAAAAAACAAGAAAATGACAGAAAACAAACAAATAAAAAACCGGTAAAAAGATGAATAGTAGTAGGAAAACTCAATAAAAATGAATAAGGTAAGTAAGTGGAAGGGAAAGATAAGATATAAACAGAGATAGATAAAGGTAAATATAATGGCACAGCACAATGAAAGACTGGAAAAAATTAAAATAGAGAGAAGTGGAACAAGAGCGATGGATGAAACTCGTGACAGACACACAAAGGGAGGCAAATAATAAGGGAGGGAAAATGCAACGAGTTAGAGTGGGTGAGTGGAAAAGACAGAGAGAGGAATTGAAGGACAGAAAGAGATAGAAAAGAAAAGACAGATCGACTAATAGAGGGAGAGCGAGTAAAAGAGAGAGAGAGCAAAGGAAAGACATGGCGACTAACAGAGAGCGAGTAAAAGAAAGAGAGAGAGAATACAAAAAAGATACAATCAATACAATGAGACAGAAAATGAAAAAGACGGCGATGAAAATGTCACTGAAAATTTTTATGACTCATAATAATAAAATGTGGAATAACTACCTGTGATCTCTCAGGTGGTCCTGTCTTCTGAAGGCTTTTCCACAGATATCACAAGAATAGGGCCTCTCGTCGGTATGAGTCCTTTCATGAATCAGCAGATTATAGCTTTTCGTGAATTGTCTATTGCAAAATTTACAAATGAATTGTTTTTTCGGCCTTGAGTTACCCTTTTGCTTCCCCAACGATTCACCAGTAGCCGCCGTCGAAGTTGAAATTATATCAGGAAACGAACCCTCTGAGCTTGGATAGATGGTGCTCAGATTCAAACTAGAACATCCGGGGTCCACTGGAGACGAAGAAGACGAGAAATTGTTGATAGTTTCATCGTTTGCTAGAAGCGCGAGATCTTCTTCTACTTCTTCGGCTAAATCGACATCTTCGCTCAAGCTGGTATTATTCAAAGTTTCGTCACTAGATGCGATACTATCATCGCCAATTTTAGCTGTGCTCGTAGCTATTTTCAAAATGTCAATTCTTCCAGAGCTACTATTGACATTCGCTGATACTGTTGTCAAGCGTTGTAGGGTAAAGTAGGATTCCAAAGCTTGCAAATTCAGCGCAGCTGCAGCTGCTGAGTTTACTGGCAGAAGCGCAGCTTGCTGCAAGGAATTCATCATGGCACTCTGCAGAGAAAGGGCAACATTCTGGATGGATCTTTGAAACAGATTTTCCTGTAACATGGCAGTAGCGATATTTATCTGCATTGGGTTTACTTCGTGACGATTGTTTGGTACCTCATCCGTGTTTTTGGCACTGAATTTATCATCTGATGTTTGCATTCTGCTTTCACTACTTGCTGAACGAATTTTTCGATATTTCTCCCATTGACATTTAAAAAAGTTTGATTCGAATCGCTATAATCATTTGCACTTGCTAGTAAATGAATATTCATTTGTTTTCGGCTGCTGCATTGTATAGTAAAGTCAAATCTGAAGGATCACATACCTCAAAAACTTCAAAAATATGCAACAAACACGTTCATATATTCGTTAAAAATATGACAACCGAAGATTCGGGTCTTCTTTCGTACTTCATTCAAATATACGACACGCGCGCGCACACTCTATTCTTAAACAGTAGACCATCGACTAAGCAAGGTTTCAAGGCAGCTGTTAAAACGTTCTTCACTTGTTTTCACCTGTGCGCCATCTAGATGGGAGTTTAATGATTGAGAGACCCATATGAAATGATGTGGAATGAACGAGGAATGACAAAGAATATCAAAGAGATATGGCTTCGGGTTAAACATTTAACTGCGTTTGCGGAAGATAATTGAAGTGACCATTGATAGTTAGAATGGTGAATGAAATAGTTCAAAATGTTTATTAAATCAGTACAATTATAATAATATTACTTATCTCAATATATTTATTATATTTTCCTTTAAGTTTTGACTGATAATATGAATAATTTCTTTGCTAAACAGTTACATTTGACTAATTTATTTCTCTCTGAACTATGAAAGTTATGATGAATGAAAAAGTCGATCCATAATTAACACTAGTAGAACATGCAATCAGAGAATACTACATGAGCTGAATTTACGAAATTCGTTATGGATATACAGTGCGCACCAAAATTGGAATATAAGTAAGGGATATTTTCCGTTGAAATCATGGTCATAATAGTTAAGGTTACATTATATTGTTACTATTACAGGGTGGAGTGAAGTTCCAAATTTGACAAATTTGATCAAATACAACGACACCAATGTAGATGAAAAACAATAATAGACATGGCTGGTGGGCATATTTCAAAATAAATTGTTGTTGAACAGGGTGTTTGACAAATCATTGACATACGCAGCAACTGCGAGTAAAGGTGAAAAAAGGCATATTTTAGTCTTCAGCTACTGATAAAGTAACCGTAGTAAACATAATTAATCGTAACGAAATAAATGCCTACGGAAATGGATAGTCTGAATTTGTCCAATTATATTTTCTCGTTATAATTCCTATTACTGTTGTTTTTTGTTTGTTTGTTGTGAGTGTTTATTGAAAAACTATCAGTATGGAAAATTGTGAAAGCAATACCATTACCCAAAATTAGCTTACGTACTAACACTATGGATATACAAATGAGAACATTTTTTGAAGATAAAAAAGTATTACCTATATGAAGCAGTAAATTTGCAATCAATTAATTTGCCATGACCATTCCAAAATTTCTCTACATATCCTGTTTACTTACAGAAAAATTAAAAAAAGATTCCTACCTTTTTTTGTTAACCTGAAGGAAGACAGTGAAGTTGTATAATTGATTTTTTCGGCAACCATCCGGGAAGTGTTCACTTCCCGGACACTTTTTCTTTGGGAAAGTAGCACTTCCCGGCTAAGCCGGACTAGGCCGGGAAGTGCTCGAATTTTAATACAAATATTAATATAAATAAGAATTGGAATGTGTCTTTTGGTACCTATCTTCTGTTCGAATTTCAATATACAGGGTGTCCGGTAAACCTTGTACAATATTGAAACTGGTGATAGACCAGGTGATGACTGTTCAGAACATAGGAATTTTACCTTATTAAAAATCTCACCGTTTTCGAGATAATGAGCATTTTTTAAATTTCTGGAAAATCACTACCTCACCTTGGATTTTTGAGTGCCATGTCTAAAAATTGAGATCAATTCAAATATCTTTGCTGCTGACGATTACTGATGAGTGATGCTTTCAGGCGTACGAAACAGTTTTTCAGAAAACGATACAATTTTTCAAGAAAGTAGGGTAAAATGCCAGATTTGAGTTTCACCAATTTTTTTAACGACAGTTTGACATTATTGTTTGAAAAAAACATAACTAAGTGGAAGTGGATATTCATTACAAAAGAATGCCCACTTTGTCCAGACTCTACCATGGTATAAAACATACGATAATCATTTTTGGTAGGAGTAGGATTTCGATTATATTAGAGTGTGATGTTATTCTGAGCTAAAATCAACTCCAGTAGACTTTGTCAGTAATGTATTTTATTTTTATCTTATCGAGATGAAATGATTAAATAATAATGAGTAATAACGAATCAACTGCTAGGAAGCATTCAGCGAGATGTAAAGAAGTAAATATTAATTCAACGTTTTTTTGAATCAACATACACTATAAACCACAATAACGATTATTCAACATCGCACTGAATAATATTACAAAAATGTTATTTTCCATCCATTCATACGCAGAGACGACATATTTTCAAGAAGAACCTTTTCAAATGCGTTATAGGTTATAGCCCCCAAATCAGCGATTCTCTCAGCGGCATTCTACAATCGGATATCGTTCTGCATAAAGCGCTGCTGCAGCAGTAGCACTACCTTCATATTCAACATAAATGAATTGCATATGCACATAGTCTCGGGGAGTATAACGTGTGAACGGCGTGACAAAGGCATAAATACCACTGAATGAAACAAGCGGAATAATAAAAAAAAGTCACAAGTTGTTCAAACAAAATATGACAGCCACCTACTAGATTTTTTCAATTCTATTTACAGAAGATCCGTTTATGCACAATGCTGTATTATATCGGGTTGAGTTGAAAAACAGCATTCTGCTGATACTCCGCCTTTCATATTTGCAGATTAGGTATTAAGGTAATTTCATATTATCATTTTATATATTTATTTATTTGTTATTATATATTTTTTTATTTGTTCCTGCATCTGATGAATAAAGACGAGTTATTATTATTATTATTATATTTTTCATCAGGAAACTATTGCTTCTACGGACACAACACAGGAGTTAGAAAAGTTTTTAATTTTCGACAAGAATCCTCCTCCTAAAAAATTTTGCACTTATTTGGTTTCACCCTGTATATCTGTCGGTGTCTGAATTTTCGTTGGAATCTGGATGTTGGACAATTGTGACATTTTTCACAAATTCGATGCCATGTCGGATAATCGACATTTCAATTTTATTAGGCTTAATTACATGAAAAGTTAATTTTATTGACATACTATTCAATGCTACCAAGCAGTCCATTCTTTATTATTAATAATCATTTTCACATTTTATCTTGATAAAATCGAAATAAAATAATTTTTTGGCTCAAGTATAAACATTGATGGAAGCCTAGAATAAAACCACGCCTGATTCAATGGAAATCATTTCCTCCAAAAATAATTATAGTTTGTTTAATTCCATGGTAGAGTCTGGACAAAATGAGCATTCTTTTGAAATGAATGTCCACTACCAATTGGTTATGTTTCTTTCAGACAATAATGTCAAACTTTTTTTAAAAAAATTGATGAAACTCAAATCTGTCATTTTACCCTCATTTCTTGAAATTCTTTGCCACTTTCTGAAAAACTGTTCTGTACGTCTAAAAGCATCACTTATCAGTAATCTTCAGAAGCAAAGATTTGAATTTGTCTCAATTTGTATACATGGCACTCAAAAATCCAATGCTAGGTAGCGATTTTCCAGAAATTCTTAAAATGCCCATTATCTCGAAAACGGTGATATTTTTGATGAGGTGAAATTCCGATATTCTGAACACTCATGACTTGGTTTATCACCAGTTTCAATATTGTACAAGGTTTACCGGACACCCTGTATAATACAAATAAGAACTGAAATGTTCAAAATATTCAATTTCAAATCATTGATTTGTTATTCTACATGATTGCCGAAAAAATAGTGTACGCAACACGTCCAGAAACAGTTTTTTTTGGACTCGCAGACTTCCAGGACGCGCTAACGCTCGTCTTAGAATTTGGTCTACTCGTCCAAAAAAACAGTATTTTCCGGACTTGTTACGTAAATTACTATTTTTGTTCTAGTTCAAAAAACTTTTAAAAATAAAGAATTCACTAAAAAGTTATGAATTCGGATGCACAACAATTTAGAGAATCCGAAGAACAAACAATATACAGAGTGTCCTTTTCAAATTTCTGTTAACGTGAACAGCAGGCCACGCAGACATGGCAACCCTCCTACCGGACAAGTCTATAACTATATGGCCAACGGCTCTGAGATGCCTAGGCCATATATACCTCCTGTGACATTTATAGGACAGTGTGATGCAGTTCTGTTCGGGACGAGGGATACATACGAAGATCATTGTCACTGTCAGCTGCAAAATTATCACCAAAAATAGTGTTTAAAAGTGCATTTGATATCTCCATTATTGTTCAACTTGAGCCATCAGTTCACTTGTCGATCCACAAATCCTTACAATTTCGAAAGTTAAAGTGGTTTCCGGTGAAACCGAAAGTTGCATAAATTTTTGGTAATGTCAGAAAAGTTTGATTTTGTTCAAATATTAACCCTATAGTTTCATTTTACACGATGGTAAAATAAAAAAATGACAGCCCGAAAGTGATATCGTTGTCACCCAGTATATTTTTGTATATGGATTTTTTTTAAATATAACATTCTATGTATCATTCCGTTTTTGTTACCTCCAAATTGTATCTTGATTTTGTTCAGGTGAATTATAACATCTATAAAATTTGAAAAATTACTCTTTTTTATGCTCGTGATGGTAGAGCTTTTGCTTCTCAACCTTAGGGGCGTGGGTTGAAATCCCAACACGGTCACCAGTCAAGTGCATGGCATCACACGTTAAAGAACAAAGGCCACGTTTTCCCTAGCTCACATAAGTCTCTAGAAGATGGTTGTTCGTATGGGTTTATTCTTTTGACGTACTTTTGATTATAAAAGTGAACTAGCAGTTGAATCACGCTCAACGATTTAAGGGCACGACGCGAAGCGGAGTGCCAATAACGTCGCGGGTGCTTCAATGTACTAGTACACTTGTCTCACACGCCATTTTTTATCATGCATCGTGACTTGCGAAAAACAATGCTGGACATGTATTTTAGATCAGGATAATGTCCCTCATATTTTATTTCAACTAATCAAGCAGAAAATTAACATCATTTGTCACGTATGTTGTTGACATGGATGCTTATTTGACATTTCATGTTTTAGATTTGAAGATGTCGCACGCTTTTTAGTGCATTCGACAAGGATTATGATACAGGTTTGAGATAAGAGCAGTTATATCAATGAGACAACATGCAACGAGTAGGTACATCAGAGTTGAGTTGAAAATACATTCACATTGATTTTTTCTTTGGAAAGCTCCGATAAGCTACTGCGTTTAGAAGACTGCTGTCTTGAATAAAATACTACTTTTTTTAAAAAATTGTTGACGTTTCGGAGACAAAACTCGATGAAAACTACAGTGTGTCCATTTGATACCTAAGTCTTCGACATCTCAAAAGCCATATCCTATAGAGAAAAGTTTGAAGAAAACACTTTTTCAGTTACTGAAGTTGCTAATTATTTTGTTTTATAAAAGCGAGACGACTCAGAGACGAGTATTTTTTTAGATGAAGTACCCTGTATTTTTTATTCGGTATTTAATTATTCCGCCAAGTTTTACCTATGCATCGCTGTTAAAAAATTGAAAATGGTTGCGGCGTTGCCAAATTATAATAGATAAACCTATTTTTACCATTATTGGAGAGTCTTGTTGAATAGGGCATTGCAAATTAATTTATTGAAACTTTGGAATTACTTTTGGCAGATAGTAGTATCAATGTCTCACGTATCCAGTGATTTTGCAACATTTTCCTTTTGACTAAAATTCAGACGACATTCATATGAATTTTTTTAAAGAAACACGTATTTTTTATCCGAAAGTTTTCGCCTTTCCATCGCTGAAAATGAAATCAAAATCGGTTGGGGTGTTGTCAAGTTATGAGTTATTGCCTTATTTGTACCACTATTTCAGGTAATTTTTAAGTCATAGTTCTTTAATTTATTTCCATTGTGGAGATATTGCGTGCCTACGGTATAATCAAATTTCTACTTCGATAGTTCATGTATTTTTACGATAGGAACATTTACGGGCTCTCCAATTGAATGTAATTCCAGGTTTATACAATGGATTTTGAAAACCTAATCCATAATACTGCTTTTGCAGATTTTTGCAAACCATTATTGGCCATTATTGGCCTGTCAAACATCACCACAATCAAATGTACCTTGTTTGTATTGTAGAAGTTTTCAAATAATATATATTTTGTGTTGAGAGGGTTTCATTCGAATTATTCCAAATAATAATGTTTGAGGTTGAGATGAAAGAAAAACAAGTAATGGGCGAATTGAAGTAACTGAAAAACTGTATCTATCACAGAAGTTGTTCGAAATGTCTCCCATTCTCCAAATCGTATTGTAAAATGTTGCCTTAGGTTGAACAATATAATCGGTTGATTTTATTGAAAATATGTTCATAAAGTCAGTTGTGGAATCATCTGCGACTGAAAGACAAACTAGTCGATATTTTCCATCTTACAAGATAACCTCTCTTGGAAGGGATTCATGTTGTGAAGAGAAACATTCTCAATTGAATATTGAACTAATACATGACTCTTCTGGAAATGGAAAAAACCTACGATAAAATTGAAGTTACTTTTTGGTAATATCTAACAGAAAACAACTACTTCCCCGGCTAAAACCACGCTGGACATTGAACTACATCTGAAAGATATTGAGAAAGACCCTATATAACTTGAGAGAAAAAATCTGAAGGTGAAAATTTGCATTTTCATTCAGATAGTTGATTATTTATTAAATGTCCAGTTTCCATTGGAGATTCTTATCTATGAATGAGATAAGGGAGAATGTTATTCAGAAGTATCACTCACATTCATTTCATTGATGCGTGAATTGTATCTCTTTCGCTAGGCCTCCAATACATTTTGGTCGACAAAAATCTATTACACTCTTCTAAGATCATCAGGGAGGTCGGAAGAATTGGAAAACATACTCTTCAGAAGCAATTTCACACTGTAATGAGAAATTGTTGGATAATAATTGACCGTAGCAGTCTAGAACTGGGATATATAACATAGGCAAGGAGAAGAACCAGGGTCACCTTCATTCCTAAAGCAGGAAAAAATTATACAACCCATCCCAAATCTCAACGGAACGCCGCTGCACCTTTACAGCATGCGTACCACGGGAAAAGCCACGAAGACCGCATTAGAGCAATTGACAGATGAAATTCAAGATGCACTGGTAAAGAAATTGTAATATATTTTTTTCTGAGAATACAAGAGGCTTTTGACAATATACGACACGAAGCAGAGAAGTAGACAACACGACAAGACACTTTCTCCATCTGCACAAGCAAAGGATGCTCACAAGGGGAACTGGCCTCTCCACTTTTGTGGAGCCTAACGATTGACCAAGATCGGTATATCGTTTCTAGGCTATACAGATGACTTATTCATAATCTCGAGAGGCAAGTTCGAGAGGCAAGTTCGAGAGTATTTTCTGTGATATAGTACAAAGAGACCTGGACTACACTGAAGAATGGTGTCAATCCATGGGAATTAGCGTCAACCCCACCAAGACTACCCTAGTTGTCTTTACAAGGAAAAGAAACATCAATCTCAAACCATCGAATTAAACGGAAAAGTTATAGAATGGAAGAGGAAGTAACCAACATAGTCACAAAAGCCCCAATGGTGTGCAGAAACTTTACGGAAAAAAACTGGCGATATAACCCAAAGATGCAAACGTCAATAGTAAGACCGACCATCACCTATGGGGCAGTGGTCTAGAACAGCAAAGCTAAGGTAACTGGTACAAAGGCACATTTTAAATTTATCGAAAATCCAGAGGCTAGCCAGTGCAGGGTATGCATAACAGGTGCAATGTGAATGTGTTCCACGACCGCTATGGAGCTTTCCATATAGTAGTAGAGAATATTTTTATTTATTTATTTATACTGATTACAAACAGACATAATCTAATTACATGTAACAGTGAGAAATATATAAGTGACTACAGCTAATAAAAGTAAAATTTTGTCAAATGTATAAAAAATATAACGAATAGAAATATCACAACATAAAAGGATCAACTAATCTAAAATTGAGTAAAAATATCATACAATACAAGTTAAAAATATGCACAGCACAACATTTAACATTCACTGTCTCAGTTGGGAGATTAACAGATTTCTTGAGATATTTAGTAGGCCTGATTCAGAGACTTTCAGGAAATCATTGACAGTAACTAAACAGTTATCAATAGGGGAATTATTGTTTGTAGTTTTGAACATGACGTTTCTAGTTCTTAGTCTTAGGTCCGGTACATTAAAACTAAAAAGTGACAATATATCAGGTACATTGATAAGGCTATGTAACACATCAAAAATGAACAAAATTTTATTTTTTTTTTCACGACGCCGACGTTTGTTTAATAAGGCAATGTTGAAGTTTGTTCTTTGGCTTTCATACGATATTAGCATGGGATATATTCCATACCTTCTGAAGTGCATTGACCTCAAAAACTTTTTTTGAATTTTTTCGCAAAATCGCAAAATCTTTGCAAGATCTCAATATGAAACCTAGTTTCCTAAATGATTCTGAACTAAGCCTGGTAATATGTTCATTGAATGAGAAATTTTTTGTGAAGATCACACCCAAGTCTTTGATTTCATTAATTGTTTCTCGTTTGATATCATTGATGGTGTAATTTACTTTCAAATTTTCTTTTTTTCTAGTATAGGACACTATTTTGCATTTGAATTCACTGAGCGAAAGATCATTATCCTCACAGAATTTCAGAATTGCATTAATATCAGACTGAAGTTTTCTTATATCGTCTAGAGATTCTATTTTGAGATATGCTTTCAGGTCATCGGCATAAAGCATGAACTTTGCATACTTGATGTAATCTTTTATGTCATTGATAAACAACGTAAAAAGCAATCCTTGGGGTACTCCAGAGGTACAAAGCTGTTTGATTTGCTGTTGTTAAATTTGACAGTATTTGAACGATCCGTGAGATAGGATTTTAAATATTGTATAATCTTTTCATCTAGAGAAAAAGATGTTAATTTATTTAATAAAACTTTGTGGTTGACTCTATCAAATGCCTTTGCCAGATCAGTGTAAATGGTGTCAATCTGGGAGTTGTTTATATATCGATAAGGACAACAAACCGAATCACCAGAGAGGGAAAAACCAAACTTACGTTTCGACTACTACTTGGAAATTATCAAACCTGGGATATGCTCCAAGATGAGATGACAAAAAGGTTAGGTTCGTGAAAGAATTCAACACAAAGCTAAGTAAATAGGACACTATCCCAAGAATCAAGAGAAGTGCCATTAAATGGCACACAAATAGATCCTGAACAACAGAAGGAACTGGAATTGAAGTAAATGGGCCTGAAACCAAATATAAATTCTGCAAGGACCTCACACGGTTTTCTCATGAAAGAGTACCGCTGATGGTAATATCGATCATCGAAGTACTCCTGACATAATTACGTTGGCCACTGTGAGATCGGCCTTTTTAGAGAAAATACATGCATGGGTTTCATTCTCATTGAATTCTACCAAGTTGTTGGATCCGAACACCGGCTTATATCGGAACTTTGGAAGATAAAGCGGTGTGAAGCGTACCATCATCCGCAAAGCTATAAACTGGGCATGAGGTAGCTCTCACCAAATCATTGATATGAAAAAGAAACAGTGTCGGTGCTAAAATGGATCCCTGCGGAACACCAGCATTTATAGGTAGAGTGTCGCATGAAACTCGATCAACCACCTCGTGGAGAGATAAGTCTGAGAGAAAGCTAGATAGTAAAGAACACAACGGGAGTGGCAAGCTATAAGATGGAAGCTTGTCGAAGAGTATCTGGTGCCGAACGCCTTTATTATCACCTATATTTATATAAGTTGTGGTATAGGTTTCAGAAGGCAAAATGCATGACATCAGGTTATCTTCTCCATAGCATTTTCAATATCTTTTCATTTATCTCACACAGTTAGTCTGAGAGAGTGATTGTGAAAATATCGAGGAAAATGTTTATCTCTTTCATATCTTCATGGTGTTTTGCCGACTCAATAGAAACATGGGTTTTTAATATTGAAATGAACATATTTCCAGAGATTTTTTAAAATTTTTGTCGTTGTTTATCTCATAAATTTTTTCTTGAGTCTTTTTCATACCATTTGGTTTCTTTCTTTCAATTTGAAAATCAATTACTGTATTGATATTTCTCCTTCAGTGATTACCGAAAACGGCTGTTTTATTTTCATAAGAACCAGATATACCCAAATACATTTTTATACATTTTTTCATTTTTTTTTCTCAATTACCTACTAAAGTGAAAAGTATGATACCGAAATCAGTAAATATCATGTCAACAGATATAACTGATCAAGTAAATTTGTTGAGTCTATATGGAAACCTGCCTCCTAGCGTTTTTGTTTGATGAACAAATCTATACTGGCAAGGGGAATAACTGAAAAAAATACTATTCGAAAGATAACCTGCGTTTGATTTGAATGAAATTTGGCAGATTGAAAAACGCTTTTTTCTATGACTATTAAGAAAAATTAACATTTCAATTGCGTCTTCGATTAAGAAACCTACCACGTTGTAACACCGGTTTTCATTTCCCACGGGCTAGCTGTATCGAAATAGTTCATTTCATGCGACTCCCATGAACTACTAGACTGTCATTATAGGTAGGTATTGTTATGATTCACTATACCACTAAATAAAATTGTCAATAAAAATTGAAACAATTCACATTTATCAGTAAACGAAATTCTACTTAGGCCAACCCTGTCAGGCAAACAACCTTTACTCTGCGAATTGTGACGTCATACATGGCAACAAGGTGTGAAATTTATTATCTAATTTAAAGAATATTGATAATCGGAATAGGAATTTGAATGTCAGGAAGAAGTACAAAAAGATTCAGAGAATCTAACCAGCACAATCATTAATATAAAAGGGTCATGAATCACGAATTAACAATAAGAATTGCCAAGAGTAAAATTAGTCCCATAACACTATAGTGGAAATTCTATGAAATTGAAAATGTTAGAGTAATTATAGAAAAATCATATGTTAGTATGCTTAATTTAGAATAATAAGAGTTTAACTTAGTATAGAAATCAGATTTCATAAAGTAGTATTTAGTTTATAATTAATTGGTAAAGTTAAAATAAGATAGAAATTGAAACCGTTGCTAAGGCAATTCGTATTTCAATTGGAGTAAACAAACAAAAGGAGGTTGAAAAATGTCTGTAAAAAAAGGAGACACGTATAAAATGTGCTCACAAAATAACTAACAATTTATAAAGAAAAATATTGAAAAATTTCTATAATTCCTATGTTAAATTAATCCATAAGTGCGTATATGTAAACTCTCCAACTTACCAAGAGCTGACTGTTCCCATTCTGGAGAAATTCCACTCAGAAGCCGAGGAAGCCGGTATCCAGACCCAAGCTTCTAGAAAACCGATGGAAGCTTCCGAGGAAAGGAACTCGAAGTAAATCCCAGTATATGCATATAAAACCGGTTTGCAAACCAATTTTTTCGAATAAAACCCCTATATTCGAATAACATCCATTTGACTGCAGTATTCCGGACAATTTCATGAACTTTTCACTATTTCACCAACTCTCGAATCAATAGACTTTCCCGTGGAAAGACACAGAAGTGATTTCTCGCGAGTGTGGTTTCATAAATTTAATTCTCCCGAACTTTACGTTATTTTCATTGCCCAAAACTATTTAGTATTTAAATTTAATTCAAATGAACGATCACATTGTTGTGAAAACATCATGGGTTAAAATTTTTAGGTTAAGATTGAAATGCGAATCTGCGCAACAATTCTATAAAGTTGAAATAGTTTGCACGAGGGGGCGAGAGGCTACGCTCTGAAGTCATCACACAGCTGATTGACCGTGTTAGATAAAATTTCAAAGGGGTACAGAATGAAATTTCATAGAATACTAATTGTTGGGAAATCATTGAATTGATGATAATTTATTTTCTTATCCACAGTTTATTGTTTTTGTATGTGTTGATTCATTTACAATTTTTTTTATTAAAACTTCATTTATAACTTACTCTGGCGTTCACATTTCTGTTTCTTGAAATTTAATATTTGTTCATAAAAACATTTTCATTCTAACATCTAGCTGCCAAGTTCCAGAAGGACCCACCTGAGAGCAGAGAAATGCACTACAGGTTGTAAAAAAGGTAGTGTATAAACTTTGCACAAGAGTCTATGAGCAAAAGAAAGGTAAATATACTACTAAAACCCTGAGAGAATTTATTTTATTAAAACCCTGAGATAAATTATTATGATCCTATCAATCATAAATCATAAATCAAAGAAAACTCATAATTTAAATAAAAATAAAAATCTTATAACCTTCAGATTATAATAGTATTAACGAATTTTATGAACATAAATAATATCGAATCAAGTTTGTTTAGATCTGTCTAATAATTTGACATTTTATATCACTAGAGATTGAAAAAATTAAGTTATTAAAAATGATTAGCGATAGTGAGGATGATTTAACAATCAAATTTATAAATTTATATCAGAAGCTCCAGATAATGCCTATCTTCTGACAAAGGTATAATTTTCTTTTCATAAAACCTGAATAATTTCAATAAAAAGATTGATTACAATCGGATTCTATATTTTTGAATAGTCGACAGATACTTTCTATATAGCAGTTGATTTGAACCAATTATTATGTGCTCTAGTAACGACGAGTGTTGATTCACTTGGATGGTGGGAGCGAGGGTTCAAATCCACGCAGCCACATTTTTTTTTTCATTTTATGAAATCGATTAGTGTTTGATTTTTTCTGCATAAAGTTTTTTTATTTCCAAATTGTCAAAATTTGAAAATTTTGAATTTTATTTGTTTCACGACGTAGGTAGGTACGTGTACAAAAAGAAAAAATAGCTGTTTCATTCAACGGGTGAAGAAAGAAAAAATTATCTAAACCATGTAAAAATGACGGCAGGAGAGTTTATGATAAAAAGGATTATTAAAAATATTACAGATTTATTAATGATTCAGATGGTCGTAGAAAAAGTATAGTGTACAATGAGCATGAAATGACCCATTTCCCACTCGTAGGTATATGAAATGTTTTAGTACGAGCGTAACGAGTACTACAAAATTTTATATACCTACTCGTGGGAAATGATGACATACATTTCATGCTCATTGTACAATATACTATTAAATCATTGTACTGGTAGGTTTGAGCTGGAATTCCATTTCATTGCTAGTCAAAAAAAAGAGTATTTAATGGGTGAGGTGAATGAAATCTAGCAGATGCACATACTTTATAAGCATCTCTTTTACTTCTCTATGAAATGAATAAGTATGTCTCAAGAAAGTTTAAGAATTTATTCAAAATTCAGAATTAATAAACGAGTTTTAGATCACTCACTACGTGTTATTGAATGATTCGAAAATCAGTAATACAACATTGGCGCATTCGGCAGCTTTGTTACAGTAGTACGTATATACAGGAAACTCAAACAAGCACATCAAAGGAATTACAAACGTGAAACATGAAAGATGAAATATGAAAGATGAAATATGGAAGATGAAATATGGAAGATGAAATATGGAAGATGAAATATGGAAGATGAAATATGGAAGATGAAATATGGAAGATGAAATATGGAAGATGAAATATGGAAGATGAAATATGGAAGATGAAATATGGAAGATGAAATATGGAAGATGAAATATGGAAGACGAAATATGGAAGATGAAATATGGAAGATGAAATATGGAAGATGAAATATGGAAGATGAAATATGGAAGATGAAATATGGAAGATGAAATATGGAAGATGAAATATGGAAGATGAAATATGGAAGATGAAATATGAAATATGGAAGATGAAATATGGAAGATGAAATATGGAAGATGAAATATGGAAGATGAAATATGGAAGATGAAATATGGAAGATGAAATATGTAAGATGAAATATGAAACACGAAATATGAAATACGAAACTGCTACTGTGATAAACACACAAATGAAACAAAATTAAACTTAGTTTCAGTAGTTATCAGAGGACACCCGTGAGAGTTCGGGTATTATTAAGCAAAGAAAAATAAACGAAAGAAGCGACATTTATGGGGTGCATCGATATAATTATATGAATTTTGAACATGATTCCTATGTAGTGTTAAAATAACTAAGTTATCATCCCGACAAGTTTCAATTATTTTATAGAAGGCCTTTGCAGACATTTCCTAAATTAAATAGCGACCTTTTGCCAGGTTACTTCCTTGACATTTCTATGAGAATACTTCTCTAACTTGAAGTTTATGAAGAACTTGATATTATTCAACCACTAGCACAAACATCACGTTGAATTCTTCGTTGTATCTCATTGTTCTAACCAAAAACAAACAAATAACACGAGATAACTTGAAACATGAAATAAAAAATAGAACAGAATATATACAGTAATGCAGATGGTTCAACAGGATTTGCTTCTCATTTAAAACAATGTGTTGCTATTTCATGGTATATGTTTCTTGTTTCGCGTTTCATGTTTTTTGTTTCTTTGATGTGAGGATTAAGATTACAACAAAGAAACATCAATCTGTGGTCAAGAGTTTTTCGTTACAGGTTTCACTTTTTGATGGTAACCTATATCACATACACACATACATGATCAGTTGGAATCGATCGGAGATTCTATTTATACCGATGATACGTCGTGTTTAATCAAAAATAATCCAGATAGTAAAAAATGAAACACAAGTAATAAACAAATTGAAACTTTCAAACAAACGTTAATAAAATATTTCATTACGAGTTCAGAAAATAGGCCTTTTCCGTGCATGCGCGACATGTTTCCGTGGGAGGCGAAGCCGAACACGGAAAGTCGTGCAAGCACGGAAAAAGCATTTATGGACGAGTAATGAACGATATTTTTCATTATATCTACCTGAAAACCACAGATTGTTAAGAAACATTTATTTTTAATGATGAAGGAACAAAAACATGTACAATTAATTGAAATACTTATGGTACAAAAATATCCAGGAATTGCCACAAAACAAGCGTTATTTACCCTGTTGGTAAGGAAATATTCAAACAATTTGCGATTTCTAGAGAACTGTCAACAACATATTAATTAATTTTGGCATGTAAATAGACAGCTATAATGACACCAGCATACGGAAAATTTTTCCGTGCGGGCGCTCGGAAAAAACCCTTTTTCAGTATGCTAAATAAGCATGTAAATATCGTGTTTTCAGATAGGTATAATGAAAATACTTATTCGATTATAATCTTCTACTGTCTCTACATCATAATTAGCTCGTTGCGTTTGACGAGTAGATATTCTTGGTTTTTCCAAAGTGACATTTAATGTTTCAGCCGAACCTATAGACCACAAGCCCAGGCACATTTTCAGGGGGTGATTTTATACACCACGAGTCATATATAATGTTAAAGTACTGGTCGAGAAACAAATGTTGGGCACTATGCCGTCAATTTTCCGCGGTACAGGTGAGTGTAGAGGCGAGTTGAAATGTCGTAAAAAAGGGGGTACTTTTTGATTATTTTATACATGACGGTACTATTCTGGTCAAAGAGGCAATGAAAAAAGAATGCTCTAAAACCTAGTGCCGTCAAAAAATAGCGGTACAGGGAGTCGGAATTTTTTTTTGAAATCGGCGATTTTACCCCCCTCCCCAGTTAATCGAATACTTGACGGCGTTAATTCAGTTAGCTTTGCCTTTCCTTAAAAAACTATAATACATCTATGCCGTCAGAAAAGGGTGGTACATGGGTTCAGAAATCGCGAATCAAAACCCGATTTTACCCCTTGTAGTGGTGGTCATTTTATACAACCTAAAATTTAGCTGTTTTAATGCTATATTCTTCAAAGATAACATATTCTACTATGCCGTCAATTTTATATGGTACAATACGCTGAAAAATGTGTTTTTCATGTCGAAATCAAATTAGTTCTACAATGCAGCTAATTCCTATTAATTTTGGGGACATTTGGTTTCAACAGAATGGTTGTTCGAGTCACAATGTCACGAGTCACGACAAGTGACACAATTTCCTTAAAACACATTTCGTGATCGCTTAATATCTACATGTGGTATGATATTGCGGCCTCCCAGATCACCAGATTTAAATGATTTATTTTTTTGGGAATATCTGAAAGAATCCGCGTATCGACATGCATTTCAGAGAGCAACAAATCCTGATGAATTAAGGGGCAAAATTATCCAACTTTGTGCCTACATTACGCCAAATCTACTCCGTGATATGAGATTATCTCTGTATCACAGATTCGGCTATTGTTTGGCACAACAAGGTGGTTTATTGGAATCTTTATTACATCAGATTTTTTTTTGTGTTACTTGTATTTCAATTCATTTTTCAGAAGAGTAAAATTTTAATGACTTGTACATTGTTATTCAAATCCTTAATCACTTATTTTATAAATATTAAAATTTTCTATAAACATTTAAATTTATACTGCTTTTTTGATGATAGATCACATATCTGTGCATGAAAGTTCGCTATTCGATTTTTGGACCGAAAACGAATATTCTCAAGATTATCGTTAAAATTTTGAAATTCTCATATTACGTAAAGTTTCCGTTTAATGTTGACGGCACCACAATTTTGCTATTTGAAATGGTCAATATTATATCGTTAATGTCGTCTTGTAATTTTTGACCAAAATTATTACCGAATCGGTAGGTAAAGTAAACCAAAAGTAGCAAAAGATTTCACGTCAAAAGCATAAAATATAGGGTTTTCCAATAAGAGGTGTTATTTTGAATAGCCCGCTAGATCGGCAGATGTAACTTTTGGAGCTGTCATTTTTTGACATTTGACAAGTAGCAACTACGCCATTAATAAAAATGGAACGATACACGCTTCAACAACGCATTGACATTATTAAAATTCACTATAAAAATGGTGAAAATTTGGCAGAGACGGTTCGTAAAACTTGAACATTTTTGGGTCGTCGTGAAGCACCTTGTCGGACCGCCATACGAAAATTGGAGGAAAAATTCGAGCTGTTGGGACAAGTTAGCGATGTGAAGAATAAAACCCGTGCACGTCGCTCAAGAACAGCAGAGAATATTGCTGCTGTAGCGGAAAGTGTTCAAGAAAACCCAGGTTTGTCCATTCCTCGTCGTTCTTTGGAATTACGCATTCCAAAAACGTCATTACACCGTATTTTGAGTAAAGATTTGGGTCTTAAGGCTTATAAAGTTCAGTTGACACAAGAACTCAAGCCAGCCGATCATCAACAACGTCGTGTCTTTGAAAATGATCCGAAATTCCATCGAAAAATCATCTTGACTGATGACGCCCATTTCCACCTCGGTGGCTTCGTCAACAAGCAAAATTGTCGCATCTGGGGCTCGGAAAACCCAAGAGTTATTGTTGAAAAGCCTCTCTATCCTCAACGTGTGACTGTTTGGTGCGGCTTATGGTCCGGAGCGGTCATTGGACCTCACTTCTTCGAAAATGAGGTTGGAGCACCAGTTACGGTGAATGGATTGCGCTATCGACAGATTTCGATTTGGATTGCGACTTCTTCCTTTGGGGCCACGTGAAAGAGAAGGTGTACGCCAACAGCCCAGCGTCGATTCAAGAACTCAAAGATGGAATTCGTGAGGCTATCGAGGACATAGGGCAGCCATTTTGCGATTTGGTTATGGAAAATTTCATGAAAAGGATATGGTCCTGTAGACGTGGTCGTGGTGGTCATTTGGCTGATGTTATTTTCCATTATTAACGGCACACCTTCCTCTTTATAATGAAATAAACATCCGATCATTTATCTCACAAAATGGCATTTTCCTTTCAATATCAAAATAACACCTCTTATTGGAAAACCCTATATAAGAAGGTAAAATTGACGGCACCGATTTTTCTATGTTTTTTAATGTTTAAACGATAATATTTCAAAAATAAATTCTTATAAATGTGCAGGCAATTTTAAATTTTTAAATTATTTTTCATTTTTATATTTATTCTGTATTTCAATTGAGTACCATGAATTATTGACGGCATAATTATAAAGCCATTATAAGTAGTTTCTGCTTAAAAAAAAAACAGTATGTTGTCCTGAAATGAATGACCTTATAAGAAAACATTGATTTTTGCTCTAAAATTTTAGTAATTTGTTATTTATTTCTGCATGAACCATAATTTTTTGACGGCACCATGTTTAGAATACTCAATAAATGTTAACTCAAAGCTAGAAATCAGTGCCGTCAAATTCTAAATGACCACCCCCATAAGGGGTAAAAATCGGGTTTTGATTCGCGATTTCTGACACCATGTACCACCCTTTTCTGACGGCATAGATGTATTATAGTTTTTTAAGGAAAGGCAAAGTTAACTGAATCAACGCCGTCAAGTATTCGATTAACTGGGGAGGGGGGGTAAAATCACCCATTTCAAAAAAAAATCCGACTCCCTGTACCGCTATTTTTTGACGGCACTGGGTTTTAGAGCATTCGTTTTTCATTGCCTCTTTGACGAGAATAGTGCCGTCATGTATAAAGTAATTAAAAAGTACCCCCTTTTTACGACATTTCAACTCGCCTGTACACTCACCTGTACCGCGGAAAATTGACGGCATAGTGCCTAACGTTCGTTTCTCGACCCCGTGTGTATAAAATCACCCCCTGAAATTGTGCCTTTGCTTGTGGTCTACTACTATTTCTTTCTACAACTTATTGAAAATTATAGCAGAATTCTCTCTTTTGTCTTTTAAAATCTTAATTAAATCTTTGATTAGTTTGTCTGCGGACACTAAATTTAGAAATTTTTCTAGATAAATTACTCATTATCTGAGTGAAAGAAAAAATATAGTTTACATATTTCAAGAAAATTTGAAAGGGACCTGCCAGTATATCAGCTTTTGGACAAGAAAATTTGTCATGCCAGTACCTGATTTCATCTAGTACATCAATAATATCGAGAAGACTGTTTCTGGAATACGAAGTCGTGACTCTCCACCCAACGACTACCAAGACTACCAAGCTTTGTACCTAACTTTGTTGTAATTAAATAAAACTTCTTTTTGCTGAGGCTTGGAAAAATGCAATTGAAGTAGTGTTGGGTAATAAGGCCAACTTAAGTTTTGCAAATTTTTTAATAATTTATATTTCAATCAAAAAAATCCGAAACTTGATGAGTTGATTGCTTGTGACGTTTGCCGCTATGTTAACATAGCTTAGTAACCAAAATAAGACAAATTTCAAAAACTTGCTGTCGGGCCTTATTACCCGCCTATTAGGGAAATAAAGCCCATAGTAAGTTATGCAGAATTTTGTTTATTTATTGTATATATAAATTTATACAGATCATTTATATTAATCGGAAATGCTAGAAACTCAATGAAAAAACAAAAATAAACATTATTTTCTACAAAAAGTGATAAACTTAACAAAGTTCAAACAAGGAAATTAAAATATAAAAAAAAACTGTTAAACTGAATTTTAAGAACATTTCCTAAAGTAAAAATCCTCAACATCTTCAGCCGTCAGTCCTATGCAAGTTTCGTGTAACCAATTCTAACCATTCTATACCGGGTGGCTACGGAAGTATTGCCTACGGAATATCTCAGTTATTGTATGAAGTAGGTTTGTGAAATTTGGAGCGTCGATATAATGGAGCTAGAATTTGAGCATATTGACATGTCGAAGTTAACTTCCGGTCTGACCGGAAGTAACATCAACTTTCTTATTTTAAATGGAAACCCTATTTTTTTTTATTTTCGCTTTATTCAGCATTCGATTCCCTTTCTAATGACATATCACAAGTTGCTATCTAACCAGAAACTAGATCAGAAAAAAATTATTATTGAAATTCACCGAGTAGGCCGTGGAAGCAAAATGAAAGCCAAAAATTGAAAAGTTGGCTATGGAAACCATACGTCACTTGATAACAGTTGCTACTACTGTGATATTTTATTTTCATTCGTCGGCGTTATAAAAAGCCGCCAAAAAAAATATTGGAAAAATTGGGAAAAAAACAATACTCTGTAGGTCCATAACTTAAATAGGAACATACAACTTTTTCTTGCCTGTACTATTCAGCATAACCATTCCTTTCTAATGATATAATAGAAAGTAATTTTTTGAAATGAAATACCAAAAAATCCAATTATTATTCTTCAAATAACGAAAAAACAGATTTATCGAAAAAAAAATTCAAATTGATAGGATTAAAGATAAAATAAATTCAAAACAAATGTTCGAAATGCATTCCCTCAGCGTCAATACATTTATTGACTCTGGTGATATTTTCATGTAAAACGTTTCTCAACATTTGGGGCGTGATATCTTGGAAAGCTCTACGAATTTTTACTTCTAGCTCATGTAGAGTTGTAGGCTGTGTGGAATACACCCTATTCTTAAGATGCCCCCATAGATAAAAATCACACGGAGTATAATCAGGTGACCTTGGTGGCCACCTGACTGGACCATGGGTTGTTATAAGTCTCTCTTGAAAGCGATTTTGAAGATAATTTCTCGCTATTCTTGAATTATGCGGTGGGGCGCCATCTTGCTGGAAGTACATTCTCTCAGTTATTTCCGATGGTAGGTTGTTAATGAATTCCGAAATTTCATTCGTTAAAAAATTAAAGTATCTCTCTCCGATTAGTTGGCTTTGAAAAAGAATGGGGCCAACAATATGAGTTCCAACTATTCCTGCCCAAACATTCACACCAAATCTTTCCTGGAAGCCGCCTTGTCGAAACCTGTGCTCGTTTGCTGTCGCCCAGTACCTGGAACAAAAGACCGTTCACACTTTTAGCACTTTACACTTCGACTATCGACAATAATCCAAATAAAGTACAGTACCTACCTTGTATTATTCCTGTTAAATAATCCATTGTTGGTAAATTTCGAATCGTCCGTAAACAAGATATAATAGTTAAATAGGTGATTCTCAGCATTTTGTCGAAGAAACCAATTACAATATTCCAGGCGCCTTTCACCGTCATTTTCATACAAATGTTGATGCAACTGATACTTTCCTAGCAGAGTCCTTACTTATAGCTAATTCGACGCCAATCTGCCTTGAGGAAATTGTGCTATCATATTGTACTAAAGCTAATACATTAATTTCAGTTTCCTCATTAATAACAAATGCTTCTTGGTCTTCGTGAACATCAGGCTCAGTTCTTAATTTTTCTTCAAGCTACTGGAAATACCTTCTTGACGGTTGCTGCCTTTCTGGATATCGCTCTAAATACAATCGTTCAGCGGCATAAGAATTTTTTGAACATTCACCATAAATGAGAAACATGTCAATTTGTTCGGTTCGTGAATAACGGGGCATTTTTTTAATATTCCACTAACTGATTTCGATTTCCAAACCCCTTATAAAATGGCAGAATCAAAAACACTACTTCGAACGTCAAAATAATATGGATAGCAGCGTTCGTGACAGCTCTCATTTCTTTTTTGTTTCATTCCAAAATACATCTTAATCAGCCTACTTGTTAATATTTTGGTTCGAATGATTATTGCAATGGAATGATTATTCTGAATAGCACAAACATCGTCCATAGGTAGATATTAGAATATCTATGGACGATGGCACTGACCAAGTACGTTTATGTTCCTATTTAACCTAGAACCTACAGGATATAATTTATCATTCCACATTATTTTTAATTTTATTTTTGCGTATGGCGATAATCTGTTTTGTTATTTGAAGAATAATAGTTGGATTTTTCGATATCTCAGTTCAAAAAATTACTTTCTATTATATCATTAGAAAGGAATGGTTATGCTGAATAGTACAGGCAAGAAAAAGTTGTATGTTCCTATTTAAGTTATGGACCTACAGAGTATTGTTTTTTCCCAATTTTTCCAATATTTTTTTTGGCGGCTTTTTTAACGCCGACGAATGAAAATAAAATATCACAGTAGTAGCAACTGTTATCAAGTGACGTATAGTTTCCATAGCCAACTTTTCAATTTTTGGCTTTCATTTTGCTTCCACGGCCTACTAGGTGAATTTCAATAATAATTTTTTTCTGATCTAGTTTCTGGTTAGATACCAACTTGTGATATGTCATTAGAAAGGGAATTGAATGCTGAATAAAGCGAAAAGAAAAAAAAATAGGGTTTCCATTCAAAATAAGAAAGTTGATGTTACTTCCGGTCAGACCGGAAGTTAACTTCGACATGTCAATATGCTCAAATTCTAGCTCTTATGTCATTATATCGACGCTCCAAATTTCACAAACCTACTTCATTCAATAACTGAGATATTCCGTAGGCAATACTTCCGATCCACCCGGTATAATTTCGCATGTTGCCCGAGGGCCTTATTACGCGATCTTTGGTAGGACCTTATTACCGGTCGAGCACTTTTTCTTAAACATGCAATTTCCAGAAAAATGAACAATTCTTTTAATTTTTCTCTTAGTGCGAAAGATAGTACCAATGTTATGGTAACTGATGGAGCACTATTTGTTTCTTTAAGTAAAATAGGTTGAATTAAAAACGACGTCTCACCTTCTTGCGAACTCATAATCTGTGCAGCCTAAAACTGCACATTCCATTAGTGTTGTTAATCGCGAACTGAAGTCAACGATCTTTCAATAAAACTTTACCACTCGGATGACGAAACTAACCATGTCGACAGATTTGAAAAAATTTGCCAGTCTTCAAGAAAAAAGACATTGGGCCTTATTTACTGCCGGGCATTATTCCCCAACACTACCTTACTTCTCGTTTAGTTCCAAAACAATTCCTGACCCCTTGTACCTGCGCACATTTTGAAATTGATACATCAAACCAATTTGTCTATTACCTTTCTCGAAGGTTCATTGAAAAGAGATGGAGATATTTTGTCACAGGCGACAAATGGTGGTAGAGATTTGAGATTCGGCCCTTGGACTGTTTAGTATGAGCGGCTAACTTTGCCCAGAAACTGTGAATTGCCGTGGCTGGTATTTTCTTTTTCTTATCATGATAAATCTTAATATTGATGGTCTTTTTTACATTTGCAACATTTACATTGATTTTATTTGCAATTCCATCGCTTGGAACTCAACCAGAAAGAAACCTAATGATCACTAAAAATAACTGAACAACTGTTCTATCTTCGACGAACAATGTTAATTTAAAACACATCAAGCTTATATCGACAATTTCAGGTAAAAGTTCCCTACAGCGGACACAAAGTAATAAGCGATTATCGACGAAAGGATATGAAACCACACGAGCAGTTGAATGGAATACGAATGATCAAGTTATCAGATTTTCCGAAATATCTATGGAGATGATGCTCAGAAACCAGTCGGAGTTTCGTTTTCTGACCTTATATCATTACCTCTGCTTTCTTCTTAACCATGTTCTGCAGAAGATTTGTGATGGGATCATGTTTTATGTCTTCTGTTTGATCTTTCAAAAGCTTTTAATACCGTAGATCCTAGTAAATTAAGAGTTGCCAGGGTTCAGTACTGGGAGCCCTTCTTTTCACTATTTTTCTTAATGACCTACCTGAGCACATGAAGGCTCACATAACTATGATGCTGACGATATTACAATAACAATCGATAGCTATAATATTGATGAATTGAAAGCAGAAGTAATCAGAGTTGTTGATGAATTTGGTGCCAACGTGATTCGTTAATACTTAACGTAGATACAACAATAATAGTGAATTTGTGAAGTTTTTGGGGTTCAGCTCACTTGAGATATCCACATAGACAGTGTCTGTGAAAAACTCGATAAATCATACTCCGCATATTTTTAAATGATATTTTATCTTGACACAGCTGGCTTATTGACCAAATATTATGCCTTGGCTTACTCACACATGTCAAAACATTTTGTGCTAGGGCAGAGTCACAAATTTTACCAAACTTTTTGTGATACAAAAGAAGATTACAAGATAGATTTTTGAAATAGGACACATTTTCAATTCTTATAGAGATTTCCCTATAAAATATAGAAGTTCTCTATAAATGTCTGATGTACGCTAGACAAATTCTGAAATCTATACCCACTCTCCCAACTTCACATCAACTCAACACACGCAATAGAAAATCTTTGACGGTTCCTACACATCGAACACTGCCTTATAGACCGTCAGATAACGACAGATTTTGCTGACTCATTTTCTCTCTTCTGGAATTTTAACCACTGGAAATTATGTCAGTGTTGAGCCCAAAAATTGAATTTAGCGATCGGACGTGTGCTAGGCATTTAGAAATTTCATTTTCCTTTTGCAGAAAAAAATAGTTTTTTTTTTATTTTCTCTTTTATGGCATTTTAACACATGAATAGGTATAACAATTTAATACTGAAGAAACAAAGCCATAAGATTTGCACGTGCTTAAAGGGTTGAAATAGGGGCGCGAAGGGTTGCTGATGCATTTTCTCGCTTATGGCAATCAACAGAATGAAATTTAATATCATTAGGAACCCGAAAAAAAAAATCCCATAAACCGGTCAGCTGTTTTGTGAAAAATTTTTTCGTTTTCCGTCAAACTTTCTCGTGAACGAAATAATGTGCAATAGAAATTTATTAATGTAAAAGTCTGTCATATAAAAAGCCATAAGTCTAGTTCGTTCTTATCATACTATATGAAACTGGAAAACTTGCAGAAAAACACAGGAAATTTTGTTCATTTTCTCGTTTATGGGAATTGGCATGTAGGAAGAAAAACTGATTTCAAGACTAGAAAAAAAAAGTCATAAGTCGGAAACATGATTACGATGTTATATACAGTGAGGTCCTGAAGTAACGGATACATTAATTTTCTACGTTATTATTTTTTAAGGAAAACGTCGAGTTATGTTTTCGAAAAGACACTCTGTGACATAAAAAAATCACCCCTCCTGCACCCCCTCAAGGTGACAGTCATTCACCCAATTTTTTTAATGGGGCAGGGGGTCAGTTGAAAACCCTTGAGATTCACCAATCCATAGAAGAACAGAATTTTCTGGGGTTTCAAATATTTTCAGAAATTCCAAGGAACCTATGTTATGGGTAGTTTTTTGAGAAACCGAGAATGATAATCTAGAAGATCAGCCCATCTTAGGTCACAGCGGTACTTGTAGTCCAGTGCCAGGACATGAGAGACTTGTGCACACATATCCAGTGTGATATGGTTCCTAGGATACGCAGGATCCAACAAAATATCACATTTCCTTCTGTTCACCATTTGAATTGTATCGAAGACGCTGCAAATCGATTTCAACCTATGGTCCAGAACTGCATCTAATCTGGAAATGAGTTCGATTTTTCATTTAGACATAGGAGCAATTTATAATTCTGGAACTTCCACTTCTAAAAGGTGAACTAGGCCTGAAGGACAGGCCACTATGAAAAAAAAACGTGCCGGAAGCTCTGCCTCTAAGGTGGTGGGGAAACGATCTAGTGTTTATTATATTCCTGCGCACACTGGCTTCCTGTGATTACTTTTTTGTGAACTTTGATTTGCCACATCGTATCACATAGTCACAATAAACAGGTAAAGGGCATAATCACATTATTTCAAAAATCTGATGTTCCGTATTCACATTCGAATGATCATCCGATAATGACAAAGCAAGCCAGTAGGCGTGGGGGAATTACGCAGTTAAGATATTCAACTTATAGGGGTTGACCCAAAATTGCTTGAATTGTCTTTACAACCCCTATCAGTTTGTCACAATAATGCCCATAACTATTTTTTTTCACTCTATAAAAAATTATTTAAAAAAATAAATTATTTGGTTCCAATATTACTATCATACTTCCGACTTTTTTTATGGCCTAAGAATGAAGTTTGCAATGCATATGCCAAATCCCATGGAGGAAGAAATGAGCAATTTTATCTTTACTAATTTCTCGCAGCAGAATTTTCAAATAGTTGTATTTATTTATGCAGTGTGGCCCATTTAAAATGAAAGCACTAATACAATTTTTTTTTTCAATAGGTAGACTTTCGAAAATTCCATCAGGATACCAAATTTAATGAGTAATTCTTCATTTTCTGGGCCAACTGTTCTCATTTTTTCAAGGTTGAAAATTTAATATTATTTTTTTAGAAGAAATCTCACCAATCAACTGGATTCACGTTATTTTTAAATAGTTCTTGTTAGAAGTTTGTTGAAACTCGTCCATCAATAAGAAAGTTATAAAAAATAAAAAAATAAATTTTTTAAAATATGCCGGTTAATTAACCCACCAATTCAATTTCAGAACTCTTATCAAAATTTGGAATACACCAAGATGTCTCGAAATATCACTGGTCAGAATTTCATCAACATATATTCATAAATAAGAAAATTACAGGATAACAAAATTTGAAAAATATGTTGATGGAATTTCATGAAAATATCATTTTATTTAATGATTTTTCATTATTATTTATCAATAAATTTTAATGAAATTCTGATCAGTGATATTTTGAGACTCCCCGAATCCAGTGGTGTATTCTGAATTTTGGATAAGAGTAGAAATTGAAATGGTGGGTTGATTAAATGGCATATTTTTTTAAATTAATTCTCCCATAACTTTCCTATCGATGGAAGAATTTCTACAAAATTCCAAAATTAACCATTTGAAAATGTCACAATTCCAGTGGTGTAGTCTGATTTCTTGTCAAAAAATTGCTAATAAATTTTTCAGTTTTTTACCTCGAAAAAAAAAAAGAATAGTTGGCCCTGAAAATGAAGATTCATTCATGAAATTTGATGTCCCAGTGGACTTTTTGATTATCTACCTAATGAAAAAAAAGCATTACAATCGGTTGAAAAAAGTATGATTTATAAGGGTGCTTCTATTTTAAATGGGCCACACTGTATAAAACATCGATATCATGTTTCCGACTTATGGCTTTTTTTTTCTGGTCTTGAAATACTATTTTCTTCTCACATGCCAATTCCCATCAACGAGAAAATGAAAAAATTTCCACAAATTTTCCTACAACTTTACAACTTATGGCTTTTCTTGAGGTACATGCAAAGCTTATGGGAATTTTATTATGACGTTTATCCAGCAACAGAATCATATGGTTCAAATGCCATAAACGAGAAAGTTTGCCGGAAAACGATAAAAATTTTCACAAAATTTTCCGTCCGGAAAATATGCTTCAACAGCTGACCGGCTTATGGGAAATTTTTTTCGGGTTCCTAACGATATTAAATTTCATTCTGTTGATTGCCATAAGCGAGAAAATGCATCAGCAACCAACTATTTTTTTTCAAGTTCGCGCCCTTATTTCAACCCTTTAAACACGTGCAAATCTTATGGCTATGGTTTTTCAATATTAGATTGTTATACCTATTCATGTGCTAAAATGCCATAAACGAGAAAATGAAAAAAAAAAAAATTTTTCTGCCAAAGGAAACTGAATTTTCTATATGCCTAGCACACGTCCGATCGCCGAATTTTCATTTTTTTTGCTCAACACTGACATAATTTCCAGTGGTTAAAATCCTAGAGGAGAGAAAATGATTCAGCAAAATCTGTCGTTATCTGACGGTCTATTATGAGAGATCATCACTTTATAATGCCTTCAAATTATATAATTAGCTAAAATCAAGCAAATTCCTTACAAACTCAAATTCAAATCCGCTGTGCAAAATCTTCTTGTAAATAATTGTTTTTACAGTATCTGAATATTTAGGGGTGATACCTGATACCCAGTTATCTGCCAATTAGGTTTTAAGTATGCTTTTCTGTTTGTAAATGTGTAATTTTATCTTTTCCATGTGAGTTTTTAACAATTTTATGTTATTTGTAAAGTACTTCATTCAAGTATTCATTTCATTATTTTATTCGCTTATTTATTAACACTATTTTATGACTTGTCATATTTACTATATCTATATACAGGGTGTATACTAAATGATGTCATTAATTTCAGGTGGTGATTCCTTGTCATATTTCAAGGAAAAAAGTTCATATAAACGTGTGTCCAAACTTACTTTGTTTTCAAGTGACAGAGTGTCAAAGTTTTAATAAAAAACGGTTATTTAATTACTCAAAAGCCTTTTCGCCGATTTTCATGAAACCTGGTGTGTTTATTAGCAGTTACAAGAGGCTTGTTTTCATGAGATTAGATTTCAAATTATACGTAGCAAGGGGTAAAAATGTTCCAGTTTCCATTGGAGATTTATACAGTGTGTCCCACTTACCATGCTCACCATAGGTATCTTTTCAATGGTAAGAGATACGAGGTCGGTTAAATGACACCAAATGTGGAGTTTATCAAGGCCAACTATGATGTGAAAAAATATTTTGGTAAAATCTATTCGTTTTTGTTTTATACGCAAATAACAAATTTTGATCATTTTCATGTCTCTTGCAAGTCAATTTTGACCCACTTCTGGCGGTCCTAAAAACTTGAAATTTGGCAGATGTTCATAATTCCGGTGACAATGCACTATGAAATATTTATTGAAATAAAAAATAAAAAATGGCGGCTCCTCCAATATGGCGGACGAGATTTGTGATTATGGTCCGATTCCATTCAAAATTGGTATGTCGGGGTTTTTTTGGTCGGAGATCATGATTTTTTTTTAATTTATAAATTCAAGATGGCGACTTCAAAATAGTTCTTGTTTTTGTATAAATGACGATAACTCCGTTGTTATCAGCAAAAAACTATCACTGTGACATATCATCTGTAAGAGAAAAAAAAGTTATTCACAACTACTAAGTTATAGTGAGCTATGAGCTACATTTGAAAATTGAAAGTTGGTACTGATATCTCAAATTCTAGAAGAGTTGGTATGAATTTCATAGTTTTTTAAATCTCATTGAAAAACTGCAATAAGAATGTGAAATTCCTATTAGAATATTTTCATAAATAAAGAAGTTACGGAGAAGACATGAAAATGATCAAAATCTGTTTTTTGCGTATAAAACAAAAACGAATAGATTTTTTCCAATTATTTTTTCAGATTATAGTTGCCTTGATAAACTACACATTTGGTGTCATTTAACCGACCTCGTATCTCTCATGGTGAACATGGTAAGTGGGACACACTGTATACAGTGTCCGCCAAAATATTGGAACTAAATAGAAAACTTTTTTTTTATGGTTTCTCATAAAATTTCATTCATCATAAAAATTGATGCAATCAATTAAACTAAATACACGAATATTGGTTATTATCAGTGGCGTGCGGCTAGGCAGGAATCAGCCGATATTCTAAATTCACTACCAGAGTAAAGTGACATTACTATGCAACATATCGAATAATGTTATTGAAAAAAGTTGGTTGATTTTGAATGATATTCTGTTTTCCGGTTCAGCCTACCAATTCCCAATTTCATTTTTTTTAATGATCCTCTCTTGATTTCATTATCTTTCCATTAGTTTTCTTGACTCATATTCAAGATTTTATTTTATTAGGTAATTGCTTTGACGAATAATTTGTGCTAATTCAGTAACTTACTAGTCAAACATTGTGGATAATTCCCATTAAAAATTGAGGTCAATTCATTGAGTAGTTATTTAAATTAGTAATTGGTAGACTGAACTGGATAAGAGGGAATATCAATCAATTGCAAACAACTTCTTTTGATAATTTTTTTCGATATTTTGCATATTAATGTCACTTTACTCTGTAGTGAATTTGGAATATCGGCCTTTTCCCGCTTTGCCGTGCGCCACTGGTAATAACCGATATGCGCGTATTAAGTCTAATTGAATGCAACGACTTTTATGAAGAGAGAAATTCCTTGAGAAACTTTTAATAAAAAAAATTCCCATATGGTTTCAAGATTTTGGCGTACACTGTATATGTAAATGAGATAAGAGAGAATGTTAGTCAGAAGCATCACTCAAAGAAAATCACTCATTTCATTGATGCGTGAATTTCATCTCTTTCGCTAGGCGTCCAATACATTTTGGTGGACAAAAATCTATGTCACTCTTCTAGATCATCAAGGAGGTCGGAAGAATTGGAAATCATTCTCCTCAGAAGCAATTTCATAATGTTGGAATTGTTTGACTAAAAATTAAGATGTTTGAAAAGATAATTGAATTCTCTTTTCAATACGATATTATTTCATCTATTGCACTACTCCATTTATTTATTTTTTTTACTTATGAAAACATCCATACAGGCTATTAGCCTAATTCCATGGAATAAATTAATAAAAAACATTTAATTTTTAACTTATGAGGCTCACCTACACCTATATATACCTCAAACAGAGGTTTACAAGAAGTGTCTTGATAAAGTATTTCTGAACTGTCATGGAGACACTAAAATCCAAGTTATCGGTGACATTAACATTGTTGGCGGTTCGAAGCATGGTCAAGAGTGGTGCTCGAGAAGTGCTTGGTCATACTGACTTTACCCGTTCTGAAAAGAACTGGACACCTCGTGGGATACGACGGTACATTGAAGTCTATTAAGTTGAGTAGTTCTGTAGAGTTTATACCATTATTTATGATTTTATATAGAAACAGTAATGTTACATCTCTCCTGTCATGAAGTGACATAATTTTGAAATCCTTCCTGAGGTCGGTAGTCCTAACTTCACGAAAGTGTGGCCATCGATGATTTCGTTTGTAATAGAGATATCGAAGCAATTTGTTTTAGACTTTTGCAAATATATAGCGATAAGTCTGTGGCTGTGAATGCCAAATAATAGATCCGAAGTCCAGTTTTGGTCTAACCAAACTGTAATATAAAATTTTCATAGTCATTTCATTCCTGAATGACTTTGTGTTTCTTATAATGAATTCAAGAGTTCGATTAGCTTTTCTGCTTATCTCCTCGAAGTGCCTCGAGTAAGATAAAGTGTTATCAAAACGTACTCCTAGATCTTTAACTTCCTCTTTCCTCTTCAAACTTATGTTGTTGATTTGATATAATTGAGTCTTTTTTCAAAGTAAATGAGACAATATGGCATTTTTCTATATTGAAATATAATTTGTTAATAATGCTCCATTCATGTACCCTACAAATGTCTTTCTGAAGTGCTAGACAATCCCTCACAGATTTTATTTCTTTGTAGAACTTGAGGTCATCCGCAAAGAGAAGAGCCTTCGATGATTCCAAACAGGACGGTAGATCATTTATAAATAATATAAAAAACAGTGGACCCAGGTTTGACCCCTGTGGCACTCCAGAATTGATGTTATATTCATTAGAGTAAACTCCATTATATTTCACAAAGAAATTCCTGTTTTTGAGATAACTCCTGATGACTCCGTGTTTTATACCGAATTTTCCCATTTTAAATAAAAGCTTACCGTGGTCTACTTTATCAAAGGCTTTCGAAAAATCTGTGGAAATTGTATCCAATTGATTTTTGTTTTCAAAAACATTATATACCTCATTTGTAAACAAAAATAAATTGGTGTTGATAGATTTTTTGTTCATAAATCCATGTTGACATTCTCCGATGCTACTTTGAACATGCTATTTGAAAATTCTGCTGCGAGAAATTAGTAAAGATAAAATTGCTCATTTCTTCCTCCATGGGATTTGGCATATGCATTGCAAACTTCATTCTTAGGCCATAAAAAAAGTCGGAAGCATGATAGTAATATTGGAACCAAATAATTTATTTTTTTAAATAATTTTTTATACGTGTGTCCAAACTTACTTTGTTTTCAAGTGACAGAGTGTCAAAGTTTTAATAAAAAACGGTTATTTAATTACTCAAAAGCCTTTTCGCCGATTTTCATGAAACCTGGTGTGTTTATTAGCAGTTACAAGAGGCTTGTTTTCATGAGATTAGATTTCAAATTATACGTAGCAAGGGGTAAAAATGTTCCAGTTTCCATTGGAGATTTATACAGTGTGTCCCACTTACCATGCTCACCATAGGTATCTTTTCAATGGTAAGAGATACGAGGTCGGTTAAATGACACCAAATGTGGAGTTTATCAAGGCCAACTATGATGTGAAAAAATATTTTGGTAAAATCTATTCGTTTTTGTTTTATACGCAAATAACAAATTTTGATCATTTTCATGTCTCTTGCAAGTCAATTTTGACCCACTTCTGGCGGTCCTAAAAACTTGAAATTTGGCAGATGTTCATAATTCCGGTGACAATGCACTATGAAATATTTATTGAAATAAAAAATAAAAAATGGCGGCTCCTCCAATATGGCGGACGAGATTTGTGATTATGGTCCGATTCCATTCAAAATTGGTATGTCGGGGTTTTTTTGGTCGGAGATCATGATTTTTTTTTAATTTATAAATTCAAGATGGCGACTTCAAAATAGTTCTTGTTTTTGTATAAATGACGATAACTCCGTTGTTATCAGCAAAAAACTATCACTGTGACATATCATCTGTAAGAGAAAAAAAAGTTATTCACAACTACTAAGTTATAGTGAGCTATGAGCTACATTTGAAAATTGAAAGTTGGTACTGATATCTCAAATTCTAGAAGAGTTGGTATGAATTTCATAGTTTTTTAAATCTCATTGAAAAACTGCAATAAGAATGTGAAATTCCTATTAGAATATTTTCATAAATAAAGAAGTTACGGAGAAGACATGAAAATGATCAAAATCTGTTTTTTGCGTATAAAACAAAAACGAATAGATTTTTTCCAATTATTTTTTCAGATTATAGTTGCCTTGATAAACTACACATTTGGTGTCATTTAACCGACCTCGTATCTCTCATGGTGAACATGGTAAGTGGGACACACTGTATACAGTGTCCGCCAAAATATTGGAACTAAATAGAAAACTTTTTTTTTATGGTTTCTCATAAAATTTCATTCATCATAAAAATTGATGCAATCAATTAAACTAAATACACGAATATTGGTTATTATCAGTGGCGTGCGGCTAGGCAGGAATCAGCCGATATTCTAAATTCACTACCAGAGTAAAGTGACATTACTATGCAACATATCGAATAATGTTATTGAAAAAAGTTGGTTGATTTTGAATGATATTCTGTTTTCCGGTTCAGCCTACCAATTCCCAATTTCATTTTTTTTAATGATCCTCTCTTGATTTCATTATCTTTCCATTAGTTTTCTTGACTCATATTCAAGATTTTATTTTATTAGGTAATTGCTTTGACGAATAATTTGTGCTAATTCAGTAACTTACTAGTCAAACATTGTGGATAGTTCCCATTAAAAATTGAGACCAATTCATTGAGTAGTTATTTAAATTAGTAATTGGTAGACTTAACTGGATAAATGGGAATATCAATCAATTGCAAACAACTTCTTTTGATAATTTTTTTCGATATTTTGCATATTAATGTCACTTTACTCTGTAGTGAATTTGGAATATCGGCCTTTTCCCGCTTTGCCGTGCGCCACTGGTAATAACCGATATGCGCGTATTAAGTCTAATTGAATGCAACGACTTTTATGAAGAGAGAAATTTCTTGAGAAACTTTTAATAAAAAAAATTCCCATATGGTTTCAAGATTTTGGCGTACACTGTATATAAATGAGATAAGAGAGAATGTTAGTCAGAAGCATCACTCAAAGAAAATCACTCATTTCATTGATGCGTGAATTTCATCTCTTTCGCTAGGCGTCCAATACATTTTGGTGGACAAAAATCTATGTCACTCTTCTAGATCATCAAGGAGGTCGGAAGAATTGGAAATCATTCTCCTCAGAAGCAATTTCATAATGTTGGAATTGTTTGACTAAAAATTAAGATGTTTGAAAAGATAATTGAATTCTCTTTTCAATACGATATTATTTCATCTATTGCACTACTCCATTTATTTATTTTATTTACTTATGAAAACATCCATACAGGCTATTAGCCTAATTCCATGGAATAAATTAATAAAAACCATTTAATTTTTAACATATGAGGCTCACCTACATCTGTATATACCTCAAACAGAGGTTTACAAGAAGTGGCTTAATAAAGTATTTCTGAACTGTCATGAAGACACTAAAATCCAAGTTATCGGTGACATTAACATT
This sequence comes from Chrysolina oricalcia, assembly GCA_944452925.2. Classification (NCBI taxonomy): domain Eukaryota; kingdom Metazoa; phylum Arthropoda; class Insecta; order Coleoptera; family Chrysomelidae; genus Chrysolina; species Chrysolina oricalcia. The sequence continues at coordinate 47,104,584 of OX101824.2, forward strand.
GTTGGCGGTTCGAAGCATGGTCAAGAGTGGTGCTCGAGAAGTGCTTGTCAATATAGAAACATTAGTAATGTTACATCTCTCCTGTCATGAAGTGACATAATTTTGAAATCCTTCCTGAGGTCGGTAGTCCTAACTTCACGAAAGTGTGGCCATCGATGATTTCGTTTGTAATAGAGATATCGAAGCAATTTGTTTTAGACTTTTGCAAATATATAGCGATAAGTCTGTGGCTGTGAATGCCAAATAATAGATCCGAAGTCCAGTTTTGGTCTAACCAAACTGTAATATAAAATTTTCATAGTCATTTCATTCCTGAATGACTTTGTGTTTCTTATAATGAATTCAAGAGTTCGATTAGCTTTTCTGCTTATCTCCTCGAAGTGCCTCGAGTAAGATAAGGTGTTATCAAAACGTACTCCTAGATCTTTAACTTCCTCTTTCCTCTTCAAACTTATGTTGTTCATTTGATAATCGAATATAATTGAGTCTTTTTTCAAAGTAAATGAGACAATATGGCATTTTTCTATATTGAAATATAATTTGTTAATAATGCTCCATTCATGTACCCTACAAATGTCTTTCTGAAGTGCCTCACTGATTTTATTTCTTTGTAGAACTTGAGGTCATCCGCAAAGAGGAGAGCCTTCGAAGATTCCAAACAGGACGGTAGATCATTTATAAATAATATAAAAAACAGTGGACCCAGGTTTGACCCCTGTGGCACTCCAGAATTGATGTTATATTCATTCAAGAAATTCCTGTTTTTGAGATAACTCCTGATGACTCCGTGTTTTATACCGAATTTTCCCAGTTTAAATAAAAGCTTACCGTGGTCTACTTTATCAAAGGCTTTCGAAAAATCTGTGAAAATTGTATCCAATTGATTTTTGTTTTCAAAAACATTATATACCTCATTTGTAAACAAAAATAAATTGGTGTTTATAGATTTTTTGTTCATAAATCCATGTTGACATTCTCCGATGCTACTTTGAACATGCTGTACAATTTATTGTATATGATGTGCTCAAATAATTTGGCTGGTGATGATAATATAGAAATGCCTCTGTAGTCCTCCACATTTGTTTTATCTCCCCCTTTATGTATCGGAACGCATATTGCAGTTTTCCACACCTTGGGAAAACTCTCTGTTTTTATGGCTAAATTGTAAATATACAATAGGGGAACTGTCAGCCATTCCGCGCAACCTTTCAGTATATATGGAGGAATATTGTCTAAACCAGCAGATTTTTTCGGTTTCAGTTTCTTTAATGACTTTCTGAAATCATCCTCAATTATCGAATCAATGATAAACATGTCATTGCCTAGAGGTTCAACATCAATATCAACATTATATATGGATTTTTGTTAGCTATAGGTTGAATGAAAATACTTCCCAAAAGCCTCAGCAGGGTGCTCAGTACTTATTTGATTATTGTAATGAAAGCCATCAGTAACAGCTCTGCTTTGTTTTTGTTTTTTACCAACAGAAGTCCAGAACGCGTTTATATCAGACGTTATATTATAATAATAATAATATTTATTTCAGAAGCAATAATTTGTACAATTCAATCATTAATTTTTAAAAGAAATAAATAGTGACAAAACCCCAATAAGTATACACTTGAGCGGGTATATTAAAAGTAAAAATAAAAGTATTATAATGTGTGAGTATGTAAGTATATGTGTGTACGTGTAAATGTGGTTTGTTTGAGTGTGTGATGTAGTCATTCTCACATTGAACAAAGGTGTACACCTGTACGTTCATAATGTGTATAATGACTTGTGCGGATGTGGGTGTGGATGTTTGTAGACTTGGTTACATATAAATATAGATCTAAGTTTTACATTTTTTGTTTCTATATAGGTACTTATAGATAAAAAAATTTTTAAATGTTATTGGCGATTTTCAACAATTTTGTGAATGTTCTCTCTTTTTTCAAGGAAGATCCAGTTTTTTACTTTTTTTTTGAAAAGATTAATGTTGTTAATACTTTTTATTGAAGCAGGTAACAGGTTGTAGGCTTTTACGCCTAGGTAGTTGAAACATCTTTGGGCGATGCTTTTGTTTGTTTTCGGAATGACAGATGCATTGTTTCGAAAGCGGGTATTGTGTTCATGTTGAATATCTATCAATTCATGTTTGTTTTGATGTTGTCTCACGAGGAGTGTTTGATAGAATAATTGTCTTATGTCAAAGGTTTTTGTCTCCAAAAATAGATTTTCAGTAGGGTAAGTTAGAGGTAGTTTATAAACTCGTTTAAGGATCAATTTTTGTACTGTCTGTAGATTGTAAAGGTGATTAGCTGTGGTGCTGCCCCAGGTTATTATTCCATAAAGTATATGAGATTCCACAAGTGAGTGATATAAGATTTTCATTTGATTTATTTCTAATATTTGAGAGATGTTTTTAAATTTATACAGCAAACTTCTTAGCTTTTTAGTAACATAAGTTGTATGATGATTCCATTTCAGATGGCTATCAAGAAAAATGCCAAGATACTTAAGTTGCTGAACAGAAGATATGTCGATGGTTCTGCCATTCAGATTCAATGTTATAGAGGAAAAGTTTGGTAAGTGACTGGCATAGGATGTGAAAGACATATAGTGTGTTTTGCTATAGTTTACCGTTAATAATTTACTATTGAACCATTTGAAAATCAGAGGCAAATCTTCCTCAACAGTTTCTTTCAGTTTCAGCCAACTTGTATTTTCATAAAATATTGCAGTATCGTCAGCAAAGCTGACAATATCGCCTTTCACTTTTATTGAAAAGAGTTCATTTAGGTATACATTGAAATGTAGTGGCCCAAGAACTGTTCCCTGAGGTACTCCATATGCTACTATTCTCTTTTCACTAAGTGTATTGCCAATACTAATCAATTGTTCTCTTTCGCTAAGATAGCTAGTGATTAATTTCAAAGGAATCCCTCTGAAGCCTATTCTTTCAAGTGAGTCAAGCAACTGGGTGTGGCTGACCATAATATCTTCAGTATTATTGATATATTTCTTGTGCGCTAACCTGGTAGCTTCTTTAATTTGTGTACTAACTCTTTTAAATTCGTCATTATAAATCTCAGCCACTTGTCTTAACTTGTGTAATCTATTTTTTTTCAATCAATTTTTTCAGTTCTTTTGTAAACCATACGGGATAGTGTTTATTATGTCGTTTATTTGAAAATTTTGGTACACAAATATTAAAAATTTCGTCAATGATTCTATAAAAAACTTCTACTGCCTTATTTACATCTGCTTGTCTCAAAACATCATTCCATTCAGCATTTCTCATGTTTTCTGTAAACAGATCAAAATTTGCAAGCTTAAAGTTAAACATATTACCTAATAATTTTTCGTCACGAGTTTCATACGTAACTTTTTGTAAAATGATGAGAATTTCCAAAGAAGGATGATACAAATCTTCCTTTACGACCGGTTGCGTACTTCTGATAACCTCAACCTTATTCATGTTTTCAGGACCTATAACTAAGTCCAAAGTTTTCCCTTGGTGGTTTTGTATGCAATTCAGAAGATTCATAGAATTGAAGGTCCAGAACTCGTATAATATTGCTAATTTAGATTCAATATTTCGAGATTTTGTATCTATTCCTGTGTCCGGTATATTGAAATCTCCGAATATATATGAAGTATTGTTTTCAATTTTTAATTGAATGAGTTCAAATAATTCAGTGTATACTTCGTCTTTACTGTCAGGAGGTATGTACACCACCACAACTGTATATTTCATGGAATGTTTCATTTTAAGATCAACTACTAACAATTCATATTGCAAAGAACGCTTGAAGACGTTCAGTACCCTTATTTTATTGGTTTTCAAACCCATCAAAACCCACCTTTTTTCTTACCGGTATATGACAGATCTCTATCTGCTCTTAATAAAGTATATTCGTCAATATTAATTACTTACAACTCGAAATTAGGCTAATTTCGAGTTGTAACTCCAAATTAAGCTCAATTTCGAGTTGTAACTCAAAATTAAGCTAATTTCAAGTTGTAACTCAAACTTAGTGTTAATTTTGAGTTATAACTCGAAATTAGCTCAAAGTTGTAACTGGATATTGAGAAAAAAGAATCGTATGTCCGTTCTACGCCGTCGTACATGAGAACCAGAAAGAAAGCTAAAAATTATCGAAGAACTGTTCTATCTCCGACGAATAAGGTTAATTGAAAACACATCAAGCTTATCGACAATTTCAGGTAAAAGTTCCCTACAGCGGACACAAAGTAATAAGCGATTATGGACGAAAGGATATGAAACTACACGAGCAGTTGAACACAAAACAAATGATAGTGTTCGATGAAATGATGGCGGTCCATTGAGAACGTTAAGGTCAAAGGTGATCGAGCATGTTCTGTTCCCCTGTCCTCTCCATCCTAACGACTGATTTGTCATGCCCCTCCTGTATCGAAGCCCACGCATTTACATTTCTTGCTTTCGACGAATATTTCAGTTCTGAACGGAGACCTGCAACAGAATAAGAGGATCCAACGATAAAATTGGAAAATGTCTAATCAATGCTAGCGAAGTTGAAGCGGACTTCATAAATCTAATGCAACAGGTGGATGAGTTGATGTGTTTGAATAGATTTATAGTAATATAAAGGGACATTTTATGGTTTTGATTTCCGTTTACACAGTGCCGGTTTAAGCTAATTTCGGGTCCTGGGCGCAGAAGATTTACGGGCCCCCTTGGCACTAGCGGATCCAAGTTGGGGTGCTCCTGGATCTGCCTATTTTAACGAATGAAACAGTATTCTTAAATTAAAGAAAATTATTGAAATGAAAACAGTATTCTAAAAAATATCATAATCGAAAAACTTGTTCGCCCAACACGTTAGAAATAGGTATCGATAAATAAATTTGCAATAGAGTCAAACATTGGAAATAGTTGTTTAAGGTCCATATAAACCCATGAAAAAATTAACGCAAAGTAAAAAATTCTGATAAAAATTCGAGTTATTTTGGCATTCAGACTGAATAATTAGAGAAAGAGAAAAAAGAGAGAAAAAATAAAAACCTGATTTTTAGAGGTTTTGTTCTATCGTGGTGGCATTTAATATGTGTAAATTCATCATGAATGATAAATAAAGAGGAAATTAAATCTTCCAATTTACACAAAAAATATATACTTGTAACGTGCTTACAATTGTTTCGACTCACGGTGTCATCATCTGAGCGAGTTATCAACTAAAGAAACGTCAAAATCACCTTCTTAAATATTAAAATAACATGCATGAAATTTCACTAATGACAATTGCAGGTATGAAATTTCCTAATGACATATAGCTTGGGTTAGGGAGCATTTGAGTAGTTAATAGTGAGATAATTAATTATAGGTGAATTGTACAGGTCAATTTGGTCATTGAGAACTAAATTGCTACCTATATATATATATATATATATATATATATATATATATATATATATATATATATATATATATAAACCTGTTTGGCATATATCGTGGTGCGTCTGTTGCCATTCTCAGGCAGACATTGAAGAAGGCCTGCATCCTCTGCCTGTAACTGTTCGCGCATTGCCCCCAAGCAGTAGACGCGTACATCATGATTGGCAGAAGGATTGTCCTGATGAGGCGTAGTTTCAACTCGAGTGCCATGTTGCTCCTACGCCCGATGAGTGGATACAGCTTATGCCTCGCGGCTTTCGCTATAGCCAATCTGTGGGAGACGTGCTTCTGAAACGTGAGTTTCTTATCCAGGGTTACTCCTAGGTAAACGGCTTCGTCTACCCATGGAATTCTCTCATCGTTCATAGTAACATGGCCCTCGGGTGTCCTACGTCGCCTCGTGAACAGTATGGCCTTGCTTTTGTCTGCATTGATTCCGATCTTCCAACGATTGAACCACGGTTCCAGCTTGTTTATCTGATGTTGCAGCTTCGATGTTACTCCTCTCTCATGGGATGACTCAGCAAAGATTGCCGTGTCATCTGCATAGAGAGCAAGTTTGGTCATGGGGTTGTCCGACATAGGCATGTCTGCAGTGTAGATCGAAAACAGGTGTGGCGACAGTACTGCTCCCTGTGGTACTCCTGCTTCTAGCCTCCTTCGTGAAGAGAGAGCATTTCCGACTTTGCATCGGTAATGTCGACCTCTTAGGAAGGAGTCTATCAGCTTGACCATTGGTGTGGAGTATCCGGCATCAACCAGTTTTGCGATCAGCCCATCGTGCCAAACTCTATCGAAGGCCTTGGAGACGTCAAGGAAGACTGCTCCTGAAAGATGTCCTTTTCTCGTGCGGTTCCAGCTCTGGATGGTGGCGTCCACTATCCGGGTGACCTGGAGTTCTGTTGAGTGTTCCTGTCTGAAGCCGAATTGCTCATCTGGTAGGATGTTCAATTCTTCAGACATGTCTCAAGTCGAGTCCTGATCACCCTTTCTGCGACCTTACTCATGGCAGGTGTTAGGCTGATGGGGCGGTGGTTTTGCGGGAACGTGTGGTTCTTGTTGGGCTTCGGAATCATGATGACCGTTGCTTCTTTCCAGCTGGAAGGAAAGTGTCTAAGTCTGAGTACAGCGTTTATGATGTTAGTCAGGGCTGCTAGTCCTTTCCTAGGTAAGGCTTTTAGTGCCCTGACTGGAATGTTGTCTGGGCCCGGTGCTTTCCTGGTCTTTGCGTGTCTAAGTATGTCCTTGATTTCCTCTGGAGATGTCGGCTCTAGAAGAATGACTGAGTCGTCAGTTCTTCTAAGCCGTCTAATCGTCTGGTCTACGTGCGTTTCCGTATCCTCGACTTCATCGGTGTAATCGACCTCATTTTCACGGCACTGACGTTCGAAGGAGTCCGCAAAAGCTTCTGCCTTGTCCATCTCCGTGAAAACGATGCCCATCTCACCATGAAGGGGAGGGCACGGTTTCCTCCGACCGTGTCTGAGGACTTTCTGCATTCTCCATAAGGAGTTGTCTTCGGCGTCGAGTTCGTCCAAACGTTCAGACCACTGTCGCTCTCTGAGTAGCTTCAGCCCTTCTCTCAGCCGTCGAGACGCAAAGTTGAGCTGCCGCTTGTCATCGGGCGCCAGTGTTCTCTGATAACGTTTTTTCAGACGTCGTCTCAGCCTGACCATCTCCTTGACCTCAGGTGGGATCCCTCCTTGGAAATCAAAGTTTGTGACCTGTATGTCTTTAGAGCACCGTTCCATTGTTGTCAGTACTGCTTGTTTCAGTTCGGTCACCGCCTCCTCTAGCTGGCGTGTCGTGTCTATCCTGGGGATGTTTATTTCGTTATGGACTACCCTTTGAAATCGTGACCAGTCCACTATCCGCTTTGTCGTGTTAACGATTTCAGCTTCTTCCTCCCCTATTGTTAGTAGGGTTGGATTGTGGTCTGATGATCCTTCGTCTAGTACAGAGATGTCCACCAAGGATGGAATACTCTGTATGAGGGCTATGTCCAAAATGTCTGGGTGTTGGTCTTCCCTCCCAGGATAGTGTGTGGGTTCACTGCTACGTTGTCGAAGTCTGGTAGTAGGTTGTCTGCTAGGTCTCTGCCTCGAGGGTTGGTGTTGCGGCAGTTCCAGTCTCTTGATTTCGCGTTGAAATCTCCTATAGCCACCGTTGGGTGATGGTCGGGAAAGCAGAACTGTTACGGGTGGATGTGGAAATTCACGATGGTCTTTCAGAAGAGGCCGACATCTGACAGATCAAGTCTGCTCATACTCTTTCCCATACGGTGAAGGGGGACACCGCCCCTTGAGTTGGGAGACATGAGCGACGCATACAGAAGCTAAAGGCGCGTATAGACCTGCGAGCCGAGCGGCTCATGAGCCGCTCGCGGCAAAGTTGAATGCCTGAGCCTCATACGAGCACTATGCGAGCCGACAGTGCGAGCACATTCACAGCGCGAATTCAGTTTATTGAAGATGTTCGAACAAGAAACTCTGTTTGCTGTTATGGTAGCACGTTGTGCTTGTATTCTAATGGCCAATTTGAATTTTAAAAAATCGCCGGTGTTGGTGCACTGATCTATATACCTTATATACAGGGTGACCCAGGGTTAAACCTCCAAACGTTTTTAGTTGAAAATAAGTTTTTTTTCTCACAAGCATATGTCCTAACTTGCCTCTTTTTCAAAATATAGGGTGTTTTCATTAATAACACTCGAATTAATTAATTAACATGTCACAGGCTGTCAAACTTTGATAAAGACTCTGAATTGTGGTCAAGATTGTACCCGACTGACTTTGATCTGATTTTTATTGAAAAATACAGAAAAACGGCTTTTAAATTGTTTCTCAAAACTAAATCGAGAAACGATAAAAATTTAGGATTCAAACAAATTTTATTGTCAATTTCTTAATCTGAAAAAAATAAACATATACAAAAATGCGGTGTACAATGAATTGTTCTAGTATTACTGTCGGGACGCCACTGGAAATAATAATTTTATTCCAAGTACACTGAAATTATTTTTTTTCAATAAGATGCCAAGTTTTATCAAAATCATCAGCCAAAAGGTTTTTGAGTAATCAATAAAACGTTGAATTTTACCATGAACTTTGACACCTTGTATTTCGGAAATGAAGTAATCTAGGATTTAAATTTCAAATCATAACCAAAAAAAAACTAATTTTTACATAAAAAAACAATCCTGAACATATGGTATTTTGAGCATGGGTCACCCTGTATATATACTATCTGTTTTTCAACACGAAAATTCAACAAATATAGTAAAAATGAAAATGAAAGTTTCTTTCATTTACTAACGAAAACCTACCCTTGCCAGTAGTGCAACTTTTGTTTTCCTTGCTATTTTCTCTCCGATACGATCCCAACAGATCAATCATTCTTATTTTACATTCTTCCGCGTACCTGTCCATTGCAGTACCAATCTCTCTCCAATCATCCTCTTTTACATTTTTTTTTTGAAGTGGTTTTCATTTTTGGGGTCCCATAGAACAGAATATGAACTATATCTGTACTACTAACTATGAGCGAGATTACCTCTTCATCCGTCCAAGCCGCCATGATCACGTCCACACTTGCGAGCACGTCTTTATGCCGTACAAATTGACACTGAGCCATCCCTTTGTGCTCGCCGAAAAAACCGACTCCAAGTGGCTCGCAGCGACAGGCTCAAGATCGGCTCAAAGTCCGCTCACAACCCCGTACACACTTGCGACACTTTTCATGTGAGCGGCTCATGAGCCGCTCGGCTCGCAGGTCTATACGCGCCTTAAGATCAAGTTCTGCGAATTACCGCCAAATGGTGGCGATTTTTTTCAAGAACATCTAACCACGCATCGCAGATAATCCAGTCCTAGCGCAGTTTGAAGCATTCTGCAGAAGGCTTCCTCAGCCTGAGCCATTCAATATTTTCCTCATTGATAAATATGTGGTCGATATCATCCTAGCCCTTCCTCGTTCAGAGATTACAGAAATTGTAGATGTCTTCAGTAGCTATGATCCATTTGTACAGTTCACTATCGAAAAGGAAGACGATGAGTGTATAGCGTTCTATTCTTGTACACTAGAGTTATACGTATTTCCAATAAAACATTACTGTTCAACTGGAACAGAAAACCTATCAATTCTGGCGGGTATATGAACTACTTATTAACATATAAGTATTGATCATCCTCATAATAATCATGTATGAGAAGTTACGCTTAATCATAACCTTAAAAAAACTCCACCTCTTCTACCCCACCTATAGTAAATATTCCTCCTCGAATATTAAGGACGATTCATCAGTTTTCATATATCAGAATCACGGATTTACTATAAATAAAAAGAATTATTCTCACCCAAACTAACCTAACCTAGCCATTCACAGTATCGTTGGACTAATTTGTAGACAAGTCTATCGCCACTTATTAATCAAAGCCGATTTCCGACAGCCCTCTTACTTTCTGATAAAACCCAAAAAACATGTACAAAAGTGAGGGATGAATACCTCACTTTTGGTATAAATTTGTCTTTGGTTACTGGACTATTAGTATTCACAGAAAATCACTAGAAAACCGGGTCAGATAATTCATGTTCAACCTTCAATTGTTCAATTTATAATATTAATAAATAAAGGGTAGGACAAAAAGTATCCTTTGTATAAAACTTACCAGATATTAATGATACCCTTCAATATCATCGCTTGAAAAATGAAAATGATTATATTTTTCCTATTTTCATAGAAAATTGTTATTTTTTACCAGTATTCAACTTTGAATGAAAAATTCCCTATTTAGAGATATTCAATAACTTCATGAAATCGTCAATTAAGAGTGAAGAAAACTTCACTCTTGAATAACTCAGATCATTTAAACATGCTACTCCATAGTTTATTTACTTTTTGAATGGTCTGTGAGAGAGGATTTTCTGATGTATATCAGAGATGACATGACAAAGTATTTTGATAATCGTTTATATACCTGAAAGGATTCTTTTCAGATCACACTGATAAACGCGGTCGAATCTGTCATCATTTTATCATTTTTTCACCTAATTTCCTCCTTAAATCGGTTGGGTTGAATAATTTGATATTTTTTATCTGAATATTTACAGTCCTTGGGTAGATGGAATTAATATCTGAGGGTCATCTACTGTATGGACATGAAAGAGTGAACAATTAGACAGTGCATTTTACCAATTATATAATTAGGTTGTATGTGCGTGGAAAATTTGGCGTCTACTTTTAAAACAATTTCAATTAAAGCGGACTAATGGTGGATTTATGCAGCAGTCATAAGTCATAAGTTTTAAGTCATAAGGAAGTATATTAGTCAATGATTGGTTGGTCCGTTTATTCCAACCAATCATTGACGAATATTCTTCCTTATGACTTAAAACTTATGACTTATGACTGCTGCACAAATCCACCATAACCCGATGACAATACACTAATGTCGAAGAAATTGTCTCCCTCTGCCCCTTGAAAGCTATATAGAGAACGCGTAGGGTTTCGGAATTTTCAGAAATCACAGCGAAAAAAGAAATAGTTAAGGGGGGCTCGCCCTTCCATCCTTTTCTCGAAAAAAGTTGTAAAACTCGCGAAATTAACATCGGAAAAATCCATAAAAGTAGTGAAAAATATCTGACCGTCGAATGTTATGGTTTGAAGGAATTTCTCCCACCCCCCAGTCCACATCCCTCAAAAGTTGAATAGAGAACGCAAAGGAATTCGGAAAATGTTTTAACAGTTTAGGACATGAAAAATAATGATGAAAAAAAATCGATCGGGGGGGCTGCCCCCCTTTACTGTCACGAAAAAACTAGGAAAAGTCGCGAAATAGAAATCGAAAATATCCATAAAGAATAAACTTTAAAAAAACGTTTTTAGATTTAGATTTTATTAAAATGAACTGAAAAGAAGAAAATATAATTTAAAGTGAATCAAACCCATCATTTCGTTTCATTATAAAATTTTAAATGATAGAAAAGCTTGTCGCGAGAATGAATTTTGAAGTAATTTTGAATCTGATTTACACTAAGAAATACATAGATACTTCTTTTTAGTGCATTTAAATAAAAGCTTTTCTCTAGAGAGCTTTTCACAAAACATACTAGGTGACCACGATAGAATTGCCTGATCAATATTATAGTCATCGCATGAAATATCAAAAAATGTTTTTAATATCATCTAAAATGATCCCCTACACGTAAATCAGAAATGAACACCAACTCCACAATGGAACTTTCACTCTGGAACGTCTTCCATGTTTTTCCCTGCTTCTAGAAGGTATATTCATTAAGGGTGATTCGGTGATGAGAGAAATTTGTGAAAGCTAGAGGAAATAGGGAAAATCAATGGAGGACTTGAACCTATTATATTTTTATTGGAATCAGATATAGTAGTAGTAAAAATTTGATACTTTCATACCGAATGTTGAAGGAGAGGAATTATAGTACTCAGGCCCAATTACTGAAAAAATGTATTAACTAAAAATTGAGAAGAGGAGGAGGGGATAAGGGGAAGATGGGAGGCGTGGAGGAGTGGAGGAGGGGATGAGGGGAGGGGGAAGGAGTGGTAGGAGGGAGGAAGCCTTTCAGTCTTAAAAAATCAACAGATATCCCTATAAAAGTGGAAAAAGATCCACCTATTCGAAATAACTATGATGGAAACATAACAAAGAGCGGTCGTTCAGTCGTCCTCCAAATTGACTCAGGAGGTGAATGTTTATTTTTCATGTTTAATTCATACATCCATTTATGAATTGTATAAAATTGTTATTTTTTTTATTTTTAGGTAGTATATGTGTATATGTCTATTTAATATTTATATTGAATATCATTATTATTATATCAGGTTAATTAGGTTAATTAGGTGCTCTCTACTTGTCCCGACAGTCAGGAGTGGTTTGGTTCCTAGAACAGATATGTACGTTTTATAGCATATAGTTACTAAAATCTGTAAATAATTAAATTATTATGAAAATTAAATAATCTATTTTTTATAACTGATTACAAATGTATTTGAAAGTAGTTGACAATGTCAGTAGAATTCTTCTGGACTTACATTGTCTAGGAACAAAGAAAATAAATTATTTACAAGTGTTTTGAGTCACGACGTTTCAACAGTTAACACCTACTGTCGTTATCAAGAGTGTGCATTTTCTTTGTTTCTAGACAATGGAAGTGCAGAAGAATGTTACTGATTACAAGTGTTATCAATACAAATTAACAAATTAGTTAAAAAACATATTTTACAGAGATGATGAGATGAAGGGAGGAGGAGAGGAGGAGAGGAGGAGAGGAGGAGAGGAGGAGAGGAGGAGAGGAGGAGAGGAGGAGAGGAGGAGAGGAGGAGAGGAGGAGAGGAGGAGAGGAGGAGAGGAGGAGAGGAGGAGAGGAGGAGAGGAGGAGAGGAGGAGAGGAGGAGAGGAGGAGAGGAGGAGAGGAGGAGAGGAGGAGAGGAGGAGAGGAGGAGAGGAGGAGAGGAGGAGAGGAGGAGAGGAGGAGAGGAGGAGAGGAGGAGAGGAGGAGAGGAGGAGAGGAGGAGAGGAGGAGAGGAGGAGAGGAGGAGAGGAGGAGAGGAGGAGAGGAGGAGAGGAGGAGAGGAGGAGGAGAGGAGGAGAGGAGGAGAGGAGGAGAGGAGGAGAGGAGGAGAGGAGGAGAGGAGGAGAGGAGGAGAGGAGGAGAGGAGGAGAGGAGAGAGGAGGAGAGGAGGAGAGGAGGAGAGGAGGAGAGGAGGAGAGGAGGAGAGGAGGAGAGGAGGAGAGGAGGAGAGGAGGAGAGGAGGAGAGGAGGAGAGGAGGAGAGGAGGAGAGGAGGAGAGGAGGAGAGGAGGAGAGGAGGAGAGGAGGAGAGGAGGAGAGGAGGAGAGGAGGAGAGGAGGAGAGGAGGAGAGGAGGAGAGGAGGAGAGGAGGAGAGGAGGAGAGGAGGAGAGGAGGAGAGGAGGAGAGGAGGAGAGGAGGAGAGGAGGAGAGGAGGAGAGGAGGAGAGGAGGAGAGGAGGAGAGGAGGAGAGGGGGAGAGGAGGAGAGGAGGAGAGGAGGAGAGGGGGAGAGGAGGAGAGGAGGAGAGGAGGAGAGGAGGAGAGGAGGAGAGGAGGAGAGGGGAGAGAGGGGGAGAGGAGGAGAGGAGGAGAGGGGGAGAGGGGGAGAGGAGGAGAGGAGGAGAGGAGGAGAGGAGGAGAGGGGGAGAGGAGGAGAGGAGGAGAGGAGGAGAGGAGGAGAGGAGGAGAGGAGGAGAGGAGGAGAGGAGGAGAGGAGGAGAGGAGGAGAGGAGGAGAGGAGGAGAGGAGGAGAGGAGGAGAGGAGGAGAGGAGGAGAGGAGGAGAGGAGGAGAGGAGGAGAGGAGGAGAGGAGGAGAGGAGGAGAGGAGGAGAGGAGGAGAGGAGGAGAGGAGGAGAGGAGGAGAGGAGGAGAGGAGGAGAGGAGGAGAGGAGGAGAGGAGGAGAGGAGGAGAGGAGGAGAGGAGGAGAGGAGGAGAGGAGGAGAGGAGGAGAGGAGGAGAGGAGGAGAGGAGGAGAGGAGGAGAGGAGGAGAGGAGGAGAGGAGGAGAGGAGGAGAGGAGGAGAGGAGGAGAGGAGGAGAGGAGGAGAGGAGGAGAGGAGGAGAGGAGGAGAGGAGGAGAGGAGGAGAGGAGGAGAGGAGGAGAGGAGGAGAGGAGGAGAGGAGGAGAGGAGGAGAGGAGGAGAGGAGGAGAGGAGGAGAGGAGGAGAGGAGGAGAGGAGGAGAGGAGGAGAGGAGGAGAGGAGGAGAGGAGGAGAGGAGGAGAGGAGGAGAGGAGGAGAGGAGGAGAGGAGGAGAGGAGGAGAGGAGGAGAGGAGAGGAGGAGAGGAGGAGAGAGGAGAGGAGGAGAGGAGGAGAGGAGGAGAGGAGGAGAGGAGGAGAGGAGGAGAGGAGGAGAGGAGGAGAGGAGGAGAGGAGGAGAGGAGGAGAGGAGGAGAGGAGGAGAGGAGGAGAGGAGGAGAGGAGGAGAGGAGGAGAGGAGGAGAGGGGAGAGGAGGAGAGGAGGAGAGGAGGAGAGGAGGAGAGGAGGAGAGGAGGAGAGGAGGAGAGGGAGGAGAGGAGGAGAGGAGGAGAGGAGGAGAGAGGAGAGGAGGGAGGAGGAGGAGAGGAGAGGAGGAGAGGAGGAGAGGAGGAGAGGAGAATATCTTTATTTTTTCTCTGATTACGTATCACTCCCACAACCACCATTCACTTTTTTTCTCAAAAACCCTGACAATGACAAAGGTTATATCAAAATACGACATTGACAAACAGAAACGAAAAAATATATACAAAGTCTTAAAATTTAAACTCTTGAAGTGACTCCAACAAACTGTATTCAGTGGAAAACTGACTCTTTATTGCACTGAGTGCAATAAAGGCTTTATTGCACTCATCTGTCATTCTGCTACAGCGTTCTGTAATGGCAAACATAGGAGTCATATTCAGCCACATTCAGCCCATTTTCTATGAGATTGTATTACGTTTTAAACAGTTGCAAATTTTATATTATTGTCAATCATATTTATTACAATATTACTAGAAAAAGCATTTTAATAGAAATAAAATTTGTTTCTTTGAATATTATTATATTACTTTTAGCAGATAGATTTGAACAAAGAATGTCTGTCTTCCTTACACTTTAGTACAACCTAAATGAAACAATTTTTGGTTTTTGCACAAATGCAGAAAAAATATGATATCCAACTCGGCCTAACGGCCTCGTTGTACAATTTCACGTCGAGTGCAATAAACACATACTTTTTGCACGTGTTTCATAAATAACTATAATGAATCGCTCTTGCTACATGCATGAATACATAAGTTTTTAAGTTCTTTAAATTGTTCAAAAATTTTAATTAAAAATGCATTTCAAACTCTCCTGTAGAAATGCGAGATTATTTGTTTAGAATACATTCAATGGGTCATTTATCTGCCACAATCTTGAAAAATAATCTTTCTTTCGGTTTTCTAACCATCCATTTAATCCGGACAATTCAAATTTCGACGTAAATAATTGCGTCGGAACTATTGAAACCACTCTACTCGTTCTTCGATCTGAGCTAACAAATTCCCGAGAAAAATGTATTCCGAAGTGTTACCGGAGTTGTTTATTTTTTCTGTCAGTTCGAGTCAATTGAATAATCTTTCAGCCTGTCCTTACGCGAGTAGAGCCGATAACACGACCACCCGCCGACTACCTGCCAGCGCGTCGTTTGCCGATAAACTTTGGTACGTGTTGATGTATTTTGAACTAGAATAATTGCTTATTTCACCAAAATTTATAATTTTACAATAAAATTTCATTGAAGTTTGATCATGATGTGAAAATATCGCATTGTGTAAAACGACCCCGCACTTTTCATATGCAAAGTAGCAACCGGCCAAATTTTGGTATGTTGTTTTACTCCAACTAGTAACCAAAACTGATAATGGGCCAACTCAATCCTGTGTCTAGTTTTCTAGATAAGGGGTATTGAAGCTGAACAGTGCCACGATTTTCATTTTTTTTTTGATAACCTTCGACCTAGATTGAATAGAGGACACGTTTTTCGGAAACTTTTCTTCATGTCAGGGTTCCTGGCAGCCTCAGGAACCCAGTAATATGATTGAAATTGTTCATAATGACGGAAATAGTGAGATTTTCCATAAAATACTAAACACTAGGGGCATTAATTTTGTTTTGGGAATTTCCTTTCAAAATGGCACTAATTTTTCCTAGTTGCCAAATAATTAATCGATCTAGAAAATATTCTGACCTTGGCAACTTACACGGATAAACAAACCTTATTACCTTTTTGACTAAAATGCTATCGGCCTTCCATTCAATAACGACAATTACTCAACTTTGATGTTACACCACAGAACTTGTGTTTTGTGGGTAAATTTCAATCATAACAGTTAAAATTGTTGAATATCATTTCTGCATTTGAACTTTTTCATGGAACAAATGTACTGGCAAAGAAATAACCTTACGCTCAGTGCCGGATTAGCCACGTGGCAAGCTACCAGTTAGCAACTTAGCCAGTTAGCAAATGCTACGGGCCCCGCGCCTGGGGGCCTCGCGCATGTGCGCAAAATAAAAAAAAAACTATCAAGTAAGATATGTTTTTTATACCACCCACCGAACATGAATAAAGTTAGAAACGAAAATAATGACTATAGCATGGAATGAAATTCTAGAACACTTGCAAGCGACTAACGCTTCGTTGCAGTCGTCCGATCAAGATCTTAACACAAGAAACGAACTTTATAATTACAAGGCTACTTCCAAGCAATACGATCCAAATTTTCAGATATAGAGGCAGAAGCCAAAGCCCCAATTGGCTGTGAAGAATATCAGCAATCGACTTTAAGAAAACTCAAGCAAAATACAAAGTACGACCATTTCAGCTGCAGCTCTACTACACTCGAAGAAGTTGTTGAACATCGAAAACCTGGACAACGTTTTTATATTCGTTTTTATTGTCGTAATTGTCTGCATTAGCTAAACGTACAGATCACCATCAAGTGACTAGTGTATTTAGAATACTTCGGCAGAAAAGATTTTAAAAAGAACTCCAGTTATCGTCAGTTCTTGGGCAATGAACTGGTGCAGTTTGCTAAGCTGCTCGCCCTGCTCAAAACAGATGTGGCTGCTGATATGGACAGCAAAAAAAAGTACGAGGCTCAGGAACTTCAAGTTTATATATAAACTATTAACGGAAAATGCATTGGAATCGTGTTTCCCAAATGTTGTAATAGTGTTTCGCATTTACTTGATTTTGATAATCAACTACAGCGGAGAACGCCCTTTTTCAACGTTAAAGCGTATTAAAAATGTGTTAATGAGCACAATGGGACAAGAACGTTTAAACATCAGTTTAATGAACATAGAAAGCATTTACTTAGAAATATTGATTTGACAAGTGTTATCTCCGAATTTGCCCAGATTAAATCAGGGAAAGTCTTTTTGTGAATGTGCTGTTTTATTTTGTATTCTATACTTTAATGCTTAATGCGCATCAAGGGACTCTTGTTCTCATTTGCTACGGGCCCCACGGTGGCTTAATCCGGCACTGCCTACACTATTCAATATACCTCTTTCTAGCTCTAGTATTGAATAAAGCGTAATTTTGAAAGAAAAATCTCTAAACAAAATTAAAGTCCCTATTGTTTAGTATTTTATGGAAAATCTCACTATTTCCGTCATTATGAACAATTTCAATCATTTTACGAAGTTCCAGAGGCTGCCAGGAACCCTGACATGAAGAAAAGTTGCCGAAAAACGTGTCAGTTGTTTTAAAGCCAAAAGTTGTGTGGTGGCATGACTGCATCGTTATCCGAAGTCCTCTATTGCTGTTGCATACACACTTTTAATACATGTTTAAATAATTCACTGGTGGATATGTAACATTGAAAACATCCATATTGGCTCACAAATGAATGGCAGTAGTTTTTTGCCAAATTTCACATTTCCTACTGTAACCTAAGGAAAGCATATTTTTGAAAGTTGCCCATCAGTATGGTATTTCGACGAGAAAATATCGTAAACATTTTTCATACAGGGTGTTTCATAGAGAGGTCCACAATATCAAATAATTTTTTCAAAGGATTGATTCAGAGCTCTGTAGGTTCTTATGGATTGATTTGTAGGAAGTTGTTACCGCTAATTTATGGGTATCGCTTAGCTTAAATGTGGTTTATTTGTCGAAAAACAGCAGTTACCATCCCACAAAATCCCACAAAAGTGGAAACAGTGACAATCCCTCAAACTTCTATCCAATTTATTTATTATCTGTTCTTTCTAAGGTTGTAGAAACACTTGTAAAATAAGGATGCTGCAATTTTTCTAAACAAAACTATTCGGACTGGTAAAAACACAAATAACGTATCTAGGGATGAATGAGGGCGCAGCAGTTGGAACGATTTTTCGAAAGTACTACTCCAAAACCAAAAGCTACAGCGTTATGGATTTAGGGATACAAGCTACAATTGGTTTGAGTCATACCTCTATGACAAATTATGTGATATCGGGAGTGGCATTCCACAAGGTACAGTCCTTGGGCCAGTATCACTCCTGAAATAAATGAATAACTTAGCCAGGGATTTTTCCAGAGACAATTCACACTGTTTGCTGATGACACGACACTGATGTGGAAGTATATTGAGTTACTGAAATCAAACATGGAACATGATTTGAAGAAAGTCAAATACTGGTGCTTGCAGCTCAAACCATCTCTGCTTCAACGCAAAGAAAACTAGCCTAATAACTTTCAGATTCATTCATGAACCTCTAATATTTGACACTCGTCTTTTTCCTGTCCATAGCTCACTGTGTAAAGGAATGCATAAATTTGATACGTTACATAATATCTAGCAGGTTACAATTGATATTATGTAATGAAGTTGAAAGATAAAATTCTATTCATCATCAATTTGAGATATATAAAAGTCTCAGTAAGTCTGTGTGACTAACAGGCAAGTTTCGCTGTTATCCACAATAATGACTTGAAAAATTATACATGTTATAGTATAGTTATTAACGTTAGTAATGTTATAATCCTCGGCTGCGCCTTGGATTGCAATATTCAACCTCATCCGTTATTTGCGTATCGGACGTGTATCGTTCAAAACTTTTCGTAATCCAGCTGAAAGATTAAATTTTGATTCCGAGGAAAGAACAAACTAGGTACCTCGTAATTCTACAGAAAAATCCCAACATCGTGTTGTCATGGAACAGCTTAACAATATCACAACAATATTATAAACAACGTCAGTTTTTTGTGTACGCGAGTTCGCTTTAACAACGACAATGGATGAAATTGAAGAAATTGAGTAACAAAATCAAATTTCTTTAGAGATATTGGGAGAATCATGTGCAGCGAGTGTTGCCTTTATGCCGAAAATAACTCAAGAGCGATATCAAAAAGAATATGAAAATTTTGAAGAGTGGCGTAAAAGCAAGAATGTAAAGGTGGTTTTAATGAAGATGTATTATTAGCCTATATATGAAAGGAACATCAGAGGTTTATTCTCCTAACTCACTGTGAACCAAGATTTCAATGTCAAAACTTGCTTTGAAAGTTTGACGACATTGACATTAAAATATTTGAACAAATGATTTCTGAGCGACCGTCGGCCATAAACATAATAATTGAGTTTAATTTTTCTTTACTGTATGTTTTGTATCACATTTTTCAAATTTATTTTTCATATTCACTGTACATATAGACATTTGAAATATATTAGTTTCATTTAGTAATTTCTTGACATTGTATCTAACAAGCCTTTAAAAAAATTTCGAAAGTCTGTTAAAGATGCATTACTTGGGGGAGCATACTATAGTTTGGTGGAGTACTATTCTGAGACTTGGTAGAGGTGTTACCCCAGTTATGAAAAAGGCAATAGGCCAAAAAGCAATCATTATATTGCTCCAAACACAATTTCCTACATGACTTTCTGAAGACTGAAACTTCCTGCTTTGAATTCAAAAAACAGTTGAAAAATAATAACAAAGGAAGTATTTCAATGAAAGATTTCAATTATTATTTAATGAAAAAAGAAAGGTCCTACCAAAAATCGAAATAATAAAATTTTATTTTATTTTACATTTATTAACATTTAATTATATTTACATCGTTTCATCGTTAACATTAGTAGAAGTAACTGAAATATTTGATAACTCGTTCTTTGGACATAGATAATATTTATATTCTATTTAATGTTTTATACTACTTGTTATACAGGGTGTTTCTTAAGTACGTGTAGAAACTTCAGGAGCATGTTGCTGACGTCGAAATAAGAAAAAAAGTTCCCATAAACACATGCCCGCAAGTTTGTCGTTTCTAAGATATAGAGTGACAAAGTTTGATTATTATATTTGTTTTCAGTGAATAATTTCCAAAATATTTGTGATATTCGAGTAGAGTTTGGTATCTGGGATGATTTTTCAATGACAAAATCAAATTTTATGTTAGTTGTGAAAAAGCTAATTTCTGATTGAACTTATTTAAAAATCTTGTTATTCAAAATCACTTGCATCAATTATTTCAAATCTCAATAACTCGAAAACAGTTGCTCGCAGTGACCTCTACCAAGAATATATTTTGCACAAACTAAATGATAAACATTCCCAGATACCAAACTTTATCCAAATATCAAAATTATTTTGAAATTATTCACAAAAACTAAGAATTCAACTTTGACACTCTGTATCTAAGAAACGAATAACTTGCGGACACATGTTTATGGGAACTTTTCTTCTTATTTTGATGTCAGCAACATGCTCTTAAATTTTCTACACGTACTTAAGAAACACCCTGTATGTTTACCAACATAATCACCCACACACAGGGCTCGCCCTCAGTGGGATAACAATTTACTCATCTACGAGGATGTATTGATATCTAGTTAGCCTAGACCAATTCCCTGCATAAACAAAATATTGCGTTACCATAGCAACGAACAATAGTTTGACGTCAAAAAAGTAAACCAGAGTTACGCAATAAATTAAAAGAAAAAATATGTCCACCGAAATTGTGAAAATCGAAAAATTGGAGTATCGAGCTATCATCAAGTACCTGCATTTAAAAGGGTTAAGAGGTAAGCAGATTTACGAAGATATGCTTAATACCCTTGGTGATCAATGTCCTTCGTATGCGACCGTGAAAAATTGGACTGCAAACTTCAAAAGAGGTAAATTTTCCATTGAAGATGATGACCGATCGGGAAGGCCAGTTTCTATGTCAGTCCCCGAAAATATCGATGCAGTTCATGACATGATTTTAACAGACCGTCGATGGGCTAAAACGGATATCTGAAGCACTGAATATTTCATACGAACGCGTTCATCATATAGTTCACGTCAATTTGAACATGAGAAAAATTGCTGCAAAATGAATCCCCAAATGTTTGAATGTTGACCAAAAGCGTGCAAGGGTAGTACCATCGCGTTCGATCTGTGCTCGATTTGAAAATGATGTAGACTTCTTAAACCGAATTGTTACTATGGATGAGTCTTGGGTACATTTCTACGATCCAGAAACAAAGCAACAATCGATGGAATGGCGACACTCCGGTTCTCCAAGACCTAAGAAGTTTCGTGTCCAAAAATCTGCTGGAAAAGTTCTTGCTTCAGTTTTTTGGGATTTCCATGGAGTAATCATGATTGATTTTTTGGATAAGGGTAGAACAATAACTGGAGATTACTTTCCGACATTCCTGACCACTCTACGGGAAAAAATTTAAGAGAAAAGACGCGGAAAGCTATCCAAAGGTGTTTTGTTTTTGCAGGACAACGCCCCTGCACACAAATCCCATGTTGCCATGCAAAAAATTCGTGATTTAGGGTTTGAACTACTAGAACACCCCCCTTATTCACCAGATTTGGCTCCGTCCGACTATCATCTCTTTCTTCAACTGAAAAAAGTTTAAAAGGTCGTAAATTTTCTTCCAACGAGGAGGTAATAAGAGCTGTGGAGGTCTGGTTTGCAGAGCAAGAAGAAACATTTTTTTTGAAAGGTCTAGAGACGTTGCAGGTTCGCTGTAATAAATGTATCCAATTAAGAGGAGAATATGTTGAGGAATAAAATATTTTGACATTGAAATTTTGTTTGGTTCTATAGTAGGCTAATAATTTTTCAATATATCCTCGTATATTGTTCTCACTATATTGCATTGCATTGTTTATGTTCAATGCTATTATGCTTTTATCATCTCACTTTACCTGTAAATCGGAATGATGAATAAATATTATCATATTATGTTAATATTAACTCTTAACTTTTCTAAACCTTGACCAATAAGTACATTTTTTGCTTTTGCAAAAAATTACATCTCTCTCTCTCAAGTGATAAGAAACGTCACAAAAATAAACGTTTTGCAGTCGAATACCGCTCCATTCAAATAGACACAAAACAGATGGTTCAATAATTATAATTTAACAATGGCTGATTTGTCATCGAGGCAATAAACATTTTCCAATTTTTACGTGTTTTCATTTGAGTTGTTGTGAAGAACAAATTAAATGTCGTCCATATAATTTATGTAACTGTCGGTTGCAATTATTTCTCGGGTATGACTAAACACAAAATGAACAAAATGCGATGATGGCAATGAATGACCTGGCAGCAACTTGACAATTTTAAAAACAACTGAAGATACCCATAAATAAGGCCAGGAAGATGGTACGCGTGGGTTGAACATAAAACGTGCGCGGCCTTAAATCATGGCACTCTGTATATCTATAAACCACTGCCACACACACACTCACACACCGACAGTTCTTCGCGTTCTCTTTCGATTCGATGATCAAAAGTGTACATGAAATATTTTGTAACCTAATTTATAAGCGTTTTAGTAAAAAACCTGAAATTTCACTTTGTTTTATCTTGTTCGGAAAGGTGCAATGCAGTAAAACAAAAAATGCATTCTCTCTTAAGAATACAATAATTCAGTTCTGCTCGGAATTGCTAAAAAAACTATTATTTTTCATAAATAATTACTTCTGAGCGATGTTTTTTATTTTATATTCGCCATATGAGTTGAAATTGATACATTACAGTTTCTTTTATTACTATTATTATTATTAAATGATTATTCAAACTGTAAAAGGTTCGAAAGTACCAGGCAGCAGCCTTATGGAAAAATTGTAACCGGTTAATTTTTCTGAATTTTTGGTATTTTGTAGAATATGACCTCCTGAACAATAGTTTCCATGGGCCCACTTAATCCTATTACCAGTTTTTTAGATACAGGGTGTCGAAGTTGGAAAATGGCAACTTCTTTAGTGTAACACTGCTGGTAGGAAAACATCTCGAATTAAAGAGTTTTGCGCGACAAATATTGCTTACCCCTAAGGCAATAATTTTAGACTGTTTTTTGATAAAAAATATTGTTAGAATTATTAAAAATGAAATTCTCATTTGACCCTATAAAAAGAAGATGTGATACAACCAAGTAACACACTGAAATGCCCATCGTTCGAATATGTCAAAATCTACAAATTCAAATTTTTCTACTGGGTGAGTCAAAAAGTCACAGTTTTTTTGGTGACATTTGGTATATTTTCTTTTTATATTTTGAACTTTAGAGATACTTGACTACGAACCATTTAGTATACTGCTTGTCCAAAATTGATTTACAGTGTTACACAAACGCTAGGTGAAGACAAAACTTGCGAAAAGGCGTTTAGTTCATAATACACCCTGTAATTAAAAATTCCGTCAATGAAACTTTCCAATTTTTTGTCATTACTCTTAGTTTGAGTACACTATTATAATGTCGAACAGTTTTGACGTAGACAAAATACTGTATGCAACTCGTGCAAAAATTGTTCCTCGTCGGACAATTTCACGTCGAGTGCAATAAACACCTACTTTTTGCACTTGTTGCTTAAATAACTATTATAGGACTACGCAAACATCTTATGGAAAAAAAATTCTTTTGGTGAAAATGGATGGATTTTTGATATGTTGTAGCTGCAGCCATCCTGAGAAAAGTCTCCATTGGCTCAACTCGATTATATGGCCAAGTTCGGCGCTAGAGGGCGCCAAATCAATAATTTTGTGATTTTTGTAGAAATTCTGATGAATAAAAAAATATCAATATCTCATTTATATACAATTTTGTGTGCGACTGAACATTCCTAAAATTCGTCAGAAATACTTTTTCATAAAACAGAAAAAACGCCACTGTTTTTCTACAGAGTGTAGTCAACAACATACTCAACTCTTCAGCGAATGAATTTGCCTACGAGGTTATACGTTGATTGAGTTTATCTTCGAGGATCAATCAGAATGGTTTGTTTATCAACCAAAATATAATGAGGCTATGAATACAGAGTGTTTGAAATAAGGAAGGGTCCATATTATAAAAAGAGTGGCACATTAGTGTAAAGAATTATAGTATCTCGCTTATCAACACAAAGCATCAATTTTTAAATGTAAATTTTCTCACTACTGAATTGAGCATTGGAAACTACCCTGTAGAAAATATTTTTTTTGTTTTATAGAATCATTCACAATATTAGTAACACTCTGTTGAACTACAGTTGACTATCGATTACAAATAATATGTAAATCTTCTTCATTTATCTGAATTCACTGAAAAATAATAGAATTCGCGATTTGGAGTAATTACAAGTATACAGGGTGTCCCAAAACTCACTTCATCCTTTGGCTCATGACTGACCAGAATATCACAATATGACCTTAGTAAAATATTTATAGTTTTGGAGATATTGGCACTTTCATGAATTTCGTGAAAATCGAAACCTTCGATCAGTATTTTGAGTGCCACTGGTACAAAACTTCATAGTTTAAGATTCGATTTTTCGTTATGCAACCTTTAATAACCATTCGATTGATTGAGATCCAAAATAAAAATTAATGTTAATTATTTGGAGAAAAAACATATTTGCCCTATTCACGAGTTGATCAGAATTCTAAGACTATTGTGTGTGGAAATCTAAAATCATCATGTTTTCTAATTATAATCAAGTTTTAATGATAATACTCGAGAGAATGCTGCATGAGCGTTTCACTTTGCAAATTTGCACTATTTGTACGTCAAAAGATTTCAAAACTGAAGGGCATCGGGTACTGATTGCCATAACCTCATTTGACTGAATACATTTTCTAATATGTCTTGGGAAAAACGAGATGTAAGTGAAAATTTATAATCCTGGACCTTCAGGAAATATTCAAGAAAATCATAATGATCTGTGTTGGTGAAATTACCCCGTGTGAATCGGTTTCCAGTAACCCTTTTCCACGATTTCTATATTTTTTACAGGAACAACACATCACCAACATTCATAGCTCATTCAATGGCGAGAAGTGAAGACTCAAACTCTCAAACTTGGATTATAGAATAATCTAAGCTCTCAACTGAATTGAGTAGTCTTGGAGTATTTGAGATAGTTTTAAACTTTGAAGTTTCAAAACTATTCATACTTAAATCAGTAAGTAATTATATAAATATAAATAAATAAGCTTTCTGGCAGAGCTATACACATGAAGAAAAGAGAAGTTGTTGTAAAACATGCCCTATGACGCCATTTGTAAAATCATGAAAATTCATTGGAAATAATAGTTATTTATTATACAAGGGAAAAAAGTATTAGATTTTAGCTCGAGGTTGTGTTTCTTACCCGACGGGAAGCGGAGGGAGACAAAAAAACCAAGAGCTAAAATCTAATATTTTTCCCGCGTATAATACACTATTTTTTTTCTGTGGCAGGAAAAACGACGATTCAATAGTGAGAAAAACATATTATCACAATAAATTGAATTCAGAATATTATCAATATAAAATTTGAATTTTTAAATTAGTAAGCTGTTGTACGTATAGCGACAATTAGACCAGCGTTGCTAAGGAAAACTTCAAAGTAATCAAACATCTGTCGGTTTAATTCTGTGATGTGATTTGAAAATTGCGAACTCAGTAATTGTTTAATAGTTATTTTGAATAATATAAAGTTGAAAAATGTCTGATTCCGAGTTTTCTCTGACTCCACCGGAGTTGGTAGAAGCAGCGAAAGTAGCGTCACGAAAATTATTGCCAGCTAAATCGCGGAAAATTTACGAAACCGCGTATTTAGAATTTATGGAATGGAAGATGAGAAAGACATGCAGTTCTTTCTCGGAGTCGGTGTTATTGGCTTATTTTTCGGAACTGGCACAACAACAAAAGTCATCAACAGTGTGGTCGAATTATTCAATGATTAAAAGCATGTTACGGTCCAATAATAATGTAGATATTTCAAAATATTTCAAGCTGATTACATTTCTGAAACAAAATGGGAAAGGTTACACGCCCAAGAAAGCTGCGATTTTTACGAGTACACAAATTAGTGATTTATTAAATAATGCACCCGATGGAGTTTATTTAATGGCCAAGGTTGTTGTTGTATTTGGGATTGCAGGAGCTTGTAGAATTGGTGAAATCAGCCAGGTAACATTAGATGATATCGAAGATTCGGGAAAGTTATTAGTTGTGAAACTGAAGCAAACAAAGAACGATGTAAACAGAAGATTTGTAGTAACTGAAGAATATTATTATTAAATTTTACCGAATGTACATAGCCCTTCGTCCAGCAGCAGCAAAGGATCGCCGCCTATTTTATGCATATCGCAATGGAAAGTGTATCAATCAGGTTGTGGGTAAAAATCAGTTTTATAAGGTACCTGAAACAGTAGCTAATTTTCTTCAACTTGAAAATGCTAGCTCATATACAGGTCATTCATTTCGAAGATCGTCTGCTACACTTTTAGTTGAAACTGGGGGAGATTTGATGACACTAAAGAAACATGGCGGTTGGAAGTCATCAACGGCCGCTGAGGGCTATGTTGATGAATCGGTGGCACACAGGACAGGAATTGCTATAAAGTGTTCAGAACGTGTGGCAGTGCTGAAATAACACCCGATTTGCGACCAGGTACATCAACGGCAGTTGTGTCCATGTCAGAAAAAAATATTATTTCAACACAAGAAAATCCGACTGTTGTACCGAATAGTTCAAGGAACATGTCATTCATGCAATGCACATTCAATAATTGTACTTTTAATATATAAAGGAAATGTAACTTATGTTCAATAAAATATTCTAAACTTAAGTATCTTCCTTTATCTATGAGTGAATATGTCCGGGAAAAAAGTACTCACTTTTTTCCCGGGGAAGAATGTAATTTCATGAAAAGTTATATTTTGTTACCTGGCTACAGAGATAAAATGTCAAATTTTTTTCCCGTCACAGAAAAAAATTATTTTAAAAGCATCATAAATAACAAAAATATGCATTCCAATGAATTCCACTTTGAATTTTGTATAGATAGTTACCTCTTAGTAAAAGTTATCAGTAGACACTAAATGAATGATTTTCAAAAATCAAAATTAAAACATTAGCGAGTTCTTTAAGTGAGACCAGATGCAGAAATGAACGAAAATGGAAACGGAAATTCCAAATTGAATCCCTTCCTCAAATCAATGTTGCCGGTGTTATCAGTGTTACCAATTGTCACATTATCAAAGAACAGCTGATTAACTGCTGGCTCATATTTAGATACAATGAAACCAACATCTTGGCTATGCATAAAAGATTCAATTATACTATCTCTCTCTGCGTGATGAAATAAAAAATGCGAAGAAGAATTCAAAATCAAAATTTAATTTGGAAGTTGGATTAACCAAACTTTGTTTTAAGATAAACAAACATCTTATATTGATTTTATTCAATATTTAATTATCCAGACTTCAGAGTATTCAGTAGGGTTCTTCGAGCTGTAAAATGAGATATTAATGTACAAAAACACTGTTAGTCTCATTCAGAAACTCATAACTCAGTGTTTGGTTCATATTGCCGTGCTCTACAGTAAATATTAAGAAAATGAACGTTATTAGAAATACACTGTAAATATTGTTTCCATCAGATTACATGATCCCATATGGGTAATGCGTTGCCATGAATATACATGTAAAGTTACATAACTCATGCAATATTATGTAAAGTCATCACTTGACTTTAAATGTGAATTTCCAATATATTCCATGTATTATCACTTGTATACTTATGTAATTTTCTCTATTATTCCAGATTTAATGGCGCTTTATACATGTTTATTCAAGTGTTTTTACCATTCTATTCAAGAAGTGCCAATTGACATACATGCTTTAGTATGTATTATTGGGTATATATTCAAGTATTTGTAGGGAAGATGCAATTTTTGTTGTAAATTAAACTTGGATCAACATCCATTTTTACTTACCACAAATGTGATTATCCACATATTTTCCTATAATTACTAGTATTTTCATGTGATTTTTCCCCTAACTACAGATTTAACGGAAATTGTTACATGTCTGTTTAGGTCTCTTTTGTCCATTGTTTTCATGTAGTGTGAAATAAATTTACATTGTGTGAAAACTAGTGTCGTTTTTTTATCCGGAGGAGAGAAGACTGATTATAAGAACATCTAAAGTCAACCATAAAAAATTTATAATTGTAATAACATCAATAGAGAAAAAAAAGTAAGAAAATTATCCATTTTTTAACGTTGAGTGAATTAAAACATAGTACACCTTGAAAAAAAATCTATGATTTCTCTTTTCTGTTACAGTTGAAGCGAAATATTTGATAGATTAGATTAAATCGTGATTATGCCAGCAGATTCAGATCTTTTTTTGCCTCAAATGTAACGATTACAGAGAAGTATTATATTTTTCTTCAGATTGTGATATATACTACAATATTCCATAATAGTACAGAGGGGGAGGGGGATCTGCAAAAAAGACATAAGACCGAATTTAAAAACACTTTATTCATCATAACATATTGTTATATGTAGAAGAAAAATAACTAAAACTATCAAATCGTTTAAATATGGTACAACAAACAATAAAACAAAATATCTTAGTATATACTTAAACTCTTTGAAATTAACTAAATAGTTTAGCTGACCTCATGAGATTGCCCACTGTCCGATATCATGTTCTGGAATCGAAATTGGATGATATCTATGCACTTGAAATTTGAATGTAAAGTAAATACTCAAAAACATCAGTCAGTTGGTTTTGCGACAACGGAACTTTCGATTCGATTTCCTATTGGTGTTATTCATAATATTATGTAACAAACAATCAATGTTTGATATTTTTTCCTCAGTACCTATTTACTCACCTGATATACAATCCGATGACAATTTGGCACCCACATACTCACACAAAATAAAAAATATGGCTTGTTTGTTTTTAAAACGTATCTTCGCCAGATGCCCAACGATGTTCATCCTATACCAACATGAACTGTGAATGATGATTGGGCCGAATGCCGAAAAGTGCTCCCGAGCACTGCGGTGCTCGGGAGCACTTTTTGGGATTACTAGGCACTAAGCCTTTTCTCAGCTATGGATCTATGAATGTTGTTTAAAATATAAAACGCGGTCAGCGGCACCCCCACCCTCAAGAACAACTGATTGCGTCCTTATATTATGCATTCTAGATGCGAGGGCTCAATCTTGACATAAATTTAGTTAAAAATGTTTATAGCGTTCACCGCACTAGATTATTTAGTGCCACACACAATAAATAATAAATAATTCACCAAAAATATAACAACATTCTTTTTCATATTAACCAAATTATTAATTAGAGCTAATCAATATAAAAAAAATCAATTGAAGAAACTAAAAAATCCGACTGCGGTTTAAACTAAAATGCAAAAAACAAGTAATATAATAATCTTTTCATAAAGAAAAATTGGAAGTAGCAGAGACCCATTCTATTTCTATAGATTTTTTTAAGCAAATAGGTCCCGGCTGCTTCGATTTTTTATTTGATTTGAAAAGATATTACTTCTTTTTTTTATTTTTATTTTAAACCACAGTCGGGTGTTTTAGTTTATTTACTTACTTTTTTTTTTATTTTCAGCTTTTTAGTACACAATTATTATGTTGTACCAAGACGGCCAATTTGGCGCAAAAAATCCACTATTTTGATTTTTCATTATTTTAATATAATAAGTGTCGCTTGCGGTATCAAGTCCAATCAAACGACCGAAAATTCATCAAAATCGGTTCAGCCGTTTAGTAGTTAAAAGGAAAAAGCGACTTTGTTTTACAATATTTTGATTTTATATTTGATTTGTTACCTTAAACAAAGTCTACCGAATGAATATATAAGTTGCCTCACTCCGCTGAACGTGACAATCCGCCTACCCCCTGCCTCTCGCCCTGATTGGGAGGCCCGAGGTCCACAAAAGACTGTCAAGTTATAGTCCGTCAGATAATGACAGATTTTGCTGACTCATTTTCTCTTTTCTGGGATTTTCATCAATGATAATTATGTCAGTGTTGAGCAGAAAAAAATAAAATTTTAATAATCTAACGCTTATGAATATGAACAATTCATTTTCTCGATGTGACTAGTTCTGCCCGTCTGGCGTCTACCGATGGTTATCAAAATCACATTATTATGGCAGCACGCGCTGACATGGATGAAATATACTTACTATACAATGGTGCTTTCTGTACGAAAACTGCCGAACTAAGAAATCAGAGAGAATGTTGGTAAGGTAGGAACTATTTCGCACCGCTCTATATTTCAATTTGGCTATTCACCGCCCATTTCGGAAATCAAATCAATCTCCCAATCTCTGGATATTCCCTATCACTTGGAAGTTGCACTGTTTTTATGGGTCTCTCTATTGAAATAAAACAAAAGCAAGTATTGACTCATTTCCTTCAATTGCCGTACAAAAAAATTTCAATTTTCAAATCAGTGTCAATATATTCAATAAGAAATCCTTTTTGAGTTCACCTACCAAATTTGAGTTTTCCAAGTGAAACCGTTTCCAAATGCAATATATGAACTTGGAATACACGAAATTGAACACCCACCTCAACGGTCTCGCCCTTTTGAAAAGTGCTTAGTGCTCGCTGAATCAAATTACTTTTTGAAAGTGCTTAGTAATCGCGAGCACTTCATGAAAAAAAGTGCTTAGTGCTCGAGACTCCCGAGCACTTTTCAAGAGTGCTTAGTGCTCAGTACTCGAAGCACTTTTTATCAGTGTTCGGCACAGCTCTGAGGAGACCATATATTTTACAAGAATGACGATAAATAGTCTGTCAATTGAAGAATTGTCTTATTTACTTCATTTTATCAGTGCTCGATTTATTTTATTGCATTATATGTACTTTTATATATGATACCAATTATTCATTTAGTTTTCTCAACAAGATTTTCATCTGGGGACATAAATGAATTTTTCATCATTATAGGAGCCTGTACTATATTTCACAAAATTTTAGTACGACAATCTGTTGATTGCATGATCGAGTTATTTATATTTTTTTAGTGTAATATTTTTTTTTGATATCGTGATAGTACGTGAACTCTGTTTAATGTGACTAGTATTAGTTTTATTTATACATGTATTTGAAGCTTTGTCAACAAGATTTCATCTTTGGACAATGAAGTATATTTATTATTAGGTACTATTACTATTTTACTAAATATCCTTATTGGAAATTCACTGAAACAGTAACATGTATGAAACGAATAGGAAATCAGCCAATCATCTCCATAATCAGTCTGAATTCCTCATTAATCTTCACATTACAACTGAAAATATTCTTCTGCGCGAACATGTTCATTACATGAATACATGATTTATCATGTTCTAACCATCGGTAGTTTTATACCAAGAGGAAAAAAATCTATCGAGGAATGATTTTTTTATTTCCCACTTTATTAGCTCAGATTCATCCTCTGATGGTAATCATTTGAATGCATCCACAACACCAGTTGACTTGTCAGTGGCTATCAATGAACACAGATATTTCTTAGTGAGTTCGCGTGTAATGTGAGAGGCCCTTTAATAACCATTGATCACCTTTTAACTCTTGTGCCAGGTAGATAATGTTTTCATTTCGGCCCGTTCTGAGAACTTGTCGACGACTTGAGAGCACACACCACTACGTCATTGTCGGTAACGTCCACTCACGTACATTCGTTATGTTTACGGTGACAAGCGATCGGAGTCTTGAATTTGTGTCCGTTTTGAAAGTGGAGTATTTCCTCTCAGTTGTTGGTCTAAAAGTGTGTTCTTGTAGTTCTATACTGAAAATAACACAATCAACAGAACACAATACGCGTTCTTGACTACAGTGCCTCCTGAGCCACAATTACAGAAGGACTCTGTGAAAAATCTATCAACAGAAACCCTTTTCGTATCTCTTCGTTCAATTAAATTTTCAATAACCTGTTTATCATAACCCAAGTAGTACAGAGTGATACTTCTGAATAAAGTTCTTCCTTGTCTCATTTATATATACGGTGTGTCCCAGTTAAAACTTGTAACCTCCCTTAACTCCGAAGTCGAAGAAAAAGTTGAAAATCTCCAGCACCCCTTACTTCTGAATTTTAAATAGGACTGCTATGCATGAGATCGTTTAGAAGGGAATTCAATCCCAACTACATCGGTTGGGATTAATTGAGATATAATTGAGAATCGATCAATAGTAGTGTATCAAGATAATTTTTTTTATCACCTGAAATGATTTCATCATGATTTCAATTGAAAGGTTCAACCATTCTGTAATATAAAGAAGAATAACAGATTTTCAAAACGTATTCACACATTTTGTGGAATCACTGCACCGCAACAATTGATATTAACTTTGAATTTTGAAAACCTCCACAAAAGAAGTATAACGGTGGATAAACGAAAAAAAAACGGAAGAAAACCGGGAAAAAACCGGGGAAAAATACCCGGAAAAAATAGCCCCCGGAAAAAAAAACCACCGGAAAAAATACCCCTTCAAATAATCTTTAGCTATTACATATATTACATACTAACAGATTTAAACTTTATGTTATTCGATAAGCGGTATATTAAGAGATATATTTTATGTTATGCAATATGGCAACAATTTGTTGATTTAATAATAGATTATACCAGGAGATAATAATTGGACGTGAATTATCATTAACTTTGGAAGTGTTTTCAACACGATTATTTGGAATTTCGGTTGCTGTAAAGGAAGAAGATGCTTCATTACTATTTATCTGTTTAGCAATAGTATCTGCTGTATTTGTTTATTTTGTAATTTAGAAAGAATGAATTGATTTCACATGTGACGGACGGAGATCGATGTACTTCTTAACAATATTGTAAAACGTACTGTTTATGGTGAATTTTCGCTCTAGTCTTGTGTATTGTTGGGTAACTAATACAACCTGAAGCAAATAAGAATATGAGTTTTTGAATAGGTCGGATTAAATATATACATTTGTGATAGAAGTACAAGAGGAAATAAAGACTATAAATTCCTCGCCATTATTCCCTAAGGGGAAGTTTTAACATGGCCTGTTTATCTGTTTCCTGTAATTTTGGATTCCCTACCTGATCTATACCACGTATACACATTTCAGTAAGGCTTTGGTCATTAACTTACGTTAATTTTGGGTAATATAATAGCTAAATATTATTCGAAGGTTTTTTTTCGTTTTTTTTTTTGGAGGGTTTTTTTCTAGATTCCTAACGGTTATATCAGGAGGTCTACTAGGCCAATTTATACTGATTCTGGATCTTCCAATCCATCTCCCATAAAAATTGTCATCTGAAACCTGAGTACTGGTCCAGGTCCAACAAAATGTGGAGAACCTCCATTTCGCTGAAAAATTAACTGACAAATGTTAAAAAAAAATTATCACCATGTGTTTTTGTTCGGATATTTTTGGTTATGCCTTGGTATATTAAAGTATACGATTTACTACATTCAATTAATAAAAACTTCCGAAATTGGTTTATACTATACAAGAGATAATATCCATTGTAGCTACGTATTTTGAAAATAGACAATGAGCTCTAGCTACGGTTCGAATTTTCAATGAAATTCATCCCGACAAAACAATATTATTACAATTTATACAAAATAAAATACACGAACTAGAAAAGCCTATTAGAAATTATGGGGTCGCTGTTGCAGTTGTAGGACATGCAGATTTGGACAGCATTCAAGCTTTGAGACAACTTGAGACTGTTTCTGGAGTTTCTGAAAGCAATATTCATAGAATTCTAAAAGAACCAGAATTCCTTCTTCTTCTCGAAATACTTGATGACTTGGGGATTAGAGGTAAGACCCATGATTTTTTCAAAAGTTACCTCACAAACCGAAAACAAAAAGTTCAAATAAAAAACATTGTGAGTGATGAAAGAGAAATCACGTGTGGTGTACCTCAAGGTACGGTGTTGGGACCAGTGCTATTTACTATATATCTCAATAATCTCTTTTTACTGAAGAAGCAAGGAAAGATCACAAGTTTCGCGGATGATACAGTTATAGTCTATAAAGACAAAACTGGAATGATCTGAAACAGGAAATTGAAAATGATTTAACGGGTTTGAAAAAATGGTTTGATTATCGCCTTTTGTCAATGAACTTCAAGAAAACAGTATATATACCTTTTAGTAGCTACAAAACATCCCTTCCTAACTACGACATTAACATACAAGCAAACTACATAATACGTCCTGAAAATAAGATTAAATATTGGGGAATTATATTGGATAGTCAATTAAGATGAGATGAACATATCAAGTACCTGATTAAAAAACTCAGATGTATTTTATTTAAATTCAAGCACATTAACCATTTCCTATCACATAAGCAAAAAATTATTACATACAAAGGCTTGGTAGAATCGCATTTGAACTATGGTATAATAGGATGGGGGGCAGTAGCAAAAACCTACTATCACCAATTAGAAGTATCACAGAAGCGATTCTTGAAGATTTTGCTAGGGAAGGATCGTGAGTACTCGTCAGACCTTCTTTTTTCAGAGAGTGAACTAATGGATCCAAGACAAATATTTTTCACACAAGCCACTACCAATCAGCATTTAAATCAAACAAGCTTGAAAGCAAAAGTACATGATTATACCACACGACAAAAAGACTTATATCTATTACCACAAATGAATAAATAGGTCGGACAAAGAAGCTATATGTACCTTGGACCTAAATTATACAACTTTCTACCTTCCGTCATTAAGGAACAGCCCTCGATGAGTACATTCAAAGAAAAACTGAAAACGTTCGTTAGAACTCAAGAGAGAGGAACTATTCATCGTTTAATAGAAAACTATGCATGAAACTCAAAACTTATATATAGGTATATATAAAATTGTGTACTTATTTTAAAAATACCACGGCTATGCAATTTTAATTTTAGATTTTAAGTTTTAGGTAATGTTTAAGATTTATATAACTACTAATGTTTGAGATTTATATAACTACTTTCTCATATTTCATGTTATATTCTTTGTTATATTCTATATCTCATGTTATATTCATGTTATATTCTATGCCACGCACGAGGGCTTGCCCTCCTGCGGTTTTTCTGAATTTTATTCACCAATGAGATTTTTTATGTATGTATATATTTTATAATTGTGAATTTATATGGTGAATAAATATTATTATTAAAAATTATATTATAAAATGCAGAATGTACAAGAATTGAATGAAGATGATCCTGACAGAAGTACAGAGTTTTGTGAAATCATGAGTCAGTCATTGATTGGTGATAGAATAATTACCTCTACAAAATGTGATTTTTTTCCAATCGTCCTTTTCCTTAAATGGACATATGAACAGGCACAACTGCAAATATTGGAGTGACGTAAATCTTCATTGATACAGAAAAATTCATTCACAAACTCCCCAGTAGTTGAATGTTTGGGTTGGGATTCTGGGTGACCATATTGTAGGTCAGTATTAAATTGATGGTAACCTCAGCAGACGAACTTCTTAATACAACTGTAAATACCAGAGTCACTCAACTCCTTGAAGACGATGATAATCTACTTGAAGGTCACCTACTTTTCAACAAGATGGAGCTCCTGCACATTTTGTTGCACCGCAATGTCAAATTTTATATGTTAATTTCCCAGGGAGATAGACTGGATGGCGAGAACCAATAGAGTGGCCTGCTAGATCACCTGATCTAAGACCATTATAATTCTTTCCATTGGACTTTTGAAATCCAAAGTTTATATCAAACAACCCAATTCTGTTGATGATCTATTCAGTAGAATTGTAAATGAGTGTCGAACGGTGACTCCAGAAATGTTAAGAAATGTACAAAGATATTCCGAAAATCGCTTACATTTCTGTATAGAACTGAAAATTCTTTTTTTTGTTTTTACGAAATTCCCAGGTTTTCGGAGAAAACCCCTCAAAAGCAGAGCTTGTGCGAGCAAGGGAGATCCGGGACCTACAGTTTGAATAAAAGTGGAATCCGAACCACTTCAGCTCAGTGACACACGACCGGGGATCGAACCCGGACCGTCTGGGTGGAAGCCAAACGCTCTAACACCTCGACCACTTCGCTGTATAGAACTGAGGGTTTCAAATTTCGAACCTTTCATATTGTGACGATATCATTTCATGTAATGAAAAATAAAAATATCTTGATAACACTTAGTTTTCATTACAACTTCCGCAACACTTCGGATAGTAGTCCTAATGAAAATTCTGAAGTAGGAAGTGGTTGACAGCACAATAATGACGTATTTGGTGAAAGAGTTCCGCTTCGAATTAAAAAATCGACGGGTCTGAGCAATTTTCTCTTTTTTCAACCACTTCGGAGTTGAGAGGAGTGACTAATTTTAGTTGGGACACACTATAAATGAATCCCTGATGGAAACTGGATAATTATTAGTCTACTACTTGAATGAAAATTTTCACTTTCGGATTTTTACTTTTCAGGAACCTTTCACAATATCTAATAAGGTTCATATCAATCCATGAAAAAATTAACGACAAGGTTGAAAAGAATGTAAAAAATCGAGTTATTTTGGCATTAAAAAAAACTAATTTTTAAAGATTTTTTAAGTTTTCCCAAAAACCATTCATCACAATTTAAAAAAATTCTGAAAAACTTGTTATAAACAATAGCCGAAAATCATGCCTTTTTTGTCAAGCAAAAATAATATTTAAGCTAATTTGAGCAAAGCATATAGGTACATAAACAATTTCATTATCTACCAAAAATGATTTCTTTCAGGTATTTTTCCTTTACACGACACTAAACAGTTCATTATTTATTTGTAGGAAGAAACGGCTTTACTACAAATTGTCTTTAAAGGAACAAGATTAATGCAAATTCACGAATGATGAATGAATAACCAACAACAACAAACACCACACAAAACGACAAGAGAAAATCTGAAATTCTAAAAACCGTCTTTGATCTCTGACAAGAGTGACAGATCTTAGTATTCCTGTTGATGAAAAAGCACTGTTGCACGGTCATTATAATTACAGTAGCATAGGGTACATTATAGTTTTAAATAAGTTTCTGTCGCGCCTAAAATTCGGAGTAATCTATCTCTAAAGGGTTCTTTTCGGTTTTAAAAAGTTCTAAATGCGCTGTCAAATTTCTCTCTTTCAAATGACATGTGTTTTATTGCCTCATAATAAAAAACTCTGAATTGGAACACCAAATTATTTTCAAACTTGGCAACGATCTACCCAAACTACACTGATGAAGAGCATGCGCACATCGTAAACGGGTCGCATACGCGGCATGCTTTTCGCCGTGAAAATTGGCGGGATTAGCATTCTAGAGTATGTATATAATATATATTTATCCACAATCACCTTATTATTAAAGTTTTATCCACACTTATGAACCGTATAAAGTACCACTTTATCCACTAGTGGAATAATGAAATTACTTTATTCCAATAGTGGAATAATGAAAAATACAATCATGAATATCAATCACATTTTACTTATTTTCACCAACTTCACAAATTTTTACAAATGGAGTCGATAAACAATCGAAAATACATAGCAACCATTCAACACCTCCCGATATTTTTGTATGTTAATTCAATGATTTTTGAGGAGGTGACAGCCGCTGTCAGAGCAAAACGTCAAATCATTTTGTGATGAAAAATTTCCGCGATTCTGATTCTAAATGAATGTAATTGTGAATAGAACATTGTATTGCATGCGTGTTTTAGATACATTTTATTTGCCTAAGAAATTTAAACGCTCGAGCTTCGCTCTCGCGTTTAAACATTCTTGCGCAAATAAAATGACATCTAAAACACTTATACAATAAATAACTATTCTATGCATATAAACGGGAATGGCGGGATTCCGTGTGTGATATATTCGTGCCATGATTTTCATTAAAATGTTTTCTAATAATATTATGTGATAATCTTCATAATATCTCTCTGGATTGCCCATAAATGATACAAAAACGGAACATGATCAAATTATCATTGTACAAACTACACAGGAAACGATTAGATATTCACAAATTTAATTTACTCAGACATGTTTCGACTGCACACTAGCTTCTTCACTGTCTGATTGAATGAATTTTGTGGAGATCGAATCGTTTTCAATGTAGTTTTGTACAATTAACTGTGGATCTCCATCAAGTAAATGCCGAGTCGATCAGAAAAATTAAATTATTATTGGATGAATGTCTGAGAAAATATACAGCAAAATGAAGAAACACATTAATAATAGTCATCAATACAAGGAAATTGCACTATGTAATTTAGATTCCGTCACAATCATTCACTTTTGAGCTCTATTTAATCAATCACCATATCTCTGGAATATATACAAGACTAAAATTTAAAAGGGCGTCATCTCTGGAACCAACTAAAGAAGCAGACCACTATTTCATTTGTTTATTTGTCTTCTGAAAAATCTCAACAAAATCGAATCAATCGATACACCAGGGTTTTTCTCTTGAACAACCTTCACCTCTATTGCTTACTTGGTAACAGATTATTGATTGGAAAGATGATTTTGTACTCATATCAATATACTAAGTGTACACTGTAAAAAAAGGGTGTAAAATCACATTATAAATACTTGTTTATCGTTGCGAACTATACAATACAGGTTTGGTATTATTACATTACAGTTCGTTAATAGCAAATATACTCAATTTTTCCGCTATTAATGTAATTTCCCGTAAAATTGATGGAGTTTACATGCCTTTACAGTAAAATTACTCATCTTTACATAAAATTTACAATTGTTTCCATAGTTTCACAGGAAACATGTGAATTTACATTGCTGCACAAGTAAATTCAAGTGCCATCTTGCTCCACTTCGCGTACATGCGCATCAGAGGACAGCGATTGCATGCATGCGGCATTTGTATTTTTTGAGGCTGTCGTGAACGACACTCTGCATTTGTTTGCATTTTCAATTGTGAATTGATGTGATTAAAAAGTGAAATATTACGGTGAGAACCTACCTATAGTTACGATGTTCAAGTGCTCTTTTTGTTCGTGTGCTTTCGAGACAAAAATAAAATATAATAGTCATCAATATTTTCATCGAAAGACTTGCCGCTATTTCATTTGTTTGTATACAGAATGCGGTGGTATTTTTCACACATATAACTCATTCAAGAGTCATTTAATTCGAAATCATAAAAAGTTATCACTGAAAACTGTAATAGAGAAAGCGTATATTATAAATGTGAGATAAATTTATGTAGTTTTGAAAGTGACAATATTAGGAGAGAAATCATGAAACATTATACTATATACTATACTCGAATGGCATATTTACAAGTCATATTTGGTGAACATACAATATTAGTATGTAATCATGTGTAAATTGTCTGTAAAAGTACTTATTACAAAAAGTAAATAATACATTTCTTAATAATTTTTTTCTTCCTCAATTTCTATCTGCATGTAATTGGTGATTTTAAATCCAATTGTATTTTGAAGAATGTCTTGTTGAAAAGTTTTCATTCCATCGCGTAGCCCATAAAGTAAACAAGAGTTTAAGTGCAGAAAACGTATATAGTTCCACGTATCGTCTTTGCACCCACTTAATTGTCAGGTCGTTCGTATTGGTGGTATCAAATGATAAATCTCCATCTGCCCGAAACAAACCAATTGAAAAGGCGTCCTTCAATAAAAACATTAGGCAATTAGTAACTATGAGGTAACACGTCTTCTATCTGTTTAAGTAATTTCGAACACCTTTATTCTATTAGACAACTTCGTGTGTCCATAAAATGTTAAATACGACGACCCACCCGAGAGAATGACACCTCACTCGCTCTTATCTGATAAAAGACTCTCGTAAATATCACACAAAGAGGGGTTTTCCTCTCGGAGGATACCTGCCTTGCCACTTCTGGAATCCTTGAACTTTCATTGATTTCGTGTCGCAAGTGTCCGCCAAACCTGAAGTTTGAAAAATTATGCGGTTTGTTTTTCACTATACCAGTATTAGGTTCCGTCATAATTCCTTCAAGTTAATTTCCATTACTGACAATGGTTGATAATGCAAACTTAACCGCCAGAAAAACTTGCGTCACTGTGATCTCTATGACGTCAATACAAGTATTTTCGCGATGAGCGAATTAGGCGTTTCTGGCAAACCAGACAACGGATCAACCTGAAAATTTTACGCTATGCAGAAAAGAACATGATCTACACGCCTAAAATATTTTAGACGATGCGGCGTTGCCGATTCTGCTATAAAGTAGCAGCTACTTTGATTTTTCAAATGGAACACCCTGTATATAATATCATATTATGATTTCTTATCACTTTGTCAACAACTTCATGTACTATTTCCCTATACCTATCTGTTATCGTTAGAGAGATATAAATTAAATTCGATTTTTTTTTACCAAACATACTTTTATAAACGCTGATAATCTTGAACACTCTGATACTCAGACGATCAAATTCGAAATGGAGTGATACCATGAGGATCCTCACTTTTGAGCCATATTTTTATTTGCCTCAAACATGGGTCGTGAGAAAATGCAGATATTTTATCACATGTA
This sequence comes from Chrysolina oricalcia, assembly GCA_944452925.2. NCBI lineage: Eukaryota > Metazoa > Arthropoda > Insecta > Coleoptera > Chrysomelidae > Chrysolina > Chrysolina oricalcia. The sequence continues at coordinate 47,145,320 of OX101824.2, forward strand.
AAAATTAGCGAAAGTAAATTTTTTCAAATAGAATAGAATTGTGGTTCGAACACGAACCACAAGTTGAAGACCGTCCATCCAAAGTCTTCTTCCCTTACATCAAAGGGGTGACGGACAAAATCAGTCGACTTTTCAGAAAAGCAAATATCAAAACCATCTTTACCACAGAACAAAAACTATCACACCTCATCAGACCAACAAAAGACAAAATTCCCAACGAAGACCATGGTATTTACGAAATTCCCTGTTCTATCTGCCCCCACTCTTATATAGGAGAAACTTCGAAACAGATCCATTTTCGATCCTATCAACACTCCCTTTCAGTTAGAAATCGAGACACCAGCTCCGCATTAGCTCTTCATTTCATCCAAACGGGTCACCCCATAGATTTCGAGAAAACGAAAACCATCGCCCCAGTACGTTCAAGAACTTCTCGTTTTATCAGAGAAGCCATCGAAATCGAAAAACGGCCTGATTGCCTGAACATTAAAGATGATAGCCGTAAATTGAACCCCATTTGGAAGCCCCTTCTTCCAACCGTAATTACCAGGCCACGTGAAACTCATCCGCAATCAATTATTATCCCATTAACTCCAACTACACAGCAGGCACCAGCAGACAAGACAAACGAGAAAACCCGTAAGACCCGCCCACCTCCAGGTAGCCAACCACCTAAAAATACTACAGTGCAACCAACATCGGATCGTCTTTTGAGATCAAGGAGTAGGCAGGTTGAGACCTTGATATCTCTCAAGACCACGACTCGAGGAGTAGGCAGATAGAGGCCTCGCAGTCACACTCTTGAAAATGGCTCCAAAGCAGGAGCCGAAACGTCGAGTTATAAACTCTCAACGCGGTTCAACCCATGAACTTAGTAATGTACATATTTCTGACCGCGGAAACCTTTCCGAACATATATATATATATATATATATATATATATATATATATTTATCCTTGCCGAGAATCGATCTTCTCTGGACTCTCTACCCAGTAGTTCACCAGAGGAACAGAGATAAAGTTAAAATAATTTACTAAACACAACAATTTGCAAAAAAAATTGTTTAACGGATCACGAATGTTTTAATTTGCAAGTATTTTCACCGACAAATAAACACAATGAAGATACAGTGGTCCAATCAGCATCCCACGGACACTGGTAGGTATAAAAATCGGAATATTGCGCACCTAAATGCCAATTTGCGGTCCAAGCGGAACCAGAAAGTTTCTGGGAGGCCCCAGGTCTTACCTTTGTAGCAGTCCTGCAGCAGCTCTCGACGATATAGAAGTTCTAGTAGTCTTTTTCTCTTCTTTTGTAATTCAGGTCAAGAAAGAAAACAGTTAATTTCAGGGTACCACAACCAAACCTCCTCGAATAACTGGATCTTCGATTTGTGCTGGCAGTAGACTAATCGGCGAGTACCCAAACTATTTCATTTGCGAAGACAACTCAGAATTCTTCGGTTCTACTGACTACGGCCAACAGCCGTTGTTTCGAGTAGAATAATAAAACTGCGTTGAATGGCAAGCTGGAAATTCGCTTGGCTAATCAGTGTTGCAAGTACTTGCACAAACCAAACACTGAATATATCTCAAACTTCAAATGCACGTATCTCGTGAAATAATCAGCATATAATAATGCTTGAAGTAGAAAAATTGACTATGTCTAAATTATTGATGTTTCTTGTCAGTGAGATCTGTCAGACCGTCCGTCAAGTATAATTTTCATAAGTTGTTTTTTTTTAAACAAATTTTCTTCGCATTGCATTCCAGCGAGTTTGCCCAAAAGGGCCTTGCTAGATACGCAATCGCGGTTTCCTCGGCTGAGGGCGTAGATTCTGCCGACCCGTAAATAGTAGCCGCTCGCTCTAAGCAGGCCAGAACGTCACCGTCCAGGATTCACTCCGTGTGCCTCTCTGGCTTTGAACAAAACCGGAGACCGGAGCACTTTTTGTGACAGAATACTTTGACATGAAATCCAAACTGAAATAATAAGCTGAGAATTTTACTTTTAATGAATAGCTGAGTTGTCTGCTCTATCATAAGGATATCTAAAACCGCGACAAGACACACGAATGTCGACAACAGCTTACTCAGTGGTTATGGTGATCAAAAGGCAGACTCTGGTGCCACCTTGATCAACTAAAAGACATTCAATAAGGAATATTCACTTCCACCAATATATTCGAATGATATTGGTATACCGAAAAATGTTTTGAGGCCATTATTGCTTCAAGAATATTTCACCAATGCTATTTTAGAAATGTCTCAACAATATTCGACCAATATCGCAAAGTGATCACATTTTGTACTAATACCGCCGAATATTTTGATGCCAATATTGCTTCTAGAATATTTCGCCAATATTAGTCAAGTCATATATATAGCCGAATGTTAACATTTTTTTTCTTGCCAATATTGCATTCCAAATATTTCGCCAATATGTTCACAATATGGTACTTGGTTAGCATTTTTTTCTAAAAACCGCCAAATACTCCAAAACTAAACGACATTTCAAAAAATGTAAACTTAACAGTTTCATTGTCTTCAAAAAGGTCTACAAAAAGTTACAGTAATGTCCTGAGAAAAGCAAATTTTTTTGGGAACATATTTTTTTTCGAATTTTGGTGTTTTAGGTCAAGTTAAGTTCAAAAGGAGATTTGGTGATAATTTTTATTATTGCGATTTTTTTTAAATTCATTTCTCCTTGGTTGAGCTTTGAAAATAGGTGTTCAGAAAGTATGTCATAGAGGAAGTCGACAACGGTATTTTGGACACATTTAGAAAATGGGAGGAATTTTCATATCGTCCTGCAAGTTGCTTTTTATAAAACTTGAGATCGAAGATAGAATCTATAAAAAAAAGTTTGTTCCTTCTTACTTCATGAATGAATCTGTTTACTATGTTGGCGGTGTGATTACTCATTGTGAACCAACCTAACGGTAAAAACCCCATCCCTCTAGCTCTTGCCGTTCTCAAGATAGCAGTTTTTTTGGTCCTTCGGCTAGATTTTGGTCGTAAGAGCCATATTTTTTTCACTTTTTTTTGTCGAAGTAAACTTGACATGTATTAATGAGAATTTTGTTGCCTGGTTGCCTGGTTGCCAGTTGCCTGGTAGGACGAGTAATTTTTTCTGGCAGTTTTTTTAGTTGAATTGCCTAATGGCAACACAATTCAAATTGTAAATGTCAAGTTTACTTCGACAAAAGAAAAGCTAGAGTGTAATTCGGTAAGACAATTTAATGAATATGTGAATCAATAAATTAAAAAATAAGATGTAAATTAGTTTATTTAATTTAACCACAATCATTAAAAAAAGCTTGATTTTCAGAACTTTCTTGTCTTTTGTTGATAGTTTGCTGAATGCTAGTATTTTGAGCGGTGGTAGTAACTGTTTCCTGGATGGTAGTAAGAATGGAACCAATGATTTGTTTATGATGTTCTTCATCTAACTGAAGGTACGGTTTTAATGACGATGGTGCTATGTCCCGTAATTTTAACAAGTTTTTGTTCATCTATACCACTCCTGGACAATTCAGTTACGGCGGCAGCTCGATTAAAATGGTTCGTAATTTTCATCCGCTTGACATCAAGTATAATATTTTTCGCCGAGGATTTGTTCCATTAAGATATTTTATTTATCCAATGGGAGAATTCTTATACCATTCGAATTTGTTTTTTTTCCAGAAGGGATTTGGAGTTTTAAAAAAATTTCACATGTGATATGGTTTCCCCGTCTTCCCATAATTTGTTTAAACAATTTTACGGGACACAATCTTCTTCAGTGTTTGCTACCAACCATTTACTGTCGGCCAACTTCTGATTTCCACCTTGTGCTGTCTTCGAAACACTGGGTTCAACTCTTCTGGTCTCTCTTCCACGGTTGTCTGTCTCGGTTTTAAAATAGAATACCATACAATTTGCAGCTTCTCCACCTCTCCAAGCCAATTTATAGGCAGCAATATGATAAAATTTTCTTCATTCCAGAACAGAGCCATTTCAAAAATTACTTGTGTTGTGAGAGCCTTCCTTTTTTCTGGGACTGCTTGCAAAATTTTGTGTTTTGTGCCGCGTGCATTTCTCGCTTTCTTAAACTGTTTGGATTCAAAATTCTTTTATATTCTTTGAAGTACTTCTCTTGTAACATTTTTGCCGAAGTGTTCCAAATCGTTTTGACTGCACTCTCTTTATAGTCTTCTCCATTGTTTTTCTTCATGCTGAATGCCCAGTCACATAAAATAGAAGCTAACCCTTCAGTGGAAGTTTCTGCAATGAGTTAATTTTTTTTCCAAAGAAAACATCGCAAATTGACGTAGTTGAATTCACAGTATTGCGAGGCACATTATTATTGATGGCTTCTTCAATTTCTCCACTCGAAGACTGTCCAAATCGCGACATTTCCACAGATAAGATACTTTTCTGACAACGCAAGTTTGAGAAAAATTGATATAACGTCATCAAAAATTTGTTTACAATGCTGGTTGTCATGCTTTCAAAGGTTAGGTTCCGTTTTGTCGCTGGAAAAGTTAGGGCAAACCAGGGTTATGATAGGACGGGGTTATGAAATAAGTGAGCATATGGACAAGGGGAAGACTGAGGAAAGGGAGAGAATACGTCATTGGAGGGAAATTAAGGTGGCTATCCTGAAATTGGTAACTTTGGTAATATTTACGTCAATTTGCGAATAAATAAAGTTACTAAAGCCCATGGCCCAGTCAGATAAATCATAATAAAATCATATGCCTAATTCTTGTATTTTGTATTATAAGTTGGTAATTACTTGTTTAATATTTTAACAATACTCCTACATCATACCATGATGATACATTGTCGTTCCATGTATTCCCCATGAATAAAACAGTAAAGCAGCAATGGATCAATTTCTGTAGTATGGGTACCTAGTACCTATTGATTTTTCCAGGATTTGTTCAGACCATTTTAATAGAAGACATTTTGAAACCAATCTTCAAGAATCTCTCCTACATGAGAAGTCAAGACAAATGTTTAGGAAAAACGGTGAGATCAAACTGTTCTAATGAGAAACAGAACTCAATTTGGTTTTGGATAGAAACTATTGGAAGCCAATATTTTTGCTGACATTAGGTGTTCCTTTTTAGTTATTCCTACCAAGACGTGTTGGTAAAAATCTGGTCTGTCCACTGTGATATCGTATCAATCTGTCATCGATAATTCACATATGACATTTCATGAAGCACTTGGAGTTCCATTGGAGATAGAGAGATACTTGCTAGAATCTGTACCCATGGCCGATCGTTTACCATCAAATAATGGTTTGTTCATTATATTCTATTCCTGGTGCTATGAATTGATTGATATTGATAGGTCTTTATGCTATTTCAGATGGGGATTCAGTCTCCTTCAACCCCTTGTGTACAACATTGTTACAAAGAACGAGAAAAACTCATTAAACAGTTCTGTGCAATAACATTGTACAACAATCATCAGAAGAAATAAATAAAATTGAAAGAAAAGTTCCCGTTACCAAGTATAAGAACTATCCAAACTCAAAATTAACTATCAAAATTATTATGGAACCTTGCAAAAACAAATGACTAGTTCAGCTTATTTTAAAATATTAGATGTGCACAATTTTACCATTTACCATTTAATTATAATTTTATGATACCGAAATTTATGAAATAAAATATTGACTCATATCATAAATAACAGTACTTGACTACTAATAAATTATTTCTGAAAGTATTATAAATGTTGTCGATGAAATGTGAGTTAGTTTTGTGAACGAGTGAATGACAGTGACTAGTCTGATGAGTTTTTATATGTATTTGATTAAACTTCAAGAACGAATAAATATTTATCTATCTATCATTTACCCCCTTTCACATTCACACATTTTAGAATAAAATCAAGCATATTACAAATCACTCTTTCTCCTCGCACCTGAGGTTCTGGAATAATGTCAACAACAGATAGTTGTTTTGATTTCTTTCATCAGTCTTGAAAAGAATTGCTCTTCGAAGGGTGCAAATTATTCAACTAGTGTTACAACAGATATATTGAGATTGGTATTTGAATCTTTGAAATAGATTTCAAATCTCAGATTATGTGAATCTTTCACCTTTCCTTTTTTTCTTTTGAAACGACTCATTACTTTGTATAGAATTTACTTTCTCATAAGTTTATTCAATTTGATAATTATTATCAACTACGACCAACATTCAGAACCTATAAAAAATGTTAAGAATCTGTTATTTTCGTCAACTTTGAAACTATCAGAAGTTTTCGAGATAATTGTGCGAACTAGGGAATATATTAATAAAAAATATGTATTAATCATTCGCATGTTTTTCAATTTACTCCCACCGATTGGTTTCGAATTCAATCCAACAAAATGGGATATTTTAGTGTAATTTAAATTTTGCGCCACCAATTTCAGGATAGCCACCTTAATTTCCCTCCAATGACGAAACAAGATGTCGGACAAAATTGATGACATTTCATAACCCCCTATCAAGGAACCCTGGGGCAAACATTATTCGCTGTCATAATGACAAAACACCGCGACATATGACATTTTTAGTGCATGAATTAAATTGTCATAAAGTTTTTTCCCAATTGGTAAAACAAGATGTTCATACACCGGTTGAATGCGAATTTTTGGTAGAAACCTGATGGTAGAAACTCCATCCCTCTAGCTCTAACCGTTCTCGAAAAAGCAATTTTTTTGATATCATTTTTCGGGAAGGGGACGGGGCAGAGGATGAGGGGGAGGGGTTGAATGAAATCTATTAAAAGAAATCCATCGGTGAAAACCCCATTCCTGTAGCTCTCTTAAAATCGTGTATTCATATCATTGGTGTCCAATTATAGTCGAAGTCGTAGTATTCAAAAAATCCCTACATCATCTAAGTCCTTCTACTTTCTAGCTTTTCGCGAAGAGTCGCGCGTATTCAAATCCCAATAACTTCTAGACTCTTCAACTTACGAGCCTTTCAAAGTCAAAAGTCAAAAGTCAAAAGTCAAAAGTCAAAAGTCAAAAGTCAAAAGTCAAAAGTCAAAAGTCAAAAGTCAAAAGTCAAAAGTCAAAAGTCAAAAGTCAAAAGTCAAAAGTCAAAAGTCAAAAGTCAAAAGTCAAAAGTCAAAAGTCAAAGTCAAAGTATGCTTTATTGTCGAAAGTGATAATCTTATTGACAAAGCTTCACTGTATTAAAGTTAATGTTGAAAAGTGTATGGAAATTAAATTAATACTTAACGAGGTGATCCCTTGGGTCCTGCTCTTTTTTGTCTGACCATCGTCGAACTCACTAGAAGTTTATCATCTGAATTTAATTGTTGGTATTTGGATGATGGCTCAATCGCTGGCGATGAAAACATTGTTTCAAAGGATTTAGAAAAAATCATTGATCATTCAAAATGACTTGGACTTGAACTGAATTTTGATAAATGCGAGCTGATTTCTCTTTCAACTTCGAATGATATTTCCGAATCCATTATTTTGAAATTGGCTCCTGGTATAAGAATTTTGAATAAGTCTGAGTGGAGTCTCCTGGGTGCACCTCTTTCTAAAGATTCACTTTCAGAACATCTTCGAGGAAAACGGGAATCACTCCAATTGCTGACAACTAGATTGAATGAACTTCCCAAACACGTCGCATTTTCTTTTTTGAAGAATTGTTTGGCAATTCCAAAACTCATGTACGCCCTCAGATGTTCCCCCACTTGGTCAAGTCAGTTAGATCTCGACGAATTTGATAATTTACTCCGTATCACGACGGAATATATTACAAATAATTATTTCAATAATGATTCATGGCTCCAAGCAATTCTTCCTGTAAACCTTGGCGGACTAGGGCTACGTTCGGCTTCTTTCTTCCTTAGCTTTACCAGCTTTTTTGTCTTCAGTCAATAGTGTTTCTGTTCTTATCGATGCCATCCTTCCTCCTATATTTCTGAATATCAAAAACGATTTTTATGCTGAAGGTGAATCATTTTGGCATGCCGCAACTAATATTGATCCTCCTACAGATAAAAAGAATATACAAAAGATATGAAATCTACAAGTGTATACGATAAGGCTCGTCAGAAAGCAGTAATGATCAAGGAGTCGGGTGCTTGGCTGATTCTGAACGATGAATCTTTCAGAACAGCAGTAGGTCTCAGGATGGGTTCATCTATTTGTGTGCCTCATGCTTGTGTTTGTGGTGGTGTAGTTGATGAGAAAGGTGTGAACGGTTTAAGTTGCAGGAGAAGTGTAGGGCGTGCATCTCGACATTACCAGGTGAACGACATATTGAAGCGTGCCATGGTGTCAGCGGATGTTCCTGCAATTTTGGAACCCTTAGGTACAAGTCGAGATGATGGTAAAAGACCAGATGGTATGTCTCTCATACCCAGGAAATACTGTAAACCTGTAGTATGGGATTTCACTTGTGTTGACACGGTCGCGGCCCATCTAGCCGAAAGTTCGAAGTCTGCTGGAACTGCAGCTTTGTCTGGCGAAAAATTGAAACGAACAAAATACCAAAATCTTGGTAACAATTATTTGTTTCATCCAGTAGCGGTTGAAACTTTTGGTGTTTATGGTCCGTAATCTCTGTTATTTGTTCATGAACTTCGAAGGAGATTGGGTCACGCAACGAAAGACTACCGTCCTACCACTTTTTTGATAGTAAGAATAAGTATTGCTATTCAACGTGGTAATGCTGCTTCGGTTCTTGGAACTATTCCTCCATCTCATAATTTTCATGAGATCATGCATTGCCCTCATTTCAATACGGAACTAAAATCTATTCGAGAAAAGCCTAGAGCAGTGTATCGTCATTAGTCTCCTATCAAGGTTAATTCGCAAGTGATTGATCCACCTTCTTCTTTTTCAGTGCGGTCAATGGACATGAGTCATTCCTGCACCCCATACATGAATTGCATTCCTCGAGGTTCTGGTTCCCTTTCAGCGGAGGAGCTTCAACGAGCAAGAGCCGAATCGATCCCTCTACGAAACCCTTCTTTACTTGGATGGATTGATTGTAGCTTAGGAAATGGATGCGATGCAGAGTCTGACCAGCTTCCCTACGAATCAGTGGAGAGTTGTCCTGCGGATCTTGTTAATAAGATTGGATAAGATAATTTGGGAAACACTTGCTACATGAATAGCATTTTACAAGTATTATTCATGACGAAGAATTTCAAGAACGAGATTTGACCAATGAACGAGAACGTTTCCTACTTATTCACCAATCTCAAATCCCTGTTTATGCAATTGCAGTTTCGTAAGAATTTATCATCTTTCCCACCAATCGATTTCCTGGAGTCTTTGAAGTCTACTAGATACTCATTAGGACAACAAGAGGATTGTTCCGGATTTTTGGGATTCTTATTGATTACTCTTCGTGAGCAGGAAAATGACAAAATCAGTAGTCTCGACCGTTCTGGATCAAATGGTTCCGTACAGCTTATCTAGATCTTTCGCTGGAAAAATCCTCACTAGTTTATGTTGTGGTACATGTTTGAGAGACAGTAAAAACGTATGTGACTTTCTGGAGCTTCAACTAGCATTTCCTGATATGTCTGATAGCCAGTCCGTGCGGAGCTTGCTGTGCATATGAAAATAGAACTTTTAACTGGTGATGATCAACTGTATTGCCCAATATGCGCCAAATTGACTAATAATTATAAGTTAACGAGTATTATAACTGAGGCACCAGTCAATCTGATAATAACACTGATGCTCTTCAAACATGACTCAACCTCTGGCGGAGGCACCAAACTTATACGAAGATTGAAAATAGATAAACACCTCAATCTAGCAGACCACAATTATAATCTTCATGCAGTCATTGTTCACTGTGGTTCCGGCGTTAAATGTGGCCATTATTACGCATTGGCGAAAGATGGAACGGACTGTTTCTAAATGCTCTGACGATATCTTGGGTTTATTGGAGCCTCTGGAGACACCCTACATTTTATTTTATGAGAGAGAGGACATTGGAAGATCAAGATCTTCAGATGATGTGGTGCTGCAGGTTTTTCCGGTTTTTCCTGCAGCTGAAAAAGCAAATGCGCCACTGCTATCAATCAAGTCGCCACGGAGCGCCAATTAATTTTTGTTGTTGTTTTATATTTTTATATTTTTATATTTAATTATTTTGATAATGGTTAATTCAATCATTTCAATAAAAATATTTCAGAAGAGTAATAACTTAAAAAATTATAATGGTGATACCCCCTACCACCGTCACATCATTCCACTACCACAATATGCGCTCCGGGGCGACTTAACAAATAAAAAAGAAAAAAGAGGTGCATTTTCTATTTCAACTGCAGGGAAAACCCGGAAAAAACCTACAGTACCACCATATGGTCCTTGGTGGATGAGGGAATGAAACGATACAACAATTAAACATAATACATACTCATTCATCATGGACTTCTCCATCTCTGCCATTCCAGCCCGAGCACCATTTCTTCATTGATGAGGTATGCACATGAAATCAGAAAAAAAAAGTTAATCGAAGTGTGAATGCCATAAAAATGTTAAAACACTAACTAAGCTCGATTCATGATCCAAAATGATGACTTTTAAAAACTATCATTATAAAACTCTTGCAGACTATAATACACTTTCTCCACGATCATCACAGAATTTGCCAATTCTGAAATCAAATTTGATTACAGAATGCTGGAATTCTCTCTCTTGAGATTGAAGAAATATTCTGCAATACCTCTTCCCCCATGCAATTTAAATGTATTTACATTATCTCTCTTGTTCTCACAATGGTTAGCAATAATAACATTAGCCTTGACGCAGTTGATTGTCATCGTAGTGGCAAAATTTGAGTAAGTGTCAAAATTATTGTTGTCACGTTTCCTATCTTTGATCGTGGAGAAAATATAGTCTGCTACTACTACACCTTTTTCAATTGTAATTCAGAAAATATAACTTGAAATTCAGATTAGTAACACGTAAATCAGAAACTGTAACTTGTTATTCAGAATTGTTAACTGTAATTCAGAAACCGTAACATGTAATTCAGATCAATTAATTGTATTTCAGAAACGGTAACATGTAATTCAGATTAGTAAATTTTATTTCAGAAAGCGTCAATTTTAATTCAGAAACCATCACTTGTAATTCAGAAACCACCAAGGACTTGATTAGTAAGAGTAGGGAATATGAGAACAACGAATTATTTATTAGTTAATATTAATATGAATAATAATATTTATCGCCCAACGGGCATGTCTTGAAATGCTAAAGCTGTAGCATGGTGAATGGTGGTGTGTTGTGCAGCCCTACCACAATCGCCTTCAACTATAGTATAATTTGCCAGGTCAATGATTTGCTCAAGATACACAAGCCGCTGTTCTCCAACACCCGGACCTAGAACTTGGGGAACTCGAAGATTCTCTTTTACATAGAGGTTTATTTTCGACCATATTGTTTCAACTGGGTTCAACATTGGGGGGGGTGTGGACTCAAACGAAGAAGACTTGCCTCAGTTCCATCCAGAAAATATGTACATACGGGTTGTTCTTGGTTTCTGTATTACAGTTGATACCTTCTGAATAACAACTAAAGATTTCTGAATTACATTTTACAACTACTGAAATACCTACAATTAACTAATCTGAATTACATGTTACGGTCTCTGAAATACAATTTACTATTCTGAATTACACGTTACGGTTTGTGAATTACAATTTATCATTCTGAATTACAAATTATACTTTCTGAAATACATCTTATACTTTCTGAATTACAATTGAAAAAGGTGTAGAATGAAAATTCGTGATGCTAATGGTTCCTCATGCTCGCCTTCGGCTCGCGCTCGGAACTTTCCACTCTCATCGAATTTTCATTCTAACCTTGTTACAGAATATACTATTAGACAGTCAGATAACCACAGATTTTGCTGACTCATTTTATCTCTTCTGGGATTTTAACCAATGGAAATTATTTCAGTATTGAGCCCAAAAAATGAAAATTAAGCGATCGGACGTGTGCTAGGCATATAGAAAATTCATTTTCCTTTTGCAGAAAAAAATTGCATTTTTTTTCATGTTCTCGTTTATGGCATTTTAACACATGAATAGGTATAACAATCTAATAGCGAAAAACCAAAGCCATAAGGTTTGCACGTGCTTAAAGGGTTGAAATAGGGGCGCGATTTCGTGAAAAAATAGTTGATTACTGATGCATTTTCTCGCTTATGGCAATCAACAGAATGAAATTAATTATCATTAGGAACCCGAAAATGTTTTCCCATAAGCCGGTCAGCTGTTGAAGTATATTTTCCGGACGGAAAATTTTGTGAAATTTTTTTTCGTTTTCCGGCATACTTTCTCGTTTATGGCATTTGAACCATATGATTCTGTTGATGGATAAACATCATAATAAAATTCCCATAAGCTTTGCATGTACCTCAAGCTATAAGTTGTAAAGTTGTAGGAAAATTTGTGGAAATTTTTTCATTTTCTCGTTGATGGGAATTGGCATGTGAGAAGAAAATAGTATTTCAAAACCAGAAAAAAAAGCCATAAGTCGGAAACATGATATCGATGATTTATAGAATGTGGCCCATTTAAAATGGAAGCACCCTTATAAATCATAATTTTCTCAACCGATTGGAATGCTTTTTTTTCATTAGGTAGATAATCAAAAAGTCCACTAGAACACCAAATTTCATGAATAAATCTTCATTTTCAGGGCCAACTATTCTTTTTCTTTCGAGGTAAAAAACTGAAAAATGTATTAGCAATTTTGTGAGAAGAAATCTTACTACACAAACTTCATTCTTAGGCCATAAAGAAAGTCGGAAGTATGTTAGTAATATTGGAACCACATAATGTATTTTTTTAAATAATTTTTTATAGAGTGAAAAAAAATAGTTATAGGCAATATTGTGACAAACTGATAGGGGTTGTAAAGATAATTCACGCCTACTGGTTTGCTGTGTCCTAATCGGACGATCATTCGAATTTGAATACGGAACATCAGATTTTTTAAATAATGTGATTATGCCCAAAAAAACCTGAAATGCCTATAATTTATAATAATATAATTATAGAAACTATTGACAATGGAGTTTAAGTGGACACCCAGTATTTTTGGGTTGAGTTAAGATGTTTGTTTCATTTTTCCAGATTATATAATCATATACTCTAAAGAATACAGGGTGATTCAGTCATAAAAAAACTGCCAACCTCATAAAAATTTACGAAAACCACCTTTTTTTGAACATTTTTTGGACTTCAACTCCGTTGAGGTAGGAGTTTTCTTCACCACTGTACTTGGTATACAAACACCAATACGGCTGAGAGATTTTATCCACTTTCTATGACCAGATATTTTTTTATGTAGCTGCCAATATGAAAATAATTTTTTTAAACACACTCTTGAACGATCCAAATCTACTAGTAAAAAACACAACAAGAATCCTAACTTGTGGTTCGAAGTTGGTAATGGAAACTGTTTACTTGTTTAATGAACACTGTGGCCAAGATAAGATTGACCATCAGTGTAGGTATTTCGAAATGGCATTTCGGAGATCATTTCTTGGAGATGGGAAAAGTGGTCAAATATTCGTAATTTATTGATAATCTTCGGGATAACGTCAGAAATGAATGAAAGTGAATGTCGTGAAAATATCTTCCATTCATACATATAGAAAACAAAATTCGCGTTTCAGATGAAGAAATTGTTTGTCGAAGAGAGAAACATTTCCTGTAATAAAAAAAATATTTAAGAATCAAATCCAGAAATTTTGTTTCCGAATACATAATTTTGAAGTCATGGCATTTAGTATCAAATACATTATATATATATATATATATATATGAGGTTTAACATTGTCACCAGCACTAAGCAATAACTAGGTACACTTCAACTTTCTACAATGCGAAGTATTATCTGTTTCTAGGGCTCAAAAGTACTACTTTGATGTCGCATTCTAGTAAAAAAATAACCACATTGTTGAATATAATAAACACTAGTTCGTTTCCCCACCACCATAGAGGCAGAGCTTTCTACGCGTTTTTTTTCATAGTGGCCTGCCCTTCAGGCCTAGTTCACTCTTAAGAAGTGAAAGTTCCAGAATGTTAAATTGCTTCTATGTCTAAATGAAAAATCAAACTCATTTCCAGATTAGAAGCAGTTCTGTACCATAGGTTGAAATCGATTTGCAGTGTCTTCGGTACAGTTCAAATGGTGAACAGAAGGAAATGTAATATTTTGTTGGTTCCTGCGTATCCTAGGAACCATTAAGGTTAAGTGGAAGAGCAATTTGGTGACTTTTGCGGAATCCAAATTGAACTTCGCCCTTTGTTTTCTTGTGTCCATCTAGTTATGAATATTATTTATGTATAGTCTGTACAAAATTGAGAAAACAATAAAGTCAGTTATTATTATTATTATTATTATTATTATTATTATTATTATTACATCACACTGGATATGTGTGCACAACAAGTCTCTCATGTCCTAGCACTGGACTTAAAAGTACCGTTGTGACCTAAGATGGGCTGATCTTCTAGATTATCATTCTCGGTTTCTCTAAAAACTACCCATAACATAGGTTCCTTGGAATTTCTGAAAATATTTGAAACCTCAAAAATTTCTGTTCTTCAATGGATTGGTGAATCTCAAGGGTTTTCAACTGACCCCCTGCTCCATTAAAAAAATTGGGTGAATGACTGTCACTTTGACGGAGGTGCAGGAGGGGTGATTTTTTATGTCACAGAGTGTTATTTCGAAAACATAACTCGACATTTTTCTTAAAAAATAGTAACGTAGAAAATTAATGTATCCGTTACTTCAGGACCTCACTGTATAAAACATCGTAATCATGTTTTTATGTTTTAAACATCTTTAAATCATGAATCCCTTCCTAGAGAGGTTATCTTGTACGATGGAAAATAGCGACTAAATTCCAACTTTCAGTCGCAGATGATTCCACAACTGACTTTATGAACATCCTATTCATATTTTCAATGAAATCAACATCGTAATCATGTTTCCGACTTATGGCTTTTTTTTTCTAGTCTTGAAATCAGTTTTTCTTCCTACATGCTAATTCCCATAAATGAGAAAATGAACAAAATTTCCTGTGTTTTTCTGCTAGTTTTCCAGTTTCATATAGTATGATAAACACGAACTAGAGTTATGGCTTTTTTATGACAGACTTTTACATTAATAAAATTCTATTACACATTATTTCGTTCACGAGAAAGTTTGCCGGAAAACGAAAAAAAAATTCACAAAATTTTCCGTCTGGAAAATATACTTCAACAGCTGACCGGTTTATGGGAAATTTTTTTCGGGTTCCTAACGATATTAAATTTCATTCTGTTGATTCCCATAAGCGAGAAAATGCATCAGCAACCAACAATTTTTTTACAAGATCGCGCCCCTATTTCAACCCTTTAAGCACGTGCAAATCTTATGGCCCTGGTTTTTCACTATTAAATTGTTATAGGTACCTATTCACATGTTAAAATGCCATAAACGGGAAAAAAAAAAAAAAATTTCTGCAAAAGGAAAATTAATTTTCTATATGCCTAGCACACGTCTGATCGCTAAATTTTCAAATTTTGTGCTCAACACTGACATAATTTCCAGTGGTTAAAATACCAGAAGAGAGAAAATGAGTCAGCAAAATCTGTCGTTATCTGACGGTCTATATCCTCTGATAACAAACTTTTCACATCTTCTCTGAAACGAAAAAGTGATGTGATACTTTTAACATTTATTGGAAGGTGACTAAACATCTTACATCCATTATAAAATATCGAGTTTTTGATAAGCGTACTTTTTGGAATTGAAGGATTTAAATCATTACTCTGTCTGGTACTACGATCAGAAGAACTGTTTTCAATAGAGAACTTTGTTTTGTGTTTGTGTATCACTTTTTTATATACTAAATATCCTTTACTGTTTATTTCAATAGTTTGTGAATAAAAGCTTGTTCACGAAAGTTTTTTTTATTTATTTTATTACCTAATTTTGAAAATGTGCCTGAAGTCAAGTAAAAAAAATGCAAATTGATTCCTTTAGAATTTTAACAAATTTGTCTAATGGAAATTAACTACAGATTTCCATACTTTGGAAGTTTCTACGACTTTAGCCTGATCCAACAACCCATATACGATTGAATCAGTTCGATGAGAGAAACAGCCTTCTATTCCACTATACCGACCGAGGAAAATTTGATAACAATATAGGCATTTAGCTGAACCAATGATCCATACGGTTCGTTCAAATACAATAGTCCTTAATGGATGGACTTCACACTGTTTTAAAAATGTGCCCATTCATTCAGACCTGTTCATCTTTATTGTTTGCTATATTAAATGATTCGATGTTTGAGGCGGAATTTTTCGAATTTTTCGTTTGGTATCGACGTGGTGTCTGAAATATCGTTGATGTTTGAATGACTTGACTGATTCATTTATAGTCCTTTGACATATTTGTCTGAATAGAATCAGTGTGTTCAGATGTCATTTATGATTTTTTATTCCTTTCATCGAGTGTGGTAGTCGGCATTATAAGAGAGAGCCAAATTTTGTATGCGGATACATTCACTTCACATATACAGGGTGTCCGGTAAACCTTGTACAATATTAAAACTGGTGATAGACCAGATCATGACTGTTCAGAATATCGGAATTTTACCTTAGTAAAAATCTCACTGTTTTCGAGATAGTGAGCTTTTTTTTAATTTCTGGAAAATCACTACCTCACCTTGGATTTTTTAATGCCATGTATACAAATTGGGACGAATTTAAATATCTTTGCTGCTGAAGATTACTGATGAGTGATGCTTTCAGACGTACGAAACAGTTTTTCAGAAAACGATACAATTTTTCAAGAAATGAGGGTAAAATGACAGATTTGAGTTACACCAATTTTTTTTAACAACAGTTTGACATTATTGTTTGAAAAAACATAACCAAGTGGAACTGGATATTCATTACAAAAGAATGCCCATTTTGTCTAGGATTTACTATGGTATAAAACATACGATCATTATTTTTGGAAGGAGTAGAATTTCGATAATATTAGAGTGTGATGATATTCTGAGCTAAAATCAACTCCATTAGACTTTGTCAGTAATGTCTTTTATTTTTATCCTATCAAGATGAAATGATTAAATAATTATGAGTAGTAATAACGAATCAACTGCTTAGAAGCATTCAATGAGATGTAATGAAGTAAATACTAATTCAACGTTTTCTTTAATCAACATACACTATAAACCACAATAACGATTATTCAACATCGCACTGAATAATATTACAAACAAGGTTATTTTCCATCCACTCGTACGCAGAGACGACATATTTTCAAGAAGAACCTTTTCAAATGCGTTATAGGTTATAGCCCCCAAATCAGCGATTCTATGAGCGGAATTGTGCAATCAGATATAGTTCTGCATAAAGCGCTGCTGTAGCAGTAGCACTACCTCCTCATTCATCATAAATGTTGTGCATATGCGCATATTCTCGGGGAATATAACGTATGTACGGCATGACAAAGAAATAAATACCACTGAATGAAACAAGCGTAATAATTTCAAAAAACTACGGTAGTAGTCACAGGTTGTTGAATATTTTGGAACCTTTGGTGTAAATGCAATTCAAGAAAAAAATAAAATACCCAAACACCAAAACTACGTCACAATCTTAAAATCTTAAAAGCTTGCTTTTAGCTCCTGAAGATGCTAACTTTGTTGGCGAAACGCTCGTCGAGTGTGATTGTGACGTAGTTTTGGTGTTGGGTAGTTTCCTTTTTTTCTTGAATAAAAGTTGATAGAAGCCTAGATTAAAACCACGCCTAATTCAATGGAAACCACTTCTTCCAAAAACAATTATAGTTTGTTTTATACCATGGTAGAGTCTGGACAAAATGAGCATTCTTTTGAAATGAATGTCCACTTCCAATTGGTTATGTTTCTTTCAGATAATAATGTCAAACTTTTTAAAACAAAATTGATGAAACTCAATTCTGTCATTTTACCCTCATTTCTTGAAAAATGTTTTAACTTTCTGAAAAACTGTTCTGTACTTCTAGAAGCATCGCTCATCAGTAATCTTCAGTAACAAAGATATTTGGATTCGTCCCAATTTGTATACATGGCACTCAAAATTCCAAGGTCAGGTAGCGATTTTCCAGAAATTCTTGAATTGCCCATTATCTCGAAAACGGTGATATTTTTACTGAGGTGAAATTTCGATATTCTGAACAGTCATGACCTGGTCTATCACCAGTTTCAATATTGTACAAGGTTTACCCGACACCCTGTATATTTGATGGTAAACTTGACGCACGTTTCACTAAGAAAATGGTAAATTTCTATAGATATTGCTTTTTGGTGTATTTTCACGTATTGGTAATTAGTGCAATTCCCATTTGATTCATCTATACTGAGTGACGCAGGGTATAATAACAATAATAATATGTCCTTATTATTTTCCACACATAGTACATATAAATTAATGACTTTTTAAAGAAATCGGAAAATAAAGTGCGAAATTCATTTTCTCTAATGAAGCAATCACTTGCTTCTTCAGAAAAATGTTCTTCCATTTAACCCTACCTAATGTAAATTATTTTCGAAAATTAGATGGACCTGTTCATGACTTGATGCTTAAGGTGTGATTCTGTGAAATTTCACATTTTCAACTGTTACTGTCTATGAGTTATGATTTTTTCGAAGTGGTGCTGTAACTGTCAAATTAAAAAAAAAAATCAATATCCCGAATACTAACAAATTTGGGTATAGGCCTTGTTATACAAAGTGGGCCTAAAATGGGCTGAGAAATTCAAAAATGTAATAAAATACAGGGTGTTCTATTTGAAATAAGGAAGTTGCTCTTAACTTCCGGTATAACGGAAAGAGATCGGAAGTTGAAAATATTTTAGTTGAGAAGGCCGTTTTGTAAAACCTACTACTACGAAATATCAAGTTTTTATTTTGAATCGTTCTCCATATATTCCTAACGATCGCTCGTCGTGAAAGACCCTGTATATCTTTTATTGAAAAATTAAACCCAACTCCTGGTTTTGGAATGTCCCAGAACCCCAGAACTCAATGCTGTATAACCAACTCTTATTCATCCATAATGCTTGGGATGATTTCAAAAATGTCCCCTGTTGTGACAAAGAGTCCAGAAATATTCCATCAATACTGCATAACGTAAGCAAGCATCTCATTTCCATTGCTAACTCTAAAAAGTGAAAAATTGTGGAAAATATATCACTGAACTAACATCAGAAATGGGTTCAGAATACTCTAACAGCCGTATGCATAGTCAATCGCCAGCGACTCGCCAGAGTTTCGCCGTTCGCTACACAAGGATTATAATGCACAGTCGAGCTCCAAAAAAGTGACAACTACGCGATAAGTCACATTTTGGCGAAACGCTGGCGATGTACCACTTTGGAGCTCGACTGTGCATTATAGTTCTAGTGTAGCGAGAGGCAAAACTCCGGCGAGTCGCTGGAATTGACTATGCATACAGCTGAGGAAGAGGAATAAATTGCAATAATTTTTAAAATAACTCAATTTAGGAATTAAACTTTTGCCATATACAGACTACACCCTATATATTTCTCAGGAGTTGAGATCTGGGGGTTTCAGAGTGTTCTGATCCAGAATCTGCGATGAAAGAATCCTTAATACTGAAAAAGGGAAACATTCTCAATTGAAAATTGAAACAAAAATGACTCCAATAGAAACTGGACTTTAAGAAATAATCAACTATCTGAGTGAAAATGCAAATTTTCATTTCAAAATTTTTTCTTTCAAGTTAGGTTCTTTTCACAATATCCATCAGATATAGTTCAATGTCCACCGTGGCTTTAGCAGGAGAAGTAGTTGTTTTTTGTTAGATATTACATAATAGTTTCTTTACATTTCAACTATTTGCATGAAAATGCAAATTTTCACTTTCAAATAGATAGTTATTTTTGTATTAAGTCCGTAAAATGAGTGTTTTTTTAATGGCACATGAGAGTGTTAATTTTTGGCTGAGACGGCAAGTCGATGCAAAATAGCTTAGAAAAGACAGGTATAAGAGCTGCACAGGTCACTGTTTCAGGAGAAGCTCTGTAACTCTTCTGGCCATTGCAGGTAGCAACATTATTATTATCAGTAAGATAGCTAAATTGGGTGCGTCATCAATTTTTATTGATTGAGAATATGATTGAAGAATTTTCGTTTTTGACGCATCGACTCTGGACCGGATGTTTTTCTATGCGGATTAAAATAACATGAAATATACAATGTAGGAGAAGAGATAAAAATAGAGAATAGGTAACGGTAACATTGTATGAGAAAAGGAAGAATTAATTAGATAAAGATAAATTTATTTCAACAGAATATTTTATAATCATTTACAAGGGTGGCAGGGTGGCAGAATCTTTTTGTCTGAGAAATACGTCAAAAACTTCTAAAATATCAATATTTTTATATATAAGTTTATAAAAAGATATGAAACATTCAAATTAAATGTGTTCAATTCAAGCACGATAACGAACAATTTAAAATATGTGAAACATGATTTTGAATAAAATTAGATTCATAAACTTCTGCAGGCCAGAAAATATTCATCAGTATTGTAGTACTGTAAGTTAAATGAAAATTCTCTTACAGATTTCAGAAATCTGTTGGCAACTCCAATATCTTTTATATCTTGTGGGAGGTTATTATAAAATTTCATTGCGCTATATACCGGGTGGCTACGGAAGTATTGCCTACGGAATATCTCAGTTATTGTATGAAGTAGGTTTGTGAAATTTGAAGCGTCGATATAATGACATAAGAGCTAGAATTTGAGCATATTGACATGTCGAAGTTAACTTCCGGTCTGACCGGAAGTAACATCAACTTTCTTATTTTAAATGGAAACCCTATTTTTTTCTATTTACTTTATTCAGCATTCAATTCCCTTTCTAATGACATATCACAAGTTGGTATCTAACCAGAAACTAGATCAGAAAAAAATTATTATTGAAATTCACCGAGTAGGCCGTGGAAGCAAAATGAAAGCCAAAAATTGAAAAGTTGGCTATGGAAACCATGCGTCACTTGATAACAGTTGCTACTACTGTGATATTTTATTTTCATTCGTCGGCGTTATAAAAAGCCGCCAAAAAAAATATTGGAAAAATTGGGAAAAAAACAATACTCTGTAGGTCCATAACTTAAATAGGAACATACAACTTGTTCTTACCTGTACTATTCAGCATAACCATTCCTTTCTAATGATATAATAGAAAATAATTTTTTGAACTGAGATACCGAAAAATCAAATTATTATTCTTCAAATAACAAAACAGATTATCGCCAAACGCAAAAATAAAATTAAAAATAATGTGGAATGATAAATTATATCCTGTAGGTTCTAGGTTAAATAGGAACATAAACGTACTTGGTCTGTGCCATCGTCCATAGATATTCTAATATCTACCTATACAGTGCTAGTCAAAAGTCCCCTCCCCCCCTCGTATCTTTTGAACGGTTATACTTATAATAATGAAATTTGGAGGGTGGAAATAAACGGAGGTAGGCTTCTCAACTTGTCATAACAGGTGAAGCAATAGTCATAAATGACGTCACAAGGCCACTGTGACTAATAATTTTAAATGGGACCCTATGGCAAGTGACAGCTCGTTTGAAAGGTATTGAAAATACCTATTCAGTCATACCAATTTTGTTTGGGTTTCGGCTGATTTTGATTGATAAATTGAATAAATACTAAAATTATAGTTTCGCAGTTAATTAATAAAGATTTTAAAGTACGCCTCTGGTTAATTGTCAAAAAGGTTGACGTTTTTGAATTCTCTACTTGTCAAAAGTGTTTATACCTTGAAAATTTACTTAAGCTATTGTTTAACGAGAGGTTTAAGTGTTTACATAGGCAAAATGGTACGTACTGTAGCCGACAAAGTAGCAGCTATCTTAATAATTGGTGAATGTAGAAACAATTTCCATGCAGCGGAACGACTGTTTAATGAGAGGTACCCCGATCGCCCTATATCGAGGGTTTATTTGAGGGAGCTTCTTCGGAAGTTTGAAGCATCAGGTAGTGTTCAAGATGCCAAACGATCTGGTCGACCAACAATTAGTGATGACAAAAAAATTGACATAATTGGAGAAATGGTAGTAAACCCTACTTCTTCCACAGCCCAAGTTGCGTCTATCTGTGAAGTCAGTCAAAGGACAGTACATAGGGTGTTGGCTAAAAACAAATTTCATCCATATAAATTAAAAATGGTGCACCAACTTTCAGATGATGACCCCGACCGAAGACTAGAATTCTGTGAAACTATGTCCAATAAAATGAACCAACAACCAGGCTACATACAGACAATTTGTTTTAGTGACGAAAGTACTTTCTTTCTCAATGGAAATGTTAACACTCCAAATGTGAGGTATTGGAGAGACACAAATCCTCACATCTTTCGTGAAAAACATACTCAATTTCCAGAAAAAGTAAATGTTTGGGCAGGTATTTTGGGAAACCACATAGTTGGGCCTCTTTTTCTCAATGCTAACTTAACCGGTGAATTGTATCTGGAGATGTTACAAAATGATATTGAGTCGTTAATTCTTGAAATTCTAGAAGATAATCCAGATGAATTCGACAACTTGGAAATAACGTTTCAACAAGATGGTGCTCCTGCACACTATTACGGTGCAGTAAGACGTTACCTAGATGAAGAATATCGTGGTAGATGGATTGGACGACGAGGTTCGATACACTGGGATGAGTACGACAAGAGTTTAGCAATAGGATGCATTACTGCCAGGAAGTAGATGGAGCACATTTTGAACACTTATTATAAGAACTGGTTCTTAAATCTTTATTAATTAAATGCGAAACTATAATTTTAGTATTTATTCAATTTATCAATCAAAATCAGCCGAAACCCAAACAAAATTGGTATGACTGAATAGGTATTTTCAATACCTTTCAAACGAGCTGTCACTTGCCATAGGGTCCCATTTAAAATTATTGGTCACAGTGGCCTTGTGACGTCATTTATGACTATTGCTTCACCTGTTATGACAAGTTGAGAAGCCTACATACGTTTATTTCCACCCTCAAAATTTCATTATTATAAGTATAACCGTTCAAAAGATACGAGGGGGGGAGGGGACTTTTGACTAGCACTGTATATATGGAATATTAACAAGATGTATTTTGGAATGAAACAAAAAAGAAATGAGAGTTGTCACGAACGCTGCTATCCATATTATTTTGACGTTCGAAGTAGTGTTTTTGATTCTGCCATTTTAATAGGGTTTGGAAATCGAAATCAGTTAGTGGAATATTCAAAAAATGTCCCGTTATTCACGAACCGAACAAATTGACATGCTTCTCATTTATGGTGAATGTTTAAAAAATTCTTATGCCGCTGAACGATTGTATTTAGAGCGATATCCAGGGAGGCAGCAACCGTCAAGAAGATATTTCCAGTGGCTTGAACAAAAATTAGGAACTGAGCCTGATGTTCACGAAGACCAAGAAGCATTTGTTATTAATGAGGAAACTGAAATTAATGTATTAGCTTTAGTACAATATGATAGCACAATTTCCTCAAGGCAGATTGGCGCCGAATTAGCTGTAAGTAAGGACTCTGCTAGGAAAATTTTGTAAAAACATCGATTGAAATCCTTCAAGTATCAGTTGCATCAACATTTGTATGAAAATGACGGTGAGCTGAGAATCACCTATTCAACTATTATATCTTGTTTACGGACGAGTCAAGATTTACCAACAATGGATTATTTAACAGGAATAATACAAGGTAGGTACTGTACTTTATTTGGATTATTGTCGATTGTCGATAGTCGAAGTGTAAAGTGCTAAAAGTGTGAACGGTCTTTTGTTCCAGGTACTGGGCGATAGCAAACGAGCACCGGTTTCGACAAGGCGGCTTCCAGGAGAGATTTGGTGTGAATGTTTGGGCAGGAATAGTTGGAACTCATATTGTTGGCCCCATTCTTTTTCAAGGCCAACTAACCGGAGAGAGATACTTTAATTTTTTAATTTTTTAAATGAAATTTCGGAATTCATTAACAACCTACCAGCGGAAATAACTGAGAGAATTTACTTCCAGCAAGATAGCGCCCCTCCGCATAATTCAAGAATAGCGAGAAATTATCTTCAAAATCGCTTTCAAGAGAGACTTATAAGAACCCATGGTCCAGTCAGGTGGCCACCAAGGTCACCTGATCTTACTCCGTGCGACTTTTTTCTATGGGGGCATCTTAAAAATAGGGTGTATTCCACACAGCCTACAACTCTACATGAGCTAGAAGTAAAAATTCGTAGAGCCTTCCAAGATATCACGCCCCAAATGTTGAGAAACGTTTTACATGAAAATATCACCAGAGTCAATAAATGTATTGACGCTGAGGGAATGCATTTCGAACATTTGTTTTGAATTTATTTTATCTTTAATCCTATCAATTTCAATATTCTTTTTCGATAAATCTGTTTTTTCGTTATTTGAAGATTAATAATTGGATTTTTTGGTATTTCATTTCAAAAAATTACTTTCTATTATATCATTAGAAAGGAATAGTTATGCTGAATAGTACAGGCAAGAAAAAGTTGAATGTTCCTATTTAAGTTATGGACCTACAGAGTATTGTTTTTTTCCCAATTTTTCCAATATTTTTTTTGGCGGCTTTTTATAACGCCGACGAATGAAAATAAAATATCACAGTAGTAGCAACTGTTATCAAGTGACGTATGGTTTCCATAGCCAACTTTTCAATTTTTGGCTTTCATTTTGCTTCCACGGCCTACTCGGTGAATTTCAATAATAATTTTTTTCTGATCCAGTTTCTGGTTAGATACCAACTTGTGATATGTCATTAGAAAGGGAATTTAATGTTAAATAAAGCAAAAAGAAAAAAAAATAGGGTTTTCATTTAAAATAAGAAAGTTGATGTTACTTCCGGTCAGACCGGAAGTTAACTTCGACATCTCAATATGCTCAAATTCTAGCTCTTATGTCATTATATCGACGCTCCAAATTTCACAAACCTACTTCATACAATAACTGAGATATTCCGTAGGCAATACTTCCGTAGCCACCCGGTATAGTGCTACATTCATATTGGGATGTTGCATGAATGGGATATGAGAAGTCTTTTCTTTGCCTTGTGCCGTGAATATGCGTTTTGCGATGTGTGTCAAAGTGGCCTGGATGATTCATAATAAACTTTATTAATTCATAGATATAGATTTCTGACACAGTTAGTAGATTGTTCAACCTGAAGATTCCACTGCAGAAATCTCTTTTATTCCTATTATTTTTTTTTCTTTGGTGCTTTGGCATCGACTGCTATGGTCATTAGCCATGTGTTCTTTATAGGCCTTGTTACTAACTCCATACGCCACTTTAGGAGCTGCACTGTTAATTGGAACGCAACAGTGAATCGTGCAGGACTCACCCTAGTCAAAAATTATTCTGGTGATTTCCTTCTGACATAGGAAAACTCTGTTCCATCCATGACTTGAGCCCCAGATGATTAGCCCTAGTCTCATGGCAGAATAAAAATTCCCATTATATACTGTTATTAGTGCTTCAAGGTTAACATTTTTTTTCAGAACTCTCATGGCGTATATTACCGAGGACAGTTTATTGCAAAGGTTTTCTATCTGACTAGTCCAACTTGAAGTGTCATCAATGTATATACCTAGAAATTTCACTGAAGTGTTACAAATCATTTTTTGATTGTCCATGATTATGTTTTGGGGTGTTATTGATTTTGTTGTTCCCTAATAGCACCATGGATGTTAATTGGACGTCACCGAATTACATCAATCGAAACTACATCTGGGACGTCCTTAGGACGTGCAGTATTGGTACCGCGGACGTCCATTGGACATCCGAGGGAAGTACCAATGTTTCGACTTCTCACCTAAATTGGACGTTCTATAAGGATATTCAATCGACATCCACCTGGGATGTTCATTGGACGTCCCTGAATTACATCAATCGAAAGTACATCGGGGACGTCCCTAGGATGTGCAGAATTATCAGATGTGTTTGTTGGTATTGTTGTGGATTACTGAAGATACCAATTTGGATGGAACCAGATGTACTTACTAGGTAAGCTCAGCACTCTCTCAGAGTCATTCAATTCGGTTTTGGAAACATCAGATACATCTGAATCAGTCGAGACTTCTCTATTTAAAGTTTCTGACAATCGTTTAGTGATTCTATTGTGCTGGCGTTTTGATATATTTCGTTTTCGTTTGTACATTTTTAAAGGATACACACAACTCCACTTACGGAAACACCTTTTTCAAAACAGTGTTGAATAGGTTAGTAAAAACTATTGAATAGTAGAACAAAACTCTTATTTTCATTTATTGATATAACTATACTTGAATGAACACAAAATACTTTACACAACAGTCACTAAACTAACTAATCACGAAAGATGATAGAAAAGCCGCCATAGCTGGTAAATACTCAACAATTGTCTGTCGATTAGTCGATTCGTCAACACTTCACTTGAACACAGAACACAAAACACAGAAAACAACGTTATGCACGGAACCCAAACATATAGGAATTGTTCGGTTTCAATTCGTATACGAACAAGAGAGACAAACATACATTTTTCATTTTCATTGTTGTATTGGCATACGCACAAACTCGAGAATATGGCCCCTGATCAAAGAGACTAAACTAACAAGGAGGGTTTAATAAGCTCTAGCCAATCAGAATCTTGTAGCATCAACGCGTCATAGTGTCGTACTTGGATATGAGTACAGAGTCGAACTCGAACCAAGCAACAAAACTGTCAGCAGTAACTCTCAGTCACTGTCTATAGAGAACGGCGGCCATGACACATCCAACTACGTCATATTTCGTCACAAATGTTCTGTCATCTCTTTCTACTAGTATCCCCATTGTCTTATGGGGAATAAACTCTCCTTGTTAAATTTTAGTCTCCTTGGCCCCTGATGACCTTATTGTTATAGTGAAAAGGGTTTTATTTCGCTATAGTGTTTAGCCCTATTGTAAATATGCGATCTATTTTATACTTCTTCTGTAAAACTACTAGCTGAGATGTATACACGGGTACTGGGCACACATGGAGGCCTGATTATTGTAACTGTTTTCAAGTTTTGTTTTATTTTTATGATCATCCATCCTTCATCTTTGGATGGATGCACCTAGAAAACATTACGAAATATTTTCAATTCAGGACCTTCCAAGGAAGTCCTCGCACATCCATCAAGGACGTTCCAGTATGTCCCCATACCAGGACAACCATAGGAAGTACTTTCGAAGACATGCCAAATACATGCCAACTAGGACATCCATTGGATATCCTTGAGAATTCTACAAAGTATATCCGAACCAGGACATCCCAAGGAAGTCCTCGGAGGGAGATATTCTAAGATAAACCAATTGGGACGTCCAATATTCATTCATGCGGGATGTTCCTGAATGTCCCGTACCAGAACAACCATGGGACGTCCTTTCAAAGACATGCCAGAATACTTACTAACAAGGACGTCCGTTGGATATCCTAGAAAACATTACAAAATATATCCAATCCTGGACATCCTAAAGACGTCCTCGCAGAGACATTTGTTACGATGTACCGATTGGGACATCATTGGGACATCCATAGGAATTCCTTTCGGGAAATTCATGAAAATGCACTGAATCGGACGTCCCAAGGACAATGATTTTAAGTCCCGGACATTCGGACATGATTTGTACCAAATAGGGACGTCCCTGGGACATAGTGTGCTATTAGGGTTGTTTCTCCATCGTTGAAAACCAACTTGTTTTGTATTCTTTGGATTGTTCTATTATTTTGCTACCATTTTTATGATATCTGGTAAGTTTTCACCTGTTAATATGAGGTTGGTATCATCAGCATAGTTAATCATGTGGGCAGTTTTTATGTCTGCTATAATCTTGTTAATATCATTGATAAATATAACGAACAATATTGGACAGAGAATACTACCCCCTTAGCCTCCGATCTAGCTATATTATATTTTGGTTGAGTTCTACTATTTGTTTTCTGTTTTGCAGATATGAAATGAACCAGTAGTAGGTGTTTCCTCGAATTCCATATTTATAAAGTTTCCTCATCAAAATGTCATGATCTATGCAATCAAAGGCCTTGAATAAATCCATGAAGATTCCGAAGAATAGATCTCCCTTGTCCATTGCTTCTATTACTTCGTTGCTGGAGTAAACCAAAGCAGTTTCAATAGACTTATATTTCAGATAGCCATGGTGTTAAAAAAAATGTTAAAGTTTGTAAAGAATTTCACTAATCGATTAGCCATAACTATTTCGATAATTTTTTAAAGGCATGTTAACAGACTGATTGGCCTGAATGTTCTATACTGTTGGCATTTAGTACTCGTAAATTCATCTTACCTGATCAATAAAGAGAAATGGGAAGTTTTTATATCCTCGATATTTATCAGCAAAAATTGAACTTCAGAATTATATGGAATATTAGTCTTGTTTCTACCTTCAGGACTATTTCAGGGCGCCACTGCTTCAATGCCTAGTCTCTTGAACTAACAAGGCGGCATATTCTTTAACTAAAAGTGCGTTCAAACTTTTTTATGACACCTACATAGCTGTTACCTTGCATCGCATTACAAAATCTTTATTGAGGTTTTACAATTTTATTATTATAACACCAATTATTCTCGAATTGTTTCAAATTTTGTTTGGAACTGAAATTCCAGGTCATTATGAACGGCAGCGTCAGAGCTTTTGTTAAAGGGTTTCTTGTGGTCATAAAGTTTGGAAATGAATGCTTTACAACTCGTCAGATCTTCAACGTTTTAGTGATATATGTTGATGAGGCAACTGTTGGAATTCTGTTTACTCCTCAATTACCTAATACTAGCTATACGGTAGAAGTAGAATAGGGAAGTTGATTCAGGAGGTGGGTAAATGATTTTAAAAAAATCCTTTTCATACAGTGTGTTTCCTTTTGAGCAAAAACACCCTAGTATTTTCTTTATAATCAAATAGATTAATTTATTCCTTACCATATAGTACTCAGGAATAACGACATTCAGGTAGATTCAAGAAATAGAAACTATACAAACACCTAAACTATGTCAAAATCAACAATTCCCTTAAGTAGTTACGAGATATTGTCAAAAATATATGGAACATCCTGTACATTAAAATATTTTATATTTCAATACGTGGGTAACCTTTTTACAATGCAGTACGTGAGCGAAGATATTTTATTTTGAAACACAATTTGTCCTCAACATAACATAAACAAGAGTTTTCAAAAAGGCCACTGATAGTTCGATCTGGGAGTCGAGTTTAGAGTTCTGCCGTGCCCGCAGCTAGTGAGGGCTATGGGGGGAGTTTGGAAGATTCGATATTAAATAAATGGAAAATGTTCATAAACTGTTTAAGCCGATATGTATTGTAAGTAAAGATCTTTTTAAAATAATTTATCCAATCAATAACTAGGAGAGATTCTTCAATTCTTCAATTCTTTAATTCATTAATTCTTTATTGATTATTTCCTTCATTAATTTTAATCGTCTCATATTTGTACATAGTAAAATAAATGTTTTTATATTTCACGACAAGTGGTGGAGGTTGCCGTGGTTTAGTTTGTGGATTCATTCTTCATAATGAACCAATTTTTATTTTGTTATAAATTTGAATAGTGGTACAATCAACTCAATATAGTTGTTTAGCTTGAAGTTCATAGACTTTGAACTTGACCTAGATCCGGTACAACTAGGTAGAAATTGCTGATCCATATGTTTTGTTTCTGAATGAATCTCTTCCAAGTATTGTGCAACAAGAGCATTTCTGAATAAAAATTATATTTGACGAAAGTACGCCATTTCGTAGGCAATAAACTCCAGAGAATTTTATGACGATTAAATAAATGCTATTGATGTAAGGTTATAACGATTTACTTTCAGGAAAATTAATTGTATTCTATTGATTTTTAAAAGAATAATTTTTGTAAAGTTGAGTATTCGGTTTATGAGAGTAATTACGTGTAGTTACAAATTTAATACTACTTTACACTGAATCTTCAGCTTCCCCCTGGACCCTAGCAGAGATTAGTACGTTGACAGAAGGAAGAACGAAAGGAACGCCCGCTGTCTTTGCAGAATTCGTAGCGCCAGGAAAAATTGCTCTTGGGTTTTTTTTTTGAAGAATCGTAAGAGATGCGCTTCAGAGAATGCATGGACAGATGCATTATTATTTTGGCGTTCACCCAATAGGTGCAGTAAACGATTTTTCAGAATAATGAGAAGGAATTTGTAGAATCCTTGGTGTATTCTGCATACACGGTTGTGTCAGAGAATATGATAATGAAACCGCAATTGGAAGTCGTATTGAGTAAGCTTATGAGAAAAGAAATTGTTGAATCCTTGGTGTAGGTATTCTAAATACACGATTTTGTCAGAGAATTTGACAATGAAATCGCGATTGGAAGTCGTATTGAGTGAGCGTATTATGATGATCTATTTTATGTTGTAGGAATACGGAATACACATGATGAGAGAAGTTGAATCCAGTTACTTATAGAGTAAAACTAGGATCTACAAAAAATGCGAAAACGGATGTGATTCATGTAGATTGAAAGCTATGTGTGTACACAATAAGTCTTTTCAGCGATTTGGAACTTACAGAAAAAGAAGAGTTCGTAGGAAAACGACATAAGGGTGTAGGCAATGGCCGACGTGTTTATATAAATTAAAGGGTGAAGTATGAAACTGCCTAATAATTAAGCTGTGCACAGTGTTTTAATGAGTGATGAATGAGGTCGAACAGAATTTAATGGAAATTGTTGAATGTAATGCGAAAAGCGGGTGTGAAATTGTTTTGTGATATTCTGTATCTAATCCTAGGCAAAGATTTTCAGGGTATCGCATCACAAAATTAGACTCGTATTGTGAGAAATGGTGGTATTTTTAATTGTTGTGAAAGTGAAAGAGAATGGCAAGGATAAATTGAGAATGTGACAATTCGTATTCTTCGAAAACGAAAGAATGGTTATATTATAATTAATATATATATATATTAATGTCGGAAAATTTGAAATATATTTTGAAACTGTATTGTTGGCATGTACTTTATAATGATTTTATAATGAGAATAAGGTTGATTGGTTTTTAATATATTTTGGGGCACGGTATTTGTTGTAAATTTAGATGATAGCAGTATGTTTACATAAACTTTTATTCTTGCATTATAGGAACTGTACCTCCTGTAAGGAACGCGGAAGAGTCTTCAGCCTTGTACCACTCCAAGAGAATCCCCAGATGAATCGTGATGAAGCCACAGTTTCCGCAGCCATGTCGAGTTGAGCCTTCTCACATTCAATGAGATAGAGCAGAGCCAAGTTCTACCATGTCAAGCTCCATGTTGTCTAGTAAAGCTGAGCCAAAATAGGGTATCCAACCGGACCAAGCAGTGCCAATGTCCAGTAAAGCCATGCCAAGTCCCGGCAGGCAGATACATGTCAAATACAGGGAAGCAGAGCTAAAATGAAGTTCAACCGGACCAAGCCATGCCAAGTCCCAGCAGGCCGATACATGCCAAATACAGGGAAGCAGAGCCAAAATGGAGTCCAACAGGACCAAGCCATGCCAAGTCCCGGCAGACAAATCCATGTCAAGTCCACTGAAGCCATGTCAAGTCCCGGCAGGCAGATTGATGTCAAATACAGTTTGTCCAGTATGTTTGGGTCATGCCATACCTGGTCCAGCCAAGCCAATCCAAGCCTGACTAAATTGATGAGCCAATTATTGTACCCAGGCAACGATGAACCATGGTATAATGGAGTGGAACCGAAATGAACCAGTCAAAGATGGAAAAGGCAGCAAGGAGGAGAAGAATTCAAATGGAGATGGTGCAAGCAGACTTCTTCTGCGCATATTTATTTGTATATTTATATTTACATGGTATTAATTTCATAGTTTTTGTAAACCTGTATCGAATTGTCAGTTGGTTTTAATATAATCGCTCGGGGCGCGCGATTTTGAACGGGGGGGTATTGTCAAAAATATATGGAACATCCTGTACATTAAAATATTTTATATTTCAATACGTGGGTAACCTTTTTACAATTCAGTACGTGAGCGAAGATATTTTATTTTGAAACACAACTTGTCCTCAACATAACATAAACAAGAGTTTTCAAAAAGGCCACTGATAGTTCGATCTGGGAGTCGAGTTTAGAGTTCTGCCGTGCCCGCAGCTAGTGAGGGCTATGGGGGGAGTTTGGAAGATTCGATATTAAATAAATGGAAAATGTTCATAAACTGTTTAAGCCGATATGTATTGTAAGTAAAGATCTTTTTAAAATAATTTATCCAATCAATAACTAGGAGAGATTCTTCAATTCTTCAATTCTTTAATTCATTAATTCTTTATTGATTATTTCCTTCATTAATTTCAATCGTCTCATATTTGTACATAGTAAAATAAATGTTTTTATATTTTTCTGAAGTGTTTTAAATCTATAAATGATCAGTATCTACCTAGTTAGTCGTGAAAAACCCCAATTCACGACAATATTGCAAAAATTCGAACAAGTTCGAATGTTTTGCCGGAGAGTACAAGTAAATGATAAGAAAAAAAACGACAAAGTCGAAGTACCCTTCTCTCCAAATATTTTCACAAGGTGGAAAATATGAGGCAAAAATCTGACAGAAAACAACTACTTCCCTGGCTAATGCCACGACGGATATTCAACTACATCTGACAGATATTTGTGCAACGTTCTTCCAAGAATACTCAATTGCAAGTACTTATTGTAGACAAACAAAATATTATCCTTAATTTGGCTGGTGATGACCACCTGCAGACATGTTTCGATACTGTTGCCTCTCATCAGTGCAAGGGTAGGTCCGACAACTTTGAGTTGTCTTGTAACAGCCAAATAAATTATAATTTATTGTTTATCTAATAATTCCCTACGGATGAAGCAGCAACTTACAGTAAAGTCAGTGCCACCCGCCAGGAAAATCAATAAGCACTCCTTCAAACAAGTTCGAACTTGTAAGTCGCTGCCTCATCCGTAGGGAATTATTAGATAAACAATAAATCATAATTCATTTGGCAGCGACAAGACAAATCAAAGTTGTCGGACCTACCCTTGATCTGATGAGAGGCAACAACCTCGAAACATGTCTGCAGGTGGTCATCCCCAGCCAAATTTAAGATACTTTTTTGTTTGTCTCCATAAGCGCTTGCAATTGAGTCTTCTTGGAAGAACGTTGCACACATATCTGTCAGATGTAGTTCAATATCCGTCGTGGCATCAGCCAGGAAAGTAGTTGTTTTCTGTCAGATTTTTGCCTCATATTTTCCACTTTGTGGAAATATTTGGAGAGAAGGGTACTTCGACTTTGTCAATTTTATTATTATTACGAGATATTGGATTATATGGGAAGCGCTCATTAAATATTATTCTTTTTGCTTCATGGTAATAACGCCTAGCTTCCAACGGCGTAGCTAACACCCCCGCAACCTCCGCGGCGCGGGGGGTGGGGCGCAAGCTTGCCAGGGGCGCAAGGAAACCAAAAATTTTGCACCAAACTATTACCAGAGCTCCAAAGAGGTCACTGGCCTTTAGCAGCCTAAATGACGATCAACATAACTTTCGGTCATATGTATAGGGTTGATATTATGTTACAAACAATAATATTCGAGTGAATTGACTATTACTCAAGCCAAGTGGTTGTGGTGGTCGTGCTGGTAGAACGTTCGCCTTTGCAGCGAAGGGTCGAGGGTTCAAAGCCTCGCATGGTCATCGGTCTCGTGCATGCCATCACACGTTGAACGGGAGGGCTGCGTCTTCCCCGGCTCACAGAAGTCTTTCGAAGACTTCCGAGGGTTGCGCGTAGGGGTGCAATCGGTTGCCGGTGATAACAATGTTAACAACAAAGTATTTATATTTCAAATGAACCAAAATACTAGCTTCAAACCTTCTTTGTTCTTGTGTAGTGTGTCTATAGAGACTTAATTTCCGCGATAGAAGTTTCTGATTCGCAGCATTTTTGACAAGTAACAAATAAAGTACTGCACTCGCTTCGCCGCACCAATTAGTTATGAAGTTTTTGAAAAAACTGAGAACAGGACTTACGGAATAATTTTTTGTTTGAATCTACTCAAAATCTTGTTTGTCTTTTATCTACAAGAAAGTATTTTTTTTTAGGTTTGAACGTGAGTGGGCCCTTATCAGTCCCTCCACTGCGGCCAATGGCCTATTGTGGCTCACCCCATGGTTATATTTCTCCCAGTATATCCAATCTCTTGACGAAATTGAGGAATGCATTGGGAGAACAATTTACCAGGTTTTCTGGCCTCATTGTCGTATCGCCAAATATTGAGAATCTGGTTCTGGCCGCTGCAGGAGCATGTACACAGAATGTGTTCAGCCGTTTCATCATCCTCCATGCATAGCCGGCACTCTGCATCTTGAGCAAATCCGATTTTATGCATGTGATGTTTGAGTTTGCAGTGAGCAAACCTACTATAACTCTGAGATGCGCTCTACTGAGTTCTAGCAGGTTGTCAGAGTCCTGTATTTTCCTTGTACAAGCAATAAATGCTTTGGAATGGGCTAGGCCCGGTAGACTACGCCAGTACTCGAGTCTTTTATTGCCTGCCCAAGCTGTTATGACATTCTTGGCAGTGCTATATGCTAAACCGATTACCGGTTCTGGTCCAGTGAACGTTGCTTCGGCCCCCTCTTTTGCTAGGGCGTCCGCTATTTCGTTTCCTTCTAGGACTGTATGACCTGGCATCCAGACTAGGATAACGTTGTTGCGTTGTGCCAGTCGGTTTAAAGTGTATCTGCAGTTCCATACTGCCCTAG
Source organism: Chrysolina oricalcia (assembly GCA_944452925.2). NCBI lineage: Eukaryota > Metazoa > Arthropoda > Insecta > Coleoptera > Chrysomelidae > Chrysolina > Chrysolina oricalcia. Next base: position 47,180,191 of record OX101824.2, read on the forward strand.
ATTTAAAGCAGTTTGATTCAAGCGCTTTAAGTGCTGCTTGACTAACTGAAAATATTTTTATTGTTTTTCGTGTGTGGTGTCGATTTTCCAGCTCCCTGGCACACATTCCAATGGCATATACCTCTGCCTGAAATATCGTAGCTAGTTTACCCATACTGAACGAGCGTTTCACTACTGCGTTCATCCCATATATTCCGGCTCCGACGCCTTCCTGAGTTTTGGAACCATCGGTGAACCAACGTTCATTTGCCCTAGATAGGTTGGTTTCGTTCCGGACCCAGTCTTCTCTTTCGGGAAAGACCACAGTGTAGGACGTGTGAAGGTTGATAGTTTTAGGCATAATGTCTGAGGGCATTCTAGAATGTTGTGAGCTATTATGCCCTCCAGCATGCTGCTGCCTCTTATGAAACATGCCTGCGGTAGACTAATGGCCGCTTGGCAGAGTCTGTATGTTGCCCATCTTGCCTCTCTCTCCAGAACTATGTGGAGAGGAAGTAATCCAAGGAGGGCTTCCATTGCTGCCGTAGGCGTGGAGCGAATGCTTCCAGTAATCGCCAGGCACGCTAGTCAATGGCCACTTTTTTATAACACTTGCTACACCAGACAATAGAGCCATACGTTATCATTGGACGTATGACGGTAACGTACAACTAATATTCGTGTTTTGGTGACAAGCCCCATGTTTAGCCACATATTCTGCGGCATGTTCATAATGATAGGCTAGCCTTCCGGATAGTCTTTCCAAGTGCGAGTTCCAATTAAGTTTTTTTATCCAGGGTTATTCCCAGATATTTTGCTTCACTCGCAAAAGGAATTGTTACGCCATTGATGGAAGGAGATATCAAATGTTCCAGCGTCCTTTTCCTGGTGAATGGTACTATGACCATTTTGTGGGGGTTAAAGGACATTTCCTCCCTCTCACACCATTTATATATGGTATCCAATATATCCTGGAGGACGTAGGAGATCGTCTCTTTGATTCATCGTTTATTACTAGGACCAGATAGTCAGCATATGCTTGCAGATCAACCTCCCAAAGCGAGAGAATGGCCAGCAGATCATCCACCAGCAGTGACCATAACAGTGGGGAGAGGACCCCCCCTGGGGACAGCCCCTGGCTGGCTTGAAGCTGACACTTTCCCCCTGTAGAGAGGTCGTTTACAAGAAAGTACTCTGTTCATTTAAGAATAGAGTTTTTTCTGTAAAATTTAACAAGATTATCTCATTATTTCCTGATAGAAAAAATTGTAGATTTCCTTTGACAAATTTAGTTCAACTCACTACATCTCTGAACTGGGTACATCCCATAATTCCAAACCGTTATTTATATTTAAGAAGCTTATGAATATTCCAGTCATCAAGGACTTCTTAAAACATTAAAAATTCAATATATCATCCGGTAAAATGTTGTGAGTTCACTAAATTATTTTTAATTACAATCAAGTTCCTCTAAACTTACAGACAATATAACACCTCCACATGCTGAAGCGGCCGGTTGTGATAGGGGAAAGGCCGTCGGTACCACCCGCTGTGAACCTTATAGCAAAACTAATGGAGCTCCAAAGCTTATAACAATATGTTATGAACAAAAAATACGTCAGTCATTACTTGTGTATGATGCCGCGAAGGAAAGAAGGACCTGTCACAAGCCGCCTTTCTTCCTGAATTCAACCAGCGAACTCACACTTATGAAGACAGGTCAGGACTCCATATCTAATTTGAAAACAAACATTGCATTAATAATAAATGTCAAAATTATCTATTGTCATCTATTCAACAAACTAATACACTAAAATTAGAAACTTTGTTGAATATTTTGTCTGGCAGGACGGCAAGTAAATAAATTGTTCCAGTCAACAACTAAAACAGCTAAAAATATTGATGATTAATCTAAAATTCAAACCACGTCTTTCTCACTCAACGTACGGTTTGCTGACAAAGTCAACACCATCGGGCACAATAATAATAATAACAACCGCATTTATTGCCTATAGCAAATGAAACGGACCAACACGGCACGGCATTACACGTTTAAAGGTAAGAGCCTCGTCTTCCCTAGTTCGCACAATTCTTTCTCGAAACTGAGAGAGACTGGGAGACTGAAAGATGCTCGTGAGGGTTCAGCTGGTTGTCGGAAAGAACAATAAACCAAAAACAACAAGAAATAAATTTTTAGATAATAAAGTTAAGTAAAACTGGAAGTCGTCTCCACAATATACAGTACGATGCAAATGTATGGAATAAATTCATTTCTGAATATAAACATATTTTGGAAAATTTTCTTTTACGATTGGCCAATTGACTTTAGTGATATTTTTAAATGGGATACCCAGTGTATTTTTCCATATTTCGTTAGGGGTCTTCATTACAAATCTTGTGATACCAGGTTTGATGGGATTATGTCGAACGGATGCGGAGATATGGGCAAAAAACTTCCTCGTATGTCCAATGAGTATGACTGAGAGACTCCACACGATTCGGAAGGTCAAAAGTCTCTGTCGCACTCATTGAGCATATGGAGAAGTTTTTTGCCCATATCTCCGCAGCCGTTGGACCTAATCTCATCAGACTTGGTATTACCGCATTTGTAATGACGATCTCTAACCAAATATGGAAAAATACACTGGGTGTCCCGTTTAAAAATTTCACTAAACTCATTTTTACTCGAATGCGGATAAACCTATATATTTTGGGTGGGGTTTAGAAATTGGCCAATCGGAAAAGAAGATCGACGTGTTCGAGGAATTTTCCAAAATATGTTTATGTTCAGAAATAATGAATTTATTCCATACATTTGCATGGTACTGTATATTTCACCCCAAGGGCAAGGGGGAACGCAGCTTTGGCAAGCAACTTGTCAAAGTGTCTGCGTTACAAGAAAGTCAAAAATATGTTTTCGAGCATAGTAATGCTTCATATGAATTTTTTAGATATCATGAGGTGAATGAAGGCTTGAGTTCATTTGAAGAGTCTGATCAGTCAACTCCTCGTTATCAATTGAAATACCAAATATGGGTTTTTATTTGTACTCATAATCACGAATATACCTGTTGTATAGGTTAAAGCAAAAGACTTCATTATATAATCCATTTTTCCATATTTATTCAGAGGTTCATTCACCTACCAATTCACGTCATTACCCAAAAAAAAATGGTCCAAGTAAAACGTTTTCCTGACATTTTTTCGATTGTGATAAGAAAATTATTACCTTCATTTAAAAAAAAAATCATTTTGTCTCTAGAAAAATGAGAATTCTGAACGCATGAACTTGTAGCTATAATATTGTTTACACACAGCAAGTACCTCGAACATTAGATAATCCACTTTGTATGATATCAGGTAAACATTTGACCAGCGCTGGAAAAGTGATTTTTTCATTTTTAACAACTTTGGGTTTTCCGAAAAGTATAAATAATTACCACAGAGACTCGTGTTACATGCATAATACAAAAATTTATTTGCAGTAGAACTTGGTGTTCCAACGGAAATGTAACGTGTTTACCTACTTGTTTATTTTCGACCAGTTCGAGATCAATCGAGAGTAACCGCCGCACCTGTCAGGGGACGTTTTTCAACGTTTTCACAAAACTGGCCTCAATCCATTTCCATCATTTGAGTAAGTAGTTGTATGTGGACGTGTTACATCTTGTGCCAGAATTATGATGTTATTACTCTTGTGAGTTGTGTGAATAGTGTTAGTTTGCTGTAATTATGTATTTTACTTGTTGGTACGTAGAATGTGGATTTTAACTTATAGCATATTGATATTTTAAGTATAATAGGATCAGGAGAATTTTCCAAAATAATGAACAACAGTTTTGTTTCATTAAAAATATTGACACTTTACATATTGTTATTTCCTTTCTTCATTAATTTTTATTGTCAACCCTTTTATTTTCAATTTTCAGAACGTTCTAATTCTACTTTATGTCATACATCACTTGGATTTATTATGATCACAATGGGAGAAGGCATTAGCTTGCCTGCTTGTTCATTCATTTATACTGAATACAAACAGATTCAACAAAGTTCCGAAATTTTGAAACAGGTTGTACTGGGTGATCCATTAAGGGTGGCTAGAGGTGATGATTTCTAAAGAACCATCAACATGTTGTTTCCTTCTTTCCATATCAACAAATAGTTCACGAAAAAATATTCTCATAAAAACTGCAATCTCTATCTCCAGTTTTCCAGGAAGTGTATTTTGCTAGCTTGTATATGTTATGCAAGTACGCTTTCTAGAGTATAAACTGAATCACTGCTTCTTTGGTGCAACCGAACAATTCATCTCATTGTGAATTTAATAATGAAATGAATGTATTGAAAAGAAGGCTTTATAGAAACAAACGATCATCCTTTGGAGAACTAATAACTGTAAAATGAGGGAAAGTGAATATTTTAATTGATTCTGGTGTATCCTGATACCAAAGAAGGAATTAAAGGTAATAATATAAAAACCTACCCAAAAGTGAGTCCTTTGATAAGGCCAAGTAAACCAAAATACCTGTAATAATCTAAAAATGTTGCTGCAGTAGAATACTGTACAGGGTGTGCCGAATTGGACACTTTCAAAGGGAAAGTCCTGTTTTCACACAAACTTAATGGTGAAAACCGCATATCGATATCTATCATCGTTTATGAGTTACAGCGTGTTTTTCGAAATTGTGAATTTACGAAAACGTGCTGTAAGTTTCATCCTGTCGAAAATTCATTGTTTCTATAAATACATTATCAAATCACTTTACGTAGAATTCAATGGTGTAAGTGATTTATTTTTTCAAATAACATTTCGATAGTTATTGATGAAAAAAAAATTGATGAGACACCCTGTATATTCCTATATATTTCAAAAGAGCTTAAAATCACCTTTCCAAAAATATAGCACACTTAATATTTTGCTAGAGTTATCATTGAAATACAGAGCTTTTAGATTGTTTCATCTAGATTTTGAAACACACATTTTGATTTTGAACAAGTAGGCTTTGGACGACGCGGCGATAATACAAAAAGCAATTATTCGCTAGTAGCTATCAAATGTTGAGAAAGTTTTTCACAGAAGTAATTAAAACTCATAGTTTCAATAAAATTAATAACACTTCATATTATATTTACTACTAATAAATGAAACTCCAACAATAATAATGATAATAATAAAGAACAAACATTGAAATATGTTTCTTCACAGGAGGTGTACGAAATGTCTACCAGCTTCTCCTGCACACAGGCGACACCTTTTCTGAACGCTTTTTGCCGAATTAATTAGTTCAATAGGAGTGAGAGAAGCAAAACTTTCCATCACTGCCGCTTCCAATTCGGATCTAAAGTTGGTCGGCAATTTGATAATAAGATCTTTCAACCTTCCCCAGAGGTAAAAGTCCTTAGGCGTTAGGTCCGGTGACCTGGCCGGCCAACGGTTGGGTCCTTAGTTGGCTATCCAATTATTACCAAAATTTGCATCCAAAAAATGTTTGACAATTGTAGTGTTGTGAGGCGAAGCCCCGTCTTGTTGAAAATATATTTTCCTGACCTCCATTAGTGGCAATTCATCAACAAGGGGTTCAATATTTTACATTAAAATTTCTAAATACCTTTGAGATGTGAGACTGCCGTTATAAATTAACGAGCCGATAATTCTACTCCTGAAAACAGCTGCCCACACACTAAATCCAAATCTTCCTTGACTTCTCTGCTCCACAATTGAATAAGAATTTTGTTTTGCCCAAGTATAAGAATTGTAGAAGTTGAAAATGCCGACACTGCTTACATGAGCTTCGTCTGTCCGAATACAATTTAACGAAAAATCACGCTCTTGGTTACAATTTTCCAGGAACGACTGGCAAAATCAATGGGGTGTTCAAAATCACCCGGTCTGAGTTTGTGAACTTTTCTGGTCCTGTATGGCTTGAATTTGTGTTTTCTCAAAATCCGCCTAACGTTAGTTCTTGGTGGACCGACCTGTTGATATTTTCAAATTTCGCGTTGATGTTTTGGGATTATTTTCAACAGCTCCTAAAACGACTATTTCTTCCAACTCCGTATCCCTATTTGATGCATATAATTTTGGTCTTTTCTTTTCAAATTGATCACCATCAATTAAGTTGTGTCACACTCTTCCGAAAATGTCTCTAAAAGGTTGTCTTCTCTCTTGATACCTCTCGTGGTACAAATTGTTTGCTGCTTCTGCATTTTCCCCGGTTTGTATAAAACAGACTATCATATCCCATATTTTATAATTCTAATACTTCATTGCGATTGTGTTTGAAAATTGAACAAAAACCACGAATTGAGGAGCGTCTTTACTGCCTACTTGTTCAAAATGTGTGTTTCAAAGTCTAGATGAAAAAATTTTAAAGCTCTGTATTTCAAAGATGACTTTAGCAAAATATCAAGTGTGCTATATTTTTGGAAAGGTAATTTTAAGTTCTATTGAAATATATAGGAATATACAGGGCGTCTCATTAATTTTTTCCATCCATAACTATATCGATGTTATTTGAAAAAATAAATCACTTATAAGTACTATTGAATTCTACGTAAAAATGTGCTTTGGAAATGTTTTAATGGAAACAAGGAATTTTCGACAGGAAAAAAGTTACAGCAACTTTTTGTAAATGCACATTGTCGAAAAACACGCTGTAACTCATAAACGATGATAGTTATCGATATGCTCGTTTTCACCATCAGTTTTCATCTATCTAGTGTGAGATCAGGACTTTCCCTTTAAAAGTGTCCAACTTGGCCCACCCTGTACAGTAGCAACAAATATACAGGGTGTATACTAAATGATGTCAATAATTGCAGGTGGTGATTCCTTGTCATATTTTATGAAGAAAGGTCTATACAGTGTGGAAAGTCTAACTGGAACAAATTCGGTTACTTGATAAATAAAGGTTTATCGCAAAATTCCTGAAACACATCAAGTTTGATTTTCAATGGGGCATATTACAAAGAGATGTGTTCATCTGTTTAATTATCTGGGGGGTTGCAGCCACCCTCACCTTTTTTTTAAAATGGAAGGGTAGGTTTATTAAGTTTTTATTGGAAAGCTTGTTCAATTGCAAATACAAGTCCATGTTTGTTTGTTTGTTTTTATAAGCAATCTGTCGGAAGAAAATGAAAGAAGGAAATAAATAGTTACTGAAATTATACGGTCCGCGTACGCACCTGACTACGACGTGGACAGTATAAGATTTTTTGCTGTGTATAGGTACACTGTTTCTTACCGGAGAAGCCCAAGCAAAAACCTACTCGATAGGTCTTTGGTCAATTTGAACTGGATGTGTTTGCAGTCCAACGTGTAACTTACAACCGAAAAATAAGACAATGCCCTATTTAACCGAGACGCATCGGATCGAAATTTTAACGATGATCGGATATGGGGACAGAAGTCGAACACAGGCTGAAGTCGCTCATTTGTTTACTGAAGTTCATCCAGAATTACCTGCAATTACGATTAGCAAAATTGTAACGCGATATCGGGAGTTGGGCCACGCAAGGGATGCTCCTCGACAAAAGCGTTTAAAAGTCGACGAAGACGCCCAGTTGAACATATTGTTGGAAGTTGAAGAAAATCCTGTTACTCCAGCTAGGCAAATAGCTCGCGTTCATGGTGTCAGTCACACAAGCGTTTTAAAAATTCTGAAAGCAGCCAAAAAGCACCCATATAAGATACAAACCCTGCACGAGCTTAACGAAGATGATCCTGATCGTAGACTCGAATTTTGCGAACGAATGATGGCTGCTATCGATGGTGGACAAATTGCTGTGGAATGGGTGCTGTTTTCTGATGAGTCTACGTTCACATTACATGGGTACGTCAATCGACAGAACTGCCGTTATTGGGCTGACGAAAATCCCCGTTGGATGCGTGAATGCCATACCCGAAGGCCTCAAAAAACAAACGTCTGGGCTGGAATTATCGGGGATCGCATAGTAGGTCCTTTTTTTTCAATGGAAACGTAACCGGCGAAACATACTTGCATACGCTCCAAGACGAACTAATGCCTACGTTAGTAAATTTATTCCCCAATCCTTTGGATCTCAACTTATGTGACCAACGGCTGTGGTTTCAACAAGATGGGGCACCACCACATTTTGATCAACATGTACGGACCTATCTTCACGAAGTGTTTCCAAATAGGTGGATTGGACGAAGGGGCCCAGTTGAGTGGCCAGCCAGATCACCCGATCTGACTCCATTGGATTTTTTTTTGGGAATATCTAAAGGGCAAGGTTTATGCCACTAAACCTAACGACATCGCCGAGCTTCAACAAAGAATCAGGGACGAAATTAGGCAAGTAACGCCCGAAGTGTTACAAAATGTGCGGAATGCTATTTATTATCGATTGGGATATTGTCAGCAACAAGGTGGAGAGCAGTTTGAAGATTTCTAGCATTAAAGTAATTTCAGTAACTATTTCCTTATTTAATTTTTTTCCGACACATTGCTTAAAAAACGTAACAAACAAACATGGAGTTGTATTTGCAATTGAACAAGCTTTCCAATAAAAAATCAATAAACCTACCCTTCCATTTAAAAAAAAAGTTGGGGGTGGCTGCAACCCCCCAGATAATTAAAAAGATGAATACATCTCTTTGTAATATGCCCCATTAAAAATAAAACTTGACGTGTTTCAGGAATTTTGCGATAAACCTTCATTTATCAAGTTACAGAATTTGTTCCACTAAGACTTTCCACACTGTATAAACGTGTGTCCTAAACTGCTTCGTTTCCGAGTTACGAGGTGTCAAAGTTTCAGTTAAAAATCGGTGTTTCATCAATTACTAACCTCATGAAAACAAGCCCCTTGTAACTGCCAATGAACATACCAGGTTAGACAAAAATCGGCGAAATGAATTTTGAGTATTTAATAAATAACCGATTTTTTATTAAAACTTTGACACTCCGTCACTTGAAAACAAAGCAAGTTAGGACACACGTTTATATGAACTTTTTTTTATAAAATATGACAAGGAATCACTGCTACAAATTAATGACATCATCTAGTATTCACGCTGTATATTTTGGTAGATTAAAGTATATGAGTTATTTGAAAGCAAATCATTCTTGATCAATGGTAAATTTACTTGTCACTAGTAGTTATCAAACTGAGCACCTACTGAGAATAGAACGTAGATTGAGGCTAATCAAATGAAAAGTTTTCTTCTACTATTGGGTTATACTATGTTTCTCAAATTACATACATACATATTGAACGCATCGAAATCCAAATTTCTACTAATAAGTAATAAACAACAATATGACTCTTTCAAAGATAGTTCAAAAATCAGTATTGGTAATATTGAAATTGAAACGGTTGAAAGAATAAAAATTGAGTATCATAATAGACCAAAACCTCACATTCAAAGACCAAGTAACATATGTAAGCGACAAAATCTCAAAGAGCACCAACTTTCTATCCAGGGTAGCACCATTTCTGAGTCAATGGTCACGCATAACGGTGCATATCTTACCACATTTAACTTTCGCTTCTTCAATACTGTACGTAGCAAATGAAAATGAAAAGGACAGAATTCAAAAACTGCAAAATCGAGCAATGCGTATAATTTTGGGTGTCCCTAAAGATACATCAATTAAATATATGTTGTGTACTTTAAACTGGATGTCAGTAGAACACTATTTAGAGTATCAAGCTGTGAAATATTATTTATGTTTTTTAAACCTTTCGACATGTGAAATATTATTTATTAATAATATTTTTTACCAAATTTCATTTATTTTATATACGAATGACGTTTGACATGTTATTTACAATATTTGTTTAATGTATATGTGAAATATTATTTACAAATATTTTTTAAATGTGCTCGTTATTTTTTAAACTTGATTAATTATTTAACATTTTGTGCAATTTCAAATTGAATGTACGTGTATATTCTGTAATTGTGTAAATTAGTATTTTCCTAAATAAAGACATAATAATAATAATAATATAGTAGGTATACAAAGGACCATTCTTATGGGTTTTTGGGTCCCGGTAGAATTGGCTGAAACTGTAAAATGTTATTCTCTCCATTATCCTAATCAAAAGTTCCCACGGGCCCAACTCGATCCTATGACTAGTTTTCGGGATACAGCCACTCAAAGATATGATTTTGTACCTATGAGTGTAAGTACGACAAAACATATTCTTCTGTATCTGTGCCTCGTAATGAGTTTTCAGTATGAATTGAACCTCCACAATCATTTCTTTCGATGAATACTCAAATTACTTGAATACGGACCACAGGTCTGGGCAATAACATGTCATGAATTCAGTCAACACCTTGTTATTAGTGTTCAAGTAATTTGAGTAGGGGAGATTGGGTCACTGTGGATCAATTTTTTTTTTAACTCTGGTGGATCCAAAGTTTATCGCTTAATCATTGTCCCTTCAATTGAAATTGTAAGAGGAGTATTAAAGCTTTAAAGAAAAAAGCATTTTTTGGCGAATAATACATACATTTACAAGATATTTGATAAAAATGTTGGGAAAAGATCCACTGTGACCCAGGAGTGGGTCACTTTGGATCGCTACATGGGTAACAGTGAATCAACTGGGGCACACTGTAAAAGATGATGGTTTTCATACTCATACTCATTTATTTGTACCATAAGATAGCCTAATCAAATTTTTGAAACAATCTTGCAAAAATTTGCAAAGATTACAATTCATTTTAATTCAGAAATTTATTTCTTAGTCTCTCAGAGCAAATACAACAACTTAGTATAAATTCAGTTGTGACGTAACTAGCAACAAATAATAACTGTTCAACCTCAGTTGTGAACTTTTTATTGATACTACAGAATAATATTATGCTACAAAATTGTTAAAATACCAACAAATTTGAATCAAAAATTCTTCTTTGTTGTTAACGTCCCTCGTCCTGCGCTGGTGACCTTGGAAACTTACTTTGTCCTTCGGCAGCTAGCAATTTTGACGTCTAAACCGTCATAGTGTTTGTTTCATCTAGATTAAATACTCTATTCCCATTGCCAAATACTGTCTGTCTAAACATAACATTTTCTAAATTATCAAAGAATATACCAACATTGTGGCGGTTGAAAGATGTCGATCTTCTTAAGCTGCACCCCTCAGGAGTTCGTAAAGATAATCGATTGTCTCTTTTTCTGAGATTATATAAATACTCAATGCCAGCGAGTTTCATTTCGTGCCATTTTGCTGGTACTTTTACATTTTTTAACATAGCTACTTCGTAAATTACTTGTCGAACGTCCATAATTGTGAGCCCATAGAGCTGCATTTCAAAACATAATCGGCAATGCTCTTTTCTTTCGAATCGGTGAATATCTTATGAACTGTGTAATTACGTGTAAGCCTAATAATCTTTTCAGGATCACCATTATTTTGAAATTTCTTGTGATACCTGTTTGAAGTTGTGTACGGGAAACGAGTGGCTCTTATATTTTGGCAATCCGATATAAGTCTTACAGCATTTTGCATCTGTTCTTCAGTGTGGAGTCCGATACTAGTTTATCTTTCCCTGTTGCGAGGCATTTTCACCTATTAAAAAGTAAGTGTAACTTCATGGGTCACACAGGAACAATGCAGGTCACACTGGATCATTTTGAGTCACACTGGATCGCTGATCCACTGAACCCCAACTCGAAATGATTCGTTGTGACCCAGTGACGGTTATTTAAAAAAAATGCCAATAAAAAGTTAATAAACACTGAAAAAGACGAAACAACATAGTTTACAACTAATATAAGCATTACCAAGCATAAAACAGTAACCAAACATCCAGATTAAATACTCACTTGAATACAACACAAGTTTTTTAAAGATGAGATAAAAAAGTTTCGTCTGTGTCTGTTTACCGGAGCGCCACAGTACGTTTTGCCGCTTTGATATCACGGCTACGAATAGTTTGGCCGAGGGGGGTTATTTCAGAGGGGTTATCAACCGTTTGTTGGCGTGCGTACGCGAAAATGTACGAAGCTATGGTGCCTGATCCACTGTACCCCGTGATCCGCTGTGACCCACTCTCCCCTATTCATCAAAATAAATTATTCTGAAAGTACAATTCATACTGAAAACTCGTTAGGAGGCATAGATACACAAAAATATGTTTTGTCGCACTTACACTCAAAGGTACAAAATCGTGTCTTTGAGGGACTGTATTTCGAAAAATAGTCATATGATCTAGTTGAGCCCATGGAAACTTTTGATCAGGATAATGAAGAGAATGACATACTACAGTGTCAGCCAATTCCACCGGGACCCAAAAACCCATAAAAATGGTGCGGGGTCCTTTTACTTGCTACTAATTTTTTTGTGCCACATTGTGGAAGCGGTAATAGAGCTATTGTCACTCTGAAGAAATACAAGAAAAAAATGTATCGCATTCATATGAAAAAAAAACCTAATTTTCTCTTATAAATAGGCCGCCCGGTATATATAAACAGAGTTAATAAATATACCAGAAAAACGCCAACGTGCACCTAAACCGCCGATCAGCGATTAAATAGCATTTCGAGTATTTCATCTTCCTGTTCATCGATGAATGAGAATGAGTGATTCAAAAGCCTTAGGCGGCAGCACAACGTTGTGAACTCTGCGCAAGTTATATTCTCACACCCGCATGCTTTCTCAGTGACTAGAATATAAGTGAAAAGGTAAAAGGTAACTCATTTACAGCGTTGCCAACCTGACGGCAATTTCTCGATTCGTGATTATGGTCTTTGCAATTGTTTGTGAGATATAGAAATATTTTAGCTACCTATACAGGGCAATGCAAATTTGACCCCCACCATTGGGATCTCCTAAACTACATGAGATACGTCGAAGCTTAAATTGGGGCAAAGTTGCGTATTCTGGAGCTTAACAAAATACTGTTTTGAAACTTGGAAAACTCCGAGTATTTCCGGAAATATCGGGAAAAAACTGAAAATCGGAATTTTTGTTTTTATTTTTTCTATCGTTATTTGACAACATAGCTCAAAACCAAAAGTACATTTTCATTGACACTTTTTTTCAGCTACACGTTTTCATGTTCAGATTTACTATCCGACGTTTCGTCTTCTGGCATTCATCATCAACTTTTTTTTCTGTTATGGGCGCCATATTGTTTTTTTTATACAGAAAAATAGTGATTCTCGTTCTGATTTTATTGATGTATAATTTGATATGATTTGCACTTCTGAAACCACAGATATTTAAAAAAAACAACTTCCTCTGAGATGGTCATGACTCCATCGAAAATTTTTATTTAATAAACACTAGTAGTCAGAACTCATTGAACATCATAAGTTTGCACAAATACTTCAGTCGAAATGTCCTCATTCTCAAATGAACTAAAAACTAGATATGTTGAAACTATTATAAATTTAATAGGAATAGTACGAAAACAACACAAATTTATTTTGAATTATATCCGGAAAGACAGCAGCCGGATAGAACATTATTCGGAATTTTGGGCAAACACTTGGCTGAGTACGGTGCGTTTCAAAAAACAAGAATGAAATCATGAGCTTGTAAAAAATGTACAAAAAGTATTACAACAAGTATTCGAAATGATGGCCTTCCTCCTGAATACATAACCGAGCTCGTCGTCTCAAATTAAGAACAGCCCTAACAATATCCCTTCTTCTGATAGACCTGAATTGCGTGATGATATTGTCTCTAAGTTCATCTACTGTGTCATATTCTTGCTCTCCATACATTCTGTTCTTCAAAGTGCCCCACAAGAAAGTTTCCAAAACTGTAAGGTCAGGTGACCTTGCCGGCCACCTCACTGGTCCAGAATTTCCTAACCACCTATTAGGAAATCTTTGGTGTAAATATTCGCAAACTGCTCTTTTATTGTGTGGAGGAGCCCCGTCATACTGAAACCAGCAGCTGTAATTAACAAGGGGAAACGTATCCATATATTCTTCGAATTTCGATTCTTAAGAACCGAACTTAGGTTTCCCCGTTCAAAGAATTAGAGAAGAAATGAAGTCCAAGTATTCGGTCGTTATAAATTCCAACCCACACATTCAAACGAAACCGAACTTGTGGTCTGACTTCTCTGAAGAGTCGTGGATTATTTTCACTCCAAATGTGCTCATTATTTCTATTAAAAACACCACAGTTCGAAAAAGTACTTTTGTCGGTCCAAATAATGTTTTTCGAGAAGTTTGTAGGGTCTACCCTATTCGAGAGCCAGCTACAAAATTCCATCCTTCTCTCAGGATCACCTGGATGTAATTTTTGTGAAATATGTATCTTATAACATTTCAAACCACTTTTTTAAATTCCCTCCAAACGCTCGTCTGTGGCACATCCATTTCTGCCGAGACTTGATGTGTTGATTTGGAAGGATATGCATTTATCTAAAAAAGTACCAAAAATAATTATACTTCTTCGAATATGGAATGAACAATTATTTTACCTCGGCTAATAATGAGTTACGTCTAATATTTTGTTCCATTCTGCTTCCATATTTCATTCTTGGTTTTTGAAACGCACCGTACTCAGAAGTGTTTGTCCAAAATTCTGAATAATGTTCTATCCGGCTGTTGTCTTTCCGGATATAATTCAAAATAAATTAGTGCTGTTTTCGTACTATTCCTATCAAATTTATAATAAAGTTTCAACATATCTCGTTTTTCTTCATTTGAGAATGAGGACATTTCGACTAAAGTATTTGTGCAAACTTATGATGTTTAATGAGTTCTGACAACTAGTGTTTATTAAACAAAATTTTTCAATGGAGTCATGACCATCTCAAATGAAGTCGTTTTTTTTAATATCTGTGGTTTCAGAAGTGCAAATCATAACAAATTATACATCAATGAAATCAGAATGAGAATCACTATTTTTCTGTAAAAAAAAAAATATGGCGCCCATAACAGAAAAAAAAATTGATGATGAATGCCAGAAGACGAAACGTCGGATAGTAAATCTGAACATGAAAACCTGTAGCTGAAAAAAAGTATCAATGAAAATATACTTTTGGTTTTGAGCTATGTTGTCAAATAACGATAGAAAAAAATAAAAACGAAAATTCCGATTTTCAGATTTTTCCCGATATTTCCGGAAACACTCGGAATTTTCCAAGTTTCAAAACAGTATTTTGTTAAGTACCAGAATACGCAACTTTGTCCTTATTTAAGCTTCGACGTATCTCCTGTAGTTTAGGAGATCCCAAAGGTGGGGGTCGAAGTTGAATTGCCCTGTATAGGAGTTTGTGATGGTACATTTCAGACATTGCAAAATTTAGAAAAGGGTGATGTTCTCAAGTATTTTTTGTGTATATTTAGTGAATAATGTGTACAGTTAAAACAGGTGTGTTTCTGAAATCCGCAAACGTCAACAGAGGGAGTACAGCTCGACAAATCTAGCTCTGAATGTGAAATCGCTATGCCTTTCGATTCGCGGTACCAGAAGAGCTCAGTGCAGTCCGAAACTAGTATGATTTACTAGCTGTACTGGTCAGTTATATTGTATCTGTCGCATCTCAAGTGCACTGTGAAGTTTTATTTCTTAATGCACAATCATACTACCCCCTCTTTATCGTCCGAATACTTTCTCATTCTAAATTCGCGCATCTCATACGTTTCTCGACATTCATAGCTAGATTTGTCAAGCTATACTCAGTTTTTTTTTCAGTTCCAGTTTATTTCAATTCGAAACTTCAATAGTCAGATCATTTGAGCCGTTCGAAGAAAAATGTTTTGCAAACTAAGCGCTTGTGGCTTGTTTTGTGGTTTCCATTTTTCTATTCACGGTAACACTTTCAATAATGAGTACTAGACTAATCAAATTAGCACTAATTGCAATACAATTTCTGTGAGTGGTTTCCTA
Organism: Chrysolina oricalcia; assembly: GCA_944452925.2. Taxonomy (NCBI): domain Eukaryota; kingdom Metazoa; phylum Arthropoda; class Insecta; order Coleoptera; family Chrysomelidae; genus Chrysolina; species Chrysolina oricalcia. Next base: position 47,196,004 of record OX101824.2, read on the forward strand.
ATGGAAAGTTTCTGTAGAAAACGATGGTGAAAAGTCTACCAATCTATGACGACGCGTTTACAGTATGGTGGATTTTCCAAAATGGCTTACCATTATTTGATACATTGTATATCATTGGCTATACACAGTGAGTAATACTTGAGGCTTTTGCGGGAAAACAATAAAGGTACATTTTTTCCAAAATTAAATTATATGGTGCAATCGGCAGCTGATGGTTTGCTATTACGCCATCAAACTCAATTTCGAAAAAAATGTACCGTTGTCGCATCTGTGCACAGTAAACCCTGTCGTTTGCATGTACATTGAAGATTTGCACATTGACCTTTGATACAGCCACATTTAACGAATTTCAGTAAATGGGCTGGAATAGGAGTCAATCTTGTTCACTTCAAATCCCCACTGTAATGGATCCATAACATTACACATTCACTGTTGCACCTGATGATATACTCTGAAAGAATGAAATTTGCTTGCATCCTCTGTAGGAGGCAAAACTTCTGGTTTCACATGGATTGTTGATTTTGTTGCCTTTGAAGTGAAAGTTCGAAGTCTCATATCATGTAAGCTGTCTCCTGTTTTTCCTCCATACAAAGATATAATGGCATTCAGACCAGCATTTAAGATTTCTTCTGTGGATTTCTCATAAGTTTGGAAAATGACCGTTCTATAGAGTCACTTTTTCCTAATCGAAATGGTTTCGAGGTGGTATCACATCCTAATATGGCATGAGCAAATAAGATGTGAGAGTACACGTCACTACCCAATGCGCTTACAATTTTTCTAATATCATAGACAGTTATGGTTTTTGGAAGATTTGTTAGGTTCTGGGCGAAGAAAAATGTCATATAAATTCTCTTGAAAATGATGAAGAAGTAGTATCAGAAGATCGGTGTCTTCTCCAACAATGGCTGTAGGATGAGTTTTTGCCGACTCTATAACTTCCATAACGATCAAGACGTCTGCATCACAATGAGATTGCTTTGTTTTACATCCAGCTTCGTGTAATTTTTCTGATAATTGAGCAATGAAAGCTTTTTTTATTTTCTTTATTACTCAAAAATAATTCTTTCCTGATTGCTATGAAGTTTGAAGTAGTGAAATTCACTTTAGGTCCTACAATACCTCGGTTTCTTTTTAAATGAGCTTTCGATTTTGTGGAAAACGTATCTTCATATCCGTCGAACACAATTGTAGCCTGGCCATACTTTGTAAGCACATATCTCACATAGGCACATTACAGTTCATCGAATGTCTCTTTCTGTCTCCAAGGAAGGCGATGTAATAATCAACCACCATCTAACACGAATTGCAAATTTTCAGGCAAGTTAGCAACACCTGGCACTTGCTCTTTAACCCTCAGGCACACGCGCCAATTTTCGGGTCGCAAACACACTCGCGGGGTGGATTGGACCCCATTTACTTACACTAAAAAAATACACATTCTTTGTTTTTTGAAAAAAATTTTGCATTTACTTTATAAAATATATCTATATATTCTTTGAATATACCAATTTTTATAAAAAAATTAAGCTCAGTCAGTTTGATTTCGTTTTATTTAAAATTCATTGACATTTTCGATAGTAACATGTCGGTATCATCATTTTATTGAATATTTGAAAGAAACATTTGCTGTATGTTAGTTAAGTGGTTATTTTTGAGAAAATACATGATTTCAAACATGAAATAACAAAAAATTAATAGTTTTCATTCATCATTATTTTTAGTAATTTCGTATAGTATTTCTTCTTCTCCGTGAAATTGCACCCGAGACAAAGAACAAATGCGTCCACGTGGCGACACAAGAGCGTAAATACTGATTGTCCTTGGTCATTCAAAGGGTGGGGTGGTGACTGAAAGGTATACAGAGTTTGACATTCGGCGAAATTTCATTCCACGTTCTATCAACTAAAAACAGCGCCTGGGTGGAATCCACCCCAGCGCGTGTGCTTGAGGGTTAATATACTTGGCAAACTGATACTTCCCAGATTTCCTCATAAGCCCATGTTTATCGAATAGACTAGCTGGATATGAGCAAAGCTCGTAACGAAAAACCTCATGCAAATCGACGCCACCGGTCTGTGCACAAAGCAACAGGCGCTCCACTTTGCATGCGCTATAATCCTACTTACCACAATTATTATGTAATATACTATCATCGAACAGTAACCGAAAACATCAACATTAACATTAACATAATAATATGTATAACTGTATCAAATAATGGTAAGCCATTTTGGAAAATCCGCCATATTGGATAAACGCGACGTCATAGAGTGGTAGACTTTTCACCATTGTTTTCTACAGAAAATTTCCATTAGGAAACCACTCACAGAAATTGCATTGCAATTAGTTTGAGGTTCCACATCAATTTGACCAATCTATACAGTACGACATGTGAATGATCTTACTTTAGATGCAGAACCGAAGAGAGAAAAAGGAGAGAAAAACTGATAGACAATATGAAAAAGGGAGAAAGTTGGTAAAATAAATTTGATGTTTTTTAAATAGCAAGGTTTTTTATTAACATCAATATGTAATGCAATCAAGCAATGTATAGTAAAATAAAAGAACCAAGATTTTTACTCAGTAACATAAAGTATTTGTGGTGGCCGGTAGCTCAGCGGTTCGATGCATTGGACGTATGTGTTCGATGTGTTGGCCATTGAATCTTCCGCTTGCATCTGACCCAGTTCGAGTCCAGAGTATAAGGGAATTTTTCTCAAGTACATCGATATCGATAGGCGACCTCATTCCGTGTTGTAAAGTAAGTGCGATGTGAGTTGCCTACATTCCAATCCCGACGACCGGTGTTTGCACCACCCGGGGAGGTGCTGTAGGTTTCCGGGGATTTCCTGCCTTTGAAAAGTGCATTCGCCCCCAAAAATCAATTAGTCGCCCTGGCGCGCCACGGCAAATAATAATAGCCGCCCTCTACCCACACAGGCTATGCCTTTGGGTACAATTTTCGAGTGTTTATGAGGAACTAATATAATTATTATTTAGATATCTTACACATATAATTGGTTCTGAGAATTATATACATATTTCTCATAATGCTGCAGTTGTCAGTACTCAAAATAATACATTTGTAGTGATGAATTTTTTGATATTTGTTTTATACATTTTGAAGTTTGAGTAATCCTTTGATTTTTTTGGCAGTAGGTATATTATACAATTTTGGTACAAAAAAAAAATTGTTGTTCTTGTATGGCATTTCTTGAAAAAGTGTAGAGATAAATTTTGTGCATATCTAGCAATTTTTTATCTTGCCGTGCAATAGTTTAATACCTCATGGAACAGGCCAACTAGGACTATCACACTGTTTAGATTCATTCACAGAGGAAGAAACTTTGGATGGAGACGAGAAGCGAAGTGCAACAAAAGAAGAAAGTGCACAAAATCCATATCAATTCATAAATTCCCAAAAATGTTAGTTATTCATTTTAATCGTTTTTCACCCATAGAAAGATTCCGAGAGAAATTGAATTTCACCATTGATTTTCCTTTAGAGGAATTAGACTTGAGTAAATACGCAGCAAATAACGTGCATCCATGTCGCTACAGTCTGTATGCATTTAGACCGTCAGATAGTGACAGATTTAGGTGCCCCATTTTCACATACAAGCCTCGAATAGGGTTGAAAAGTAAGTCGATGTTGAGTAAAATTAAGGGAAATTTAAGAGTGGCTAGTGGGGAAAACATATGGAAAAATCAAAAAGGATTTCCATTAAATTTTCCGACGACAAAATCTACTTTTCCATTCACGCCACTCAAGCCATTATGTTTTTCGGTCTAGTGACAATGTAGGTTTTCATAGTTTCGATGGGCTTGCGTGGAAAAACCTGTTAAAATCTCGATTTTTCTTTGCAAGATTACAGCCTCATTTTAACCCTTTAGCCACCTTCAACACTCAAGCCTTTGATCTTCTGAAGCCAGGTTCTATTAATTAATGATTAGGTGAACACGGCTCGCGTTAAAATATGGAAAATCGAATTTTCTATATGTTATCCTCAGGAGCCACTCGTAAATTTCCCTCCATTTTACTCAATATCGATGTACTTCTCAACCCTATTCGAGGCTTGTATGTGAAAATGGGGCACCTAAATCTGTCACTATCTGACGGTCTAATTGTGTAATCATAGTGGGACAACCAATAGCGGACACTACACAGCTTACTGTAGACATCCATATGCTGGTTCGTGGCACGAGTATGATGATTCACGAGTGTCCTCAATTTCATCTGAATCGCTTGTGAGCGGAGAGGCCGTTGTTCTCTTTTATGAGGAGGAAGGCACTAATTCGCACATTTAGTTCTATTCTTATTTGGTATTTATTATATATCAAAAATAGTTTAATTTCTTAGAAAATATTCAAACGAAACAGTGACTTGTTTCGTATCAAACTGTTTGGATTGTTTAAAACTATTTTAATCCAAGAATTTTGATTGACTTGAATATTATTCAGTATATTCTCAAATAATTCCCCCCTTACTGTGATGCAGTATCTAATGACAAATTCAACCAGCAAATTATGTATTATTAACAAGTTTTGATTTTTTCTTTAAATAATTCTTAGATAGTACATTTCATATGGTGATTGCCTAACCCTTTTGATCTTATGCGAAACGAGTTCATCCGATTTCATATGCTTGTCCAAAACCACGCCGAGATATTTAATTTTTTTAACCCTTTCAATATTTGGGCATTTACAAAAATGTGTTTGGACAAGTAGGTTCACGAACGTAAATCATTTGCATATTGGGTTGTAGAGAACATGCTTTCAATTTCGATATTGAGACAATGAGATCAAGGAGATTGTCATTTTGTCATTTTGTATTATTTCTAAACTTTCGCTTTCGCTTCGTTTTGTAATTGCCACCACGTCTCACCTTCATAAACATAATGGCCGTATTAGCAACGTATAAGATGAGATGGCCTTTCAGTTTTCTAATTTCAGCTATACCGTTGATATAGGACCACTAAAAATAATATAAGGGGGTCCCAAAACTATGCTCTGGGGTACACCAATAGAGATCGTACGAGGAGAACTGCTTGTTTAACAGTTTGTTTTCTGTGTGATGGGTAATTTTTTAATATTTCAAACTATGGGATGGAAATCGACCACCGTTATGAGTTGAAAAGAAGGAATGAAAAAAAGGTTTAGTCTAGTCTGCATCCATATCTCAGCGTCCAAGCTTTACTTGTTAAGCAAGCTGTACCAATACTTCATCTCCTTCTGGCATATGACTAGAATACAAACCATGATTCCTAATCTGAATTTTAAAATGCGCAGGGGTTTTGAATATCCAGTTCTATTATAGTGGTCGTAACACATACCCCATACCTACAAACTAAAAATTTGTGAATGTGGTTTTTCAATACCTATCAAAATACTTAACTCATTCACAATCACAAAATTTCAGGACTGTGTGAAGTTAGAAATCTTAATGGGGTTATAAACCTGTACGGGGCTAGGAGAAATTATTTGAAATTTTTAAGTCAGTTTGAAAAATGAGGCAGGAATAATAATTTATTTTAATTTGAATGTTATTTTCTGCTTTTTGATATTGTGTGGGTGCGAAATTTTGCAGTCGATTTTAAACAACTTGTTGAAGCAATTCAATTGAGTTCAGACATAAAAGACAGACTTATGAGATAAATTCAATCACGAGTGGAATTTTAGACTATTTAATAAAGTATATAAGGTAAAAAATCTGAAATTTGGAAGAATAACAAGAAATCAGTAAAAAAGTCAAGAAGTTGATATGAGAAAATAATACGTTCCCGACCTATTCCATAATCAATTCAGGTTGCAAACAAAATTTTTCAGTAAAAAAAAATATGTTGCCAACATCGGCGGAGATGGCAAAGTTTTGGCGAGAATTATTACATAGAGAAAAACGTTTCTTAGAGTTTGACACTCTTTTAGATCTTTTTCGGCCGAGTTATATGAAAAGGATGAATGAATCATTTATTTACTATGATGCCAAACTTGGAAATGGTCGCAAAATTGGAGAACGATAAAGGATGATATACTTTCTTTTGTTTTAGTAATTTTGTGACTGTTTGTATTTTTACTTTTCAAAATAACCAGAATTATTTATAATTTACATTATTTCCAAAATTTCCGATCTTGTTCATTGCGCAATAAAATAGAACTTTTGTGAAGTTTGCATTTTTTGATATTTTTTCCCCATTTTTGATTTTAAATGCTCAAATGATTGGCCTACAACATTGGAAACAGTCATGCAAAATGTGTGGGTTTGAAAATAATTCCTTCTGATGCTGATTTGTTTTGTGGCCACTCTAGTGTTAGTTCATTTGATTTTCATATAGATAGATAGATAAGGATGGATTTAGCGAGGGGCAATATATGAAAATATAAGTAGAAAAGTTGTTGGGTATAACCCTCAAAATGCAACCGTAGACACGTGTTTCGAGCTTAAGCTCTCATCAGTACGGTAAAATCATGTGCAAAGATGTACAACATTTGGATGTAAAAATAGAAACAAAGGAATTCAACAACAGGAAGCCAACCACACATTTGTGGCATCGGTTAGAAGACCTTGTACTCACAAGGCAACAACTAACGTCACCACGTAGGCAGCTATAGCTGCCAGCGTGACAATCCTACCTAGGAAAATACAAATAAGGAAGGAACATTTTGAGGGTTATACCCAATAACTTTTCTACTGATAGATAGATATATATATATATAGAAATTATTAATCCCTTCCGCTACTGGTTATGTAGATGGGACAAGTCACAGTTTTATGTATATCGATACAGATACAGTAACAATAAAGTAATTATAAGCTTTACAGGCACTTTGATATATACATACTTACAAATCTAAAGTATAGATAAAATATTATGATGACACAGGTCATTTAAGAATAGAATAAATTATGTTGACAGGTAGTCATCATGTAGGTATGTACTCATCCTTGATGACCATTATTTTTTTTAACTTTACATTTATATTTTAAGTCAAGGTTGTCCTTCATTCCCCATGTTTGTATTTTTGCAGTTTGTTTGAATTGTATTGATCACACGAGTAGGATATACGAATGAAACAGGATTTGATCAAACCCCTGGCAAATTATAAACACTATTCCAGTTCATATTTATTTAATTTATTTGTTGAAATATCCGACGGAAGGTCAATTTCAATTTTTTGAGATCTGCATGCAAAATAGGAATTCATATGGACAACTATAACTATGATTATCCAGCTCTACATTCTTTGTTAAAAATAACTACTCTTGAGAGCAGGAGAATTGAAACCGACTTATGTTATTTGTTCAAAGCTGGTGAAGATTTTTCCCCAGATCTCCTGTCTCATGTTGAGTTCAAATTTAATACTTCTGGTACTAGATCGAATGATACCTATCACATCAAACATCATTACCGAAAGGAATGCTAATGATTTAAATTTGAACTACTTCGGCATACCCTTTTCTATTTTCAGACGTGACCAAAAAAATAGAAACTTAAAATAAAAAAGTCAAACACTGGTTGAATAAATGTGATTCCATTCTTATATTATCAATGACTATAAATGTTTTTTTTGTAGTGAATGTATATTTTGTAGGTAATTTTAAATTTTCAATTTGTGCAATACTGTCATGGACGTTTCCGTAAATAAATAAATAAGTAATTTCTTTCCTTACGTTTGGCAACCTTGCGTACTCAGCCGATGACGCTGATGCGGTTCGAGTTTGGATAAAATTAACCAATCTAAATCACCTGGTCAAGAATATCACTATAACACATTATTACACCTTGGCTCATCGCTGTAGTTACATAGCCGTCGGCTAGTCTACCATACGATTTGGTGTTTTTAGGACAACGCCAACGGTCGAATAAATCTGCTAATGTGTTAGTTATAGCTATTATTAACTTTTTGAATGAAAATTCTCACAAGCTAACAGTTCTCACGTGGATATCTGTGAATATACTAGGATGGGGGCGGAATTTGAATGAGGGGTTTACAAGAATGAACTAAATGTTGATACGTTTACTACCTTAGAAAATTCATATTATAACAGTGTAATTTGAAAGTAACGCAGTGTATTCCAGAAAAATGTCTGAGATAAACAGCAAAGTGAATAAATGGAACAGGTAACAATCTTTTTATAGGTAACGTTTCGGAAAGTATATCTGTTCGCTTATGAAAATGAGTAGTCTAATATAATTTACTGACATTGTAAATCCCTACAGTAGTAAATCCCTACAAAATGCAAAATTTTCGAAAAATATACTTTCACCTTGCTGTCACGAAAACTGGAAACACCACAAAAGCTTGTTTGACTAGTGTTTTGTATTGCACAGTTTGAGTGACAGGCAAGGTGACATTTTGACTATTTCACGCACTTGTCAAATGAACCAATCAGTAGCTCTAGTCAAGGTCCGATTATCAGGGAGAATACCCATAAATGCTTTAAAAAGAACCGATAAGTCTAAACAAAACGTGTTTTTTTAAACTGCAAGAGTTTTTTTTCGTTTTTCCAAAGCATACATTTTGTGAAACAACGTAAAAATAACCAAGTGCATTTTTTTTAAATACGAATGATAATATATTTTTTCGAGATATGAAAAAAATTCAAGGCAACTGTTTGAGGACGAAAAACTGTTTACATAAATTTTTTTCATTGGTAAATGGGAAATAAATAATCAAAAATCCGGAAAAATGGGGAATAATTAATAAAAAATTTGGGGGTGCAGACAACCGGAAAATTTTGGGAAGGGAGGGTTGAATAATCAAAAATCTGGGCGTGAGTCGATAGGTAAATTTTGGGGTGAGGAAGAAGGAGCAGCGGTAGGAAAATAATAAAAAATATGGCAGCGAAGAGCCCGGAAATTTTTGATGAGGGGGTAGGGGGAAATCAAAATTAAATAAAACCTTCCACATCTGTTTTTTTTTTCGAAATATGAAAGAAAAATCATGGAAACTTTTTGTAGATCTGTTTGAGTACGATAAAATTGTTCACATAACATTTTTTCGATAGAAAATGGGGAGTAACCAATCAAAAATCAGGGCGCTTCGCGCATGGAAAAATCTTTGGGAAGGTGGAAAGATGGAAAATGGGGGACATAATTCAAAAATCTAGGGGCGCGAGGAACCCGGAAAATTTTGGGGAGTGAGGCGTAAATAATCAAAAATCTGGGTGCGAATCTCCCGGAAAATTTTGTGGAGGGGGAAAGGATGGGCAGGAAGAAAATAATCAAAACTATGACAGCAAAGAGTCTGTAAAATTTTAAGGTGGGTGAGAATGGAGTGGTAAATAATCAAAAATCAATAATAATGTTTAAACCCCAATATTTTTTTTCGAAATATGAAAAAAATTCATGGAAACTTTTTGTAGATCTGTTTGAGGTAGGGGAAAGGAGTAGGTGGAGGGAAAATAATAAAAAAACTGGGCGCGAAGAACTTGGAAAATTTTGGGGAGCGGGCTGGGAAAAAATGGGGGGTAAATAATCAAATATCAATAAAACATACGAAAATGGGGAGTATATAACTGAAAATCCAGGCGTTTTGCGCACGGAAAAATTTCGATAGAGAAAATGGGGATGAATAATCAAAAATCTATGCGCGAAGAACCCGGAAAATTTTGGTGAGGGGTGAAGGGGGGAAATGATAAAAAATATGTGCGTATAGCTCCCGGAAAAATTGGAGGATAGGGAAAATGGGGGGAGCATAATCAGAAATCCTGGCACGAAGAGGGTTTTAGGGATTTAGCGACTGTTAGCTCATTTGTTTATGAAGTAATAAAGAAACTTCAGCTGAACAGAACAACTATTTGAGGATTGTAGAACTGGTTCATATTATTTTTTTATATTTTGTTTCGTTATCGAGTTTTTGATGATTTTAGAGAAAAATTATAAATTGTATATATTTTTTTTTAATTGTTCAACATATTTACTCTTTTTTATTAAATTGGAGAAAAACGGGTACGAAATATCGATGTGGCTTGTAAAAATATATATGAAGCAACTTTAAGCTATCCATTTTTCCATTAGTACGGTCGAAATCTCCAATTTCCATTTTTTCATATTTTCCGGACTATTGATTTTACAAGAAACATTTATGAAATTTTTTTGTGGATTTTCGGTCAAAAAGGATTTTTATTTTCCAAAATGCAGTGTATATTTCCTTTGAAAACAGAAGCAAGTATTGGCAAAAAACTGTCAATTTTAGAAATGAAATCAGTCTCAATATATTCATTTGGTACTCCAATCCTTTCTGAGTTCACCGATTAAATTAGAGATTTCCATGCAACTGTAGCCGTTTCTCATAGCAATTTTAAATAAAAACAGTCATTGAACGCCCACCTTAATTTCAACGTTTGTAGCAATGCTCTAGAGAATTATCATCCCGGAATGCACCTCATTCGACAACAAAGCAAACGCAGATGAAATTAAAAGAAGTTACATTACTCCGTTTGTTGTATATTGGGAGCGATGAGCATAAAATGTCGTCGCCAAGAAGTTCCGTCGACCACACGCACTTACGAAGGAAAATAGCCGGGCCATGTTTCTTCGGGCCTAACAACGATGTTGCCTGTCCAAACAAAGTAATGTCATACGCCGAGTACTCACGAGATCCGACAGACATTCTGTTCCTTTCCGAAATAAATCAGGATCGAATTTCAAGCCATTAGACTTTTTACAATTTTATTTACGAATCTCGCTATCGAGACAGAATCAGGATAAGGACGAGATGAAAACGTAAAATTGAAGTAAACTTCTCGACGATTGCGATGCATCACTGAAACGTCAATACGATAAAATGATGGATGCATTGTTTTTAGTTAATTAGGCATGGCTACACTGATGATCTGATTGTATTTTTGGATTCATTTCGAACTGTTACTTGTATGTGAGTATTGGCGAATATCTGCATTCGTTTTTTGAAATACAATAGTTATTTATGATACAAGTTCGTAAAGTGGGACTTTTTTGTATGAGCGTGAAGTTTGTTGAATGAGGCGAAGCCGAGTTAGTCCGGGAGCGAGGGGGGTTGAGTATCCACTTTTAGGTCCTCGAGGTAACTTGATGTTATAATACGTATTTTGGGTCGCTGATTCCGAATTTCGAGGTTACCAGGCTCAATTCCGGTCCCATTTTGAACTATGGCCCATTTACTGACAATGTTCTTGTAGAAAAACTATTTCTGAAAAAATTTTGTTTTATAACAATTTCTCATTCAGTTGATATTTAGACCGTAAAACGTTAAAAATGAAGTATGTATGAGCTGGAACTGTACCTACTTTATGAAATCAGAGATAAAAGATATATTCATTGGCTGGTAATAATACACATTATTCGTATACGTATGAAAACTTTATTCAGTTAAAATTGTTTAATCAAATGGATTGATGCAAGTATTTGTTAATTTGCATGCACAAAATGAAATGCACGATACCCCAGACAATCTACAACTGCATTGTTTTGTGGAGCATTTTTTACAATTACATTTAGGAGGTAATTCCTCAATCGACGGGTATAATACATGTATTCCTACTGGAATTAAACAATTCTCTTCTATGAAGTAACCAAATTTCAAAGGATCTAATTTCAAATAATTTGAATTCAACAAATTGATTTGTTGATGTGTAATAAAGATAGCTCTCAAAATATGCAATCGTATAGACTGGCTTGTACGTGGAAGTTCAGCAACTGAAATTGAATTGGCAAAATGGTACACGCAATATCTTAGGATATCGAAAGTTATAGAGACATTGTTCTTTTTGATAACTTGCACTAAGTATTGTTCAGCCTTGTCTACAGCAGCATTAACCTCTGTATCGGATACACCTAAAAAATTAATTTTTGAAAAGATTATCAGATACCAGTGATTTTGGTAATCTAGTATATATAATACCTAGAGCAAAAGTCGTGAGATGAATGTCAGGACTCGCTTGCAGAGGCTCCATGTTTCGTTCCAACTTTACTAGTGTAGTCTGCACCTGTTAGATGGTGTAAAGCGGGGAGTACTGAACACAGTGAATATCCAATTTTTTCTTCACCACAACCGATGTGATCGTTACTAGTAACTGTGCTTCTACAATCTCTATTGTATTTTTGTTCGTAAGCTCTCAAACAATTACTGTGATAATATACATCTGCAGCGAAAACATCTTTAGGATTCTGTAAATGACTGAAATACTTCATCTTGATACAATCTTGTGATTTTGAGAAACCGTTCAGCCCGTATCATTTCACATATTCTCAAAACCTGTTTACTTTTGTCACAGAAATACATACCGCAAATGACACAAATTTGCTACTGACTAGCATTTTTCTCAGTTGTGTGTAATGTTGCCCTCGTAAATCTTGAATAATTTTGATTTGCACTTGTTGATTAGCATTGTCGTTTAACTCCCTTTGTTCACTGCTCTTGTTCGAAAGCTTATTAACTTTATTTGAATTCGTATAAGTTTTGTAACATTCATTTGTCGTGTGATATTTGAAAAGATCATCCTTTTGTAACCCACTCAGTCTTTCAAACACAATGTCTTTTCTTATATCAGCAGCCCACCGAATTCTCTCGCTGCCATTATGTGTACTCGTCAGTTTTCCATCTTTTGAACAAATTACGCACACATTGTCAGACATTTTGTCTTTATAAATACTTTACCGTTCTAACCAAATAAAACATCGTAACTGATAGAATCGTAACGTTCAAGTGCCGCTCGTCTCTGCAAGGCCTGACATGTCCGAGCGCCGATGCTTACAAGTTCAAGCAAGAAAATTCGACAGGAAACTTGAGAATCAGAATCGTGTTGAATCTTTCATTTAAGAATTGTATATACAGAATAAAAAATGTAAATTTCTATTATAAATTCATTCAAACGATAAAAATGAGTTTCCATTGTCATCTAACGTGAATCATATGATAATACGCATACCAACTTCAATTTTAACTCATTTGTTCGTTTTACGGCCTAAATATCAACTAAATGAGAAATTGTTATTGGACAAAAATTGTTCGGAAATAGTTTTTCTATAAGAACATTGTCAGTTACAGGGAGGAAAATGAAATTTTCAGGTGAATAGTTCGAAATTCGCGTTTTTTAGCCTAAAATGGGCCATAGTTCAAAATGGGACCTGAATTGGGCCTGGTAACCTCGAAATTCGAAATCAGCGACCCAAAATACGTATTATAACATCAAGTTACCTCGTGGACCTAAAAATGGATACTCAACCCCCCCCTCGCGACCGGACTAAGTTCAACAAACTCGCGAGTACAAAAAAGCCCTTTACGAAAGTTTTTTCTTCGACAGTTATTATATTGCCAAATTATAGCAATTATATCATTAATTTTAATGTTTAATGATATGAATTGTCGTCGTATTATCAGTAGTAATACCACAAGTGATTGAATTTTCGCGATAGGTAAGTCTGTCGATTCATTTCTGAACGAAACTGAATTGCTTTCTCGATACAATTCAGTTGAGTTCAGAAATAAAGGACAGACTTATGAGATAAATTCAATCACGAGTGGAATTTTATCAGACTATTTCACGAAGCATTAAAAGTATTACTATAAACATGAACAATCAATTCATCATAACCATAATCAATCAACTATAATCACAAAAAATGTATTATAACTATCAATAATTTATTATATAGTTACGATGCGACTCATTTTGACGTTTTCGCCTACAATTATGATCTGTCAAAATGTCAAACTTTGCTTTATCATCTATGGTTACATTCTTGATAACACCAACACTATTCAGAATTGACAGACAGCTGGTGTTTTCGCGATAATACAAGTTGTCTTTGATTTGTGATTGGTCAGATTACGTGAATATCTTGATAAAGACTTTCGAGATATATTTGACGCAAAATAATGTATTTTTCAAAAATGCATAAATTTATGAACAGTGTGTAAAAAATTAGTTAGGTCATCCGCAAAAAATATATAAAGAAAGGTGCCCAGAATTGATCCTTGTGGAACTCCATGGAGTTTAATTAGAGAACTACTGTTTCGTTGAGTCTTACCACCTGCTTGTGATTATTCAAATAAGACATCGGTAGTTGCAATGGAAGACCTCTTACACCACATCTTCATAACTTAGAAACCAACAACCAATGGTCTACACAGTCGAAAGCTCGCGGAAAATCACGTATTTGTTGCTGTCCAGACACATAGAGCAGACTCGGTGCTCTTGTTTCTGGTAAAACCATGCTGAGATTTATTTATTTATTTATTGAGAAAATACATCCAACAGGTCATAAGACCCAATTACAGGAGTATATAATAGAAAATGAAAAGCTTATATTAATCATGAAAAATAAAACAAAATCTATATTATCATAACATACCACGTAACATTGTAACTTGTTAGCATCAGTCTAAATCAGTCAAGTAGTGCATTATATAGTGCTTTCCTAAACTGAGATACAGGTAAAAAGAATATATCAATATGTTGTAAACTATTGTAGCTTCTACACATAGAAGTCAAAGGACAGTGAAAGTGGTGTTGAGAGTTAGGCACGTCGATGTGAAATGTTATTTGTGATCTGGAAGTTATACCGGGATCATTAAAATTCAAAGATGAAAGTTGGGTAGATGAATCAATTTGATTATGTATGATTTTGTATATGAAAATCAAGTCGTTAATTTGACGGCGTTTTTTAAGTGATGTGTATTTGAACTCTTCCAGGAGTAATTCATAGCTATGCCCTCTTATGGGGTATGAACCATGCTTTTTTAAGTAAAGAAATTTCAAAAACTTTGTCTGAACAGCTTCAATACAGTATATATATTTTCCTTGGCAAGGATTCCATATGGAGCTACAGTATTCCAGTTTGCTTCTAACCAAAGAGTAATAAATGGAGCTAATTGCCTCTATTGAAGAAAACTCTTTGCTATTACGCATCACAAATCCTAGAACTTTCATTGCACTGGATGTTATTTGTTCGATATGAGAAGAGAACGTTAGTTTTTCATCAAAAATTACTCCCAGATCTCTCGATTCGGTCATTCTTGCCAATAATATATTATCCAATTTATAGTTATACATTTGAAAAGAAGGTTTCCTTGCAAAGGTCATTATTTTACATTTACCAATGTTTAATGATAGTTCATTTTTCTGACACCAATCATGTAACTCAATGATATCGTTTTGTAATAAGATACAATCAGTGTGATCCTCAATCTCTCTGAAAATCTTCATATCATCGGCGAAAAGTAGTTTTTTAGACTTGATACTTTTAGAAATATCATTGACGAATAGAAGGAATTATAGTGGACCCAAGTTTGAACCTTGGGGAACCCCTGAAGTTACAGTAAATGTAAACGATTTAATTCCTTCATATTCTACAAATAGTTTTCTTTCACTAAGATATGATTCAAGGAGATATTGGAGGCACCTCGAAATGCCAAAGCTTGATAATTTCTTGAGCAATTGGTGATGTGAAACCCGATCAAATGCTTTGCTGAAGTCCGTATACACCACATCAACTTGC
The DNA here is from genome assembly GCA_944452925.2 of Chrysolina oricalcia. NCBI lineage: Eukaryota > Metazoa > Arthropoda > Insecta > Coleoptera > Chrysomelidae > Chrysolina > Chrysolina oricalcia. Next base: position 47,211,489 of record OX101824.2, read on the forward strand.
TTACGTTGGTCCAGTTTGTCGGAAACATATTGTGTAAAAATACAAAGATTTCATGCAGTGCCACGACACCTCAGAAAGCCATGTTGGAATTCAGAAATTGTGTTACGTACGTGCTTATAGATGAGGACCGATAAAATTATTTCAACCAATTTTGAGAACACTGATATTATGGCAATCGGTCTATAATTTACAATTTCCGAATTCCTGCCCTCGACAGTTTCCATATATTCGGAAAGTAACAATTTTTCAGCATGAGATTGTAAATGATACAAAGAGGCTTGGCAAAAAGAGCGATATGAGTCTTCACAAGTTTGACTGGAATGCCATCTGGTCCAATCGTCAATTTATTTTTCAATTTATTGGATGCCGAAATGATGTCATTCTCCGAGATTTCACGAAGATGTAAATAATCACTGGTGTTGAGAAGTTCATCGTTACTTGAGTTAGTATTTGTAAAATTATTATTAGAAATATATACGCTTTGGAAGTTCGCTGCGAATGCATTAACAATGGCGTCAGGCGAGGACAATGTTTGATCGTTGTAGTACATATGTCCTGGAATTCGCGATTTATCCTTCTTTGAGTTCACATAGCTCCAAAAACCAGTGGGGTCTTTTTTCAAGTTTTGTTCGGATTTCGTAATGAAAGCTTTATATGCCATATCGATATCACGTTTAACTGAATACCTCAACTCTCCGAACTTCTCACGATAAAAAAGTAGTTTATGTTGTCTATACATTTTCAGGTAGTAATTTTTGATGGTGAGAGTAGCTAAAAAAGTTAGTCAACTGAATCTTCGTACTCATTTCAAACAGTTTCGAGATACTTGACAGAATGCTTATCGATCTAAAGCAAGGTCACCTTTTTTGTGAATGGGTGATACCCGAGCATACTTCAACTTCTCTGGAAATACCCCTTTTTGTGCTGACAAATTCGTTAAAAATACCAATAACTCTTATACATACAACACAATTTATTTTAAAAGAATATTGAATCCAGTAGGCAATTTTTAGTTATGGGAGACAAATAGACAGTGTTAGGATTCATCAGAATATTTGACTCAAGGTTGTGACTATCCTAGACTCTGTTGTCAACACGCACCTTGGTAAAAATATGATACAACTCATTTGCTATATCATATTCATCAACCGACTATGCCTTCATATGAAAGACAGTTCATAGTTATATTCTGTTATGCTTTCGACTCGCAACTGTCATTTATTAATTTGTTATAAACATTTAAAAAAGAATAAACGTATTTTATTATTGTTTTGCTTAAAACATGAAAACTAATATAGTGTAGAATATTTAAACAAATTCACTCTAAAACAATTTATTGACGTAATACAATGCCTCAATAACTTCAACACAATACTCTAATTTATATAACAATCACTGGAATATTTATGTTCGACTTCCGATTCACTGACTGTCCCAACTCTGCTGCGTGATTCTATTTATATTCACCGTTCACTTCTCCGAATGCTCTTGAATTTTCGGCAAGCCTTCGAATCGTCCAGATTCTTCTCGGTGTATAGCGCCTCGAAAGTCATTCGCGGTCACGCACGGTCTACGTGAGCGTTCAGGCCCGGCATCGCCCGCAGCTTTGCCACAATAGCTATCTGGCTGCTTCAATGAAAAGAAATGTAGATAATTGAAATACGAACAAAGTGGGATGTTTTACGAACCGATCAGACCATGACGGAAAAATTCATAACTCCGCCATCTTTCAAGGAGTAGGATTGGTCTTTCTCATGAGAGTACTGAATCATGTGTGCACAAAGCAGGCGCTGTCGGGTAGTTACTTTTAGGCCAATAAACAGAGCAATTTTTCTCATAAGAGTTCAACTTAAATTGCTCCGCCGATTTCTTTTTTGCAATTCGGTCGTCACGGAGGGTTGAATAATTAGCAATAAAGTTATCACCCCCTGGGGGTGTGCAATCCCCCCAAAATCGTAAAAACTTTTTTCTGTAAGGTATTTTCTTGATATTTCAGCTCTGGCCAATAAATATGAGTGAAACTCGGTATTAACAATGGGGGCGAATTATTTTCAACAATTAAACCCCCTCCTGGGGCATCAACCCCTTCCCGAAATCGTGTTTTTTGGGGTATTTCCTATGAATATGTAAAATTGTCAGTCCTGAGTAATGAAAATGAGCAAAAATTTGTAAAAATAATAGGCATACATTCAGGGTCGGACTGGACAGGGCGGCAGTTGCCGCCCGGGCCAACCTTAGAAAATGTGGGGGCCAAATACAAAAACAAATGCCACTATTAAGGATGAGGAATTGCACCCATTGCAATGGAGGGACATTTCGACTTTTATAAGAAGGTCGAAGAGGTTCGAGCAGGGTTTGCAAAAATGGTCGACTGGGGCCTAGTCGCTGACGTTTGCGCCCCCCACCCATTACCATTACCATGGGACGGAAAATTTATGTTCCTGTACTTTTTATGTACCATAACAAAACGCCTAGAAGCAAACTTTTCTTGCAGTGTTCAATATATATTTTACATTTATTAAAATTAGTTCTTTTCTGTTCCTACTTTCTATTTATCGCTTTTAATTTTATATTATGAATATTTACATTTTGTTTGGAATCCTGAAAAGCTTTTACTTTTGTGTTAATTTAATTACCTTCTAATATATTTTGTTTGTAATTTTACTTTTTAATTTAAAAATGTATATTTGTAATTTAGTAGTTTTATTAATAAAAGTTGGAAAATGATGGAGGTCCAAAACTTATTATAAATAACATTTTTTTTAATGGGGAAGTGGTGGACCAAATAATTACACTGCGTCGTGGGCCAAATATTTCCAGTCCGACTCTGCATACATTATTAGAAACGATTTTCCCGCCGCGCATTCGGGGCATATCCCCCGCATCGCGGAAACATTGGGGTAAGAGAGAAGGGGGAGAATATTTGAAAAAACTCTCAAACTACTACTCTTAGATATAAATGTGGGTGAATAATCGTTGAGAACTGTCGTTACTGAGATTTAGAAGTATTGTAGTGAAAATCATTAGCAAATTCGAGAGAAGATCAACTTATTGTATAAATCAAACGCGGACCGGAGTGTTTTTCAATGATATCGGGAAAGGGTGTGGAGAAATGAATCCACAAGTAATCACCATCAAGAAATGTATAGGAAAATATATCTATCCACTCATACAACTCATCATCTACTTCATCTTCAGACTCCTCGTCTTCATCTTCACAATCCGGAACAATCACTGCCAAGTTTCTACAGATATGTGTGGTCCATTTATTACAAACATTGGTACATTATAGACCACTTTTTTGCACGTGCAGGAGTCTCTGATGCTGCCAGTCATGGAGTTACAAAAACCCATTTTTAAAATTGAATCCGGCTTTTCTTGTCCTTTCGATTGGTTTCAAAGTGGTACTCTTTTCCCAGTCCCAATTTTCAGGATGTATCTCATATTTTGGAAATGTAAGTCATATCTGACATTGCGATATTTTGAAACAGAGCTGAGTTGAACATGAAACAAATATTTCAAAAATAAACTCACCATTTTCAATTAATAACAGTTACAAAGCACTAAGAGATGTTTCCTCGTCTAAGATTATCGATGTTATCCCAGTATCCAGTGTTTTTCTCACAGAAACTTTTATATTATCATAGAGCAACGTTGACTGCTGCCCACTGCGCACCGACAGAACTGCGCCGAGGTATACTATACGGCGGCGCGCTAGCTGCCGCATTGACAGGGTCCCAAGCCGATATTGTTCAGGTTTTAGAATCTCAATGAATTTAAAGCAGGGACACTTCGGGACAGTTTCCTTTGGTGCACTGTCTTCCTCGGTCTCGAGTCCCCATATTCCATCAAGGACTGATTTTATTTTTCTTTCCATAGAAATGCGATCAAATGCCGAGTAACCTCTATTTTAAGTACATAAAAGATTGACTGGATTGCATTTAAAATTTGTACAAGTAACCAAATTTGTGTCAATATTTTCAATAAGAGCAGGGCATTTTCTGTAAACTGGATTTTCATTCATGTTGATACGTGCTTTTATCTCTGAGTTATTAGCATTTGAATTTATAAACTCTCTCAAGATTTTGTAACCTAAAATATGCGAAGAATTGAAAACACTCGTATTTAAAACCAACATCATTTGGACCGGTTAAACGTTATGCAATTTGACAAGTATTCCTCAACTGTTCATATTATTATAGATATTATTTCAGTAATCACAAGCATTATTTCACGAAGTCAGGAACTTTAATATTACAAGATTTTCAATTGCAATTTTGCTGCTGGCAACTACGCGCATAAATATAAATAATATCAGAATACGTGGCTAATGACCATAGCAGTCGATGCCAAAACACCAAGGAAAAAAAAATATCAGAATACGAAGCTGCGATCTTTATCTTCAAAATGACGTAAGATTTATCCGAATTGAACATTTATGTGAGGAGTTATAGAACTTTACTTCACGCGCTGGTTGAAAAAATGCACGTTGGCGGGAGCCGGCGCAACACCTGCCCCATTGCGAAAGCATATAACTTCAACAATTTTTTTCAAGAATACCGTGCGATTTCTCAAAATTTTGGTGGGGTAGTTTTTTTGTAAAAATTTGTGCTCTTTCTGAATATCTTTGATTTGAAGTAAATTTTTTGAGATATTTCGAAATTTGCTTAAAAATTAATTTCAAAGCGTTTTTTGGGGGGGTTCCACCCCCCCTGAAGGTGATAATTTTTCTCAGAAGTAATGTGCACACTGTGTTCTACAATAAAAAAAAAATTATCGGTGGAGCAGTTTAAGTTGAGGTTGATAGCCCTGTTGATTGGCCTATTTTGGCACAATCGCAACTTATTTATTTTTTGTACTATCTTGCATCGTGCCTGGATGCTCTAGTGATAGTGATTTCAATTTCTTAAACAGATTATGAAAGTAGAAGTGTAGTACTACGAAATGTTTATTCTTATTTTGCGCTAGAATGGTGCGAAATGGGTGGAAAATGCATGCAAATGCATACAGTATGCAACTGTACAATCTTAAATTCACTATGTGAATGTTGGTACGATGTTTAAACATTCAGTGTAGGAAAATAGAGCAAATTCTATAAATTCTAAAATTTTCGATATCTTCAATACAGTTGAAGATTTATCAAACATAAAGGCAATTGGGGAACCACAAAAATGAGTCGATTTTTAGAACATACTCAGCATCCATGAAAGAGTTCATTTTGGCCGACCACACGCAAGACGAAAAATGGCCAGGTCTTTTTATTCGAACCTGAAAACTATGTCGCCTGTCCACAAAAAGCCATGTCGAACGTTGAGTACAAACAAGTTTCCAAACAAATAAATCAGGATCGAATTTCAAGTCATTAGACTTTTTACGATTTCATTTACGGATTTGTTATCGCATCTTGGATCTGACGGAAAAATAAATTCTGGCAAGTTCTCCTAATTATTTTTCCAATACTTTTTAGACCTCGGGTGTCGTTGGGAACTAATTGGAACTAATGTGAATTGAAAAAGTATTTGATGAGGATAAAATATTTTCTCGATCTACTAAATCGAACGAAAGTTTGATGAAAGCCATTCAAAAATGGCTACCCACTAAACATGTAATGTTACAAAATATTGCCACAATATTACGTATGGCTTGCCATCGTAAAATTAAAATATAATATTGCATAAAGCTCAATGCTATATTTAAGTTTTTAACATAACATAATAAACTATAGACAAGTTGTTTGTAAGTTATAAAGCAAGCTATTGATTGAGTTTCAAGTGCAATGTTACATGATCCATAAAAGTTCATTGTAAATGCAACAATACAGAAACTATCTACGAACAATGTCAGTGCAAGTTACATTTGGAACAATCGAACAAGTTCAAATCGCAATGTTGCACTGAGTTTGAAATTCCATGATATTTACAACCATACATAAGCTAACTACAAACAATATTGACAGTATTTAGAAAACACAATACACTTTCAATTTTCGATTGCATCATCGCAGAAATATACAAAATGATACGCTAGGACAATTTTAAATGGTAAGTATAAAGAAACTTGAAATAATATTTCATTTATCAGGAATCCAACCAGTTTTGAATTTCCCGGTCTTGATGAGATGCCACCTAACGGGGGACCCAGTAACCCAGATCCCAGACAAGCACGCGCCTCGCGCCATTTTGATATTGTAAATTATATTGTTGTTGTGTGTCGTGCCTTTGCGTTAATTTCTGCGTTTATTAGGGGAATGTTTTTTTCTCCTTATATTGCGAATAAATCTGGTAATAGTCAATTTGAAAGGTACTTTTACATTTGTAAATGATGTGGAATACTTTTACATCTCGATTTTAGTTGCAGGTTTTTTAAAATATATTGGTGGCTTGAATGAAAAGTTTTGTGTTGGCACAAGTCATGAACGATTTTTCACAAATCATTGTGCCATGTTTTGCAATTGGATCAACAAAAAAGACAATTTCAGAATCAAAGAATTGAAATCTAAACAAATTTAAAAATTTCAGTTCAATTTGAATATGAAGCAAATATGTAAGCACAATAGTATCATAATCAAGGACAAGTTCAATTATACATTCTATATTGAAATAAGACCATAATTGTTGAGTTGACTAATTATATATTTATTTATAATATTTTTGTTCCAGATGCAGTGAGAAATTCATCTCCATGCGTCATCAGAGATGATGCATTTCAAATAAATGTGATTGCTTGGCTACAATTCGCAAAAACACGTTACTTGTAGGGTTAGGTAGTAGATCGAGATGTCGATATTTAAGCTACACATTCAATTCAATGATTATTTTGTTTCAGGTACCTGATAAAGCCAAACAAATTTTTATTTTAAATATGACATTTCAATATGAGTACTTATTTGTTTTTTTGTGATATTTTAATTAAAGGTTTCAATATCAAATTTTCGTCTTTTTGATTTCCAAGATTTAAATGGACATTCAAATTAATAGGTATCATTTCAGAAGATTTTTTGGGTTGTCACTGCTTGTTTACTAGAAAATGATGAATCTGATTTCCATAGAGGACACATCAATACTGAATGATCTGTCTCCCATGAAGATTGTATTCATTTTCTATCAATATTAGTAGCAAGTAGTGAAAATCCAAAAATTCTTCAGTAGCGAAGAAACCTACTGGAACGTAATTTATGAAATCTTACTGTTATGTTATGGAAAGGAATAGACAAGATTGGTGGTAAGTTGCTGCTATATAAAAATATTGAATATGTTATTTTCCACTAATTTATATTCTATGTTGCGGTAACCTTACTGCAATTACTAATTATGAAAGATTACATCCATCAATCCATTTCAGTAGTTGCTGCAACATTGTCATAAGACGTCATTTTCAATATCACATTTGCAATTTTCCTGTATATTATATGCAATGTTGCAGAAACCTTGCTGGAATAATTGATAATGGCATATACCATTTGTAATATTGCTGAACGTCCGTTTCAGTAGTTGCTGAACCTTTGCAGTAAGGTAGCAGAAAACTCTGATGTAACATTACACATTACCATGAAAGGTTACTGAAATATTGAATGAATGTTACTTTGCTTAGTGGGTAACAACAAGAAAGGTGGTTGAATGTCTATACACATGATTCTTCTAACTTGGCATTTGAAATTTTTACTGAAAGTCTTTTTTATCATTCAGAAAACTGTTTTTCGTTTAAAAATAGCTATTTATGATACAATTTCGTAAAGTAGGACATTTTTGTATGAGCGTGAAGTTTGTTGTTCAAAAAACATGCGAGTACAAAAACGTCCTTTACGAAAGTGTTTCAACCAATCAATCAATCAAATATGCTTTATTGTCTAAAATGATTACATTTTGTCGACAAAGTCAAAATAGAAGTCCACACAACAATATATATACCTGCTGTAAAAATAAATTTTCGAATAAATAAAATAATAACACATTTACGTAATGACGTGTTGACCAACAATATATAGGTATTACATTTATAAAAAACAAGAAAAATATACCACAGTTCACTTCTCATGGAATGACTAGAACCTATAAGCAAAGTATTCCTCTAAGGTATAAAAACTTTTCCCTTTGAGAAGTTTCTTAACGTTATTTTTTAAGTGCTTCATATCATTTATACTTGTAATTTCCGTGGGTAAATAATTGTACACCTGCTTACTTCTGTAAATCAGAGATTCCCTTGTCAAGGATGAAGTATAGGAATTGGAGTATCAAGTTTTTTTTCCTGTCGAGTAGGCCTCTCTACATTGGGGATAAGGAAGTTATTTCTGTATTTATGCAATAAACAAGCCGTCTCTAGAATGAAGATTTCTATTAGTGTCAAAATTTTGTGTCCGGAGAAAATCGGGCGGGACGATTCTCGCATCTTGACTTTGAATATAAATCTCAGAGCTCGTTTCTGTAGCACGAATATACTTTGCAAAAGAGCTTTATTGCAATTCCCCCAGAATGGAATTCCATACCGTAGATGAGCTTCGATAAACGAGTAATAGGCAGTTAGTGAAGCTGACAGCCCAAGTTCACGGGAAATAACATTGACGACATAACAACCTGATGACAGTTTCTTTTTTAGAGCTGTTATATCAGACTCAAATTTCAAAGTACTGTCGATGTGTATGCCAGGAATTTTGTTTCAGGTTTACTCGTAATCAATTGAGATCCTAGAGTTACCTTATCTAATTCTAACTCCCACTTAAATGTTATCAGGTTTGTTTTCGAAGTGTTAATTGACATTATATTCGCATCACACCACATTTTAATTTTTCCTAAATCTGTTGAAATGGATTGGACCAGGGTAGCACGATCTACATTGTGCCAAGAAACAGTAGTGTCATCTGCAAACAGAGTAAATCTTCCAGATATATCCAGAAAAGCCATATCATTTACATAGAGCAAAAAGAGGATAGAGCCCAAGACCGACCCTTAAGGGACTCCTCGTACAATTGTTTTCTTCTCTGAACTATACGGACCTAATGATATTTTTTGATTTCGGCCTGTAAGGTACGAACTGAACCATTCCAAGGCATTTCCCCTGAAGCCATAATGAAAAAGTTTCTGCATTAGAATCTCATGACTCACACAATCAAAGGCTTTGGATAAGTCAAGGAAAACAGCTGCAGCCGCCTCCTTTTCATTGATGCTTATGTATATCTTGTCAAGGAAGTCGAAAATAGCATCGGTAGTGCTTTTTTATTTAGGAATCCATACTGTAAACCGTATCTCTCCAAAAAAAACCATTACTCTGTGTTTAACTAACTTTTCAGTGATTTTTGATAGCGTCGACAGTATTGAAATTGGTCTGAAGTTATTTGGATCATCAATTGCACCTCCTCCTTTGTAAAGTTTTTTCTTCGACAGTTATTATATTGCCAAATTGTAGCAATTATATTATTAATTTGAATGTTTAATGATATGAATTTTCGTCGTATTATCTAATAAAGACTTCCGAGTTATATTTGTCGCAAAATACTGTATTTCTCAAAAGTGCATAAATGTATGAAGAGTGTGTTAAAAATTACTTTTTCTACGCCCATGTAAATGACATATAACAATAACATTCACGTAATGAGATCTCATAACATACACGTGCGTTTTGAGAAGGAAACTTAAACTTCTTGATTTAATTAAATTACAATCAAATTTTGATTTACGTAAGACTTTATTTGGTCTATTTACACAAATTTAGTCAATTAAAAAACATAAAAACTTTTAGCATTAGCGAGACATATTTAGGATTGAAAGAGTGATGCCCCTAAATGTAGACAGCACGTTATGCAATTTCTTCAGAAATAGGACACGTTTTCTTAAGTAGCATGCTATGAAAAAAAATGTCATGTCATTTATATTGTCAATTTCTTGAACAAAATATAATTGTATCCGAACATTTTCTCAACTTTATCTACGAATATGTCTGATAGTAGTGAAAGTGATGAAATTATGAGCACTCTACCTCCTCCTCGGGGGCTCACACCTAGTGAGTACGGGAATTGACGATCCCGAGGTACCCTAGCTGGATACTCACCTTTCTTCAACTAGTCTTGGGGGGGTTCCCTTATCTTCTACCTTTACTGTCAGGCCTCACTTGGCCAACTCTTGTTCTTTTCCGATCCCGACGCTATTAGAGCATTCGAGGGCTAGGGATCTTTCATTTCTCCTGTCTATATCTGCGATGGAGTAAACCAGAAAAATCCGGAACCTAAGACGTTAGCTACCGTGTCGAGGGGTGCGTGACTACACGGACGTGGTCGCGAACGGTGCTTCCGGGATACCGGGCGACCTGCCGGAATATAAAGCCTTACCAGCGCAAGCGGGGCTCTGCGCCAGCGGACATGGATTTTCCCTAGCTACTCGTGGGATTAAAATGGATATGGAAAATAAACAAAATTTTACAGAAGAGATAGCAGACAAGAGAGACTCAAATATACCGAAACCGTTCCAAAAGCATTATAAAATAGAACACTCTCCAAAAAGAGTTCAAACTTTAAAGACGGGAGAGAGCTCCAACTCAATAACAGAAAATGATAAAAGAAAAAGAGAGGAGACCCCAGAGAAAAATGAGCAAGAAAAAGCAGAATTCTCACTGAAGGCGGAAAAAGAGTTCATGACACTCAAAGATATAGCCAAAATAATGGCAGAGGAGCTAGAAATGGTTAAAAAAGTTATCACGGAGATACCAAACACAAAAAAAAGAAATAGAGAAAGCCATCAACAGACCGGATGGCTTCGTAAACAGAATGCCCAAAGCGATAGCAGTAATGGCGGAGGTGATCGAAGAATTAAACGCGGAGGAGAGGGCAGAGAAAAGGCAAAAGCCCGAATGTGCACCACAGATACAGATTATCAAGGAAACAATGGAGATAGACACCCAAATAGTGGAAGATGCACCACAGATACAGACTATCAAGGAAACAATGGAGATAGGCACCCAAACACTGGACGATTAGGAGGAGAGAACTAATATGCTGAGCATAATAGAGAAAGAACTAGAGAAGGACCTGAACGAAGAAGAGATAGTAGAACTTATGGGGATGTAATGGCCAGAGGAAGCCTTTCAGAAATGTAAGAGAAGCACAGAGGTAGAACTGATAGAAGACGGAAGGGTGGTCGTAATTATTACGAAACAAGGAGACATGGATATGGACACAACTATAAAAAAAGTAGCGGAGAGGCACCAACAAATCGCAAAAATCCTAAGGCAGGGGGAACTTGAAGCAGGAAGTCTGGTTGGAGCAAAAACGGTTAACGAAATGATGAAAGAGCAAGGGGATTTCAATGAGACAGAAGAAAAATACACATACATTATCACCACAGCGGGGGCGAGAGAAGAAACAGACAGGGACATCAGAACGAACCTGAAGAAAGTCCTGGAGATGTCCAGAAGGAGCGGCACCAACGAAATAGTATGCGTAACTACAAAAGAGATGGATGATGAGAGCATTAGAAAGTTCTTAGAATATGAAGGTAGAAAACAGGAAGCGGATGTCGTGCTATATGGAGAAAACAACACAGGGTGGAAACAAACTAGGAAAAGACAGGACGAAGAGGTTTTTATACTGAAGCCAACAGGGCAAATGACATACGCCCAACTCTTAAAAAATATGAAGGAGAAAGTAGATACAGGAGATATAGTTATTGACCAAATCAATAAAACATATAACGGCAACGTACAGATCAAAATAAAAGGCAAAGAAGAGAAGAACAGAGCACTCTTCCGGGAAGCTATGACCAAAGAAATGAGCGGAGAGGCCGAGGTACATATGAGGCAGAATACTCAAACGTTTATGATACTGCACATAGACGTGACGGTATCGGAGGAAGAGATAGAAGATGTTCTGATGAAGGAAACAAATGCTACAAAGGAAGATGTGCAAATTAAATTATCGGCAAAAATTAATGATTGAGGAATCAAATACGCCTTCATCACAATCAGAGAAAACATGGCTAAAATACTGGAGAGGAAGACAAGGATAGGAAAGGGATGGATCAGGTGGCGCATCAGAAAAGTGGAGGAGGTTAGGAAATGTTATAAATGCCATAAAGTAGGACATATATCGAGAAACAGCAGCGAAAAAGAAGAAGAGTCATGATGCTACAAATGTGGCGAGACCGGACACGTTAAGAAAGAATGCCAAGGAGTGCAAAGGTGCTATAAGTGCGAAGCAGATGGACACAAAGCAGATTCGATGAAATGCCCAGAATCTAGAAAGCTACAGGAGACGCGGAAGAAGGAGAAGAAGGGTGGGGAAACGAGCTCGTAATATGGATGATCTTACTATATTACAGGGCAATTTAGACAGAGGCAGAGGAGCTACAGACCTGATGTACAAACATGTGGAAGAGAGAGGGGCGGATATAGTCATCATGGAACCCAACAGAAAAAAAGTCGTGAACAGTGATTGGATAGTGGATAGAAACATGGACGTGGCAATATACATACGTAATAAAAAAATTAACGCAACGAACGAAAGAAGTGGACCAGGCTTCGTCTGGATTGAAACCAAACGGTTTATAATCTACGGATGCTACATATCCCCAAATATCGATATAAACACTTTTAATGATTTTCTGAAAGAGCTAAGAGGAGATATGAAAAAACATAGAAAGGAGATAATAGTGGGAGGAGACTTCAACTCCAAATCATACATGTGGAACTCACCGGTGGAAGACAGGAGGAGCCAAATACTCTCCGAATGGCTTTGTGAGGAAGATCTCTTAGTGCACTATACGGGCAATGTGCCGACTTTCGTAAGGAAGGACAGTAAATCCTATATTGACCTGACTTTCAGCACCAACAAAATTGCAAAATTTGTGAGAGGGTGGAAGGTCATAGAAGAAGAGAGTCTGAGCTATCACTAACATATAGTCTACGAGATCATAAGGGAGCAGAGCAGAAACGATCAAGGGATACAAAGGATGGAGAATAGTAAAGGAAGACCTACAGAAAGTTTCCGAAGAAATTGGACGGTCTTTCGCTACGAAGAAAAGAGTGAAAGGTAATGGAACTCCCGTATACTGGTGGTCCGAAGAGGTTGCAGGAAAACGTAAGGCATGTGCTCAAGCTAGAAGGAAAGTGGTAAGGTCGAACAGAGGGAATGATGAACTACAGAAAAGACTGAGTCAAGAAGAATACAAACAAAGCAGAAATAATCTGAAGAAAACAATACTAGAAGCCAAACAGAAAGCGTGGAAAACACTGATAGGAGAAGTAGATGCGGATATCTGGGGAAAGGGCTACCAAATAGTAACCAACAAGGTCAGAGCCAGACAACCGAATGGACTTACCGAAGAAGAACAAATAGAACTTGCAAACACATTGTTTCCATCTCACCAGATAAAAAAATGGGACAGACTACCAACGACACAAGAGAAGATACCACGGCCAACGAAGACTGAAAGAGAAAAAAAGCCCCTGGTCCGGATGAACTCCCAGCCGAAGTCATCAAAGTAGTCGTTAAGGCACACCCGGAACAATGTCTGAGAATAATTAACCTCCTATTAGCAACAGGGCAATTCCCCTAAGAATGGAAGATAGCCAGACTAGTTCTTATTGAAATAGACAAGAATAAATCGTATCGTTTTGAGCGTACGAAAGCGATGAGAGAAGTGGCACATTGTATAGCATCCGTAGAAAAAAGTACTTTTTCTACTCCTATGTTAGTAAACATTGTTTTACAAACAGTTCACTCTATAAGTAAATCCATTCTTACGCACAACTGTGCGTAAAGAATAAAAACGCACAACTGTGCGTCATGATATGATGGCTAGTATAATAGGTAACAATCAAGTTGCCTCTTGAACCACTCAAATCGTGACATTTATCTGTCTTGCGTTTTAAATATTTGACAGTGACATTGTCACTTTTTGAGATTTGAAGTTCAAATCGATACTTCATAAATTATAATCCGATCTTTAATTTTATATCTACAAATATGAGCAACTCCGATAATGAAATGAGCGCAACGCCACCGCTGCTTCTGCTATGGAGAATATTCTGCCGCAAAAATCAAAGGATAGATATGAAAAAGCCTATCAAAAATTTATGGAATGGAGTATGGATAACCACGTGAGTACGTACTCCGAAAATGTATTGCTCGCCTATTTTAATATATTGACCAAAACATTTAAACCCTCCTCGCTCTGTTCATCATTTCTATGCTATATAGTACAAAATTGTATTTTCTTAGATTTAATTTGTTGTTGTTGGAAATTAAACCATAAACTGCGTTAGTTACCTTCATTTTTTTATTACTTAAAGCTTAATCAAACGCACCATCCAGTATATAAGAGTCGTAGAAAAAGTATAGTACGTATTACGTGTTGTAAAGCAATTACGCACTCATGTAATTACCGCACTCACCGCTACGCGGCTCGTGCGCAATTTTTCCATTCGTGCGTAATATGCTTTTTACAACACTTGATACGTAATATACTATTCCCCACATACACTATATTTTTCTTACAACTGCTCAACTACAATAACATTAAAGTATCCTATCTCTTGACAGATAAATAATTTTTCCCACAACTGCTATGAAAAGTAGCGTATTTCTCATAGCTTACCTAATTTCAAAACGATGTATTGCTCATACTGTGAGATATATTTTTTCTCACCGCACTTTGCCCACAATCAACAAAAATCTACAAAAACTAGTTCAAATCAAATCATATCAAATCGAATCGAATCGAATCGAATCGAATCGAATCGAATCGAATCGAATCGAATCGAATCGAATCGAATCGAATCGAATCGAATCGAATCGAATCGAATCGAATCGAATCGAATCGAATCGAATCGAATCGAATCGAATCGAATCGAATCGAATCGAATCGAATCGAATCGAATCGAATCGAATCGAATCGAATCGAATCGAATCGAATCGAATCGAATCGAATCGAATCGAATCGAATCGAATCGAATCGAATCGAATCGAATCGAATCGAATCGAATCGAATCGAATCGAATCGAATCGAATCGAATCGAATCGAATCGAATCGAATCGAATCGAATCGAATCGAATCGAATCGAATCGAATCGAATCGAATCGAATCGAATCGAATCGAATCGAATCGAATCGAATCGAATCGAATCGAATCGAATCGAATCGAATCGAATCGAATCGAATCGAATCGAATCGAATCGAATCGAATCGAATCGAATCGAATCGAATCGAATCGAATCGAATCGAATCGAATCGAATCGAATCGAATCGAATCGAATCGAATCGAATCGAATCGAATCGAATCGAATCGAATCGAATCGAATCGAATCGAATCGAATCGAATCGAATCGAATCGAATCGAATCGAATCGAATCGAATCGAATCGAATCGAATCGAATCGAATCGAATCGAATCGAATCGAATCGAATCGAATCGAATCGAATCGAATCGAATCGAATCGAATCGAATCGAATCGAATCGAATCGAATCGAATCGAATCGAATCGAATCGAATCGAATCGAATCGAATCGAATCGAATCGAATCGAATCGAATCGAATCGAATCGAATCGAATCGAATCGAATCGAATCGAATCGAATCGAATCGAATCGAATCGAATCGAATCGAATCGAATCGAATCGAATCGAATCGAATCGAATCGAATCGAATCGAATCGAATCGAATCGAATCGAATCGAATCGAATCGAATCAAATCAAATCAAATCAAATCAAATCAAATCAAATCAAATCAAACCAAATCAAATTAAATCAAATCAAATTTATTCATTTCATTCATTCATTCGGTTACATGATTTTCCCTGTAGTTTACGATTCTAATTGATTAATAAAGACAATTATCATGGAAAACATGTAGTTGACAATCTGAGGCCACCTAAGCTAGGTTGTGGCGTGGCCGTAACAGATTGATATTATTTATATTATATATTATAATGAAAACTAAAATAGGTCAACTGGTTAAATTCTACTGTCAACCCTACCAAATTTAGAACAGCATAGAATGAGAGAGAAGGGGAAGATGAAGAGGTAGAGAGAGAATGAGAGCAAGATATTTTTTAATCATTTTCATGTCCTTCAATTGGTCATAATGATTTCTGATGAAAACTATTATTGCTTTTTTTAATTTATTGTAACTACTAATATTCTTTATCTGAAGTGGTAGTTGATTGTATAATTTGGGTCCAAAGTAAGTAACAAATTTCTGATTATGACTCAACCTACACCGTGGTACTGTAATTACCTGGTTGGAATTCATTCGAGTATTATATTTATGCGAAATGATATTAACGGGGTTACTACAGATCCATAGTAGACATTGATTATGCATATAATTTTCTAACTTTGAACAAACCAGTTTGTTCGTATAATAACTCTGTAGAGTACCTTCTTTTCTTCTTCAAAATTATTTTAATCAGTGTGTTTTGTATAACGTCCAAATTATGTAGTGATGTTTTGAATAACCCACCCCATACAATAATACAATATCGAATTATCGACTCCACCAGTAACATGACATCTCTACTGAGGATACTTCTTAGTTGATAAAATTTACGGATTAGTTTACGAAGTCTTTTCACTGTGTAATTTATGTGATCATTCCAGCGTAAAAATTGGTCAATTATGATACCCAAATATCTGATACAGTTTGTTTTACTTATACGAGAACACAAACAATTTTGATTTTCTACACATGTAGGTTTGTGAATCATAATGAATAGAGAGTTGAAGTGATTACAGTACGTGAACCTTCCGTAGACGTTAACGTACGAAATATAATGTTTTCGTGTTGTTATGAATTGAGTTGAAGTTGAACGTATGTCAACCGTTAACCCTAACATGTTAATTTGTCTTTATTTTGCTTTTATGCTGTTTTCTCTGAACAACTGGATTAGAGTTCATCTTTCTTTGCGGATCTTAATAGGGATTTTGACCATATACCTCCCTTGCCAAATGCAAATCAAATTCTTCAGGAATTGGCTTTTCGAAATGTTCATTGTTTTAAATGAAGCGAAATACCGAACAAGATCATCAAAAATACATTAAAGAAATGATGATTGATGTAAAATTGTAAATAATGCTTTGTCACTTTTTGATGTTATGGCTTTAAAGTCAAAATTCGCTCATTCGCAACTCATCGGTGTGATTCGTATATTCTTCGGTTAACGGCGTTGATTTTTAAGGTATCCGTGTGAGAACGTTAGGTTACGTATGCCCGTAAACCTATTTTCAACGTTAACGTGAATAGCTGACGAATGCGCATACGTAGATGTCAATTTGTATGTTAACGTTTACGTTCATGGCAGCACTTCAACTCTCTAATATCTCATTCGGTTGGTCTTTTCTTGTAGACGAGAAAGCTATAAATTTAGTTTTGTCTATGTTGAGACTCAATAAATTGTTGCTTATCCAGTTATATATTGTTTTAATTCCGTTTTTTGCGTTCTCGTATGCTTCATTCCACGTTTGACCCACAAATACAACAGCAGTATCATCGGCATAAGATATTAATTTTCCTTTGAAATTGTTGATATTGAAAATATTATTTACACACAGTAAAAATAAAATAGGACCCATCACTGTTCCCTGAGGTACACCCATGGAGACAGGTAGATGATTACTATACTATACTATATAGTTGGCTAGGTAGTTGGCTGCTGTTCATTTTTAGATAGTTACCAGAACTGTCAGATTATAGAAGTTTTTTAAACTCTTCAGATAGTTTTCATTCGTGCTTTCATAAAAATCGCAATTTCTATTGAATATTTTTTCAATGAGACATACTTACTCATAATAAATAATATGGATACTGATAATAGTGACGATTTTGATAATAATACTCCTTCAGAGATATTGGAAAAAGCTGCGAAAGTAACGTTGGATTTGTTGCCGGAAATTTCAAAAAAAAGTATGAATTGGCATACGAAAAAATTGTAGGATACTTTAATGTTATTGTAGTTGTGCAGTTGTAAGAAATAATAAATATTGAGGTATATTACTTGTATTTTTTAAATTTTTGCAGTTGTAGGAAAAGTATAGTGTGAAACATGTGAGGAAAGTACTTTTTCTCACTCGTGTGTTTGTGGCACTCGCCCTTCAGACCCACAAACTTCCTCACTCGTGAGAAAAGTTGAACTTCCCCCACTTGTTGCAGAAAATACCATTTTCGTATGCCAATTCATACTTTTTTTGAAATTTCCGGCAACAAATCCAACGTTACTTTCGCAGCTTTTTCCAGTATCTCTGGCCGGAGTATTATTATCAAAATCGACACTATTGTCAGTATCCATATTATTATTTGTTATGAGTAAGTATGTCTTATTGAAATAACATTCAATAGAAATTGCGATTTTTATGAAAGCACGAATGAAAACTATCTGAAGAGTTAAAAAAACTTCTATAATCTAAAAATGAACAGCAGCCAGCTAGTTTTTGTCGATTTTTGTTGATTGTGGGCAAAGTGCCGCTAGAAAAAATATTTCTCACAGTATGAGCAATACATCGTTTTGAAATTAAGTAAGCTAAGACAAATACGCTACTTTTCATAGCAGCTGTAGAAAAAATATCTTTCCTGCATATTGTTTCTTTTCCTTCTCCATGAATTAGATCCTCGTGATAATTTACATCAGTACTAGTTCGTTTATGTATGGTAACAGTGATTTCGCAGAGGAAGAGAGAGCAAACTGGCCATCACGTGACGATCAATTTAGTAAATGAAAAGGTCGCGTCGTGATCTCGGTGGGCTGGGAACTGGAACACGACAGAAGGAGATTTCGGGAACCTCCAGGCACTTCGAGTAACCTTCAAGCGCTTCGGGTTTCCTTTATCATAACGAAATTACCTGAAATGCGGAATCTACTTATGCTCGGTTTTCCGGTCAGCTAAAATCGTGATGTAAACGTTTTTGATTCAAAGTTGTAACAAGTTGCACTAAATATCAAAGTATCCGGGTGGAGCGTCAACTATGGGTGAATCACGCTTATGTAACTACTGAGAAACAATAAGAACCGATCCCTTCGCCAAATCATAACGGGACTAGGCTTCACCCATAAGGTAAGAACAATAATTGATGAACAACATCTGATAGATATTGTGAAAAGGCCCTATATAAATTGAGACAAAAAATCTGTACGTGAAAATTTGCATTTTCCTTCAGATAGTTGAAATTAAAAGAAGCTATTTTTTGTAATATCTAACAGAAAACAACTACTTCCCCGACAAAAGCCACGCTTGACATTAAACTACATTTGATAAATATTGTGAAAAGGCACTATAAAAATTGAGACAAAAAATCTGAACATGAAAATTTGCATTTTCATTCAGATAGTTGAAATTAAAGGAAGCTATTTTTTGTAATATCTAACAGAAAACAACTACATCCCTGGCAAAAGCCACGCTGGACATTATACTACATCTGATAGATATTGTGAAAAGAAACTAACTTGATTGAAAAATTCTGAAAGTGAAAATTTGCATTTTCATTCAGATAGTTGAATATTTATTATATCCAGTTTCCATTGGAATATCTATAAATGAGATGGGGGAGAATGTTATTCAGAAGTATCACTCACAGAAAATCGCTCATTTCATTGATAAGTGAATTGCATCTCTGTCGCTAGGTCTCCAATACATTTTGGTCGACAAAATTCCAATTCACTCTTCTAAGATCATCAGGGAGGTCGGAAGAATTGAAAATCATACTCTTCAAGAGCAATTTCACACTGTAATGATGGAATTGTAGGACTATTTTTTGTGTAGTGACACTTTGAAAATATATGTTTTTTGACATAAAACCTGTCATGGGTATGGCATGTTGATTTTATATGAAGAGGATGTTCATGAAGTCAGTTGTGGAATCATCTGCGACTGAAAGTTGAAATTTAGTCGTTATTTTCCATCTTACAAGATAACCTCTCTTGGAAGGGATTCATGTTGTAAATATTATTTCACTTATGCTAAAATAGCGTGTTATGATTGGTTGAAATTTTTGTGTTGATAAATGAAAACATCATGTTTTCGATTTTGTAGTTTGGCTCTTGATTGGCTACTGGATTTGTATATGATGTGTTTTCGATTTTGTAGTTCGATTCCTGATTGGTTATTATCAAAACACAAACTTACCACTAGCAGGCTGCTATAATGACACAACACCAAACTTTGACCAAAACTAGATAAGCACTCACTACTAATTCATATCAACTTCACAATTTTCGACAAATTTTGCATACTCGTTGATTAATCAAATCACTAAATCAAAATGTTATCAAAACATAACCTCGAGCGAGAAACAGTAGACTAGACATGCAGTGACGAAACTACGAATGACGCGCTCTGTCATTGGTAACTGAAATAAAGGGATGTTTGAAATGTCAAGTAAATGTTTTGTTAGTTGCATTATTTCAGAACTAAATGCGGGATTAATGTTCCTAGTTAAATTGAATAGTAAATAAATAAAAATGGTTTCGATTTTATTCATGAAATAATCTTAACAAATACAACTCGTGTTACTTTTGAACACCATCAAAACGGATTGCATTGTTTTTAAAACAACCCTCAAAAATAGTACTTTTCCGGAGTCTATTCATCTAGGCAATGGAGAAGAATTATACTTCTCTACAGACACAAAAATGTTAGGCTTATACATAGATGACAAGCTAAACTTTGAAAAGCATATTGACTATCTGGCAAAAAAACTAGCGTCCAAATGTTTTGCTATCAGAATTTTGAAAAGAAACCTGAATTTGGAGGCACTAAAAACTGCATACTATGGGACAGTCTACCCTTTTCTGAAGTATGGAATTCTAATATGGGGTGGAAGTTCTCAATTAGAACGAATTTTCATCATGCAGAAAAGAGTCATGAAAACCATGTTGAAAATGAAATACACAGACTCCTGTCGTGGTATTTTTAAGTGTCACAAAATGCTCACCGTATATGCCATCTATATTTATGTATGTGTAGTTTTTGTTCACGAAAATAAATTAAAGTTTGAATGTGACACACACAAACATAAGTACCACACCAGGCACAAATCTAATTTTGTTATACCCAAGCACAGATTGAAAAATACCGAGAAAGGACCGCACTATGCAGCTATCAAATTTTATAATCATATACCCTCGAAGATTAGAGAAGACAGTAAAACAAAAAACACTTTCAAAAAATACGTTTTTGATCTATTGTGTGACATAGAACCGTATTCACTACAAGAATTCTATGACAAATCAGATTTACTCTCCTATATTGATATTTTATTTATATTCTATATTAAGTATATAGTTCTTTTGTGTTCATTTAGAAGTTCCTTCTTTTGACTGTGATATTTTACTAAATGTTTTATGATAATGTAAGTTAGGTTTAAAAATTGTAGTTTTTAAGTTGATTTCTATATTTATATACATAATTCACTGTACTTATTTATAATTTGTACTTATGACTTGAGTTTTTCAACTGTTTCAAGTTGAAAGCTTCAATAAAAATCTATCTATCTATCTATCGGCGATTATCGTTAGTTCCTTCTCGGTTTCGAATCAAATTATGTTGCTTTAGGCAACCACACACGCGCAAGCGCTCGTGTGGTTGCCAAGCAACATAATTTGATTCTCAAATTCAAAGGAATTGCTATTTCGATAATCACCGATACACTTGTGGTATTACCTACGAGAATCATTCTCAATTGGAAATTGAACCAAATAATAACTCCTTTGGAAATGTAAAAAAACTACGATAAATTGAAGTTAGTTATTTGTAATATCTAAAAAAATATTCAAAAATAGCCTCTTTTATCTGAATGAAAATGCAAATTTTCTCTTTCAGAATTTTTGTCTCAATTTATATAGGGCCTTTTCACAATAACTATCAGATGTAGTTCAATGTCCAGCGTGGCTTTTGCCGGGGAAGTAGTTGTTTTCTGTTAGATATTACAAAAAAATAACTTCAATTTATCGTAGGTTTTTTCCATTTCCAAAGGAGACATGTTTTGGTTAAATTTTCAATTGAGAATGATTCTCTTCACAACATGAATCCCTTCCAAGAGAGGTTATCTTGTAAGATGGAAAATAGCGACTAGTTTGTCTTTCAGTCGCAGATGATTCCACAACTGACTCTATGAACATCCTGTTCATATTTTCAGTAAAATCATTGTTGACTCATTCAAACGATTTATTTGTAGAAAAAACTGCTATAACTAGTTTCATCCGTTTATATCCAGTTCTTCATAAATCGAATTTTATCAGATGAGACTTCATTGTACCGTATTTCTTTGAATTTCAGCAATAAGATTTTTTTTTATTTCAACTTCTCGAAATGCTTTATCTTCTCAGGTGAAAAAGTTTCATCACTTACGTTTTCGCGACCTACTGCGATCACAGAATGCATGCAAAAAGTCGAGAAAACTGCAGATACCATATAGGCATTTTTTGGCAAAATTTTGGTTGGAGAAACCAGAGATGAGAGGAATTCTTCTAATGAACGGGTTACGTGATAATACGCTTCCCCTCATCTCTCGGTCTCTCCTACCACTCGACCGCTTTCCAGCTCGGCCGTTTTCAGTCATGTTTGCAAGCATCTTTCACCCATTTCGCAGTGTTGTAGCGCAAAATGAGTATATACGTTTTGTGGTACCACTACTTTCATAATCTGTTTGAGGAATTGAAATTGGACTATCACTAGAGCATTCAGATTACAATTGTGCCAAAACTAATGATCCGACAGCTACTCGTTTTTTTGTATTTAGATGTTTATAACAAATTGATAAATGACAGTTGTGAGTCGAAAATATAACAAAATATTACTAAGGACTTTTCTTCATGTGATGGCATAGTCGGCTTCCTACTAGTATTTTTTTTATCACCCATTTTATGCTCTATTGATTGGTGTATATATTCTGTATTTGTTAAACAAGGATTATTATTATTTTTTTCCCGTTAGGAATGTACCAGTCAGGCCCTGTCTCCAGTGCTCCGACCCATCCGGAGGGCGCGCTGGTGTCGTTAACCCCAATAACCACTCCCTACGTCCGTAGGTAAGTAACTATTGGGTCCGAGAATCATGTGCTCTGAGTAGACGGAGCGAACCAAGGATGACGGCCTTCTGCATTCGTGCTGCTAAGATTTCTGCCATAGTACGGCAAGCCGGTATTATCTTCAAGTTAGAGAGCAGTGTGTCCATCATTCCACCAAGGACTCCTATAAACAGAACCACCATTTTGACATAATGGTCCGGATACAACCTGCGGAGTTCAAAGAGAAGATCTCGATATTTAGTCCGTTTTTCCTCCTCTTTCCGAACGATATTCATTTCGCCTTTAGTGGAAAACTCCATGACGAATATCGTTCTACTTTGGTGGTCGAGGGGGACAACATCAGGCTTATTGGCTTGTATTTGCCTGAGGGTGGGGAATGAGTAGTTCCAATAGATTCGGCACCTCTCATTCTCCACCACGGTTTCAATATCCCCGGAACATAAGACAACACCGGTGTCTCGTCTATGCCGTACGAGTGTCGTAGATGATAGTACAACACTCGTAGCGCCGCGTTATGCCTGTAGATATAGGCTGAGACCTCATAAGCTGGGCATGCTGATAGCAAATGCATTATGGTCTCAGGTGCCCCACGACATGCCTTGCATCGGGTGTCAGGGACGTCTATACCCATCACGCGACTACGGTAGAAAAGGGTGTTGCAGACACCATCCTGGCAGGCCATTATGAATCCCTCGGTCTCCGACTTTAGCTCACTCGACCTGAGGAAGGCAAAGGTGAAGCTCTTGGATAAGCCAAGGTCTTCGATGTTGTTGAAGAAGACACCATGCATTGGCTTATCCATATGTAGCTGTAGGAGGACCTCTGTCTCCGCAGATTTGATATGAGCCTGTAAGATTTATTAGCAATCAAAATACCACAAGCTTTACTTTTGGAATAAATTACAATATTTTGTACTGACACAATATTTCTTACTTTTCCCTTGACATCAATGACAGACGTCTTTCTTAAATTCAAAAAATGTACAGTGGATTCTAAAATAATATAAACACAGAATAAAGTATACGAAATCTTGAAAAGGCTCTAACATTCTCCGCCCCCGGAACAACATTGTCAGGATAAGTTCAAGTTTTTGATGTCGGTAGAATGCATAACTTGGAGACTGGTCTTGTATAAAATCCTTTTTTTGTTTTTATCTGAGCTACCCGAATAATGCCATCCTTACCAGGATAGATTTGCTCGACTTTACCAAGAAGCCATTCGTTTCTTGGCATCTTCTCGTCTACCATGATAGTCACATCACCAATTTTAATGGGCTCAGTTTTAGTATGCCATTTTTGTCTATTCAGAAGTATTGGGCGATACTCTTTTACCCATCTTTTCCAATAACAGTCGGCTAATGCTTGTGCAGAACGCCACTGTTTTCTGCTAATAATCTCATTATTGCCGTAAGATTGAATCCCACCTGGACGCAGAAGGAGAAAATGATTTGGGGTGATAGCTTCAGGTTCTGAAGGGTCGACCGAGATGTGGGTTAATGGTCGAGAATTGATCATGTACTCTGCTTCATAAAGTAGAGTCAGTAAAACCTCTTCCTTTGGATTTACTGATTTCAAACTTATCCTCAATGCAGTTTTAAATGCTCGAACCATTCTTTCCCAGATTCCACTCATACTTGCTGCTCCAGGAGGGTTGAATCTCCATTCGATACCTTTCACAGTCAAGTCTTCTGAAATTCTTTCATGGTCTAAACTATCTCTCCATTCTTTCAGTTCCCTTTCCGCACCGACGAAGTTTGTCCCATTATCAGACAAAAATTGCTTAGGCTGTCCTCTTCTACACATAAATCTGCGTATAGCCATTATTGCAGAACTGGTATCTAATGATGATGCCAATTCAATGTGAACGGCTCTGATGGTAAGGCAGGTAAATAAGACACCATACCTTTTTTCTATCCTGCGACCAACAGATACATGCATCGGCCCAAAGTAGTCGATGCCAACATAGGTGCATGGAAATGATGTGGCTTCCAATCTCTGCGTTGGCAAATTTCCCATGATTGGAGCTATGGGTTTGGAATTTCTAATTCTACAAATTTGACATCTACGGAAGCTCTTCTTAACAGCGGCTCGAGCATGTAGAATCCAATACTTCAAACGTAGATTGTTAACAACAGTCTCAATCCCAAAGTGACCAGCTTCTACATGGAAATTGTCTATCAAAAGCATGGTATAACTACACTTCGGATCCAAAATGATGGGATATTTTGCATCATAATCGATTGGAGCTTCATCAGAAAATCTCCCACCATTACGTATCAAATCATTTTCATCCAGAAACGGCGACAGTTTGAAGAGACGACTCGACTTCGAAATTGTCCGTTGGTGATGTAACTGATAAAGTTCTTCTGAAAATGAATCATATTGACTTTTATGAACCCATAAGTTGGACGCTTCATTTATCAAATTAACATCTAGAATTAGCTCCGATGGTCGATCACGTTTGTGGAGGCGAATCACTTTTCTCACATATAAAATCCAAGCTGTAGAACGAACTAGCCTGTTCCACTTGGAGAATCTCCTGATGTCTGGTAAACATATATGTGATTCTGTAGGCAGGATTGAAAAGACGTGCTCCTCTTCTACTTTATGAGAGTCTTGTGGTTCAACTGGCCAACATTGTATATTCTTCTGTAAAAACTTTGGACCTTTCAACCAGGAACTATCACCCTTCAGATTTGAATTTTTCATAATTTTTGTAGCCTGATCAGCCACATTTAAATTTGAAGGAACCCAATGCCATTGAGATGCATCTGTGTCTTCTTGAATTTCACCAATTCGGCAAGCCACAAACATTGGGAAACGTCTGGACTGAGATCGTATCTGTTTCAAAACTATTAGAGAGTCTATCCAAAAATGAAGCTCGTTCACAGTGAGATCCAGTTCAGTTTTTATCGTTTTTGCAACTCTGCTTGCAAGTACCGCAGCCTGAAGCTCAAGTTTGGGGATCGTTTGTTGATTTAGTGGAGCAACTTTGAACTTGGAGGTAATGAATGATGTATGCTATTCTCCTTCTGTTTCCACTCTCAAATAAGCCACTACTGCATACGCTTTGTCGCTTGCGTCGCAGAACAAATGAAGGTCTACGTTCTCTCTAAAAACATGGTGTGGAAAATAATACCGAGGAATAACTATTGGCGATTGTTGGTGCAATTCAGTGATCCAAGCTTTCCATGAAACGAACAGATCCTCAGAAATGTCCATGTCCCAATCGATTTTTAATTTCCAAATTTCTTGCATCAGTAATCTAGCTTTTATCAATGGTGCAAGAAAACCAAGGGGATCGAAAATTGACATGATCATTCTCAATACTTCTCGTTTGGTCGGTGTTTTGATACCATCGGCAATTTCTGGAGATATATTCTTCAAATTCAGAGAAAATATGAAATTATCATCTCTCGAAGACCAAGACAGACCTAGCACTCGTTCTATATTTTGTGAATCTATTATCAAATTGTCTTGAACAGAGAGTCGTAGGTTTTCAGGAATAGATGACATAACTCTTTCAGAATTGCTGATCCACTTTGTCATCTCAAATCCTCCCTGCAGATGAACAAAATTGACTGATTTCACTTTTTCTATGGCTTCTTCTTCACTATTGCAAGAGTCCAAATAATCATCAACGTAGTGCTGCTTTTTCATGATCTTTGAAATTCCTGGAAATTGTAATTCAAATCTTTCCGCATTTTTATTTTTTACAAATTGGGCTACTGAAGGAGAAGAAATGGCACCAAAAATCATCACATTCATTTGATAAACGTCGGGCACTCTGTTCCGATCATTGCCACGCCAAAGAAACCGTTGGGCACATCTATCATCTTCTTTTATGACCACTTGATGGAACATATCCTTTATGTCTCCGTTGATAGCTACTCTACCCTGACGAAATCGCCACAGTATCGAAACAAGAGATGGTACAAAGTCTGGGCCTTGGAAAAGAAAATCATTTAGGCTTGCTCCATGGTTTCTCGCTGCTGCATCAAAAACCAGTCTCAACTTTTGCGGCTTTTTTGCATTCCAGACTGCAAAATGAGGAAGATACCATGTTTTTCGAGTATCTATGATTTCTTTATTTTCCAACTTCCTAGCGTAACCCTTCTCTACGTATTCTTCTATCTTGTCACAATACTTTTTTGCGAATTCTTCGTTCTTCTCCATTTTACGTTCCATGCACAGAAGACGCTTCATGGCATTGGGACGGCTATCTGGTAGAGTAACTTCACAGTCTTTCCATAAATGTCCTATTTCGTATCTGCCCTCGATTCGTTTCAGAGTTTTTTCCATCAATGCTACTGCTTTTTGGTCTTCAACAGATTTAACTAGATTATCTGGTAACTTGACACCAAATGACTCGAGTCTAAAACTATCCTTGACGAGGGTGTGTAGTTCTTCATCATGAACGTTTCTACAGCAAAGACTGACATGAGCGGTATCATTGATAGATTCACTATAACCAATAGCTCCATGAACAGTCCAACCCAGTTTAGCTTTAGACATTATTGGTGCATTTATTCTAGGCTGAATAACTTGTCTAGGTATAATCAGCCCACAGTTATCTTGACCAATTAGTAGTTGTGGTTTGACAGACTTGATGGATTCCAGAATATTACGATCCAGATATGGAAACTTCATACAGATATCATCAATGTCGATTTGTTGTGCAGGTAGACTCAAATTATTAACAGTCCGTACATGCTTCATCGTAAAAAATTTAGAAAATATATTCACAGCTGCTATTTCAAAGGACACTATTTTCGATTCGTCCTCATAATGTGTAATGCCATTAGTCCATTGGTAACAGAAAGGAGTGATGGTACCAGAAAGTTCAAGTTTGTCAGCTAACTCTTGTTCAATCATCGAGCAAGTTGATCCCTCATCAAAGAGAGCACAAACTATTAGATCTTCGGCTAATCCACGAATTTTCACTGGTACAACTCTCAGTAAAACTGTTTGCTCTGCTGATGATAAGTTAGCACAGAGGTCCAGATTTGAGTTAGATTCTCGACTCGCTACTGTTGTTCGCTCCATGTGAAGAATTTTGTTATGCTTCCCTTTGCACCCATTTTCTCCACACCTAGACTTTTGATGTGCACATCGACTCGCCATATGTCCCGGTTTGAGACAAAGGAAACATATCTTCACCACACTCGCTGAGATTGTGATTAGATTTCTTACACAAAATGCAAGTAACAACTTCTTGTCTGTCGTTCTTTGTTGGTTTTTTCTTTGACATCATAACTATCTCTTTTCTCGTACTAGAGTTCTTAGCTGCGAATGGATTATTGATGGATGCCATGAGATTCACTTCCTCTTCGAGCCAGGTTGAAAAATTATCCAATGAAACCTGTTGATTCTGATGTTCTAGAGCAGTTTTATATTTGCCCCAACCATACTTTTGAATCGCAGGAAGCTTGTCAACCAAGTTTGTTAAAAGCTCTGGGTTGAAAAGATAGACACCACATCCGACGTTTTTCATGGACGATACCATATTTGTCACTGTATTCGAGAATGTAATGTAAGAATCTAACTTGTCTTCTCTAACATAACCCATCTTTTTAGCCTTATCCATTAGTGACAAAACAATCCACTCTGCTCTGCCGAAGTTCATCTCCAACATCTTGATAATTTTGCTCACATTCACAGGAGAAATCAATAAAGCTTTTACAGTTTCTCGAGCCTTTCCTTTTAGAGCTCTATCCAATCGAACTAAATTTTCCTCATCTGTGAGATGATACAGTTCAGTAGAACGTTTGAACTCACTAATGAAAATGGGCCATTCAGTGAGTTCTCCCGAAAAGTGACTCAGATCCCTAATCTTTTGGCGGATCAATAACTTATTCATCGCTGCGGTGTTCTCCATGCATTGTCTTGTGACATTATCCATGATTTCACTGCATGCCTTCTCGTTTTGTCTTCCATCACCTGAAGACTGGCACAACAGGGAATATGATTGACCACTAACAGTTGCAGCGCGAAAATTCATGCTTTTTCCAATTGCCTCACTAGGGTATCCTTTTTCCGAGGTAACACATTTTCGGGCATCATCCACCCATTTATCCAAAAAGGTGCTGCTGCCGTACAAGCTTTCTATGTTATCTCTTTGGCTACCATGGTGTGAATCGGCTTTTTCAATCAATTTCTTCTGTAAATCCATCTCTTTTGTTAAATTTTTCCTTTTCCTTTCAATAGCTTTTAATCTTTCTAACGCTATCTTTTGCTTTTCGGCAGCTTCTTCTTCATCGAGCTGCTTTTGCTTACGAAGCATGTCAAGTTCTAAATTAAGTTTGCAAATTTCGGATCTTTTTGAAGATGAAGCTTCCGAAATAGATGAATTTTTCATCGATGGATGACGAAAGACTACGTCAGACCTTGTTTTTCTTCCAACACTTGCTGTATCTTCAAGAAGACTTTTCTTTCCGTCCAGTAGATTGTTTTCAGATATGTAATTCTTAGATAGAGCTATGTAACTTTTATGCACTCTAGCCGCGTCGACACTAGTAGTAGGTACATTTAAATCTGCTCCACTATCCATAACAAATTCAGAAAACATCTTTGGTGGAATCCCTTTATTACATCTACTGCTCCTGCGGTGATGTTGACTTCTTGCTTCTTCGATACCTGATTTTGATTCCATAGCGCGTTCGTTTGATACTCGGAGGACCAGAATGTAAGATTTACTAGCAATCAAAATACCACAAGCTTTACTTTTGGAATAAATTACAATATTTTGTACTGACAACGTATATTTCTTACTTTTTTGCTTGACATCAATGACAGACGTCTTTCTTAAATTCAAAAAATGTACAGTGGATTCTAAAATAATATAAACACAGAATAAAGTATACGAAATCTTGAAAAGGCTCTAACAAGCCTTTAGCTGAACGGGTCCTAACTCGATGACTGAGTTTGGGTTAGCCCGTTCAGTGTCGAATACGAGACCAAGTTCATCGGCTGCACGGGTTGCTGCCTTAAAGAGAAATGCTTCAATCCCTGCTTTATTATGGTCGCGGACCATGCAGAGAAGGGGATCTGAACTACTGCATCTATATAATTTTCTGGCGAACGCCCTGACTA
The DNA here is from genome assembly GCA_944452925.2 of Chrysolina oricalcia. Lineage (NCBI taxonomy): Eukaryota > Metazoa > Arthropoda > Insecta > Coleoptera > Chrysomelidae > Chrysolina > Chrysolina oricalcia. The sequence goes on from OX101824.2 coordinate 47,241,576, forward strand.
TAATTGAATTGATATCAAAATTCTGCTGAATTGGGTCCTCTCCTACGAATAAATCGATACAAAATCAAAAATAAATGATCATGTCCAGAAATAAAAAAAAAAAGAATTCATCAAAGCCTCAACTAAAAAGTTATTCTAAAATTAAAAATGTATATTTTCTGAAATTGATTGCTGGATATGGAGATTTTCTAGTTCTGTGCATTTTGACACGAAAACAGAAAGAGAAGAAATGTGTTGATTTTATCGAAAATATGTACAGGATATTCATAAAATCAGTTATGGAATCATCTGCGACTGAAAGTTGGAATTTAGTAGCTATTTTCCATCGTTCAACATAACTTCTCTTCTCTTGGAAGATAATGATATTGAAAAGGAAAACATTCTTAATTGAAAATTGAAACAAACATGTGGAAATGGAAAGAGAGGCTATTTTTTCTAACATCTAACATAAAATAACTACTTCTCCGCCAAAAGCCTCGCTGTAAATTGAACTACATCTATAGATATTGTGAAAATACCCTATTTAACTTAAAAGAAAAAAATCCGAAAGAGAAAATTTGCATTTTCATTCAGATAGTTGAAATGAAACTTTTGTAATATCTGAATAAATAATAAATAGCTAAATTTTTATCGTGGTTTTATTTTTGTTTCCCTTTTCAATACAGTACATGAAATTCCATTCATTATAATGATAAATCATTTCAGTACAATAATAAAGACATATCGAAGAGTTTGATAGAAATTCATCAACGGGACAACTGAAATGTTATTCCAAAATAAAAAATGTATATATCTTTTAGAAATGATGGCTGGAAATGAGGGTGTTATATCGAAGAAATGTGATTTTTCAAGGGGTTTTCGTCAATGCACTTTTTTTTGAAAACTAAGTTGTCCAAGTTTTAGGATTTGTGAATTTATGAGTATATATAATATCTCGTTGAACCTGATAATAGAACAACTGGAAATGTGCAGGTCTTCGACCACATAATGAACAATTTTTTGCGGAGTGGTCGTGTTTGAGGCTTTTTTTGTGAATCCCGACGAAACAGGAGGACCATGAAAGGTGGTTGAAATCGACGAAAGTAAATTCGACAAAAAAGAAAATTTTACCGCGAGGACATCAAGTCGAAGGTCGATAGGTCAATGGGAGGATATGAACGAGGTTCTGGTAGAGTTTTTACGGTTGTTATTGAGCAACGGAATACTGACACCCTCTCAAATCCTTCGCAAATCCGCGCGCGCAGATTTGCGAAATGTCGGCCGGACCCCCTCGCCTTCAAGTTATAGTCTTTCTAATATCAATTGAAGATCATAAAAACTCGTTTCAAAGCATTAACGACAATTTCGTTTGATATGCGGACACCACATTTACATGATGATTTATGACTCTCCAGCCAAATATTTTGCATTTTGCTGCACATCAATTGAGGTCACGTGTACCGCGGCGTTTCCTTTGAACCTATACGAGTTGTTGCAATTGATATTGGAAAGACTATACTACTTTGTCCATTTTCTCAAATTTATGAAAAATATCATGATCATTTATAGCGTGTGGCCTGTGGGGCAAGCGATTGCTTTGCTCATTTGTGATCAAAGTAAGATTGACAAATGTAAATACTTATATAAATAATCTTTTTCCCGCTGCCGACACTGTAAATAGTCCATACATGCTTAGCAACAAAACAGGTAAATGGCCTATATCATTCGTTTACTAATTCATCTTGACAACGGAACTTAATAGTATCATTTACATGCCTAGGGTAATAATGACTTTGACTTTGACAAGTAATACCTTCAGCTTCATTCATATCAATTTTTAGGTTATGAGACCTTTTGAATATTATTGTCGTCTGCTTATTCGGTAACTTAGTTACACGCACAAGCAACTTAGAATGAAATAGCGAACGAATAATCATGAAGGAAGGGTAAGAAAACAAACTTAAATTCAGGCAAATTTTGAGAAATGTCAACAAGCAGCGGGAAAAACGTAATAAGTAACACGGAATGTATCGACTGTTATCATCCTCGGCAAGCGACAAGCCTCGGCTTTGCCTCGGCTCGTACTCGCTCACCTCGAATGTTAACACGTCTTTACAATCCTTGTTACTTAAATAACTATTAGAAGGATGCCTTCAGATGAATAAGTATTCATTTTGATATTATTTAACAGTTATTTCCACAAATCTTTTTCAAGCACCCCTAACTTGGCAACAGCAATAATTTGGCAAGCATGTATTTCCGCACCACAGAAATTGGGGTTTTCTTTACTCGTGATCATAGCAATGGTTGTCACACTTTTTCCATAACCAATTGCTGCTAAACCATAACTTTCCCAACTTGGCAATCTCTCATTTCTACCATAACGACTATCATGGCTATATTTTTTGCATAACAAATTTCAGCCAAAGGAAAGCAGACAATTTGGCAACCATGTATTTCCGCACCATGGGAATCGGGTTTTTGTTTACTTGTGGTCATAGCAACGGTTTCTATGGCAACAGTTTTTCCATAACTGATTTCAGTTAAACTATAACTGGTCCAACTTGGCAACTATGCATTTCCGCAGAACAGGAATAGCATTTTTGATTACTCTTCACCCTAACAACGGTTACCATGGTAACCTTTTTTTCATAACTGATTTCAGCTAAACTAAAGTGGACAACTTGGCAACCACGCATTTCCGCACCATGGGAATCGGGTTTTTGTATTGTCGTTACCCTAGCAACGGTTGCCATGGCAACAGTTTGTCTGTAACTGATTTCCGATAAACGAAAGTTGAGCCAAAAGGGCTCCACCATTCATTATGATTGCTGAAAGGCTTACTTACAATTGTCTTACCACCAAAGGTAATCAGCACTCAACAGTTACCCACTCAAGAACGTTCAGAGATCCTGAGAATGGTGTGCACATGAATACTATCGGGTCGCCTTGGAGGCATACTAAGGCATACTAAGGCTGAAGGATCAGATGGGAGAAAAAAAGCACATATTCCAGGAAATTCGGCTGGTTTTACAAGAAATGTAACGAGTTGAATTCGAACCGAACAGAGGGGGTCTTCAAATTGGCAGAGAAACCGTACGATCCTCGAAAACAGGATGAAAATTCAATTCTTGTACCCGATGACAACGATACGATGATGATGATGATGATGATGATGATGATGATGATGATGATGATGATGATGATGATGATGATGATGATGATGATGATGATGATGATGATGATGATGATGATGATGATGATGATGATGATGATGATGATGATGATGATGATGATGATGATGATGATGATGATGATGATGATGATGATGATGATGATGATGATGATGATGATGATGATGATGATGATGATGATGATGATGATGATGATGATGATGATGATGATGATGATGATGATGATGATGATGATGATGATGATGATGATGATGATGATGATGATGATGATGATGATGATGATGATGATGATGATGATGATGATGATGATGATGATGATGATGATGATGATGATGATGATGATGATGATGATGATGATGATGATGATGATGATGATGTTTGAATGTCACATAAAAACAAACGGTCTTTTTTTGGGCCACCACTAGTTTTCGAAATAATGAACCCGATAAACTTACCTTTACCAAGTTTCTAAATAAGTATAATTGATGATACTGATTGGGGAATGTAGTATTGAAAGTAATTCTTATTTGGAAGTGCCCTTCTCTGATGTTGAAAGGACCCCGCAAACTCCTTATGGAATTTGGGTCCCATTGGATTTTTTTGAATTTTTGGTATGATGTAGTCCATGTAATTCTTAAGCCAACCCAAAAAAATGAGCAGTTTTGCAGCTAGGGGGCGTTGAAATTCCCCCTTGCGCAGATTAGACTATTTATTTTTGAGCCCGGTAACGATATTTTCACTTGTTTCATTATTGCTAATGTTGCACAATATTGTGCTGTTTTATAAAAAAAATTCTTACCCCCTCCCCCTTTCCCCCAACTCCTATTACGGAACGCAAAAAAAATATTTCTCGAGTTCCTTCAAATGTATCGTCGAATGTTTAAATATGCCTAAATAAGGAAAATAGCAGTTTTTTATGATTATCCCCCCACCGCCCAAATGACACAAAACGAAAAAAGTTCGGTGGATTTTTCTGAATTTTTGATATGATGCAGTTCAAGTTATTTTGAATAGAAATAAATCGGGTGACAAACCCCAAAAATGAACAGTTTTGATGCTACGGGGCGTTGAAATCATACCTTGCTCAGAATAGACTATTCATTATTATAGTCGGAAACAATATCTCTACGTATTTTTGTTTTATTTTATACCGAACAATTGTGTAAACATTCATAAATTGAAAATCTAAAACCTCCCCATTACCCCCAAACCCTATTTCAAAACACGAAAAAAAATAATTCAGGCACCACCTCAAATTCAAATTGTGGATGTCTAATTTTTATATATTTTCAAGATATTTGCCCAATTGATTGATATTCAAAAATCATGAACTACGCCCTACTAAAAGTCAGCAAACTCCATCGATATTTTTCTTAAGGGAGGGAAAGGTGATATTAAACAACTGTACGATTTCCTCAATTTGAGCTGATTAAAACATTTATTTTGATAAAGCATTTACAAGTAGTCGGGAATACATTTTTTCGTGTTTTGAATTAGGGGTAAGGGGGAGGTTTTAGATTTTCATTTCATGAAAAATTACAGAATTGATCAGCATAATCTAAACTAAAATACGTAGAGCTATTATTTCCGCCTATAATAATGAATAGTCCATTCTGAGCAAGGTATGATTTCAACGCCCCCATCAAAACTATTAATTTTTGAAGTTTGTCACCCAATTTATTTCTATTCAAAATAACTTGAACTGCATCATATCAAAAATTCAGAAAAATCCACCGAAATTTTTTCGTTTTGTGTCATTTGGGGGGTGGGGGGATAATCATAAAAAACTGCTATTTCCCTTATTTAGGCATATTTAAACATTCGACGATACATTTGAAGGCACTCGAGAAATATTTTTTTTGCGTTCCGTAATAGGAGTTGGGGAGAAAATGGGAGGGGGTAAGAATATTTTTTATAAAACAGTACAATATTGTGCAACATTAGCAACAATGAAAAAAGTGAAAATATTGTTACCGGGTTCAAAAATAAATAGTCTAATCTGCGCAAGGGGTGATTTCAACGCCCCCTAGCAGCAAAACTGTTCATTTTTTTGGGTTGGCGACATGGTAACATTGGTTGAGAATTACATGGACTACATCATACCAAAAATTCAAAAAAATCCACCCGGACCCAAATTCCATAAGGAGTTTGCGGGGTCCTTTAAAATATGATTTCTCCTACCTACTCTCTGTTGTATTCATGTTATTTCCAGAAACGAACCATCTCTTTCATAATTTTTTTTCTATGGTGTATTGGCATCGACTGCTATGGTCATTAGCCATGTGTTCTGGATAGGCCTTGTTACTAACTCCATGCGCCAATTTAGGAGCAGCACTGTTAATTGAAACGCAACAGTGAATCGTGCAGGACTCACCCCCTTTAATAATTTTTTTTCTTTGGTGTCTTGTCATCGACTGCTATGGTTATATTTCTATTTTAGTACTTGGATGAAAGAAATCATCCATACCATGTTTCTATGAATCGGTGGTATTAAATATTGAATAATCCAAATTGATGTAGTACTTCAGTTCTCTTTTCTTATTTATTTATTTTACTTCAATGACAACCCCTTCAAAATACCCTTCTAAAAGAGGGTCTTCATCCTATAATATACATGGATATCTGATATGGTATAATATTATAGTACTTGTGAAGATTAACAAACGTTAATTCTCGGAGAATAATGATGGAAACCTCAATGTACTTATACCTGGTACTTGTATTTAGCTGATTTGAATACTTACATATTTTCACATATTTATGATCCCAAATATTCAGCAAAGGCCATCAGAAAGTAGAGTTCGGTTATTATTATTATTTATCGCTCTGAAGCGACTGATTTTTGGTATCACATTCACTTTTCAGCTGTAGTTAACCAACAAAAACCTACGGAACCACCCCAAATCGTCGGTGCGAATTTCAAGGAAGCACTGGATAGGTAATTAAATTGAAATTACAAAAAACCATGAAAATTTATTGCAGCTTATATCATGAATAATTTCAACTCAAATTGGATTTATGAAATTGGATGCTTGAAAGCTCGAGGTTTTTTTTCTAGAACAATTCATGTCAAAATATGCAACTGCATTTAATTTAAATCATTTGAGTATTTCTAGTTGTATTACCTTAGTGCAATTTTCACAATGGGGGTGAATGAAAAAGTGAAGTGAAGCATTTTCCTTACCATCAAAGAAAAGCACTTCCATATTGACAATTTTCTGATGCGATTCTATGTATGTTTAATACTTTTTGTAGGAATCTAGAACTCATAATATAAGCGGTGTGGCAGAAAGTTGTATCACTCGCCATGCAGGCTTACGCAGACACTGGTACTGCACTAGGTTTCAAATTATTCTATTGTCGCTTTCACATGAATCTTCATGAGGAAAATGTATGCCAAAAATTACAAGTTTCTCACTCAAATGTTCTGCTGGGGTCTCTTCTTAAGAACAATAACCAAAAATCATGCCTTTTTGTTAAGCGAAAATAATATTTAAGCTATTTTGAGCAAAGCATATAGGTACATAAAAAATTTCATTATCTACCAAAAATGAGGTATTTTTCCTTTTCACAACACCAAACAGTTCATTGTTTATTTGTAGGAAGAAACGGCTTTATTAGAAATTGTCTTTAAAGGAACAAGATTAATGCAAATTCACGAATGATGAAAGACTAACCAACGACATCAAACACCACACAAAACGACAAGAGAAAATCTGAAATTCTAAAAACCGTCTCTGATCTCTGACAAGAGTGACAGATCTTAGTGACAAGTCTTCCTGTTGATGAAAAAGCACTGTTGCCCAGTCATTATAATTACAGTAGCATAGGGTACATTATTGTTTTAAATAAGTTTCTTTCGCGCTTAAAATTCGGAGTAATCTATCTCTAAAAGGTTCTTTACGATTTTAAAAAGTCCTAAATGTACTGTCAAATTTCTCTCTTTCAAATGACATGTGTTTTATTGCCTCATAACAAAATCTCTAAATTGGAACACCAAATTATTTTCAAACTTCGCAACGATCTACCCAAACTACACTGATGACGCGAATGCGCACATAGTAAACGGGTCGCATACGCGGCATGCTTTTCGCCGTGAAAATGGACGGGATTAGCATTCTAGAGTAAGATATAGGCTGAGTCAAGTCTACGGTCTGACCAATATGATTCGACCAGCGCGGTCATTTGGTTGACTTGACGACCTCATTAGAACTGTATGTATGTGACCAATATTTTCAATCATCTGGTCGGTCCGACTCATGGTCATACTTCATACTGAACGCGCGTGCCTGCTCCGACCGGTGACTTGACACAGGGATAATATATATTTCTATGGTGGATACTGACCATAGAAAGACAGAGAACCTTTGTTCTGAGCTTTTGAGGTTTTCTGTGTCAATGCACGAAATATGTCTTTATACTTCATAAAAGTTTCGATATTTAGTATCTATATATCGAGGAATCTTCAGAAGCGGTATCAATATATCGAAACTTAAGCGAACCGATACTTTGTAACCTCTACCAATAGGGAGAAGGGTTGCGGTATCCCGTGGTGACCTCAGACTGAAGGCGATTTCATGAGAGGAGAAGCTGCCCTCGGGGAAGCTGCCTCTCTGCTCCCCCTCCACATCATTTTCGTGTTATGACCATTATTTAGTTGGTAACTAAGCACCGGTGGAAGGATATTGCATTAGGGGTGCATTCCTCCGATACTCTGCACCATCTGTGAAACTACTTCCATCTCCATAAATTGAAGATCTGTTATCGAAGGACTACTACTAGGGATTTGGATTAACAACTAGGTAGAAGGCTTGTTGCAAGTATTATTTGCTATTGATGTATTTGAGTGAAGGACGAATTCTCTGCCTCTACATTTGACTTAAAATTTCATTCCTTTTCCAATATCTTGATCTACATTTTCTGAAATACCCTCAAAACAAGGATTGATACGATTGGGAAAGATAATACCTATAATAGCTTCCAAACTTTCAATCGAAGTCGCATGTAGATAGGGTAATTCAAAGTCGTTAGCAATCCTATAGCAACTGAGGAGAATTGTAGCAAGTAATTGGGGAATCAGCCCAGAAAGATTCAATATAGAGGCCAGGTGCACAGAGCAGCACAAAATGCCGAAAACTTAGTAAGGTTACAACCTCTTAACCAGTTTTGTATTAACGGGTTCAATGAGAACGACTCCAACAGCAATGTTGGAGGTGCATCCAGTCTGATTTGAGAAGGGGGCAATGGCAGTTCATATGAGGAAGCGGAACTCTGGGTAAATGAAAGAGCGATGAAATGTCATGCGGAAATCGCGACGTGGGCGGAGAAGGAGATTCCTATTTTCGACCTCTGACTGAAAAGCACACAAGATAGATTGCGATGGAAATAAAAAGTCTGCTCTCACTATTCTGGACAGTGCACAATGGGGAGGAAGAAGAGTGGAGTTTCGCCTAGGAAACTTTATGTCTGACTGACAAACAGGCTTCGGGTGCAGGCATCTACCTGGAAGGAAGAAGTGTGCGAGGGCGAGAAAGCTACGCTTTGGGTAAACATAGGTACAACAATTTCACAAGCTGAAGTGTTCGCTATCTTAACTGTCGCTATGAGGCAAGAAACGAAAGAAGGTCATGATCAGATAATTTATTCACGTTCAGATCGCCACGCCGTTCTGTGGACCAGAGCTTGTACTAGGCATCGCAAGAAGCCAAACTTCTTCCGTCCTTGACGATTGGGCGGAAGATCTGAACGAACTATGGAGGGATACTGTCGGCTGCAGGCAGTCGAAGGACTTTGTGGCCGGCTCTAGCAAGTCAAGGACGGCATGGCTCGTAGATTGGCAAGCACACTTATAGGAATACTAACAGGTCATAAGAAATTAGACAGACAAGTAACATTGATATGCATAGAGGATAACCCTACTTGGCGCAAAAGTGAAGAAGAAGCCTAGGTGAGTGCAAGGCGTAGGAGAGGTTAATATTTAAAAATCTTTGGGGTTGAAAAACTTTAATAAGATGAACCAATCGTGTTGGAATGGACGAAGATTCGGAACTTCATTAGAAGGTTAAGAAGATTTGGGAATTAATGGAGAACAGAGGATGGCAAAATAGTGTCCTTGGAGGCCCAATTGCCTGGCTGCGGTAGCGGCACTCCCTCAAATACTGCTACTACTACTAGCCACAATACTTGTGAAGGGAGATAGTTTGAAAAGATTTACCAGAACCAGACCAGAACCAGACGTCGTATTTTCAGTTTGAACTGTTTCATTATCTTCACAATTCAAGGTTATTTCCATAATATACAAGAAAACTACAGTTAATTTTTTATTATTTATTTTTACAATAAAGTAATTTATCAATAAATAATTAACATAATTTTATTTCAAATAAAATCGTATCAAAAATTGCATGAGCACTGTTATCCTTTTTGCATTCACACAAAAGGGAAACAAGTCCAAGATATTTATTTACAAATCCTTTTACATTCATGATCATTCAAATATCCTCTCGAATCCTGAGAACTAATTTACACAGCTGCAAAAAACTAGAAAATTATGGATTCAAAATCATAAAATCATCGTTTAAAAACTTGTTATCATTGTGGTTTAACAGTATCAGTATTTAAAGAAATACTGAAAGAAACTCATACAAATATTTAAAGCTAATGACTGTGGATAGTTGAATTTCAAAATTAAGAAAATCAAAAACCAAATTATATTTGAGAACAACTGAAGCGGTTTTGCTGAAGTTCATTAAACCATTCTCGCCAAAATGTGCAACACAACCAACTAGTAAAATGTAGTTTTCAGGAATGAATCTTATTCATAATTTTGTTTTCAATTATTTGCCACGATTCATGTAAAATGAAATGTGAAATAGAGTCCCGATATTTAAAATTTGTCGATGGCCGGTTTCCCAAGCGGAGACGGTATTCAGGACTTCTTTCACTGGATCATCCTTGAAAGAAGCAGCTTGACAAACCTGAAGCAAATAAGTGATACATCCTTAAAGGACCCTGCATGAGAACATACGGGAAATTGACTTTCGGTCAAATTGGCTGAAATTTTCTTATGTTATGGTAGAATGGGTCGTTACAAAAATGTGTAAGTTTGAATAATTTTGTAAGTACCGTTATTGAGATATAAGCGGCCAAAGTTCGTAAAAACGTGGTGGTTGGGTAGGATTGTCAAAGAAAATAACTCTTTTGTTCGTCCAAATAAGACAAATTCAGTATGAAAATGTATTTACTGCAACTCGTTAACATGTCCAATTAAAATCTTAATAATTATAATACAGTAGGTGTATACGAGGCATAGTCAAAAACATCGATTTTCGAGAATTTTTTTTCTGAAACAATTCCAAAACCAACATGTATTTTGGTAAGACATCATAGTTTCAGTCTATTTTAGGCGATAAGAACGTTATTTGTTTCTTGATGACTTCTGTCTGAAATATGAATTTTTACAATTTGGGATTATACCACTATACTGAAAACCATTGAGAGATCGATTTTACTAAAACAAATTATTAATTGCTACTGTCGATTGAACAATAGATAAGATAACTTTCTGACGAATTCACTTGTCCAATATTACTTTCATTCAGATACAGGTTGCGTTACATTTTCTTTTTAGTCATTTACATTTCTATTGAATATCTCAAAAACTATTCCATTAATTTGGCTCTAATTTCACCAACACTATTTTGGAAATGCTGACTATTATATCGGGTGTCAACGAATCTATTAGACAAGTCACAACTTAGAATATTAGGTGTAAATGCGATTTGGTATATGTAAATGGTATGTGTGAGGAGAGTTTTCGCATTTTTTCACTTTCCAGTCACTTCTGGTTTCACCGGAAATGGCTCCGGTTCTGAATTATTAAATGGAACACCCTATAAATTGCAACATTTTTTGATTTCCGAAAAATGGATTTTTTGACGAATCTAATATCGAATCTAAATAATATTTTGCAGTTATTTTTATTAAGTCTAACACTCGGTTAGGTAATGAGAGTGACATAAGCATTATGATCAAAATAATGTATAAGTACTCAAAGTGAAAAAGTGGATACGTTATTAATATTTGAAGAATGTCACAGAAATTCTCTGAGCATTAAACTCAGCAGCATTCCTTTTCATTTTTGATCAAATCGAAAATGAATTAGTATCTTTAGATTCGTCAAAACCAAAAATCCAATTTTTGGAAAGTTTAAAAAATTATCGACATTTGAAAAGTAATAGTCAGACATGAATAAGTCAATTTGCCAACTTGTCTTATTCCTATCTATCATACTAGTCACTAAAACTTTGCGATTGTAAGTTTCTGACATCGCACCTGAGGTCCTTAGTAGTAGTTGTAAGAAGCAGTAAAAACCTTCAAAATTGTCATATTCTGATGGAGAGTTGTCGCAGAAATAAAAAAAATCAATACAGAGGGTGTTTCATTTCAAAATTCTAAACCAGAGCCATTTGCGGAGAAAACAGAAGTGACTGGAAATTGAAAAATTTTAATTAAGGAAGTCAATATCAATCAACAGTAGCAATATTTTTTTCAGACAAAAACTATCTATCATTTGTTTTCAGTATGGAGGAATAACCCAAATTTTTAAAAATTCACATTTCAAATAGACAGATTCATCAAGAAACAAAACATGTTTTTATCTCCTAGAATAGACTGAAACCTTGATGTCTTACCTGAATAAAAGTTGTTGGTTCTTAAATGGTGCTAGAAAAAAAATCTCGGAAATTGGGTTACTTTTTGATTATGCCCCGTATACAATTTAATGTACCATCGTTAATGAGATCATAATTAGACATGTTAACATGTTCTATTAAAAATAGTTTCATCCTGAGTTTGCATTATTTTGAATAACAAAAGAGTTTTTTTCTTTGTCAATCCTTCCCAACTACGACGTTTTCACGAACTTCAGCCGCTTAAATCTCAAAAACGACACATACGAAATCATTCAAACTCCCTAAACATAATAAAATTTCAGCCAATTTGACTGAGAGCCAATTTCTCATGTTTTCGTGAGGGGTCCTGTTTCAGCATACCAAAAAATGTGTCGAAAATAAAAATCTGTATTTACGCAATTTTCATTTCAGAGTAGAGCAACATTTTGGATTTTTTAAGAAATTGTATTTCTTTAATGAACACTATTTGAAAATGTTTTCTCTGTTAATGCATATTATCTTTGAAAGAACATTCCGGAATTGTATCGAAAACTTAATGATATATCGCGCTTTGTTATAGATACTCAATTTCCAACTTTAATGAACACAATATTCAATCTGTCAAATTCAGAAAAAAAGCGGTATCTTAACGAGAAGGAAACATGAATAGGGTGACATTTCTTGGTAGCGTATGTTGGATGATCAGTGACAAATAATTATTATTATAATTATGAAAATATGGAAATATTCAAGTACAAGTGATATTCTTTCCGAAGATATTTTTGAGACTAGAAAGTTGTGGTCGATTGGTTGAAATAAATTTCAATAATAGAACATTCACATGTTATTTTTACACCTACTCTAAATATTTACAGAATAAAAATTAGATCATTAAAATTGTAAATACTGCATTCTGGAAAATTATTATTATAAGCCTATGGAAATTAATATCTGCCACTCAAACAACTACATGTTGTACTGGATGGGTAGTGGATTGTCCTGAAAAATTAAAAAGAATATAACATTGCTGGAAAATACGATGAGAAACTATTTCAACAAAAGTTCTACCCAAACCAGGATATTCACAAATTAGGCCAATCATTTTACCATTTAAAATGAAAAATGGTGAAAAAATAGCAAAACAATGCAAACTTTCACAACAGTTATTTATGATACAAGTGTTGAGTCGCATTTTTTTTATTTATGGGGCAACCCCACGATCAAAATAAAATTACTTTTAACGAATGTATCATAAATTTTTTTTTGTCACTGCCAGAAAGAAAAAAGTTCGTGAGATCCGTAGGATTCGAACACGCGAACTCTGGATTACAAGGCGGAGGCTCCAGCTACATACGCTAAAGCACTTTATTACTGACTGTGATATTCTGTATTTCAAATCTAATAGTAGGCATGACAGTGAGGCAGGTAAAAAACAATTAATAACGGTTCATCAGTTACCACAAATTAATAAAAGTTCCTAGATTCCTTGTGGTCGTAGCAATTACAGCTGCAAATATAGATACAATGAAAGTTGAAATGGATTCATCAAATAGATTTAAATGAAGGAAGTTGAAGGCAAGTTCACTGAAAGCGTATTTGTACTTTATTTCGAAGAGAAATCAAGTTATGGAAGTCATCAACGCTGTGGTCTAAATTCTCTATGATAAAGGCTGAATTGAAAATCAAGAAAGACAAGGGTATAAGTAAATACTATAAATTGATCGTATTTTTGAAACGTAAAAGTGTCGAATACCGTCCGAAAAAATCGCAAATACCTGCAAGGGAACAAATTGGCAGATTTTTAAATGAAGCTCCTGATTTCAAATATCTCATGATTAAAGTGGAAACCATTTTTGGATTATTTAGAGCGTGCCGTCGTGAAGAACTGTACAAATTGAGCGTAGTGCTATTACAGAAATAATACAATACAATACTCATTCATATTTCGGATAACAAAACCAACATTCAAATAAGTTTTTGCATCGTTCGACACTATACGTGAATCATTACCGTGAATATGCTGTATTACGCCCAACTTCTGTTACTCACCGTCGGTTTTTTCTGAATTACTCTAACAACAAAAAATGCACTGTTCAACCAGTCGAAATAAATACTTTCGGAAATATGCTTTCCACTATTGCTGAATTTCTGAAATTACCAGGTCCGCTGCAGTTTATCAGCCATTGATTTCGAAGATCTTAAGCATCTCTGTTAGCGACTTCAGGAGCAAGTTTGACTACAATAAAACGACATGCCAGGTCGAAGTCAGTAGGAGATTTGATCTCCTACTGAAGTCCTCAACTGTAGCTGCAGGTTACATCCATTGAAAATAAAATTGCTGATAAAACATTTCCTAGTATAAGTTCTAGTTCTGCACTAGCATTATTTGATCATCAAACTTTAATAGCACCATCATTGGTTAGCGATGAAGGACCTTGTACAGTTGGACTGAATACTTCGTCAGTAACTTCAGAGTGAATCAATATTAACAATTGCACAAAGTGTCAAATAAATGTGAACGTTTATAAATAATTCCTTCTTAGTAAGTGTTTTGATGATTTAAGTGCTTCTAATGGAGAGATCTATAACATTACTGAGTATCCATTATCTCATCTGTCAAGAGTAGAATTTGCAGCAAAGATATTGGCAAAAATATTAGCTCTTTTCTGGGCGTTCGTGGCTAAAATTCCATCTTCCTTCGTTAGGGGATGCAATGAGCCGAATGTGAAGTTTCTTTCCACACCTTTTGAAAAAGACCATAACGAGCGGGACCTGTTAGGTTACGCGACGAAAGGACCCCGCACTTTTTATGGGTAAAATGGTTCTCGGTGAAATTTTGAATTTTGAATTTTGAATTCTGAATTTTTAGTATATTGTATTATTCGATGTACTGATAGAACGTGCAGAATTGCAAAGTACGTTGATGGATAGATTTTGAAATACAGGGCGTTCAAGTTAAAAATCAGTAAGTTTTATTGAATTATTTTCTCTGCATTTTTTTTCATTCTTATCATCAACGTACCTTCATTTCACTAAATATCATTCAGATAGTGCAGATTATATCATTATGTACATAGTGAAAAATAAAAACATTTTAGTAATGTCTGAAAATTCGATGTTACAATGAAATATTAATTAAATTATTTTGGCATGCAATATACTATTCTCTATAGTATATATCATATATATATGGCCGGTTCTTTCGTACACATCCTGTATATTCAAGTGAATTATCATCCTCCGAAGATAGCTGATACCGTATGAACATGATTTCGTGGAGATATATAGGATGATCATGAAAATTTTAGATCATAAATATGACAAAATATCAGAAATCACCCTGTAATTCCTTTATTATTCAGTGTATTCATCATTCTCTCTTCAACACTGTCTCAAAAATTCAGTTTCCTACTATGACTAGTTTCATAGTTATTAATTGAGAAACTTATTACCATTTGCATGACGAGTTGAAGGAACTTGTTCACGCGTACATTCTACTAGTGGCCAAGATTTTTCACAAATAGTAAAACGTGGAGATCAAAATAAATGTAAGAAGATTAGAGATAACAATTACATAAGATATATGAATTTAATAAGGTAAGGTACAGATAGTTAAGTGAATTTTGTTGGTTTGAGCTTTGTCGGAATAAAAAACAAACTATCTGGGAAAAGTGAAAATGATTGAGAGAACGCTTTTATTTCTAATATGAGAATTTGAATCTGGGCAGCGACGTTTTTTTTCCAATGCGTGTTCCACTCGGATAGAGGTTTCCATGATTTTTATATTTGCTGGCTATCAATAGAAACATATAGACATCTATGATATTTCATCAATATAGGTAATTCAATACGTAAAGGTAATAACAATTATCACTGATGGAACCAATTGATTTTTCTTTTTCATTTACTTTCCGTCCACAGAATCAAAATGTATCCGATAGCCGATAGGGTTTTCTTGTTGTATGAGGACCGTAGCGCTGCTATGGGGAAGGTGGATTCGGTTATAGCTGTTCCTTGTCACCTTCAGTGATAAGTGATTTCCCGTACCGGAGCCTCATACACGATTGGGCGAGTCAAACTATCCAAACATTAAGAATTATATCTGGTTGATGCCTGAGTTGTAAGTTGTAACTGATGTGTCGTTTATTCAGTCAGTCCAAAAATGGTAGATGGAATTGGATGGACCATCATTGGTCATCACCCTGCATATGATGTTACATTATTTATTTTGATCTCCACATTCTCACGTTTTACTATTTGTGGAAAATCTTGGCCACGAGTAGAATGTAAGCGTGAACAAGTTCCTTCAACTCGTCATGCAAATGGCAATAAATTTCTCAATTAATGACTATGAAACTAGTCATAGTAGGAAACTGAATGTTTGGGTCAATTTTGAGGAGAGAATGATGAATATACTAAATAATAATAAAGGAATTTCACTAAGTTGATATCGTGAATTACAGGGTCATTTCTGAAACTTTGATATAATATATAAAGATGATAATTCACTTGAATATACAGGATATGTACGAAAGAACCAGCCATATATTTCACCAATTTTTCAAATCACCCTGTACTAAATATATGAATTGTAATTAATGATGGAATAAGAATAGTATATTGCATGCCAAAATAATTTTATCAATATTTCATTATTACATCGAATTTTCAGACATTACTAAAATGTTTTTATCTTTCACTCTGTACATAAAGATATAATCTGCACCATCTGAATTATATTTAGTAATATGAAGGTACGTTGATGATAAGAAAGAAAACAAAAGCAGTTGGCACTTTCAAATCCCGAGAAAATGATTAAATAAAAATTACTGATTTTTAAATTGAACGCCCTGTATTTCCAAATCTATCCATCAACGAACTTTGCGATTCTGCATCAGTACATCGAATACTACAATATACTAAAAATTCAGACAATTTCACAGAGAACCATTTTACCTATAAAAAGTGCAGGGTCCTTTGGCCGTATCTTGGCGTTGTAGCGTCATTAGACATGTTTCTAAATTCAACATATTCTGATCTGGTATCAGGGCACTGATTATTTTATCATCGATGGTATGCTGCCTGCTTGAAGGCGACAGCTCTGGAGCAGTTTCTGCTAAACCAGGGTTCATCGGATGAGGTTCTTTTTGATGTGTTTAGTATACAGGGTGTTCCAAATCAAGGCGGCACCTTTGCCAACTCAGTTATTATTGATGGTTTAGTGAGCAAACTATAAACAAATTGACAGTCGCGTTTTCAAATTTTTTATTTTTTTATGGAATGCCCTATATTTCATCATGCAATATGATTCGTAACTACATTCTCAACAACAAAGCTTATATGACTTCTTTTCCTAAAGTTGAAAATAAGACAGTTTTATCAATAGGAAACCCTTTTTAAAAATCTGGTGTGTTGCATCTAACACAGTTCGGCCATCAATTGTATATTAATTATAGTTTCAATGTAATATTTTAATTCATCTACATTATTATGTTTCACTTTGTTCACCTGGGTTTTCAGAAATCCCCAAAAATAAAAGTCTAGGGGCCAGGTAGCCGAGTGGTTAAAGCGACATTGTTTCAATCACTTTTGGCTGCCAGTCAAAGGTTCAAACCCTAGCGACTGCAGAACTTTTTCTGATGGCCCGAGAAAGTGCTAGGAATCGCACGTAAAAAGGTAAGACCTCGTTAATCCTTGGCTCGCACAAGTTTCGACTTCTGAGGGCTGCCGTTCGTAAGGGGACGACAGCTGGTTAACGGAAAAGACAATTTCAATTTCAATCAGGTCTCCAGATCAAGATCATCGAAAACTCTTCCAACCCCTGCAAAGATCAAGGCCATCCATTCTCTGTTTAGAACACATTCAAGTCATTCAAAAGCTATGAGTCGTGAAATCTGTACAATATCTGCACTAAAACCGTGGGTGCCGTTTCAAGAGTTTCCCGTTAGTATGGGGCTAGGATTCGACTTGGCGTTGAAGCCGAGTGTTGGCTGGCGACAGTCATCACCCGATACACAATTGGCTTCAGGGTCGGACTGGACAGGGCGGCAGTTGCCGCCCGGGCCAACCTTAGAAAATGTGGGGGCCAAATACAAAAACAAATGCCACTATTAAGGATGAGGAACTGCACCCATTGCAATGGAGGGACATTTCGACTTTTATAAGAAGGTCGAAGAGGTTCGAGCAGGGTTTGCAAAAATGGTCGACTGGGGCCTAGTCGCTGACGCTTGCGCCCCCCACCCATTTCCATTACCATGGGACGGAAAATTTACAAAACCCCTAGAAGCAAACTTTTCTTGCAGTGTTCGATATATATTTTACATTTATTAAAATTAGTTATTTTCTGTTCCTACTTCCTATTTATCGCTTTTAATTTTATATTATGAATATTTACATTTTGTTTGGAATCCTAAAAAGCTTTTACTTTTGTGTTAATTTAATTACCTTCTATTATATTTTGTTTGTTATTTCACTTTTTAATTTAAAAATGTATATTTGTAATTTAGTAGTTTTATTAATAAAAGTTGGAAAATGATGGATGTCCTCGTGGGCCAAATAGTTCCAGTCCGACTCTGATTGGCTTTACTTATTCCTTCCTCTTCCTACACGTTAAAGGGAAGGAGAAAGAAGAAAGTGAATTTGATTAGTTAAGATTGCTAACCACTGTTAAATAAAATAAAACCTTTGGAATTTAACATGAATACTGACATGATCACGGGTTCCACGTGTTCAAATCTCAGAGCAACATTTTTTTCACTGTCTTATTTTGCTGATAGTATACAAGAGAAAGAAATAAATATTTCCACATAATTCGCTCATTTTCAACTTTACGAAGAAAGGTCAAATTAACTTTGTTGTTGAGAATGATGCATGATAAAAATAAATATAGGAGGTCCCATTTAAAAAAAATCATTTTATGAAATATTTGGAAACGCAATTGTCAATTTTTTTCTTCAGCATCGAGAAGGCCATTAAAAATGCCGCTAGTTGTCCATTTGACCGAATTCGTTGCATCAATAATAACGGACTTGGCAATAGTGCCAACTTAATTTTGAATACCCTGTATATGTTGCATCCCTAGCATTCTGATTTCAAAAACTGTCTGAGCCCATTGAGTTCGATATCCAAAAAGTTAAAAACATGCAAAGGACACCTCTGTCGGCTGACTTGTAGTGCCATGTGAGACGGGGCAGTGTTGTACTGCTCGATGGTATAGAAAAGTAGGAAAGAGTGGAGATGAGGTTGTGCGCCTGATGGTTTCGGCTCCACTCTCTTCGCGTTGGAATGGAAGATTAGTCTTAGAGTAAAGGCAAACACCACCTTTGAATCTGAATCGAGAATTAAGCTCGTAACCAGAACAAAGCATGTGGACCTTGTTGGTGGATGAGTTTATCAGTTATATCCCCTAATCATTTCACGATAATTTAGGATCTTGCCAGAAGGTACATTAATCCTCCTTATTCCAGATTCACACTGCGCGTGCGCACATGTCAAGATAACGTCGATGTTACTGAGTACTGTTATATCTCTCTAATTATGTTATTCCTAAAAACCAATGCATTCTAAATGAAATTGGATAATTTCGGATTTCGGGTCTGGTAACACTAAATTAACTACCAACTCAGAGATACTAAGTAACCTGAATTAGAGTAACTGTAGAAAGAAAGGTTAATTTCTGTCCAATTTTAATGCTCATTGAGTGTGTTCATAGAAAGAAGGGACTTTCGCCTGAACCAATCATTAGAAGGCTTCTAGGAAAATTACCCCCTTGACTACCCCTTACCCACCGGACAAAAACCCCCCATCATAACCACTGGGACATTAAACCTCTAATTAATTCCACTGGTACAAAAAAAATCGGAACAAAACTAACCCAGAGCAATTAAAACTCGGTACAAGATAAACCAAAACACAATTCTACAATATAATTTGAATCCGAAAAATTTCATTGTCAATTCTAAAAAAATAGACAAACTGAAAAATATTAACACTTGAAAAAAAACACCGAAACAATAACCCTCAAGCATAAAATAATACCAGAAGAAAAGACTCCCAGCACAAACAATCAATAACACATTAATTGCCAAAAGTAACTTGATTGTAAAATATTTTAAAATTATTCATGACAAAAGTTACAACGCTGTCATAGCAGATACTCGCTGCGCTTGCATTTTATAAATTACCAGAAGAAAGATACACGTCTTCGGCGTGTCTCTTTCTCCTGGCTGCCCACGTGTTTAACCATAGACCGACTTTCTTACCGAAAAAAAGGGACACAACCTGACCTAACCTTAATAACCTAACTAAGTTGCTGGTAATTCGATTACTAATTAGTATAAAAAGATGAAATCCCAGCAGATGCTCGCTGCGATCGCATTTTATAAATTACCAGAAGAAAGAGACACGCCGAAGGCATGTCTCTTTCTTCTCCTACGTTTTCGGCCGTAGACCGAATTTCTTAAAGTAAAAAAAGGGACGCAACCTAACCTAACTAAGCTATCCAAGTTGCTGGTAATTCGATCACAAATTAGTATGAAAGGGTAACATCGCAGCAGATGCTTGCTGCACTCGCATTTTATAAATATCCAGAAGAATTTCTTGACGTAAAAAGGGCCACAACCTAACCTAACTGTTAATACAAACGATACGTAATGGAATATCTGCAAGGAATATCATTGAACCTTTCTTTTTAAAACAGATTTTCGGAAGATATTAAAATTATTGAATAAAAGACGTAAAATTCGAGTCAACAAAGTAAAATGTTTATTAATAATTGATTATTCAAAAAAATATAGACTATTCAAACAGAAAATAGTGTGTGGGTGTGGTATTTCATACCTGAGGTATTTTATACCGGGGTTTTTTCGAACCGAGGTTTTTTGAACCGCCGGAGGTATTTTATGAAAGGGGGTTAAAGTTTAGGGGGTTATTTTCGGAGGGTTTAAGTCCGGGGGAGTTTGGTCCAGGGGGTAATTGTCCTGGAGCCCATTAAAAGTGTACCTGTTGGGTTGAATCTGTCACGCGTCATTTACCAGTTTGTAAAACATGATGAAATTCAACCTATTTCGACTGTCAAATACCTACTGAAATCGAAACACAAAGTTCTCGCTGCCAATAATTTGTGACTTCCTGTGTTAGATAAATCTAATATTAACTTCAACTAGAACGTTAGAATACAGTGATTAGCGAAGTAATAAATATAAGAGTTAGAAATAATTAGTATTTGTTTAAATATCATGTTAAAAAGATGATCTTACATTGTATAAAAGAAGACTGGACTGGGTTAGCCCTTGATCACCAGGTCCCTTTACCGCCAGATGCACTGATTACATCTGGAATAGTAGGTAAAAATTAGTAAATATATACAATATTTTGTTAACAATACCAGGAGCTACTTGAGATATAAGTATATACAATAGACAGAATGAAAATCAATCCATGATTAATTCAGTAATACTTCATTGAAACTCTTGACCTGATAACTGAGTTTCGGATATGACTTAACTGCTAATAAGATTTCTAATCATTTCAGGTATCTAAAAAAAGAAGTACAAAATTAATATTCACTGCCCTGATGAAAAATGTGTTACTGGAGTATTTGCTAAGATATTTCTTGCTACCTTCATAAGAAATACCTTTACCAAGTATATCTCATTTTCGAATAGACCACCTACGAAAACGATTTTTCTGCCACAGGAAGGTATAGTGCTGTCGCTATTATGCAGCCAGTATGGTACAGTAAGTTTTTTCATCAGAAAAGTTTAATTCTATAGTTAACCAATTACTAGTGAGTTACATGCATGTGGTCGTAAGGTTTTTGCTTGCGATAACTGGATAATCGCGTAAAAGTTCACCTTACGGTAATACAGTTGTCAACCTGCCACCAAAATATTATTCTATGAACCCACTTACTATTCGACAATACCTCTCGAAGCAATAAATAGGGCCCTAACGAACAAGGGAGTAGACAGAACCACATTCAAGTGAATGTACCAAATGCTGGCTACAAGAACTGCAGAAACGAAAGTGGGTGATTTCTGCTTTCGAATCAGCACAAACAGGGGATGCCCACAAGGAGGGGTGCTATCACCTCTGATGTGGAGTCTCGTAGTAGACGAACTAGTCGGAACACTCACCGGGAACGGAGTCACTTGCCTTGGATATGCTGACGACATAGTCATTATGGCCAAAGGCAAATTCAAAAAAAACCTCTGCGATCTCATAGAAAGTGAGCTAGAGAATACCAGAAGATGGTGCCTCTCTGTAGAAAAGATCATCAACAAGGCAAAATCACCACTGATGGAGTGAAGGAACATTGTAGGAAAAACGTGGGGCTGTAACCCATCAATACTGCGATGGATGTACACCATGATAGTAAGACCTATGATCACCTACGGAGCAGTAGTGTGGCACGGCAGAACAAAGAAAATCCTGGAGAACGTGCAAAGACTAGCATGTCTTTGTATAACAGGAGCAATGAGGTCGACTCCAACAGCAGCTATAGAGGTCATTCTGGACCTCACTCCTCCCCATATCATGGTGAGGAGAACTGCTTGGGGAGCAACCCTCAGGTTGGCTAAAAACTCAAAGGGACAGCACACAGTGTAAGGGGCTCAACTCCCACAGAAAGTGCACATCTTACCGATCTCCCTACTGACGAAATTACCAGAAAATTCAGTTTCAAGAAATTTTTTCGAACTGAATTAAATACCAAGAAAGAATGGAGCACAGAATCCATTCGAGCACTGGAGAAGAATACCATAACATGGTACACGGACGGGTCCAAAACTCCCGACGGAACTAGAGCAGGAGTCTTTGGTCCTCGCACCTAATACTCCGAACCCATGGGCCAGTTCCCCAGCATTTATCAAGAGGAAATTGCATTCAGTTCAACCTCGACAGGAAATACCGGAACAAGGAAATCGCAATCCTCTCCGATAGTCAAGCAGCCATCAAAGCGTTGAGCTCATATAACATCAACTCGAAGATAGTCTGGGAATGCCTAGACAAACTCAATGATCTAGGCAGGAACAACAAGGTGATCCTCCTCTGGGTGCCGGGGCACGTTGGAGTGGAGGGCAATGAACAAGCAGACACCCTGGCACGAAAAGGAGAATCAACGCCACTGATCGGGACAGAACCATTCTGCAGACTTGGAAAATCTTACTTACTAGAAGAACTCAATAAAAATGAAGAAGTAATGAGAGCAACATACTGGCCAAGACTTCCAGGGCTGAGGCAGGCCAAAAATCTCCTCGACAATTTCAACCGAGCAAGATCAAAGACACTGATTAACCTTAGCAAAACTAGTCTGAAGACAATCACGGGATTTCTGACGGGACACTGTAGACTCAAAGAACACCTAAGGAAGCTAGGCTTAGAGGAGCTGCAGATTTTGTGGGGAACATCCAGAAACACCCCACCATATATTGATGGAGTGTTATGCTGTACTTCACAAGAAATTGAATATACTGGGATCACTCCAGCTGACAGTGGGAGAAATATCACGAATAGACCCCCTCAAAAATCCTTAAATTCCTCAAGGAATTGAGGCTTGAGGGGCTGCTGTAAATGAGAACACATTGAGATAGCAGAAGAAGATGGGGCACAATAGATGTAATCAGGTTGCAGCGCATCATTTACCATCCACACTTATCATTACCATAACCATTACGATTGTCATGTTTATTGCTGTGGTAATTCGATGTTTTTCTGATATTTCAACGGAAATTACGAACGCAAGGAGCATTAGTGCGAAACTGCGAAAACGAAGAAATGTTGTTCAGTCCAGCTGTAGTGCCAAACAGTGCTTCTTACGAACAAGCAACATAGATTCAATGGTGTGTTGTGATCATTGTGATTTGTGATAATACCCCCAAATATAAAAGTTAGGAGGTGTTCCTTATCCCAAAATACCCACACACATGCTGAAACCAATTTTCCCGAGACCAAAAATGCGTTACTATTGAAGATTCCGTTGTTGGTTACCATACTTTCATCAGTGCATAATAATTTAATAACAAAATTTTCATCCTCTTGACATTTTCTTTTGGACCACTCACAAAATGCCCTTTGCCTAATGTCGTAGTACATTCCATTGCAGATTCGAATTTTTTTTAAACAAAATAAAATTTGCTGTAGATTTGGTGTTCCAGTAACTTTTTCAATGCTTCTCAACGATGTTGTAGGGTCCTCCGTAACAGCCAGAAGTACATTATTTTGAGTTTTCTCTTTGCATAGTTCGTTTTTATTAACAACTGTTTTTTTTTTAAATGTGCCATACTCCAATAAATTTGCAACCATTCTTCCAAATGTATTTTTATTTGGCTGTAATCTTTCAGGATAATTATTTAAATACATTTGCTCAGCATCTCGAGTATTGGAATGGCTCAGAACGTAACACTTCAACATGTCGTACTTTTCCTCAAAATAATAATTACAATCGTACTATGACTCCAGTAAATTGACGATAATGAATTTTTTTGTTTTCCAATTCATACTATGTTTATGGCATGGTTTTTTCTAAATGATTTTAAGTAATGTCTACAAATACAGTTAAACAACTAAAAGTGATAAATGACGATTTCAGAATTACACCAAGCAATAGAGCATAAAAAGAGTGAGTTTTTAACAAAAATACTAGTAGGATACCGACTATGCCATCACATGGAGTCCGTAGTCATATTGTGTTATGTTTTCGACTCACAACTGTCATTTATTAATTTGTTGTAAACATTAAAAAAACAAAAAAACGTGTTTTTTAAATTGTTTTGCTTATAAAATAAAAACTGGTAAAGCTATCTGGTTGCTTCAATGATGCGAATTGTAGATAATTGAAATACGAATAAAACGGGATGTTTCACAACCCTGTCAGATAATTAGTAACGGAGGAAAACTGAAAAAACCGAAATTTTTTGCGATTTTTTGGAAAATTCATAATTCCGCAATTTTTCAAGAAGTAGGATTGGCATTTCTCATGAAAGTATTAAATCATGTGAACTTTATGTGCGCACAAAACAGGCACTGTCGGATCATTAGTTGGGCGGAGTAGCGATTCTTGTTAGGACTAGTGTACCGCATATGATCCTACCACAACGGAATACAATTATAGAGCACGCCGGAATCCAGCTTGAAAACGGCACTAGGATATATGCGGTATACAACCGGCCAAGCAACATCATGACAGCCATGGATGTGGATAACCTCTGCAGCAGCGGGCACAAAGTGCTGCTGGCTGGGGACTTCAACGCGCTGAGGCCTGAGTGGAACTGCTCCAGCCAAAATCCAAATGGCAAGGTTCTCTGGGAGTACTCCCTGAACAACAACGTAGTCATAGATCATCCAGATTCACCAACGCATTTCCCCTGGAACGGCGGAAACCCGTCAACCATCGACCTGGTAGTAAATAAAAATGTCGCAGACATTACGGAGCTCCGAACAGCTCCTGAGTTCATATCGGATCATGACCCTGTATTCTTTTCACTTGGTGGAGGCCAAAAAACCAGGAAGGTGAAAACCCTGTATGATTACAGCACCACCAACTGGAAAGAATACAGGAGACTGATGAGTGAAAACACCACAATCACTCCTAACATCCCTGAGGATAGGTTAGACGAGGAGACTCAGAAGCTGATCGACAACATCGTGAAAGCACGTAATGTCACTACCAGGAAGAAGGTTGTAAGGGAAGATAGAGATCTTCTCCCGGACCATATCCTTGAGCTCATTCGGATGAACAACCGAGAGAGGAAGCACTGGCAAAGCACCAGAAATCCTATCCACAAAGATAATATACTCTCTCTCGGGAGGGAAATCAACACCCTGATCCAGGAGCACAGGGATATGGCCTGGAAGAGGAAACTCGAAAGCCTAAATGTGGGCGAAGGCTCCCTATGGCGTATGTCCAAACGCCTCCAAAAGAGGTTCAAGGACATACCAGTCGTGGGGGACGGTCGCACACATGGATGGACCGAAAGGGGGAAAGCAGATCTGTTCGGAGAGTACTTCCAGAGTGCCTTCCAGGCAGGTGCCGACTCCACACAGGAACACGAGTCAGTTTCTAGGGAAGCTAGAGAATTCAGTGGCCAGTCAAATATCACCATCGACAGGAGAGCCTTCTCGAAGCTGGTAACCAGCTACGAGGAGGTTCAACAAACGATTAAAAGGCTCCCTAGAAACAAGGCACCTGGCATGGATGGTATTGGGGCGGTCCTATTGAGAAATCTGCCGAGGAAGTCCCTAGTTCAGATAATATACATAGTCAACCACATCATTAAGTATCAGCACTACCCGCTCTGCCTGAAGCAAGCGGAGGTTATCCCCATCCTAAAACCGGGAAAGTCCGAAGCAAGAGTCGAGAGCTATCGCCCAATCTCATTGCTGAGCAATGTGGCCAAGTTGGTGGACAGAATCCTACTGAAAAGGTTTGCTGACCTTGAGGGAGACCTCAACCTCATCCCGCCGGAGCAGTTCGGCTTCCGAAGAGGTCACTCCACGACCTCCCAGGTGGCCAGAATTGTCCACGAGGTGAGGGGGGGTTTTCAACAAGGTCTAAAGACGGTTATGATCCTGTTGGACATCCAAAAAGCCTTCGACACCGTCTGGACAGAAGGTTTCATGATGAAGATGCTGCGAGCAGGCATGCCAGCCCACATGGTTAAACTGCTGGAATCGTACCTAGTCGGAAGGTCCTTCAGGGTGAAAGTCAACGGAGTCAGTTCCGCAATGAGACCAGTCGAAGCAGGAGTGCCGCAGGGTTCGTGCTTGTCTCCACTCTTGTACTCGCTATATACGTATGACTTCCCAATGTCCAACCAGATTAGCACGGCTGTCTACGCAGACGATACTGCAATCTATGCGCAAGCGCTGAACAGCGAGGCAGCCGCGCAGTGTGTGCGAACTCACTTGGAAGAGCTAGTCATACCGTATATGGCGAGCAACAAGATAGTGATAAATCCGGATAAAACAGAGCTGGTGAACTTCTCACGGAGATACAACAACCGGGAGATCCGTGGGGGGATCACAGTTCTGAATAAACGGATTGACGAGTCGGACTCTGTGAGGTACCTTGGAGTACAACTGGACAGGCGTATGACATTGAATAAACACCTCAGCTTGGCAGTTCAGCGAGGAGCGACAGCGGTCCGAAGGACCTACCCGCTCATAGCGAGAACGGCCAAGCTGAGTCAAGAAAACAAAATCATGATTTACAAGCAGATAATCAGGCCTGCAATGACCTACGCCTGCCCAGTGTTCTGCAGCATCTCCAAAACTCAAATGTTGAGATTGGAGGTGATGCAGAGCAAAGTACTCCGCATCGTCACAAACAGTGACAGGTACATTCGGCTGGTTGATTTGCGAGAGCTGGCCAACATCAACTCACTAGAAGACCACATAAAGACCCTGTCAGATAAATTCTACAGGTATTTCATCCTGGAGAGCCCACTGACTAGGAACATAACAGGAGTGAGAGCCCACCACAATGTGAGGTGGAAGCACGGTGGCTTCCTATACCAGGCACTGGATATTTTCCAGGAGAATCCAGAAGATGAGTGAAACTTAAACCACCAGACACAAGGACACAATGAATACAACCCGGTTTTTCGCTGTTTTTATCCGGGAGCCTCTCGAAAACCCACGAAGGAAAATCTGATAACCTGATGTCTTACAAGTAACCCATAAACTCACCTGCATAACTTTGAGGAGGCAGGAACCATCTAAGCTGAGACTAACCACATTCAACAGATCCCGCCCACACAACACCGTGGGGCCTGTCCTAGGACAGGAGAGGATAGGTTTGCCCGCCCGCTGGAAGCCCCAGATGGGCAGGATAGAACCCCAACTCCGGAGCAGTCGAAATTCCCTCCCTTACCTCTACCCTGTGGCGGTATCGGATAGTTTTAGCTGTAGCTTTTAATCTGTTGTAATGTGTGCCTTATTTTATATTAGTAATTTAATCAATAAATATTTTTGGATTATGGATTTTTTGGATCATTAGTTTTGGCACAATTGCAATTTAATTTTTTTTGCACTATCTTGCAGCGTGCCTGGATGCTCTAGTGATAGCCCGATTTTAATTTCTCAAACAGATTATGAAAGTAGAAGTATAGTACTACAAAATGTAGTTTCTCATTTTGCGCTATACAATGGAGCAAAATGGGTGAGAAATCCATGCAAACATGACTGAAAACGGCCGAGCCCGCGGTAGCTGCAGAGTAGGAGAGTCCGAGAGATGAGGGGTCTTCTTCTAATGAACGGGTTACGTGATAAGACGCTTCCCCTCATCTCCCGCTCACTCCTACCACTCGACCGCTTTCACCAGCTCGGCCGTTTTTAGTCATGTTTGCTAGCATTTTTCACCCATTTCGCAGCATTCTAGCGCAAAATGAGAAAATACATTTTGTGGTACTGTACTTCCACTTTCAAAATCTGATGTAGAGATTGAAATCAGACTATCACTAGAGCATCCAGGGACGCTGCAAGATAGTGCAAAAAAAATTCAAATTGCAATTGTGCCAAAACTAATGATCCGTCAGAGCCTGTTTTGTGCACACACAAAGTACACATGATTCAATACTTTCATAAGAAGGGCCAGCCCTATTTCTTGAAAAATGTCGGAGTTACGAATTTTTTAAAAAATCATTAAATTTTCCGGTTTTCCTCCGTTACTAATGATCCAACAGGGTCGTAAAAAATACCATTTTGCAACCATTGAAGTAACCAAATTGCTCTATTAGTTTTCATTTTATAAGCAAAACAATTTAGAAAATTTTGTTATTTAAATGTTTATAACAAATTAATAAATAACAGTTGCGAGCCGAAAACATGGTATAGTCGGTTTTCTTCTAGTATTTTTGTTAGGAAAAAATGCTCTATTGACTGGCCTAAATACAAAATGACTACCAACTTAGTATTGAAAATATCAGAGCCCTATTTATAAAAGATGGGATGAAGGTTCCTGTAAAACAAAACGTCGCGTCGTATTGAAAAATTTCCTGATGTCTTTTTAAATAACTTCAGAAAAAAATGGAAACCAAACCAAATGAAAACATTATTTTATTTAAAATATCAGGATATCCGAAAAAGATAGACTTTTGCAAACTCCATATAAAAGGACTTTTCCCTAATTTTACCAACATTTTAACTTGTTTTTATTGTTAAAAACCCATTGAAGAAAATTACCAAAACTTTACATATTTTTGTCAATTATTCTCAGTACTTTATTAATAAATTGTAGGATTGTTTTCGCAATTGAATTTTTCTGTTTTTTGTGAGTTCTTCTGAAAACTATCACTTCAAATGATATCAAAGAAAATAAAAAGTTTGTTATTGTTGACAATTTCTTATAGAAATTTCCAACAGACTTGTTAAATTTTATATGACTACAAAGCAAGTCTGCAGAAATATCTCGTAGTGCGCATTTTCCAAAAAAAGAATGAGCGTGTCTTAAATGGTAGAAATAAAAAACTCCAGAAAATGACGTCTAGCAATCTCTATTGTACCCAATGACGAATGAGTTAAATGGGAATGAATTAAACAAAACATTCAATGCTTGCCGAAGCCGTTTTTTAGAAACTGCTTCTCCTGCTTTGTATGCAATGAAGGGCCCATAAAAGTTTTGTCAATTTTTTTAACAAAAAGTGAAATAGAAACGGCGATCAGCAGAATCACTTGTGGGATACGAGTAATTTATTATGAGTAATAAACAGAATTCACTATGGTCTGTTGCATGCCTATACCTTAATATATTCTTAAAAATTTACTGTCCCCAATCATTCGTTAATAAGAGAAATAGATTTAATATTCTGTAACTAATTTTTAACAGCTAGTGACAAAAGGAATGACGGAATGAGGAGAATAAATGAACCATAAAAGCGTTCTTTGAAGAAGCACATTTTTAAATTTGCATGTTGAATGGCTGGTAGGAACTCTTGGCGTGTCTGAGATTTGAAAAGAAGTTATTATTCTTCAACAGTGTTCTGAATTCACTTTTTCAAGCCATCAGAATTGAGTCTCTAGAAAAACGAAGCAAAAACATCCACTTTCTATTACTCTTGGGAAATATTGTACAACCAAAATATCTTCATTACAGAAACGAAGCTGAAATATTTTCCTTCGACTGAATGTATTGAAACATATTTATTTTCTCTCTTTCAGGAAAAAACAGGAAAGAGAAATTGATTCGCGAGTTCCACAAGGATCTGTGTTGAGTCCTATACTTTTCTTATTGTATGTGAATGACATCACCAATATCGATATTTCAAGAAAGTTCACATGGCTATATTCTGGAATAGTAAAAATCCTTGCGAGATGCATACATTTAATGTCAGACTTTTGAAATGGACATGACTTATTTTCCAATACGAAAAAAACGGAGATGTTAAGAATTCATAGTCGGAAATTTGTATTTTACAGTGAATCAATCAATCCTGTCAAATACTCATGAAAGAGTAAGATATCTGGGAGTGCTCCTGGATGAATTTCTAAACTGGAAGACACATTTTAACAAGTTAGCAAACAAACTGAATTCTTTGAATTTTCTTTTCCTCAATCTTAGAGCAATTACTGGCAATGTACTATGCACAAATTGATTCAAGGCTCAGGTATGGGGTTTGTTTCTGAGGAAGTTCTTCCTCAGCATCGGACGTTTTCATCAGCCAGAAGCGTATATTACGTACTCTGGGACATATTCTGCATAGAGAATCATGTAAACCGTTTTATAAAATGTACAGAATTTTAGCTATCCCTTGTTTATATAACTATGAAATATCCTTTTATATTTTCCAAAATAAGTCATCATTTCACTTGAATGAAAACATTCATGGCTATAACACAAGAAAAAAACAATCGTTCCATATTCCTTTTGCGAAAGTGAATACTGCATATTATGCTCCAAACTATATTGGACCTCGAATTTATAACAAATTACCGAAACATATAAAGCACCACATGAACAATTTGTTATTTAAAAAAGATCTGGAGAAATATCTATTGAATGAATGTTTTTATTTATTATATGAATTTTTAATGTGAATTTTAACAATTTTTTATCTATTTTAAAAGCTCTAGATTTAGGTAGGTTCTGACAATTCTCATACATGTAACTGTCGACGAGAAATAAAGATTTATTATTTTTTTTCCTGTAAGGAATGTACCAGTCAGGCCCTGTTTCCGGTGCTCCGATACATCCGGAGGGCGCGCTGGTGTCGTTAACCCCAATAACCACTCCCCACGTCCGTAGGGTAAGTGACTATTGGGTCCATGTGCCCTGAGTAGACGGAGCGAATCAAGGATTCGTGCTGCTAAAATTTCTGCCATATTACGGCAAGCCGGTATTATCTTCAAGTTAGAGAGCAGTGTGTCCATCATTCCACCAAGGTCTCCTATAATCAGAACCACCATTTTGACAGAATGGTCCGGATATAACCTGCGGAGTTCAAAGAGAAGATCTCGATATTTAGTCCGTTTTTCCTCCTCTTTTCGAACGATATTCATTTCGCCTGGAGCGGAAAACTCCATGACGAATATCGTTCTACTTTGGTGGTCGAGGAGGACAACATCAGGCTTATTGGCTTGTATTTGCCTGAGGGTGGGGAATGAGTAGTTCTAATAGATTCGGCACCTCTCATTCTCCACCACGGACTCAATATCCCCCGGAACATAAGGCAACACCGGTGTCTCGTCTATACCGTACGAGTGTCATAGATCGTAGTACAACACTCGTAGCGCCGCGTTATGCCTGTGGATATAGGCTGAGACCGCATAAGATGGGCATGCTAATAGCAAATGCATTACGGTCTCAGGTGCCCCACGACACGCCCTGCACCGGGTGTCAGGGACGTCTGTACCCATCACGCGACCACGGTAGACCAAGGTGTTGAAGACACCATCCTGGCAGGCCATTATGAATCCCTCGGTCTCCGACTTTAGCTCACTCGACCTGAGGAAGGCAAAGGTCAAGATTTTGGATAAGCCAAGGTCTTCGATGTTGTGAAAGAAGACACCATGCATTGGCTTATCCATATGTAGCTATAGCAGGACCTCTGTCTCCGCAGCTTTGATGTGAGCTTTTTGCTGAACGGGTCCCAACTCGGTGACAGAGTTTGGGTTAGCCCGTTCAGTTTCGAATACGAGACCAAGTTCA
Source organism: Chrysolina oricalcia (assembly GCA_944452925.2). NCBI lineage: Eukaryota > Metazoa > Arthropoda > Insecta > Coleoptera > Chrysomelidae > Chrysolina > Chrysolina oricalcia. The sequence continues at coordinate 47,273,564 of OX101824.2, forward strand.
TCGGCCGCACGGGTTGCTGCCTTAAAAAGAAATGCTCCAATCCCTGCTTTTTCATGGTCGCGGACCATGCAGAGAAGGGGATCTGAACTCCTGATGACTTTACAGGCCCCATCCAGCACCATTCTGTTATGCAGACACTCCAAACTCAAAGGTCCACGGCCTCCCCGTTGTCTGGGAAAGTATAACCGTGGAACGGACGATTTAGGATGCAAGCTCCTATTGAGACGCATCATTTTGCGAGTTTTAACGTCGAGTTGTCGCAGCTCTTTCTAATTCCACTTCATCACTCCGAAAGAGTAAAGAAGGATCGGAACGGCAAGCATATTAGTTGCAGCAACTTTGTTCTTCCCCGACAGTTCTGATGACCAGATCTGTCGGAGTTTATGCTGATACTTACCGCGGAGAGAGTTCTTAACTGTGAATACCGCTTGGGAGCGGCGTTGCTCCACCCCTAGGTAAGTATACGTCTCTCCGGCATCCAGATGATGTAGGATGCTTCCGTCTACGAGCTGGACATCCTCTCCGTATTCCTCGCATCGTCCTCTTTTGAGATGAACCGTGGCACATTTGTCGATCCCAAATTCCATTCCATTATTATTATTATTATTATTATTATTATTATTATTATTATTATTATTATTATTATTATTATTATTATTATTATTATTATTATTATTATTATTATTATTATTATTATTATTATTATTATTATTATTATTATTATTATTATTATTATTATTATTATTATTATTATTATTATTATTATTATTATTATTATTATTATTATTATTATTATTATTATTATTAATATCATTGATATTATTATTATTATACCATAATATCAGCCGATTCGAGAAAAGATAAAGGTAAGTTTGATGCAGACATGTTTTCTCTTAATTTACCTAAAACTTATTTAATATTACTCAGATGCTGTCTTAATATATCAGTTTTTGAAGAAAGGTCCACGGAAAATAAAAATCATTATATTTCTAGGTGTGTTGATTGACCAGAGTTTGAAATTTGAGGATCATGTAAAACAACAGGATTTCGATTTTTCTAGCAGTAGACGGGTCAATAGGAATGAATCGGAACCATCATGGCACACTCAAATGGAAAACTAAAAATTGAATCATCATTTTCGAGTCACCGTCCTCGATATTTTAGATATAGTGTTTCCCAATCGATGGATTGGCAGGGCAGGTCCAATTGCTTGGCCCCCAAGGTCCCCAGATTGCAACCCGCTGGAATTCTTACATGTCCCCATGAAACATGTAATGGGCTCAGTTTGAGGTGCAGAACCAGTGCATTCCAACAAAGTTCTTACTGGACGAATTATGGATGCCTTCCAAACCGTAAGAAGCACTCCCGGAATTTCAGAACGCGTACGGCAGTCTATGAGAAGAAGAGTAGAGGGTTGTAAATGGTAAATATGAATTATTACTCAAATGGAACCATGATTCAGAATTGTCAATACCCTGGACTATATGTTGGGTACTGTTTGAAAAATATAGGTTGAAAGTTTAATCAATGTCACCTTTTTTTATATTTACTGCCCCTTCATCTTCATACTGGATTAGGTTTGGATATGAACGATAATCACTATTAACAAGGGTTTTTAAGGTTTTCCATATCAAATGAGAATTATTCTTGTATCTGTCAATTTTGTTATAATAATACTGAGCTTTCTTTATTTTCAATGAGTTAGCAAAATCGTTTCTCAATGTTTTTAAATTTTTTTATCTGGTTAAATTTTTATCTTCCACCGTAGTCAGAAACATGTAACTTTCTTAATTTTGATGAAAACTTCATTGTCAAACCAAGAAATATTGTTTTTGAAGTTGCTTATTTGTATGGGACATGTACTATTGATAATATTTGAACATTTTTAGAGGAATTCTTCACAGAGTAAACTTGCGTCTATAGAGTTTAGAGACCTAGTATATGAAAAGAGCTCATTCAAAAAGTGTACTCATATTGTCATCACAAAGTTTTCTGTATTTTCTTATTCAAGCTTTTTTCAAAGTGTATTATCATTATTATTAGTCAAATCACGTACCAGAATAAAACAATTGTTAGATGATATAAGCTTATCACAAATATCCTCGAAATCTTCCAAAAATGTTGCATGAGAACTAGTAGGTGAATGATATAAAAATCGAATCAACCATATTGAAGATAATTTTAAAAACCTTACACCAGTAGTTCGATTCCAGTAAGAATTTCATATAAATAGAAAATTCGATTTTTTTATTTATTAGGTACATGACATCAGTGTGCCTAATTTTTTTAACGCTGGTATTTAGCTTGCTCTTTGTGTGTGTTAGATGGGAACCAATCTTGCAAGCTGAATTAGAACCACTCCTTCTTATCCTATGGAATTGAAATTTCACATGTTGGTTCAGTTCCGATAACAATATATTAATGTCGAATAAATTGTTCCCCCCGGTCCCCCAAAAGCTAGATAGAGAACGCGTAGGGTTTCGGAAGTTTTCTTGTCGATTTGGATGTCAAACATTACAGAGAAAAAAATTAGGTAGGGGGCTCGCCCCTTCCTTTTTTCGAAAAATGTTGGAAAAATTGTGGAAAATATCTAACCGTCAACTATTATGGTTTGAAAAAATTTCACCCCCCTCCCTGCTCCTTCACAAAAGCTAGATAGAGAACGCAAAAGAATTCGGAAAATTTTTCAACAGTTTTTTATGGAAAAAATCGATCGGGGGCCCCCCATTCCTGTCACGAAGAAAATTAGAAAAACTCGCGAATTAGAAATCTAAAAAAATCCGTAAAAGTAGTGACAATTATCTGACCATTGAATCACGGTTTCAAAAAAAATGTACCTCCTTCCCACTCGAAAGCTAGATAGAGAACGCGTGGAAATTCGAAAAAATTTCAAACATGGGGCTAGGTAGCCGAGTGGTTGAAGCGACATTGTTTCAATCACTTTTGGCTGCCAGTCAAAGGTTCAAACCCTAGCGACTGCAGAACTTTTTCTGATGGCCCGAAAAAGTGCTAGGAATCGCACGTAAAAAGGTAAGACCTTGTTAATCCTTAGCTCGCACAAGTTGCGACTTCCGAGGGCTGTCGTTCGTAAGGGGACGACAGCTGGTTAACGGAAAAAACAATTTTAACAAAACAATGAAAAATTACGACAAAAAGCTCATCCCCTCTCCTCTTTTCAAAAAAGTTGTGAGAACTTGCGAAAAAAACATCGGAAAAATCCGTAAAAATAGTGAAAAATATGTAACCATCGAATAATACAAAATTTTGCTCCCCTATCTAGATTGAGAATGCGTTGAGTCCCACGAGGGGAAACATCAAAATCGGGAATTGCTGACCACGCCTGGACAAAACACCACCGAATTCTCTGGGACGAAGCTAGTGTTCTTCATAGAGAAGAACATTGGTTCAAATTTATGGAAATTACCTACATAGAAGCCAATGGTGCCTTCAGTCAACCAAGCGTGGAAATTAAAAACGTATGGAAACCGCTCATGGACCGTTTTGGAGGAAGAAAAAGCGCGAAACCACGCGCGCCACAAGACCGCGCGTAATTAAACCGTAATTACACTTTAATCATAGACCTATAAAAGGTCGCGTAGCATCTGATTTCGTCATTATTCACCAGAAGACGATTGCAGATTCAAGCAATTGAAACGTTGTGAAAAATTTGGAAGAGATAGAAATCTTTCAATCATTAAGATGATGGACATCCGAAATATAAGTAATCAAGTTACTACATCGTCTAAAACATTCAAACAAGAAATACATAGACACTTCTCGCGACAAGCTTTTATATTATTCAAAATTTTATAATGTAACAAAATGATGGATTTAATTCACTTTAAAATTTATTTTCTTTTTTTAGTGCATTTAAATGAAAGCTTCTCTTAAAAGTATTTCTTTCTTTATTTTGATCAAAATGGATACAAGTATAATTGTTCATTTTCAGTTCACATCTTCAACATCCTCAGTTGTTCTGGTTTCACTCAATAGAATTACTTAAGGATCATAACAAACCATACTTTCTTGAACTTTTTTAAATTAATTTTTATACATTGGGTGATACGAAGGTTATCACATAAAAAAAGAATTTTGCTTTAAAACTTCAGCACACTGTGATTCAATAGACCTCTAGGTCATTATTCATATGAAGTTTCTTTCTCAAAATGGACTCAAGAATAACCTCCCTAAATATGTTATTAAGAAACGACCTGAAAATTGATATAAACACAAAAAGTTCTAAAATCTCAAATGTGAATATAATTGAAAGTAAAGCAGTAAATTCAAGAAATCAGTCAGTCGGTCGAGAGCTTCAATGGAATGAGTTTCATAACTGAATGTAAGTATAATAATTGATACAATAAAATTCAGATAGCTCTATAATAACACCAAGAAATGCACAATAAACAAAATTAAACAATACCTGTGTTGTTTGAGGTTATCCTGTTTTTTGAAACTTTTGCCGCAAACTTCGCAGCTAAACGTCACCTCGGGACTCTTGTGCGTTCTTTCGTGGATCATCAAGTTGTACGGTTTCGTGAATCTTCTTTGGCAGTACTTGCAAATGAACTCGCACTTGGATCGCATTTTCCTTCGAAACTGGCTGCCACTCACGTCGTTATCTATCTGCATAATAGCGAACATCGTGATTTTTTATATCTTTATTGGCACCAATGGAACTACTCGAATTATCTTGCGTTATCTAAGATATTCCTCTGCTTTTGGGGTTAATCCGAAATTGTGACTTATCTGGGATTTACTTTGGTGATGTGGGTTATGTCTATCATCTACCTTGTTTTACAACTGATTTCACTGTGACGTAGATTAATTTTTTCTTTATTTGTTCTGAATGACTGTATGATTATATCGTTGATATTCTCATGACTCGATCATTTCGGCTATATGTCATCAGAAAAAGTTCGATATTTCCCCAGATATCATAAATTTTCTCGGAAGACTCTAATCTGAAAAAGATAATTTAAATTAGTATTGACTAGTGAGTGAATCTTTCTGAGACAATCGAGAAAACAAGACAGATAATGATGATATACCTATAAATGTTATAAACCCAAACTTGTACATTTATTACTACTCAAATAGCAGGAGGTTTCATATTCTATAATGAACATTGAGGCTAGAAATGCATTATTACAGATACAAAATATAAATGCATTATTTCATATAAAAAATACTTGTAATAGTATCAGTTTTGTTTTAGTCAAATACTCTTGGTATGTATTACATCGAAATATCCTTCCTAGTCGAGTATCCAATTCAATAATTTTTCACACCTGAGTACAAATGTGAAGTATGGTGATGTTATTTCAAGTATGTTTCATACTGTATATAGTTGTTTATAGGGTAGCAATAAAGTTCTATGGTCCACAGTCAATGAATTTTCCGGAAAACAGTCAAACTGTCGAAATTATAGAAATAATCACTAACAAACTCGATATCGCTAATGTATTTGTTAATCATTATTCAACTGTTGGTGAAAAATGGCACAAAAAATCAGACAAGAAGCACATGTGTTAATACCACAAAATGTGATCACTGTGGACGAAACAATTTTCTTGACAGCATATGATAAGACTGAAATATTGAATATAATTGAAGAGCTAAAGTCAAACGCTGCACCGGGGTATGATGGAATTTCTGTGAAAGTTATAAAAAAAAAAGGCTGATCATATAGCGCAACCTTTATGTACTTTGATAAACGCCTTCTTTGTCACTGTAATATTATTAGTAGTCTGTACAGGTGTTTTGACCCACTTTTGACGACAAAAATTTGAAAAGTTTCGGGGACATTCTCATGGTTTTGTAAGATCAATGATCTCATGAGATCGTCAAACATTTCTTTTTTCTAATCCGCCAATGTATAGTTAAATGTATATTTAACGGCCCGGCCATCTTCTACTATTTGTATTCTTAAAAAATGAAAAAACTTGCCGTTACTAGCATCAGCAACTAAATAAATCATCACTCTTTTTACTCTTGTTTCATTGAACATGGTGTATGAAAAATACTTTTTCTACATTCATGCAAAAAGCAAAACTTTATTGAACTATATTCAGTGGAAAAAGAAGTTCTTTATTGCACTAGTGCAATAAAGTTTTTATTGCACTCATCTGTCATCCTACTTCAACGTGCTGTCATCATGACAAACATAAACATTTAAACCTACTACATATTTAGCATATATTCGTGAGATTGGCAATAGGTTTCAAACAGTTACATATTTTATATTATTTTGTATTATAGTTAGCAGCAAGAGTTAAACAAACAATGCCTTCCCGAGAATAACTCCATAATCAAATCCGATCCGCTTTGTTCTAAACCGTCTACCTGCATAGAGCACACTGTCTGAACTATGACGACACCTAGTGATAACATACGCGCTCACGGCTACTATGATTTTGATTTTTATAATGCAATTGTGGTTATAGAAACGTCAGTCAAAAAGTACTTCACTACGAAGTATTCATATTGAAAATTGCACTAATTGTTCATTCACTTTCAACATTGAGGGTAAAAATAAAGTTTGAGTTAAATTGTTCGTAACGTATTAGTTCCTGTTTCAATGCAAATCGATATTAATAATAAAGTATTCAAGTTGCGCTTTTCATTTTCCTACACCTAGTGCCGCACCTCAATAAATCATTTTTTGCTTTTTGCATGAACGTAGAAAAAATGTTGTATGCAACTCGTGCAAAAATTGTTTATTGCACTCGACGTGTTGTCCAACTCGGCCTAACGGCCTCGTCGGACAATTTCACGTCGAGTGCAATAAACATTCACTTTTTGCACTTGTTGCATAAATAACTATTTTTTTTTTATTTTCTAGTAACTATGTTTTTTTGCAGAAATAATTGAACGAAAAATTATAACAATTTCTCATATTCCGAATAATTTCTAAAGGAAAAACAAGATGTGGAAAATTAACGAAAACCCACTGGAAAACATGTTTTTTAGAAAGTAGGGGGAGGAATCTATTCACCCACATCAGATCCACAGGAGATTTAGAGTATGCAAAACGGAAGTTGATCAATTTCAAAGAATAGATTTTCCTTTACTTTCAATACAAACTGGCTTCAATATACTAGTTGTTCGGAACAATATAACAGGAATATGTAATGGAAGTTTTTAGGTTTTCTTTCGTTTTATTCCAAGCTTGTTATTGACGATTTTTTTTTTAAACAGTTGAGCTATTTTCTTATAAGTCCCTAAACCTCATCAAGCATTATGTTTTGATTTGATGAATTTTGATAAATATATAAAAATGTTCCAAAAATTTGTTTTCTCATTTTTCCTCTTTCTACAAACATTACAAGGATCTATGAATTTTATATTAGTATGTTGGTGTCCTTGAAATTGCAATATATTAATATATTGTATTTAACCATATTCCACTACCAAGTAAATATTAGAAATTCTGATCAATATAAATTGCCTCTGAATGAATCGTTAAAATGGACCATAATTTATACAGGGTTTATATCCCCACAACTATTGTGAGGAATATATTACGTGGTATCAGAAAAAATAACTTGAGAGAGAGTTCCTTTTGATTTTTCTCTTTTGGATTTATTTGCCACTAGTGGTTTTGAAAACTATCTTTGGTGATAACTTCCACATTCCACAAATAAGAACTCTTTTTTTTAATAATAATCCATGTTTCTGAAGTATTGCTTAATATTCATGAGATTCCCACTAGACTATGAATTTAAAACAAGTATCAACTTCGGACAAACAATATATATGTTAATTCAAGATAATATTTGTTTTTAGAACCGTAATTAAGTAATATTTATTTATTTAATTATGGAAACGAAAAAGGTCGAACAAAAAAATCTGTAACGTCATCTTGTTAATCATAAAAAGTGATTTTTTTTCATTGGTGTCCCACTTCAAAGCACGCCTCAGCCTGTTTAAATCGAACTTTAAAATTCTCGCGTTTTTTTTTAAGTTACCATGGTAACATCAACAACTCGAGAAACGTGAAGTCTAAATGACAACTTTTGATTGTTGATCTGACAGCAGTAACTTGTAACGTCAAATAAACAACTCGTTCATTCAATCTGTTACCTTTTGCTTTTCCATCTATTTTATGAACTTGTCGTTTTTTTTTTAATGCTCATCATTAGATTTTTGCCATATAAACCGCGATTCTGCTTTACCATTCAAAGAATCGATATTAGAATTCATTTTTAGGCACTCCAGTGACGACAATTAATATTTGATGACAAATTACAAATTTATCTCTGTTTTTCTCATTTCCATGACAACGAACGGTAGGTATACTGATGTCACATCACGAATCCAACCATTTTACATAATTAGTACATATTAACATTTTTTTCCTCCTACCCCTATAGAAAGTACACACTTTCCTCCCTCAAACCAGGGAGGAAACTCATACTTTTCCTCCCTAGGGAGGAAAGTACTTTTCCTCCCCCTCATTTCAAGTAAGTTGTAAACGATGAAACTTGTGAATCTATTATAATGAAATTGTTTCCGTAATTTCTAAAACATCTTATATATCCTGTATTCTGGTAAAAATCAAACATGAATATTACTTCTACTCTAGTTCTTTAATAGCTATTTGTGTATTTAGAGCGCAAAGTGATTGATTGTTGCTCGACAAAGAGATTAATCTTTGGAGAACGACAATGACACTTTGTGCTCGAAATACACACATTATTTTTTCTACAAGCGCAGCTCTTAGAAAAAAAATGATCGACACTTCTTTCAAATAGGCACATAACATTACTTATGAGAAAATCACTCAATAGCAATCCGAAATCTATAAGCTATCTAAATGTCCAATAATTCATATCACTAACAAGAAAAAAGAAAAATAACGTTCTAGAAAAAAAAAAAGTTGTAATTGCCAGGAGATGAACCCTGGACCTTCGGATTACAAGCCCAAGACGCTAGCCATTGCACCTCTGCAGATTCTCAGATACACATGACTGTATATTGTCTATACTTTCCATCAAGTAAGAATAGGTCTATTTGCAAACAAAGTCTTTTCCTCCCTTGTATGTTTACTGCCCTCCTCTTCGCGTCGGGCAGTAAACTACATCCTGCGGGAGGAAAAGTGGCACTTTCCTCCCTAGTAATACAAATAGCTATTGTAGTAATAATACCAGTATTTATGATTTCGAATTGCACCATTAAAAAAATAGCGTAAAGTATTCGTGGATAACTGGTCTTTCAAACACTTGCTATATTTCGAAAAATCGCGCGTGTATGAAAGACCTTTTTCGACGAGCGTGCGTGAAGTAGTACTTTTCCGTATGCACTTGCGTGCGTAAAGTTACACTTTTCCGCACCCCGCGCGGATAAGATTTTTTCTACTATCGTGCGTTTTTACCCACTTTCCCGCACTCATTTTAGTTTAGAAAGTGTCACTTTCCCGCACTAGTGCGGGAAAACTCGCTTTCCCGCACTAGTGCGGTAAAGTAAAATATGTCAATTTATCGTTATTAAATGTACATTTCATTGATTTTACCTGTATATTACTATTCAAACTAATATAGGTTTTAATATTCAATCTAACTCAGACTATTTTTCATTAATTGGAATGAAGAAATTGCGATACTTTTATGTATCTACCCTATACATTTCTCAAAATCAATCCACATAACAATCAAACTAAGCTGAGTCAAGTGGTTTTAAAATTATTTCATGTACTGGCAACTTGCAATCGATGTCGTCTCCGTCATCTTCATGCACTTTGCAATCTACGAGTGTTACTCTTAACAGCCAGTTACCACCAACTAACTACTCTGGACCGGCTATTCTGACGCATTTGCAGAATGCAACAAATTGTGTTTTCAACATTAATATTAATAATAATTAGTGGATTTTCATGGAATGTTTTATATGCTGAAATAAAATATATATTTTCAATGTACTTTTTGAATCTTTATGCGGTCGTAGAAAAATAATGTTCCTAATTCATGCGTAAAGTGTCTTTCCCGCCCTTGACTTCTTGCCCGAACTGCGCTTCGCGTCGTTCGGGTCAGCGGCAGTCGCGTGCGGGAAAGTATCACTTTCCGCACTTGTTAGGAAAATAACTATTTCCGCACTGAGTGCGGAAAAGTAAAACTACTCAAAAATCTCACTGTTATGGAAATTTTATATTTATTTTAGTTGCTGTAGACTATTTTATGCAATTGGAGAAGCCGTTGCAAGTGTATTCCCCTTTACCATTCAATCGTATTTCCCGATATTTGTATTTCAGCTTAAATTTTTTTTTTTATACCTTTTATAATGATAAATGAATATAAGCATATATTGCCAAACAACAAAAAGTGCACTTGTCAACTTTGACATAATATGATGTAAGATTTTTCCTCAGTTTCTGTCAGCGAGAATCTACAAACACCGACACTTTTTTCCAATCATAAAAAAGCTTTGTTTTCGTTGTCATCTGATATGAAGCTCGTAGGAAAGTTCCTAACACGTGCGCAAAGTGCCTTTTCCGCACGCAAAAACTTATACGAACTTTGCTCCGCGTCGCCTAACTGTACGAGGCTATATTGAAAAATTCTTAGCCTACTATAGAACCAAACAAAATTTCAATGTCAAAATATTTCATTACTCAACATATTCTCCTCTTAATTGGATACATTTATTACAGCGAACCTGCAACGTCTCTAGACCTTTCAAAAAAAATGTTTCTTCTTGCTCTGCAAACCAGACCTCCACAGCTTTTACTATCTCCTCGTTGGAAGAAAATTTGCGACCTTTTAAACTTTTTTTCAGTTGAGGAAAGAGATGATAGTCGGACGGAGCCAAATCTGGTGAATAAGGGGGGTGTTCTAGTAATTCAAACCCTAAATCACGAATTTTTTGCATGGCAACATGAGATTTGTGTGCAGGGGCGTTGCCCTTTGGATAGCTTCTCGCATCTTTTCTCTTTAATTTCTTCCCGTAGAGTGGTCAGTAATGTCGAATAGTAATCTCCAGTTATTGTTCTACCCTTATCCAAAAAATCAATCATGATTACTCCATGGCAATCCCAAAAAACTGAAGCAAGAACTTTTCCAGCAGATTTTTGGACACGAAACTTCTTAGGTCTTGGAGAACCGGAGTGTCACCAATCCATCGATTGTTGCTTTGTTTCTGGATCGTAGAAATGTACCCAAGTCTCATCCATTGTATCAATTCGGTTTAAGAAGTATACATCGTTTTCAAATCGAACACAGATCGAAGGCGATGCTACTACCCTTGCACGCTTTTGGTCAACATTCAAACATTTGGGGATCCATTTTGTAGCAATTTTTCTCATGTCCAAATTGACGTGAACTTTATGATGAACGCGTTCGTATGAAATATTCAGTGCTTCAGATATCCGTATTAGCCCAATTCGACGGTCTGTTAAAATCATGTCACGAACTGCATCGATATTTTCGGGGACTCGATTGCAGATGCGTAAAAATTACAAGAGGCAAAAAAAATCATGAACAAAATAAAGAATGTATTTCATATGTTAGAATCCACCAGCGGCGTACTACAAAAAAGTTTATGGGGCGAAAATGGGCTTGACCCCTGAAAAAATATCTCCCTGTAGATTGTTACAATCACCTGGCATACTGGATGATGTAAACCCTAAAAATTTATCTACTTTTAAATTTGATCTTGATAACTCAAAAACTGAAAGAGCTATGAAGAAAAAACTAAAAAAATCTTGAAACTTTAAGACCCTGTACCTCAGAAATGAAGCGGTTGCGGACATATGTTTATGGGAAAAAAAGTCTTACAGCCGTATGCATAGTCACTTGCCAGCGACTCGCCAGAGTTTCGCCGTTCGCTACACAATAATTATAATGCACAGTCGAGCTCCAAAAAAGTGATAACTACGCGATGAGTCACATTTTGGCGAAACGCTGGCGATGTACCACTTTTTTGGAGCTCGACTGTGCATTATAGTTCTTGTGTAGCGAGCGGCGAAACTCCGGCGAGTCGCTGGAATTGACTATGCATACGGCTGTTATTATGACCTGAAAAATACGCCCCCTGAAATCTTGATACTGAACTTTATTTTGAAACACCCTGTATAGTTACGATGCGACTCATTTTGACGTTTTCGCACACAATTATAATCTGTCAAAATGTCAAACTTTGCTTTGTCATCTATGGTTACATCGTTGAAAACACCAACGCTGACAGACCAATCAGAATTGAGAGACAGCTGGTGTTTTCAGTTGTAATACCACAAGAGAGTGAGAATAAAGTGAAAATAATTTGACAGATTTTTTGAAAACTTGTTGCCAGGCAACAGATACGAGAGCCCGAATGGCTCGAGTGGCTATTGCCAAATGGCAACAAGTTTGAGATAAATGTGGAGTATTATTTTCTAATTTATCGAACTCTCGTGTGGTGTTCGATAGATTATTTTTTGATGCCCCAATCATAGACACATTCTTTATATAACATTTTTATTCATTACGGTCATCTAATTTCATTTTTCAATTTGCATGCAAACTGATGACAGACGTCAAATCAAAAGTATCAGTTGTTGTCACACAATAAAAACAAAATACCACGAATATTCCCGAGGCAATAATCTAACTAGAAAATTCCCACTATAATAATGTTGTGATTGGTTTGAAAGTACATCATAGCTTTAAATTGATGGTTTTTATTGGTTGCAAGATATGTCGAATAATAATCGCGATAATACAAGTTGTCTTTGATTTGTGATTGGTCAGATTACGTGAATATCTTGAGAAGATGGAATAGTCAGTAGTAATATCCCGACAAAATACTGAATTTTCAAAAAAAATTCAAAAAAGCAACTGTGTTGCTTAGAAACACCACGAGAGCTTGCTCGAGTAGTGTTTTGTACAGCAACAACGGTTGAGCGACTGGCAAGGTGAAAGTATTTTGAAAATTCTGCATTTTGAAGGGATATTCGATCAGACAATACCACAAATACATTCAATTCTTATGGACTAAATGCGTATTGCAGTAACGGTTCATCATGTGTCATTAATGTCAGTTGAACCGTCAAACTGACGTTTCTCTATTCACAGAAATTGTTGCAACTATGGAAACGTATAAATAAGGAAGAAGCGAAACACCGATTTGAAAATACCACGGGCTGGAGACAGTGTTTTCGAAAAGTCCTTTTCTCATTGGCTTGAATTCAAAAAATGATGGCATTTGATTGGTTTATATAATATGAGGAAAATTGTCAAATAAACACTTCCGAGTTATATTTGACGCAAAATACTGTATTTTTCAAAAATGCATAAATGTATGAACAGTGTGTTAAAAATTACTTTACGCACAGTTGATGATTTTACGCACAGGTAATTTTTTACGTACTTGTGCGAAAAAGTATTACTTTACGCACTGTCAGCAGTGCGTAAAAGCTTAGTTTTCGCACTGTCGTAGATAAAATAACTATTTTATCCACTTATACTTCAATACACTATTATCATCTGATATCCATTGAAATATCATCAGAAATTAATAACAACCAATATCGAAAATATTAATTTTCTCAAATAAAACAAAAACAGAACGATAGACTAGTTATGCAAACTTCATATAGAAAGTTTGTGAATTTTGAAATTTTCCCTAATTCATCTATCCGTTTTCGAGATCATTATGTTTTCCAATCCTAATATTGGACATACTTATAAAGCGTGTCCCCCTCGCAAAGCCACTTCGTGGTTTTCCACTTTAATTTCTCATGCAAACACTTCTGAAACTTCCGTAGTTTTTACTGTAGAATTCCGAATCATGTTAAATCGATAGATACATCAGAAACGTACAAAATTATCTTGAAGGGGTCATTTCAAGTGATATACTAACGCCAGCAACAATGGATCCTCCGCCATTTCCTAAAAGTCGTAAATGGAGGCAAGACTGGTTGAAAATGTATTTAGATTCATAACTTGTTTTTTAATTCGAACGATATTTGATTGTCAAAATGTATGATTTGTAGGTAGGTGCATTCTTTCGATAAAACCTTTAACATTGGTAATTCAAGTTAGAAGTTTAATTTCGTGTAATTATTCGGAATCAGCTGGTCAAAACACATTTGAAAAAAGTTTGAGATTTTGTGAAAAATTAAAATTCTGGAAAATATGTTTTCTTCAAACACAGAATATTGCTTTACTCGAGTTAGATCAATTTTGAATCTCTTAAAAATGCGAAATACCCTGGTGTTATATTTGAGCTGATGGTAAATTTCCTACTGAATCCGGAAGTGTACTTGGTTTTATTTAGAATTCGAACGATTTTTCATTCTGAAAATGGATTATTTTTAGGCATGTGCATTATTTCGACAAAATCGTTTGAAACTCATGCTAGAATAGTATATTCTGTAACAAGGTTAGAATGAAAATTCGATGCGAGTGGAAAGTTCCGAGCGCAAGCCGAAGGCGAGCGTGAGGAACCACGAGCATCACGAATTTTCATTCTAACCAAGTAGCAGACTATATTTTCTCCACGATCAAAGATAGGAAACGTGACAGCAATAATTTTGACACTTACTCAAATTTTGCCACTACGATGACAATCAACTGCGTCAAGGCTAATGTTATTATTGCTAACCAGTGTGAGAATATAATTCTATCACAAGAGAGATAATGTAAATACATTTGAATTGCATGGGGGCAGAGGTGTAGCAGAATATTTCTTCAATCTCAAGAGAGAGAATTCCAGCATTCTGTAATCAAATTTGATTTCAGAATTGGCAAATTCTGTGTGATCGTGGAGAAATTAATTTTCCGCCTACTAGGCCAATCCACAGGGTTATCAACCACAACTTAAATTGATCCGCCGATATTTTTTTTTTAAATTGTAGAACACAGTGTGCACATTACTTCTGAGAAAATTTATCACCTCCGGGGGGGGGGGTGGAACTCCCCCAAAAAAACGCGTTGAAATTAATTTTTGAGCAAATTTCGAAATATCTCAAAAAATTTATTTTAAATCAAAATAATAACTTGATATTCAGAAAGAGCACAAATGTTTACAAAAAAACTGTTCCTTCCAAAATATTGAGAAATCGCACGGTATTCTTGAAAAAAATTGTTGAAGTTAGATGCTTTCGCAATGGGGCAGGTGTTGCGCCGGCTCTCGCCAACGTGCATTTTTCCAACCAGCGCGTGAAGTAAAGTTCTAAAACTCCTCACATAAATATTCAATTCAGATAAATCTTACGTCATTTTGAAGATAAAGGTCGCAGCTTTGTATTCTGATATTATTTATATTTATACGCGTAGCTGCCAGCTGCAAAATTACATTTGAAAATCTTATAATATTAAAGTTCCTGACTTCGTGAAATAATGCTTGTGATTACTGAAATAATGTCTTATCACTTGTAGCAAGTAAAATGAACAGTTGAGGAATACTTCATTGTCAAATTGCATAACGTTTAACCGGTCCAAATAATGTTGGTTTTAAATACGAGTGTTTTCAATTCTTCGCATATTTTGGGTTACAAAATCTTGAGGGAGTTTATAAATTCAAATGCTAATAACTCAGAGATAAAAGCACGTATCAACATGACTGAAAAGCCAGTTTGCAGAAAAAACCCTGCTCCTATTGAAAATATTCATACAAATTTGGTTACTTGTACTAATTTTAAATGCAATCCAGACAATCTTTTAAGTACTTAAAATAGAGGTTACTCGGCATTTGATCACATTATTGTGCTATGGAAAGAAAAATAAAATCAGTCCTTGATGGAATATGGGGATTCGAGACCGAGGAAGACAGTGCACCAAAGGAAACTGTCCCGAAGTGTACCTGCTTTAAACTCATTGAGATTCTGAAAGCTGAAAAATATCGACTTGGGACCTTGTCAATGCGGCAGCTAGCGCGCCGCTGTATAGTATACAGCGGCGCGGATCTGTCGGTGCGCAGTGGGCAGCAGTCAACGTTGCTCTATGTAAACGTCAGATAATATAAATGTTCCTGTGCAGAAAACACTGGATACTGGGATTACATCGATAGTCGGAGACGAGGAAATATCTCTTAGTGCTTTGTCACTGTTATTAATTGAAAATGGTGAGTTTATTTTTGAAATATTTGTTTCACGTTCAACTCAGCTCTGTTTCAAAATATCGCAATGTCAGATATCTGTAGAAACTTGGTAGTGATTGTTCCGGATTGTGAAGATGAAGACGAGGAGACTGAAGATGAAGTAGATGATGAGTTGTATGAGTGAATAAATATATTTTACTATACATTTCTTGATGGTGATTACTTGTGGATTCATTTCTCCATACCCTTTCTCGATATCATTCAAAAACACTCTCATATTTCGTTACCTACGGTCCGCGTTTGATTTATACAATAAGTTGATCTTCTCTCGAATTTGCGAATTATTTTCATAGCAATACTTCTAAATTTCAATAACGACAGTTCTCAACGATTATTTAATCACATTTATATCTAAGAGTAGAAGTTTGAGAGTGTTTTCAAATATTCTCCCCCTTCCCTCTCACCCCAATGTTTCAACGATCCGGGGATATGCCCCAAATGCGGGGCGGGAAAATCGTTTCTAATAATTTATACCTATTATTTTTACAAATTTTCGCTCAGTTTCATTACTCAGGACTGACAATTTTACATATTCATAGAAAATACACCAAAAAACACGATTTCGGGAAGGGGTTGATGCCCCGGAAGGGGGATTAATTGTTAAAAATAATTCGCCCCCATTATTAATACCGGTTTTCACTCATATTTATTGCCTAGAGTTGAAATGTCGAGAAAATACTTTCCAGAAAAAGTTTTTACGATTTTGGGGGGGTTGCACCCCCCAGGGGGTGATAACTTTATTGCTAATTATTCAACCCTCCGTGACGACCGAATTGCAAAAAAGAAATCGGCGGAGCAATTTAAGTTGAACTCTTATGTGAAAAATTGCTCTGTTTATTGGCCTATACGTCGTATCAACATGTCTGTTTAATGTTCTTCAATAAAATTGAAAACGGCCATTAATGACCCCTATTAACGAACGATTCGTTATTAATGGATGATTTTAAGAAATCGTCCATGAATGACCACTATTAGTGGTCGATTTTTCATTATTGGTCGATTTCTCTGTTAATGCATGATTGTTGCATAGGCAACCAAACCCAAACGAGTTCAGATGTTATGCTAAAATGGATATTGACGATAAAGGACCCCGCAAACTCCTTATGGAATTTAGGTCCCTGTGGATTTTTTCGAATTTTTGATATGATGTAGTCCAAGTAATTCTCAACCAATGTTACCATTGAGCCAACTCAAAAAACTGAACAGTTTTGCGGCTAGGGGGCGTTGAAATCGCCCCTTGCACAGATTAGACTATTTATTTTTGAATCCGATAACAATATTTTCACTTGTTTAATTTTTTTTCTTTGGTGTTTTGGCATCGACTGCTAGGGTCATTAGCCATGTATTCTGGATAGGCCTTGTTACTAACTCCATACGCCACTTTAGGAGCAGCACTGTTAATTGGAACGCAACAGTGAATCGTGCAGGACTCGCCCCAGTCGAGCCACGAGATTTTGATAATTCAATCAGTCAAATTAAATTTAAAAATCCCAGCCGCAACTGGGGCTCGAACTGCGGACCTATCTACTCAGAGTCGGACGCTCTAACCACTGCGCCACGCCCCGACCTCACTTGTTTCATTGTTGCTAATGTTGCACAATATTGTGCTGTTTTATAAAAAAATTATTACCGCCCCCCTCTTCCCCCAACTCCTATTACGAAACGCAAAAAAAATATTTCTCGAGTGCCTTTAAATGTATTGTCGAATGTTCAAATATGCCTGAATAAGGAGTAATAGCAGTTTTTTATGATTATCCCCCGTCCCCCCGAAGACACCAAATGAAAAAATTTCGGTGGATTTTTCTGAATTTTCAATGTGATGCAGTTCAAGTTATTTTGAATAGAAATTAATTGGGTGATAAACCCCAAATAAAACAGCACAATATTGTGCAATATTAGCAACAATGAAATAACTGAAAATATCGTAACAGGATTCAAAAATAAATAGTCTAATCTGCGCAAGGGGTGATTTCAACGCCCTCTAGCAGCAAAACTGTTAATTTTTAGGGGTGACACAATGCTAACATTGGTTGAGAGAAACCAACATACTATTATTGTTATTATTTTTATTATTCGAAATTTTGGAGCTAGTCAAAGTACACCTACGCTGATTTTATTCTTCCAAATGTATCTCAATCTCTCATTGTCCTTCTCATAGTGGGTATTGATCATTATGTTTTACCACTTGGTTATAATGAACTGAGTTTTGGTATAATGCTAGATTACAATAACTTGGTATATTGTTAATTTTATTTATTTATCGTTTTTTTGTACTGCTCTTGAAGGATAACAATTTAACCGATCATGCTCCTTTATACCAGCAAATTTTTCTTTGCTTCTTTTTTATTTTTAATCTACTCAGATTATATTCTAAATTGTTCGTTGGATAATAAAGATACTATAATTGTTATCTAACTTTATTGTGATCTAACTTCAATTAATATTTCCGGAGAATTCATCCAATTCGTAGATGATACCACAATACTTTGGCATGATGAAAATGACCCAAAACTGCATCAAATGATTTAGAATGATGTTAGTGAAGTGAAAGATTGGTGTAATGCT
Source organism: Chrysolina oricalcia (assembly GCA_944452925.2). Taxonomy (NCBI): domain Eukaryota; kingdom Metazoa; phylum Arthropoda; class Insecta; order Coleoptera; family Chrysomelidae; genus Chrysolina; species Chrysolina oricalcia. The sequence goes on from OX101824.2 coordinate 47,292,203, forward strand.
AATAAGCAATCTTATAATATTTCAAAAACTTAAATCCTTATTTTCAAATGTGATCTTCAAACTCTTCATCTATGAAATCAATCAATCAGTTATAGGGCAGATAAAACATTTTTGGGTTTACATATTGATGATAAATTGAAATTTGAGGATCACTTTGAAAAGCTCAGAAGAAAATTAACATTAGGATGTTGATTTCATTGAAAATATGAACAGGATGTTCATAAAGTCAGTTGTGGAATCATCTGCGACTGAAAGTTGGAATTTAGTCGCTGTTTTCCATCGTACAAGATAACCTCTCTTGGAAGGGATTCATGTTTCAAAGAGAAACATTCTCAATTGAAAATTGAATCAATACATGACTCGTCTGGAAATGGAAAAAACCTACGATAAAATTGAAGTTACTTTTTTGTAATATCTAACAGAAAACAACTACTTCCCCGGCAAAAGCCACGATGCCAACTACATGTGATAGATATTGAGAAAGACCCTATATAACTTGAGAGAAAAAATCTGAAAGTGAAAATTTGCACTTTCATTCAGATAGTTGATTATTTATTAAATGTCCAGTTTCCATTGGAGATTCTTATTTATGAATGAGATAAGGGAGAATGTTATTCAGAAGTATCACTCACAGAAAATCGCTCATTCCTTTGATGCGTCTCTTTCGCTAGACCTCCAATACATTTTGGTCAACAAAAATCTGTTTCACTCTTCTAAGATCATCAGGGAGGTCACTGGCGGATCTGAGGGGGGGACATGGGGGTCATGCCCCCCCCCGAGCTCTGAATAAGTAGTTGATATTGGTTCAACAATCAGTCTGGATATGCAACCAAACCTACGTTATGCAAACGTATTCGTAGTTTTCGTATTGAATATTTCCTCAAACACTCGAACACCCCAAATCAACACGTTTTTGAATTTCATTCACCATCCAATACAAATATGAAACAGAAATATTCTTCTATGCAGTGCGAATATGAGAACACGACAGGGCCAGATCAAAGGGCGGCAAAACAGATTACCATAGAGGAAAAATAATAATTTTGTGGGACTGTATTCCATAAAATGCAAATTAGCGGTAAGCGGTGACCGGTGGCGGTAAGCGGTGACCGGTGGCGGTGAGCGGTAAGAATCAAAAACAAAGGGAATAACTGAAATAAGTAGTTGTTTTTTATCGGAAACCACACAAACACCAATTGGCTTTGAAAGAAAAAGGTGAAAAGGGTCATTTCACATTAGTTCTTCAGATCAGTAAGATTCAGTTTACAGATTCTTTCATTGAAAAAGAAATAAGTGATAAGTGAAATTGAAATTATTGTAAAAATTAAATGGTGTAGGTACCTACGCAACAGTGAGATTATTAACGTGATTGATTTTTATATATTTTCGAAAACCGATAATCAGTGTACAAAATTATACTCACTTGGATGAACAAAACTATTTAGAGCTCCAGATAAATCTTTAATGCATTTTCGAAAATCATTTAATGTCTACATTCCTGAATTTATTCCAACTAAAAAAGTTATTTTAATGATCATGGTGTCATTGTGAAAAAAATATTTCAACCTCCTATTCGATCTGAAGAACTTAGCTGAGCTGTTTAATTTTTCAGATGGATAGAAGGAAGATTAATTCATACTTTTTGACAGTACAAAAAAGGCCGAAAATTGAACAACTAATTCAAAATATTCAAAGCGAGGCAGGACCGTCATCTTCAGCTTTAGAAAATCCTTACATATCAGAGGAAAATATTAAAAAACTATCTCAAAGCATCCAAAGTGAGGAGAAACCGTCATCGTCATCTCAAAACCCTTTTATATCAGAGGAAAATATAGAAAATGAAAATATTTTCGAAATAGGTGAAGCAGTTGGGCGAACAATGAATGACTATGAGAAATACAATTTCATAAAAAATACTTGGCATCCGCCTCGTAACCATGTGTTGCCGTTTTCGGAACACAATAAAAATAACCGAATCGTTAAACGTTATTTAAATCATGATCATTTAACAAAATATGAATGGTTATTGTATTCACTCATCCATAAAGGAATATATTGTAAATACTGTGTTGTCTTTGCCCAAGTTGGAGGCAGAAATAAGACAGAGTGTCTCAAGAGTCTGGTTCAAACGCCTGCGACAAAATTTGCCAAACTTTTTGGTAGAGATGGTATCTTGGATATTCACGATTACAATAAATATCATAAAGAAGCTATTTTGAGTTCAAATATGTTTGTTAGTTGTTATGAAAATCCAACTTCTGATATACGGAATGTATTATCGGAAGGCAGGAAAAGACAAGTACAAGAAAATAGAAAAAGGTTAGTACCAATAATTCGAAGCAGACTCACATTATATCATTCATCATTCATGTTGGAGTTTATTACTTTGGTTACAAAATTCCATTAACTCCATGGCTCATGCCCCCCCCCCCCCACTGAAAATCTCCCTAGATCCGCCAGTGAGGGAGGTCGGAAGAAATGGAAAACATACTCTTCAGAAGCAATTTCACACTGTAATGAGGAATTATTGGACTATTTCTGGTGGGGTCAAATTTTCTCTCAAGTTATATAGGGTATTTCTCAATATCTATCAGATGTAGTTCAATGTCCAGCGTGGCTTTTGCCGGGGAAGTAGTTGTTTTCTGTTAGATATTACAAAAAAGTAACTTCAATTTTATCGTAGGTTTTTTCCATTTCCAGAGGAGTCATGTATTGATTCAATTTTCAATTGAGAATGTTTCTCTTTATAACATTAGGATGTTTTGCAGTTACAAACTTGGTGAAGATTTTGCAAAAAGTATGTATTATGTATCAGTTGACTCACATCTAAGATATGCAATTTGTTTTTGGGGATCATGTAGTCAATATTTATTCAATAGTGTTTTTGTATTGCAAAAAAGGGCAATTAGGTGTACTGGGCTAAATTCCAGGATTCTTGTATGCCGATCTTCATTAGGCATAAAATTTTACCACTACCGTGCATTTTACAAGCTGTATGTCTCATCCACAGCAAATTAAAAAATTAACTTTATAGGATAATCCATTATAACATAATAATAATTTATTAGTCCAAGTTATGCGAGTTATATTTAAGCTTGTCAAGGTATACGAGAAACAGAAACCAAGTACAGGTACAAGAAATGTCGATAAATATATTACAATTTAGAAGCATAAAACATGAAATTTAAAAAGCATATATAAAATTTGAAATTAGTCAATATTACATCACAACAGGGAATACAGAAAAAAAAGTTTCTATATATTGAACAATTGTTTCATCAAAAATAAATTCGAAATATTCTTCTAGGGAATAAAACGTATTTTTTAATAAAATTTTGATGATTGCTGCCTTCAACTGTTTGATAGGTGCATCTTTCAGTGCACTCGGTAATCTGTTGAAAAAAAAATTGGGATGTATGATTAATTGGCTGTTGAGTTTTTTTAGGAGGTGATAAGGTATGCTCAACGAATTTTTATTTCTAGTGTCTAAAAATGGTAGGATGAATTAGCACAGAGTGAGTTTTCGTTTTCTTTCACAAACATTATACATTGCAGAATGAATACTGAGGGTGAAGTTAAGATACTGAGTTTTTTTAATAACGGTTTGCAGTGTGCTATTATTAGTACAACTTTTTTTTCGTAGTTTAAATATTCTTCCACTTTCAATGGAGTTGCCCCAAAGAAAAAGTCCATAGGAAAAAATGGAAAGGAAATTACTTTAATAATATGTTAGTGCGATATCATAACAGCACTAGGCAAACACTCAATATGACATTACCAATAGCAACATCTACACCGGTAAAAATTCTATAATTTATAATGGTAAAAAAAATTTGTTATCACCTACCTAACGAGATTATAATAATAGATAATAAGTGAAATTCAAATTTAATATGTTTCATTGAATCACCAGTTCTGTACAAAGCAACTTTCTATTGTGACAACTTTAATATTTACTTTGTACTGGTATTCTTTATATTTTATATTTGTACATGTTCGTTGTTGACCAGCACTGAGGAAATGTTTCAATTTTATTGTATTTACTTGTGCGCCAATTTTATTTACATTTATTGTTTATTTTGTACTGGTATTGTTTATATGTTTTTATTTTAATTTTTCATATTGTACATGTTCGTTGTGCACCAGCACGGTGATAATATATTTCTTATTTCATTTTATTCATTTGTGCGCTAATTTATCATATTTATTATCTTATTTATTTCTATCATTTATTTCATACATATTTATTATTATATCTATAGGTACCTAATAATTATTGTATTCTTCTTTTTCATTTGTAAAGGACTTTGTCAATAAAAATTATGTTCTTCAGACAATTAATTATATTTGATTGATTGATTGATTATTTTTATAATTTTAAATTTTCAGGAGCTAGTCAAAGTACACTTACGCTGCTGTTATTCATCCAAATAATCTGTACTTTTCACAAACATCTATCACAAACGTCGATCACAAATATCGATCACACACCATCGGTCAAAATCACTGGATGTGCACTGATAAGTCATTTCATCTGGACTACCGTTGAACACTGAATGTTACGGTTAGGAGGCTGCAAGATTACAAAAGTGGCGCCTATACCGATATGTATTGAATTTTGCCACTGCTGACGGTATCCTCGCATATAGTGAAAGGTACTTGCTCCCTCTATTGTGGCATACATACCCAGCAGTCACTTGTTATGAATTATCGTTACTCGTTTACTGCCGACTTGAGACATTATGGAAGACTTGAGAAATTCTCACGCATCTTCTGTGATTTAAAATGATGCAGTGATTATATTGTTAGCTGACATTTTTATTAAATAATTTTTTATATGGATAGATAGATCTTTATTCAACTACGTTTCGTTTCGTTTCGAAACATTTTTAGCAAGTCTGATAGCAAGTAAATACAGTAAATAATGTACAATTTCACAATTAAAATAAAGTAAAAATAAGATAATACATACATTATTTTAAGTAGAAATAACGATATACTATGCACATCGTAGTGACATACGTTATAAAAAAACGAACACCCATACGATGTTAATTTAATAAATTTTCGAATGCAGAAGTTAGTATAGAGCAATTAATATATGATAATAAATTTTTGGTGAAAAATATTTGAAGATAAAAATGTATTGCAAATGTAAAATATCTAATGACGTTAAGATCGTTCGATCTAAATAAATCACATCCCGGGTGGATCATCCATGTACCTACTCAGCGATAGTGTGGTACTTTTCCTGCAGTTTCACTCCGTAAGCTGGTGCCAAAAGGAATTCTAAACCCGTAAAATAAAAAAAGTAACAGGCAAGAACCAGATGGAGAATGGTTTGATGTTTCAACTTCGAAGAAAAAAATTAAACACGAAAACACTCAAAATGGTTGAATGGGGATGCAGTTTGGGGGTTGAAAACGGTTTTAAGCGATTTGCGGCGAAACAGGACCTCTTAGCGGGAAAGTTTCAAATGAATAGTTGTAGATAATGAAGTAATCGAAAACTTTTGTTTTCGACACTTTTCGACATAACCTCAAATTATCTGTCAAAATAGCGAAAGCCCGATTTTTCAGTATTTAATCTTTTTCTCTCGAATAAATGATTTGATTCACATGAAAATTCGTAGTAATGTGTCTTTTTTGGTGTAAAATGAGCACGATTTTTCCGCAATTCAGAAGTTGACTAGTTTTTGAGTTATGTAAATTTTTCGAAAAAAGTACCCTTATTTTCCACGAACAATTGTTCTGGTGTTTTTCTATATTTCGAAGATCTGTCAATTGTTAAAATGTCAACTTTCAAATAGTATATGTAACTTGGTGGTTTATTGATCGTCAAACCGCATAAAATTGAGAAAAACCGACGACAAGTCTCTCTGAATCATGATTTTCTCAAGGTATTCGATGATTTTCAATAGTTGTAGAAAAAAAGTAACAGGCATGTTTTTGAGGTTCCAACTTTGAGGGAAAAAATATTTAAACTCGAAAACCCTCTTATCTTTATTCAATTTTAATAGTTTGCTTTTAAATCATCCTTGGGCAAGGTTTTCGGCTGATTATATCGGAGTTAATAGCGACTTATTACTGATTTCAGATCAGGAGATAACTGACAAAGAAAATCATTGTTATAAATTATGAATAAAAGTTGCCCCAGAACCGAGCCTTGGGATAAACCTGTTCCAACCAGTATGAGTTCGAAGGTTGTTTCATCGAAAGTAACACATTGAGTCCTATTCTGAAGATATGACTCAATGAGTTTTAATGATACTCCTTGTACTCCATATTGTGAGAGCTTGTTCACCAGGATATTGTGAGAGACACAGTCGAAAGCATTGCTCAAGTCACATAAGGTTACACTTTTTAGTTTACCCTTTTCAAAGCCCTCGACTGTCTTTGTCACAACCATTGCTATTTCATGGATAGTAGATCGCGTTGTTGACGGAATTCAAATTGATTATTGCTTAATAGTTTCTCAAAATATTTGTACAACCTTAGTTTTAGTATGATTTCCAAAATCTTACCGATGTTGGGTACAATAGATATTGGCCTATACATAGTTCTCAGGGTTTTCTCTATTTCTTTTTTAAAAATAGGTACTTATAACTTTGGTGAGTTTCAGCTCATCAGGAAAAATACCGTCCACAGTACATGTATTGAATAAATCAGTGAGAGGTTAAATTAGTAAAAAATAATTTTCTTTGATTATTTTGCAGTTAAATTCATACATTTCAAAGCAGTAGGCAATCTTTAAATGGTGGATAGCTTTTGTTACCTCTTGGAAGAATATAGGTTCAATGAAGAATGAGCAAGGCACTTTGGGCTTCAAGGAAACAGAAATTGTTCCATCATAATAAATATCATCATCTAAATGCAACATGTCAAAGCAGTAGTTAATCTTTAACTGGTGGATAGCTTTTGCCACCTCTTAGAGAATATTTAAGTTCAATGAAGAATGAGCCAGGCACTTTGGGCTTCGAAGAATCAGGAATTGTTCCATCATAATAAATATCATCATCTAAATGCAACATGTCAAAGCAGTAGTTAATCTTTAACTGGTGGATAGCTTTTGCCACCTCTTAGAGAATGTTTAAGTTCAATGAAGAATGAGCCAGGCACTTTGGGCTTCGAAGAATCAGGAATTGTTCCATCATAATAAATATCATCATGTAAATGCAACATGTCAAAGCAGTAGTTAATCTTTAACTGGTGGATAGCTTTTGCCACCTCTTAAGAGAATATTTAAGTTCAATGAAGAATGAGCCAGGCACTTTGGGCTTCGAAGAATCAGGAATTGTTCCATCATAATAAATATCATCATCTAAATGCAACATGTCAAAGCAGTAGTTAATCTTTAACTGGTGGATAGCTAAATCCGCCACATGCGAGAAATAGTTGTTGAGATGATCAGCTGATAAACTTTCAGATACGTTACTGCTGGTGTATTTTTTTTCAAAATTAATAATTCCAACTGTTTCTTGTTTTATTAGAAGAATTATTCAACAAAACATTAAAAAAAAATTCTTTGTAGTTTCAATTGCGTTTTGGTATTCTCTAGTCATTTGTTTGTGAATATCATTAATAGTTATTTATGCAACAAGTGCAAAAAGTGAATGTTTATTGCACTCGACGTGAAATTGTCCAACTCGGCCTAAAACAATTTTTGCACGAGTTGCATACAAAATTTTTTCTACGTTCATGCAAAAAGCAAAAAATTATATATTGAGGTGCGGCACTAGGTGTAGGAAAATGAAAAGCGCAACTTGAATACTTTATTATTAATATCGATTTGCATTGAAACAGGAACTAATACGTTACGAATAATTTAACTCAAACTTTATTTTTACCCTCAATGTTGAAAGTGAATGAACAATTGGTGCAATTTTCAATATGAATATTTCGTAGTGAAGTACCTATTGCCAATCTCACAGAACATCTGCTAAATATGTAGTAGGTTTAAACGTTTATGTTTGTCATGATGACAGCACGTTGAAGTAGAATGACAGATGAGTGCAATAAAAACTTTATTGTACTAGTGCAATAAAGAACTTCTTTTTCCACTGAATATAGTTCAATAAAGTTTTGCTTTTTGCATGAATGTAGAAAAAAGTTATTTTATTAGTGGAGTCGCGAAGGATTTCGACAGTTTGCAGTGTATTTCTCATTTTCCTAAGATCAATGTTGAACTATTTGATGGAGTTTCCTTTTTTGCCGAATGTTTTAGATAAGGGAATATTAGTTACGGAAAGCTCTTTGCATATAAGCAGTACAAATTTAGCTTTGTACAACTATGTTATGGATCCCAACTTGTGTTTTGTAAGACTTGTTTTCAATTTTCCATGTCAGCAGGAGTGATTTTTTTTTCTGCGGTTCTGTTTGGGAGTTACAAAAGAAACGATATTAATTGAGATAAATAAATGGGCATAGTGGTCAGAAAGGCAAGGATCAATAACTAATCAATTTGTATTCCTGGAAAGGTTAGATTTAAATAATAGAAATGTAAAAGTGCCTATCGGGAATTAACTGGTATACAACCGAACCCTAATTAATTTTGGATAAGTAGTTAAGGTAACATAGCAAATATGTAATTTAGTATATCTTCACCACTTGAAGAAGCTTTTGTAAAGCGAAACAATTGTCGTGGTTTTGTAAACCCTCTTTATGTAAAAATCATTTGAACCATAGTTTCATTATATCGAGTATAATGGATTTTCATCAAGTATCGGCTATATCAATTCAAAATTTAAAGGATCAATAATGTCACTCTCGTATGTTTCTCTATCAAGATTCATGAGAATGTTGTCTATACAAGATTTAGAGCCGTTATCAACCCTGTTATATTGAGATATGGATTCTTCTAGACCGACGGAGTTTGTTAAATAGATAAGATTCAACAAATTTAACGGCGATTTGAGAAAGTCAATGTAGAAATCTCCTATAATAAAATAACCTTTTCAAATTTCCGGGAGAAATTAATGAGAATTTGCTCTAAATTAACAAAAAAATTGGTGCATTCCGAAACGCAAGAAGATCTGTATAGAGTTAGGACAGCCATTTGCGGAGGAAGTAGCTCAATGCCACCTCTACCTCTATTTCTCTTTCTTTACAGAAATCTGACACACATTACATTACATTACATTTGATTTTTTGTTGCAAAAATGTCAACTCCACCATGGAGTTGCTCATTTCAATGTAATTTTTCTACTGTGTTGTACTTTCTAGTTCAGATTTAATTAACATTCTCGCATGAATTTAATTTAATATGCAGTACATGGGTGGATACGATGAATTTGTTGTTTTCAGAAATAAATAATGATATTGGTAATAATAGGTTTACTATTTACTCTTCCATCTAATGAATCGATATCAACTAAAGTATTTAATGCATTGAACAATTTTTCATTAGAGCAAACATGCACCAACCAGAAAAAACTGGAAGATGCATCAATTATTCTCCAAGAAAATGAAAATATTACAAATGTCAAATATATTTCGAAAGGTTCAGGATAATTTGTTAGTCCCGGAAAAAAATATCATTAAAATCTAGATCAAATTTATCAAAGATTAAAAATACTTAGTTAATTTGGGCGTAGCTCACGCTATAATTTAAAAAAAATAGACAACTTTACTAAATAACACTATTCATTCTCAAAACTGAAAGCACTTTATAATCCTGAAAATTGATCATAGAGTTCAATATTACTTTATCTGGTGTAATTCAGAACATTTTCTTACTGCATTTCATGTTTTAGATGATGCATCTTCCATCAAGAATGCAATGTTTGTTCAAATTCAACCGTATTTTCCTACATATTGAAGTTCACTATACCATCACTATCAATAGCCTTCATTGCATTAATTAAAATGCATTGGTTGAATGAATACCATTTATTCAACTAATAAACTCAACACAATTCAATGTACACCAATGACTGAATCAACGAATGTAATTCATTGAAATTGAATTTAAATTGAAACATATTGAAAATTGCTTTCAAGAAAAATAATAACGAACGATATTCATGAGTTCAATGATAAGCATTCATTGGAATTATGTAAATATCCCTCTTCGCAAAGAACGATATCATCATATTATCAGTAATACAGCATTTATTCCAAGAAAGAACAATAATGATAATATGATGCAAAAAAGTTATCAATCGAATGATTAGTTTTCATTCGTTGGATGAATGGGATTCTTTGAAGTAACGAACCTATTAAATGTAATTGAACATGCAATTAACGAGAGTTTTCATAAATATTACGAACATTCGTATTCATAGTATCGATAACCAGTGCTTCATTGACATAACGATTGCGTTCATTGGACACATATTTATTAAACTGTTCATTGAGTAACTGTTCACTGTATTTAGGTACCGATTTTTTCTGTATATCACTCATTACTTATCATCCAAAATCTTTAAATAAATCCTAAAAAAGCTATCGTTCTAATATTTCTCAACATTCTTTATCTAAGATCAATATGGACACACTGTTCAGTCATAATTCTTTATGGTTATACCGCCAGGGAAAAGCCAATGAGATCTGCCCTTACCTTTCAAATTCAAATGCAAAGATCACAGTAGGTTATAAAATTTTGAGACTATTTATCATAATATAAAGGATATAAAGGTAGACCTTCTCTCTACACTCTGCGCCGACTGTCTTGATACCATTCGTTTGTTTATCGAAGATAGATTGAAAGGCCATCCTTTACAAAAGCGTTCAGAGTGACAACATGAACAATCTTGTAGAATTCGCAGAGTCATAGGCTAATTAGCATAATGTAATTGTTGTCATTCTTTCTGGCACATTCCAATGGATGTGAAAGACGAGGTGATGGTCTAAAAATCACGATAAGTATGAATAGAAATGGACATTACCTGATGAAGGTGGCCGGAACTATTGTGCCAACTCATCACAAATTTACAAACAATGTAAACAGCAGATCCTCATTTATTCAATTGAATGTTTTAGCCAACCCCTCAGGAGCGGTTTGTTAATTAGAACGGAAAATGGATTTTGAGATATTTATAAAAGAAACTTTTTAGAGAAAAGCTTTTATTTAAATGCATCATTTTCCTACATTATAAAATTTTAAATTATGTAAAAGCTTGTCATGAGAAGTATTTATGTATTTCTTATTGTAAATTTGATTTAGAAGTACCTCAAGATTCATTCTCGCGACAAGCTTTTATTTCGTTTAAAATTTTATAATGTAGCAAAATGATGGGTTTAATTCACTTTAAGATTAATTCTCTTCTTTTTAGTGCATTTAATAAAAGCTTTTCTCTAAATTGTTTTTTTTTAAGTTTATTATTCACGGATTTTTTCGATTTCTATTTTGCGAGTTTTCCTAATTTTTTTCGTGAAAGAAAAGTGGTACGAGCCCCTCGATCGATTTTTTTTCATCATTATTTTCCAATGTCCTAAACTGTTGAAACATTTTTCGAATTCCTTTGCGTTCTCTATCTAGCTTTTGAGGGGGGACAAGGGGGGTAACATTTTTTAAACTACATTATTTTTCAGATTTTAATTTTGCGAGTTTTCCAACTTTTTTCGGGAAAACTATTTTTTCGCTTTAATTTTTGACTTCCAAATGTGTCAAGAAAACTTCCGAAACCCTACGCGTTCACCATCTAGCTTTCGGGGGGCAGGGGGGTCAATTTCTTCGACATTAACGTATTGTCATCGGATCTAAACTGACATGTAAAATTTCAATTCCATAGGATCAAAGGAAGTGGTTTTTATTCAGCTTGCAAGATTTGTACCCATCTAACAAACACACAGAGCAAATTAAATAAAAGCTTTTAACTTTTAATGACAAAAATGATGCTATGGCTGTTTTAGCAGAGGTAATCAATAAATAATTTTTGAGTGAAATATTCCCGAAATGCCTTAAGGTAGCAGTAATAAATCATTTGCTCAAAAGGGGAGACTGTGATATAATATCAAATCTCTGGCCAATTTCACTATTGCTAACTTTGGCCAAGATAGTTGAAAAATTAGTAAAAAAAAGGATGTTTTCATTTCTGCTATACAATCATTCTCTAAGCTCTCACCAATTTGGTTTCCAAACAACGAAAAGTACAACAATTAATGATGCCATGATTGCTTTGCTGGAGAATATACAGGATGGCTCAACGAAAACTTTCTACCAGGATTTACTGGAAAACGACCATTTTAATTCCTAGAGGGACAATTGCAGTTATGGATTTAGTCACGCAACGCTATACTTCATCCCCTGGCGGGGGCGGTTACACTCTCACGTATCATCAGAGGGGACATGGGTCATCTTAAAGCTTTTCTCGTTCTCTATCCAAACGTTTCTATTCTTTCAAAATCGAGTGAATATGGTAATTGAAATTAGTGTTGGAACAGGTTCAATTCATAATCAAGATCTGACCTGTAATTCAATGTATTGATTACTCGAATTAAGCCTCCCCCCCAAACTTCATAATTTCAAAATAATTGCAAACTCATTCCAATAATTCTGGAGTTGATCTGTCGGACTTGTTACAATTCCACCACGTAGATGCTCTAGTGACTCTGGCGGAGTGGCAAAAACTTGCTGTTGAGATGTCTCTAAAAAAATAATCAAACGGGTTGAGGTAGGTATGGTGATCTGGCTGGCCACTCAATTGGTACTCGTCTAACCGCCACTGCATAGTGAGGTAGTGCTTCATCTTGTTGCAAATGAAAGTATTCTTCCGAATAATCATGGAATGAGGAACAGGGTGGACTGGAAGAAGAAAATGGAGGATACGCTTCAAAAAACTAAATGTAAGTAAATACAAAACAGACCGTGAAAGAGGAAAACGACAAGACAATTGATAAGGAAAACAGACAAAGGAAAATCGTGGAAGAACCCAAAAAAAATAGAAGAGGAAGGAGGCAGAAAATCAAAGAGAATAGTAAAATGACAGAAGAAAAACATATGTGGAGAATCGGTATTTGGAATATACACTGATAAAAATACCAGATTAGAGACAAAAGAATCATGCTTTTGGATTATTTTCTCTTCTAACAAAGAAATTGTCTTCGTCCCAAATATTTTGCTCTTGAATGAAAATCATTGTTGCTTTTGTAATAAATTTTCTATTCACTTGGCTTCAAATGCTTTTGAGAGAACATTATTAACTTTGTCTCCAGTCCTGCTTGGTTGACTCTTGTCTCAAAACCATAACCACTTGATACAAGGTCCAAATGTGTTTGGTTGACATAATCTACCTCAGCTATCTTCGCCATGCATGAGCTCGGGTCTACCGGTCTACCCGAAGTTTGCCGATACCCATTTGAATTTGAGCAAGTCGCAACGACCTGCGCCCGCGGGCGCAGGTGCAGGGCGCAGGTGCAGGGTGCAGGTGTCAGCGTATCAGTTCACTGGTCCCTAGTTATCGCCATTCTGCCATTGTATTTTCTTATGTCGAATGTCGATGAGTTGATGTTGATAAATGGTGTTTGACGGCAAGATTTGTGTTGTGAATAGGTGTGATGAGTGAAACCGGTTTAAAAAAAAGTGGTATCGGTGATACTATTCAAAACTGTTTTCGTCCCATGTGTGTACGTCGGACCGTTCAAAAGTTGACAGGGGGGGACTATTTACGTCCACACTGTATAATATTACAATGTTAAGCTATAATATGTAAATTCGTCAATGTGGGTAGACATTTATTTGTTTTACTTTCTTAACGAGTTTTATGATTTTGTTGGTACCACCTAGAGTTAGTTTTGTTTTGTTCCTTATTCACCAGCAATACCAATTTTTCCTCGATTTGTGTTCAGTAACCAAAGTAATGTGTTATATGTTATTATTTAAATGAATATGTTTTTATTAATATTTGTTTTCCTTAATATCCCTATAAGTTTTTATGAATATTTAAATTTCAATTTTGAATTTGATTTTAACCAATGCAAGTTTGTTGCTTTAAAACTTTCCAAATTTTCAAATGAACTATTATTATCTTTTAAAAAGATCCTCAGGAAATTTGGCCTAGACCATACACATTTTGTCACAAGACCGTTTTGGATCTTTTTAAAAAAGAGTAAATTTTTCACTTGAGGACGTAAGGTTTCAAAACAAGAATTCAACATAAACCTAAGATTTTAAATGAAGCATTTGTTGGTTTTATATCAAAAGCCTTTTATTTCAAGACAATGACATCATGTCTATTATTTTAAAGCACGTAATTTTCAAACAATCTCCTAATGAATTTGATCGAAAACTTAGGCTTTAAGTTCACATGACTTTGAGCTAGAAAAAAGATGGCATTTCCCTCAAAGCTTTTCACAATTTGGAAAAATAATAATTTTGAGACAACATCATTTTATATTATGACAAAACTAAGGTTTCTTGCCTGGCATTTATATAACTTTGTGCTAAAGAAAATGATGCGTTTGCCTCAAAGAAATTCAAATTTTTGTTCAAAATATCCATGCATTGCGCCCATATCAAATGCTGGGCGCCCTTGAGGCAAGATCAAATTCTTTCAAATCAAGGAATCCTTTTTATCTGTGTTAGAATTCTACACGGAAAAGAGCAAGAATTAGAATAGGAATTTGGAAAGAGTAAATTGGTGATACTAGTAATAACAGAAACAGAAAGGAAAGGACAAGGATCAATAGAAACAGACAAAGGTCATATACTGGGTATAGTGGAGCATCAAAAGTTAGAAGAGCATGGGAGTAGCATGTTTACTAGCAATAACAGAAACAGAAAAGAAGGGTCAAGGATTAATAGAAACAGACAAAGGTCATATACTATGTATGGTGGGGCATTAAAAGATAGAAGAGCATGGGAGTAGCATGTTTAATACATAGAAATGTGAAAAGAAGAAATTTACAAGTGAAAAGGATGGGCAGCGTGAATACTCACAGTTGAACTAAAAATAAATGATAAGAATACAAAAACAGTCTTACGGAATGGACCAAATGAAGACGATAAAGCTGAAAATAAAAACAAGTTTTGGAAAGATCTACCAACAATCAAGAGAAAAAATATTCATATTAAGAGATTTTAAAAGTTTGACACACTGCCAGAATACTCGCATATATACACTGATGGATCCAAAACCCCCGAAGGAACAGCTGCAGCATTCTCGGCAAACCAGTACAAGGCCGCTTGTAAACTCCCTCCGACATTTAGTGTTTTCAACGCAGAACTCTATGCTCTATGGAAAGCCTTGGATTAGGCAAAAAATGAAAAAATTCCGAACACCCTTATCCTCACTGATTCTCTCAGCTCCTTAATGAGCCTCTCCCAAATCTACCCTAACAATCCAATCCTTCAAAAGTATAACTTCATCATTTTCAACTGAGTGAACAGAACATTATGTTCGTATGGATTCTATCCCATATCGGCATTGAGGGAAATGAAAAACCCGACCTAATCGCAAAAAATGCAGCAAATTGCGAAGTACCTCTATGTAGGAACACAATTGTCCAGTCCGATTTCAAAACAGTCGTAAGAAAATTTTGTATCAATAGTTGGCAACAACAATGGAATACCAGTGAGTCAAAGTTGAGCGTAATAAAGATGTCAGTCAGTCCATGGAAATACACCCCAATGCCCAGAAGACATCAGGTCCTTCTCGCAAGACTCCGCATAGGACATTCACGACTTACCCATGGACACATCATAGGAAAAACAAATGAACCACACTGTGATATTTGCCAAACAAAAATCACTGTGAAACATATTATTCAAGAATGCCCATTATACTACCAACAAAGACTGGACAATAACATTCCAGAGATCCATACCTTAGGAGAATGTAGTGTTACTGAAAACGTGATAAATTTTCTGAAACACAGTAACAAAACTTAGTATGTAGACAAAACTTAGTGTGTAGACAAAATTTAGTTATATATCAATAATATCAATGTCAACTGAATGTCTTTAATAACTTTAATGGTTGATGAGACAATAAATAAAGCTAATTAAAAAAAAGATTTTAAAAGCAGGGTATAGGAAGAAGAGATGCAAAGTATAATAAAACTGTAATATGACAACATGGTGAAAAAAATCAGGAACAATAACGGTTGGGGTCTATTCTGTAACATCTACTTAAAAACTTAATGGCATCTAAAACTTGCATTTTTGGAGGACCTCTAAATGATTTCGTTAAAAGTTGCATTCTGTAAGCATATATTTAAGATGCCCGTTAAAATTTAATTATATTAGAGGGGTCCTCTAATATTTCATGTAGAGTATTTGGCAACATCGCAACATGATGCATTTGATCTACATTTGTAGTTTAATCCACTTGTTTCTAACCTAATTCTAACCAAAACATTGTGCTGTGCCGTGTTTTTTTCGTGCCTTGACCATACGCAGATGCAAACATTATGTCTCGAGCACCTAGGACAACAAAAAACCAAAAAGAATTCATTATTTCTTTCTTGGAAGAGAACAGAATCTTATGTGGTGGAAAATTCAACCCCATGGAGTTACCTAAAATAGGTAAATTATGGGAGAAGCTCACCTCTCGGCTGAATGAAATTGGTCCATCCAAAACAATTAGGCAATGGAAAGATGCGAGTATTTTGAATACTAGCTATACAGATATGATGTTAACCACTCTTTTCTCGACAGACTATCAGTGAAATGAAAACTAATGTTAGAAGACGTGCCAGGGAAGTCAGGTATGAGCATAATGGAACTGGAGGAGGTCCACCGATGAAACCATTGACTGAATTAGAAGAACGTCTTTTGGCATTAATATCAGTCCTAACAGTAGAAGGAGCTGATTTGGTTGAAGCAGGAGGAACTTGTAATGAAAATGTTGATGCAACAGAAGTTCAAAGCGAGATTCAAAGTGAACAAAATAGTAACATTCAAAATGAAGTGTTCTATGGGGAAATATTTTATGTAGAAAACATTGCTTCGGCTTCAAGTAATGTTCTCAATGAAATAGTAGTTGAAGAAAATATAATTATTGAGAATGGTGATAAAGAAAATATTAAATTAAAAAAACCTACAACTAAGGGAAAACGGCCAATGAAATCGACAAGAACTCCGAGAGGAGATCGTTTAGAAAATGCACTAGGTAATCATGATAAAACTTTGATTTTTTTTGGTAGATCCAATTTTGCATTAGCCAGGTCTATTAACAATTTAGCCAGGGCAATAAATAATCTAGCAAAAAAATAATAATTCTCTTTAATTTTGAAGACTGACCAAATTTTTGTTTCGTGATAAGAAAACAATATTTCTGTTATATTTATGGAAAAATATTTATTTTTGTTAAGAATGAAGACTGTTTATTTATTTTTTACGAATTTCTTGTAATATGTTTGGCTCTTTGTCACAAAAAATTAAAATATATTATTAAAATACTGCTGTACAATTTCATTACGCACTTCTTCTCCTCTTCCATGGAAGTTTTGGTCTCCTAATCTTATGAATATGTTATCGTCATCATTCTCTTCATCTAGAATATCATCTTCAGGATGATCATCATTGTAAAAACGAGATATATTATGTAGCACACCACAACTATAGATGATTTTTCCTGCTTTTATGGGGTCATAATTCAATACTCGGTGTTTCAGTAAACATCGAAATCTCGACTTCAAAACACCATTCAATTTTTCAATAATGTTTCTTGCCCTTATAAAAAAATAGTTATAATTACTTTCTGGGGTATTTTCTGGTGGATTGTCGAACGGAGTCAAAAGAAATGGTTGCAAGGGATATCCAGAATCACCTATAAGAAAGGAATCATCCCCTCGAATATACAAGCCTTCCATGGTGAGGCGTATATTTGAGGCTTGCCAAATTGCAGAGTCGTGTGTAGATCCTGGAAAACGGGCATTCATGTTTAATATTTTATAGTTGCTATCCACAATGATTTGACAATTTATGCTATAATATCCTTTCCTGGAATAGTAGGGCAGGGCCGGATAATCTTCGGGGGGCGATATAATTGCAATGTGGATACAATCTATTGCTCCTAAACATCGGGGAAAGTTATATTTTCGCATAAATCCGTTTTTTACTTCATTTCTCTCAATCTCAGTACGAGGAAATTTAATCCAATGGGGTAGTAGCTCAGTATTGAAAATATTAGTGACTTCCTCCACGCATCTACTCATGCTCGACTGGCTTAACGCAAAACTGTGACCCTGTCCGGTGGTTAATTGATAGCCCCCTGTAGCATAAAAATGCAGACTTGCAAGAATTTTCAAATGAACTGGTATTGCAGTATTTCTTTCTCCTTGTTGCATATGCTGACCAACCATCTCAATAATTATTCTCGCCACTTCTTTATTGAATCTGAAGATACTTTTGAATGACCTGTTAGGAAGACTGAATGGATCACTCATATCTCTAATTGACCTCTGATGTAATTTGAATGCAGCTCTGTAAATGTAAATTTTACTTGTATTATATAGGTATTGAAGAGATGCTATTTACTAAATACACCTACCTATCTTCGTTTTCAACGATTTCCTCAACCATTGCTTCACCAATAACATCAAAATATGCCATTTTTTGTTGCCGCTATTAAAAACAAGCCACATTTCACACCCCTCTAAATAACACTGGTTTTAGAGGGCAATTTTAAGGGAATCCACAAAAATTTTAATGGAAAACTACTTAGTGAATACGAATATAATTTTAATAACCACCAAAATTTTAGAGGCGTCTAAATATTAACGGAAGTGTTACAGAATAGACCCCAAATAATGCTGTACATTGACATAACAAATAGGTATTTCGAACATCGAGATATACACAAGAGAAGTTAAAAGTAGAAATTAAAAATCGATAGTTGATTAGTTTTAGTTGAAAAAGTATTCAGAAGAAACGTAGTAGACGCGAGAGTGAGAAGAGGGCCAGAAATCGGCAGTGACCACTATTTGTTAGTAACAAAAATAACAGAGAAATTACAAGAAGCGAAAAAAAGCGCAGTATACATAACAAAGAATTTATCGAATTTGAATCAATTGAAGCTTTCAAACTACAAAACAAAACTATCATAAAGAAATATAAAGATGCCCTAGAAGAAACATTTGAAAGGTCAATAGCGATTCAGTAAAACACAGTAGTCTAAAAACACGGTCTTATATAACAGTGGTGACAGAGATATGTGGACTTAGTAAAAAAAGTAACATAAGAAACAAACTGCTTGGTGGACAGAAGAAATAAAAACCCGAGTAAAGATAAAAAAGAAGAAATGGAAAACTTATTTGAATAATAAAACTGAAAGGAAAAGAGTAAAAGAGCTAGTAACTAAGACAAAAAAGAAAAAGTGTAAAGAATTTGATGAAAAAATGATTGCCGATAGCAAATCAAACCAGAAATTAATTTATATAGAAATAAAAACACAGAGACAAGAAGAAACACCGAAGATAAATGACATTGAAGACAAAAAGTGAGAAATTATAATGGAAGACAGAGAGAAAATGAATGGATGGAGAGAATATTTTCAAAAGTTATTAGATGTCCACCAATAAATATAGAAAATGAGACAAATATAAACGTAGTATCAGAAGATAGAAACGAAACCAAAGAAATAAATTATATAACATCACAAGAAATAAAAGAAATAATTACATATTTATTATATATTTGAATTGTGAAATATGTATCTAATACTTTGTTGTTTTCTATCAATATTAGAGGTGTTCACACTGTATATTGGGATGATATAAAAATCCTTTTCGTCATGTTGGTGATGTGAAATATTCAACATTAACGTTTCATAATATTCATCGGTTGATTATAAGGGAACTGCGGCCTATTGTAATATCGAAAAAAGGAACAAACATTGTATCGGAGAAAAATGAGTAATTTTGTTTTGTGAAACAAGTTAGGGCACTCCCTGAAAATGTCACCGGCGACCGAAGCCGACAATGTAACATATATTTATGCTAATAAAACCAATGTTGGTGTCCGCCTTCCATTGTTGAAGAATCCATTGATATTCAACATTGTCTGGCGATTCAATTGATCTTTTTTCTACAATATTAAATCTCACCAAGAAGAAAGAGGAGTTCGGAACTATATAATAGTGTAACACTTTACAGTTGCTCCGAAGTTAACGTAGGAAAATTTTAGCGTTGGCAGTCGTAAACTGATGAAAGTCCCATGACACAAACGAGATGAATAACAGTTCAAGCAGACTATAAATTTGGGTGTTTCAGCATCTTCCGAAAATGTTAAGTGACAGAAGGAGTACCGACTGTTTCCTCGGTTGAATGATGTGAATAAATCAAATGATCACCTGTTCTTACCAATCTGAATACTGATTCCACATCAGTAGAAAGTAGCATTTTTGACACGAGGGTTGCATTTTCTGTTCCTTTGTTCTTTTTTTGCGGGTTACATGAGTCATTCATTTAGGACAAAGTTTCAAAAACATTACTATTTTCAATTTGCTACCAACACTTGACCTCGAAAAAGCCAGGCAATATCATTTATTCTTGATATTAACAAATGTAAAGTTGCCAAAATGAAAATGGCTTCCATTCTATATTTTATAACTGAGTGCAAAGTGCAGATTTGAACTCAACCTCCAAGTTGATAGAAGAATTACAGTATACAATTATATTTAAATTCTACAATAAATATAAAAATATAAAACAACAACAAAATTTAATTGGCGCTCCGGGGCGACTTGATTGATTTCAGTGGCGCATTTGCTTTTTCAGCTGCAGGAAAACCTGGAAAAACCTGCAGCACCACATCATCTGAAGATCTTGATCTACCAATGTCCTCTCTCTCATAAAATAAAATGTAGGGTGTCTCCAGAAGCTCCAATAAACCCAAGATTTTCAATTCAGCTTTTATCATAGAACATTTACACCACAACGTTGATGACTTCCACAACTTCGATTTTTTTCGAAATGAACTTCGAAATGAACTAAAAGTACGCTTTTAGTGAACTTGCCTTTAACTTTCTTCATTTGACTCCATTCGATGAATCCATAATAAGCAATTTCATATTGTTTCCGTGATCTTAAGTTACTTTGTTTGCAGCTTCTTGAATTTCTGCTGGAAGAGAAGAATGTAAATCATCCATTTCAACTTCCATTGTATTTACATTTGCAGCAGAAAGAAGCTAGAATCTTTCATTAATTTGTGCTAAAGAATTATTCTTTGTAATAACGTCTCGGAAGGCGTAAAATCAGCTAACGAAAAGGTTTTCGAATACTACGGAAACAAACACAGAGAATGTACGAACAAAATTTTTTCTACAACTCTCATTAAGAATGACGTATGCGACACTTTTTAGTTTCAAAAATGCGATCAATTCATGATATTTACTCATATTCACGTTTTACTTGATTTTCAATTCAGTTTTTATCATAGAGAATTTACACCACAACGTTGATGACTTCCACAACTTCGATTTTTCTTCGAAATGAACTTCGAAATGAACTAAAAGTACGCTTTCAGTGAACTTGCATTCAACTTTCTTCATTTGACTCCATTCGATGAATCCATAATAAGCAATTTCATATTGTTTCCGTGATTTTCCAGGCAACAGATCTGAAGTTACTTTGTTTGCAGCTTCTTGAATTTCTGCTGGAAGAGAAGAATGTAAATCATCCATTTCAACTTCCATTGTATTTACATTTGCAGCAGAAAGAAGCTAGAATCTTTCATTAATTTGTGCTAAAGAATTATTCTCTGTAATAACGTCTCGGAAGGCGTAAAATCAGCTAACGAAAAGGTGTACGAATACTACGGAAACAAACACAAAGAATGTACGAACAAAATTTTTTCTACAACTCTAAGAATGACGTATCCGACACTTTTTAGCTTCAAAAATGCGATCAATTCATGGTATTTACTCATATTCACGTTTTACTTGATTTTCAATTCAGCTTTTATCATAGAGAATTTACACCACAACGTTGATGACTTCCACAACTTCGATTTTTCTTCGAAATGAACTAAAAGTACGCTTTCAGTGAACTTGCATTCAACTTTCTTCATTTGACTCCATTCGATGAATCCATAATAAGCAATTTCATATTGTTTCCGTGATCTTAAGTTACTTTGTTTGCAGCTTCTTGAATTTCTGCTGGAAGAGAAGAATGTAAATCATCCATTTCAACTTCCATTGTATTTACATTTGCAGCAGAAAGAAGCTAGAATCTTTCATTAATTTGTGCTAAAGAATTATTCTTTGTAATAACGTCTCGGAAGGCGTAAAATCAGCTAACGAAAAGGTGTACGAATACTACGGAAACAAACACAAAGAATGTACGAACAAAATTTTTTCTACAACTCTAAGAATGACGTATCCGACACTTTTTAGCTTCAAAAATGCGATCAATTCATGGTATTTACTCATATTCACGTTTTACTAGATTTTCAATTCAGCTTTTATCATAGAGAATTTACACCACAACGTTGATGACTTCCACAACTTCGATTTTTCTTCGAAATGAACTTCGAAATGAACTAAAAGTACGCTTACAGTGAACTTGCCTTCAACTTTCTTCATTTGCCTCCATTCGATGAATCCATAATAAGCAATTTCATATTGTTTCCGTGATTTTTCAGGCAACAGATCTGAAGTTACTTTGTTTGCAGCTTCTTGAATTTCTGCTGGAAGAGAAGAATGTAAATCATCCATTTCAACTTCCATTGTATTTACATTTGCAGCAGAAAGAAGCTAGGATCTTTTATTAATTCGTGGTAACTAATAAACAATTATGAATTGTTTTTTACCTATCTCACTGTCATGCCTACTATTAGATTTGAAATACAGAATGACACAGTCAGTAATAAAGTGCATTAGCGAATGTAGCTGAAGCCTCTACCTTGTAATCTAGAGATCGTGTGTTCGAATCCTATGGATCATATGAACTTTCTTCCTTTTTTCTTACAACAGTTGTACAAAAAAAAAGTTGTATGATACAGTTACTGAAAGTAATTTTATTTTGCACATTTTGTGCAGAATTTAATTTTTGCTAGTCAAGTTACTAAGCAACAAATGCAAAATGGAATATTTCCTGCTAGGTAGTAGTTTTCTACAAAAACTTTATAAACTAAAATGGAAACTGATAGTGATATTGACTCAGATTTAACACCTCCGAACATAATAAAAGCAGCAAAGGTAACTACACTGAATTTATTACCGGAAACATCGATTAATATGTATCAACGCGCTTGAAACTTTTTTCTGGAATGGACAAAATCGTTTTCCGAGAACTTTTTGTAGAAAAATCATAGTAACGCAACAAAATGGCCATTTTTTACTCATATGAATTGCAGCACTTGCCTTCTGCTCGTGCTGAAAATTTCATACCTACTCGTGCAAAACTTGTGCTCGTTGCACAATATACTATTTTATAAAAGCATAGTTCAAAACAAGCTTTTTTGCAAAGGTTTACTCCACAAAAATTATCATTTCTCACACTACTTGACATATGACATTAGTGTGTCGGAAGGTGACATTTCTGTGTAGAAAAATCATTCGTTCTACAACTATAAATAAATTTCAAATGCGCTTCGATTTAAAAACCTTCAAACTGGACATTTAATAAATAATCAACCATCTGAATGAAAATGCAAATTTTCACTTTCAGATTTTTTCTCTCAAGTTATATAGGGTCTTTCTCAATATCTATCAGATGTAGTTCAATGTCCAGCGTGGCTTTTGCCGGGGAAGTAGTTGTTTTCTGTTAGATATTACAAAAAAGTAACTTCAATTTTATCGTAGGTTTTTCCATTTCCAAAGAAGTCATGTATTGATTCAATTTCAATTGAGAATGTTTCTCTTTAAAACATGAATCCCTTTCAAGAGAGGTTATCTTGTACGATGGAAAACAGCGATTAAATTCCAACTTTCAGTCGCAGATGATTTCACAACTGACTTTATGAACATCCTGTTCATATTTTCAATGAAATCAACATTGTACCAATATTTTACCAATATAGGTGTGCTACTTGGGTTTTTATCAGACTATTCCTCTATTTCTTGTTGTACGTTTCTATAAGGTAATGTAATTTGGTGATTAATAAAATATTACTACCTACTGCTATACTATATAGTCTCAGATAGAATAGGCATGAAAAAGAAAGAGATGTGAGACATCTGTGTCATATCCTTTATATTTTAAATTAAAATTTTTAATATGAGTCGGTATTCGTTTTGGTTATTGTTTACTTTTATAGTCATCATGTTTTCATAATATTTATATGAAGGTTTTTCCATAGATATAAATCGCAAGGTATATGATGGAGTCATAACGGATGTGTATCTTGTTATTGATTTGAATGAGATAACGATCATTTCAAGAGTGTATTCTATTTCTATTCCGGAGATACTGAATTGGTAATGGCAAATTCCCCCAAAGTATCATTTACACAATAGAGAAATTGTTGAAAATTAGAATTTAAGAAAAGTTTTAATGATAATTTTGGTTTTTATTTCGTTCATTACATTTTTCACGACCTTTCTCATCGGAAGAAAGTATATGCAACACTCTCTTCATTAGATCTAACAGTTTTTCCATTTTCAGACATTTTTACATAAAAAAAATTGGGACCTACTTAGATACAATGACAAAGTACAGAGACTCAATGAACAGTTTCATCAGTATTGGTCCATTAAACACAATCGTCATGTCAATGAAGCACTGGTTATCGATACCATGAATATGGATGTTCAAAATATTAATGAATACTTTCGTTAATTGCATGATCAGGTAGGTATATTAAATGGGTTCGTTATTTTAACAAATACCATTCATCAAAAGAATGAAACATTCAGTTGATGATTCCTTTGCATCAATTGATTATTATTGTTCTTTCTTTGAATATGCTGTATTATTGACATAATGATATCGTTCATTGCGCCGAGGGATCTTTTTCATCAATTCAATGAATGGTAATCATTGAACTCATGAATATCGGTCGTTACTATGTTGGAGTTTCATTGAAAGCAATTAACTACATTCGTTGATTCAATCATTGGTGAACATTGAATGAATACATTGTGTTCATTATTTTATTAAGTGGGATTCATTCAACCAATGCATATTTTCAATCAATGCAATTGAAGGCTATTTATATTAAACTTCAAAATGTAGAAAAATTACATTTGGATTTAAACAAAGAATCGAATTCATCATATAAAACATGAAATGCATTAAGAAAATATTCTGAATTACACCAGATGAAGTAAAATTGGACTCTATGATTAATTTTCAGGGGTATAAAGTTCTCTCAGTCCTGAGAATGAATAGTGTTAGTAAAGTTGTCTAAATTTACCTATTTACATTATAGTGTTTGCTCCGTCCAAAATAACACACTGTTTCGAATCTTCTGATAAATTTGATCTAGAATTTGAAGATATTCTTTCTAGGACTAACAAAGTGTCCTGAACCTTTCCAGATGTATTTAACATTTGCAAGATTTTCATTTTCTTGGAGAATAATTGATGCATCTTCCAGTTTTTCTCTGGTAGGTACATGTTTGCTCTAATAAAAAACTGTTCAATGTATCAAATACTTTAGTTGATAACTGTTCAATAGATGGAAGATTTTCACAATGAGCTCCTTTTGCAGTAAACTAGCAACATATTTTTTTCTCAAGAGGAAAATAATAAATGTTTTATCATGTCAAAACTACACTGAATGGGCATTTTTTAAAAATGAATTGCAAGGTTGGCTTTGTGATTTTGTTTACATTACGAAGAGTCTAAGTAAGCTAAAAAAATAAATTAACTCGGTGAATAGGCAAATATGTTTTCTCCGATTGGCAGCAAATATTAATTTTGCTGACACATATCAATCAGCAAAGTATTACTTTTCCTGTCTAGTCAGCAAAGTGGGTACTTTTCTGCCTAGGCAGCAAAGTGGTTTCTTTGCTGCCTAGGCAGCAAAGTGATTATACTCAACGGGAATAAAACATTCAAGGGTAATATAACAAGACCTTGATAAATAGTCGACTATTTTTATTGCATCTAAATTTCGGCTGTATTTTATAATAATTTAACTAGACATTATTTTGGCATTGATAATCTGATGAGAGCCCGAGAGCGAAGCTCGAGGGCATTCAATATCCTCCTATATCATTATGAACAAAAGGAGAAAAAATTATATGTTCAACTTGGCAGCAAAGTATATTGACTGCCTTAGCTGAATTCCTAGCCTCGCTACGCTCGGCTATGAATTCAGCCTCGGCAGTCAATCTACTACTTTGCTGCCTAGTTAAACAAATAACTATTTTCTCCGATTGGCAGCAAATATTAATTTTGCTGACACATATCAATCAGCAAAGTATTACTTTTCCTGCCTAGGCAGCAAAGTGGGTACTTTGCCGCAACTTCAAGTATCTTCCTATACCTACGCCATTTTTAACATTCATAGTTGCCTTCAACATGGAATATACAGACCAAAGGGTAGAACTCTTCATTGTTTGAGATAATCCAGCAAAATAAGCAAGTAATACATTCTCCGAAAAAGTCTTCGCATTTTTCTCCATGCAATAATCCATAAATCGTTTATAATTTCCTTCATATTTCATCCGAGACTTCTCCGGCAACAAATTCAACTCTATATTTTTTGCTACCTCCCTTATTTCTGGAGGAGTAAGTACTTCCAGGTAGCTATCACTGTCCATTATATAATAATTTAAATATACCGATATTTTTTCGCACAACTGTCAGAAATTTCATGAATTGTCAAACTATAATTATTATGGACATTTTCATAGCAACCAACCATTCCAACAACTGCGATTTCTATCAAATTTTATTTTAATTGAACACTACAGGAAAAATAAAAAGATTGTGGGAATTGTAATAATTTGCAAATACAATATCCTCCTATATCATTATGAATAATCGGAGAAAAAATTATATGTTCAACTCGGCAGCAAAGTAGATTGACTGCCTTAGCTGAATTCCTAGCCTCGCTACGCTCGGCTATGAATTCAACCCAGTCAATCTACTACTTTGCTGCCTAGTTAAACAAATAACTATTTTTTTTTTCTCCAAATGTATATATTATCAATAATTTTATCTTGGATTGTAACCAATAGAAGGGTTATTCAGGGTTGCATAACAGAAATTTTAACGTAAAACATGAAGTTTTGTACCCGCGGTACTCGAAATACTGATCAAAGGTTTCGATTTTTACGAAATTTGTAACAGTTCCAGTATCTCCAAAACTATCAATATACAAGTCATACTTTGGAGAAACGTTTGGATTCAAATGCAATAAACTATCGAGATTCAATGAACACTTTCTACATGTTCCGAATTTGCAATCTTTCACCGAGTGTCCGAAATTAAGACAATTTATACAAAGGTTGACTTTTGGACATGCTCAATTCTTGATTGTATTGGTAACTTTTCAAAATCTGGGCATTTGAATAATTTATGTGACCCTTTGCATAATGAACATGCATATTTGGATGCAAAAAATGTTTTCCTTTTTATATCATCCTTATTAACCATATGATTATGTTTGTGACCAATAAATGAATCAGGCTTATTGTAATGAATAGTTTCTAAAAGATCTGCCTTGTCTTTTAGAAAAGCCAAAAATTCTTTTACATAAGGTGAATCTGTGGATTTGTGTGCTTCTTCTTCCCATTCGCGCGTCGTTGCAGTATCGAGCTTGTCCGTTATCATGTATATTAGCAAAGGATCCCAATCCTTTGTGGATTCCTTATTAATTGGTGGTAGATGAAATAAAGCATTTAATTGTGATTGTAAATAAGCAATATTTTGTTATTATATCTATCATATAGAAGATTCCATGCAATATCAAAGCTGACGTTTCTAAAGAACTGATGACACGAGAAGCTTCACTAGTAACGCATGATTTCAGATAGTGAAACTTTTGTATATTATTTATTTGTGCATTTTTAATTATACGCGAATCAAAAATGTCATAAAATTCTAGCCAGTTTTCTAATGAAACTTGAAACGTTGGCAATTTGATTGTTGGTAACTTGATACCGCTCAATGGAGATGAATTATTGTCAGTGACATTTGTTGTGAATGAATTTGTCAATTTCGAGTTTTCCACTTTCCCTTCTATAATTTCTTCCGCTTTTGAAACATATTGGAAATGAGTATTTTCAAAACTAGACCTTTTGTTTACTTGTTCATCTCCATCATCAATCTGAATTTGAATATTATTAAATTCTGAATACACCCCTTTTTCAATTTTCTCCAGTCGTTTTCTCAACTCTCTGACACTTGAATCACTAGTAAATGCGTCAACGAAGGTGGAAAATCGTGTCAGCTGAGCTTTATAAGTTCCACGTTTAGCTTTTAAAATCGCTAGTTGCTCAGTCATTTTGAACATTTTATGTAATACGTACGAAGCTTGTAAAATGGATAGAGCTCACGGGTTTGTTTAGCCTTTTCGCCCTTTTCTACTTTCCACTCTGCTATTCGTTTTGCCTGCTCCAACTTGATTGCAATTTTCGTTGCTGCTCCGTTGATATTATTGAAATATCTGCTCGTATGGACCAAAAATTGTGGGGAGAGGTTTTTGTTATTTTTAAAAACTAACTGCTCCACCTTTGAGTAAATTAAATGTATTGTTTTAATGGACTCTAATTGATAACAAAACGTTTTATGAATCATTGATAATATTAACTCAAAATTGAATGCGTCTCGTTCGTATCTTGAGGAGTTCTGTCACAGTGACAGACAGACGGTTGATTGATTCGTTGATTCTATCCCAATACTATACGGGGTTATATTAAAGTCTGAACATATTTTGATATTACATGAGCTGGACATCATCCCTCCAAAGGATGACGTTGAGTTTTGGAACACCCTGTATAGGAATGTAAAATGCCTAATCAAATATTTTATCAACCTCTGCCATCATCCCTTTCCAATTCGCACTATATTGTTCAACTTACATTCCATTACCTACTAGCTCCAAAACGTAAAACACGAATCAACCCTTTTAACTCCAAACGGTACGAAACGTCAAACTAAAAGGCACTGAAGCAGAACCCTGCACATAAAGGGCCCCGTTTCTTCATTACACGTACGGGCTGGTGCTGTTTCACCGAAGAGTGCTGGTTTGTGGTGTGCTACCTGTATTACCGACACCCCACTGAGTCGCTACTGGTTGTATAAAGAAGGAGGGGATCATGTGAGTACCACCGAGTACCAATCTCGAAACAATCGCGGTGCTACTGGGTACAGCTGAACCAATTAGATACAACTGCTACTTAGGAGGAAGAGTCGTGACTTGCGTCCTATTTAGCAGTTAAGTATGCTTACTTTGGAATCAATTGCTAGGTTATTGCGACATTTGTTACGCGCGTTAAATGTTGAGTTGCCTTAATTATTGTTGCGTTCCGGAGATTTTCGATTTTTTAGCAAAGTATTTAGGCGAAAACGAGCGATTTAACTATTTTATGAGTTGAAATAAACGGAAATAATTATGGGAACTGAAACAAGTAAATAAAAATGAACAAATAACAACAACACTCTATACATGTGGGTGGAGGAGTCTATTTTGTATTAACATTTATTTTTATATCGAGATGCAAACATAAATGAGATCAGCATTTCTGTTTTGACCAGTTCATGGATCCAGGAAAGAAAGATAATATAAAAAATTAAACAAAGAAACACTATTTTACAGAATAGCTACAGATATCGCTTGAATTGCCAACAATTCACAATACGAGAACAGAAATAGTGAGTATATGGAAAACTTATATAACAAATCCAACGAAGAAAAGCTATTTTAGAGAATAGGTATGGATATCAATTAAAATTCCAACAATTCACACTACGAGAAAACAAAAATAATAAGTGTAGGTATGGAAAACCTATATAAAAAATTACATGAAGAAAAAGGATATCACTTACAATTACAGCAATTCGCAATACGAGAAAACAGAAAAAACAGTATGTGGAAAACTCATTTAAAAAATTAAACGAAGGATAACCATTTCAGAGAATAGGTATGGATATCACTCAAAATTCACAATACGAAAACAAGAAATAATGAGCATATGGAAAACTTATATAAAAATTAAATGATGAAAACTGTTTTAGATAATGGGTAGGTACCTATATCACTTAAAATGCCAAGTGTGGATAAAACTTCAATTATAAGATGATTGTGGATAAAGAATCAAATGAAGAAAAACTATTTTACATACCAGGCATTTAGATTTCCAAATATTTTCAATACGAGAAAACAGAAATAATAAGTGAATGCAATACTCATATACAAATGAAATGAAGAAAACGATTTTAGACAATAGGTAAGGATATTAAAAATTCACAATACGTGAAAAACAGAAAACTGTTTAAGCCAATAGTCCAACTATTCACAATACAAGAAATTGACAAATAAGTATACAGAAAACTCACATAAAAAATGACATGAAGGAAAACTAACTATTTCAGAGAATAAGTAAATTTACTTAGAATGCCAACAATTCACAATACGAGGAAAATAAATACTGAGTAGATACAGTGTCACCGTTAAAGTCCGCATCATATGGGATTTTTTTTGATTAGTCAGTTATTGCAAATTTAGAGTTCGTGAACAGTTTGTGCTTTGAAAATTATGCAAAATGACTTTTACGATGTCTTCCTGTTTATCGGCTACACCTGTCAAATATGACATTTTTTCTAAAAAATTACTAAATGTCAGGTAATTTCTCAATATTTCGAGAAATATTATATGAAAAAGTTGTTTATTTTTAGATTTCCTACCCACCTACAAAATTTGAACCAGTTTGAACAACTTTGATATTTTTCTCGTTTTCTTAACCTTACAATTTTTCAGCTAATTTAAATTTAGTCAAATCTGAAAAACCAGTTGAGATGTAATACACACATCTGCTGAAAGAATTTTTTTCTGATTAAAATGTTTCTAATTGGATATTTTCAAATAAATACAAATATACTGAAATAATTATGTCTAATACTTGATGCAAAGTGGCTCTAGTTTCACTTTCACTTTAATAATTTTTATCACATGAAGACATTTCAGATAAGTGCTATAACTCTAGAAATATCAAATCAATTTGCCGTTCAAATTCTTGCTAAATCAATTTCATACAATTATTCTCTGAACTTATACTCAAAAATTAATCATCAATCAAGGTGCTGTTGAAATGGGAAGTATGCTATGGAAACAATAGAAGTGAATGTTATGGAAATTGATATAAAGTGTTTGACAGTTTCAAGGTTATGAAACAGTAATTTTTATCAAGTAGTAGATTCAAAATGCTGACTTTGCAGGAAAAAATAGAAATTGTACGCATTTGCGGTGAAAATACAAGTCATAGACAAGTTGCGAATGTTTTCAATGGACGGCATCCTGAAAGAAATATTCACCAGTCTACTGTGAGCAGGATTATCTCAAAGTTCGAATCGACGGGTTCAGTACAAAATACTTTCAAAAGACCTTATAATCCAAGAGTTTATGATGGAGAAGCTCAATTAAGTGTATGCCTAGATGTGGTAGAGCATGGGCAAACTAGTATAACAGATATTTGTAATAGGACCGGTGCTAAAAGGGAGGCCGTGAGAAAAATATTACACAATAATAAGTTCAAGCCGTTCAAACCAAAATTTATAAACACGTTAAAAGAGCGAGATTTTGACGTACGGTTGGATTTCTCTTTTTGGTTCCAAGGACAACGAGAAGAAAATTCAAATTTTCCTTGTAAAATTTTATGGACAGACGAGGCGACTTTTACCTCGAATGGGGTAGTCAGTTCACAAAACTGTAGGTGGTGGTCAACAGAAAACCCAAAGTTTGTGATAGAATGCCGAGATCAATATTCTTTCAAGACAAATGTGTGGTGCGGTGTGTTAAATAACAGAGTCATTGGCCCATATTTCTTCCGGGAAAATTTAAATTCAGAGAGATACTTGCAGTTTTTAAATGATGAAATACGTCAAGTTTTAGATGAAATGCCCCTTAATGAAAGACATAACCTATGGTATCAATGTGACGGAGCGCCAATTCATAATTCGGCAGGAGTTAAAAGATATATCTTGCAAGTATTTCGAGGGAATACAATAGGGCGGAATATGAAACACCCTGGCCACCTAGGTCGCCAGACCTTACCCACTAGATTTTTTCCTTTGGGGGTATTTGAAGCAAAAAGTCTACAAGCGCAGACCATTTCGATATGTCAACCACCTGGAGACAGTAATTCGAGATTGTGTATTAACTATGTCTCCTCAGTTTTTAACAAACGCTGTCAACGAAGTTTCCAGGCGAACCATTATTTGCATTGAGCATGATGGAAGACATACCGAAATGTTATAATTGATATCCAACCCACGTTGTACATTCTTATCATTTGAATCGCCTTATAATAATTAATAAATGTTTATTGTGAAATAATTGTTCATTTTTCTATTACTACAATTCCTTTCAGAGCATGCCAGAACAACTTGATTCATTTGTAAGTATTACTTCGGAGAATAATTTTTGAAGATTGACTTACCAACTTTAGGTCTATTGATTTGGAAATGGATTCGAAAATTCAGAACTAGAGCCACTTTGCATCAAGTATTAGACATAATTCTTTCAGCATATTTGTATTTATTTGAAAATATCCAATTAGAAACATTTTAATCAGAAAAAAATTCTTTCAGCAGATGTGTGTATTACATCTCAACTGGTTTTTCAGGTTTGACTAAATTTAAATTAGCTGAAAAATTGTAAGGTTAAGAAAACGAGAAAAAAATCAAAGTTGTTCAAACTGGTTCAAATTTAGTAGGTGGGTAGGAAATCTAAAAATAAACAACTTTTTCATATAATATTTCTCGAAATATTGAGAAATTACCTGACATTTAGTAATTTTTTAGAAAAAATGTCATATTTGACAGGTGTAGCCGATGAATAGGAAGACATCGTAAAAGTCATTTTGCATAATTTTCAAAGCACAAACTGTTCACGAACTCTAAATTTGCAATAACTGACTAATAAAAAAAATCCCATATGATGCTGACTTTAACGGTGACACTGTATATATGGAAAAGTTATATACAAAATTAAACGAAGAAAAGCTAATTTAAAGAATAGGTATGGATAACACTTAAAATTCAACAATTCACAATACGAGAAAACATAAATAGTAAATATATGGATAACTTATATAAAAATTAAATGAAGAAAACTGTTTCAGAGAATAGGATAATACTTGAAATTCTAACTATGCATAATACGAGAAACAGAAAAAGTAAGTGTACGGAAAACTTACACATACTGGTACGGTATAGGTACGGATTTCACTTAAAATTCCAATAATTAACAATGCCAGAAAACAGAAAAAATGAGTACATGAAAAACTTATTTGTGAAAGTTTTGTAAAATTTGTTTTTACGAAACTCCCAGGTTTTCGGAAGAAACCCCTCAAAAGCAGAGCTTGTGCGAGCAAGAGAGGTCCGGGAACTACAGTTTAAATAAAAGTGGAATTCGAACCACTTCAGCTCAATGACACGCGACTAGGATTCGAACCCGGACCGCCTGGGTGAAAGCTAAACGCTCTAACACCACAGCCACTTCGCTATATTTACATTAAATTAAGGAAAACTATTTCAGAAGATAGGTACGGATATCACAAAAACTCAACAGTTCACAGTACGAAAAAAAAAGGAATAATAAGTATGTGGAAAACTCATACAGGTTGTCCGATAAACCATGTTCTATATTGGAACTGGTAGTAGACCAGGTCATGACTGTTCAGAATAGCAGAATTTTTACTCAGTAAAAACCGTTATCGAGATAATGGGCATTTTTTTTTATTTTGGGAAAATCGCTACCTCACCTCGGTTTGTTGGGGGCCATGTCTTCAATTTGAGACTAATTCAAATGTCCTCGCTGCTGAACATTACTAATTAGTGATGCTTTTAGACGTACAAATCAATTTTGCAGAAATTGATACAGTTTTTTCGAGAAATCATGGTAAAATGCCAGATTTGAATTGCACCACTTTTCAGTTACACAACTTTGACAGTATTGTCTGAAGAAACTATAACGATGTGGAAGTGGACGTACTTTGAACTAGTTTTAGTTGTTGCACTCTCACTATATCAACTACTATGGGACGCATTTTCTTCCTTCTACTATATGGCGGTGACTAATCTATAACTTAGTTTTTTCGACAATCAGTCGTATTCATAATGAAATATTTCTCAAAACATATGCATTGTTCATCTCGCTACGAAAAACGACTGTGTACCATGCCAAATGCAAAAATGTACATAGTCATGAGATTTAGTGATTTTATAACAATAAATCACATGAAGAAATCTCAAAATGGCACATACGGACCAGTATATAAGCAGGACAATTCACAAGATTGATTGAACTCAGCTCATCATTGTATGAAAAAATGGTGGTGATGTGGTGGGCGCGACGAGGCAAAACAGCATACAAAATCTACGATGCTCGGCTTATATAGGGTATAAAAGTTGGCATTGAAGACAGTATTTCTCTTTCCAATGTATCTTCAAATGATTTTGAATTGAAAAATCAGTCCAAGAATATAATCTCAGTCCGCAATGATTTGACTCTATATACCGGATGTTACAGGATCATGGTACACCCCCCCCCCTATTTCCTTTAGTTTTAGAGGTAATTGATTGAAATTTGGGATATCCTATATACCTACATAAAAGCGGCACTTTTAGACTTAATTTTTTTTTTACCAACTTTCGATTTTTAAATGAAACCCCCCTTTATATTATTACATTTCTGAAATCTGCATAATTTTCTGAATCCAATGATACCACATACGTAACATTCAAATGTAAAAATTTTTGATGATTCAATTTTTCCATTTAAGTGTGCCATGATGGTTTCGATTTATTCCAATGCTAGAAAAATCAAAATCCCGTCAAAAATACTAAATTGCATTTTTTATGAACAAATAAAGTTCATCTTGATCGATTTTGGGGTAAAACTTAATTTTTTTCAAATGGAACCATATTGGTATCGTGGTACCATTTATTAGTACTATTTATAAGGAATTTATACACACCTGGTAATAAAATGTGCGATGAATACAATTACTTATTATCTTGTATTTTATCTTGTATCTTGCATTTTATCCATTTATTGACAATTCCAAAACATGTAAACCATGTCAAAAAAAAGGAAATAAAGATTGACTGATCGATTGATTAGATCAAAATTGCAGCAAAAAGTAAATAAGAAAATACAATAATCATTTTGTTATAATTTAACGCTATAAGAAGTTACTAAGGTGGCTTTGAAAACAATTAAATTATTCCTTCAGATTGTCAAATAAATATTTATTGGTTTATCGATGTTTTTATTGTGTATTGGAAAAGTCTTTACATTTGTTTTTATTTTTGTTCAAAATTCCGCACATTTATACAAGGGATGAAAAAGTTGGACATTATTTATGGGGAATGTAGAAAAATGCCGCTGCGGCTGAAAACCTTTATGAAAATCAATTCCGAAGAGAGCCTAACCATGATACCGAAGAAAACGTTATCATTGATGAAGGAACGGAACTTAATGTTTTAGCTCGATGAGATGTTGATAAGACTGTTTCTTTGAGGCAAATTGGGTTTGAATTGGAAATTAGTCATCAAACGGTAAGCCGAATCTTGCACAAACATAATTATAAATCTTTCAAATATCAATTGCACCAGCACCTGTACGAAAATGATTATGAACGTAGGATGGAATATTGCAATTGGATCTTGCAGAATAATGTGCAACCGAAGCTTTTTTGGGGACGATTTTATTTTCTGATGAGTCTAGGTTTACAAATATGAGATTATTTAACCGACAAAATACAAGGTATTGGTCACAAGAAAATCAAAATTTATTGCGGAAGGGTAACTTTCAAGTGTGGTTCGGTTTCAATGTTTGGCTTGGAATACTCGGTCGTAGAATCATTGGTCAAATGATATTTGAAGGACCCTTGACTGGAGCTAGATACTTAGGATTACTGCAAAATGAAATTGAGGACAGGTTAACTGAATTACCTGTCCATTTACGACAGGGAATGTATTTCCAACAAGATGGAGCTCCTCCCCATAATTCAAGAATAGTAATGCCTTCAACAGGCATTCGAAGAAAACGTACTTTCGACGAATGGTCCTGTGCGACGGCCTCCAAGATCACCTGATTTGACACCTCTTGTTTTTTTTTTTTTGAGGCCATTTAAAAAACATTGTCTATGTAACCGCCGTTACAACCCGCGAAGACCTGGAGTTGCGAGTAAGACGCGCAATTAATAGTATAACGGCCCAGCAATTAGCGAACGTTCTTCAAGAAACAGCATTTTGAACAATTGTTGTAATGTTTTGTGTTGATTTTTAAGCCACCTTAGTAACATGAAATTAGAACAAGTTAATTGTATTTGGTTAATTTCTTTTAGCTGTTATTATGATTGTATACAGAGTGTCCGGTAAACCTTGTACAATATTGAAACTGGTGATAGACCAGGTCATGACTGTTCAGAATATCGGAATTCTACCTCAGTAAAAATCTCACCGTTTTCGAGATAATGAGCATTTTTTTAATTTCTGGGAAATCACTACCCCACCCTGGATTTTTGAGTGCCGTGTCTACAAATTGAGACCAATTCAAATATCTTTGCTTTTGAAGATTACTGATGAGTGATGCTTCCAGACGTACGAAACAGTTTTTCAGAAAACAATACAATTTTTCAAGAAATTAGGGTAAAATGCCAGATTTGAGTTTCACCAATTTTTTTAATAACAATTTGACATTATTTTTTGAAAAAAGACATAACCAAGTGAAAGTGGATATTCAATACAAAAGAATGCCTGTTTTGTCCAGACTCTACCATGGTATAAAACAAACGATCATTATTTTTTGAAGGAGTAGAATTTCGATTATATTAGAGTGTGATGTTATTCTGAGCTAAAATCAACTCCATTAGACTTTGTCAGTAATGTCTTTTAAGTTTATCCTATCAGGAAGAAATGATTGAATAATCATGAGTAATAACAAATTAACTGCTTACAAGCAATCAATGAGATGTAAAGAAGTAAATACTAATTCAACGTTTTTTTGAATCAACATTCAACATACACTATAAACCACAATAACGATTATTCAACATCGCAATGAATAATATTACAAAAATGTTATTTTCCATCCACTCGTACGCAGGGACATCTTTTCAAGAAGAACCTTTTCAAATGCGCTATAGGTTATAGCCCCCAAATCAGCGATTCTCTGAGCGGCATTGTGCAATCGGATATCGTTCTGCTTAAAAAGCTGCTGCAGCAGTAGCACTACCTCCACATTCACCATAAATGTAGTGCATATTCGCATATTCTCGAGGAGTATAACGTGTGTACGACATGACAAAGAGATTAATACCACTGAATGAAACAAGTGGAATAATTTAAAAAAACTACGACAGAAGTCACAAGTTGTTCAAACAAAATATGACAGCCACCTACTAGATTTTTTCAATTCTATTTACAGAAGATCCGTCGATGCACAATGCTTTATTTTATTTTTCCATTAGGAAACTATTTCTTCTACGGACACAACACAGGAGTTTAAAAAGTTTTTAATTTTCGACAAGGA
The DNA here is from genome assembly GCA_944452925.2 of Chrysolina oricalcia. Classification (NCBI taxonomy): domain Eukaryota; kingdom Metazoa; phylum Arthropoda; class Insecta; order Coleoptera; family Chrysomelidae; genus Chrysolina; species Chrysolina oricalcia. The sequence goes on from OX101824.2 coordinate 47,329,738, forward strand.
TTCACCTCCTAAAAAAATTTGCACTTATTTGGTTACACCCTGTATATCTGTAGGTCTCTGAAATTTCGTTGGAATCTGGATGTTGGACAATTGCGACATTTATCACAAGAATTCGTATTAATCGGTGCCATGTCGGACAATCGACATTTCATTTCGATAATTTTATTAGGCCTAATTACATAAAAAGTTAATTTTATTGGCATACTATTTAATGCTATTTCTTCATTATTATTAATCATTTCCACATTTCATTTTGATAAAATCGGAATGAAATAATTTTTGGGAGTAAGTATAAAAGTTGATGGAAGCCTGGAATAAACCCACGCCTAATTCAACGGAAATCATTTCCTCAAAAAATAATTAGTTATAGTTTGTTTAATACCATGGTAGAGTTTGAACAAAATGAGCATTATTTTGAAATGAATGTCCACTTTCAAAAAATTGATGAAACTCAAATTTGTCATTTTACCCTCATTTCTTGAAATTTTTTTTCACTTCCTAAAAAACTGTTCTGTACCTCTAAAAGCATCACTCATCAGTAATCTTCAACAGCAAAGATATTTGAATTTGTCTCAATTTGTATACATGGCACTCAAAAATCCAAGGTGAGGTAACGATTTTCCAGAAATTCTTAAAATGCCCATTATCTCGAAAACGGTGATATTTTGAACAGTCAGTTTCAATATTGTACAAGGTTTACCGGACACTCTGTATATCGCACATTTTATTACCAGGTATGAATAAATTCCTTATCAATAGTACTGATAAATAGTACTACGGTACCAATATACGAGTAGTTTCATTTGAAAAAATTGAGTTTTATCCCAAAATCGATTATACGATGAACTTTATTTGCTCATAAAAAACGCAATTTAGTAGTTTTGACGAGATTTCGATTTTTCTAGAATCAGAAGAGTCAATTGGAATAAATCGGATCCATCATGGCACACTTAAATGAAAAACAAAAGTTAAATCATCAAAAATTTTGACGTTGGAAATGTCACTAATGTGGTATCATTGGATTCAGAAAACTATGCAGATTTCAGAAATGTAATAATATACAAGGTGTTCTTTTTTAAAATAGAAAGTTGGTATCACTTCCGGCTGAATCAGAAGAGAAAAAAAATTATTTGTAGGTAAAAATGTGCCGCTTATTATGTATATGATAGTTCCATAATTTCAATAAAATAACCTTCAAAACTAACGGTGATACCATGATCCTGTTACACCCGGTAAATGTTTTAAAGGTGCCAATGGTGCGAAGATGGCCCTGTATGGATGAATGAGACGAGACTAGTGGCACGGTTACGTGACTTGGACCTCACCGAATTATATCTAGGACATCAATATTTGCATTCTTGAATTAGTGTAGTGTAGGTTGAAAATATTTGTTTCCCAAATGGTGCCATGCCTCAGAAGATAAATAAAGGAACGAATATCGTACCTATTCTCAAATATTTGCAAAACAAACATTTCGTACCGACTGAACGTTCGTATCTTGAAGCTTAGCTTATCTTAACTTGTTCAAACAGGAATTCATGACTATCATTACAAAATTCCCTTTAGGCGGCGCAAAACTACATCCCTGATAATGGTTTCGTATCAGATATAGGTAGATTTATCTCCGAATAAGGGAGGTTTTGGACCCATAAGAGGTTGATTGGTACGCCAGGAGTTCCTCAAGTTTATTATCGTAAATACTACGTAAATACCATTAGGGTGCTTTTTTAATACACAGGTATAAACCACTTTGAAGTGAGAATTATGAATGGAAGTCTATTCTTAGCAAAATATTGATTTTCGGTCAAAAACTGTATCAGCAATCATCGAAAACTGTTCAGCGTACGAGAGTTTTTCATGGCTCTTTGAATATTTCTCAATTCGTGTTAGAATACAGTGTGTCCAATTTTCGGACAGGGTAGCATTATAGGATCTCGGATACAGCTGGAAGGTTGGTTAAATTAGAGAAAAGTTGCACAATCCGAGGAACCCTTATCAACTTTTTTCAAATACTCCCCTGTTATTTCTATTGCGAAATTCAAAGCCATTTTTTATTCTGAGATACGCCATATATCATTTATAGTTTTTTAAATATGTTTTTAGCTTATTTCAGATATTATTTAAAATCATTTAGGAAAAACCTCCGATTACGGCTCTGAATTCTTGAAAAATATCAATTTCAGAATGTCATAATTAAAGTCAATAGATACTACGTGTGTTCATCATTATTCTTTCAATAATAGTTGATATTATTAAATGTATGGATCTAGAAATAATGATAATTACAGGTAGTACCTTAATTATCATAAAAGGTATTTAAGTTAAGAATTCATTGAAAATTAAGTAAGTGTTTAGTTTGTTTACCCTAGGATCACATACAATACAGAAGTTATTTGCTTACGTAGTCTTTCAATTTGTTTAAAAACGGATTCATATTATTCTTTTGAGGAAAATTTCGATATGTTGAAGTGTTACATTCTGTGCCATTCCAATACTCGAGAAGCAGAGCAAATGTATATACTTAATTTTCCTGAAAGATTACAGCCAAATAAAAAGATATTTGGAAGAATGGTTATAAATTTACTGGAATATGGCTAATTTAAAAAACCAGTTGTTAATAAATACAAACCAACCATGCAATGAGGAAACTCAAAATAATGTGCTCTTGGCTGTAACGGAACACCCTACAACATCGGTTAGAAACATTGAAAAGGTTACTGAAACGCCAAAATCTACAGCAAATTTTATTTTGGGTAAAAACAAATATCCGTACAAATTTCAGATCTGCCAAGGACTAATGCCGGGAGACGACGTAAGGCGAAGGACATTTTGTGAGTGGTACACCAGAAAATGTCAAGAGAATGAAAATTTTGTTAATGAAATATTATGGTCTGATGAAAGTATGGTAACCAAAAACAGAATCTACAATAGGCGAAATACGAATTTTTGGTCTAAAAAGAATCAGCGCTTGTACAACATGTCTAGGCACCAACACCGTTTTGGTTTCAACATGTGGGTGGGAATTTTGTGATTAAGGATAATTGGGCCATTTTTTTTAACATGGATCACTTACGAACGGTATCGAAATTTACTTCAGGTCGTTTGGACGAACGGTTTGATAATTTAAAGTTTTCCTTTTTATATGAAACGATAAACATGGTTTCACGAACTTCAACTCCATACTATAACCAATTTGATGGTACTTTCTTGGACAGTTTTCAAGTGGTAAATCGTTGTATACACGGGTTTTGTTACAACTTTTAGGTTTTAACTATGGGACTATGGGTTAATGTATAAAGAAAGGTAAGTAGTCTATTATGGAAGTCGTTCAAGAAAATACCAGGAGTTCCACAGGATTCCGAATTGGGTCCTCCGTTGTTCTCATATATGTAATAAACAACCATTATGAGAGAAATTTATTGTTTGCTGATTGTTTATAAATCTTCAGAAAAATGGAAAACCCGTAGGTAATTCAATAAAATGAGTAATTTGGTCGGTAGAAAACAAGATGTCATTTAATGTTTTTACAAGTTTCATAATATTATAGTGTGATTTCCAAGAATAATAGCTGTAACTTGGTGCAATCATAACATCAGTAAACAAAATATGATTCCTTCGAGCAATCATGTGAAGGATCTCGGTGTGACAATTTTACCAACAATCTATGTTTTCAAAATTTTGAGAATTGAGAAGTGAATTCAAACAGCACCTTTTCTCTTTATAGACTGGGAGATGGTGACAAATTTCAGGTGACGATTTTCTCGTTTATGACCAGTGAAAGATATGAAAATTCTGACCAAAATGATGAAATATTTGAGCGGTCGCCGCGTGGCATTCATATAAAAAATTCAATTCCGGCAATTAACCTCACTTCGACATCCGCAAACCTTGTGCCACTTTTTCTATGAGACATTCATGATGGAAACTTCAATTATTTCAATTGGCAGCAACGAGAAAATCGTCTAAAATTTAATTTTTTTTCACAAGTTCACGCATCATTGCTACCCTTTGGCATAAGGGTTGCATGCCTATAATTTTTCGCTGCTATTGTCTATCTTAACATGCCGTTGGTGTACATGGCAGCGTCGATAAAATCGTCTCAAAACACATTTATTTTTTAATGAAAATCGAATTTTTTATATAAAAGCCACGCGGCGACTGCTCAATTCTTCATCATTCTTGTCAGAATTTTCATATCTTTCACTGGTCTCAGAGGCATTAAGGAGAAAATCGTCACCTGAAATCTATCATTATCTCCCAGTCTAATACGCTAGATACAGTGCACATATCATAGAGTATTCTCTGAATTGAAGGTATGAATATAGCAACAAAGGGACGTGAATGATTTCCATGTTCTGGATTTGAAAATCTTTCAACTGTCAAAATTTGAGACCACGGCCTCATGCATCAACTAAAGGTAAGACAATTGTTTCTCATTGGAAAATTCAGTTATATACCGATGTGTCTGGAAACTTCAGAAGAGCCAATTTGTTCATGTATTGAATATTTACCCTTATCAAAGATATGCCTGTTATTTCCAATTTCAGACTGAATGTTTCAGTATATAGCAAAATAGTGATGGGTGCTCCGCCATATCACAGAACTTTATCGTCCCGTGGATTTTAAGGCCAAATTCTCAGAATATGCGTACATCAAAATTTCAAGAATGTCACTGTTGACTTTCCCTGGAGATATCTTCTGAATACACAGTTTTTATAAATTACGACAAAGGGTGTTGATGGAAAGGTTTATTGTACTGTAAAAAATTTATTTGATGCTCATGCGCTCAGATTATAGCACGAAATTATATACCAAGAGCACATTATCTTTTCGTGTATTCATGTTAAGTGAAATACTTGGAAAAATATTTGAAATCGTAAATCATAACATCCAAAACAAACTAACATACTTCAATAATCGATTCATAAATAATAGACTGATGATAACATACTTATTTGAAAAACTCCAAAAAAAACTTATTTGGAATACACCAAATATAGACATCATAGATCATCATGGGAATGCTTTAAATACTCCAAACATCCAAAACAAACTAACATACTTCAATAATCGATTCATAAATAATAGACTGATGATAACATACTTATTTCAAAAACTCCAAAAAACTTATTTGGAATACACCAAATATAGACATCATAGATCATCATGGCGAATGCTTTAAATACTCCATACATCCAAAACAAACTAACGTACTTCAATAATCGATTCATAAATAATAGACTGATGAAAACATACTTATTTGAAAAACTCCAAAAAACTTATTTGGAATACACCAAATATAGACATCATAGATCATCATGGCGAATGCTTTAAATACTCCAAACATCCAAAACAAACTAACATACTTCAATAAACGATTCATAAATAATAGACTGATGATAACATACTTATTTGAAAAACTCCAAAAAACTTATTTGGAATACACCAAATATAGACATCATAGATCATCATGGCGAATGCTTTAAATACTCCAAACATCCAAAACAAACTAACATACTTCAATAATCGATTCATAAATAATAGACTGATGACAACATACTTATTTGAAAAACTCCAAAAAACTTACTTGGAATACACCAAATATAGACATCATAGATCATCACGGCGAATGCTTAAAATACTCTTCTATACGAGTATCATACTTTATTTTAATTATTCCTGCATTGTGACTTCAAGAACAATGATCAGGATCAGGATTAGATCAGGATAGTGTCCATTATATCTAACCAAGTTGGCAATTCACATTTGATTTCACGTGTTAACTTGGAGGCTTATTTGACATTTCAAATGATAAAACTGACAACTTGCCGTTGTTACGTAGCAACAGCCGTTCTAGCACGTCGTGTTTTAATCTTGAAGATTTGGCACACTTTTTAGTGCTTTGACAAACAAAAATAATAATAATAAACGTTATATATTGGTAATTACCAAAAGGCCATCGACCGAGGTCCTTCAGCCAGTGAACAATAATTTTATGTGTCAGCTATTAGTACATGGAAAAATGTGTGTTTATAAGATAATTGAAAATATATATATATATATATATATATATATATATATATATATATTTACACTTATAAAAAAAATTATTTTTTCTTTGATATTATTTCCCAAATTGTATTGTTTGACAAACATTATGGCGTATGAATGATTTTGATTTTTGGGGATTTGAGGTCTTAAATGAAAGAATACTCTTTTTCTCTAAAACCAACGTTTTTTCGATTTATTTTGACATCTTTAGGGCACTGTACGATACAAAAAAGGTGTTTAAAAAATTAATGCTATAGTGTAAAAAATAAATAATAACAAATTTTTTATACTGTTATATCATTTTTTAAAACATCCTTTTTTTGTATCTAACAGTGCCCTGAAGATGTCAAAATAAATTGACGAAACGTTGGCTTTAAAGAAATAGAGTATTCTTTAATTTAAGACCTCAAATCCCCAAAAATCAAAATCAGTCATCATAAAAACAAAGGTCGTAAAGCTTTCATATATGATGTCTATACATACATAGTTCCCAATCTTTTAGAAGAATATTGCAAGCCATTATTAGGTACTCGTGTACACAAGACTGAACTTGATTAGATTATTCAATATTATCACAGAACAGCGATCAGACACCGTTATAGTCCGGGAGCCAGTGACAGATTTCCATGACCAAGTTCCTCTCAAGCGAAAATTAGTGGAATGCATCAGAGAGTTATATTATAAACCTTCGTGAACGTCAGCTGCAGTTCCGTGGGGGGGATGAGCGGTGGTAGCCTCCCACGCACAAAGAAAAAGAAATGTATTCAATTTTGTTTTCCTACCTGAAAACATGTTAAATTATCGCTGAAGCAATATCTTGAAGAAACAAAAAATCAGCTGACTATAGCATGGTGTATTATACGACAGCTAGTTGGTCGAACACAAAAAAAAATGTACCTTCTATGATTTCCTCTCAAATAAAATTTTACCTCATATTCGGATAGCGTCAATTTAACATGTTTCCGGGAAGGAGGACATAATTGAATATATTTTTTTTCTTCGTGCGTAGGAAGCTACTGTGCTGATCACCCCCCCCCCCCACCAACGGAATCGAAGCTGACGTTCACGAATCTTTATAATACGACTCTCTGATGCATTCCACTAAATATCGCTTGAGAGGAAATGACTGACCAAATTTTTACCGGGCTCCTGGACTATTATAATATTACATAAATCCTCGTGCTTGTTTGTAAGAAACACTGATTTCTTTGTTTTCGCACTAATTGACCTGCAAATGTTTGTTGCGTTCGTGGAGGAGGTAATTTCCATTGAAATATCAGCAAAAACTTTAGGTATTAGCACTATTTTGCTCAGTGCATAATTTGCTACTGGAGTGTCATACTTCTCAGTATTATTTTCAATAATTCGGCATCCTTCGGGTATATAATTAGTAACTAATATTTTAATGCTGATAAGGCAGTGGAGGTCGATACAAAAAACCTTTTCGCTTATAGCTGCTGTCAACTTAGGGAGGAGCAACGGGACAGACATCATTCATTTTGGAGTTGCACGGTAGAACGGATTATATATTACTTTGACAGATTCTCAAAAATCACACTCTCGCTGAATGGAAAACATTAACGAGGCATTTCTTGAGAAAACAATGGTCTCCAATAATGGAACGAGTCTATAATGTACAGCCCTTCGAACAGTTGAGTTCACATTTGAGTTTTCTACTAAAAAATAAACTACAATGAGGGGATTGAAATTAATCCACCACTTCATGGTAAATATGCAGGTATTCGACGGAACAACTATAAATAGCTCAATGGTTCATAAATCTCAGAATATATTGTATTTTTTTACTAAAATTTCGTCGCGGTATATAATGGACAAAGATTAATTTGTATCTAAATATTTAATTACATCAGATCTTTCGAAGGTAATATTGCATATTGAAGGTAATATTGCATTTTCATTCGGGCCCTGCTTTTTTTATTTATATCGTTTGAATCTCAATTCAAGTCTGCAACACAGTTACGGAGGAAATGATCAGGAAATCTTGATAAGGCAATTTTAAACATGTATGAATAATGATCATTGACTCTTTGAGCAGCTTTTATAATTTATTATTTTTTAATAAATTCTTTGTTATGGAAAATGTATACATTATTGTTCAAACTCTCTTATTCTAGCAGTTGGATATCTGTCAAAATATCAGGTTTTTATTACTAGATTCGAATAAAGCACTGTGAGCCAAAAATGTATAGGTACAATAAATTATCATTCAGTATCAAATGCTGTTTACTTCGAAGTTTCTGATTTTGTGAGTTTGACGTTTGTTAAAATATCAAGTGTGATACATAGTTGAAGATAGAATTGATTACACTTCACAAGTCAAAAATAATGTATATGGTGCCACTTGAATAACTGAGGTTGGTAGTGGTTTCTCAGGGGTAGTTTGATAGAAGTTGATTTTGGCACAACAGCTTCAGAGTCATATGAGTTTGACATAAGATTTTATTTCTTTTCTGATCAGCATAACTGAGATATTGGCTGTATGAAAAGATCTGAGAGACCCGGTATATGATGTTAAAATTCAGATATTTTGTTCAATTTCATTAAAAAATCACTATGTTCTTTTTACGAACACCGTATAACGTGTGTTCCGTTCAGTGAATAAAAAATGCTTCATTTGAACAAATTTTTAAAATGACATCCTTCCACACTTTCTGTAATTCAAATTTTTCAATAAAAAGTTATTCTAAAATGCATGTGTAGGTACTATTAGTATCAAAATCGCTTATATCACTCAGATAAATTAGTTTTGCAATTGAAAATTTATAAATTGAAGTCGGCGAATACCAAGTTCGTTTTTGATTCGTTTCTCTCGTGTATCACTTTTAGAACACATTTGATATCTTGAAAACGGAAACATTCTCAATTGGAAATTGATACAAACATGACTCCTCCGGAAACTCAAAAAACCTATGATAAATAAAAGTTACATTTTGTAATATCTAACAGAAAACAACTACTTCCTCGGCAAAAGCCACGCTGGACATTGAACTACATCTGATAGATATTGTAAAAAAACCTAACTTGAAAGAAAAATCTGAAAGTGAAAATTTGCATCATCATTCAGATAGTTGATTATTTCTTAAATGTCCAGTTTCATATCTATAAATGAGATAAGGGAGAATGTTATTCAGAAGTATCACTCACATAAAATCGCTCATTTCATTGATGCGTGAGTTGCATCTCTTTCGCTAGGCCTCGAGTACATTTTGGTCGACAAAAATCTATTTCACTCTTCTAAGATCATTCAGAAGCAATTTCACACTGTAATGATGGAATTATTGGACTATTTCTTGTACGGTGACACTTTGAAAATATTTTTTGGCATAAAACCTATCATGGGTATGACTTTATGAACATCCTGCTCATATTTTCAATGAAATCAACTTTTGATATCATTATATCATAGAGATTTTTTGCTGGAATTTCAGTTGCGTGTCATTCAATGGGAATCTGTAAAATCAGTACATTATTTTCAACCATACTTGTAGACTTTTTATGAGGAACAACAACTTTGGTTACATAAATATGCCTCATGAAACCAGAAACCAGCCACTGTAAACCTATCAGTTGTTAATTTTTTTCTTTGCAGTGTTTTGTTTGGCAAAAGATTCACAACAAGAAATTATTACAAAAAATTGTAGCTCTTCATGAATTCTGCATGAGTGGTTCAACTTGATGAACTTATTTTTGGAACATGGAAAATTAAATGAAGCAAAATATATTGCAACTATAAGTATGAACTATATTAGAAAAATGTTCTGCCTGTGACAGTGTAACTGCCCAATAGTGACAGGTAGACGCACTTGCTAGCGTAGCAAAATTGCATATCTACAACTGAACATTGAGTAAAATCAATTCAGAACAGTACCCAGCTTCCGACGGCCCGAAAAATGCTATTTTGCCTGATGGTGATTGAGGTGCTAATGTTCAAAAATATCTGGACCTTGGGCCCATCGGGTAGACAATATATCACAAATACAAATATTCTGATGGTGACTCCAACAAAATCAGTAGTTTACATATGAAAGGTACAGGAGAAAAATCAGCTGAGTCCATATTTAATAAACCGGTAGCTTCACCAGATAAATCACAAGATCTGTCCAATTTAGAAACTCTCATACACGGGAAAAACAAACTAAGTCTGGGCGCTGTATTTTCCAACAACACAGTATCACGTGCAACAATGAAAGCAATCACAACGTAATTATCTGGAAACATAGTGGTTGAAAAAAAACGAAGAAGAGAGCTGTTCATGGAACAATCCAAAGATGAAAACAAAAAAAACTGCGTTTGCAAACTCACGAGGTGGGAGTTAAATGTCGCTGCAAATGTTAAAATGAGGGTATTCTGTAATAAGATCTACGAGGTGGCAGCACTGTAGCATATGGTTCAATCATCTGTCAAAATACTTGAGCGTCTTCTATGGTTTACGATTATATTTTTCATTTAATCATCTTTTGAATCATTAACAGAGGAATGTTCTTTCATAAAATGCCACAGTGTTGTAATAAGGAGGGCATAAGTTCCCTTGAACAGATAAAACCCAATTAAAACAGTGGCTTGTAGCCATTCGCAGATACAAGTTTACGAATAGCCTCGTCTGTAAAATAACTGAGGGGTGACATCATTTCAATTACTCTTTAATAGAGAAAATCAATACCAACAATTTGGTATATGCTGCTAGTCTGCGGAACGTGCGGTACATTTTTATGGTAATTTGTTTGTCGAAATTATAGTGGATAAATCTAATATTTCAATTTTCACAGGAGCTAACATAAGAACTGAGAGATCGAAAATCATTTCATTATCACTGTACTAGAGAATCATTAGCAACAATTTGGTATATGCTGCAAGTCTGCAGAACGTACGGTACAGTTTTTTGGTACTTTGTTTGATGAAGTTATAGTGGATAAATAAGAAAATTCAATTCTCGTATAAGCTAACAAAAAATACTGAAGAGTGACAATCGTTCCATTAATACCTTATAATGGTGAAAATAATTGGCTTCACTTTGGTATGTGCTGCAAGTCTGCAGAAAGTACGGTACAGTTTTTATGGTACTTTGTTTGATGAAATTATAGTGGTTAATTAAAATTGTTCAATTCTCGTATAAGCTAACAAAAAATACTGAAGAGTGACAATAGTTCCATTATTACTTATAATGGTGAAAATAATTGGCTACACTTTGGTATGTGCTGCAGGTCTGCAGAACGTACGGTACAGTTTTTATGGTACTTTGATGAAATTATAGTGGATAAATGAAATTATTCAATTCTCGTACAAGCTAACAAAAAATACTGAGGAGTGACAATCATTCCATTATTACTTTATAATGGCGAAAATAATTGGCTACACTTTGGTATGTGTTGCAAGTCTGCAGAACGTAAGGTACAGTTTTTATGGTACTTTTTTGTCGAAATTATAGTGAATAAATTAAATTTCTCAATATTCACACATGGTAACAAGAAAACTGAAGGGGTGACAATCATTTCATTATTACTGTTCATTACTGTATTATGGAAAGAATCATTAGCAACAATTTGGTATATGTTGTAAGTCTACAGAACATACGCCCGGTCAGTTTTAATGGTACCTTCTCTAAATTATAGTGGATAAATTAAATTTTTCAATTTTCACTCGAGCTAACTTAAAAACTGAGGGTATGAAAATCATTTCATTATTACTGGATAATGGAGAGAATCATTAGCAACAAATTGGCGTGTGCTGCAAGTTTGCAGAACGTACGTTACAGTTTTTATAGTTATTTGTTTGATGATATTTTTGTGGGTGAATTCAATTTTTGCCCCTGCTAAGAAAAAAACTGAAAGGGTAACAATCATATTATTATCAGCAGCTAATGGGGTATTACCAACAATTTAATAAGTACGGCAACTCTGCAGAACGTACGGAACAGTCTTTATGGTAATGTGTTTGTCGAAATTTCTGTGGAACATCAATTTCCGAATCACACTGTTATGGTACAAATATCGTTGTTATGCGTTCTCATCAAAACGAATAATAATAACTAATAAAATTGATTTGTTGCTCCCATAACTAGCAAGCAGTTCCTAATATCAATCGATTTCATGATTTTGTGGATGTGAATTCGTGCTAACTTTACAAAGACCATTTTCATCATTTGTCTCATTTCGACTAAAAAACAGTTGTTTCTTTGTCAATCCTACCCAACGACGATGTTTTTTCGAACTTGGCCGCTTATATCTCAGAAACGACCCTTTTTAGCCAATTTCCAAAATGATTTCGTGCGCTATCCTATCATCCTGTCCTATCCCATTCAGTGCATTTCTGTTTCACAGAATTGACGGAACAATTTTAATTGACATTAAACTAACAACTTACAGAAATGCCTACCATTGAAAACTAAGTAAAGGGTTTTCCCTGCTTATAATGGGATTAAAATATTTACTGGTCGTCTAAATCCTTAGAATTCATCTAGACAATCACAATATCAACTCAAACAAGTCAAAAACTCAAAAAAGACGAATATCATTTGTGTAAGCGCTATGAACTAAATTTCATCCTATACTTAAGTGTTGTTAAACACGTGATTCAAAGCTACCGGCTTATGCGTGAATTTGTCTCATTACGCCCAACAAAAGAGTTTTTTAAGTTATCATGATTTCTGATTCGGAAGGTGATTTAGATTTTCCATGGATGGAAGAGCAAAGTCTGACTGTATCACTCGTGATATGGTCAGAAATTGAATCCTGCCATTTGATGGGGTGACATTATTTGTGAGTTACCTGTCAATAAAATCTATTATTATTATTAAATACACCACCAAAAATTAAAAATCAAGCTGAGGAAACCTCTTTGGATTTATTACCGGTAAAATATAAAAAGAGATATGAAGAAATATATGCAATATTCATGGATTGGAGTGTTGGTAATGTCGTAAATTAATTTTCAAAAAATTTGCTCTTATTTGCTCTTATTTTTTATTTAAAATAAAATATTGTTCATTCTTCTTTTTTAGCATCTTACTATGATAAAAAAGGGGGTTTGTAGAAAAAGTATAGTGTTTTACTCGTCGAAAACATTTTTTGAAGCGAGAGAACAGTTTACCAACCGAGGCGCAGTAGAGGTTGATAATGTTTACGAGCTTCAAAAAATGTTTTCGAGTTGAAAACTATACTATTAAACTCATATATTCTTCTAACGACCCATCCCTCTACAACATAATATTTCAGCCAATTTCCAATAGTGAAATTAACGGAAAAATTTTAATTGACATTCAAACTGATGACTTGCAGATATATACCTATCATTGAAAATTAAGTGAAGAGATTTCCTTGTTAATAATAGGATTTAAGTATTTACTGGTCGTTTAAATCCTTAGAAATCATCTAGACAATCACATTATTAACTCAAACAACAAGTCAAAATTTCAAAGAGATTTTAGATCGAGGTTGTGTTGTTTCCCGACGCAAAGCGGAGACAAAAAAACGAGAGCTAAAATCTAATAATTTTTCCTTGTACAACACACAATTTTATTCTGTGACAGGAAAACATATTATTACATTAAAATAAATTCAGAAAATTATCGATGAGAAATTTGAATTTTTAAACTGGTAGGCTGTTGTACTTATAGCGACAATTAGGCCTGCGTTGCTATAAGGAAACCTTGAAAGTAATCAAATACAGTTTGGCAAACATAGCTGAGATTGTGAAATTTTCACTTCATGCGCGAACAATCACGTGGATATCACTGGATAGTCCGTCGTACGACTAATGCGCATCATGGGCGTGAATATTTTCACTACTGCAGCTATGTTTGCCAAGCTGTACCTGTCAGTTTCATTCTGTGATTTGATTTCAAAATTGCGAACTTATGGTCGATTTGTGCACGCCTCCCTAAGAACTAAACTTAAGACTAAGAACTAAACCTGAGAATTATGTAGTCTACGAGTAGAGGTTATGAACTCTTAGTTCTTAGAACTAGTTCCAGTTCCATAAACGTACGCGTTGTTTCCCTATGAACTTCTAATGGCCGATTTCACCAACTGATTCCTAAAGTTAAGAAATACCTAAATCGAATTTAGGAATGCCCAAGTGCAATTTGCGTTTCACCAAGCGTTAATTAATGCTTAAAAGTGATAAGAAATACCTGTTAGATATGTCCTAACACTCTTAAGCATTACTTAACATGTGGTGAAACGAAAAATGGAATTCGGATATTCCTAAATCCGATTTAGGTATTTCCCAACTTTAAGAATCAGTTGGTGAAATAGGCCATAAGTTCTTAATTTTAGGTTTAGGTCTTTAGGTACGGGTGCATAAATCGACCTTTAGTGATTGTTTAGTAGTTATTTTGAATAATATAAAGTTAAAAAATGTAGTTAGTAGAAGCAGCGAAAATGGCGTCACAAAAATGATTGCCAGCTAAATCGCGGAAAATGTTCGAAACCGCGTATTCAAGATTTATGGAATGGAAAATAAAAAAGACTTGTAGTTTTTTCTCGAGGACGGTGTTATTGGCTTATTTCGGAACTGGCACAACAACAAAGGCCATCAACAGTATGGTCGAATTATTCAATGATTAAAATTATAATAATTATTATAAGAATAGGAAAAGTTACACGCCCAAGAAAGCTGCGATTTTTACGAGTACACAAATTAGTGATTTTTCAAATAATGTTCCCGATGAAGTTTATTTAATGGCCAATGTTATTGTTGTATTCGGAATTGCATGTCGAATTTGTGAAATCCAGATAACATTAGATGATATTGAAGATTCAAGAACGTTATTAATTGTGAAACTAGAGCAAACAAAGAATGATGTAAACAGGAGATTTGCATTCACTGAATAATATATTACATTTTACTGAATGTACAGCCCTTCGTCCAGCAGCAGCAAAACATTGCCGCCAGTTTTATGCATATTTCAATGGAAAATGTATCAATCAGGGTGTGGGTAAAAATCTGTTTTACAAGGTACCTGAAACAGTAGCTAATTGTCTACAACTCGAAAATGCTGATTCGCATAAAGGTCACTCATTTCGAAGACAGTCTGCTAAACTTTTAGTTGAATCTGGGAGAGACTTAATGACACTAAAGTAACATGACGGAAGTCATTAACGACCAAGAGTATGGATGAATCGATAGCACACAGGACAAAAATAGCTTATAAATTGATTAGAATACCGTGGGGCAGTGCTGAAATTACACCCGATTCGCTAGTACATCAACGGTAGTTGTGTCCATGGCAGAGAAAAAATATAATTTCACACAAGAAAATTCGACTGTGTACCAAATTGTTCAATGAACATGTCATTCATGCAAATTAAATTAAATATCTACCTTTACTTATGCGGAAAGGGATAAAGGGGATTTTCAGTCAATTTAACAACATCAATATCTTTTACTAACAAAAAGTCAAGCTTTCATGTCAACTTCGACACTTCTTCAGGGCACTAAAAACATACAATATACAAAGGTAAAAATGTTGTGTAAATTTGTATGGTGACATATTGCATAATAACGTGTTAGGAAATTATGTTTTTGATTGGCATTTTTCCTAACGTTATTGTGAAGTATGTCACCATACAAATTTATACAACATTTTTTCCTCTTTATACCCTTTCAATGATTATATTTCCTACTTTTACCTAAATATATTTATATGTAATTACTTATATTAGTTATTAGTAATGTTATACATATTTGAATATTGTATATTGTTAGTGCTCTGAATAAGTGGTGAAGTTGACATGAAAGCTTGGCTTTTGTAATTAAAAGATTTTTCCGTTCCAAATTGACTGAAAATCCCCGTTATCCCTTTCACCAATAACATTACTTAGTCGTTAGTTATCAAATTATTCTTTACTTATGTAAATAAATATATCTGAGGAAAATGTATTCATTTTTTCCCGGAGAAGCAAGTAGTTTCATAAAAAGCAATATTTTGTTACCTGTCAGCAGAGATAAATTCAAACGTTTTTCCCGTCAAAGAGAAAACACATTTTCTTTGTCAATCCTACCCAACTACGAACTATGGCCGCTTATATCACAGACACGACACATACAAAATACTAAAATTCCAGTTTATTTGACCTAGACCCAAATTTCAATATGATTCCGGCGGGATTCTGCAAAGAATATCCTGATAATCATTATCAATGATCCTATTTTTCCCAATCAATGCATTTCTGTTTTTCTAAACTGACGGAAAAATGTTAATTCACATTTAAACTGACAACTTACAGAAATACCTACCATTGAAAACTAAGTAAAAGATTTTACCTGTTAATAATGGAATTAAAATAATTACTGGTTGTTGCTTAAATCCTTAGAAATCATCTAGACAATCACATTATCAACTCAAACAACAAGTCAAAAGCTCAAAAAAGACGAATATCATTTGTGTCAGCGAGCTTTACTAAGCGCCAAGAAATAAATTTCAGCCTATACTTACTAAGTGCTGTTAAACACGTGATTCAAAGCTACCGGCTTACGCGTGCAGTCTGAAAGAACTTCCGAGTTACGCACAGCCCCAGGGCTACAAACCTTTATATGGTTCTTAGCTCCGCACTTACGCTTAGACTGTAGCGATCTTTTTGTCATCGTTTATTGAGATTTTGACACTTCGTTAACGTTTGAAAGCCATGAATTGTGAATTGGGAAAATTTTCAACTGATAATTGAGGAAGATACAGTATAATGATTGCCTTTCGGCAAATTAAAAAAAACATCGATTCATTTCTGATCCTACTTACTTACATAAGCACTCAAAAAAGTTTCGACCATAAAACCGAAAAATTAATCAATAAATTGAAAACACGCACTAACACTTAGAATGTAAATTCACTAACCTGTTCGTAGATTACGCTGGAAAGTAATATCTTGAATCGTCTCGTAAAATGAAACCATCAGAATGTCGGAGGCACTGCAGAAGTAGTGAATTTTTGCTTCTGTACCAAACTATGGCTGGTAGCTCAATGATTCTAACAAGTAGTGAGTAGAACGGGAAACCATGGTACCTCCTCACCCCTCGCGAGCACCGTATAGCACTGCCTACTGAGATGTGAGACTTAAAAGCTGTGGGTATAAAGGTGATGTTACCTGGTAGGACAAAACCAGAAGTCACTTGACGATCGAGGGATTATAACCCTTATGATGGCTTATTTAAGGAGGATGACTTGTTTGTGGCTTGATTGAGTTTTTAAAATAATTCAGTATGATTGTGGGAGTAATTTAACCTTTATAAGTAAGCATTCTATGGGCCAAAAATTACTTTTATCGATGACACAACATTTTCTCTCGAAATCCGCTTCAACAGATTCTTAATTCAAGATTCATCTGACACATTCTTCAGACGGTTTTTGAAATGATTAAAAAATGTTATTGAATTTGTCTGCGGTAGCCATTTTGATTTATTCATTTAAAATATTCCATTTATATCCGTAGTTGAACTAGGTTTTCCTTTTCACTGACTATTTCTAATACTTTGCTTTGAATTGGTTATCAATGTATTCAAAATTGTTTTTCAATTGTACTTGACCATTATTTTCATTCATATCAGCTCCTTATTAATAATAATAACAACATCTGAATTTCAATATTTCTCTGACTAATAATTCAAAAAATATATTTCTGAAATTAACTGAAGTGTTGGAATTTTTTCTGTGTAACATAAGAGAAAGATACATGAAATGTTCAAAACCATATAGGTAAAAAAACAACGACATGAAATACACAATGTTATTGCTTGTAACAAATAAAAATGAATTTTCGGAGATTTACCAAAATTTTAATTGATTTTCCAGGTGTAGCCATTGATATGTACAATATTTGAGAATAGGTTCGGTTTTTAATTTCTCATTCAAACGCATCTCAAATTATGACATTCAATTCAAATGTTATGTTTTTGCCCATACACATTTTTGGGTCTATACCGGAGATGGAAGGTAATTAAATTGTATTAAAAATTCATTAGGTATTTATTAATTGAGTCAGTAGCATTGCAATGCATGTACAGATACATAATTAGCTATTTTTGTAATATGGATCATAATGACGATAATTATAGTAACAGCCGTGAATAATATCGTTACACGGCTATCAAGTGAAATTGGATGCGTAGTGAAATCTTTGAAAACGGTTGATTGGATGATAGTTTAGCTTCCGATTTGTATTTTCAAACAAATTGTATGAGATTTCCTTCTTGCATTTTTTCATATATGTTCATTCATGCTAAACATTCAGAATCTTCATACATTTGAAATTCATTATACCTCCCAGTGGGCACACATACGTTGATTCAACGATGTATCGTTGAAATATACGTTACCGGTTGAACGGTCAACGTTGTCATTTTGGTTGCAAGTTCTAACGTGTTCAGATATGTGTATATAACATTATATTCAACGTGTTTATCTTATAGCTGGTATTAAAACTAGGCGAGAATACGTTAGTTGTTTATGTAATTTATATGCTATAAGTAATATTGAACGTTGTTGAAACATTGTATTGAAATCATTCAGTAATTGATTGATAGAATTGTTGTTTATAGAAAATAAAATCTCTTTAAACAATGATAGAACACTTTTATTATAGGTTTCATAATAACGACATCAATATCTTCCCATTCAACGTTAAAATTACATATCAGTCATATACTATCTGTTGATTCATTTGAAAACATACACGCTTGTTCAAAACATGGTGACAACGTTCACGTTGAACGTATTTTTCAAAATGTTTTTCGACTCATATGGTTGATAGTTATGATGGAATATAAGTTTAAAATCGATAATTAAATAACTTTATATTCATATTATTAAATCACGATGATATTTACACTATTCTTCTAAGCGATTTTTGCATTACCAAAAAAACGTTATTTAAACATTATATTAGATGCTTTCAACAACCACTAGTTGATTTGCCCAATTGATTATACGCATTATATGAACTATATTATCATGATGATAATTTAAGGAAGGTTACTTGTTTGTGGCTTGATTGAGTTTTCAAGAAAATTTAATATGATTGTGGGAGTGATTTAACCTTTATAAGTAAGCATTATATGGGCCAAAAATTCGACTCATATGGTTGATAGTTATGGCGGAATATAAGTTTAAAATCGATAATTGAACTAAAGAACGTTATTCAAATATTATATTAAATGCTTTCAACAACCACTAGTTGATATGCCCCATTGATTATACGCCTTATATGAACTACTTTATCATGATGATGATTCAAGGAAGATAACTTGTTTGTGGCTTGATTGAGTTTTAAAGATAATTTAGTATGATTGTGGGAGTAATTTAACCTTTATAAGTAAGTATTCTATTGGCCAAAACTTACTTTCATTGATGACATTTTCTCTAGAAATCCGCTTCAATAGATTCTCAATTCAAGATTCATCTGACACATACTTTTGACGATTTGTGAAATGATTAAAAAATGTGATTCAATTTGTCTGCGGTAGCCATTTTGATTTATTCATTTTAAATAGGTATTCCATTTATATCCGTAATTGAACTAGGTTTTCCTTTTCATTGACTATTTCTAAAACTTACTTTGAATTGGTTGTCAATTGCTTCAAAATTGTTTTTCAATTGTACTACTTTTGACCATTCTTTTCATATCATCTCCATATTATTTATAATAACACCAACTGTATTTCTCTTACTAATAATTCAAAAAATGTATTTCTCAAATTAACTGAAGTGTTGTTATTTTTTCAGAATAACATAAGAAAAATAAACATGAAAGGTTCAAAACTATATAGGTAAAAAAACGACAGGAAATATACAATGTTATTGCTTGTAACAAATAAAAATTAATATTCGGAAAATAACCTGATTTTCAATTGATTTTCCAGATGTAGCCATTGATTTGTACAATATTTGAAAATAGGCTCGGTTTTTAATTTCTCATTCAAACGTATCTTAATTTTTGACATTTAATTCAAATGTTATATTTTTGCCCAATATAAATTTTTTGGAGCTATACCGAAAGTGGAGGGTATTTAAATTGTATGGTAAAAATTCATTAGGTATTCATTAATTGATGCAGTATAGCATTGCAATGCATGTGCAGATACATAATTAGCTATTTTTGTAAAATGGATCATAATGACGATCATTATGGTAATACCCGTGAATAATATCATAACACGACTGTCAAGTGAAATTGGTCCTCTGTACCAGTCTGTATAGGTTCTTCACCGGTTGACTGTTGTATTATTTGGGAGTTAGCCTGGGTTTCACGAATAATGCCTGTCTCTTGCGGTCTAATGCCTCGCATTCTTACAGTACGAGTTTGGCTGTTTCTGTCCCTTTACCACATTCTCTGCAGGAAAGTTCTACGTTGTACAGCCCCATTTTGTGCAGGTGTTTTCTCATTGGGCTGTGACCAGTGAGAAGGCCCGTTATCATTCTAACTTGATTCCTGCTCAGCTTGAGTAGTTCTTCAGTTTTGTGTTTTGACGGTTCTTTAATGTATGTTTTCTCATGGTGCATGAGAAGGGCTTCGTTCTACCTCTCCCTTTGTTTTCGTTTCATCCAGTCCCGGATGCATCATCGAATTTTGGATTTAGTAATACCGAGTGCGGGTTCTGGGCCAATATATGGAGTTTCTGGCTAGTTCATCAGCTTTTTCATCGCCCTCGATGCCACAGTGTCCAGGAACCCACATCAAAGTTGTTTTGTTGTGTTCTGAGAGTACACTGAGTTCTTCTCGGCATTTCCATACCAGTCTTGATGTCACCTCCGGGTTTATAAGAGCCTTCAGTAACGCCTGGCTGTCTAAGCATATATTGATCCTTGCATTGCACATTTTCCTCATGTTGATTTCTCTTGCGCATTGCAAGATAGCGTACATCTCTGCCTGGAATACGGAGGTGTTTGTTCCTAGTGAAACGCTTATTTGGGAGTTTCTCCCCTCACTGTATATTCCAGCACCACTTCCTTCCGTGGGATGGTTTCTAGGACCCCTCCTTAGAATCTTTTTCGTGCCAACGGAAGTAACCATTGCGTTGGCTTGGAATATAGAGGCTTGAGTGCCGAGGCACAGACTAATATCTTGCTCCGATCTATCCCCGTATATTCCAGCACCTACCCCATTGCTTGTCTTAGGGATAACTGTTATTAACTAGAAAGTAAATGATGAAATACCAGTGGCATATGGTGAAGGAATTGATGTTTTCTGTTTCTTCTCTGAATTAATACCTTTATATAGATAACTCTTATTAGACAAAATCATTGACAATAAGTAAACATATAAGTGGAAATCAAATAAATGTATGTATACCGAGAGCTGAACGAAACTCCCATGTTTCACAGAATGATAATATTCACTACCATTGAATAGTATGTAGTCATCTCCCGTCTATCATGAAAAATGTAGCTAAATTGCATTTGTGAGTTTTTTCTGAATTACTAACTATTGGGTATCTTGATTACAATTTTCAATAAGGTTTCATGTGCATATCCATCAAAGCAGAAAAACTAATTCGAAAGCCTGTCGTTGGTAATAAGAATTTACATAATTTCTTCAAAGATTCACTTAAGTTTCTAGTGAAACTTGTGAAGGTTGGTGAGCATTTACGTGGGCAGATGAAGTATTTTCATCTTGTATTGCTGGCGGTACCCATGCATACAAAGACGTAAAGTCTTGATGATTCTGATGAATTTGTCACACTTTTTTAATTTCAGACTTGACATTGTGAAATTAGTTTTTCTGAAATATCAGCTCCTATTTGAATGAAATTGTAAAAATATGTTGGATGATTAAATAATATATACACTTACAATACCTAGAAGTTTCAAATTATACAGTGTGAAATAACACCCTACCTAACAGACAAACTAAAAGTAAGTGGGAAATAATAATAATATTGAAAAATCGAAAAAAATTTGAAAATTTTGTGAATTTTTGTCGAAGTACCATTTCTCCAAATATTTCCATTGCAAGTACTAATTGTAATTTAACAAAAGATCATCCTTCATTTGGCTGGGGATGACCATCTGCAAATTGCATGCAAACATTACTGAAAACGGCTGAGCTCGTGTTAGCTGCCTAGTGGTAGGAGAGTCCTGGAGGGGAATTCTTCTTATGAACGGGTTACGTGATAATACGCTTCCCCTCATCTCCCGCTCTCTCCTTCCACTCGAGCGCTTCCACCAGCTAGGCCATTTTCAGTCATTTTTGCAAGCATTTTTCACCCATTTCGCAGTATTTCAGTACAAAATGAGATTTTAAGTTTTGTGGTACTGTACTTTTACTTTCAAAATCTGTTTCAGGCACGCTGCAAGATAGTGCAAAAACAAATTCAAATTGCAATTGTGCCAAACTAATGATCTGCCAGAGCCTGTTTTGTGCACAGATAAAATACACATGATTCAATACCTTCGTGAGAAGGGCCAACCCTATTTCTTGAAAAATGGCGGAGTTATAAATTTCTTAAAAAATCGTTAAATTTTCCAGTTTTTCCGGTTCTACTCCGACTGGGTCATGAAACATTCCATTTTGTTCGTATTTCAATTATCTCCAATTTTTTCGATTGGAGCAACCAGATTGCTTCATTAGTTTTAATTTTATAAGCAAAACTGTTTTCAACTGTTTTTGTTATTTAAATGTTTATAACAAATTAATAAATGACAGTTGCGAGTCAAAAACATAACAGAATATAACTACGGACTGTCTTCCATGTGATGGCGCAGTCAGTTTTCTACTAGTATTTTTGTTCGGAAACAATGCTCTTTTGATTGGCCTAAATATTAAATATCCTTCCATGCCAATACATCAATATATTCCTGAACTCAAAATGTATTCAAAATTGGAACGAATGAAAAATATTCACAAAAAAAAATCAAGCACACAATTTTCTTATTTTTCTATTTTAATTATTCAGTTACAAAAAAAACTCAAATTTCACAGAATCTTCATAACAATTTTCTTTTTATGCATCTTATTGTCCATTTTTTTATATTACAAAGCTCGGGTAGTAACAGAGTGTATACTTCTTTTGAAAAGATTAAGTCCGCATACAGGGTGTCCCAAAAATAATAGTAGGGGTTCCGGAACATTTTCCTCGAAAGTCAACATTTTTCAACATTGAAAAGTGCCTCAGGAAGAAGAGTTTTTGGTGATAAATTGCAAACTGTTTCATTTATCAAAAAATTTGGAGAGCATACAAAGCAATTTCGTACAGTAATTTGAATCTCACCAATGGAAACAGGGGTGGACTACCTCTTTTGTAATTTACTGCATTTTTTAAATCGAAAACCAAAAGCACTTGACGTTTTTAACATACATGTACCTAACCAGGAAAAAATATACTTAAAAAAATGCAAAACTCCAATATGGCGCCCATAAGAAAAACCGAAGTTGAGTGTTGTAACTCTGGCATCAAGAACGCCTTGAAAAATGCGATGATAGATTTAGATCACTTGTAAAAAAGCGCCTCGAGAACGTCCTAGTTAAAAACATCTTGTTCTTTTGGTTTTCGCTTAAAAAAATAAAAACGAAAATTACAAATTTTCTTTCATTCCAAGAATTCAAAAAGTAAAAATGACACATCAAATTTTCTTTCAACCCCATGGTGGAGCACAAAATACTGGCACTTGGTATACATACATTTATTTGATTTCCAGTTATATGTTTACGTATTGTGAATGATTTTGTCAAATAAAAGTTATAAAGGTATCAATTTAGAGAAGACACGGAAAACATCAATTCCTTCATCATATTTTCAATGCCACTGGTATTTTATCATTTACTTTCTAGTTATTAACAGTTATCCATAAGACAAGCAATGGGGTAAGTGCTGGAATATACGAGGAGAAATCGGAGCAAGACATAAGTCTGAGCCGCGGCACTCAAGCCTCTATATTCCAAGCCAAGGCAATGGTTATTTCCGTTGGCACGACAAAGAAGAAGGAGGGACCTAGAAACCAACCCACGTAAGGAACTGGTACTGGAATATACAGTGAGGGGAGAAACTCCCAAATAAGCTTCTCACTAGGAACAAACACTTCCGTATGCCAGGCATATATGTATGCTATCTTGCAATGCTCAAGAGAAATCAACATAAGGGAAATGCGCAATGCAAAGATCAAAATATGCTCAGACAGCCAGGCGTCACTGAAGGCTCCTATGAACCCGGAGGTGACATCAAGACTGGTATGGAAATGCCGAAACGAACTCAGTGTCCTCTCGGAACACAACAAAACAACTTTGATACGGATTCCAGGACACTGTGGCATCGATGGCGATGAAAAAGCTGATGAACTAGCCAGAAACTCCATATATTGGCCCAGAACCCGCACTCGGGATTACTAAATCCAAAATTCGAGGATGCATTCGGGACTGGATCGAACGAAAACAAAAGGAGAGGTAGAACGAAGCCCCTCTCATGCACCACGGGAAAACATACATTAAAGAACCGTCAAAACACATTCCATTCGATAACAATCAAAGAATGAAGGATGGTGATGGTGACATTATCATGCAAGTTAAACCTTACCTACAAGTTTTAGAATCCAAACTATTGAAAAAAATCATTACTTGCGTCTGCAGATGGTTGTGTCTGATCGTTTGTCAACGCTGTTGAAAATCAATGTTTATGTTTTCCACAAAGTAAACTTCTGACAGTTCGTGAGATTATTGTTGAAATTGTGTTTTTCGAACTCATTTGTGTTTATATAGTGGCAGTATAATAGACAGAGACTCATGGTGCAATCTTGTTGGGTTTGCAAACAATCCATGTTTTCGAACCCGAATATCAGATACCATTCGTAAGTACCATATGCGTTACAGTGGATATCAATTTGTTTTTGCCGAACAAAATGAAATCAATACGTTTATTGAAACCTTTGTATGTGGAGATAATTAAATAGACACCCCCCCTCCGAAACATTTACTACTTCAGTCTTTGGATGATGCATTTAAAAAAAAAGGTTGCCAAACGGTCCAAGAAATGTCAATATAATTTAGGATTTATCTTTGGGTTTCCAGCTGATGGCACAGAAAAAGCGGCTTTGTTGAAAAAGTCGCGGATGAAATGTTCAACTGAATGTGTTCCAAAGTCTGCTAGGATTTGCTGCGAATATTTATTCTTCATAATATTCATTTATCACGATATCTAAAGAACATGTATTTATTGAATATAAAAATTGCCATTTTGGTAAAAATTTGATTTACTGGAAGTCTGTTGTGAAAAAAAAAGTTGAACGTCGCGTTTGTGGTCCCTGTTGCCAAGTTGACTTCTTCGGATTGATGAAAATCTAATATGAAAAAAATAATTGAACGTCTCGATTATAGACCATCAATGTATTTCAATGGTACTACTATTTTTAGTTTCCGGAAATGAGCAGTTGCCAAGTTTTGGTCACTTGGGATTACTGAAAGTCTGATATGGAAAAAACAATTGAACAACGCCATTTTGTGCCATCGGTTGATTCTAATGGTACCATTTTTGCTTTGCGGAAATGCTCTGTTGCCAATTTGAGTACTTCGTATTACTGGAAATCTGATATGGAGATGGATCGAAGTGGACATTATTCTTTTCATTCACATTTTTACTTTGCGGAAATGCGTTGTTGCCAAGTTGTGGGTTCGGGAAATCATTGAGAGAAGCTTTATAGAAATTGTCAATGGATAGTATTAAGATAAATTTTCGGCCTATTCTAATGGATACGGTGTTGCCAAGGTAGTCACTTCAGATTACCGGATACACGTATCCGGTATTTACAGGGAAATGGGGATTGATATGGATATTCTATTCAATCAAATGATTTGACATTTTGAAGTTATTGACACAACCTTACCTGACCTAACTAACCTAGCTATCCAAGTTGCTGGTAATTCGATCACTGATTGATATGAGAAAGTGAAATCGCAGCAGATGCTCGCTGCGCTCGCATTTTGTAAATTACCACAAGAAATAGACAAGCCAAATGCGTGTCTCTTTCTTCGATCACTGATTAGTATGAAAAGGTGAAATCGCAGCAGATGCTCGCTGCGCTCGCATTTTGCAAACTACCAGAAGAAAGAGACACGCTGATTAGTGTGAAGTTACCCACACTTTCCTAGCCACAGTTTCTGACGTGGTGGCTGTCGAAGTTGGGATAGAGCAGAATTTATGGGCGTCGTTGCCAAATTTCTCAAAAATGTTGAGCACAATTTTTATATAGGGAATGAGTATAGTAGACTTTGCAGGATGAATAATCTGGACAGAGAGCAAGCAATTATATAAAAACGAATAAATATGGGATCTGTTTTTACCAAAATCCAATAATATCATTTTTCAATGAGCAATTGAGTGAGTTATATGGGTGTCTTGACGAAATCCACGAGAAAATGTAAGTTTAAGTGCGATGCAATTTCATGAGCTGCTAAAGAGTACAGGGCGAGCAACAAGATAAAATTGAAAAAATTATATCTTCCTAACTTTGGCGAATAAGTCGACGAGATTTTGAGAATAGCGTTCAGAAGGGGTGATCTTGCAGGGTGATGCAACGAAATTTCGTGACAACCCGTACAGACTGAGAAAAAGCTATTTTTCAGATGAAACTGAAAATATGATATGTTCCTAACTACGGCGAATAAGTCGAAGAGATTTTGAGAATAACGTTTAGAATGGGTGATCTTACAGGGTGATACAACGAAATTTCGTGACAACCCGTACAGACTGAGAAAAGGCAATTTTTCAGATGAAACTGAAAAAACGATATCTTCCTAACTACGGCGAATAAGTCGAAGAGATTTTGAGAATAGCGTCGAGAAAAGATGATCTTACAGGGTGATACAACGAAATTTCGTGACAACCCGTACAGACTGAGAAAAAGCAATTTTTCATATGAAACTGAAAAAACGATGTCTTCCTAACTACGGCGAATAAGTCGAAGAGATTTTGAGAATAGCGTTAAGAAGGGGTGATCTTACAGGGTGATACAACGAAAGTTCGTTACAACCCGTACAGACCGAGAAAAAGCAATTTTTCAGATGAAATTGAAAAATTGATAGGTCTTCCTAACTACGGCGAATAAGTCGAAGAGATTTTGATAATAACGTTTAGAAGGAGTGATCTGATAGGGTGATACAATCAAATTTCGTGGGAAACCTTTATTTTCCAATATTAGCAAAGGTTTTTTATTCATGTATGTTTGTAAATGAATCCACTATCCAGACCTAGTCACAATCCACTACAATCACCAACTAGTTACTTAAGTCAGAACGTTCCAAAAACAAAACTTCAAGACAAAATACATGCTTATTTTCTCAACTCATGCTATGACTCTCAGCGTCACAGTAACCATAATAATTATGAGGTTAATTTCATCTGAAAAAGTGCTTTTTCTCAGTCTGTACGGGTTGTCACGAAATTTCGTTGTATCACCCTGTAAGATCACCCCTCCTTAACGCTATTCTCAAAATCTCTTCGACTTATTCGCCGCAGTTAGGAAGATATCATTTTTTAAATTTTATCTGAATAATTACTTTTTCTCAGTCTGTAAGGGTTGTCACGAAATTTCGTTGTATCGCCCTGTAAGATTGCCCCTTCTTAACGTTATTCTCAAAATATCTTCAACTTATTCGCCGTAGTTAGGAACATATCATATTTTCAGTTTCATCTGAAAAATAGCTTTATCTCAGTCTGTACGGGTTGTCACGAAATTTCGTTGCATCACCCTGCAAGATCACCCCTTCTGAACGCTATTCTCAAAATCTCATCGACTTATTCGCCAAAGTTAGGAAGATATAATTTTTTCAATTTTATCTTGTTGCTCGCTCCGTACTCTTTAGCAGCTCATGAAATTGCATCGCACTTACACTTACATTTTCTCATGGATTTCGTCAAGACACCCATATAACTCACTCAATTGCTAATTGAAAAATGATATTATTGGATTTTGGTAAAAACAGATCCTATATTTATTTCGTTTTTACATAATTGCTTGCTCTCTGTTCTGCAAAGTCTACTATACTCATTCACTATATAAGAATTGTGCTCAACATGTTTGAGAAATTTGGCAACGCCGCCCATAAGATCTGCTCTATCCCAACTTCGACAGCCACCACGTCACAAACTGTGGCTAGGAAAGTGTGGGTAACTTCACACTAATGACACGCTGTAACTTTTTTTTCTATGGAAATGAAGTTGATGTCTAACTCGTCCGTGAGCTGTAGTATGATAATTTGTGACTGAGAATCCAGAACATTTCAACGTTGTTTCGCATCATTTAGTGGTTTATAATTTTTTTAACGTATATTATTTGAACTTGAAGTGAAGATAAATTAAGTGATATAAAATGGTTATTTGGACCATGCGTCATCAGATTTTCAATAATTGATCATACAAATTAATAAGGATGAATATTTATAATGATATTCTTTGTACAAAATTTCCTTAAATTTTTTTTTAATGATTTCCAGCGCCTACGACTTGGCAACATTGGCGCATTTCTGCAAGGTTCAAATTTCATAGCAAAATTATTCATCTGATTGAATAGTATAGTATTCACTTAGAACCATCCTCATTTCAGATTTCCAGTTATCCAAAGAGACCAAATAAATGGCAACGGCTCATTTCCGAAAAACGAAAATTGTATCATTAGAATAGGTTGAGGGTCTATAATTGAGACGTTCAATTGTTTTTTATGTCAGATTTCCAGATCTCCGAAGTGGCCAACTTGGCAACAGGGCATTTCTGCAAAAGAAAAATGGTATTATTACAATTGACTGACGGCCCACAACCGCGACGTTCAACTGGTTTTTCCATATCAGATTTCCAGTCATCCCACGTGACCAAAACTTGGCAACGGTGCATTTCCGTGAAACAAAAATATTACCATTAGAATAGGTTGAGGGTCCACAATCGCGAAGTTGAATTGTTTTATTTTTATTTTGAAAACAATATGAATCTAATTTTCTAAGGATTGATACTATCTCATTCA
Source organism: Chrysolina oricalcia (assembly GCA_944452925.2). Classification (NCBI taxonomy): domain Eukaryota; kingdom Metazoa; phylum Arthropoda; class Insecta; order Coleoptera; family Chrysomelidae; genus Chrysolina; species Chrysolina oricalcia. The sequence continues at coordinate 47,358,740 of OX101824.2, forward strand.
ATGAAGTATTGCATGACATCAGGTATGTCATACGAGTTTTACTATCTCACGAAGTCCCATCGGATGTATATTCTATCACTTTCGTTGATATTTTCATCATTATTTCAAATTCAGCAATTGTTTCTTGTGATTTAACCCTATTTTATCAAATGCGTGCGCTCCTGTCGTTTGTGGGAAGGTCACAGTCTATCGCTACCTTCTCTCTTCCCCGCAGCCCGCGCGCCAACAAAATGAGCGACTTCAAAACAATCCGTGTTGTAGGGATGGCAATGCTGAGTCCATCTGTATTTATACGATATTAAATACGTCCATGGTAAAACTTGTTTGGGTACCAAGTCACCGTTATAGACTGGGATCCCACGCCTATTTTCAAAAATGATTAATAACAGACTGAATCTTCCTGAGTAGCTTCATTTTGCCGAGACGCCCAACTTTTTCCTCTACGAAAATTCTCGATAGTGATAGCTAATAAAATGCGCAGGCGTCAATCATGTCGATTTGGTGAGTGCAAAAAATTCATTAATAACAGTTAGTTTTTCAGTTGAACCTCGAGATAATTCGATGAAGTACTCGAAAAAACTATTGTCCTACAAATGGATCAAATGGATATGGTAGGACTGAAGAGTCCCCCACTCCCAACATGTACCAATGACGTGGTCATAAAAATTCATTAATAACCAGCGGATATTTTTACCGTTGCTTGGTTAATATTTGTTTAATTGAATGGTCATATTGTCCTACAAATTGAATGGTAGGTGTTCCCAGTCCTACGCTCCGAAATTGTCAATTCCATGTTAAAAAATTTTTTATTAATAACTGTAGGACAATGATAACATATGAAAGGTTAGTGTATTCTTCACCGAAATAATACTGTGTCCTACAAAAAAATGGGTATGTATCGCTAGTCCTACAAAAATTATTCAAAATAACGAATTATTTTGAAATTGTGGTTTAACTAATTTAATATATATATATATATATATATATATATATATATATATATATATATATATATATATATATATTATATATTATATATAATATATATATATATATATATATATATATATGTTCCAGTGACTGTAAAACAGTCGAAAACAATCCTTTAGGAACTCACTATACCTTTGTATAGATTGTATGGCATATGTCCGACAGAAAACAACTACTTCTCTGGCTAATACCTCGACAGATATTGAATTATATCTGTCAGACATATGTGCAAAGATCCTTACTTTGAAGGAACAACTTTGCAAGAGCTCTCAGAGACAGACAGCAAGACACCGCCTGATCCAAACAAGGAACCAACTGCAGACCGGTTTCGGGATGAAGTCCCTCATCAGTGCAGTCCTGGTTATCACGGTTGTATACACGCGGGGGCCCGGTGCCCGTCATCGTTCGCCGGGATGAACACTGCAATCGCTTACAGGATCCACCACGGCAACAGATTAGAGAGCGCTCCAGAAGGACATTTCGGATGCGAAACGGCATATGCTGAATACTTGTTTCAAGGAGCAATAAATGTTCCAGTGACTGTAAAACAGTCGAAAACAATCCTTTAGGAACTCACTATACCTTTGTATAGATTGTATGGCATATGTCCGACAGAAAACAACTACTTCTCTGGCTAATACCTCGACAGATATTGACAAAGGTATAGTGAGTTCCTAAAGGATTGTTTTCGACTATTTTACAGTCACTGGAACATTTATTGCTCCTTGAAACAAGTATTCAGCATATGCCGTTTCGCATCCGAAATGTCCTTCTGGAGCGCTCTCTAATCTGTTGCCGTGGTGGATCCTGTAAGCGATTGCAGTGTTCATCCCGGCGAACGATGACGGGCACCGGGCCCCCGCGTGTATACAACCGTGATAACCAGGACTGCACTGATGAGGGACTTCATCCCGAAACCGGTCTGCAGTTGGTTCCTTGTTTGGATCAGGCGGTGTCCTGCTGTCTGTCTCTGAGAGCTCTTGCAAAGTTGTTCCTTCAAAGTAAGGATCTTTGCACATATGTCTGACAGATATAATTCAATATCTGTCGAGGCATTAGCCAGAGAAGTAGTTGTTTTCTGTCGGACATATGCCATACAATCTATACAAAGGTATAGTGAGTTCCTAAAGGATTGTTTTCGACTGTTTTACAGTCACTGGAACATTTATTGCTCCTTGAAACAAGTATTCAGCATATATATATATATATATATATATATATATTATTCCTCATTACAGTGTGAAATTGCTTCTGAAGAGTATGTTTTCCAATTCTTCCGACCTCCCTGATGATCTTAGAAGAGTGAAATAGATTTTTGTCTACCAAACTGTCTAGCGAAAGAGATGCAATTATTCACGCATTAATGGAATGAGCGATTTTCTGTGAGTGATACTTCTGAATTACATTCTCCCTTATCTCATTCATAGATAAGAATCTCCAATGGAAACTGGACATTTAATAAATAATCAACTATCTGAATGAAAATGCAAATTTTCACTTTCAGATTTTTTCTCTCAAGTTATATAGGGTCTTTCTCAATATCTATCCGATGTAGTTCAATGTCCAGCGTGGCTTTTGCCGGGGAAGTAGTTGTTTTCTGTTAGATATTACAAAAAAGAAACTTTAATTTTATCGTAGGGTTTTTCCATTTCCAGAGGAGTCATGTATTGATTCAATTTTCAATTGAGAATGTTTCTCTTTAAAATAATTTAATATACTTTTATTCGTGAAGTAATGTTACTTTCAATGCATAAATGTTTGTTCAATTCAAAAATATTATAATTTACGTGAAAAGTTTATGAAATAAGTGGGAAATTTTGTTTAGCTTACATATTGAAAACAACAATAACAAAGTAAAAACGTTGAAATAATCAATCTGCCCTCCGGGGCAGCTTAAATGAAGTCGCATGCGCTTCGTCAGATGCAGAAAAACCCGGAAAAACCTGCAATACCACATCGTCATCTGAAGAGCTGAAATTTATAATTGAAAACTTTCAAAGAGGTCAGACGAATTGTGAAATTTTGCTCTACGGTAAAATAGGATGTATGGTATCTCCAGAGGCCTCAAAAAGTCTAGTTCGAAAGAGATACTATATTTTACGGGGGCAACTGGCCAATTCTCATATCCTAGTAACAGGTATGGACAATTCGTAATAAATATTTCATTTTGTTCCTGAGATATAGCCTTTTAGGGCATTCAAATTGTCACTGTGTACATGGAAAACTGTTGAACTAGCAATCATAATATGAATCCTCATGTAATTGATAAAGTCCCATTCTTTTTCAAAGAATTTGTAAAATAAAAATGATAATGGTAATGATATTCATCTATTTCTTTGAACAGTGTCTTTTTATGCTATGTAATGCAACACCCTTTGTGAAATATAATTTCTTATTCGAATGGAGAGACTCACGAGCTACAAATTAGATTTAATGTGTTTATTTCTAAAAAAAGTCGATTTCGAATTAAAGCAAAAAAATCATATCGATTCATAATTCGCAAAACAGCAGTAATGGAATATTTGAAACCCTGCAGCTAGAAAACTGGCCATAGAATCGATCTGTGAACTGAACAACGTAATGAGGATGGCAGGATCAAGAAAATTTCATATCAAAAATATTCTGATCATTTTTTATTTCAGAAGGTATGATCGAAATATCTGTAGGATAGTTAAGCCCGTGGCTTACGGTCAAATAGATTGATTTTACTGCCTTGAAATGAAGTTAATTCGATTGGTTTGTTTCACCATGAGCCATTAGCTTCAGATTTGGGTAAAACTAACAGTTAGCCATACCATTTTTGCACTCACCAAAACAACATGACTTTCGCCTACGCAGTTCATTAGCTACTAATATCAAGAATTTTCGTGGAATTGACAATTTCGGAGCGTAGGACTGGGAACACCTACCATTCAATTTGTAGGACAATATGACTATTCAATTGTACGAATATTAACCAAGTAACGGTAAAAAAATCCGCTGGTTGTTAATGGATTTTTATGACCACGACATTGGTACATGTTGGGAGTGGGGGACTCTTCAGTCCTACCACCCATTTTGTAGGACAAAAGTTTTTTCGAGTACTTCATCGAATTATCTTGAGGTTCAACTGAAAAACTAACTGTTATTAATGAATTTTTTGCACTCATGCACCAAATCGATATGATTGACGCCTGCGCATTTTATTAGCTACCACTATCGAGAATTTTCGTAGAGGAAAAAGTTGGGCGTCTTGGCAAAATGAAGCTACTCAGGAAGATTCAGCCTGTTATTAATTTTTTTTTTTTACCATGGAATTGACAATTTCGGAGCGTAGGACTGGGAACACCTACCATTCAATTTGTAGGACAATATGACCATTCAATTATTCAAATATTAACCAAGCAACGGTAAAAAAATCCGCTGGTTATTAATGAATTTTTATGACCACGACATTGGTACATGTTGGGAGTGGGGGACTCTTCAGTCCTACCACCCATTTTGTAGGACAAAAGTTTCTTCGAGTACTTCATCGAATTATCTTGAGGTTCAACTGAAAAACTAACTGTTATTAATGAATTTTTTGCACTCACCAAATCGATATGATTGACGCCTGTGCATTTTATTAGCTACCACTATCGATAATTTTCGTAGAAGAAAAAGTTGGGCGTCTTGGCAAAATGAAGCTACTCAGGAAGATTCAGCCTGTTACTAATATTTTTTTAACCATGGAATTGACAATTTCGGAGCGTAGGACTGGGAACACCTACCATTCAATTTGTAGGACAATATGACCATTCAATTATACAAATATTAACCAAACAACGGTAAAAAAATCCGCTGGTTATTAATGAATTTTTATGACCACGACATTGGTACATGTTGGGAGTGGGGGACTCTTCAGTCCTACCACCCATTTTGTAGGACAAAAGTTTTTTCGAGTACTTTATCCAATTATCTCGAGGCTCAACTGAAAAACTAACTGTTATTAATGAATTTTTTGCACTCACCAAATCGACATGATTGACGCCTGCGCATTTTATTAGCTACCACTATCGAGAATTTTCGTAGAGGAAAAAGTTGGGCGTCTCGGCAAAATGAAGCCACTCAGGAAGATTCAGCCTGTTATTAATCATTTTTGAAAATAGGCGTGTGATCCCGGTCTATTATTACAAAAGTTGTCAAAAAGTTTGTATATAACGAAAATGTCATACAGGCAGCTGTCAGAATCAGAATTTTATGACCATTCTGCATGAAAATTAGCATTACGCCACTTAATAAGACAATAAAACTTGGTAAAGAAACACGTATTTTGCTTGTTTAGGTGTAATAAACACTCAAAATTATACCTAAGGAATATTCTCTCCTGCGGGATCCAACTTTTGTGATTTTATATGAGGTATTCGTTTTCAAAAATCTGCACAAAACTCGTTAATATGAAACGTAAGCAAGTATTATATAGTATATTGTGCAACAAGTGCAGAAAAGTGCTAATTTCTCACGAGTTTGAAAAAGTTGCGGCACGAGCGCAAGCGAGTGCTGCAATTCAAACGAGTGAGAAATTGCATTTCTGCTCGTGTTACACACTATACTTTTTCTACAACACCCTTTTTGCTAAAAATAATACTATACTATAAGACGGAATGAAATGTCAGTGACTCATTCTTAGCTTTATGATGCCCAAGAGAAGCAAGGGAAGAGGGAGAGGATTTTAAGCCGCTCTCATTCTTGTTTTTTCTGATATTTCTAATATTAATAGTCGATTTTAGCATTGAATATATTGATCAGAGAGTAGAGGCTTTTCTTGATTTGGATAGTTCTTCAAAATATGCCAAAATTATATTTTCAGAAACACTTTCAGTTTTGTATTTTTCCTTCCAATCCATAAACTGTTTGTATGCATTTTCATATTTTCCTCTTGAAGTTGAAGGTAGTAAATTCAATGACAATGAATTAACTTGTTCTCTTAGTTCTGGCGGAGTATTTTCAATTTCAGAACTGTCGCTATCCATTTTAGTTCAATCTCATTAAAAAATGACGGGACAAGAATATTTTACGAATATTTTATGCTTGACGTTTGTTGACATTCAAATGATTCGATAGATGTTGCTCCGTTGCCTAGCAATGGATAGTGTGTATGTGGGTATTTGAGACAGCAGTAGTGATGTCTATGATTTTTGTTCAGAATATTATGAATTTGTACGACAATTTCCGTCATATTATATAAACCAATAGACTTTGTCTATTCATTCTTGAAGTTGCCTGATCGAATATCCCTTCGAAATGCAGAATTTTCAAAATATACTTTCACCTTGTTGTCACGAAAACTGTATTGCTTAGAAATTAGGTACTGAAAAATTTTGGCACAGAAATGTCACTTTGCGGTAATTCTACACACATTTCTCGTTCTTGTGAGGGTAAAGGTGCATTTAGTCAACATCATTTTAAAATTATGCTTAAATATATGTTAAAAACGAAAGTTGAATCTGTTAAATCAAATGGCACCATTTATACAAATTAAGTTTATGCTAAAAACATGTCACTTTGAAAATCCCAATTTTATAAGAATCTTACTTTTACGACGAAAATATTATCCTTAATTCACGTGAACCTAAAGTTTCATGTCATAAAATGTACCTATCATTCTTAAATGTATGCCTAAATGTAAAACTCGTGTAATATCAGGTCTCATTCAAATTTTTTTTCACGGTTATGTTTATGTCAGTGCTTGTGCTAAAGTTACGTTTATGTTGACTAAATGCACCTTAACAATAAGATTGTATAGACACGTAATTATAGGGTGAACGCCTTTTCGCAATTTTTGTCAACACCTAGGGTTTGTCTCACACTGTATATTAATTTCGGATAATCAGTATGTGGAATGGTTCTTAGTCAAGTATACCTAGAGCATAAAATATAAAATAAAAATATGCAAAACGTCAAAAAAACTGTAACTTTTTTACTCACCCAGTACAACAAGAGCAATGTTACTTCAAATAAATGCCCACTTTTCAACTTCCACAGCCTGTATCACGAAAACCAGTCAATGGATTCAGTTGAGCCCATGATAACTTTTGTTCAGTAGATTATATTCTACAACATACCAAAAATTCAGAAAAATTTATTGGTGACAATTTTTCCAAAAGACTGCTGCTTGATTCTTTGTTCGTTTTGCACACCTTATACTTTCACTTCTCACCACTTCTACAGTGTAAGGCTGTCACAAACATCCCATTAATTTATTTATGAATTTTCATTTATTTTATTAATTATTATGATACAAACAGACAAAAATTCATTTTTTTACATAATTCGTAATATCAATATAGCCACTTATTGCGATATTTATTTGGGCATTATTCAGCCCCTTTTTAGTTATTTAGAAATACATATATTACTACCACAACATTCACCATATTGGAATTTCCTTCTATAAAGATAATCGAGGATGGTACAACGTAACAAAACTGATTGTCACTCAGGATATGTGAAAGTTCTCTCAATGAGAAGGCAAATTTCTTCAGATAACTACATGAATTCTAACCACAGATAAATTAATTTATTAGCAATTTATTCAAGGTGGATGTACTAAAGGAAGCGTATTTTTTCGGAACAGTGACAGACAGAAAGTTATTGAGTGTTAACCACCAAGTAATTTCTACAATTCAACAAAATCATAAATAGGAATCGGTGTGTTTAAAAATGTCAGTTCTGGCCTCTGGGTCCCAAAAATTGAGTCATTATTGGTGTAATAGACTAGGACAACCGGAACTGACAAGGGCAGTGACACATGAAATTTTGCCAATAGGACTATGTGACATGGCCCGAGAAACTTTTAATTTGCAATACTGTAACAAGAGCGTGAAAATAAGCTTGACATAAGATTTCTGGGATATGTGAAAACACTGGCTTTCAATATCTTTTCAATTTCTCAAGTATGAAAAGGGGTATATACCAGGTGGTCGTGGAAGGTGGCTCGCCCCTATAACTTTTTTGCTTTTGACGATACTGGAATGAAATTTGGAAGATCTGCATAAGACATAAAACTGCGTTTTTTGACTAATAACTCAAGTTCATGCAATTTCAGGTTTCTATTTCAAATGGGAGTATATTTTCACCTCTTCTGTCTCCACACACCATTCTGAATACATCCATGCATCATTTGTCACTTTTTGTAACCACTTTTTTTTTTCAAATTTTGAATTTTATTTTTCAATCTACAGTGCCATGGATACGTTCAAATCACTAATTACAGCCCCAAAATTTTGGGAAAAATACATCTTCACTATTTTTGGTCAAAATGTATGTTAGTCCAGGAGGAATCGGCGCATGAGTACCGAAAACTATTCCACCTCAATTTTTTTATGCGATCCTCTTCAAATGATGACACAGATGCATATTGCATGGGGCAACCCCGTGCCATATTGTTTAAACCGAGATTGTTTAAACAATAACAAGGAATTGTTAGTTATCAACCGGACAATTTTTTTTAAAATCTTTTTTATTGAAATACAAATAAAAATGGTCTCATGATTTTTCACGATAAAGTTAATATTTTTAAAGATATGGATTTTTAAAGGTTCAAAAAATCTCCAATTTGGGTACATTCGATCCATGAAAAACATAAAAAAAATAACATATAAATAATATATTTTTTTCAATTCTTTATACAATAGTTAATAATATTGTGAATAGAGATTTCAAAAAATTTCATTGTTTATACCTGTTTTTTAATTGTTAATTTCGCGAGCTCACAAGTATGCGTCGCTTACCTTTAAGTATCGCCGTCTCTCTCTCTGACTCATGCGCTGCATCGGCCTCTCTGTGTCTTGAATCATTATTTATCATTTATCTTAAAAACTATCAACTTTATCAAGATTGTTAAACAACGTTATTAATAAATAAATTCTACAATTTTATTTTTTCAAATATATTTCTGAAATCAATTTTTTAAAAGTTATAATTAAGCATAAATTGGAACATGTAATTAAAATTACTTTTTTATCAGTTTAAATTACTTTTTTGTTATTATCATAGTAATGGATGCATTTATATCAACAACAATAAGATATAATGGTATTTGAACATTTTTGGAATCACAATTAAGTATACAGAGTGGCCACTTTTTTAATGGGATTGTATTGGTAACTTTTAAACCATAAGAGTTAGAAGGTCGGTCAAATGGAGAAAAAGTTGCATTCATAGAAGCATTGTCAAGTGGTTCAAACAAATCGAGATTATCAGGACCGGTTATTGAGATATCAGAAGAAAAGTAAATTCTGTCATTTTGATTTTTCTTTTTTTCCCACTTTATTTCAAATATTATCAAAAAATGATACAAGAATTTTTTATTCGATAGTAAATTATCCTTAATTTGACCTAATCAGATTTTGTATCCAACGTTTCGTACTCTCTGGGCCACCCTCAACCTCATTTTTTTCAATACTGTGTCAATATTGTGTCACAAGAACTTGTCATTAAATACTTTTCTGTGTAATTTCAATTTAACTTATTCGGTATGGTAAGATACACAAATGAAGAAAAGAGAGATATGTCCGAAGTGTACATAAAACTAGATAGGAATTCGTTCAAAGCACAACAAAGGTATGGTGAATTATATCCTGAAAGAACAACACCAAATATTAAAATATTTCGACGTTTATCTACAACGTTACTTGAACATAATTCATCCATCAAACCTAGAGGTCCTTATGTAAGACGAAATGAGCCTATCAATGTTCTAGCCAAATTCGAATGAATCCAGGAATAGGATCGAGAACTATGGCCAGTGAATGCAATTTATCAAAAAGTGCTGTTAATAAAATAGTCCAGAGGCACGGATAACATGACTATAAATACCAAGCCGTGCAAAAACTATATCGTAATGATCCTGAGAGAAGGTTGCAATTCTGCAATTGGTTTCAACGGGAGGTGCGGAATAACAACAATTTTGCGCACAATATTATTTGGGGAGACGAAACGACATTCACAAATTCTGGCATGTTCAATCGAAGGAACAAACATTTTTATGCCACAGAAAATCCTCACTTAATTCATGAAGTTAGACATCAATATCGTTTTTCTTTGAACATATGGTGCGGTTTGTTGAATAATAAATTACTGGGACCCTATTTTATTGATGGCAACCTAACCGAAGAAAAATATGTAGAAATTATAGAAGAAATGTTGGGTGATCTTCCTATACGGTATCGGCGTAATAGTCCATAGTTCCAACAAGACGGATGTGGTCCACACAACTCAAGAATAGTCACAGATTATCTAAATCGAACTTTTCCCGATTCAAGGATTGGAACAAGAGGTCCAGTAGCATGGCCTGCAAGATCTCCGGATTTGAATCCGCTGGATTTTTATTTGTGGGGATATCTCAAAAATAAAATTTATGATACTACGAACCCGACAATAGAGATTCTTCGCGAGAAGATTGAGAATGTATTGGAAGGTATTCAAGGAGACGAAATAAGCAAATGTATAAGAAGTATGGGTTCCAGAACCGCAAAGTGCATTTTACAAAATGGTGGACATTTCAAACACTTACTTCATTAATTTTGATTTACTTTCGAATAATCATTTAATTTTTCTTTCATATAAATGATAGTTTCGTTTAATTATTCTGCATTAGGTTTTTCTTCGCTTGAAATATTATGTAAATAAATATTACTTGGTTCTTGCTTTGATTCTGATACGTTCCATTCAATTTGAGATGACTGAGTTGTTTTTCTAATCGAAATGTATTGCATGTTGTTAATTAAACTAAAGGTAAATGCAATACAGATCCGACCCAGAGAAATTTGGATAAGGGTCAAAATCACCTGAAAATCAACTTTGAATGACAGTGTATGATATATTGTTGAATTCAGCGTTGAAAGTTATTTCGAAATGTGTCATAAAATATGCAGATCCGTATTGAAAAAAATGAGGTTGAGGGTGGCCCAGAGAGTACGAAACGTTGGATACGAAATCTGATCAGGTCAAATTAAGGATAATTTACTATCGAATAAAAAATTCCTATATAATTTTTTGATAATATTTGAAATAAAGTGGGAAAAGAAGAAAAATCAAAATGACAGAATTTACTTTTCTTATGATATATCAATAACCGGTCCTGATAATCTCGATTTGTTTGCACCACTTGACAATGCTTCTATGAATGCAACTTTTTCTCCATTTGACCGACCTTCTAACTCTTATGGTTTAAAAGTTACCAGTACAATCCCATTAAAAAAGTGGCCACCCTGTATACAGTGAGTCTGCTACATAAGGAAAACTTTTTTATTATTGGTTTTACGAAAAAAAGTTATTCTTCATAAAAAGTTCTGCAAGGTCAAAAACCCAAGATACGGTTCCAAGTAGAATTTTCTTTTAAAATTGAAAATACATTTTTTTTTCAATTGGCAACATGGTGACTCGTCGGGTTGGGAATAAAGGCCATTTTATTACGATTATTTTGATACAGCACACTTTAAAGTTTTAAACAAAACACCGTTAAAATATTTAAAATCCCATCGTTAGATGTTTCATACAGATGCATATTTTGGTATTAAAATAAAAAAGATTTGAATAAATGATTCGAGTAACCTTTGACAAACACAACTGATAAAACAAAATCATTAAGGATGTCGACTTCTCATTTTACTCTGCTTCTACAAAAGTGAATTAGGTGTTTATTGTGTAATTATTTAGAGAACATGTTAATGATGATATTTATGCACGAAAATATGTTATTAGCTTTTGGATTATTAATTTTGTTTCATTTGTGTTGGCTACAGGTTGCTCCATGCATTTAAATCTTAATTTAATCTCTTAAGATCCTTCATTTTGAGAAATTCCTAATGTAAGATTTTAAAGATTTTTAACGGAAGTGTGAACTCTAATAATGTGCAGTTTCAAATCAATCTTAATCGAATGCTCTCTTTCCTAATCCGACAATGTTGCCATTTGAAAAAAATAGTATTATTAGTATAATTTCAAAATGAAATTTTACATAGCAGATACATGTTGATCAAAAAAAGTCGTGTTATTCTCAAAATGATACAATCAATTTCGATATCTCTCAGGGACTTTTACAGGTCTCCCAGAACGTGTTTTCGCTACGGGCTCTCTAGTTCTTAACTTCTTTGGTAACTTGCCTTCTTCAGCTTTCGAATGAGCCATTCTAGACTTTGACAGAGTCGGTGTAAGCAAATCTTTTGATTTTTCCATTTCCAGCAAAGCAATACGTTGAACTGGCCTCAGCAATTCACCGGTGGCAGTTCTCAACCTAACTATTCTTACATTTCCGTCACGTCCAAGAATAGTTTCAACTACACGACCCATAGGCCATTCAAATTTCTTCTTATTAAAATCTGAGATCAAAACAATGTCTCCAACTTTGATTTTCTCATCAGAAGTTTTCTTCGAGAAAAGAGTAAGTTGGCCCAAATATTCTGACTTGAATCTCTTGTTCAAATCTTCCTTTAATTTCAAACGGTATTTGAAACGTCTACTCAAATCTTTCGCTTCAACCAAATCAAGATCAGTCACTCCAACTTCTCTGATATCTTGTAAGAACATCGCTGGTGTAAGAACAATGTAATCATTTGGATCTTCGGACATGTATGTGAGTGGGCGGGCGTTCAAAACTGATTCACAGTCACAAAGAACAGTCTGCAATTCTTCGAAGTCAAGACTTGTTTTCCCAAGAGTTTTACGTAACAACTCCTTCATCAGTCTAATAAGGCGCTACTCTAGATTTCGCTTCAATTAGTCTTAGAATCACTTGACTGTCATCCATTTCTGTTCTTAGAAAAATACAAGATGCGTAAGCGTCTGCACTCGCATCACAAAAGACATGTGCAGATTGGGTGGACGAAACTGTGAAATCGGAAGTTATCCATCGAGGAATCTTGACAGATGCCAAATAGGGTAGTTCTTGTAACCACTTCTGAAATTTTTCTCGAACTTCTCCTTCAATTTCTTCGTCCCATCCTAAATTCGAAGACCAAGTCTTTTGAAGTAAAAGTTTTGGTATCAGGACTACTGGACTTGAAAAACCAATGGGATCGAACAGTTTATGTGCTGCAGATAACATGGTTCGTTTGGTTAACAATCGTATATCCATTCTGTCAAACCATTCCAGAGATAGTTCCAAGGTATCCAGGTTACGATTCCAAATAAGACCAAGGATGTTGCTTTTTGCTTCAACTTCAGTAACTTCTGGTAAAGAATGCTCCCACCCTCTTAACTCAAACTTTCCATCAGCCAGAATTTGTATTGACTGTTCAATGAATAAGTTAAGAGCTTCTCTGTCTGGCACGCTTGCTAGGACATTGTCGACGTAAAAAGATTTCATTAGTTTTGAAATCACATCGGAACTATAAGAGTTTTCTTTACAAACAGACTTTCTTAGGGTTTCCTTCAAATGAAATTCCAAGACTGCTCCCAATAAAAATGGGCTGCACGTTACTCCAAATACAACACGTGCATGTCTAAAAACTTTCAAGTTTCCATTCTTATCGTACCACAAGAATTTTAGGAAGTTTCTATCGCTTTCTTGTAGGCTTATCTGAAGAAATGCCTTCTTTATATCCGCTGTGATTCCTATCCTCTCCATGCGGAAACGTAAAATCAGAGAAGGAATCAATTCAATGAGATTTATTCCCTTTTCTAGGCACTGATTTAAAGATGGCTGGTTCTTTTCTCTGGACGAAGCATCGAAAACTGGACGTACGGGTGTTGTAGTACTACCGGGTTTGTACACTGGATGATGTGGTAAAAAATGACCAAATTGAGATAATGTTTCAAATGGTTGATTTTCTGGCAAGCATTCTATTACCCCTTCAGTTAACCAATTATCAAAGACTCCATCGTAGATGTTATAGAAATTATCTTTCTTCAACTTTTTTTGTGGTGTTGACGAGTCTTTTATAAGATAAATCAAAATTGGATGATAAAGGAGGGTGACCTTCGATCCAAGGTATGCTTACTTCATATCTCTGGTCATTTTTTCGTGTAACTGTTTGTGAAAAATGGTCCATAACTAGCTTTTCTTGTTCTTGTTGAGATTTTGTTTTTCCGGGATCTTGAATACCAAGAACATCTAAACTCCATAAGTCCGCTATGGCAACATCTTTAGAAAACAATGAAGTTACTAGCAAGGATGTCTTAGTTGAGTAGTCTGGTGTCAGTTTTCCCATGAGTGTCCAACCTAGTAATGTATGAACTGCTACTAATCCACAGTTCAAATCCTGTTTACGCCCAGAAAACAGCTTTCCGGCTATGTCAGCTCCTACCAAGACATCAATTGGGCCATCTGCAGTGTCAGTCATTTCTATTCCCATTAGCTTGAGTTCGTCCAGCCAGGGACCTTTTCTCACTGAACTCACGTGGTTACAAACCAGTGGTTGGTCCAGGACTTCAAAATTGCAACAATATTCATCGGTAAGGCTGTAGAGACGAATTTTATAGCACGTATGACTAACAGTTTCAGTTTGTGTTCCTCCAAAAAGTGAATGAACCAGTTGTTCTTCTCGAACTGGAGTATAGCATATCTGTTCAACAATTCTTCTTGTAATATATGATTTGTGGGATCCAGTGTCGAAAAGAAGTCTCACTCGACGTGACTCTTTTTCTCCTTTTAGTTCAACAACTATAGTTTGTAGAAAAACCTCAGGATATGTGTGGTTAGTCAGATTCTGTTCTTCAATTTGGGGTTTTTGCTCTCTCGTATCATTGGAATTCAATGTCTTAATATCGTTTTTAGGGCACATAATACTACAATGTCTCCCTTGGCAGCTGGAACATTTTTCCCTAAAACGACATCTCCTGGCAATGTGACCAAATTTGGTACAAAGATGGCAGCAAGCAGAATCTGATAACTTCTGTTTTCTCTCCGCAAAACTGAGTTTCAATGCTTCTTTGCAGTGATCTGATGTGTGTGAACCTTTGCAAAATACACATCGTGGGAATCCTTTATTTTACAACTCGGATGCAGTGGGTACAGTAGAGCTACTAGCTGTATTTCTACTATCTTCAGGCTTCCGTCTATCCTTAAAACTGGAAACAGCGAGAGATATTCTGTCTTCGTTCATTACTTCCTGCCTGAAAAAATCCATCTGAGCATCAAGACGTTTCTTCAAACTAGACTCTGATGAATAAAGGTGCCAAGCTCGTATCAAATCTTCCCCTATACAAGACTCTACTAAAGGGTACAACATGGCAGCACAGGTATAGGATTTAACACCTAAACTTTCCAATGCTCTCAACTGGGATTCAATTTTGTCAAAAAATGTTGACAGTTTATTCTTGGCATTCAGATTTGTTAAAACTAACTTGAGAAGTTCTCTTACGTAGACTTCTATCAACAAATCTTCTCTTCCAAATCTTTGCTTCAAACTGGCAACTGCTTTCACATAGTTTCCTTTAGTAGCGGGGTAACTTTCAACGAGTTGTCTAGCTCGAGAACCTGGAGTCGTAGCTTGGACCAAATACTGCAGTTTATCCTCCTCTTCTATATCAGAATCTTCATCAATTCTGCTGAACTGATTCCAAAAACTAAGCCAACTTTTTATATCGCCGCCAAATTGCCTAAATTCAATTTTGGGGATTTTCAATTTGCTTTTGAATTCTGACTTCTTCGAGCTATGTCCTTGACTGACTAACATTTCACAGTTACATTTCAATTTATGATATTGAAGATTGATTTCATCCATCAATTCGACTTCTGCATTCATAGCCGCTCCTTCATCTCCTGAATCAAGCATCAAATCTAACATAAGTTGATTCAGTTCGGTCATTTGTAGCATTTTATCGTCCAACACTTTGATACCACTCTGTATTTCAATGAAATCGTGTCTTTCTTTGGATAAATCATCTTCTAACTTCGAACATATCCTTGCAAAAGCTGTTCTTTGTAGAGAAGGCTTTCTTGGTCTTTTCCATACTTTTAACGGTAGTGTCCTGTCACGGTCGCCAAAATGTTGAAACTGCTATTTCTTCAGTCTCGTAGAGTTCACTACTGTGCAGTATGTACACACCTTTTCAAATAATAGCCAAATCTAATTCAAAAATCGATAACTTTTAATAGCAAGATAATGTGACATCAATCATAAAAACATCAAAGATTCAACGGTCATCTTGACAACTGTCCATCTTGACAACTGTTCATATATAAATACAAAGTGTTTTCCAACACAAAATTTTAGGACTGAAATTAGGTATTTGAAGAAATCCATAGCAGTCTTGAATAAAAAATAAATTTCAAAATAAAAATGAAATTCGGTTACAAAAAGTAACAAGTATCACATGGTGGTATTCAGTAAATCATATGGAGAAAAAAGGAGTGAAAATATACCGGGTGTCTCATTTGAAAATCGAAAGTTTGTGTCACTTCTGGTGGCTATCAATGGCGTGACAGCAGATAACTGGGAGAAGTGTATTGGACATGTTATTAAAAAAAAGCAAAATATGTGGGACTTGGATACTCACGTCGAAGTTATGCTTGAACCTATTACTATCGCTCCTGGTTCCGACAATACTGATAGTGACGATTCTAGGACAAATTCTGAACAAACCTCATATAAATAATAATGAACCAAAAGTTTTATTTTATAATTATTTGTGATTTTTGATGTTACAAAGTCACTAATACGAAAAATAGTAACTAATCTTTGTTTGTATAACATATGCTGAGTAGGTATACAGAGTACCTACATCCCAAGTAACAATTTTAAGACAGTTTCAATTTATTTAGGTTTTAAAAATGCTTTAATATGTTCAATAAATCGACATCGGATTTAAAGAAACCTTAGCATAAACTAAAAGTTCTTAAGGACCACTTATTCTTAAACAAAGAATTTAATGCACTCTTTAAATCAGAATAAAAATGCTATAGATCCTATATACTGGTTTTATGTCACTCTTAACATTGGCTATTTTAAAACTAATTAGCTATTATTTATAATTAAATATCAAGTTGGTTTTGAAACAATCCGTTCTGGGCAAAATAGTTTTAATGCAGTTTTATGGAGTAGGTACCCTTGATGTATTCTTTAAAACCCATTAGGAAATCTATTTCATCCTAAGACTATATATTCAATATAATACCACTTTTAATCGAAAAACATAATTTTTACATTTTAATGAGTACATTAAGAGTATTATAAAGTTTAAATGTTTTAATTTAGTCAATTTGGTTAAAAAAAATACCTTTTGGTCTTTCGACGACTTCATTAAAACTAATTATATCCCCACCACATTCAGATTGAACACCATTTTGTCAAGAAGCTATTTCAGTAAACCAGTGCAGTCCGTATGTTTACATGTGAAATAACATTTTGAATCAACAGGTTAAATGCACTACACGCTTCACTCACAAAACCCGCAAAATTTGTGAGGTTAGGATTAAATTCGAGCGCAAGACTTTAAATCAATAAGGTCACGAGTTTGAACATATTAAAGCATATTGGTTTCAAAAGGAAACGTAAACAGACTCCTGCGAGAGTCATTGGATTTAAAGTGGTAATTAAAACGCTGTTTTAAATCTTGTGAGATTTAAAACATTTAATAAATGAACAATTAGTTTTAATCTAGATCACGCCATGTTTTACTGCAATAACGACTCCGCCATTCTGGACATTTTCAATAGTAAACGAAAAGAATATCATTATTCAAATAATTGCGTCTGGGATCTTCTTAAAAAACTGAAGAACGGTGTGTTGAAAAATGCCATTTGATTAAAAAAATGCATTTAGATGCTTACACGGAAAAAAATGGTCCAAGTAAAACGTTTCCCTGACTTTTTTTCGATTGTGGTAAGAAAATTAATACCTATATTAAAAAAAATTACCTTTTGTCTCTAAAAAAATGAGTATTCTGAACGCTGAACTTGTAGCTATAATATTGTTAACATACAGCAAGTGCTTTGAACATTAGATAATTCACTTTGTATAATGTCAGGTCAATATTTTACTAGCGCTGGAAAAGTGTATATTCATATTTATCTACTTTGTGTTTCTGAAAAGTATATCATAACAACAGAGACTCGTGTTACAGGCATAATACAAGAGTTTATTTGCAATAGAGCTAGGTGTTCCTACGATAATGAAACTGTTCACCTACTTGTTGATATGCGACCAGTTCGGGATCAATCGGTAGTAATCGTTGCACTGATCATCAACGTTTCGCAAAACTGGCCTCATTCCAATTCCAGCATTTGAGTTAGTAGTTGTATGTGGGCGTGTTACTTCGTGTGCCGGAATTATACTATTATTACTGTTGTGAGTTGTGTGAATAGTGTTAGTTTGATTTATGTATTTTACTTGTTGGTATGTAGAATGTGGAATTTTACCTAACATTTCTAGAATATTGACATTTTATGTATAATAGAATCAATAAAAATATTAAAAATGTTCATATTTTTATTTCATTTCTTCATTAGGCATCTTTTATTTCCAATTTTCAGAACGTTCTAATTCTACATCATGTTATGCATAACTTGGGTTTGTTACGATCACAATGAGGAAAGACATTACCATTAGCATTCATACTGATGAATACAAACAGATTCAACAAACTTCCGAAATTTTTAATAAGAAACAGGCTGTACTGGTGATCCAGTAAGGGTATGGCCAGAGGCGATGATTTGTTTAAAAGAACAGTCAAAATGATTCATACTTCTTTCCACATGAACTTATAGTTCACAAAAAAATGTTGTCATGGAACTGCAATCTTTTTCTCCAGTTTTTCTTGAGTAGTGTATTTTGCTAGCCTGTATATGTCATGCAAGTACGTTTTTTCATAGTTTAAACCGAATCATTGCTACCTTGTTGCAACCGAACCTTTCATATCATTTCAAATTCAAGAATGAAACGAATTTTTTGAAAATAAGGCTTTATAAAAAACAAATGATCCTTCTTTGAAGAACTCTAACTGAGGGCAAGTGGATATTTCAATTGAGTCCGTTGTTTCCTGATACCAAAGATGGAATGAAAGCTATTAAAGGTAAAGGAATAATAAACTACCCACAAGTGAGTCATTTGATAAGGCCAAGTAAACTAAATTTACTGTAATAATCTAAAAATGCTGCTGCAGTAGAATACTGTATAGTAGCAACTAATATATTTTTTAGTAGATTTAAGTATATGAGTTATTTGAGAGTAAATCATTCTTCATCAATGGTTTACTTGTCACTAGTAGTTATCAAACTGAGCACCTACTGCAAATAAAACGTAGATTGAGGCTTATAAAATAAAAAGTTTGCTTCTAGTAAAGAGTTTAATATCGTTAGGCTACATTGCGTACCTGAAATTACATCAATAACAGCAAGTGATCAAATTCAGGAATCTAATTTTTCTAATGGCTAATAAAGCGTGTACTTGTCCCATATATTATGCAAATTTTCACTTGGTGTTATGCAAATTTTACTTGCTACTGTTAATTTTTTTTTTTGTGTAGATTCAAAATAAAATTTTATATTTTTGTAATATTTTTTAAATAAGAGAAAAATACATTAAATGTGGCGCTCCAGTTATGTTGCAGTATTTCATTACATTTTATCAGAAAAGTACCATTTGTTGGTGAATTTTTCACCAGAATAGTTTTCTTTAGAATATTATTTTAGTATATGCTTAGTATACGCATGCGGTTTGAAATTTACCACTCTGCCGGCCATTATACAGACTTGAAAGTTGTCGAGTGTTAGTAAACAACAAAACTCATTTAGGATTAATTAATAATTTTTAAGTTAATTTAGTCCGTTGTAAATACATTTTAAGGGCAGAACGTCAGATAATAAGTTTGAATTTATGTATTTAAAGTTACTTTGAAGAACTCTTTAATAATATAGAACTAAAACTTATAGTGGTGTCAATACAGTTTTGAAATTTACTCTTGAAGGCCTTTTTTGGGTGGGCCATTTTTGGCTAGAAGCTGGTTTGTGATGGTATCAGGGCTGTCTTGAAGATCACTTGATTTTATTTCAAATTTTATTGTGTAGTTTTAAAGCGTTCTTGAAGTTCGGAATAAAAGCGTTAATGTTACTTGGAATATTTGCCTATAAGTAATTAAGTAATATAATAATATAAGTCTAGTTGATTTCATTGAAAATATGAACAGGATGTTCATGAAGTCAGTTGTGGAATCATCTGCGACTGAAGGAATTTAGTCGCTGTTTTCCATCGTACAAGATAACTTCTTTTGGAAGGGATTCATGTTTTAAAGAGAAACATTCTCAATTTTGCCGGGGAAGTAGTTGTTTTCTGTTAGATATTACAAAAAGTAACTTCAATTTTATCGTAGGGTTTTTCCATTTCCAGAGGAGTCATGTATTGATTCAATTTTCAATTGAGAATGTTTCTCTTTAAAATATAAGTCTACTTATAACTATTCAATTATGGTTATTATAAATATTTTATTTAAAAAAGATTGTGTCCGCCCTCCACTGGAATTTCCTCTCTTGGGCACCCTAAAGATACGAATGAGTCACTGACTATTATTTCCGTCTCCAAGTTATAGTTATCATCAAATGCTCACGGATTTTTTTCTTTAAACGTTTTGGATTTGAAACGTATAGTGAACATTTTTGGTGGAATTGTTCCTAATTTTGCTACTCTGATTAGTATACGACATAAAAGACTCAAACGTAATCATTAATTGATCAAAGCAATGGTTGTCATCTACTTTCAAATACACTAAATGAATAATATCATTGTTTATATAGAAGTAAGATAGTTAGTCAATGCCTGTGTAATTGGTGTTGGACGCAAACGCGAGTGTCATCTAGCGTGATTAGTCATTTTAATGCAGGTTTCTTCAAAAAACCCTGATTTTATTGCTGTCCCATTGTTTCAATCAAGTTACGACATGACTTGGAGGCCAGATCACTGAAGTTACGACATGACTTGGATGCGAGCTCACTATCGCCATCTACATGTCGCATCCATTTTGATCCAATTATATTCCCATAAGGTTGACTAACTATCTTCTATATAAACAATGATAATATTGATGAAGTTTCGACCGTCTATGTTATTATTTCATCTAGGTTGTTAGGGTTAGGTCGTCTTATAGAAAAACCAGTATTTTTCAACAGGCCGACGTTTCGGCAATATATTTTGCTATCCTCAAGGCTCTAAAATATAAAATTATGGACAATTGTTATTAGGTAAAATTTAAAATTTTGAAAAAAGAAATTTTATAAAAAAGTTTTTCTTTAAAAATTTTTCTAAAAAACATCTTTTCTATTAGTGGTACATGTAGACAAATATAAAATTTAAAATAAAATTTTGAAATTTTCAATATAAAATCACGTATAAACGTTTGTGTCACAAATACACTATTAACAATACCAGCCAAATTCAGAAACCAGTCTGGAGAAACTATTTTAATACAATTATCAAGTAAACTTACGTGAAGGGTTTTGGTTTTCCTTCGTCAACATAAAGTATAACACGTTACATATAAATAAAATCAAAACTAGACACGACATAAAATTGAACTGAAGTTTCCTCGAATTGGAAAATATCATCAAACATTCTCGCAAGGCAAACTTCTATTGACTACTGAATTGAACGTGGGTCGGGTGTATCGTTTTATGAATATAAAAACCTAAATGGGATGTTTCATTTCTTTTGCACGATGGATTAAATTTAGATAGGCACTGTTTAGATTTTCAGTATCTTTCCTATAATTGACAGAGTCATATTTAACGATACTGATCATCTCATGGAAGGTACGTTTGAAAAGATAGTTTTGATTGCCCACCACTTTTGTGTTTGCAAAATTGAAATTATGATTATTTTTCTGGGCATGTTCCACAAGGCATGAAGGATTTTCTTTAAATCCCGTTCATGTTCTTTCATTCTCGTTGTTATGTGGCGTTTTATTTGTCCTATATAACATTTTTCACAATCCCTACACGGAATTTTATATATGTCATTTGATTTGTGTTCAAAAGGTGTGGTAGCTTTTATCTTTTTGAAGAATGTTTGTTTTGTTGTATTTTCATTTTTATATGAAACTTTTGTCTTGGTTCAGTACTGCACCAAGTTTCTCGGAAAGATGTTTAACATAAGGTATTTTTAAATGAATGCTGTTTGTTTTATCGTTTTGATTCGAAAGAGTATTAGAAAAAATCAACCTGTTCAACAGCTTATTTGGATAATTATTATGTAATAGGTTTGATTTTAATAGTTGTAGGTTATCATCAACAAAAATGGGACTGCATATTTTCATGATTCTTTGTTTCAAATTCTTGATAATATTGATTTTCTGAGAAAATGGATGCTCTGAATGAAAGTTCAAGTATCTTTCGGAGAAGCTCGGTTTATGGTACCAATTTACTAGAAGTTCATTTGAAGGAGTTCTTATGACTAGTGTATCCAGGAAGGGCAGACAATTGTGTTGTTCAGTTTCCAATGTGAATTGCAACTTAGCATGGTATGTATTGAAGACTTCTAAAAGTTCGTTTTCTTTATCTTTTGGAATAATTGCAAAAATATCATCAACATATCTTTTGAACATAAAAACATTAAAGGAAAGTTTATTTAGGCAGGTCGATTAGCGGTCACACATCACAAGGTCAGAACAAACCGGTGACAAACAATTTCCCATTCCTAAACCAAAAATTTGTTGATAAAACTGTCCATCGAAATTAAAATAACTATTTTTCACACAAATATCGACACGACACGACACGACACGACATTAGAACTAAATGAATTTCTAAGTCTATTTTCTCAGAAAATCAATATTATCAAGAATTTGAAACAAAGAATCATGAAAATATGCAGTCCCATTTTTGTTGATGATAACCTACAACTATTAAAATCATACCTATTACATAATAATTATCCAAATAAGCTGTTGAACAGGTTGATTTTTTCTAATACTCTTTCGAATCAAAACGATAAAACAAACAGCATTCATTTAAAAATACCTTATGTCAAACATCTTTCCGAGAAACTTGGTGCAGTACTGAACCAAGACAATATAAAAGTTTCATATAAAAATGAAAAAAACAACAAAACAAACATTCTTCACAAAGATAAAAGCTACCACACCTTTTGAACACAAATCAAATGTCATATATAAAATTCCGTGTAGGGATTGTGAAAAATGTTATATAGGACAAATAAAACGCCACATAACAACGAGAATGAAAGAACATGAACGGGATTTAAAGAAAATCCTACATCTCTTGTGGAACATGCCCAGAAAAATAATCATAATTTCAATTTTGCAAACACAAAAGTGGTGGGCAATCAAAACTATCTTTTCAAACGTACCTTCCATGAGATGATCACTATCGTTAAATATGACTCTGTCAATTATAGGAAAGATACTGAAAATCTAAACAGTGCCTATCTAAATTTAATCCATCGTGCAAAAGAAATGAAACATACCATTTAGGTTTTTATATTCATAAAACAATACACCCGACCCACGTTCAATTCAGTAGTCAATAGAAGTTTGCCTTGCGAGAATGTTTGATGATATTTTCCAATTCGAGGAAACTTCAGTTCAATTTTATGTCGTGTCTAGTTTTGATTTTATTTATATGTTACGTGTTATATTTATGTTGACGAAGGAAAACCAAAACCCTTCACGTAAGTTTACTTGATAATTTTATTAAAATAGTTTCTCCAGACTGGTTTCTGAATTTGGCTGGTATTGTTAATAGTGTATTTGTGACACAAAGGTTTATACGTGATTTTATATTGAAAATTTCAAAATTTTATTTTAAATTTTATATTTGTCTACATGTACCACAAAAAGAAAAGATGTTTTTTAAAAAAATTTTTAAAGAAAAACTTTTTTATAAAATTTCTTTTTTCAAAATTTTATATTTTACATAATAACAATTGTCCATAATTTTATATTTTAGAGCCCTGAGGATGGCAAAATATATTGCCGAAACGTCGGCCTGTTGAAAAATACTGGTTTTTCTATAAGAGGACCTAACCCCAACAACCTAGATGCAATAATAAATGAATAATATTGAAATTGATCTTCAACCATTAAAGCTCCGTCAATTCTCTTGTGGCATAGTCTCTAACAGAGCGAGTATATCAGGAGCTGAAAGCTTTCTATTTGTAACTGTCCTTACCTATTAGGTATAATTAATAACCTTACTGAGAGCTAATGATCAATACATTAGATGATGAATTAGAAATATTACATTCAAAAAGTTACACTCTGTTGATGCAGTTACTGTAATATAAACTTGAAAAATGTACCATGTAAGGAAAGGCGTTCAACATTCATACTATTATGACAATTTGTCTTTTTTAGACTCACGAATCCATCTGGTAATCTGTGGTTAAGTAATGAGCTCTAGTCATAGAAAAATGGGAATAAATTATTTCTTCGAAAAAATTCACATAATATCGAACAGACGATAAAATACCTTACGAGTTCTATAAATATTTACCGAACAACTGGATTCTGTACCTCACAATTTTTGAATCGCAAGTCATCCCAAGCAACTGGAGTAAATTGATAATAAAAATGATTGTTTCAGCTTTCTCTCAAAATAAACTATATTCTTTCGAAATTGACTTTTTGGAAACTTTTATTGTCAAATACTTTTTCAATCAGACTTGTTATTTTTTATAGTACAGTAACTAAGCAAAATCAGTAGTTAGGGAATTAAATCATATAAAACAAATTAATGAAGTATCAACATTCTTTCCCACGCCAGAAAACTAATTTTCTAGATCCAGTCGACATATTTTTGTTACTGGTCGGCGATATTGTCCGGTAGATGTTTTAACATCGACGACTCGAATTCTGCCGTCCGGTCCCGGATACAATCTGATTATTCTTCCTAACTTTCACATATATCTTGGAGAATTGTCGTCGATTAATATGACAACATCATCAATTTTAATGGTATTTTGATCTTTCGTCCATTTACTTCTTTTTGTTAGAGTAGGTAGATAATCTCTCACCCATCGCTTCCAGAAATTGTCCAACAACATTTGCGTTTTCTTCCACTCTCGGCGAAGACAGTTATTATCTGGACTGAGGTGAACCAAGGATCCGACTTCTCTACCACTCGATGATCCGAGTAGAAAATGGTTTGGCGTGAGTGTCTCAACATCCATTGGATCACTAGATACTCGTGTTAGAGGTCGGGAGTTCACCAGATACTCAACTTCGGCAAAAAAGGTCTGTAGGGTTTCTTCTTTCAAAGACTGATCATGTAAATTTTTCCCAATTATCCGTTTCACAGATCCTATCAATCTTTCCCACGTACCACCCATATAGGGCGCACCTGGAGGAATGAATTTGAAAACTATTCCCTTGGAGCACATGGAATTTTGAATTTCCGCGTGATCGATTTCCTGGACAGCTTTTTTTATCTCTTTCGAAGCTGCTACCATATTTGTCCCATTACCACAACATATTGTCTTTGGTTGGCCTCTCCTAGATATCATCCTAGTAATTGCCATGATTGCTGATTGGCTGTTCATTGTGTGGGCTATTTCTAGATGAATGGCTCTCACAGCAAGACAGGTGAAGATGACGCCCCAACGTTTTTCTGTTCTTCGTCCAATCTTGACGTGAATGGGGCCAAAATAATCCATTCCTACGTTACTAAAGGATTTTATTTCTCGATTCAATCTCACTTTTGGAATTTGTCCCATCAATGGTGGCACTGGTTTGGCTCTTTCATTCTTACATTTTCGACAATGTGAAAATGCAGATTTCACAGCGGTTCGACCATTTATCACCCAATATTTTTGCCTTACTTCATTCAACACCAACTCGACTCCTTTATGGCTAAATTTCTCGTGGTAATGTCTCATCAACAAATTTGTATAATTATTTTTCGGGTCCAATATTATTGGGTTTTTTGTATCACTGTTTAAACTATCAGATAAGTTCGTCCGTCCTCCAAGAACCAACATTCCTTCTTTTAGTTCTGGACAAAGATTTTGAATCCTACTCTGAGGATTTATGGATTTTCCCATTTTAATTTTTCCTAGCTCCTCTGGAAAACTTTCAGACTGGGATTTTTTTATCCATATTTTCTCCACTTCTTCAATCTCTTCCACAGAGAGCTCTTTCTGGAATTGTCTATGGTGATTTCTCATTTTATTAACAAACCTCAAGCACCACCCTGTAGTTCTCATAAGTTTCAACCATGACGAAAATCTGTTAATGTCAGGTAGACAGCTGTCGAATTCAGAATTGACAAAAGAAAGTAGATTAGGCTCCCTTTTCATTTCATTAGTACAAGTGATACAATTTCCAGTAGACTCTAAATCGATGTTTTCCATTGGCCAATTTTGTAAAGGTTGTCGCAAAAATGTCAAATCATTCATTTGAGATTATCCTCTGTCGAATTCGTGGTCTTGTTGCTTCATCGGCAGGGTTGAAGTCAGTTGGTAGCCACCTCCAATCAGCAACATTCGTTCTTTCCTGAATCTCCCCAACTCTATGCGCTACAAATTGCTTGAATTTTCGTCCATCACTTCTGATCCAAGAGAGAACACATTTGGAATCTGACCAAAAGAACAGTTGGTGAATAGGTATTTCCAATTCAGACTTGATAGTTTGAGCTAGTCTACTTGCCATCACAACTGCCTGTAGTTCCAGTTTTGGTATAGAGAAAGGTTTTAGTGGCGAAACTCGAGTCTTTGATGCAACTAGTGAAATATCAACCTGATTGTCTTCCTTTCCTAACACTCTGAGATAGGATACTGCTGCGAATGCCATTTCACTACTATCGCAATTTTGATTGCTCTTGGGATCATTGAGCTGTAGCATCTAGGAATTCGAATTTCCGTGATTTTAGGCAAGTCTTCTCCAATTTTTCTCCAAATATCGATTAATCTATCTGGTAATTTTTCATCCCAATGTATACCCGATCTCCAAATATCCTGCATTAAAATTTTTCCTCGAACTGTGAAACTAGCTATCAATCCCAAGGGATCGTAGAGAGACATTACGGATTTCAATACCTTTCTTTTGGTTGGGTTCATATCGGTGAAATTTCCATTCGTGTTGAGTTTGAAGAGGAAGGCGTCGTTTTCTGTATCCCACCACAGTCCAAGTATCCTGTGGAGAGAGGAACCATCATCTATATGCTTAGATGCAAATAAATCTCCTGGAAACTTTTCTTGGATTAGGGGGGAATTTGTCATCCAGTTAACGACATCAAAACCAGCCAGTTTCTGTATTCTGCAAACTTCAGTAACAGTTTTCATTGCTTCCTCCTCGGTATCCTTCGAGTCCAAATAATCTGTGATATCAGGTTCTGATGCATACTTTTCAGCGTTGAGATTCTTCACGTATTGGGCACAAACTGGAGAACATGTCGATCCGAAAGTCATAACAACCATTTCATATACGTCAGGAGGTCTCTGGTACTCCAAATTTCGCCAAAGGAAACGCTGAGAATCTCGATCTTCCTCCCGAATGCGGACTTGATGAAACATCTCCCTGACATCTCCGCAGAATCCAAATTTTTGCTGTCTAAATTTCCAAAGTATGGCTACCAAGGATTGCAGAAGATCCGGACCGGCTAAGAGCACATCATTCAAACTGATTCCGTGCGATTTCGATGCGGCGTCGAAAACTATTCGAATTTTGTTCTCATTCAGATTTTCGACGGCAAAGTGTGGAAGATACCACGAACGGGGACCCTCCCCCACTTCTTCATCAGTCAGTCTCCTGATGTATCCTTTGGTCACGTATCCCTGAATTTTTTGACAGTATTCCTTTGCAAATTTTTGGTTCTGGAGACATTTTCTCTCGACACATTTCAAACGTTGCATTGCTCGGATCTTACCTTCAGGTAAATTTATGTCTTCAGTTTTCCAAAGTAAACCTGTTTCATATGTCTCCGGTTTGTTGCGTGGTTTCTTTCAAAATCTTCGAAGCCCTTGTAATTTCTTGACTATGGCGACTTGGTGTTAGTAATACTCCGAACTGGTCAGTAGAAAAAGATTTCCTCATCATTTCGTGTAGATCTTCTTCGGAATTTTCAGCTTCACACATGTGCAAG
The DNA here is from genome assembly GCA_944452925.2 of Chrysolina oricalcia. Lineage (NCBI taxonomy): Eukaryota > Metazoa > Arthropoda > Insecta > Coleoptera > Chrysomelidae > Chrysolina > Chrysolina oricalcia. Next base: position 47,386,719 of record OX101824.2, read on the forward strand.
GTGTGTGCTTTAAAGGTAACTTCACTAAGTATTTTCGCCTGACTAGGACCATGAAGTGCCCATCCCAATTTGCATCTGCTCGCTATTGGTAAATGTTCGGGTCCACATCGTATCTGACGAGCAATGATCAAATCTATATTGTCTTGACCGATCAAAACTACAGGTTTTTCATTGATAATGTCTCTGATAGGAATATTTTTCAGATGTTGGTATTTTCGCCATTCTGCCATCCTGATATTTTGCAATGGTTCTGACTCCTATCATCGTAAAACATTTTTGTCCTCCAGGTCTTGATATTTGCACATTCATTTTGAAGGAATTTTCTTGTTGTTATATCCTGAACAGGCTAATAGGTAGAACACTTGGTAGGAACAATTACAACCAGTACTTGACAGTTGTCAAATGGTAATGTCTACTTAATCAAAGTAATTTGAAAGTGGTGTTTGTTGTACGTTGATATTAATAAAGTATTTCTTCCGAGAACCTACTGGTTACTTGTGTACCGTGAACACAACAAATTGGCGCAGTCGAAAAGTAAGAAGGAAATACTAAGAAATGGCAACCATCGGAAACATTGAACCATTCAATCCGAATGAACCTCAAAAATGGAAAATGTACGTACAACGTCTCAATTTCTACTTACAAGCCAACGGTGTTGAAGAAGACACAAAGAAAAAAGCAGTTTTCTTAAGCATTTGTGGGTCTGCAACATTTGAAGTAGCACATGCATTGACAGCACCCACAGAAATTGAAAAGGTAACCTTCAAGGATATCATTAAAAAACTCAATGCGCACTTCTCTCCAGAGAAGTCTGAAATGGTTGGTCGTTTTCGTTTCCACAGAAGAGAACAAGGACCTGACGAGACCATTTCATCCTACATTGGCGAGCTACGTAAATTGGCAGAAGATTGTAATTTCAATGCTACACTACTCTTAGAAATGCTAAGAGATAGACTTGTTTGCGGCGTGAGAGATGAGTCCTTGCAACGAAGATTACTAGCTGAATCCTCTTTAACATTTGATAATGCAGAGAAAATTGCATTAGCTCATGAAGCAGCAGTTAGGAATGTTCTTGAATTGAGAGAACCGGATACAAGTTATGCTAACCAGGTGAAACGGAATATCAAAAATAACATTCCTCAGAGACCTACAACAGGCAACACAAAATTTGCGTGTTTTCGATGTGATAACGAACATTCTTCGTCAGATTGCCAGTTCAAAGACTCAGTATGCAATTTTTGTCACAAGTTGGGACATATAGAACGAGCGTGTATGTCAAAGAAGAAGTATTTCAAAAATAAAAAGGCGAACGTTAGAGCTGTGCAAAGTTCAGACAATGACAATCAACAAATGTCATCTCAGGGAAATGATGATTCCGTATACGAGGTTGTCTATAGTGTATCGAGAAAATCATCCGAATTCAGAGTCGCAGTTACCATCAACAATCACGTGGTTAATATGAATATAGATAGTGGGGCTGCATATTCAATGATTGGTATCGAGCAATTCCATGAAATTTTCACACAAGAAGAGCCAATGTTGAAGAAAACCCATTTTATATTGCGTGATTATCAGCACAATGAAATAAAAACGCTAGGAATGTGCGAGGTTCCATTGGTATTTGGCAAACTTCAGAAGAACTTGCCATTAGTGATAGCAGGAAACGATACTGCAAATTTACTAGGTAGAAATTGGTTTGTTCCTTTGAATATTTCGTTGACAGGAATATCCATAAATTCTATTGAACCAGACCCTCTAGCGGAATCGAATCAGATTCTAAAAGAATTCGCAGATGTTTTTGCTGATGGTTTAGGAAATTTCAAGGGCCCACCAATCTCCTTGAATATTGATCCGGCAATAAAACCAATAGTACTCAAAGCTAGGAAGCTTCCGTTTTCCTTGAAACCATTCGTCGAAGAAGAGTTGAATAAGCTCATTATACAAGGTATTCTTGAACCTGTGATTCATCCAGTATGGGCCACTCCAATCGTTCCGGTGGTTAAACCTGATAAGAGTTTACGAATATGCGGTGACTACAGGATCACTATCAATAAAGCACTGCTCAAAGATGTTTATCCGATTCCAGCTATTCAAGAAATATTAGCCACACTTGCTGGTGGAAATTTTTTTGCACGTTTAGATCTAAAACAGGCATATCAACAACTGTCAGTTGATAGAGCCAGTGCTGATGCTCAGACCATAATAACGCACAAGGGGGCATACAGGGTGAATCGCCTACAATTTGGAGTATCTGTGGCACCCCAGATTTTCCAGCGTTTCATGGATACCCGCCTACAAGGAATCCCTGGAGTTTTACCATATTTCGATGATGTACTGGTGGTCGGAAAATCGTCGAAAGAATTGAAGCAGCGACTTCATGAAGTTTTAGAACGCTTTCGCCAAGACGGTCTCCGCTTGAGAAGAGACAAATGCATATTCTTTGTCAAAGAAATAAAATTTCTTGGATTTTGGATTACGTCTGAAGGAATTCATCCAACAAAGGACAAGGTCCGAGCCATAAATGACGCTCCTGCGCCGACCTGCAAACAAGAACTACAAGCATTTTTGGGCATGCTCAATTTTTACCATCTGTTTCTGAAAGGTAAAGCAACATTGGCGGAGCCTCTCCACCGATTGCTTCATCAAAATGTACCATGGAAATGGACGAAGGAGCAAGAAAATTCTTTCTCACAACTGAAACAGCTGTTGTCATCTGATATGGCACTGGCGCACTATGACGAGAAGAAACCGCTCATTCTCAGCTGTGATGCCAGTCCTTATGGTGTTGGTGTTGTGATGAGTCACATAGAACCGAATGGGGAAGAGAAACCAATAGCATTTCACAGTCGTACAATGTCGAAAACTGAGAGAAACTTCGCTCAACTGGACAGAGAAGCTCTTGCTATCATCACTGCTTTGAAGAAATTTCATGACTATTTATTTACGGCAGGTTTGTGGAAATTCGCACCGATCACAAACCACTTTTGGGTATACTGGGCGAAAATAAACCAGTTCCGGAAGTTATTTCACCAAGAATGCTTCGCTGGAAACTTATAATGAATAGTTACAATTATAAGCTTGTTTATGTTTCCGGAAGTGCCAGTCCACATGCTGACGCGCTGAGTCGACTACCACTTGAATGTAATGAAACTGAAGCTCCTCCTGTTCTAGAAGTTTGTATGTTGGAAACAGTGCCTGAAAAACCCTTTACGGCCGAACAAGTAGCTGCAGAAACGTCGAAAGATCCAGTTCTCTCCAAAATTATGCAGTGGATTCTCAGAGGTTGGCCAGGAGAAACAAGACACTTAACAACCGAAGAGAAATGTTTTTGGCAAAAAAGAATGCAACTCTCAGCGTACAGAAACTGCTTATTATGGGGAAACAGAGTGGTTATTCCGTCAGGAGGTAGAAAACTAATAATGGACATTCTTCATACTGCACATCCTGGGATAGTCAAGATGAAAGCATTAGCACGGTCACACGTTTGGTGGCCAGGTATGGACAGTGAGATCGAAATTATGGTTGGGAAGTGTCAAACGTGCCAACAAAACAGATCAATGCCTCCTAAAGCCCCTCTCCATCCCTGGGAATATGCAAGAGCACCATGGGTGAGACTCCATGTAGATCACGCGGGTCCATTTCTAGGTCACATCTTCTTTTTGGTCATTGACGCTTTCTCCAAATGGTTAGAAGTTCGCATAGTGCCATCCACTGCACCACATGCAGCAATTGGAGTATTAAGAGAACTATTCTCAACCCATGGGATTCCGCAAGTGATTGTATCTGACAATGCAACATCATTTATTTCACAAGAGTTCCAGGAATTCTTGCAAAAGAACCTGATCAGACATGCAAGAGTAGCACCCTATCATCCTGCTTCCAACGGCCAGGTAGAACGCATGGTACAGACCACAAAGGAAGCACTGAAAAAGTTATCGATTGGCGACATGAAAACAAAGCTTGTAAGATTTTTATTGCAACAACATATCACTCCAAGTTCAACGACAGGCCAAAGTCCAGCAGAGTTATTGATGTCAAGACAACTGCGTACTATGTTAGATACGGTACATCCAGATTTCCTACAAGAAATGTCAACTAAGCAAGAGGTAAAGATGGATGCTAACTCTGTACCTAAGGTATATCAAGAAGGCAGCCCTGTATTCGCTAGAAATTATGGCCTCGGTGATAAATGGTGTCCAGCCATTGTGGACACATCACTGGGTCCGGTATCCTATCGCCTGAAAACGTTAGATGGAGTCGATCTACACAGACATACAGATCAAATTCGCAGCAGACTTATTGATTCAGATGATCGTGGATTGAGACCAGATGTTCAAAAGAAACCGTCAGCTAGTTCTGAACTTCCTGATGAGCCTGATGAACAAACAAGACCTCCGAGAGATCTAAGTACGAGTTCAGCTAGACCTCAAAGGAGCAAACGAAGTCCGAGTTATTTAGGAGACTACATTTCATCCACAGTCATGAACAGTTCTACAGAAGTGGGGAAAGGAGTGTTATATCCTGAACAGGCTAATAGGTAGAACACTTGGTAGGAACAATTACAACCAGTACTTGACAGTTGTCAAATGGTAATGTCTACTTAATCAAAGTAATTTGAAAGTGGTGTTTGTTGTACGTTGATATTAATAAAGTATTTCTTCCGAGAACCTACTGGTTACTTGTGTACCGTGAACACAACACTTGTACTGATGTTTCTTCATTGGTCCACTGTAAGCACAATGATTCCTTGGATCCGGAGAGCCCCAACTGATTTGCAACTGTTTCGTCGATAACGTTACGGTGGATGCTTCATCACATAACGCAAGTACTTCCAGTTGTTCCCTTGGGCCTTGCAGATTTATTGGAATAACTCTCAGTTGGACTTTCTTCGTTTCGTTCCGCGTCGTATAAACTACATTTCTTTCAGGCCTTTTAAGAAAAATTGATTTTTGTCCAAATTTATCAGCCGAGGGGGTATAAGGAGTGCTTACAAAACATGCAGCCTTAGCAATTTCTCCCACCCATTCGGAAAAATCTTCCAAATCAAGTTCTTTGTCATTCATAGAGACAATTTTCTCACCCCACTTTAACCTCAAATGATCTGGCAGCTTGTTCACCAGATCTCTCATTAGTTGGCGGTTCTTGAGATGACCCGATGATTTGAGGGTCTTCATAATGGAAACCATATTACTAACTTCGCTTGAGAATTGGATGAGTTTTTCGAAGTTGGAGTCTTTCAAAAAGGGTAAGCCTCTGACTTTGTAAATCATTCCATCGATTATGAATTCTGGTCTACCAAATCGTGTTTCTAATGTCTGCATAACTAAATCAACATTGTCCGCCATCAACATCATACCAGCGACTGTAGACTTTGCATCACCTTTCAGACACCGTTGGAGCTTTATCATAATTTCTTCGTTGGAAAAGTCACATAATTTACAAATGTTTTTATATTGTCTATAAAACAAGGGCCACTCCTGGGGATTTCCATCAAAGTATGGAAAATCTGTTTCCATAGCATTCCGTGCCAAAAGATTATAATGTTTATCTTGCCTTGGAGACGATACACTTTTGATTGCATCCGTGATTATTTCGCACAAGAGTTTAATGTCACTTTTTGGTTCAATTTCATCTTTGGATTCAAGAATTTCTTCTTTTCCGGGGTCTTCCTGGATGCTTTTCACCCATTCTACAACTGATTTGATTCTTTCGTAATTATCGTTTTGATTCATCATTTGCGGAAATAGGTTCATTTTCTCTGATTCACAGTCTAGCTTGTGCTGCGACTCTGCAATCTGAAGTTCTTTCTCTAGATTCAACAATTTCAGACTGTTTTCTATTTCTTTCTGTTCAAACTCGTACTGAAGTTGTCTTTGTCTCTTTTCCAGTGCTTGTTTCTTTCTCTCGTTTTCCACGATATGCACACACATACATATATCTATACACACATATACATTGTATCCTAGCTGTTTTTCACAGAAGTTTCATTCGTTTAATATAAAGGATCTCAATTTCAAAATATTCCAAATGTGAGTGCACAGTTTTTTTGCTGAAGAGGGCGTAAGATCCTTGAAGAAGGTCACCAACCCATTCAAATCGGAGAGATTTGGAAGATTTGGAGGCTTCATCGTGACATAGATTGGGCAATCGAATAAGATGTGGTTAATTGTTTGATACTGATTTTGGTTGCAGATAGTACATATTTCAACAGGGTTTATTTGATAAGAAGCCTTGTTATATGTGAACTTGATGGCGTATTTGCTAGCGAGCCTGAGTTGAGCCAGGGTGCGCGTGACTGAAATAGGGATTCTCATATGGAGGTTGGGGGCCGGTGTTCATATCAAAATAACTATAAAATGTTAGGGAACTTGATGATCCTTGCAATAGAGTTAAGTCATTTGTCCGTAATTTATCGAAGTATTTAGTTAATAGAATTTTTTGTTACGTTTTAGCATACTACTATTCAAATCATTTAGGGCGCAGTGGAAATCTACGTACTCGAGTTAGCGTTTGAATTGTAAAGCCCAATTATATTTAGGACAGCACTCAGTGGCGTTGCTTAGAGCGGTTTATGACTCTACCTATGGTATTTTTTATATTTTTTATTATATAGGATATTTCTTTTTTGGTACTTTAAGTTATTTCTATATATTTTCTTCACCGCTACAACTGGTGGTTACTGTATTTCCCTTTATTTTATAGTTTTTTTTTTTTTTTTGTTTACTTTAATTACCTTTATCATGTACTGTACTCCTTGTTATGAAACTGAATGTTTCTATAAACAATAAAGATTCAATTCAATTCAATATCATAAAAATTAACGGGTCAAATAAATATCTGCATTGTTACTAGAAAGCCAACAATTGTTGTCTTCGATACTGTCGATCACTTTCAGTATTCGAGGCCTTGGAGGGATCAGATATTATGGGAATATGACACTCGACCTTTTGAAAAACTATGTGACAGATCGTAAACAGTACAAATTGAAGAAATTGTAAGTCGTGGAAAAAAATCTTGTAAAGTGCCACAAGGAACTGTTCTTGTGCCAGTATTGTTCTCATTGTACATTAAAAACGTATTCACCCAGAAATCTAGTGAAAAAATGCACAACTCCGCCGACGTTACAGTTATCCTTTTACTCCTCTGACCCATGAACGAATTTAAAAAGAGAAATTGAACAAAATTCGGGAAACATCTTCAACTTGTTCAGTCATAAGTTACTCACAGTAAATTTCGATAATCTTACTACATCCCATTTGCTAGCTACGAAAATAATTTGCTGATTTTTAAAACTCTAGAGATCAAAGTAAATAATTGAAAAGATGTGAAAATAAATACAACTTTTAAGATGAAATACCTTGGAATTACCATTTACTCTCATCTAAAATGGAATTATCACACTGAGCAGGTTAGTAAAACACTCAAAATTCTCCTCTACAACTTCAAGTGTTTAGGCAAGATACTAAATTTTTTATATCACGCTCTAGTCGAATCACGCCTGTAATATTGTATACTGAGCTGGGGTGCATGTTCAAACTCACACTTGCGAAAACTAGATCTCCTTCAAAAAATAATCTTGAAAATAATTCATAGAAAGCCCTTATTATACCCAATCTACCTCAGTTTTTACTGAGAGTCACGTATTAGTCCTTAGACAGTTATACTATTACATGTACTTACAAAAACTGGCACCTATTGAAAAATGTAGAACACAAGACAAAACGTAGGTATTTATATCACTGTTCAAACATAAAACATCTTTAATAATCTTCAACAAATTACATGAAACTCATAAAAAATAACTTTTGAAAATAAAAAGTCTGGAAATGTTTAAAAAATATTTTAAATCTTACATATTTTAAATAGAAAGCGAAAAAATAAACGAAATAATTGAATTTGTTTCTCTCAAATGAAGTTCCCCTCATGTAATTTGTTTTCATTCATTTTATTTTTAAATTATTAAATTTCTAAAATTCGAACAAGTTCGAATGTTTTGCCGGAGAGTACAGATGAATGATAAGAAGAAAATCGACAAAGTCGAAGTACCCTTCTCTCCAAATATTTCCACAAAGTGGAAAATATGAGACAAAAATCTGACAGAAAACAACTACTTCCCTGGCTAATGCCACGACGGATATTGAACTACGCCTGACAGATATTTGTGCAACGTTCTTCCAGATTTTTGCCTCATATTTTCCACTTTGTGGAAATATTTGGATAGAAGGGTACTTCGACTTTGTCTATTTTATTCTAATTATTAAATTTCTATAATTTTTGTGAAAAAGAAAAAAAGTAACAGACAAGTACAATGTGGAAAATGTTCCAACTTTAAGGAAAAAAACATTTAAACACGAAAACTCTCAAAATGGGGAAATAGGGATGCAATTTATGGGTTGAATGCGGTTTTTCGATATTTGCGTCGAAACTTAACCTCCTAGCTGAAAATATTGATAATTGTAGATAATGGAAAAAGTCGAAAACTTTTGTTTCAATACTTTTTGACACATCCTCAAATTAACCTTCAAAATGGCGAAAAACCGATTTTTCAGTATATAAATGATTTAATTTAGATGATTTTTTCACTTATGCTAAAATAGCGTGAGATGATTGGTTGAAATGTTTGTGTTGATAAATGAAAACATCCTGTTTTCGATTTTGTAGTTCGGCTCTTGATTGGCTACTGGATATGTATATGATGTGTTTTCGATTTTGTAGTTCGATTCCTGATTGGTTATTATCCAAACACAAACTTACCACTAGCAAGCTGCTATAATGACACAACACCAAACTTTGACCAAAACTAAATAAGCACTCACTATTAATTCACATCAACTTCACAATTTTCGACAAATTTTGCATACTCGTTGATTAATCAAATCACTAAATCAAAATGTTATCAAAACATAACCTCGAGCGAGAAGCAGTAGACTAGACATGCAATGACGAAACTACGAATGACGCGCTCTGTCATTGGTAACTGAAATAGAGGGATGTTTGAAATATCAAGTAAATGTTTTGTTAGTTGCATAATTTCAGAACTAAATGCGGGATTAATGTTCCTAGTTAAATTGAATAGTAAATAAATAAAAATGGTTTCGATTTTATTCATGAAATAATCCTAACAAATACAACTCGTGTTATCGGCGATTATCGTTAATTCCTTCTCGGTTTCGAATCAAATTCAAAGGAATTGCTATTTAGATAATCACCGATACACTTGTGGTATTACCTACGAATATTTCTTGAAATATGTCTTTTTTGGTGTCGAATAAGCATGATTTTTTCACAATTCAGAAGACGAATGTTTTCTAGTTATATACATTTTTCGAAAAGAAAAGATACAGTGCTATCTTCAGATGTTCTTATAATGATAAATCATGGTGTAGTGTCGTCGGCATTTACATATAGTTTGATCTTCTGAGTTAATTCAACATTATATTGATAAAATATTTATTGCTCTGAAAACAGTTGAAAGGTGTATGATGGGTGTTAGAAACGATGTATCATATAAAGCTTTTTTCAAGTCATTGTCAATGCCTCCTCTTTAAATAGTGCCCGTGTAAAGCTCGTTTCCCTCTAGTAATTTTTGAACCACCTGGTATATCGCAACAAAATTTGGAGTGCTTGAATACGAGATAGAAACCTACTTTTTCTTGAAGAATCCAAACCAGCGAGGAAACTCATACTTTTCCCCCCTAGAGAGGAAAGTACTTTTCCTTCCTAGGGAGGAAAGTACTTTTCCTCCCTCTCATTTCAAGTAAGTTGTAAACGATGAAACTTGTGAATCTATTATAATCAAATTGTTTCCGTAATTTCTAGAACATCTTATATATCCTGTATTCTGGTAAAAATCAAACATGAATGTTACTTCTACTCTAGTTCTTTCATAGCTATTTGTGTATTTATAGCGCAAAGTGATTGATTGTTGCTCGACAAAGAGATTAATCTTTGGAGAACGACAATGAAACTTTGTGCTCGAAATACACACATCATTTTTTCTACAAGCCCACCCCTAAAAAAAAATGATCGACACTTCATTCAAATAGGCACATAACATTACTTATGAGAAAATCACTCAATAGCAATCTGAAATATATAAGCTATCTAAATGTCCAATAATTCAAATCACTAACAAGAAAAAAGTAAAAAAAAATTGTAATTGCCAGGAGATGAACCCGGGACCTTCGGATTATAAGCCCAAGACGCTAGCCATTGCACCACCGCAGATTCGCAGATACACATGACTGTATTGTCTATAGTTTCCATTAAGTAAGAATAGGTCTATTTGCAAACAAAGTCACAAAAAGGTTTTATTGAGTGCGTAGGAGGAAAAATCAAATGTATTACATGGGAGTAAAGTGCCTTTTCCTCCCTTGGATGTTTACTGCTCTCCGCTTCGCGTCGGGCAGTAAACTACATCCTGTGGGAGGAAAAGTGGCAGTTTCCTCCCTAGTAATACAAATAGCCATTTCTAACTAAACGTTGTTATTAATTTTTAGTTAATTCTCTTAATGAATTCGACTAATAAGAGGCGTAGAGAGAGTTTATTAAGGATAAGTAGTACCCCTTACCGGATAATCTCAAAGCCTACGAATGTGTTCTGTAAATTCACAATTAAAACAAATTAGTTCGCTTAAAATTCATAATTTATTTTTGAGTAACACTTCGATTTAACCTTAACAATTATTTCAACAAGTGTTGAAAGTGGCCCCTCCTAAATTTTGACAATAGAGTGGACTATTATAAATAGCTTCTCTCACGTTGATGAAAGTCTATTCATTTATTTCTGTACATGTATTTATTATTTTGCGTTCCAACTCTTCTATTGTTTGGCATTCAGTGGCGTAGATTTTTGACTTCAGATACCCCCAAAGGAAAAAATCTAGAGTTGTAAAAGATTTTTGTAAAGAACTCCTAAGATTGCCTCTGATGAGTATTGGTCCAACAACGCGATTGCCCAAAATCCCCGCCCAAACGTTTACCTTTTCAGGAAACTGGGTATGTCCCTCTCAAAAAAATTTGCGGATTAGTATCGCTTCAGTATAGTACATTCTGTTTGTTGACTTTTCCATAAAGAAAAAACGTGCATTCGTCTGAGAAACATATACGTTTTAGGAAGCCCCGATCTCTTTCAATTGTTCTTGTAAACCACTCACAAAATTCAACCCTCCGGTCTGGATCATCCTCCGTGAGAGCATGCAGAATTTTCATTTTATAGGGATGAAACTTTTCTTTTTTTAGGACTCTTTGGCCACTTTTTGAATTTACTCCAAAGGATTCAGCAACTGCAGACGTTGACTGAGTTGGATTGATTACCATTTCAGCAACAATTTCTACATCTTTTTCTTTCGAAAGAGGCGGTCTTCCTGATCTTGGAGCATCTTTCAGCTTACCAGTTGCTTGGAGCTTATTTAAAAGTTTGCGCAAATATGACCTCGAGATAGGAATCTCGGGAAATATATCATTAAACATACGGACTGCTAGATGAAAATTTCTTCCACTTTTCCAAAGATCAAAACTGCTTAAAATTTATCGTCTAAACTACGAGCAATGATCACACTTTTCATAAAATGATTTAAGCGCTCAACGGACTATTTGACAGTTGGCAGTTCAGTTTGACAGTAAACGAGATGTGACAGCGACAACGACTTTTTTCCAAAGCAAACTTGATTGAAAGAAACATTAGTGTTTTTAGTTGGGTTTGAAATTACCAAAATGTCACTTTTCAAACGTTAATATTTCGAAAACAATTGAATTTAGAAGAACACAGTAAAAAGTGGTTGGAAAAATACATCACAAAATGTAATATATACATACTCGCATACTCCTGCTAGTATTATAACTTGATTCTACAAGTAATTCAAAATTTTAATGTAAAATTTTGGTAAATGTCCTCCAATTCTCTCGTGTTTTACAGTGAGCATGTAATTCAATGCTTAGAGAGAGAGAGAGAGAATATACTTTATTGTCATAAGAAAATATCTTGTTGACAAAGTTTCATTTAACCTATGAAGTCAGGTATATATATAAAAAAGTATATGTCGTAAAAAATACATTTGAAATAAACAATTTCACTTAATAATTAAAAGTCAGTTGTATATATATAAAAACATATAAGTCGAACAAAAATACGTGTCAAATAAATAAGTCTGACTCAATCAAGTCATATAAATAAACGAAATATAAGTAGTACAAACATACTCTACCACATCTCAGAATAGTATTCCTCCAAACTATAGTAAGCTCCATCAAGTAATGCTTCTTTAACAGACTTTCGAAATTTATTGAAAGAGTTAATAGTCTTCAAGCGTAAGGGTAGATGGTTATATATTTTTATGCCTTCGTATATAATTGACTTTCTGGTCAGGGTCGAGGAAGGTATAGGTAGAGGTAGATTGAGATTATATGTCCTACGTGTTCTGTCATATAACTGGGGATTATCTAGGTTATCACGATTTTTAAAGACTAAGCACGCGCTTTCTAGTACTAATAAAGAAGGTATAGTGACTATTCTCTGAGAGACGAAGAGCGGCCTCTGCATGAATGTTTGGGAGATACCTTACATATATATCGTAATGCCCTCTTCTGTAAAATGAAAATGCTATTGAACCTCTGTTGGCTGCACACGCCCCAGAAAGCAATACCGTATCTGAGATTTATTTATTTATTTACTTATTTATTTACTAATTCGGGATACAAACAGGTGAACACCCAAAACAGTATCCGCTAATGCATTCTTAAGTCTACGTTTTACAAACTCAAATAATTCTAGCAAAATACATCAATATATAGATACGATATACTCTGAAAAACAAAAACTAAAAGTAAAAATTAATGATTTAGAGAAAAATATGTCTAGCTTTGTTCTTGAAGGAAGAAAGCGATACACAGGAGACATCAATTCCGGAGCAATATTTATTAAAACTGTCGCTGAGTCTGGGAATGATAGCGTTCTGGCCCAAGTTGGTATTTTTAAAACCGACGCTGAGGAGTAGTTTACTTCTTGTGTTCCTGGACGGAACGTGGAAAGATACCAAAGATAAAAGCAGGGAGGTATCGTATAAGTTCTTGAGGATCTTAAACATGAAAACTAAGTCTGAGATGATTCTTCTGCTTTCAAGTGGAAGAATTCTGAAAGTTTGTCTTGCCAAATTCATACTATCGATGTTGTACGTACCATTGATTCTATAATTCAAAAACCTGAGAAACCTATTTTGGATCCTCTCTAGTCTTACTTTATGAATATTATATTGTGGATTCCATATGACTGTGGCGAAATTCAGCCTGCTATGAATATAAGCAAAATATAGAGATTTCATGGAGTTTTGGGATCGGAAATGTTTACAGATTCTGCATATGAAACCCAACATTTTGCTACATCTACTAACCACGTATTCGCAATGTGGATTAAAGTTCAACTTCTCATCAAATATAACACCCAAATCTTTGATATTTTCCACTCTTTCGAGGTCACTTCCAGACAAATTATAGCTGAATCTAAACTGAGTCCAATTTCTTGAGAATGAAATAGAAGAGCATTTATTTAAATTAAGGAACAATCGGTTGTAGCTACAATAATCAGCAAATCGAGCAAGATCTGACTGTACACTGAGGCAATCCGTGTTTGACTGTATTCTTGAGAATATTTTCAAGTCATCGGCGTATAATAAGAAATTGGAAAATCGAAAACATTTTTTTACATCATTGATAAATATCAAGAATAAAATGGGACCTAGGTGAGAACCTTGTGGTACTCCTGAAGTAACAATAATTGGTGCTGATTTGAAACCATTTACCGTAATGATTTGAGACCTGTTATGTACGTAAGAGGCAAACCATCGAAGTAGATCGCCATGTACACCGATATCAGCAAGTTTAGACATGATTATATTATGGTCAATTTAATCAAACGCTTTGCTGAAATCAGTGTAGATTGCATCCACCTGAATTCGCTCGTCTAAAGACTCGGAAATGAATTGGCTGTATATGGCAAGGTTAGTTTCAATTGCTCGTTTAGATGGGACTCTATGAGAGCGTGATACATTGTTTTAGCTGCTTCTGAACCAATCTCACGTGTAGCCATTTTTACGGCATAACACATTGCATGTAATTTCCGCTGGTTTACATGATGACTGTAAATGAATGTAATAGTTAGTAAAACGACGTATTGTTACACAGGAATGACGCCAATTTACAGAATATTCCAGGTAATGTGTGAATTATCTTTTGTTTGAATGTAATTTTCGGTGAATGACACTAGTTTTTATAGGTTTTTAATAGCTATTTATGTACCAAGTGCGTTATATAGATCCTAACGCCCGGAGAGTAACATTCACCCGAGGGCATTTGGCCGAGGGATGAATGTTGACCGATGGGCGTTAGGATCTAGTAACGCTCGTAGTAACGTTGTTTACTTCATAAATTTCTTCTCTTAGTATTTACTGCGTTCTGGTCGGCAACTGAGCACAAGTGAGCTTCTATGCAATTGCCATGGAAACATTGAAGAGGTTGCTAAGGGTTGTTTATTTAATAAAATGCATTTTTGTAAGAATTGACAAGCTTGTTAGTGGAGGAAACTAAAAACCGTTGTGTTCATAATAATTATGGAGATCCCACAGAATGTGACGCTCAAAGCTGAAAAAGCGTTAGTAAATTTACAGCCTGTGAAATCCAAATACTTATACATTTTTTGAAATGGAAAGATGAAAACGAGTGATTACCGTAAATGAAACTGTCTTAATGGTATACTCCCAGGAACTGGTAAGTTTACTTATCTCATGAAAAATATTAATTTTTCTTATTTATTTTACATTATTTCAGTCTGAAAAATATAGTGCAAATAGTCTTTGGATCAAATACTCACAGCTGAAATCAACATTGATTGTCAAAGAAAACATTAATATATCAGCATTCAGTCAACTGATGGCCTTTCTGAAAGTTAAATCAAACGGATATGTTCCTAAAAAATCAAAGGTGTTGGAAGGCGGACAAGCATTACTTTTCATAAGAAAAGCTCCAGATGATACTTTTCTGCTACATAAAGTTGTTCTGGTAATGGGCGTATTTAGAGGCTTAAGACGTGATGACAAGATGACAATTAATGACATTGAAGACAGAGAAGCAGTTTTACTGATCAAGGTACCAGAAACCAAGACCTGCACCTCAAACAGTTTCACCATTTTTGAAGAAAGCGAAATAGGAGCCTTGAACTTAGTTAAAAAGTACATTGCACTACGACCAAAAGGATGTAAACAACAAGTTTCCTTTAGGTAAAAATACTATAGGAAGTGTTCCTTCTATCATAGCGAAATACCTTAATTTGGAAAACCCGAAAGGTTACACCAGACATTGTCTACGCCGAACGTCGACAACGCTTCTTGTTCAAGGTGGTGCCCTTTGAAACACTAAAATTACATGGAAAATGGAAGAGTAGTGCGGTAGCGTAGAGCTATATTGAAGAAAGTATCTCCTCGAAGAACAAAATTGCTACAATGATAGCCCATTCCGTTTCCGAAAAAGAAAATGTTAACGTTCCGAACGAAACCGAATGCATATTGAGGAGTTCATCATCGGTCAAGTCACAGAACTTCAAACTTGGTACTAATTTTTCAGAAATATTTTAAAATTGTAATTACTATTTGAGAGAAAATAATTATTCCCTTTTTTATGTACAGTTATAAATAAATCTTTTCTGAGTAATTAATTTATTGAACTACAGAAAAAAACATTTAGCGAGCGTTATGATTCATATTGCCCTCCATAACGCCCCGGGCGTTATGGGTATTTTAATAGCAACCGTTGCCAAGGTATTAAAAAGCAGTAATGGACAAGTGAACAATAAAAGTTTTTATACAGGGTGTCCGGTAAACCTTGTACAATATTGAAACTGGTGATAGACCAGGTCAAGACTGCTCAGA
This sequence comes from Chrysolina oricalcia, assembly GCA_944452925.2. NCBI lineage: Eukaryota > Metazoa > Arthropoda > Insecta > Coleoptera > Chrysomelidae > Chrysolina > Chrysolina oricalcia. Next base: position 47,402,636 of record OX101824.2, read on the forward strand.
ATATCGAAATTTCACCTCAGTAAAAATATCACCGTTTTCGAGATAATGGGCATTTTAAGAATTTCTGGAAAATCGCTACCTAACCTTGGATTTTTGAGTGCCATGTATACAAATTGGCACGAATCCAAATATCTTTGCTGCTGAAGATTACTGATGAGTGATGCTTCTAGACGTACACAGTTTTTCAGAAAGTGAAAACATTTTTCAAGAAATGGGGGTAAAATGACAGATTTGAGTTTCATAATTTTTTTTTTTTTTAAGTTTGACATTATTATTGAAAGGAACATAACCAATTGGAAGTGGACATTCATTTCAAAAGAATGCTCATTTTGTCCAGACTCTACCATGGTATAAAACAAACCATAATTATTTTTGGAATAAGTGGTTTCCATTGAATTAGGCGTGGTTTTAATCTAGGCTTCTATCAACTTTTATTCAAGAAAAAAAGGAAACTACCCAACACCAAAACTACGTCACAATCACACTCGACGCGCGTTTCGCCAACAAAGTTAGCATCTTTAGGAGCTAAAAGTAAGCTTTTAAGATTTTAAGATTGTGGCGTAGTTTTGGTGTTTGGGTATTTAATTTTTTTCTTGAATTGTATTTACACCAAAGGTTCCAAAATATTCATTTATTTGATCAACTTTTATACTTACACCCAAAAATTATTTTATTTAGATTTTATCAAGATAAAATGTGGAAATAATTATTGATAATAAAGAATAGACTGCTTGGTAGCATTAAATAGTATGTCAATAAAATTAACTTTTCATGTAATTATGCCTAATTAAAGTTATCGAAATGAAATGTCGATTATCCGACATGGCACCGATAAATACGAATTCTTGTGATAAATGTCGCAATTGTCCAACATCCAGATTCCAACGAAGTTTCAGAGACCGACAGATATACAGGGTGTAACCAAATAAGTGCAAACTTTTTTAAGAGATGAATCCTTGTCGAAAATTAAAAACTTTTGTTTGAACAACTTGTGGAGGTAGTGCTACTGCTGCAGCAGCGCTTCATGCAGAACTATATCCGATTGCACAATGCCGCTCATAGAATCGCTGATTTGGGGGCTATAACCTATAACGCATTTGAAAAGATTCTTATTGAAAATATGTCATCTCTGCGTACGAGTGGATGGAAAATAACATTTTTGTAATATTTTTCAGTGCGATGTTGAATAATCGTTATTGTGGTTTATACTGTATGTTGATTTAAAAAAAACGTTGAATTAGTATTTACTTCATTATATCTCATTGAATGCTTCTAAGCAGTTGATTCGTTATTACTCATAATTATATAATCATTTCATCTTGATAGGATAAAAATAAAAGACATTACTGACAAAGTCTAATGGAGTTGATTTCAGCACAATCTAATATTATCGAAATTCAACTCCTTCCAAAAATAATGATCGTATGTTTTATACCATAGCATTCTTTTGTAATGAATATCCAGTTACACTTGGTTATGTTTTTTCAAACAATAATCTTAAACTGTTGTTAAAAAAATTGGTGTAACTCAAATCTGTCATTTTCCCCTCACTTCTTGGAAAATTGTATTGTTTTCTGAAAAACTGTTTCGTACGTCTGAAAGCATCACTCATCAGTAATCTTCAGCAGCAAAGATATTTAAATTCGTCCCAATTTGTATACATGGCATTAAAAAATCCAAGTTGAGGTAGCGATTTTCCAGAAATTAAAAAATACTCATTATCTCGAAAACAGTGAGATTTTTACTAAGGTAAAATTCCTATATTCTGAACAGTCATGATCTGGTCTATCATCAGTTTCAATATTGTACAAGGTTTACTGGACACCCTGTATATGCATGTGTAAACTTCAATGATGAATAAATTATCTATCTATCTACTACCCAATATACAACCGTCCATGGTTTCTATGGGTTATTGTTCATTGCAATGAATCGTTATGTATAGAACTTTATTATTTTAATAATTATCATTATACTCAAGGTATTTCAAGTATAAAATACAAACGTTGTAATTGTAAATATTTTTTCTGCATTACTTTATTATTATTACCTACTATTATTATTATTATTGCTGAAGATTGTGAAATCCAAAGAACCTCTAGAGACTGTCAGTTGTTCACATAATTTATTGACGTCGGTGATAGGTACCAAAATAATTGTTTTGCTGTTATAACAGACGACAACCGCTTATTTACCGAAGCGCCATATATGTCCAGCTTTCTGTTTTTTGTCCTTGGGTTGAAGAATTCTCAATGAAATTTCAATCCCACGATGCCCCTCCCTGTGAAGACGTTCCGACCAATTGATCGTCGGTATTTATAACCATTGTTGCGTACAAAATGAAGTATAACCCATTTTTTAGTTCTTGGTTTCAATTGACATTTTCTCTTAGAGTTGCCACATTCAAACGGACAAAAATTTACGTTACTTGGAAACTGATTAAAATATAGTCAGGTTGCCAAACTATATATTTCATGTTAACTCAAAATCATATTCAGCCATAATAATAATAGTAGGTAATAATAATGTATTGCAGAAAAAATAAAGATATCATTTATTGTCAACAAATGCCATTTTATTACCATAGTTACAGTAATTACTTAATTTGGAAAAACAATTTAAGCCAGTTCAACACTATTTTTTATTAATCAAATATTTCGCGTTTCTGAACTGTTAGATGGCACTGACAAGTTACAGCGATCTTTTAAAATATTCCCATATAAATTACAGTTTATTAACGATAAAATCACAGAATCGTATTCACTATCTGTTTCTTCATCGTTATTTAACGATATATCGTTGCCAAAACATCGCTGAGCAGACGACACCTATTTGGCTATCATAACTGTCAACGATAATAGACGTGTTCAGCAAAAAGATTATTCTCACTCGTCCTTTGCAAGATTTAAATAGTAATCCAATAGAAATGGATCAGTTCGAGCGGGACGTATTGGTTGTAATCCTAGAAGAACTGTGAAGAAGGTGTTATGATGATTTATGAAGATAAATCGGATCACGTATCTGTTGTTCCGTAGAGAGTTGAATAGGAGATTCAATAGATAGCTGAGGAATATCAGCAACCCTCTCGAGACTCCTGAAGAAAATTTTAGGAAAGATTTTAAATTAAATAAAGAACTGGCGTGAGAGTTATTTAACTAAATGAGCGATCACTCTGCAATGTCCTTAAGGAATACGAGGATACAGCGAAGTGGTCGAGGTGTTAGAGCGTTTGGCTTCCACCCAGACGGTCCGGGTTCGATCCCTGGTCGTGTGTCACTGAGCTGAAGTGGTTCGGATTCCACTTTTATTCAAACTGTAGGTCCCGGATCTCCCTTGCTCTGCTTTTGCGGGGTTTTCTCCGAGTTTCGTAAAAACAAATTTTAGAATTTTTTTTTTTTTACCTTTAGTTATACAAGTAAACAAAAAATTGTAAATTTTCATTCAAAAACCAATTACACAGTTTTCTTTTAGCATTGCATTTTTTTGCTCATGGCAATTACCAGAAGTCTATGGCAAAAGATAAACCGTGTGTCATGTCCCAGTCTTCTGTAGGCAGTAGGTGTATTCACGAAGTATCAGAAATATTGGTTGCTAATTTGGCCCCTTTATTTATATAAAATTCCCAACAGAGCTGTTCAGTTAGGCTGTTAGGAGGTGCCAAGTTTCTTTGAGAATTTCTGGTTTACTGGTTCTTACTTATTTGTACGAAACCACTAATTTGTTTTTCAATTTATCCAAATATATGGAAAATTGTTGCCTTTATAATAGTTTCACTACTTTTTTTTACAGTTCCGTAATATTCACCAATTTCCATAATTGATTCAAGTTTCCTTAAAATAGTCAAATTACTGAAACAGACAGTTTCAACATTTTGTTTTCATCCATCATTCGAACACAAAACATGTATTTATATAAATATATATATATATATATATATATATATATATATAGGGTATTTGGGTATCGTTTGGTATCTGGGAATATTTATTATTTAGTTTGTGTAAAAAAAATATTCTTGGTAGAGGTCACTGCGAGCAACTGATTTCGAGTTATTCAAATCAAATCAAATATACTTTATTGTCTGAAGAACATAATTCTTATTGACAAAGTCACATAAAAGAAAATACCTAACAATAATTACATATAAAAATAACATATAAATACAATATATATATATATATATATATATATATATATATATATATATATATATATATATATATATATATATATACATATATACACATATATACACATATACATACATACACATATATACACACACATATTGAGATTTTAAATAATCGATGCAAGTGATTTTGAATGACAAGATTTTTTAATTCAAATTAAATTCAATTAGAAATTAGTTTTTTCACAATTAACACAAAATTTTATTTTGTCATTGAAAAATCATCCCAGATACCAAACTTTACTCGAATATCACAAATATTTTGGCATTTATTCACAAAAAAAAACAAATATAATAATTAAACTTTGACACTCTGTAACTTAGAAACGAATAACTTGCGGACTTGTGTTTATGGGAACTTTTTTTCTTATTTCGTCGTCAGCAACATTCTCCTGAAGTTTCTACACGTACTTAAAAAACACCCTATATATATATATATATATATATGTGTGTGTGTACTAACCTTCTCAAAAATTCAGGTTGGTCGTTATTCATTCGGTAACGATTGAAGCCGTAACAGAATACGAATTTCCGAATTCGTTTTCGTTTATTTTGACGTAATCGTAAATTGAACTACAATCGTTAATCAACGACTCGTAGAATAACGACTTTTTAGAGAATAGGCCTCATTACTGTTGATTAGCGACCTCTACAGAGCCTTGTTGGTGAATTTAGTGAAACTAACATGGCCTCTAATTTTTTGTTGGGTGGAAACCTCGGGGAAATAATTTTTCGAGATCAGTTGAGTCCTGTCTGTGAATTTGATGGAATTCACAGTGCCTCCATAATTTTGTTGGGTGGAGACCTCGGTGACCTCGTTATTCGAATTCAGTGGCCTCTGCTGAGTCTGTGAATTCGGTGAGAGTTGCAGTGCCTTTGGTTTTTGTTGGGTGGAGACCTCGGAGACTTCATCATTCGAATTCAGTGTTCCTTGCTGTGTCCTGTCTGAAAATTTCAGGAAATTTGCAGCGTCCTCAAATTTGTATTGGGTGGAGGCCTCGATTTTCGAACTTAACCCCCATGCCGAATCATGTCTGCAAGTTTCGGAAAATTTGTGGAGTCTTCAATTTTATAATGGATGTACTACACCACATTTTTCAGAAACAGTGATGTATTTTCCTTGTCTGCAAATTTCGGTTGATTTGCAGAACATCCAGGCTCACCATGGATAGAGACCTCCTTTTGTTCTAAAATGGGTTATCTTTTCAATCGTTTTTAGTGTTTCCAAAGGTGGGGACCATTTTCTTTGAAGTTGGTTCATTCTTTTTCTAAAATTTTTGTTTATTGATGATGTCTGTGTCGTCGGTTTTCCTGTGGGAGGAGATTTTAAGAATATTTGGTATTGCCCTTTTTTCCAGATTACCGGTATTATTTATTGTATACATTTCGTTTGTTTTTCTGGATATTCGGGGTTGCAGTGCCCATGGGTTTGTTGTAAATATAGTCAGTCCGTCCTTGATCTTGCTTAGATTAGATTTGCTTTTAGCACAAACAACAATATTTTTGGTAAAATTCAAAAAAAGCAACTAATATGAACAACTCACTATAATTTAATTTCATCAATATTTTTCAAATTTGTTAGCTGAACTCCGCCTATTTTGCCGTTATTTTTATGTGTATAATATGTTATTTAAAAACAACTGGAATGGACAATAAAGACGCTATTATGATTATTATTTTTCAATTCTGCTTTGCGTCCTGTTTTATGTCCAAACTGATATTTTAAATCGCAAAACATGAAACTTATTACTTACATTCTTCTTCAATTATGTCCAAGGACTCCAAGGCTTTAGGCGGACCAATCCAACATCCAACTGATAACTGACAAACCCCTATCGACGTAACTTTCATTTTCCAAAATTTAAACAAATTACATCGGTTACCACTGTCTAGAACTATTGGCAACGTTGTACAGTAAATATGACGGTGACAATAATTCTGTGCAATACCTTGAGGACAGTAGCAGAACTATTTTCGTCTTCTCGTTCATATAGGTACTACAGAGGAATCATTTACTGGAGCGATTTACCGATTTTTGTCAGAGGTTTTGAAAATCATTATTAAAAATATAAATCGTTTGATTTTATGTCTGAAAAATAGTATGAATAGTTCCTCAATGTTCAGTCTTATAAATTTCATTTAAATATTACTTGCAAAGACGATTCTTCTCAACTGTATTTGATTCAATAACAAAATTTTCAGAATTTTTTTAAATTGTGAGGGAACGTTGAAGTTGAAAATTCTGAAAAAAATCGTGATTGTCTTTTACTTTGACATGATATGTCATGATACTTGAAATGGAATCTGATGGATGGTTTTGGGAAAACTTAAAAAACCTCTAAAAATTAGATTTTTATTTTTTCCTCGAAAACTGTTAATCAGAATTCAATTTGAATGCCAAAATAACTCGAATTTTTTTCAGAATTTTTAACCTTGCCGTTAATTTTTTCATGGGTTTATTTTATGAACCTTAAGCTAATCATTTTAATTATTTTAGAACAATATTTTATGACGTTTGTAGAAAAAATTTTGTTTTCCACTCGTGCGCGGAATACTTTGGTGATCTCGACTATTATTTTAACTCGGCTGCGCCTCGCTGAAAAAATCAATTATCAATCACCAAAGTAGCATTTCGCGCACTAGATACAAAAATAACTATTAAAATGACAACATAAATTTTACATCTAGTTATGTGTTGGCAGAGTGAATTGAGAGACATAACGATTCATTGCAATAAACAATAATCTATAGAAACCATGGACGGTAGTATATGAGATAGTAGACATAGATAGATAGATAATTTATTCGTCATTGAAGTATATATAAAAACTCATAAAATCCCTTTAAAAACTTATCAGACCAGTCAGTGTCATTCACTGTAGTTATTGATCTTTACTTCCAGATGCCGTTTACTGAATTTGAATACGACGATTTCCTTTAAATCGGCTCATCTTGCAAGATGTGCCCTTGAATTGTTTATAACGCGATTGTGCAAAAACTACACTTCGGACAGAAAACATCTAGCGCACAGTTAAACCACATATTATTATCTATCAGTTTTCGCAATATTGTTCGTTCAGCTTCAGATCTATATAAATTAGAAATTTTTGAAAAATGGTCCGATCCTGTCATATGAAAATCCAAATTTCAGGTTCATTTACTGTTTTTGCTGATGACAGCACTATATTTTGGCTCCACAACGACAAAAATTATCTTAATGAAATTATACGAGTTGATTTGAAAACAGTAAGATTTGTGTGATTCTGATATAGTCATTAAACATAAAGAGAACTAACAAGCACAAGTATTCGACCCAGTACAGCTCTTTTTTTCAAACTGTAACTTACGAACACACAAAATTAAAAATAAACTTCCAAAAATAGAACATGAATATAACACTCGATCCAAACAAAACAATTTCAAAACACCATTCATGAATAAAACTGTAGGACAAAGAAGCTACAACTACTTCAGTTTTAAATTTTACAATGCTCTTCCAATTCAACTAAAAAATTCAAAATGAATTCAGGAAAAGATTGAATAATTATATCAATGTATTGCCTTGTTTAGAAGTACATAAATTAGTATGCGGTTAGGACTACTATACAGTGAGGACCAAAAGTCCGTCGCCCCCCTGTAACTTCTTTATTCTACATATTACAAAAAAATGTTAAATACATAAGTTGTAGGGTTTCATTCGATCTCTTTAATGGTTTAAGTTTCATTCACACAGAGTGTCTCAAAAAAGCACGGTGACTTAGAAGTTAATTTTTTTAAATGGGACACCCTGTATTTCATTGCATTATTACATTCTACGTTGAATTCTGAACAAGTTTGATAAATGGTTTTCTATCAAAAAAGTTAATAGTTTTGGACTTATGAACACTTGTAAATAATTATTTCGACTACTTTTGCGCCAGTTCAATGAGAAAATCGTAACAAATGGATCACAATGTATTCCACTTTCCTATCCTAACTTTTTGAAAGCTATCCAATGTTGCAAACTGCTGATGGCACCATGTGTAACTTACCTCGTCGTACCATTTTACAATTGTTAGAGTTGTTGAATCTCACGAAAAACTAATACAAATGAAGTTGAAACATTTTATTAACAAATAAGGTAGTCCATAAATACAGATCAAGAAGCATTAAAAACTGAATAGATATTTTAATTTATAACTAAAAACGGTGAGTTTTTATCTATTTCAAAAGATGTTCGACATGTCCACCATGCATTTCTTGACACATAAATAGTCGGGTTGTAAACTCTTCCCTAACATTAATCAAGGTTTGAGGTGTTATTTCTGAACACACTTCAATAATTCGACGGCGCAGTTCATCTAACGACCCACAAACTGTCTTAAAAACTACGGATTTCACATAGCCCCAGAGAAAGAAATCAAGCGGAGAGAGGTCCGGTGAGCGAGCTGGCCACTCTGTTGTACCTCGACGTCCAATCCACCTACCTGGATACCTTTCATCTAAGTAATTTCTCACCTCCCGAAAATAGTGTGGTGGCGCTCCATCTTGCTGAAATGTTACATCCAAGTAAAATTCATGTGGGTTTTGCGCAACGATCTCATCGATACTGGGACTTATTGTGTCTTGCAGCATTTGGAGGTATCTGGGACCATTTAAATTTTCTTCCAAGAATATGGGACCTACAATGTGGTTACCTAAAATACCAGCCCAAACATTAATTTTCTGGGGAAATTGAGTATGCCCCTCGCGGAATTCATGGGGATTCTCATCACTCCAATATCTACAATTCTGGGTATTCACATTTCCATTTAGGTAAAAAGTGCTTTCATCACTAAAGCAGATGTGTTGCAAATAAAGTCGATTTGCAACAACTCTTTCTGCCATGGTCTCGCAAAATTCAAGTCGCCGGTCTGGATCATCTTCAACCAATTGCTGCAAAATTTTTATTTTGTAAGGATGGAATTTATTTTGTTTTAAAACCCTCTTTACTGATGTTTTAGAAACATCACATGTCTCAGCTACTTGCTTAGTTGATTGTTGTGGGTTATTTACCATTTCGGCTAGTACTTGAATTTCAACATCTTCCGTAATTATTTTCGGCCTCCCAGATCTCGGAGCATCTTTCACGGTGCCAGTTTGGTTAAATTTTGCCACCAATTTCTGCAGATATTTTCGACACATCGGACGTTCTGGAAACCGTTCATTGATAATGCGAATAGCAGCGTGGTAATTTCGGTTAGCTTCACCAAATATGATAACGGCTTCAACTTTGTCTGCTACTGAACGAGCCATATTAATCAACAAGAGAAATTGAAAACCGTTTGAAACAAAGTTTTGAAAACCTACAAAATGTCAATGACATTTGGCAAAAACAGATAAGATTTTGTTTTCGTTGTCATGGATAAAATGAACGCGCCTAGCGTGCATAGCCTACCTCATTAATTTATTCGTGAACTGGCGCAAAAGGAGTCGAAATAATTATTTACAAGTGTTCATAAGCCCAAAACTATTAACTTTTTTGATAGAAAACCATTTATCAAACTTGTTCAGAATTCAACGTAGAATGTAATAATGCAATGAAATACAGGGTGTCCCATTTAAAAAAATTAACTTCTAAGTCACTGTGCTTTTTTGAGACACTCTGTATGAATGAAACTTAAACCATTAAAGAGATCGAATGAAACCCTACAACTTATGTATTTAACATTTTTTAGTAATATGTAGAATAAAGAAGTTACAGACGGACTTTTGGTCCTCACTGTATGTACTGACTCTAGAAATATCGGTACTCTATTATGTCTAGTGTGCACAGCTCTCGTGAAGAATTTTTAAGAATATTATGTAATATTATGTATTATGTATTAGTGTGTATGTGTATATTTGTACAAATAACCCATTTTATCCGTAGTTGTCATATTTTAACTAGAGTGTCTGTTATTGTTTCTCATATTATCATTGTTATTATTAGTATTATATGTTTATTGTTATTTTTATTATTGTTACTTTTAGATATAGATTTGTTGTCGTTCGGATTTTATCAAATCTATTTTATTCTAATTATTATTGTTTTTATTAATAAAAACTGATTTTTTAGTCACACACAAACTGGCAACAGTTTACGTGACTTTCTCCTATTTATTAACCTGATTACCTTTCTCTCTTCTTATTGTATTTTAGATGTATGATCATGAGTTAATAAACATTATTATTATTATATATTTCCTTCAGACGTTCTCTTGAAGATACCGTTGAACAATAACATTATTGAAAATAATTTAAGTATGAAGTACTGAGGTCTATATCTTGATATTTCATTCAAATTTGAGCAGCACACCGAAGTAAAAGGCTCTCTTCTGTCATGAATTCAGAGTTGTATCTAATGAACTGGGATTTTTAGCTTCCAAACCTGTGTACCATTCTTTTATTGAATTACACCTGCAATAAGGAATAGCATTTTGGGGAGTTTGATGCAGTTATCGATTTCAGAATGTTCTGATTTTATAGAAGCGCGTGCTCTGCTATATTTATGCAAAGCAAAATATCGGGATTCATGTCGACCTCTGTTTTTAACCAGGCCCGGATTAGCAGCTATTTACGCCCTAGGCCAGAGTTCTAAATTTCTCCCCCTTCCTGGAGGTCTGGAGAGTGTGGAATTTTTTTGGCATATTTAACTGTAAACCTCGTTCTAGAGCTTCTTTGGGGTTATTTGAGCTATTAAAACATTTTTATTTTTAGTCCTTTTGAATACATTTTTAACTGTTTTCCAAGAAAATAATTTGTATCAATCCGCAATAACAGTGGTTAAAATTTCAAAATGTATGAAAAGCAAATATTGACTAAAAAAACATGTTAAAAAATAAAACACCCACACTGTTTAATAAACAGCACTGTGTACAGCGTGATTTACGTAGGCCGTGCATTAGAAGTTTTTCAACTTGCAGTTGGACTAGAGACTTGAAATTCAGTATGCTGTCATAATTGATCATGTGCGTTCTATCTCAAATGTTTTTAGTCCTACAACTATACAGGGTATGCCATAAGTCGGTAGCAACTTTCTTATTTTGAATTTTGAAACCTAATTTTTTGTCATGGTTCGATTGGCCTTCTGATTATGACTTCAGAAAACCTCAGTTGTGTCTTATCTATTACAGTTTCTGAGATATGTCTATTTTTTTTAAAAAAATTACCGCTGTAGTAGTTTACGAAAACACGTGTAGCCTGCAAACCGTTCAAAATTAGGAAACAAAATTTAAAGAGCAGCTAGGTGGTAGTCCAGGCTAACACCCGATGTCCCATCGACGGTCCCATTTTGTACCATATGGGCGCAGGCGATTTTCGGATGTCGCATTATAAAATTGTCAAAAACTCATATTTTTCAAATGGCACCTACCATTTTTTTCTTAACCATTCAAAAGAAAATTGAATTTTAGGATGAGTTATTTCAGCTTTCCCTATATCCAAGTTCAACCTCTATCGGGTTATTCAATTAAAATCAAGAAATGTGTTAAATGGTAATCCTCGAGATGCTAGAGCTTTTATCACCACTACAACTCTTCGCAATAACATTTGCCAGTAGCTAATTTCTCGATATCTCTATCATTTTAGTTAGTTGGGAATTAACCTTGCCTAGTTTCCTCATCTCTCTTTTAAAGTGATGGTGTTGTTTTAACAGTCATGTAACGTTTTTACAGTCACTAAAACCACAAAAAACTGCACATTCAGTTTCAGAGTACACAAGCCGTCTTGGTTTTTCCCATTTGCTAAATATCTATAAAAATGAGTACTTAAAAAACTTCAAAAATGGTTACCATAATCCTTCTTTTCCTTTGAAAAATTAGCTTCTTTATTTTGAATTAACTCATGTTGGGATACGTAACCACGTAGTTCATTATTCACAACCAAGTTTGCTGGATCGGGATCGACGGGATCAAAACTAAATGTTTCAGGTTCACGTTATAAACTCTGTTGAATTGGAGTTGGATTTTCAATGCTTTTGGAGGGGCTCTCAGTGTCTTCCTTGGGTTCAGATTCAAATTTTGTGTCTCGTTCCGATTCTGTTCCTGAAGTAAAAGACTGCATCATATGAACAGTGGTGAGTAAGGTTATTCTGGACTTTCATTGTCTAAAAAAGAACAAAGAAAAATTCAATTAAAAATTGCAGAGGATTGAATTTTTCTTTGTTCTTTTTTAGACAATGAAAGTCCAGAATAACCTTACTCAAAGTGAAACATTGTCAACCACTTTCAAATAAACGATGAACAGTGGTGCTAGGACTAGTACTAGGAGTACTGCAGTCTAAAAATAAGCAGTCATCTGTTTTGGTTTGGTTATTTCCGTCTTCTTTTGACAGCCAATTTTTTATTGTCCCAAAGTATTTCTTGTTCTCTAATTTTGGAGAGATGGCGGCAGTCACGTGATCGGCTCCGTCGGGTGAGTCACCCGGTGCTCGGACGCTCGCTATGCGGATTTTCCCGTATCCTGCGCTGCGCCCCCCGCAATCGTGCGCCCTAGGCCATGGCCTAGGTTGGCCTTATGGGTAATCCGGGCCTGTTTTTAACACAAAATATTAACAGTGGTTGCAATTTTCATACTTGAAACTGTGTTTGATATACAAACATGAAACAAAATTAACCATTAAAATTAACCATTGATAGTTCTTCTTATCATATTACAAGACAAAATAATGAATTGAAATTGCCAATCCCTAAAAGTACTCTGATCAAAAATTTAATAATTTATAATAGATTTAAGATCTTTCTCTACGACTATTGTGTACGTTCATTACATATTGATTTTTAATTGAAGAATAAAGATGATTCCAAGACACCGTGGATCCTAACTCATTATTCAACGGCACTTGGCCAATCACAGGTTCAGAATTTTCAGAATCCACGGGAACTGAGAGGTTTAACAACCAAATTTCTCAAGAAGGCTTTGCTTGATTGAACTTTTGTCACAGCTTGGCATCCGCGAATGTCAGATTGACTATTTTCTTAGTTTTTACTTTGATATGTGTGACAAGTACCTAATATAAAAATGAATAGAGCAGTGATAGTAGCGATGAAGATGAAATCTATCCTGCAACAAAGGTATGTCAAACAATTTTTACTTGAACGTTCCACACTTTCTCAGTTCTTGGTCAGAGATTCTCTAGTACGTATTTCATTCACAAACTTTCGAGTGCCTGTTATAGCTCAGCTTGTAAAAGCGTGTACATGAAGTAAATGTATAACGAATGTAGTTATTTAGACGTGAGTTCGAATCCCACTCTTGGAAGTTTTTTTTAAAATTATTTTCAATTAAGGCATTTATGCATTCATGAATGAACACCGATTATTCATGTATAATTGTTATTCTACCTTATAGTACTTTATAATATATACTTATTTTCATAAATGATATTTAGATTTCATTAAAACTCTGACTATCGTATAGTCGTAGAGAAAGTATAGTCTTCTCGCGTATAATAGCTATTATATCCTCGATCATTATACGCTCGTTGAAGAATATACTATTAATCACCTTCCATCAAACATTAAGTGTATCAAATCACTTTTTTCGTTTCAGAAAGTTCGTTTGTAAAGAGTTTGTTGTCTGAAAGAGTGTATTACAGTTTGCAAGAGTTCTATAATCATGAGTTCTGAAACTCATAATTCAAGCATGAATCGAACATGGTTGAATTCAAATATCTTCCATGGTTTTCATCTGAATCACTTTTTGATTTATATTTTTTCTATGATTTCATGTACTTTCTCGTCATTGATGGACAGGAACTTTTTCAACAAGTGCTGCTGCTGAATTGGCAGAAGATGGCAGAAACGTAGGGTCATTGATGTAATGATGATCGTTAATGTTGTATTTTTATTCTCAAGTTACATGTGCTCATTCTCGCCTCAGTGACTCCTCGGATGGTACTGTAGGTTTTTCTTGCAGTTGGAATAGCATATTGTGGTGGAACTCTCTTTCGTCTGCACTTATGTTCAGATCGGGAAGATTATCGTAGGTAATACAACAAGTGTATCGGTGATTATTGAAATAGAAATTCCTTCGATTTTGATAAACAAATTATGTTGGTTGACAACCACACGAGCGTTTGATGTTTTCAATTATCAACACAAAAATTTCAACCAATCAAAACACGCTATTTTAGCATAAGTGGAATAATCACCATTATTGTCTATAATTCATAACTATTTCATTTGACATTTTTATTTATACTTGAAAGCTTTGCCGATAAGTTGAAAAACTTCTGAAATTAAAGTATATTTTGACTTTGACTTTTTACTTTGACTTTGGAACAAGATAAAGACAATGTTTATGAACCAACTGAAGACGATATTTTCGAAGAGGCTACACATGACTACTTATAGTAAAAAACACTGAATTCGATTCAGACGTTTCATCAGGCTTGATTCATGAATGTTTTCTGTTTGTACCACGAGAGATTACCATACTTGTCATAAAAATTACGAGAATTACAATACATATGCTTGAGAATAGCTATATACACAAATAGCTATATAGAGCGCAAAGTGGTTGATTACCGCTCGTCAAAGAGAGTACTCTTTGGAGAGCGTAAGAGCTGTCACAAAATGACATTTCTCGGAAAATGTCGACTTTGCGTTAAGATCTGAAAGCGTTAAAGGCTACTTTGGTAAGCGGTAGTAGAAAAATGTTTTTATTGTACGTTAGTCTCATAATACATATTCAATTGTGTTTCTGAATAACGAATTCTGAAAAAAAATAGTTTCATACACCAAAGGTGCATGAAAAGACCGTTTTCCGACGACCACATCCGAAAATGACAAATAGCACACTAGAGATGAAAAGTTGAATAACTCTCTAGAGTGATGTGTAATATTATGTATTGCATAATGGAAATGAAGTGTGCTTTAAAATTAATATTGCGAAAACGTCAGATAAACTTTAGAAGTGTCAGTTTTGCATATGCATCATTCTTATCATATACAAAACCGTGAAAATAGGATGTAAAATTCCGTAAAACATGGATGCAGAGATTAATAGTGATGATCAATGTACTCCACCTGAAATTGGAGAGGCCGTAAAATTAACGTCACTGAATGTACTGCCTGAAAAGTCCAAAAGATGGTTAATTTAGTGGAAGGTTAAATAGGATATATTCGGTCTCAGTAGCAAATACCGCCAAACACAGTATCAATGAGTCCGAAATTTCCAACTCAATGAAAGCGAAATGGAAATCAAACATTAACAAATTTAGATGTGCAATCGATGAACCAGAAGCAAAATTATACAGCATAATAAAAGAAAAGCTTCTGTAGATGTTTCTGATGTATCTGGCTATAATCAGCTACTTAGAAAATCACTGAATTTGTAATAAAAATTGCACTAGAACTCATTTTTGATATAATGCTAGTTAGTAGATTTATTCTAAAATAAAAGAGCCCATCAAACAATCACAACCCAAGAACAAGATACACATCAATCAGTTATAAAAGATCTTTGACTAAAGTAAAGTTTGCTCTAACAGAAGGAAATGCCGTGAGGGTGAAAAAACATTTTAATCCAATTTTTCAGTAGTAAAATGTACCTACTTATATATTTTTCTGAAAAATCCATTTCATTATTGAATGATTTCATTATCATTTTACAGGAAACAAAATAAACTGTTTGGGACACCCAGTGTGAAACTGAGGGAGGCTTGGAACAATGAATCTGTAAATTTTACAATGTTTCTCACACTACCAAACTATAGATTTCAGTTTTCCCTAGAAGATGGCAACAAAATCTCAATTTCACTAAAAAGTGGAGTTAGCCGGTTTACAGTTTAGGTCATCGATTTTATTTTCTTTCAAAGTTAAAAAAATCGATGAATTGCTAACATCGAACATTGGGGCTGCCTGTCGACTAGAAGTATGTGGGTTTTCCTCAAACTCAAGCAGAATATCAAAATTGCTGCTTTTTTATTTGCCTCACATGTCCAAGCTCGCGGAAATCCCATTGGAATAAATTACCGATCATATGTAGAATTGTCATATTGTGCATTTCTGTTAACTGAACCATTTTCATGACATGCAGTTAACGAAATTCGAATGACTACAACACTAACTATTGTCATGCAGTCAGGCAACAATTTGCCAAGGCCAGGCGTTTTACACAAAAGCAAACAATTTTTTTTTATACTTTTTTAATTTCATAAATATAATCACTGAAATGATTCTTGCATACTTTCTCATCATCGAGACCTAACTGGAAACTAAGTATTGAGTGTGTTGTATACAAAAATGAGTCATAACATTATCTATAGTAACAGACTGTAGGCCTACCTCTTATCCTAGTCTGCTTTCGGTGTGGTACAATATTCTTGCATGTTTTGAGGTGAATCAATACCATTACCTCTCCATCTCTACTATTGATTGTGTTGTGAAGTTCACAATCATTTATACAGTGTTCGACAGAACCCCCTCCCCCTTTGTAATATTTGAACCTGAAAGAGAATTGAAATCAATATGAATGTGTTGATTTATCCTGATTCATCAATTACAAAGAAAATTACAAGTTCAATATATGACCTATATTCTATATCACTCAGTACAATGACAGGGTTTTAAGAAGTACCAATCTAAGATTGAATGTATTCAAATGGATTACCACGACTCCTTTGTAGAAACAGTGTTTAAAGCAGCCGTAGTAGAGGTGCAAAATCGGCATTAATTATGACCGCTATGGCACCACACCAAAGTATCGTAGCGGTCAAGGTGTTAATATTGTCGCGAATAGGGCTCTATAGGGAAGCTATAATAAGCCCTTCGCTTGGGACGTAGGTCATTAAGACCCGGGGGTAACCTGATACTTACTCAGGATACCCTCTAATAAATAAAACAAGTCACAAAAACACTTCCCAACTTTAAAGGTATATACAGTGTGTCCCACTTTGAGCAGCCACACCCTCATATTTCGTTGAGCATGAAATAATTCGAAATTTTCTTTGACTCAAGTTGTAGTACTCGGAAATTCCTACCTTTATGTTCACGTAACCTTTGTATATCCATTTTCCACGGCTAACTACGACCAAATGGAAAGTGAAAAATTGGGAAAAACATACTAGGCATTTTTTATCGCAAAAATAACACCAGATTCTGTTTCAGAACATCTTAAAACCCCCAAATCTCAATCCTTGAATTATTTGAATATACAGGGTATCATTCATTCTGATCAGAGTTAGCCTTGGAAAAGTGATATTTGGCTATTTTTCAAAGTATTAATTAAATATTTTTGGGAATTCTGTGACAAGAGAAGACATTTTGGAAATTTTCCAAGCATTATTTATGGATTAGAGTTGATAATGCTACCAGCTACAGATGATACCCTGTATATTCAAATGATTCAAGCATTGAGATTTGGGGGTTTTAAGGTGTTCTGAAACAGAATCTGGTGTTATTTTTGCAATAAAAAAATGCCTAGTATGTTTTTTCCAATTTTTCACTTTTCATTTGGTCGTAGTTAACCGTGGAAAATGGATATACAAAGGTTCCGTAAACATAAAGGTAGGTATTTCCGAGTACTACAACTTGAGTCAAAGAAAATTTCGAATTATTTCATGCTCAACGAAATATGAGGGTGTGGCTGCTCAAAGTATTAAATAATGAACCTGGTGCACACAAGACCTTCTCAACAAGATACATAATAGAGGGACAAATGGGCAATGTAATACACAACAACGACAATAAACAATGTGTTCCAAATATAGAAGGCTCTTACCAAACGCAGACACTCAGTGTACTTGGGGACATCTCTTAGAGGAGGGTTTTACACGAAGGGCTTTTGGAAATCGATCTATCTTCCCAATAAGTACCAATGACTCAATATCATTCTCTACGACACTGGATCTCTCGGGACCCCGCGATACTCGCCGAGAGAGCCCCATCTTTTTCGGTTCTCGTGTATTTATTCAACTTTTGTAAATGTTTTTGTTTTTATTACATGCGAAAAATATTCAATGTCGAGCCACTGACATGCCGAATAATATCATCAATGAACTGCTAGTTTATACTTTCGTGGGTGACCCCGCTGTTATGTTTTGTTTATCAAGTTATAAACTTTAATAACTAATTTGTATACTAATTCATAAAATGTGAATTTTGGGAAAATAGATATGATCTGATAATATTTTAAATGAATTAGAGCCCTCTTGACAATATGTCCTTGTAAATAAGTATTCAGAAGTTAAAAAAACTTATTATAACAGGGTATGTTTTGCTTTTGGCAACCGGACTAAAACATCTATTGATTGAAATTGAAATATATTGAAAACTAATGCCGTAGCGCCTTGTTTATGAAGTTTCATCCAGATCGTTTAGTCATTGATTTCGATAATTACATCTAACACACTATAATTGTCCGGTGGATTGGTGGTCACCTGCCATCATCAGGTCACTGTCTATCTTCGGCGTCTTCTACACTCTCATTGAACTCCATGGGTGGGGAAGTGAACAGAACATCACTGTGCGCTTCTTTCGCGTGGGAAATGCACAGTAGTGACTCGTGTCCCCTTGCTCTCCTGCCCATTGTGCGGCTGAAGAATTCTTAGCTTCTTCACCGCCTCTGCTCTCAGATAAACGAGTCTAGATGACTTATTAGGAATTGTTGATTCAAATTGAGAATCTGCATTTTTATGGGCTGCTATAATTTGTTTTTCGAATATACGATTCAACTGATGACTTTCCTGCTGTGTGGAGGAGTAGAAATTAGCCGGAATATACTGAACTCACTGAATAATTCCAGAGGAAAACATTCCATGCGAAATTGATGAAATGAACCAAGAATGTCGGATGAACCATAATAATAATAATTTATTTCTTCAATTTAAAAGTACATATATAATACAAACAGTACACATAGCACAATAAAAGAAAAAGTCTAAGACAAGTGCGGAAAATTACATAACAGATTAAAAGTACAAGATTAAAATTCATAAAATTGAAATTTACAATAATTCAGAACTATTAAAATATTCATCCAAAGTGTAACATTTTCTCGTTTGTAGTAGCGCTTAAAGAGATTTGGGAATTTATTTACTTATTTATTTTATATCCAAACAGACCTCAGAGGTCTCATTACATGGATAAATAATATTATATTACATATTATCAAGCACTGTAAATCACACTATATAGTTATTGTAGTTACATATCAATGTAAAAATTGAACGATTCTCAGAATCTATCATATACATATGTCTAGAATATGTTGTAGTACAATACGCCTGAAATTATTTATTGAGAGGGTCAAATCTAGGTCGATGTGTACATTGAAATTATTGGCTAGTCGAAACATAGTTACAATTGGAGATTTGGTTGTGGTAGATAGCAAAGGGATATTGAACATAGCAGATGTGCGGGTTCTATGAGTCGGGACATTGAACCTGATCATGGCTAGTATTTCTGGAGACTTAATTTTATAGTTGATGATTTTGAAAAAAAAGAGCAACATGGACATGATATGTCTATTTCCTAACGATAACACTTTGAACTTATTTCTCAAGTATGTTGTTCTTATTGTATTATAGTCAGCTCTTCTATGAAATTTCTTAAAGTACAGGTATCTGAGAAATTTGTTTTGAATTTTCTCAATTTTCTGCAGTAAAATTTGACTCTCTCCATACCAAATTGTCGATGAATACTCCAATTTAGGTCTGACTAGTGTATAGTAGAGGAGTTTTATTGATTCTATGTTATCAAAATCCCTGGTTTGTCTTATTATAAATCCCAGTAAACGTTTTGCAGAACGCACAATACCTTGGATATGATTTGAGAATGATAGCGTGTCGCTATATATATGTGACCCCCACGTCTTTAACCTCATGGCATCTCCCGAAAACTTCTCCATTCATTTCATATTCAAATTCAATTGGTTGTTTTGCGCGAGTAATTGACATGGTGCAGCATTTTTTGTTGTTAAAATATAATTTGTTATCACAGCTCCATTTATGAACATGGTCTATATCCATTTGTAATTTCACACAATCTCTTACGTTTTTAATCATTTTAAATATTTTTAGGTCATCCGCGAAGAGCAGACAATATGAATTTTTCACTATAAAGAGCAAGTCATTAATGAACATAATGGATAAAAGGAGCCCCAAGTTAGAACCCTGGGGTACACCTGAGTTAACTGAAAATGTTCTAGAACTGTTTCCATTATGCTTCACAATTAATGACCTATCTTTTAAATAATCTTTCATCAACTGGAGGAAGTTATATGCCAACTCAAAATTGTTCAATTTTGATAAAAGAGTATATATCATGATCTACTTGGTCAAATGCCTTGCGGAAGTCCATAAAAATAGTATCTAATTGTGACCTACTTTCCAGAGTTTCGTATGCATAATTGGTAAAGATGAATAAATTGGTATTGGTTGATTTTCTTTTCAGGAAGCCATGTTGTTGAGGCACTATGTAGTTTCCAGTATTGTCGTATAATTAAAAATAAATTATTTGCTCAAACAATTTGGAGGGTGCACACATAACAGATATTCCACGATGATTTTCGATGTCCAATCTATTTCCTGCTTTAGGTATTGGAGTAATTATAGCTGTTTTCCATATTAAAGGAAAAACTTTAGTTGATATAATGAGATTGAAAATATGCATTAAAGGTTTCTTCAACCAATCATTACAGGCATTCAGTATATAAGGGGGAATGCCATCTACACCTGCAGCTTTTTTAGGTTTTAGTTTTTTCGCCGCGCTATTGTAGTCGTCCTCTATTATTTCATTGAGTACGAAAGTACTGTTACACGCAACATTGTCCGTAATGAAGTTAATATTATATGTAGCTTTAGTCGGAACATAAACAGAAGAAAAAAAATTGCAAAAGCTTCTGCTGTTTCACTAGAGGAAATGCTTTCTCCCTCAAGTATATAGCTTCCTAGATTTAGGTTATTTTCTTTCTTTTTATTTGTATAATTCCAGAATTCCTTAATATTACCTTTCAAGTTTTGTTCAACTCTGTTAATATATATTTTCTCTTCTACTCTAATCAAGCTTCTCAACTGCTTTCTCTGTTTCAAGTATTTTTCCTTGAAATGATCGGTAACTTTACTCAATCTCCTATATTTATTTTTTTCTTTAATGAGATCTTTAATCTCTTTCGTAAACCAGTTGGGAAACTTTTTTATGTTTTTATTCTGAACATATTTGGGAACACACTCCTCAATAGTTTTCGCCAACAATGAATAAAATTTTTGTAATGCCTTGTTTTCATCCGATGTCTCGCTTAATACGTCATCCCAATTATTATCTCTGATTCGTTCACTCAGTTTCAGAAAATCAGCCCGCTTGAAATTATGTTTTTGTTCTTGTTCTTGTGAACATTTACTTTGCCCTATTACATGATCTCCGATTTTAATTACAATGCAGTTCCTCTTTAAGTACTTTACAGTTTTCATAGTTGTTTTCCGAACTCATTATCAAATCTAAGGTTTTGCCTTGTGAATTTTTAATGTCATTGAGTAGCCTAAAATTGTTAGAATCTAGAAAGTCGTGAAAGGAATCAAGTTTACTATTCGATATATTATATTTATAATTGATTCCAGTAATTTCAGGTACATTGAAGTCTCCAAAAACGTAAGTATCTATATTAACCAGATTGTTTCGTAAAAAGTCTATTGCCGATTCATATACTTTCAGTGCGCTATTGGGAGGTATATACAAAGAACCAAAAGTATATTTAACATTTTTTACCTTTATATGTATTACTAATGCCTCGAAGACAGAACTCATTTTGAGAATATTTAAAATTTTATATTTTTTCTTAGTAGCTATTAAAACTCCACCTCCTCTAGTTTTGTTAGTTAATTGGTTATTCCCCTATCAGTTCTTACCACAATGAACTCATTAATTTCTCCGTTCCAAACCCCCTCCTGCAACCATGTCTCAACAGCCACAATAACATCGTATGAACTTTCTGAAGTGGTCCTGAAAAACTCGTTCAATTTAGTATTTAACCCTCTGTAATTTTGATAGTAAATGTTTAAGTCATTTACCATTTATGTATAATATATGTACACAGTACAAAATAAGCTATGGAGTACAATAGTTTGAAAAGAAAACAAAAATATACAATCCAATAAATTCTACCAACAACTAAATGTCACCTATCGTGTACCCATATTTATTTTAAATCCAATAAAAACAAATCTATTTTGAACAAACTTATCGGTTAAAGATTTTGCCTTTTCTTCACTGGCGGAAAGGCAAAAACAAAACGACGAATACTTCATACAAGAGATGTCTGTGAATCTTCACTTAGTGAGTTGAGTACTTTACAGCCCATGAATGTAGATTTTTTTGATGAAAAGAAGACCTGTGTAGGTCAGGTAGCAATAGATGTTTGGATCTAGTTTCATGTTCGTGAGTATTTTGATTGGAAACAAATAATGATCTATCTTTGCGCATAGCCCCCAAATTGTTGTGCAACCGTAGACATACGTACATATTTCATAAATATAAATTTCCGCTAAGGTAAGTATTTTCAGATTTTTGAATGCTAATCTACATGAATCTCGATATGCAAGTTTGGATAATCCTAACTGCAGATTTTTGTAATATAAAAACTTTCCCTATGTTGCTTGAACATACCCAGTTGAGTATACCATAGCGCAGGTGACAATGAAACCTGGCATAAGAAATAGTAAGAAGTATTTGCTTACTGCACTGTTTTGCTATAAAATTAAGTGCTATTCACTTAATTTTATAGCCACTACGAAGCTTACTACATAAAGTTTCTATATATTGTGCCCATTGACTCCTAGAATCTATTCAATAACTAACAGTTTAGTATGTTCAACAAATGAAATTTCACAATCATCAGGAATCTGTTGTGACGCTCGCAATGAGAAATGAATTGCTTGTGTTTTTGTTGCATTTAGGATCAGACTGTTTTTCCTTGACCATTCAGAAATATGGTGATAAAGATTACACATATTAGTCCTAGCTTGTTCTAAAGTTGTGTTGGCACACTATTTGGGAATTTCGAGACTTTCTATTCAGAGAAACCTGATGTCATTTGCATAGATTATAAAGAGAATTGGACCCAAGACTGATCCTTGGAGAACACCCCTAACAACACATTTCTCAGTACTCAGCAAATTACCAATTTTCACTACTTGATATGATTTCATCAAATCCAGACAAGGGCCTGGTATTCCATATCGAGACATTTTATGAATCGATAGTTCATTATCTACGCAATCAAAGGCCCATGAGAAATCAACAAAAAGTCCAATTACATGTAGTCTATGATCTAGAGCTGATACTAACTTTCTATGAAATTCATACAGTGCAGTTTCTGTGCTAGAGTTACAAGTAAAACCATGTTGTGAAGGTGACAATAAATAGTAACTATTATAAAAAGAAACTATTTGTTCTTTCATTTTGAGTTCATAGATTTTGGAAATACTCGACAAAACACTGAAACGGTAATTACCATACACATTGCTGTTTCCTTTTTTTCCTTTTTTATATATAGGGATTACTAATGCTAGTGATGCATTCAAGAGGTATTGGCTTACACAACCCATATCTGCAATCTTTTATCAATTTGTTGGAAACATGATCGTGTCCTGCAGAATTATTGTTCTTGAGTTTGGTTATTAAGAGCAGAAGATCATTTTCACAAAGCGGGTCCATGAAAAGAGACTTATTGTTCAATGACATACTATAGTCAGTAAAACTCGTGTCACATTCACTCGAGATTGATTTCGAATCTACAAAATGAGTATTGAAATTTTCAGCTACCATATCATTTGGAATATTAATTTTATTCTCCGTTATGATAATTTTCTGTTTGTATGTTATTCATGATTTGCCATCAGGTAGTTTTATTATTGGATTTTGCTATTTCAGTCATAATGTGCTATCTGACTTTTGCTTAGGTTTTCTCTATATGTTCGATTATAGTGCTTGAAGATGCCTTTGAATTCTGGGAAATTTTTAGCTAAATCACCATAAAGCGCAATCAAATTTCTGAGCTAAGCTAGTTCCTGAGAATCAGCTCTATTGTTATTATTACTATTACAAGTATTACATTCTTTGATAAGAAAAGATATTTCATAATAATACAGAAATATTCGTGAAAAACAATAAAAAGCCTTATTAGGACAGGTTATCCTGTATACATCGTCCCAGCTTTCCTGGCTAGGAATATTTTTTATACCAATCTCTACCGTGCCAATATTATGTCTTTCAACTTTGTTGAAATAGCTTTCTAACTATAGAGTAAGTTTCGCCTCTCCCCGTTGTGCAGGAGATTGGAAGGGTTGTTTCCTTTTCACACACACCCAGTCCAGTTTTCTCTGTCGTGCACGACCCCCCACCGGTAATATAGGTAATTAAGTTTTTGCACATTGCCCAACCCCGTGTACAAAAAGGTCAATATAACCTCTACTGCATTTTGAGTTTTATTGGGGTAATATTATATGGTGGATAATTTATAGGTTTAGATCTGCTTGTCATTACACTGAGGTATAGGGTTCATATTAAAATCTGTTGGCGCTCCCTGGAAAATTATCTTAATTTCAATTTATCAGACTCACACCCCCTCTCGCTGTCTAAAGGCTAGCTGTGAGCAACTAACCCTTTCCATATTTATATCTGACGTACCCCATATACAATCAAATGATTATATTCATATAAAGTTATAAGAAATAAAAATGTACGTAACAATTTCTGCCCCACGTTGGGCGCCAACAGCGAGAGGGGGTGTGAATCTGATAAATTGAAATTAAAATAATTTTCCAGTGGGCGCCAACAGATTTTAATATCAACCCTTTACCTCAGTGTAATGACAAGCAGATCAATCAATCAATATGCTAGCCGACAAGATATTTTTACCTTACCTTTATAAGCAGCTGGAAAATTCCTAAAGGTTAAATGTTGTTTGGGACACCTACATTGCAGACAGTTTAAAGGAGTCTACCCGGGAAGAAAGAGGTAAAGAGAAAAAGGAAAGTGTCTGGCAACACCAAATTGCCACGAAATTGGATGGACTTTCTCCGTGACTCAATGATCAAGACGAAATTATTCAACTTTTTGACTTTCAAGATTGTATAGTTCAAATGGTCTCCAGGCAAAGATATATTATGTCAGATCAGGGAAAGCAGTTGCACAAATTGGTTTAAACATACCAATGGAAAACTGAAGAGGAAGATACAAGGATTATGGTTCATGTGCTACATTCACTATAGCTAGGGACAAAGAGTATTCTTGTGCGTACTGTAGACACAGATGTGATCATCCTTATTGGCACATTCTATAAACTAATAGTGACTCAACCTTTGGCCGATATATGGGTGGCCTTTGGCATGGGCAAGCATTACAGGTTTTTCCACATCAACGCGATATGTGTTAGCCTGGGGGAGTCAAAATCACGAGCACTACCTGTGTTTCACTCATTTTCTGTTTGTGACACAACCTCACAAATGTTCTTTCATCTCTTTCTACTAGTGTCCCCATTGTCTTATGGGAATCAATCACTCCTTGTTAAATTTTAGTCTCCTTGATCCATTCCAACTGCTGAAAGCTGACTACGAACACTTTAAGAAGTTGGAGCGACTGACTGCTGTTCTGTATGATAAAACCACTTCTTTCAGCAGTATCAACCAGATAATAAAGGAGCTCTTCTGTCAGAAGAATCGAGCAATGGACAAACTTCCACCGACTGAGGATGCTCTTCTACAACATATTAGTAGTTGTTACCAACCAGGTATTTGGACGACTAGCACACAAACACAGCAATTGATTCCTTCACCGCACGATTTTGCTTGGAATAAGGTTTTAGAGTCATGGGTACAGTTGCGGCCAATAAAAAATGGGATAACTCTTATAGCAGATTTTTGTTTATTTCTAGCTACTTAAATTTGTGTTATGAATATGTCACATGGCAACATTGAATATTTGACATCTATCAAACAATTCCAAATTAGGAAGTAATCATGCCGCATATACATGCAGTGACGAAAGGTGGAATAATCGCAAAAATAGACAACTGTCCCTTTTTTTTTGGCCGCAACCGTACCTGTTTGGATGACAATTCCAGAGTTTTCCCGGCCATGCCGGGAATTGATTAAATGTTCCTGCAAAGGAGACTGCAGCAACTGCAAATGTGGAAAAGCCAACCTGGACTGCTCACCACTATGGAAGTGCAAGTGTAGTTAACAATGGCTCTTTTTCTGGAACTCTTATTAGCGTTACATTTATACTTATAAATTACTGTAATTTATGATAGGGATGCATTTTATTGTATATTATTTAATATGTAGACTACCCTAAGTTAAGTTTCTCAGCTGGCTTAACGATGTAATTAAAAATTTATATTAAACTAGCTTGTGTTAAACGTGACATTTTGACGTATGTATAGGACATTTTGGATTTTAAAGCCTTACATAATTTTTTTTACAGATTCCAGAGGGCTCCTAGGCTAACATTTATTAGTAAACCCTAAGGTACCTTCATACCAAATTTGGTGCTTTTATCCACCAGGTAACGGTAATTTCGTTTAGCCACCTCACTATTAGGCAGAATCTACCCAAGTAAGTATTATCAAATAAATGGAGAAATAACTTGGACAGTATAACCAAAAAAATACCAATTTCTATCATATTTTTAGTGCCAATTAATATATAATACTAATCCTACCAAACAATTTTATATAAAATAAACCTCAAATCTACATTCATCAAATGCAAATTACTTCTTAACAAAGAAGAGTGAGTCATCACAGACAGTCAACGTCGTAGAGTGGCGGTAGCATTTCGACGGTGTCGAAACTAAATTTTTGGCATATTACGAAGTCAGTGAATAAATTATTGAGGAAGGACCGCTACGGTCAGTGGTTAACACCAAAAATTTGGTTGAGACGGGACGGTGAAATGTGCCTGTTCGTTTTGACGCAGTTATTTTATGGTTATTGTCAAATATCGGTGGGGAAGGTAATTTTATAAATGTTCTTGCAGGAATACCTTTTGCAGCAGCCGTAAAAAATAGAATTGAAATTGGTCACACTCCAAGAGAAACTGCTGCATATTCAAGTTTTTTGTAAGAAGAACGACCCATCTCATTATTTATTTTTGGTATTATATCACGAGGTACACTACGAAAAAAATTTACACAATCTGTCGTTGGCAATAACCACAATATACCGGGTGTTCGTGGAAGGTGACTCGCCCCTATAACTTTGTTGTTTTTGAAGATGATGCAATTACATTTGAAGGATCTGTATATGGCATTTTTCTACAAGTGACTCGGCTTCATGCAACTTCCTGATTCATGTAGAAAGCCAAGAGTGACTAACTGGGACAGATACTCAGTGAAACTCTCGAGAGTACCATGAACGAAATAAGGGTTGAAGACAACGTGTGCAAGGCAATAGTGGACGCCTATGAGGTAAGCTGTCCTGAGAAAACAAGGCAGCAAAATAACATAATAGTCTGGTCGGATAAACATCTAGAAACTATCCAAAAGCAAAATCCAACCAAGACTGGACCACATACAAGGTTAAACTCACTCAGATCAACAAAGAAACTAGAGGGGCTAAGGTAGGAGGATAGAGTAAATTGATGACGACTATGAATATACTTGAGAGTGCAGTGGATTTGTCGAAAATAGGACTATATTACAAAGATTTTATATTCAATTATCGATTGGTATAGGTACCAGACAATTCATATCTGAATCTTCGGAGAGTAATATAAAAAAAAACAAGTTTAATGCTTCCAGCATATTTATCACTCAAAGAGAGTATGTCACCAATGAGAGAAGTTTCTTTGGTAATATAATTTTGTTTGTGTCAACAAGTACTCACATTCAATACAGTTGTTGAGAAGCTTATACACAAATGTTATTTTATTGAGACATATCCGATGATCCAGCCAAATTCATCACGGATTGGATGGACTAAGTCAAACCCAAAATAAATTTTATACAGTGCGACGCTAAATTATGGAACAAATTCATTATTTCTGAATATAAAGATATTTCGGAAAAATCCTCAGACAGGTCGATTTTCTTTTCTGATAGGCCAATTTTTGAACCCTACCAAAAATATATAGGGTTATCCGCATTTGAGTAAAAATGACTTTGTTTATATTTTTAAATGGGACACCCAGTATGTTTTTCCTATTTGGTTACGGATCGTCATTACGAATCCAGTGATACCAAGTTTGATGGGATTATGTCAAACGGCTACGGAGATATGGGCAAAAAACTTCTCCATATGTCCAATGAGTGCGACAGAGACTTTTACCTTCTGAATCGCGTGGAGTCTCGCAGTCCTACTCATTAGACATACGAGGACGTGTTTTGACCATATCTCCGCAGCCGTTTGACATAATCCCATCAAACTTGGTATCACTGGATTCGTAATGACGATTCCTAACCAAATAAGGAAAAATATACTGGGTATCCCATTTGAAAATATCGGCAAAGTCATGTTTACTTAAATGCGGATAACCCTATATATTTTGGGTGGGGTTCAAAAATTGGCCCATCGGAAAAGAAAATCGACCTGTCCGAGGATTTTTTCGAAATATCTTTATATTCAGAAATAATGAATTTGTTCCACAATTTAGCGTCGCACTGTATAATAGATCCATTTGAGAAATTTATTTTGAACAGTTTCTAAGACCTTTTTCATTCGTGAATGAGGTCAATATCTTATTGTAATGCAAAATAATCATTGATGGAACGAAAAATTTTCAAGTCATCTGCGTAAATAAGACGATTTGAAGATACAGAGTCAGGTATATCATTGAAGAAAATCAAGAGTAAAAGAGGATTCAAGTTTGACCTCTGAGGCATTCCAGATTTTGCCAAAAAAAGGCAGTGACTCGTTTCCCTGAAAAGAAACATATTGAACCCACAGACAGGTACAGGTACAGGACAGGTACGATAACAAAAACTTCACGAGCATATCGTTTAAGCCATATGAGATGAGCTTGTCCAAAAGCATGTCATTTTGTACTTTGTCAAACGCATTTGCAAAGTCTGAATAAACCACATCCACTTGGTTCCCCAGATTCAGGGATTCATCAACTCCGTTCACAAACCATGCTACATGCGAAATTTGAAAGCTTAAGATCGAACCCAAGTGCAGTTTTCGATTTTTTTTGTTTAGTCAACCCTGAGGCCGGGCCCTACCAAAAAAGTATTCCAGTCGGATTTTCCTAAAGTAAAGACCATAACAAAGTGAAGGAACACAAAATTAGGCATATATGAGACGTCGAATATCTGCAATGATCGAAAATTGTGCGCCTCAGCCGTCTTCCGCTTTGTCAGATGATTACTAGTCACTTTCTAAACAAAAGCATCATTACGGAAGACATCTTTAGATCGTGTAAAAGATCGATAGACATTTTTCCTTCGTACTGGAGTCGGCCCTGCCCGATTTCGAAAATATTTGGCATTTGGGGTTTTCGAGGGATAGACTTTCACCTCACCAAACGGAAGAAGAACCTGCGGCTCTCTAACTAATCAATTTTGTCATAAATAATATATTAATAATTTTGCCAGGCAATTCAGAATAGCGATAGATCTGTAATTTGAAACAATATTAGTTTTTGGACCGGCGTCAATTTAGTGCATTTGAAAGTATCGTGGAAAAAACCACTATCTAGAGATTTTTGGAAAATCATCATAAGAGGATTTACTGGATATTCACTGCAGTTCTTATGAAGATAGCATGGTATTCCATCCGGACCTGCAGATTTTTTCGGTTTCAGTTTTTAAACTTTTTTCAGTTGAGGAAAGAGATGATAGTCGGACGGAGCCAAATCTGGTGAATAAGGGGGGTGTTCTAGTAATTCAAACCCTAAATCACGAATTTTTTGCATGGCAACATGAGATTTGTGTGCAGGAGCGTTGTCCTGCAAAAACAAAACACCTTTGGATAGCTTTCCGCGTCTTTTCTCTTTAATTTTTTCCCGTAGAGTGGTCAGTAATGTCGAATAGTAATCTCCAGTTATTGTTCTACCCTTATCCAAAAAATCAATCATGATTATTCCATGGCAATCCCAAAAAACTGAAGCAAGAACTTTTCCAGCAGATTTTTGGACACGAAACTTCTTAGGTCTTGGAGAACCGGAGTGTCGCCATTCCATCGATTGTTGCTTTGTTTCTGGATCGTAGAAATGTACCCAAGTCTCATCCATAGTAACAATTCGGTTTAAGAAGTCTACATCGTTTTCAAATCGAGCACAGATCGAACGCGATGCTACTACCTTTGCACACTTTTGGTCAACATTCAAACATTTGGGGATCCATTTTGCAGCAATTTTTTTAACTATATGATGAACGCGTTCGTATGAAATATTCAGTGCTTCAGATATCCGTTTTAGCCCAATTCGACGGTCTGTTAAAATCATGTCATGAACTGCATCGATATTTTCGGGGTCTGACACAGAAACTGACCTTCCCGATCGGTCATCATCTTCAATCGAAAATTTACCTCTTTTGAACCTTGCAGTCCAATTTTTCACGGTCTCATATGAAGGACATTGATCACCAAGGGTATTAAGCATATCTTCGTAAATCTGCTTACCTCTTAACCCTTTTAAATACAGGTACTTGATTATTGCTCGATACTCCAATTTTTCGATTTTCACAATTTCGGTGGACAAATTTTTTCTTTTAATTTATTGCGTAACTCTGGTTTACTTTTTTGACGTCATTCTTTACACTGACACTTCTAATAAGTTATTGTTCGTTGCTATGGTAACGCAATATTTTGTTTATGCAGGGAACTGGTCTAGGCTAACTAGATATCAATACATCCTCGTACAGGTGGGATTAGATGTGAGTTCTCCGTCAACTTCGAAATCAGATCTCTGCTGTCTGCCTCTTCCTTTATACTTTCTACGTAACTCCTACATACATTGGGGACAGAGCTTGGGTTAGAGTAGATATTATCTTCAACATTGGCTATGAAATTTTTGTGTGTATTTTTTATATCAACTTTTAATTCAGAACGCAACGTTTTATAGTTATTCAAGAAAAAAAAACGATAGGTTCTTTTTATCCTGAACATTTCCTTTTGTATGAGTTTTCGCTTGATTTCAGAGGTACCAAGGAAGGAAGGATTTTCTATGCTGGTGTGAGCCAGAGAATGTTATTGAGTACGTCGTAAAAAACTGAACCTGATCATTTACATTTGTAAAATATCCAAGTAATGTCCAATCAGTATCGCGCAGTAGTTGACACAGTAAAGGAAAGTTGAAACTGAACCTGATCATTTACATTTTGTAAAATATCCAAGTAATGTCCAATCAGTAACGCGCAGTAGTTGACACAGTAAAGGAAAGTTGGCAGCTTTCAAATTGAATTTATTCATCAGGTTACTTGTGGGTTGATTTTTGAAAGTGTTTTTGGGTAACTCTTTTCCACAGGACCAAGTGGAGATAGTTCCTCAACGACTTCATCAGTTGTATTGCTGAGAATTAAATCAAGGGTCCTGAAGTTTTCATTCAGGCAGTTGTTCAATTGCAATGGCTCTGAGAAAAACGGAAAACCTGAGGTATCGACTAGTGCGGCTCAACCAAATCGTCTTCCACGTTTTCATAGATGGACTTTCATCTCACCAAACTATCATAACTATTACGAAGTATAAACCCGCGAAGATTGAAAACATTGATGAAATGGGTATCTCAGAGTTGAAATAAAAAATCTCAGTATAACCGGAAATGGATATTCAACAAAAATATTTTTTTAGAAAAACTCCTAAAAACTAAGAACCAAATTTTATCTCGTAGTTTCAGCAATTGACAAGGATATCTATAGATCAAATTCATTGTGAAATAACCAGTTTGTATGGTTTCTTTGAGTAATAAACAAGTCGAGACAAGAGACAATATAAAACAGCAAGTACAGTCTATAACTTTCATAATGTACAACTGTATCACCAAAACAAATACAATAATGCTCTTTGGCAGGAACTAATAATCAGTTACATGCAATTACTGGGATGGTCCGCATAACAGGAAGTGACACCGGATATATATTTACAAATATTGAAGATGGTAAAATATACTGAACTTATGACTCATTCGTTGGATATGTAGACCCAATTGTCATGATTCTCCTATACTCCGGTGACTATACAAGGTGCAGTGCGATAACTGTCAGTTATGAAACATCAATATATTTGAAAATATAGAAATTTGCTAGATTAGACTAGATTATACAGAGTGGCCGTTTTTTTAATGGGATTGTATTGGTAACTGGATATTTTATGACACTGTTCGAATTAACTTTTCATTCTGAATCCAAAGGTGTATCATACAATGCCATTTGAAGACGGGTTTCGGGTAATATGGACCGGAATAAATTTTTTATTAAATTACAGTTAGTTTCAGTTGAATCAACATTCAAGTAATAAGATCCTCATCCAAGTTTTATTGGTTCGAATCTGAATTTATATTTAGTGTACATTTATATAAAGTGTACAATACTTCTAGCATAAAGTAAATAATTAGGAAAAAATAAATGAGAATCAATAATTATTCAGTTATTCGAATATTTCCATCAAAGAATGCAATATTTGTCATTTGAAAACCGAGTTCTGAAACGTCCGTGCGTGATATAGACAATCCACTTGAGATGTACAGCATACACTACAACAACAAAATAATTGTTGAATGTAATAACTGGTACCTATCTTCTATCAACTTTACAATAGAGTCTAAAAAGGACAATTCAATTGATTTTTTGGACCTAACAATAACTAAAGTAAATAATAAACATGAATTTTCTATTTTCCACAAACCATCGCATACGGATATCACAATTCACAATAGCTCATCACACCCATATCAACACAAAGTAGCAGCTTAGAACAGTATGATACATCGATTACTTAGCATTCCTCTTAGTACTTCAAATTTTAATAAAGAACTTAATATTATTTAACAAATTGCAGTTAACAATGGCTATAAATCATCTTTGATAGACAACCTTCTGTCCAAGAACAAATACAAAAAAGCTATTCAAGAAGTTTATCCTACTACAAAAGACCACCAAAGGTTCAAAACAATTACATATATCGGTGAACCAAGCAATAAAATAGGTATTTTCTTGAAAAAGCAAGGTTTAAATATTGCATTTAAGACAGACAATAGTGTAGGCAGACATATTAAAAATAACAAAGATAGGGTGGATAAACAAGAAAAATGTGGAGTCTATAAATTAAACTGTGGTAGTTGCCCCAAGTTTTTATCTTGGCCAAACTGGTAGAACCTTCAAACAACGCCTAGCCGAGCACAAATGTAGTTTTGTAAACGGGAAAACAAATTCCACGTATGCTAACCATTTATTAATTGAAAACCATACTTTTGACCATGATTTTGAAATCCTTCATGTCGAAAACAAAGGTAAAAGCTAAATCTTTTAGAAAGTATGGAGATTAATAAATGGAAAAATTCTCAGTACTTGCTCAATGTCCAACTCGAATTAAATTCGTCACCACTAATCAATTTGTTTTCCTGGAAAGGTTAGATTTAATTAATAGAAATGTAAAAGTACCTATCGGGAATTTATTGGGAGTTAGGTATACAACCGAACCCTAATTAATTTTGGATAAGTATTTAAAGTAACATAGCAAATATGTAATTTAGTATATCTTCACCACTTGAAGAAGCTTTTGTAAAGCGAAACAATTGTCGTGGTTTTGTAAACCCTCTTTATGTGAAAATCATTTGAACTATGGTTTCATTATATAGAGTATAATGGATTTTCATCAAGTATGGGCTATATCAATTCAAAAATTATTTGAAATGATTGTCAATATAGATTTGATAAATTGTTATTCTATTAATTCATGGCTTTGAAAAAATCAATTCATTTTAGTAGAATTTTTTCTTCAATATTTCTATTTGCCAGTAAACATCAGAAACAAACATTTATGTCCCATAAAAATTGGCTTTTGAACAGCTCTTCATCATACAAAACCCTGGAAAGCATATGCGTTCACGTCTACTTGCAAATTTTCAAAAGATGTGTGGAGTTCATGTATCTTTGAGTTCTAAGATTTTGTTTTCTACCTTTTTCAGATTGCACTAAGAAATTTTTTGACCAAATACTGTTGATGTTTTTTAGGAAAAAAACGTCCCATTGTTTCAATCAAGTTACGACATGACTTGGAGGCCAGATCACTGAAGTTACGACATGACTTGGATGCGGGATCACTGTGGCTACATGTCGCATCCATTTGAATCCAATATAAATCCCATAAGGTTAGAACTATCTTACTTCTATATAAACAATGATTGAATGTACCCTGACTTTTTCTTATATCATTCGAAATGGAGGCGGTAGAGCCAAATAACGAAATTCGACTATTTTAGTTTTTGACGAATATCTCAAAAGCAACAATTGAAATTTAAGATCTAAAAAAAGCTTATTATTGCTCCCCAAAATAGGAAACTTTTGTCGAATTTAATCGACCTTGCAGATCTCTCCGTTTCCAATATAGCAATAGATAGATCATCTAAAAAAAAACGACCTGTAAATTCACATAAAATTTTCAAAATAGTGACCTAAATCAGTCAAGTTTGTCTGAATTATTTATAGGTTATAATAATAATTTAGTAATAATAATATTTTTATACCATGAATTTCCTATGAAACATCAGCAACGTCATATAAATTTAGTTTTGATAAAAACACTTATATAAATATATATACACACACATAACAAATCCTTGGAATTAATATGCAAGAATACAAATACAGATACGAACATTTACAGAATACATTAATGAGACTGTATAAAAAACCACATGTAAATAAAATAAGCCATACATTACATTGTACAGATATTAAAAAATTCGTCCAGTGAATAAAAGAAATTAACAGTCAAATATTACTTCAACGTTTTTTTGAAAATAATCATGGTATTGATTTTTTTGAAATGAGGATGCAAAGCAATATATATTTTTATACAATTACAGTACGGACCCTTCTCAAATAGACTTGTTTTATGTAGTGGAATGCGAAAAGTTTGCTTCCTCTTGTCACCATATTGTCTATTTGTTGATTATTTGTAGGAAATGTTTGCAAGTACTTTTTAGCAAAAATGGCAATGTTATATATGTAGGCACAATGAACGGTCATAATTCCCAAGTTAATGAACCAGTGTCTGCAAGATGTGTCATTTTTAAGGTTAAGCATAGTTCTTATGATTTTTTCTGATAGATGAATATATCATTAGATGTTGGTGAATGATACCAGAAGATTACGCTGTAGTCAATCACAGAGTGTACATAAGCAAAATAACACATTTTGATATTGTGAATACTTATTTGGTCCCTGAGGTATCTGATAAGACAACAAGCTGACGACAATTTACATATTATTGCTTTTACCTGATCGGTCCAACGTAAATCTTTATCTATCATTACCCCTAAAAATTTGGAGGAGTTTGTTTCATCCATTCGGGAGTTGAGAACATTAATTTGAAGTTGGTCTTCCATGACGATTTTGAAAAACATGTAATTGGTTTTATTTTTATTTATTAAAAGAGAGTTATTATCACACCAATCTACAACCTGGGACACTGTTACATTAGATGTTTCATTCAGAGTACAAATATTCCTTTCTGCTACACCAACCGAAATGTCATCTGCAAATAGAAAAATTGAACTGATGTCAATTTTGGAGCATAGATCATTAATAAATATCAAAAACAGAAACAAGTTCATAAAGAACAAAATGTAGTGTTAACCACTTCTTTTTGAATGTTAACTTAAACCTCATCCTTCTCCACATCCAAATTTATTTATTTGTACCTTGGTCCTAAATCTGACAACGGTGTCGAATTAATGTTACTTTTTTATCTGGAATAGGGCAACAGGTATCCTATTTACTTCCCCTATAATTTGATCATAAATTACACCTGCTCGTCAATTTTGTTTTAATACAATAGTTGTTGTCTTTCGATCATTCAAAATAGTGTTTCCTTTGAAAATTTCACACCAAGCTTTTTTAGCCAATCAAAAAAATGTTTTTTTGTTTAGTTACCATGACAACACGAAAACTTTCAGGACATTTTTATTCTCCAGGGTAATTAATAAGTAGACATTTTTCTGTCAAATACTTGACTTGTGATAGTTGACATTTTGCTTTTATGTACGAATGGAATTTTATTTTTCCTATGAAATGAGATAATATTTCATGATTATGTATTCACTAGATATTTCGAATGTGTCTGCAGATATATTGAGGATTCCTTGCATATCAACAATGGATAGGTCCATCGATAAAAAAATTATATCAATCAAATGTCTACCTACATAAATTTAATATTTGAAACAATTTTATTCAACTTATCTTTTCGTGAAAACTTGGTTGAAACTTCCAGACGCTCTCTTTGTACTACGCAGATTGATTTCTCATTTTTGTTGAAGTATTTCAATTATGGATGACTTCTTTTATCTCCGCAAAGTTCTTCGCAATATGCATGATGCATATTTTTGTTGTTTTTCCATTATTTCTTATCTAATCATAAAGTATTCTCCCCGATATTATTCTTCGGAAACCTTGTAAACAACTACAACAACACGAACTAGAAAATTGAGCCTAACTGGTTAGTGGATCAATGGGTGCGTCTAATATCATGCAGCGCCAGCAGCCGCTTTTACGCTTCACGTGATAGACGGCTGACAGGTCTTCCAGTCGCTACAGATAAATTAAGCGCTTTATTTTCCTCTGGATTTTTTGTAGCGGTTCAGTGGTCTGTTATTTGGACCGTCTAGTAGACGTGTAAAGCGCGTTTATGCTTTATCCAGCATATTTTCAACACACCGCCACAATACGAATGCGTATCTGTCATTTCAGTGTGTCAGCAAAATCCATTCATGGCCCACTGATGTTATTACTTGTTTTGTCTTGAATAATCTCCAAGTCAGATGAAATTAGTATTAATTTAATATATTTTGGTGTGAAATTTTCTTACCGAATCCCCAGCGTGCTTGAATCAATTGCAGGAATTTTTTCTCGTAAATGAATGTTTTAAGAAAATGCATGTAAGTACTCGAAAAATTCCCGCCAATAATTCAAGCACTTGGAAGATTATAAGTGAAATAGTGTCTCCTTTGAAAACAACTTTCATTTTTTTACAGTTAATGCATACATACCAAAAAATATTGCACATATTCAAACTAAAATCTTTGTCATGCATTAGACGCTGTAAAACAAGGATTACCCTTTGCAATTGCAATTGCAAAATAATTCAATGTGCTGCAAAGCCTGCGAACAATTTTAATCCGAAAAATTAAGAGTATTTGTCCCAAAGACTATGTCCCTACAAACTCTTGAGATATTAAAACATTTGCAATTTATCGAATAATATACAGTTCTTCCCTACTATCACTAAAACCGCTTTGGCTTTTTTCAATTTTGGTACATGCAAAGTGATCATGAAAATATATTGTTTCCATGATAATTTTCATCAGTAACGTCTCTGTTAACTTTCCCTGCCATATTTTTCATCAAAATTTCATCTATCTTGTCTTGTCGTTGTCTTGCCGAACGGTTTTTGAGTTAGAAAATAAAATGCATTCATTTGCTTGTCAGCCGTAGAAGTGTAGTAAGTAGGAATCTTGTGGGCTAGAAAAATCTAGAATGGCTAAGAACCCATTTCGTTGTTTTCAACATGAACAATTTTGACACTTTTTCAGCTAGATAGGTACGTGATATTATTTACGCTATAAAAAGGTGTCTTTTAAAAAAAGCATGTTAAATTTTACAAATACCGAATTAGCAAAGCAAAAAATGGTTAATTAACATTAAATTTACAATAAAGCAAGGCGAAGACTAGCGCGATCGCGGCTGCGATATCATAAGCGATCATTTTAACGCACATCAAAGTGATCACGTGGCGATCACACCCATCTTCAGCCAGTTTGTTATTAAACCTTTTTATTGATATACGAGGATGTATTGATATCTAGTTAGCCTAGACCAGTTCCCTGCATAAACAAAATATTGCGTTACCATAGCAACGAACAATAACTTATTAGAAGTGTCAGTGTAAAGTTTGACGTCAAAAAAGTAAACCAGAGTTACGCAATAAACTAAAAGAAAAAATATGTCCACCGAAATATATACAGTGACCGCCAAAAAGTATGTACCATATGGGAAAAATTTTTATTATTGGAGTATTGGAAAAAATATTCTGGGGAAAAGTTTGTGCATGTCCGATAACCTAAAAATCGATTTTGACACATGTCACGTGATCGCTAGAATGGCGGCAAAATGAAAAAATTGTAATGCAAAGGCAAAAAAAGGGGTAAGATGGCAAGATATCAAAAAAAAGTTATTTGAAAAAGTCACTTAGAATTCAATTTTATATACATAAACGAAGTTTCAAGAGATAATTCAAAAAAATTGAAAATAGCAATTTTTTAAAAATATTTTCCCATCTATTTAAAAATTTTTTTTCTTATGAATAGCTTGACTATACTGAAACATTTGCATTTTGATGATAATGACAAAACTTTCTCATTTTCTCCACACCAGAGGGCACTAAATTGAAAAAATGGGAATTTGTCAGAACCCTTGCTGTTACATCGGTTCGTATCTAACAGTTATATCCGAATTCCACGACCATTGTGATGACATGGCACTCCAAAAACATGGTAATTTCCAGATTATAATCAAGTTCCGATGATAATCGTGCATGAGCGTTTCACTTCGCACATAAACTTGAAAATAGTGCGTCAAATTAAAGATTCTTAAAGTTTATGTGCAAAGTAAAACGCTCATACAGCATTATTATTGAAACTTGATTAAAATCAGGAAACATGGTGTTTCTAGATTGCCATATCAACACAACAGTCTTGGAATTCTGATATAACTGTTAGATAAGAACCAATGTAACAGCGAGGGTTCTGGCAAAAACCAATTTTTTTAATTTAGTGTCCTCTGGTGTGGAGAAAATGAGAAAGTTTTGTCATTATCATCAAAATGCAAATGTTTCAGTATAGTCAAGCTATTCATAAGAAAAAAAAAATATTTTTAAATAGATGGAAAAATATTTTTAAAAAATTGCTATTTTCAATTTTTTTGAATTATCTCTTGAAACTTCGTTTATGTGTATAAAATTGAATTCTAAGTGACTTTTTCAAATAACTTTTTTTGATATCTTGCCATCTTACCCCTTTTTTGCCTTTGCATTGCAATTTTTTTCATTTTGCCGCCATTCTAGCGATCACGTGACATGTGTCAAAATCGATTTTTAGGTTATCGGACATGCACAAACTTTTCCCCAGAATATTTTTTCCAATACTCCAATAATAAAAATTTTTCCCATATGGTACATACTTTTTGGCGGTCACTGTATATATATATCAAACTTAATTAGCACAGTGCTCTTCGAAACATTACAATATACTTAGAGTATAATATGTCAATAAATAAAAGCAAAGAACCCACACCATTATTTTGAGATAACACAAACAAATAAATAGATTGCTATTTCTAGGTAATGTACAATTTTCTCATTCCTCGTTTAATAATTTTCTTTCACGAATAACACACACGAATTTTTAAAACTATCTGGTGACACACTTCTTTTTATTTCACAAGGCAAATTGTTGAACAAGACTAGACCTTTTGTAAATAAAGTATCACAGGAAATATTTTCAGAATTTATATAAAAATCATTTGCTGCTGGCCTTCTAGTATTGTGACAATGTACATCTTGAATATAATTTAGCTCACTTGATAAATAGGAAGGTAACATGTTCATTTTCAAATTATATACAAAAACCAGTGTGTTATACAGGGTGTTTCTTAAGTACGTGTAGAAACTTCGTCTGACGTCGAAATAAGAAAAAAAGTTCCCATAAACACATGTCCGCAAGTTATTCGTTTCTAAGATACAGAGTGTCAAAATTTAATCATTATATTTATTTTTTTGTGAATAAATGCCAAAATATTTGTGATATTCGAGTAAAGTTTGGTATCTGGGATGATTTCTCAATGACAAAATCAAATTTTGTGTTAATTGTGAACAAAACTAATTTCTAATTGAATTCATTTTGAATTAAAAAATCTTGTTATTCAAAATCACTTGCATCGATTACTTCAAATCTTAATAACTCGAAAACAGTTTCTCGCAGTGAGCATTATCAAGAATATATTTTGTACACAAACTAAATAATAAATATTCCCAGATACCAAACTTTACCCAAATATCAAAATAATTTTGAAATTATTCACAAAGAATAAAAATAAGAATTCAACTTTGACACTCTGTATCTCAGAAACGAATAACTTGTGGACATATATTTATAGGAACTTTTCTTCTTATTTTGATGTCAGCAATACGCACCTAAATTTTCTACACGTACTTAAGAAACACCCTGTTTAAAACTCTTTGTTTAACGTTCATTAATTACAGTGTGTTTAGCATTGTTGATATAGGTGTACGCTTTTTACAATTCAAAACCGCTCTCATTGCACGATTTTGGATTTTTTGAAGTGTATTAATTTGTTCATTACTTAGGAAACCTAGCAAAGTGCCACAATAATCGATATGAGGTGCAATAATTGACTTGTACATGTAACCTATTTTTCGCGGCATTTTCTTTTTGATATAGTCACAATGACTGTTAAAATTGAGTTGGTTATAATGGTTATCAATGATCACTCCCAAATACTTGGAACATTTTCACTTCTTCAATGCTTTCTCCATTTATTCGAACATTGAATTTTATTTTATTTTCTTTGATAATTTTTGTTCTAGCTTTTGATGAAATAATCATAAATTTTGTTTTTGTAACATTAATTTTGGGATCCAGGTGAAGATATTCTCCAGATCTTTGTTCAAGAATTTTTCCACATCCTCCTTTTCGCCAGAGAAGTAAAGCAGGGTATCATCCAAAAAAAGTTTCAGCTTACAATTTTGCACATGATATATAATGTCATTTATAAATAGAAAAATTGGACTGCAAGCTTCAAAAGAGGTATATTTTCCATTGAAGATGATGACCGATCGGGAAGGCCAGTTTCTGTGTCAGTCCCCGAAAATATCGATGCAGTTCATGACATGATTTTAACAGACCGTCGAATTGGGCTAAAACGGATATCTGAAGCACTGAAAATTTCATACGAACGCGTTCATCATATAGTTCACGTCAATTTGGACATGAGAAAAATTGCTGCAAAATAGCTCCCCAAATGTTTGAATGTTGACCAAAAGCATGCAAGGGTAGTAGCATCGCATTCGATCTGTGCTCGATTTGAAAACGATGTAGACTTCTTAAACCGAATTGTTACTATGGATGAGACTTGGGTACATTTCTACGATCCAGAAACAAAGCAACAATCGATGGAATGGCGACACTCCGGTTCTCCAAGACCTAAGAAGTTTCGTGTCAAAAAATCTGCTGGAAAAGTTCTTGCTCAGTTTTTTGGGATTGCCATGGAGTAATCATGATTGATATTTTGGATAAGGGTGGAACAATAACTGGAGATCACTATTCGACATTACTGATCACTCTACGAGAAAAAATTAAAGAGAAAAGACGCGGGAAGCTATCCAAAGATGATTTGTTTTTGCAGGACAATGCCCCTGCACACAAATCTCATGTTGCCATGCAAAAAATTCGCGATTTAGGGTTTGAATTACTAGAACACCCCCCTTATTCACCAGATTTGGCTCCGTCCGACTATCATATCTCTTTCGTCAACTGAAAAAAAGTTTAAAAGGTGGTAAATTTTCTTCCAACGAGGAGGTAATAAAAGCTGTGGAGGTCTGGTTTGCAGAGCAAGAAGAAACATTTTTTCTGAAAGGTCTAGAGAC
This sequence comes from Chrysolina oricalcia, assembly GCA_944452925.2. Lineage (NCBI taxonomy): Eukaryota > Metazoa > Arthropoda > Insecta > Coleoptera > Chrysomelidae > Chrysolina > Chrysolina oricalcia. The sequence goes on from OX101824.2 coordinate 47,444,640, forward strand.
GTTTCAGGTTCGCTGTAATAAATGTATCCCAGTATCCAATTAAGAGGAGAATATGTTGAGTAATAAAATATTTTGATATTGAAATTTTGTTTGGTTCTATAGTAGGCTAAGCATTTTTCAATATATCCTCGTATTATACTAATCAAACAAAAGGAAACAATTAGTTTTTATGCCCACCTATGAAGTGCATACTACCTTTTGCACTAACAGTAGCGATATACCAAAATTGAAAAAATGAGCCAAAGCGGTTTCAGAGATTGTTTTTGACATGTTTTTTTTCGTTTATCGGCTGTCGTCCCCTTACGAACGGCAGAATTCAATAGCTATTTGTGTATTAAGAGCGCAAAGTGATATATTGTCGCTTGACAAAGAGAGTTGGAGTTGGAGAGCGACAATGGCACTTTGTGCTCGAAATACACACAAAATTTTTTCTACAAACGCAGTTTTCAGAAAAAGAAACACCAGATGCTTTATTCAACAAAAGTACATCACATTATAACAAACTTTCATAATGTATATGCTAACCAAATTGCACTAAATTCAAAAAATACTAATCGATTCTCAAACTACTAAAAGCATGAAATATTAAAATTTACCTTTTTTAGTAGATATTCTCCATCGGGCGCTTCTTGTAAAAATTTGTGAATATCTTCAGTGGTGAATGTTTTGACTGGCACCACGTCATTAATTTACCGTATTGTAATTCATATTTCTTCCTTGATTTCTCTGGTAGGAGATTCAAAGTAACAATTTTTGCACTTTCTGCTACATCAGGAGTGTTTGATAACTCGCTGTCACTATCATCAATCATCATGCAGAAATACGTTGGAGAATCGAGCGTTTTCGAAATATTTCCGCTCTAGAGCGCAAATGCTGTCAAAAAATGACATTTCACAGAAAACGTCAACTTTGCGTCGAAATCTGAAAGCGTCAAAGGCTACTTTGTTAAGCGTTTGTAGAAAAAATATATTGGGGAAGAACTGAGTTTTTTTGTTAAATTTCAACATCCTGTATCTCATAAATTGAGCGGTTGCGGACCTATTTTCTGAACTCATAATGAAATATACTATTGCATGATTGTCCTTTTTGATAAATAATTTCATGATTTTATTAAATCATTATTATTGTATAACATACGACAATTCCCAATATAAATGAGTTTTTAATCAAACTGTCAACTGGAATGTAGATACACTCACTCTTGCTCTATTCATGGCTTACTGAGATAATCCAGTTTACATTAAACTTCTTTTTGAGGTGGGTTTGAGTGTTTTATGTATACAATCATAAATTTCGGTAAATCTTCAATAGGCTAAATCTGTTTTCATTCCAAATCTCAACACTTCCTAAGAAAATAAGGCTACAAAAAAAGAATTTAACGTGCTTTATTTACATCAGATAAACACAATTTGGAATTCCAAAATATGAGGTGATAAGTTATTTCAAAACAGATTTATAATCATTGTGTCTAATCCTCAGTTGAGTTCGGGGAATTTCGGGGTTCGTATGTGAGTTTGCCTCGAATAAAAGATATTTGAGCATTATTTCACTTCGTAGTTTTCTGTATTAGGAAGTATCGTGCTAACTTTGGAAAACCTGTGGAAAATATTGTTGAGGCTTAAGTAAAATTAAATGACACATTTTTCGAAAATTGATGTCTGACTTGATTATCAATATTAGAGATTTGAGAAAACCAAATCTCAAAACTCCCCTAAAACTGTGTTTAAAACTTAATCCAGAATCTTTGAATATTTTGAGCCAGATGCAATATACATTTTTGTCATCGGTAGGTCAGTCCAGCCAGAACCTACAAGTTCTTCAAGTGTTTGAAGAGTTTTAGTGTTAATACAAGGTGTTTCACAATTGAATGCTGATCCTAAAGGGCGATAATTTTTGGATGATTTTATGAAAAATTCTTCATATTAATGGATTTTTCATAAAATCAGTCGTAATAAAAATTGCAATTTGTGTAGATCACAAATGTTTGTTTTCCATTGCTATTTATATTAGATGAGACACTGGTATTTAATGAAGACGATTGGGCAGAAAAAGCTGGAACAGTGGCTGACAGATTGTTCGCAGTTGTTGATAGACCGGTTGTTTCAATATCATACATGTTTTAGACCGGGATCCCACGACTATTTTCAAAAATGAATAATAACAGGCTGAATCTTCCTGAGTAGCTTCATTTCGCCGAGACGCCCAACTTTTTCCTCTACGAAAATTCTTGATTGTGGTAGCTAATAAAATGCGCAGGCGTCAAACATGTCGATTTGGTGAGTGCAAAAAATTCATTAATAACAGTTAGTTTTTCAGTTGAATCTCGAGATAATTCGATGAAGTACTCGAAATAGCTTTTGTCCTACCAAATGGATGGTATGACTGAAGAGTCCCCCACTCCCAACATGTACCAATGACGTGGTCATAAAAAATTATTAATAACCAGCGGATTTTTTTACCGTTGCTTGGTTAATATTTGTATAATTGAATGGTCATATTGTCCTACAAATTGAATGGTAGGTGTTCCCAGTCCTACGCTCCGAAATTGTCAATTCCATGGTAAAAAAAATTCATTAATAACTGTAGGACAATGATAACACATGAAAGGTTAGTGTATTCTTCACCTAAATAATACAGTGTCCTACAAAAAAACGGTTATGTATCGCTAGTCCTACATAAATTATTCAAAATAACGAATTATTTTTAAATTGTGGTTTAGCTAATTTAATATACTTTTATTCCTGAAGTAATGTTACTTTCAATGTATAATTCTTTGTTCGATTCAAAAATATCATAATTCACATGAAAAGTTTATGAAATAAGTGGGAAATTTTGTTTAGCTTTCATAATTTTTATAAGCACATTGAAAACAACAATAACAAAGTAAAAACATTGAAATAATCAATCTGCCCTCCGGGGCGGCTTAAATGATGTCGCATGCGCTTCAAGAGATGCAGGAAAACCCGGAAAAACCTGCAACACCACATCGTCGTCTGGAGCTGAAATTTATAATTGAAAACTTTCAAAGGGGTCAGACGAATTGTGAAAATCTGCTTTACGGTAAAACAGGATGTATGGTATCTCCAGAGGCCTCAAAAAGTCCAGTTCGAAAGAGATATTATATTTTACTAGGGTCATGTGGCCAAGTAGTATGGAAATGAAATAAAATAACGCATCATGAATATTTCATTTAACTGAATAGGTATTTCCAAATTCATTTCAGTTTTCAATTCAGTTGATGTGTTCACAAAAATAATATATAAAAACTTGTTTGATGATGTTAATTCTTGGCTCGCACAAGTATCGTTTTCTGAGGGCTGCCGTTCCTAAGGGGACGACATCTGGTTAACGGAAAAAACAAATTTAAATAATGAGGAAGGGAAGGGAAAGAAGTGGGAGAGCATTATTCATCTGCTATTCAAGGACGTATCACAAGAACAGATTTCTGAAAAATGTAATTGGGTGTAAATTGGCTGTAAATCAGATAGTGACGGGACTTGCTGGAAATAAGGGGAGTTGATAGGAGGATTATTTCATAAGTATAATTTCACTTCAATTCTCATATCCCAGTAACAGATATGGATAATTCATAATAATTATTTTATTTTGTTCCTGAGCCTTTTTAAGCATTCAAATTGTCACTGTGTACATGGAAAACTGTTGAACTAGCAATCATAATATGAATCCTTATATAATTGATAAAGACCCATTTTTTTTCAAAGAATTTGGTAAATAAAAATGATAATGGTATTAATATTCATCTATATCTTTGAACACCCTTTGTGAAATATAATTTCTTATTCGAATGGAGGGACTTACGAGCTACAAATTAGATTTAATGTGTTTATTTCTAAAAAAATCGATTTCGAATTAAAGCAAAAAAATCAAATCGATTCCTAATTCGCAAAACAGCAGTAATGGAATTTTTGACACCCTGTAGCTCGAAAACTGGCCATAGGATCGATCTGTGAACTGAACAACGTAATGAGGATGGCAAGATCAAGAAAATAACATATCAAAAATGAGGATAAATGTGCCCAATTACAAAATATTTTGATCATTTTTTATTTCAGAAGGTATGATCGAAATATCTGTAAGCTAGTTGAGCCCATGGCTTACGGTCAAATAGATTGATTTTACTGCATTGAAATAAAGTTAATTCAATTGGTTTGTTTCACCATAAGCCAAGAGCTTCAGATTTGGGTAAAACTAACAGCCATACGATTTTTGCGCTCACCAAATCAACATGACTTTCGCCTACGCAGTTCATTAGCTACTAATATCAAGAATTTTCGTAGAATTGATAATTTCGGAGCGTAGGACTGGGAACAACTACCATTCAATTTGTAGGACAATATGACCATTCAATTATACAAATATCAACCAAGCAATGTTGAAAAAATCCGCTGGTTATTAATGAATTTTTATGACCACGTCATTGGTACATGTTGGGAGTGGGGGACTCTCCAGTCCTACCATCCATTTTGTAGGACAAAAGTTTGTTCGAGTACTTCATCGAATTATCTCGAAGTTCAACTGGAATACTAACTGTTATTAATGAATTTTTGCACTCACCAAATCGACATGATTGACGCCTGCGCATTTTATTAGCTACCACAATCGGTAATTTTCGTAGAGGAAAAAGTTGGGCGTCTCGGCAAAATGAAGCTACTCAGAAAGATTCAGCCTTTTATTAATGATTTTTTTTACCATGAAATTGACAATTTCGGAGCGTAGGACTGGGAACACCTACCATTCAATTTGTAGGACAATGTGACCATTCAATTATACAAATATTAACCAAGCAACGGTAAAAAAATCCGCTGGTTATTAATGAATTTTTATGACATTGGTACATGTTGGGAGTGGGGGACTCTTCAGTCCATCAATGTTGTAGGACAAAAGGTAATTCGAGTACTTCATCGAATTATCTCAAGGGTCAACTGAAAAACTAACTGTTATTAATGAATTTTTTGCACTCACCAAATCGACATGTTTGACGCCTGTGCATTGGGCAAACCCACTATATACTTAGGTACTATAATGATATGCTCTTTTTGATTATTATTATTATTAGTTTTTAATTTAAGATTTAAAATATTTATGCTTTAAAATAATACTCTCAGGGTTTCAAAAAAAAATTTCAGTACAATACATTAGTGTATACACTACCTTCTTAAAATAAAACCGTAGTGTCTTTCTCTGCTCTCAGGAGGGTCCTTCGGGAACTTGGCAGCTTGATGTTGTTTGAATAAAAATGCTTTTGTAATAGAATGTCAAATTTCAAGAAAGAGAAATGTGAACGCCAGAGTAAAGTGTATATAAAATTTTTAATAAAAATGTAAACGAATAAATAAGTAAACAACAATAAACAATGAACAAACAAAAACTATGAACAAGAAACACATCCCTAATTAAATGATACCTGAACACTTAAAACTGTAAGGGCCGGTCTTTTCACCTATAGATAAGTCCCAGATAACTCTATCTATCAGATAAGGATATGTAAACCTGTGAAGTTTATCCGATAGACAGCTATCAGAGACTTTATTGTGAGGTGAAAAGACCGGCCCTGAGAAATTTTATATGCAACCCCTTTAAAATATTTAATGCACGGTCAATCATCTGTGTGATGACTTCATAGAGTAGCATTTCGCCTTGTGCAAACTATTTCAACTTTATTGTAGCATGTTATGAGCAGACTAGCATTCCTGTCTTAATCTAAGAATCTTAATATAAAAAAAAATATCCCCACTACAAGTGATCTTTCATTCGAATTGAAATCTAAACACTAAGATAGGTAGTCTTGGGCAATGAAAATGACGAAAAGTTCGGAAGGAATTGAAGTTTTTAATCCACACACGCGAGAAAGCACTTTTGGATCTTTCCACGGGAAAGTCTAGTGGTTTGAAAATTTGTGAAAATGAGTTCTTGAAATTATCCGGAATACTATAGTCAAATATGTTTATTTCGAAGAAAAGGCGTGCAAACTGTTTTATATGCATATAAAGGCCTTTATAAATACCTGGGATCTATTTCTGGTTTTGTTCTTCGAAAAGCTTCTATGGGTTCTAGAAGCTAGGAGACCTGGAGACCGGCATCTTCGTCTTAGAAGTCGAATTTCTCAAGAACGAGAACACTTGGTAAGTTCTGGAGTTTGTTCACATTCACTTTAAGTTTATTTTGACATTGGAATCATGGAATTTCTTTATGTTTTTCCGGAGAAAAGTTTAATTATTCAGGGAGCACATCTTATACATCTCTCCTCTTCGATGGACATTTTCTGAATCCCTTTTCATTGATGTCAACAATTGAAAGTCAAATTGCCTTAGCAACGGGTTCATTTTCTTGCATATATGAACTTCACCAATGAATTACTAACTAAATACTACATTATAAAATCTAAATTCTATAATAAACTAAACTCTAAACATTCTAAATTCGGCATACTACCATAGGATTTTTCACAATGAACATTTTCATATTGAAATTTCATAAAATTTCTCTAGGTATCATGATAGTGGCGTACATGACTAATTTCCTGCTTGGCAATTCCTATTGTTATTTGGTGATTCAAGACCTTTTTATAATGGTTAGATTCTCTGAATCTTTCTGTACTTCCTACTGACAATCAAATCCCTTAAACGATTACCGATATTTTAAAAATAATTGATAAACTTCCAACATCGTTGCCATGTGTGACGTCACGCCTCGCAGAGAGCTCCGAGCTCCTTGCCTGAACAGGATCGGCCTAAGTAGGATTTCGTTTTCTGATAAATGTGAATTGTTGATTTTTGATTGAAAATTTTATATAGTGGTAAATTTATTTGATGACATATAGTGAATCATAACAGTACCTACCCTCACCATCATTCGTGCCAGTATAATTTTACACCGTATATTGTTGTGAAACGGGTTACATTGACATCAATAGCCCAAAACCTCTTTGATGCAGTCAAATTTCAAATAATTTATAATAGTACCTAGCATTTTCACAAAAAAATCAAAAACTCGAGAACGATTAGAGTTGGGTAATTATTGGGTTTTGGGTACCTATTACACTATCTTGTTTGATTGATGATCTATTTATTTTGTGGAAATTCATGATGAAATAGGAAATGGAAGAAAAAACATAACTTTTGTCCAGTTTCCACTAACACTTTACTACTTTATTACGACCGGTTTCGGCTTTTACACAACATTGGTAGTTAAATGAAAATGGTGTAAAAGCCGAAACCGGTCGTAATATAGTAGTAAAGTGTTAGTGGAAACTGGACAAAAGTTATATTTTTTCTTCCTTTTCTTATTTCTATTACACTATGACGAAAATTAAATTATTTTTCGACACCTCTTTAATTTTTTTCAGGAATATTTCGAAACTAATATCAAATGTTAATAACATCCAGTATTAGGTTTATTTAAGTTCCATTATTCCTGATTTTCTTGATTTATTCGAAGAAATGTTTATTCCAATTTGAGAATGAACTGAATTTTTATTAGGGATAACCTGATTCAAATCAGGATCACGAAAAATTTTTAGGTTCTTCATTCGCAGTATCCATGAACTCAGTAATTTAGTATACGTAAAAGGGAAAATTGGGGCGTTCCTCAGAACCCATATGCTACATTTCAATCAAATGTGGCGCCGAGGCGGAGGGGTGTTAAGAAAGGTCTATAACATTGCTTTGATATTGATACCGCCATCTCTTCCATAATGCTGTAATCTTCACTGTGAACTACAGAAGTAATTCTCTGTGTTCGAGAAGCTTATTGAACTTTTCGATAGGTGTCGCTTCTGGTAGAGCGGCTCAAACATGAAAATCGACGATACTAGCTTGTTTAATCGCACTCCGCATTCTACTAGGGTCACTGAGTCCTAGAAGTCTTTGGGTAAGAAGTCCAAAGCCAAAGAGTAGCCAAGGCCTTCTAGGATTCGGTGACACTAAGTCCAAAGGGTACGCCATCTATGATTATTTGGCTGAACTGATATAAAGAATGTCAGGGGTCCGATTCCGTGTACCGTAGAATTCTATTGACGACAGTTATGTCTCTGGCTCTCCTATTAATTCAACCATAATGTCATCTCACTTATTCTATGAAAATTAGAATTCTATGGTACACGGAATCCCATTCTTTTCATACATAAGCAGTAGTTAAGCCATTGTCTAAAGAATAGTCAGACAATCCCTGTGCAAAATGCATTGGATGGCCGTCACCTGAGACATCTATACTATTTTACTGGAAACATTGAAAATGTATCCAGTAATGTGGCGCCGTTATCGGATGGCACGCAAAACTATACTTCTTTCTCTTTTTAAAATAGAACGCCAGTTTTCATTCACTTTATTAATGTGCAGAATATTGTCAGGGTGAGATGTTTAGCAGAATAAAAGACGAGTCAAAGTTTGCATTCGGATGTTTCGAATATCAGATGATCATCAGTGGTAAAATTTTATATTGCTGCAATTAAGCCTAATATAATGAAACACGTAATGTAGCAATATTCTTACTGAAAAATGGTCCCTAAGTATAGGTACAAAAAAATGTTCTATTACGATATTATATCGCAGTTGATATGTTTTGAAAACACATAAAAGAATATTCATTAGTGCTTGAAGGCACCCAATAAGTAGGTAAATAATAATATATCAGTATTATTTGTACAAGCTTTTGTTTAGTTTCACTCACACGTAACAGATATAGTATCTATACTGTCTAGGTATAACGGGGTCAAAACTTCAGTGGAAATTTTGAGCCAATTCCACTGATCCAATCATCTTTAAAATTTGGCAGGTGTCCATTAAATTCATTCAGGTTCGTTACGACATTCACAAGAGAAAAAAACAAGATAGCGAACAGTTTTTGTGATTTATTGTCCAACTATTCATAATGCGAATCTCGAGTAGATTTTGTAATTTTTCAAAATTCGAAATGGCGAATACGATTTTTGATTAGATTCTTTCAAAATTGGTACCTATACAAGGGCTTGTTGTGTTGGAGACCAATACGAACATTCAAGATGGAGGACAAATTTTGTGATTCATGTCCGAATCCGTCCATGATAGATCTAGAATTATTTGGGTAGGACAGTTCAAGGACAAGTGTTGGTGGACAGGTGTTCTTTAATTGATGGTTCGATGTTATCAACAATGTATATGGACATATAAGGAGAGTTTCAAAGGAGGTTGTCACCAGAAATCATTCATCTCCTACACGGGCCTAAAATACATTTTTTGTTGTGCAATATAGTTATTTGTGTACTTAGAGCGCGAGGAGCGCGGTAATCTTTGGAGAGCGGCAATGGCACTTTGTTCTCGGAATAAACACATGTTTTTTTCTTCAAACGCAGCTTTTAAACATAGAAACGATTGACAATTGATTCAACATAGGCACCTAACATTACCCATGAGAAAATAAACACTCATCAATAGTAATCCCAAATGAATAAGCTATCCAAATATGCAATAATTCACATCTCTAACAAAACAAGATAACTTGCTTGAAAAAAAAAGTATGTCGAGATCGAATCACAGGCCTTCAGCTTGATAGCAGCTACGCTCTCAACACCACCTCAGTTCCTAAGAGTGTTATGAATTTATTGTCTATACTAAACATCATGCAAGAATAGGTTCGTTTTCAACGAAAGAGATCGAGAGATCGACCGTTTCTTCAATATTTTCGCACTAGAGCGAAAAAGCTGTCACAAAACATTTCTGAAAAAACATCAGCTTTGCGTTGAGATCTAAAAGCGTCAAAGGCTACCTACTTTGGTAAGCGGTTGTAGAAAAAAATATAGTTTACTGACCATGCACGATCATCGGGGAGATGGAAATATTTATGGTTTTACTCAGTGTCCACGTACAGTGCCTAAAGTGATACTTTTCAGGACACGTAAGTGAAAAAATCAAATATGCGTAAAGTTATGTTTTACGCATCGTTCATATAATTCCAAAAGACAGGATTTTGCGTCAGATTTTACTCGAAACTCATCAAATGAAAACTTCATAGAATAAAATATACTCAACAATTGCTACAATTTGCCAATATAATAACAAAGTTATGTTTTACGCATCGTTCATATAATTCCAAAAGACAGTATTTTGCGTCAGATTTTACTCGAAAGTCATCAAATGAAAACTTCATAGAATAAAATATACTCAACAATTGCTACCATTTGCCAATATAATAACAGGCGTAGAAATAAAATTGTAGATACATTTTCATAAAGAGCTTTTTTGTACTCACGTGTTTCCACGCTCATAAAAAAAGTCCTAATTTACGAATTTTTGTATCATATATAAATAACTATTTCATCTTCTTCATATGAGTTTTCTGTGCGAATTGGTCATGAAGCCATAAAGTTTCATTTTTGATAAGGATATCCACTTATAGAGGTACTATATTTCGAACGATCGACTGAAACTTCAAATTCAGTAGCAGATAATGCCATTATATCAGTACCTAATTTCTAAAAAAAACCCTTATTAGGTTTTACAACTTTGACTTCATGGTAAATAAATAAACTTGAAAAAAAAAACATTTCAGAGAAAATTTTCTATTTAAATGTACTAAAAAGAAGAAAATAAATTTTAAAGTGAATAAACCCATCATTTTGTTACATTATAAAATTTTAAATGATATAAAAGCTTGTCGCGAGAAGTATATAAGTAATTCTTATAGTATATAAAATTCAAAAATCACCTCAAGATTTATTCACACGACAAGCTTTTATATCATTCAAAATTTTATAATGTAACAAAATTATGGGTTTTTCGCTTTAGTGCATATAAATAAAAGCTTTTATCTGAAAAGGTTTTTTAAGTTTATTTATTTCTTATTTTAGTTTTCTGTGAATATGTTTCTTAGTCTGTTCATTTCAATCAATGCGCTATTGTTGCACGGTCGCTTGCCTGTTAATTTACCGTTGGAAATTTTTCCTAATTTCTACGTGTTCTCTAAATAGCTTTAGAGGGGGGCAGAGGGGTGAATTTTTTTAAAACCGTTTTGTTCAATGGCCAGATAATTTTCACTATTTTTACGGATTTTTTTGATTTCTATTCCGCGAGTTTTCCTATTTTTTTTTGACAGGAAAGGAGGGCGAACCCCCCGATCTATTTTTGTTTTCATCATTATTTTCCATGTCCGAAACTGTTGAAACATTTTCCGAATTCCTTTGCGTTCTCTACCTAGCTTTTGAGAGGGGTAAGGGGAGGCGAAATTATTTAAAACATAATTTCCGACGGTCAGATATTTTTCACTATTTTTACAGATTTTTCCGATTATAATTTCGCGTTTTTTCCATTTTTTTTTTTTTTTCGAGAAAAGAGGGAGGCGAGTACCTCCTTAATTCATTTTTTCTTGCTGTAATTTTTGACGTCCAAATCCGTCAAAAAAACGTCCGAAAACCTTCGCGTTCTCTATCTAGCTTTCGGAGGACGGCGGGGGGAACAATTCCTTTTTATAAACCATAACATTCGACTGTCAGATATTTTTCACGATTTTTAGAGATTTCTCCGATTTTAATTTCACGAGTTAGTTTTCCAACTTTTCGAGAGAAGGGGGGGCATCCCCCTCCCTACTTATTTTTTTTCGTTGTTATTTCTGACGTCCAAATCCGTCAATAAAACTTCCGAAACCCTACGCGTTCTCTATCTAACTTTCGGGGGGCAGGGGGGACAATTTCTTCGACATTAATGTTTTGTCATCGGAACTGAACCAACACGAAAAATTTCAATTCCATAGAATAAGAGGAAGTGGTTCTAATTCAGCTTGCAAGATTTGTACCCATCTAACACACACAGAGCAAGTTAAATAAAAGCTCTCAATAAAAACAGAAAATAATATGGTAACTGTCGGAAATGGCATTATCACCTTCATAACTTGAAACCAATCATCGGTTGTCATCAAGAACGTTGGACATCTTCCCCTAAACATTAGTCAAGAGAAATCACCCTGAAAACATCTACTTATGTGAATTCGAAAACTGACAGACCTACCAAGACAAAAACAATGAAATGCCAAACACCACGAAAGTTCGCTACTTTGCTCTCTCGCACAAAACAACAACACATGTTTTGTGCTCTCTCGTTTACATGCAAATTGCAAGTGGCAGGTGGAACGGACACTGAGCCAATCAAAAACACGAAATAATGTCCATTCATTATTCACTTTACGCGATTACTACGACACTTTCCATCTCATTCGTTTGTCTCCTTTTTGGGGGCAATCGTGCTGGCGCCATCTACTAATAAACCCCATCGTCATCCAATAATAATCCCATAAGGTTGACCGACTATACTTCTTTAGACAATGGTTAAGCCGTGTGGTCGTATTAGGTAATTCTCATACAACGGTATTATCAGTGTTTATGTATTATCCTTCACCCCTACTCTTTGACAGTAGCCTGCCGTGTTCAGATTTGTCATTTGCAGCACACTTGTGCCAAATGCAGCCCATTCGACTCATGTGAGCATCGAACACACACAAAAGGAAAATTTGAAAAAATCATCACTATTTCAATAAAAGTGCTAAGGGAAGAAAAAATGGACTAGAATGAGAAGACGGCTGATGAATTGTAAGGATCTGTCAAATTTGTCGTAAACTTTTAGGGCGTGTGACATGACATTTTAAATTTATGTTGAAGTTTTTGTATAAGAGTCTGTTTCGTATTTATACACGCTTTTCAACAAAAATTGGAAGGAGGAAATGAGATCGTATAATTTTAAATTATCATTATCATTGATCACCTTCTTTCCCCTATTACTTGGATAGTTCGGAATCCAAGTGTAAAGATTTATATTCACACTTCAATTGAGAGATTCAAAACGTATCGCACGCCTCTCCGTCTATGAAGTTTAGTAAGAACACCAATAAAACAAAACAAAAAGTGTAATGTTGTATCTTATCAAAAGAGACTAAACTAACAAGGAGGGTTTAATAAGCTCTAGCCAACTTGAACCAAGCAACAAAACTGTCAGAGGTAACTCTCATATACAAAGAGCTAGTCCGTCACTGTCTATAGAGAACGGCGGCCATGACACGTCCAAATACCGTCACATTTCGTCACAAATGTTCTTTCATCTCTTTCTACTAGTATCCCCATTGTCATATGGGGATTAAACTCAAGAAGACTAAAAACAAGGGCTGTGTCAAGTCACCGGTCGGACAAGGCACGCGCGTTCAGTATGAAGTATGACGATGAGTCGGACCGACCAGATGATTGAAAATATTGGTCAAATACATACAGTTCTAATGAGGTCGTCAAGTCAACCAAATGACCGCGCTGGTCGAATCATATTGGTCAGACCGGAGACTTGACTCAGCCAAGGAGTGTTTGATTCCCATAAGACAATGGGGACACTAGTAGAAAGAGATGAAAGAACATTTGTGACGAAATGTGACGTAGTTATACATTATACATGTCATGGCCGCCGTTCTCTATAGACAGTGACGGACTAGCTCTTGGAATATGAGAGTTACTGCTGACAGTTTTGTTGCTTGATTCGAGTTCGACTCTGTACTCATACCCAAGTACGTCACTATGACGCGTTGATGATACAAGTTTCTGATTGACTAGAGCTTATTAAACCCTCCTTGTTTTTAGTCTTCTTGGATTAAACTCTCTTTGTTAAATTTTAGTCTCCTTGTTATCTTATCGATCAAGTGAGGATAATGCGCATGCGCAGCAGCTTGAGCACTATTGAGTACTATTTTGTTGCTAAGTTGAGTACAATTGAGGATTGCACTGGAACAAATCTGTCATATACGACGTTTGACATACCTGAAAACGCGGTTTTTGTGTTGTTGAACAAATCACAGAACAGACAAGTGTTCTGTGGAACGCAAACACTGCAAACAGAAACAATAACAAATAAACAATAATAAATAACAAAATTTAAATAATTAAAAATAGTGTGAATGCACTGCACATAAATTTGTGTAATAAATGGATGTGATGGAGACTGAGGACAGCAAGGATTTACGAATATCCTTACAAGATTTCCCGTTTATTTGTCGAATTTGTTGCTTAAAACGAAGTGATTTGAGATTGTTCGAGAAAGAACATTATTTGTGGGATCTATTCCATGCCATCAGAAAAATTGATGTAAGTTACTTTGATATTCATTAACGTAATTTCCACAAGACTGGGCAGGTATTTCGAACAATAACGAATGTACCTATGGTGGTGTTGAATGTGCCAAAAGGTCAATAGAGAGGAGTGCAGAATCACTAGTAGAAAGGTTATTAGGGAAACCAATTTTCAATAAAGGAAGTCAGATATTTTACTCATTGTCCATACCTTACAATATCAGAAATTCCAAATAAACCAAATCAACCAGGTTTTGGAGATCATATCACACTGAAGATAAAATGGAATGTGTGCTCAAAACCGTTAGTAGTATTGAATGTCATTGATTTAATAATAATACTCCTCCATTTACATTGTATTTTTGAGCTCTTTTTCTAATTCTTCCTAGTTCTTGAAACTACCTGAAATGTCTGTCGAACAAATACTGATTGCTTTACGAAGATAAATGAATAATACCTACCCACTTATAATATTTAGCTAATATGTCTAATTTTTAAAACAGGTAAGTATATCTGTTAGCTTTTGGAAAATACTTAGGGGATCCTGTCCCAAATAAGACAAAGTACCTCAGATTAAAAATGTGTGCACATACTTGATACTCAGTACTGATATCTGTTTTTTCTTAATTTATGAGATAATTAGTTTAACATTCAGTGTATGCACTTTCACTCAACATTGTCAGAATTTGTGGATTGCAAACATCTTACCTTCATGAAGGGCATTAGCAGGAACTGGATACATGCCATCCTATGGGTCGTCAGATTTTTTTAATTTTCAGATATTTCGTTCTAGTGATTAAGAAAAGCAACTGTCTTCCATAGAAGTTTTTTTGTGGGGTTACTGGGTGAGCTATAAAAAAGCGTTGAATTTCTAGCATCTACATGTGCGAATATATTAACCTTAGTGTATATGTCATATACATATACCAGTGCTCCCTTGTAGGCCAAGCTGTAGATAAAAATAAGAGGCTCTTTCCACACAAAATAAAAGACACAAACGGTCTATTCTACTTTTTATAAGATAGTTTGTAAATGAAAACCCCGTTTCAAACATTTGCTTAAGTTTAAAACAGTTTTTGTTTAAAATAGTTTAAAGCACTTAAATTAAACAAGCGTTTTTTTTCATTTTCTTTATTAATATAATGAATAATAAATAAACTTAAAAATAACTTTTTAGAGAAAATATTTTATTGAAATGCCCTAAAAAAAATAAAATAAATTTTAAAGTGAATTACTTAAACCCATCATTTTGTTACATTATAAAATTTTAAATGATGTAAAAGCTTGTGAGAAGTATCTATGCATTTCTTATTGTAAATTGTATTTAAAATTACCTCAAGATTTATTCTCGCGACAAGCTTTTATACTCAGATCAATAAGTAAACATATTGATCTGAGCTTTTATATGAAATTTTATAAAGTAACAAAATGATGGGTTTATTTCACTTTAAAACTCATTTTCTTCTTTTTAGTACATTTAAATAAAAGCTTTTCTCTAAAAAGTTATGTTTAAGTTTATTTATTTATTTCTTTTTTATTTTCTGTGGATATGTGACATGGTTCATTTAAATTCATGCGTCATAGTTGCAAGGTCGCCTGTCTGTTATAATTTACCGTTGGAAATTTTTCCGAATTTCTACGCGTTCTCTATCTACCTTTCGAGGGGGAAAGAGGGTAACTTTTTTTGAAACCGTATTATTCAATGGTCAGATAATTTTCACTATTTTTACGGATTTTTTCGATTTCTATTTCGCGACTTTCACTACTTTTTTTTCGTGACAGGAAAGGGGGGCGAGCCGCCCGATCGATTATTTTTCATCATTATTTCCCATGTCTGAAACTGTTGAAACATTTTCCACATTTCTTTGCGTTCTCTATCTAGCCTTTGAGGGGGGACAGGAGGGTGATTTTTTTACTTCAACGGAAACAATATCGGAGTTATCGTTCAAGCTGATTTAAATTCGACGGAGGTTTGGAATCAGTTTTTAACAAGAATGACATTTGTGACGTCATCACTTTCCTCGTCTATTGGTTTTCTTATTTCGTGGACTCACGGCGGTGGCGCGACGTAGTTCAACACAGCTGATCGCGACAGTTTAGTGTACAGAGTCGGACTTCAAATAAGGTATCTATTATTTAAATATTTAGTGGAATAAAGAAAAATAGATCATACATTTTAAATTAATATTATGTTTGAAAAAATATGAATTAAACATTTTTCCAAGTTTTATTTGTTTGAAACATAAAATTCAAAATAAAAAACAGGTGAAAATCCAAAATATACAAATTGTAGATATCGATCTTTACTTCCAGATGCCTTTGACAGAATTTGAATACGATAATTTCCCTTAAATCGGCGCATATTGCGATGTGCCCTTAAATTGTTTATAACGCGATTGTGCAAAAACTACACATCGGACAGAAAACATCTTGCGTACATTTGAATGACATATTATTATCTATCAGTTTCCGCAATATTGTTTGTCCAGCTTCAGATTAATAAAAATTAAAAAAAAAAAGAAAAATGGTCTCTTTTTCGATTCTCAGTGGAAAATGCACCGATCCGGTTGTATGAAAATCAGTTTTGTAGGTTTTATAAATCTCTACAAAAGTTCCATTGACTGTAAAACGATTCCTTGAATAATCTTTGAGATAATCCCAAAAAACCAAAAAAGTTGTAATTTTTTTCACTATTTCTTGTTTGAAAAATTCCACAAAGCGATTTTGCTGGGGCAATAACTGGGGTTTTCATTAACGAACTATCTTATAAAAATTATTACAGTCCATTTGCGTCTTTTATTTTGTGGGGAAAAAAAACCTCCTTAGATTGGTCTACTTGATACGAGGATATATTGAAAAATGCTTAGCCTACTATAGAACCAAACAAAATTTCGATGTCAAAATATTTTATTACTCAACATATTCTCCTCTTAATTGGATACATTTATTACAGCGAACCTACAACGTCTCTAGACCTTAAAAAAAATGTTTCTTCTTGCTCTGCAAACCAGGCCTCCACAGCTTTTATTACCTCCTCGTTGGAAGAAAATTTACGACCTTTCAAACTTTTTTTCAGTTGAGGAAAGAGATGATAGTCGGACGGTGCCAAATCTGGTGAATAAGGGGGGTGTTCTAGTAATTCAAACCCTAAATCACGATTTTTTTGCATGGCAACATGAGATTTGTGTGCAGGGGCGTTGTCCTGCAAAAACAAAACAACTTTGGATAGCTTTCCGCGTCTTTTCTCTTAATTTTTTTCCCGTAGAGTGGTGAGTTATTGTTCTACCCTTATCCAAAAAATCAATCATGATTACTCCATGGCAATCCCAAAAAACTGAAGCGAGAACTTTTCCAGCAGGTTTTTGGACACGATACTTCTTAGGTCTTGGAGAACCGGAGTGTCGCCATTCCATCGATTGTTGCTTTGTTTCTGGATCGTAGAAATGTACCCAAGTCTCATCCATAGTAACAATTCGGTTTAAGAAGTCTACATCGTTTTCAAATCGAGCACAGACCGAACGCGATGCTACTACCCTTGCACGCTTTTGGTCAACATTCAAATATTTGGGGATCCATTTTCCAGCTATTTTTCTCATGTCCAAATTGACATGAACTATATATGAATTATTCAGTGCTTCAGATATCCGTTTTAGCCCAATTCGACGGTCTGTTAAAATCATGTCATGAACTGCATCGATATTTTCGGGAACTGACACAGAAACTGGCCTTCCCGATCGGTCATCATCTTCAATGGAAAATTTACCTCTCTTGAAGCTTGCAGTCCAATTTTTCATGGTCGCATACGAAGGACATTGATCACCAAGGGTATTAAGCATATCTTCGTAAATCTGCTTACCTCTTAACCCTTTTAAATACAGGTACTTGATGATGGCTCAATACTCCAATGTTTCAATTTTCACAATTTCAGTGCACATATTTTTTCTTTTAATTTATTGCGTAACTCTGGTTTACTTTTTTGACGTCAAACTTTACACTGACACTTCCAATAAGTTATTGTTCGTTGCCATGGTAACGCAATATTTTGTTTATGCGGGGAACTGCCGAACTGGTCTAGGCTAACTAGATATCAATACATCCTCGTAATTATCGATAAGCATTGTACACAGTTTCTGACTCACTAGAATCTCTATAGATGTCATGTCTATAAAGACAGCAGAGCAAGGTGAGCAGAATTTAACTACCTTAATATCATAATTAACAGCGTCTGAAAATTAGTGACGTTTTAACAAAATTACTAGTGGAAACCGACTGTGCCCTCACATGAAAAAAGTTCGTGGTTAGGTATATATTCTGTTATGTTTCTGTTGTTTTGGACTCGCAACTGTCATTTATCAATTTGTATTGAACATTTAAACACAAAAACAACTTTTGTTTTTTCTTAGTGTTTTGCTTACAAAATGAAAACTTATATAGCAATCTGGTTGCTCAAATGAGAAAAAATTATAGAGAATTTAAATACAAACAAAATGAGGTGTTTTACGACCAGATCGGATCATTAGTAACGGGGAAAAACGGGAATATTTTACGATTTTTTTTAAACTCGTAACTCCGCTTTTTTTCAAGTTATAGGGTTGACCCTTCTCATCAAAGTATTGATCATGTGTAGTTTATCTGAGCATAAAACTGGCGCAGTCATACAATTAGTTTTGGAATGATTGCAATTTGATTTTTTTTGCAGCTTGCCTGGATGCTCTAATGATAGTCTGATTTCAATTTCTCAAACAGATTTTGAAAGAACTTCAGCTCCGCAAAACGTATATTCTCATTTTGCGCTACATTCCGACATGGGTGAAAAATGCTTGCAAAAATTACCGAACCCGCGCAAGCGGTCGAGTAGCAGGAGAGACTGGGTGATGAGGAAAATTCTTCTAACGATCGGGATACGTGATAATGCACTTCCCCTCATCTCCCGGTCTCTTCTACTACTCGGCCGCTTACTCGTTTTCAGTCATATTAGCGCAAAATGAGAAAATAGGTTTTGTGGTACTATACTTCTACTTCAAAATCTGTTAGGGAAATTGAAATCGGACTATCACTAGAGCATCTAGGCACTGTGCTAAAACTGATGGCTCGACAGCGCCTGTTTTGTGCACACACAAAGTACACATGATTCAATACTTTCATGAGAAGAGCCAAACCTACTTCTTGAAAAATTACGGAGTTATGAATTTTTCAAAAAATCGCAAAACTTTCCGGTTTTCTAGTTTTTCTCCGTTACTAATGATCCGATCGAGTTTTAAAAAGTCTCATTTCGTTCGTATTTCAATTCTCTACCAGATTCTCGACCAGATTGCATTATTAGTTTTCATTTTATGAGCAAAAAAATGAAAAAACACGTTTTTCGTTTTGAATGTTTATCACAAATTATTAATAAATGACAGTTGCATGTCCAAAACATATCAGAATATAACTGCGGACTGTCTTTCATGTGATGGCACAGTCGGTTTACTACTAGTTAGTAGCGGGCTTTTAATCTGTTGCGAATTTCTCGAAATCTTAATCTTAAATGATGACTTTAATTTCAGGTGGTGATTCCTTGTCATATTTCATGATAAAAAGTTCATATAAACGTGTGTCCTAACTTGCTCCGTTTCCTAGTAACGGGGTGTCCAAAGTTTAATGAAATATCGGTTCTTCATGAATGATTCAAAATACTGTTCGCCGATTTTGATTAAACTTCGTGTGTTTGTGATTTGTAATACGAAGCTTCTTTTCATGAAAGTAGATTTTGAATTTTGTTTCCAGTGATGTGGCAGAATGTAACCTGATTGATATTCAAACTGCTAGTTTATTTCTATTTTATTCGGAAAACATCATAGGAAATAATGAACAATAATTAAAGCAGATGCTCAAAATGGGAACCAAGAATTTCGTACAACCAGTGGCCTGGGTAAATCATTTAATGTAATTTCGGTTATAATGTCACAAGTTATTTCAACCTTGTCGGGTTTGAGATGTAATTAATTCGAAAGTAAATAATTTTTATCCCTTATTTTGCTACATAATCGGTAACGTTTAAAAAAAAATGTAAAAAATAACAGAGAAGCTATTATACGAATTAATAACCCCCCATTTCTACGCCACTGACTTTGATTGCATAAAGTTTAGCTATTAATTTCCAATTATATCAAACTCAGCGACAACATTAGCGTACAATAGTTATTATCGTAAATATCAATCACGTTACCCTCTGCCACACCACTGGAAACAAAATTCAAAATCTACTTCCAAGAAAAGAAGCTTCGCATTACAAATAAAAAACACACAAAATTTAATCAAAATCGGCAAACAGTATTTTGAGTAATTCATGAAAAACTTTGGACACCCCGTTACTCGGAAACGGAGCAAGTTAGAACACACGTTTATATGAACTTTTTGTCATGAAATATGACAAGGAATCATCACCTGAAATTAAAGTCATCATTTAAGATACACCCTGTATATATTTTAGATCAAGCAATCTAGCCATGTCCTTGCCACTAGAATGAAAAAAATAATAAATTTGGGTTTCTATACAAGTACTGTTGTTTCATATTGAACAATCACTGTATGTCTATGATGTATATTTGTAATTATGTCTACTTTTTTATCCATTTATACTTCTCTTTTTCATATAGTATTTAGAATACTACGTGCCTGCTCTCGTATGACAATTTTCTATACGATGCTGTAATGTATTGTCCACGGAAATAAATTATCTTATCTTATATACTGACAGGGTGATCGCGAAACCTCCATTTTGATGACGTCGGAAGAGTGCCAGAATAGCCAATATAAAACATAAACTTATTTTCAAATTTCGAATAGACGGATGGATCGACATCTTCGAAATAAAAGTAATAAATAGTACATCCGATTATATCGAATGAATCAAGTGTTACAGAACTTGTGGAGTCTTTAGAGAATCACAAAAATGTATGAATATCAGAAATAATGTTGATTACTTATATTTCGGACGTCCATCATCTAAATGGTTGAAAGATTTCTATCTCTTTCAAATTTTTCACAACGTTTCAATTGCTTGAATCCGCAATCGTCTTCTGGTGAATAATGACAAAATCAGATGCTACGCGACCTTTTATAGGTCTATAATTAATGTGTAATTACGGGCGGTCTTGTGGCGCGCGTGGTTTCGCGCTTTTTCTCCCTCCAAAACGGTCCATGAGCGGTTTCCATACGTTTTTAATTTCCACACTTGGTTGACTGAAGGCACTATTGGCTTCTATATAGGTGGTTTCTATAAATTTATTTTACACGTATACGTATTATTCTTACAGCTTTTAACACTGCATGTGGTCCCAGGCATTTTCTCGACTTGCAATTATCTATTGTATTATAATGCTATTACTACTGGCGTTTTATGACCACCACATTTTCAGTTCAACACCCAGCGTTTGAACACAATGCAAACAAAAAACAATGCTACATAACCCTAATAAACATCTACTTATCCTTATTCCTTATATGTTGGCAACCATGGCACTCTTTCCTCACCTCACCTCACCCGAACTCTCTGAAAGCTGTTTTCCGCGGTAACCCTGTCAGTATATATAGAGTAACTCTGGGTACAGCATTAAAATTAGTGTTTTTTCAAAGAACCCTGCACTAAAATGACGTCTAATATTCATGTTTGTAACTAATCACGCTAGATGACACTCGCGTTTGAGTCCAATGCCGATTCCACAGGCATAGACTATCTTACTTCTATTTTAAACAGTGGTTCAATCTTACAAGGTCGGGAAAACGTTTAACACAACTAAAGTTGTCGTTTTAAAAACTTTATTACCTTTCCCAAAATATTTACTAGTTGTAGTCGTTTAGCCGGTTGGGTAATCGTTCTGACAACGTCGTAGCTCAACTAATGTCATGCTAAAAGTTGAGATAACGTCGTCCGGTGGTTTAGAGAACGTCGTTTCATAAATGACTAATTTCTACACCAAGTACAACGTTAATATTGGTGTAAGTATTATGTGGTTATCGTCGCCAAAATGATACTTGGGTAATGTTTTTCGTTTATTGGAATTAAACAAATTGGAGGCTGATTCGATTATATTTTCGACTGATCCATCTTCTCCGATTTCTATTGAGAAAGTTGTTGTCCGCAAATAAAATCGTATTTATTCCTATTCATGTTCGGTGGTAGATCATTTATATAATTATTAATATTTAAGGTCCATCCAAGTGTCGAATTTCCAAGAAATATATGCAATGGATGCATCATTAAACTAGAAGAGTTATCATTGTTTATTGACATTTTAAATTATAATGACGCTAGTTTTGTGAGGAACATGACGCCGAAAGAAGAAATAATTAAATGTACGGATGACATTGGCGGAAGAATGGCTCAAAAATCTATAGAAACAACTAAAAAAAGCGACGAGGATATGTCTCTCCAGAAATTTCGAACTTGTCGAATTTGTCTGTCTTCAGCAAGTAGTCTTATACCATTAAGAGAAAAAGTACATCTGATGCAGCTATTCCAAAATGCAGACATTGATGTAAGTTGCTTTCCTATCGCATTGTTTTGTTTTAAATGTAATTTCTAATTTTTTTCAGGTCAATGCTCAATCCAACACTCCAGAAATTAATAACATATGTAATAAATGCAATCTCGAATTAGAAAAGATTTCATCATTCATCAGTTCATCACTATGTAATGATCAAAAACTTGAAAATGCTATTAGTGGAAATGCGATTGAGAAAACTGAAAATTATTCAGATCCAATTGACGTTGAAATATCAACGTGTCGAGACTTGAATATTATTGATAGAAATGAGGCACTGACTGAAAGTACAAGTATAGAAATTGCGTTTGTTCAACAAAAAAATGAACTAACAAACGAAATGTTCGAAGAAGAGGGACATTCATCCATGCAGTCGCGAAACATTGGCAATAAGTTGAATCTGACAAGTGGGATAAAGTCGTTCAGATGTGATTACTGCAAGAAAAGTTTCACTGAGAAGAGTGATTTTAATATGCACATGCTGACTCATACGGAAGAAACTCCATTCGAATGTCATTGCTGCAAAAAACGTTTCAAGCAGAAGGGTAATCTGAAACAGCATCTGCTAACTCACTCTACAGAAAAGCCATTCAGATGTGAATACTGCCAAAAAACTCTAGCAGGAAAACATACTTTGCAAAAACACGTGTTTGCTGTACATGGAGAAAGGCCATTCAAATGTGAGGGATGCAAAAAAAGGTTCTTCCTGAAGAGTAATTTGAAAAGGCATATCCTCACTGATCATGGAGGAAAGCCATACAATTGTGATTGCTGCGAAAAAAGTTTCAAACGAAAATATAGTTTGAAGCAGCATTCGATTACTCACTATGAAGAGAAGCCATTCAAATGCGATCGCTGCAACGGAAGTTTCACATTGAACACCAGTTTGAAAAAGCATATGCTCATTCACAATCGAGAAAAGCCATTTAAATGTGGTTGCTGTGAAAAAAGTTTCACAAGCGAGCCAACTTTACGAAAGCATTTACTTTCGCTCACCGGAACGAATCCGTTCAAATGTGATCGCTGCAAGAAATGTTTTTCTCAGAAATGTGATCTGAAACAACACATGTTCACTCACAGAAGGATGAAAGATTTGCAATGTCAAAAACAATTCAGATGTGACAGATGCGAAAAAAAATTCGCCCGTGAAAGCACTTTGAACCGACATATGCTTTCTCACACTGGAGAAGATCCTTTCAGATGTGGTTGCTGTGAAAAAAGTTTCACAAGTGAGCTATCTTTACGAAAGCATTTGCTTACTGTCGCTGGAAAGAAGCCATTCAAATGTGATAGCTGCAACAAAAGATTCACTAATAATAGCAATCTGCAAAAACATGCGCTCATTCATACTGTAGATCATTTGCAACAGCTGGCTCAAAGTAGGCTGAAAATTTTGCAATCCCAAAAACAGTTCAAATGTAATATCTGTGAAAACAGTTTCACTCAGAAGAGCAGTTTGAAACAGCATCTGCTCATTCATACTGGAGAAACGCCATTCGAATGTGACAGCTGCGAAAATAGTTTTGCAAATAGTCGAACTTTGCAGAAGCATGTTCTCGCTGATCATGCAGAAAACCCATTCAACTGTCATTGCTGCGACAAGGGTGTCATCCAGCAGTGCAACTCGAAGCAGCACATGTTCACCTCTACTGGAGAAAAGTCGTTCAGATGTGATTGCTGCGAAAAATGTTCTACGAATAAGCAAAGTTGGCGAACGCATTTGCTCACTGTTCACAGCGAAGGGCCATTCAAATGCGATTGCTGCGAAAAAAGTTTCAGCAAGAAGGGGAATTTCAGAAAGCATATGCTTACTCACGCTGAAGAGAGGCCTTTTGAATGTGGTTGCCGCAAGAAATTGTTCACTCTGGGTGGTAATTTGAAACAGTATTTGCTCACGTTGTGAATAAAAATTCAAACATTGAATATTAAATGTAGGCTGTACTTACTTAAGGGTGTCTCGTAATTTTATTTCTTCCAATATCTCTAAAACCACTTTGGCTTTTTTTCAATTT
Source organism: Chrysolina oricalcia (assembly GCA_944452925.2). Lineage (NCBI taxonomy): Eukaryota > Metazoa > Arthropoda > Insecta > Coleoptera > Chrysomelidae > Chrysolina > Chrysolina oricalcia. Next base: position 47,469,265 of record OX101824.2, read on the forward strand.
TGGTACTTGCAAAGTACGCATAAAAATACATTTTTCCATGATGAAGGATTTCTTAATTTTAATCAGTGGCGTCCCTGTAAACATGCCATGCCATATTTTTCATCAAAATAATGATACACCACTGTCTTTTTTCCAAATAAATATAATAATAATAATAATAAATGTTCTTTATTGAATTATAAGCAGGTTATAATTCAAACGGCAATTGTCCTACAGCCTTTGAATGTACAGTTGTGTGCATAAAAAAGTCGTACAGGGTACGACACTAATTGAGGCATTGCGCTAATTGTACTAAAAAATGTTAAAAGCGCATTAAGGCCGATTCTCACTTGGCGATGCGGCGCGTTGCTGCAAAATGCGGCTTCGAAAAGTTCTCTTGTTTTCAAATGCAGCAATTCCCACTTAGCGAAGCAAAGCAGCAGCGTAGCGACGCGACACAAACCAACGCTTCCAAAAGCGTTGTATGCAGCTACGCGTCGCGCCGCGTCGCTAAGTGAGAACGGAAAAGCGGTAGCGCAGCGTCGAAGCGCATGCGCACGCTTCTCAGCACATACTCTGTCATGACATAGCTCTCACAGGGGTGAGATCTGTGTTGTGTTGCGTTTCGTTATATTGCGAATATGGAAGGCAAAATCGAAAAATTGATTACACTAGTCAACGAAAAACCCGAGTTGTATGATATGAGTAACCCGCACTACAGTAACCATGCGAGGAAGGACAATCTTTGGCGGGAGATAGGCAACGAATTAGAAGAATCGCGTATGTATTCTGTCTATATTTTATATAACTACTTGCTTAAGTAAATGTACAGATTATAAAGGTACCAAAACATAAATAAATATACTTTCGACTTTCGAGTAACATACTAGGTGTTTCACGGTGAATGGAACATTAGAAGTATCTGGAGAAGGCAAAGAGATCATTTCGAAAGTTTGTAGGCGTGGATGATCGAATATGATCAATCCGTCTAAAATATTTTCATCGCTACAGTGTTGCCACTTGTATCAGAAAGTAGTAGCTATTTTGATTTTCCAAATGGAACATGCGCATGTGAAAAATCGAGAATTTTCAACTTAAGGAATTTTTGTGTCGAAACTATGCATAATTGATCGAAACGGTTCACATGTCCCTATTTTTACTTCCAATTCACTCTCAATTGATATTTAATTCACATAGATATAAGATGGTCAGAAATCTAAATTCTGAATCTTCTTCTTTCTTCTTCGTTCTCCATCAGATACTTCTAATATTCCATTCACCGTGAAACATCACCTTTCACCTAATATGTAACGTTATACACCCTCGTTTATTTTATCAAGTTGCCAGGGAACTTGTCCCTCATCACAAAAGTATTTCATAAATTTGTCACGAATATCCAAAGCATCACCCGAATATCTCCCTCCTACGTGCTGGAAATTGTCAAACATCGGTGTTCCAGTTTCAGAATTTTCGTCCTGTAGAGATGAAATGAATGTATCATCCCTCCTAAGAAAATTGTGCAAACATAAACTGGCCAAAATAATCATGTCTGCTTTATCGGGATGAACTTGCATTTTATTTAAGAAGAGTCTGAATTTTTGACACAAAATTCCGAAAGTATTTTCAACGACTCTTCTAGCTCTACAGAGTCTTTAATTGAATATTCGTTTCTCTTGTGACAAATATTTTCCCGGAAACGGCCTCAATAAATATTTTTTCGCTGGAAAGGCTTCATCCCCCACGATCACGTAGGGTATGAAATCGCCCCCTTCGGTTAGTAGCCGATCTGATGGCATGTTAAAAGTATTATTTTCTAGTGATTTTCCGATCTTGGAGTCTGCAAAAATACCCCCATCAGAGTTTTTTATGTAACTCCCAACATCAACTGCAATAAACTTATAGTTTGCGTCCACCAAGGCTAATAAAACAATTGAAAACGTCTTCTTATAATTGAAAAAAAGGGATCCACTGTTTGGTGGCGCTTGAATATGCATATGTTTCCCATCAATAGCGCCGACGCAATTTGGAAAATCCCACAATTTTTCATATTGATCGGCGCTCCTTTTCAACAATTCCTCTGATGGCTGCGGAAGAGTAATTTGTGACAGGCTTTTCCAAATAATTTCACTAGTTGTGTGAATGATTTCGTGTATTATTGAATGTCCCACTCGAAAGTTGAAAGACAATGTTTGGAAATCGACTCCCGTCGCCAAGTACCTGTAAATAAAAAAAATATTATAAAGCCCGTATATATTGATGAAACGTTTATTTATAGCGGATAACTGCAAAGCACGGTGGAAAAGCCTTCGAGATGCTTTTCAACGCTCTCTCAAGGGAAGGAAAACTAAAAGTGGCCAATCGTCCCAAATTGTTAAAAAATGGAGGTATTTTGACAATATGAGTTTTCTTCTACCTTACACAAGAGGAAGGTGGTTAGTATTTTGAGATAAATCTGTTAATGTCATACCTACCACCAGTTATCTACACAGGCAAATCACAAATTTGGTCAGTGACACGGATACTATAGATGAAGAAAATGTTGATGAAGATGAAAGTGGCAATGAAGACTTAGCGAACGTAACAAACCAAGCTAAGGAATCCACTGAAACCATTCATGCTTCTGAATCTGAAAATACATCTGATCGATCCACGCCATCAAGCACAATACGCCAACGACGTTCTAATAAAAAGAAAATCGACGCCATACCTGAGATTTTTAAAGAATTTGTGGAAGACAGAAAAAAATGTAGGACAGAAAAACAATCCACGCCCTTGCATCCTGTAGCTGATTTTTTTTTAAATTTGGGGAAAACAGTGGAAACTTTTCCTTCATACTGGCAGGCGCACGTTAAAAATAAAGTTTTTGAAATAGTTAACTCGACAGAGCTTATGCTTCTGTCAAATCAACAAAACATTGCTGGCTATCAACAGCAGTACGGTCCACCAGCGGTGTCCACTACCCCCCAAAGTTCCTATCCAACTTGCCAATCTTCATACTCAGTGTTTAACTCTCCTCAGTTCCCATCTTCCGCATCTTCTCTGTCTTCATCTGCCACCTCCCAGAGTTCCTATCCATCTCGCCAACCCTCTTATTCTCATGTCTCTCAACACCCGTTTTCGTCGTCCCATCAGCCTACCCAAATTTTAGAGTACTCTGGTGGAACTTGGAATGCCGTAAAGCCACCAGCTTCGACACACATTGAAAGTAGGAATGACGAATCTCAACAAGATAATGATGATCTTGGAAATTGAAGTCCTAATGATAAATAGTACCTACTGAGTGTCTTGTATTTGTTATACGAGAATATTTGTTTATTTTATGGATATTTTGTTTTATATCATTTTTATTTTTTAGTTATCTATATGAGAATTTTTTTTATTTTGCGAATATTTTGTTTTGTATCATTTCAATTTTTTTAGTTACCAAATTGAAATGTTTTTTTTGTTTTTTGGATATTTACTTTTGTATCATTTTCATTTTGTCTAGTTACAATCTAAAATAAAATCTTATTTTCTTACCTTAGAAATATGGTGAGTCTTTCACGTACGTCTATACAAGAACGCAATTTAGTGCCTCTTTTTGTAAAGTACGGTGACACAATCTCTAGTAGGTCATTGAATTTTCGGGGAGTCATTCTCATGTATTTGTAAAATTTTAATTCGTCATCCACAATTCTTCCTGACAGCACATGGTACTCGCCTTCTTCTAGCCGGTGCTTCCAAATCTTATGCACCCAATATTTTCGCTTCTGTCTCTTCCTTTTTTTCTCTTCGTTGTGTAGAGCAATTGCCAGGGCAAAAACTTCGTCTTCCTCACTTGAAGAACTCATTGCAACTGTATCGACAAACCTCCCGGACAGTCGTGGAGAACTGACTGCACTGTCGAACGAAATTCAGCCACATTTCGTTGACGCGACGTGTCGCAACGCTAAGTGGGAATCGACAAGAAAATAACGCGTCGCTGCCGCAACGCGCCGCGACGCCAAGTGAGAATCGGCCTTTACTGACAAAAATAGTTTGAATTTCGACGCTTCTTGTCAAAGTCCATAAGGAGTTTAATAATTAAGATTGACGTGCCTGACTCACAATATTCTATAACTGCTGTACGACTTATTTATGCACACAGCTGTACATTTGTATATGAACATAATAATTTAAAAAAAAAGTCTAGTTCTATATGATATAACTAACATGATATCTGGGTATTACTATAAACTAGCTGTTCTCCGTAGTTTTTCAAGTAGCGTGTGTTCTGGGTGTTTGGGAACATTTTTTCCACGTTTTGAGGGTTTTTAGCAAATCTTCTTGCAAGCTCATCTAGTCTGGTCTCAATAGGTACGACTTTGGCGGTTTCATATTCATTTGTAGGATTGTGGATAGGGTTGTTTGGGTGCCTTATTTTTGTTATTTTTCTGAGCGCTGTTGTCTCTGCAACCTGTATTATCTTTCTGGCTCCTTTCATAATATTGAGAAATAGGAGGTGGCCATATTCCAGCAGAGGGCGGCAAATGGGGGTATATATTTTGCTTCTCGTTGCAATATTGATTCCTTGGTCCCTTGATGAAAGGTATCGGAAATATGATGCTCTTGTAATGGTGTTACGCTTCTTCATCTTTAGTTGTTGGTTGAAGTTCAGCTTATTGTCCAGCGTGATTCCCAAGTAGTTTACCGTCGTTCTAGGTTTTAGTGTGTGCTGCATTAGTGATATTTTGGAAAATGTTTCCGTTGGGTTGTGGTTGAAAATGATGAATTGTGATTTAAGAGGGTTAGGGGTGAGACGCCATTTCTTAAACCATAGACTGGTAGAGTCACTGAGTTCTCAAATAAATATAATTTTTGTAATTGTCTTCTATCTTGTCATAAAAATGGTCTCCTATCTTTTTTTGGTAAGGCGAACGGTTTTTGAGTTAGAAAATGCATTCATTTGCTTGTCCTTATATAAAATCTGTTTATTTGTAGGAAGAAACGGCTTTATTAGAAATTGTCTTAAAGGAACAAGATTAATGCAAATTCACGAATGATGAAAGAATAACAAACGACAACAAACACCACACAAAACGACAATGTCGACAATAGAAAATCTGAAATTCTAAAAACCGTCTCTGATCTCTAACAAGAGTGACAGATCTTAGTGAAAAGCCTTCCTGTTGATGAAAATGCACTGTTGCACGGTTATTATAATTACAGTAGCATAGGGTACATTATTGTTTTAAATAAGTTTCTTTCGCGCCTAAACTTCGGAGTTATCTCTAAAAGGTTCTTTTCGGTTGTAAAAAGTCCTAAATACGCTGTCAAATTTCTATCTTTCAAATGACATGTTTTATTGCCTCATAACAAAAAACTCTGAATTGGAATACCAAATTATTTTCAAACTTGGCAACGATCTACCCAAACTACACTGATGACGCGCATGCTCACATCGTAAACGGGTCGCGGAAATTGGCGGGATTAGCACTCTAGAGTAAGTATATAATATACATTTCTATGGTCTTCCTGTTGATGAAAAAGCACTGTTGCACGGTCATTATAATAACAGTAAGATAGGATACATTAACGTATTAAATAAGTTTCTTTCGCGCCAAAAATTCGGGGGAATCTATCTCTAAAAGGTTATTTCGTTTAAAAAGGTCCTGAATACGCTGACAAATTTCTCTCTTTCAAATGACATGGGTTTTATTGCCTCATGACAAAAAACTCTGAATTGGAACACCAAATAATTTTCAATCTTGGCAACAATGTACCTAAACTACACCGATGACGAGCATGCGCACAATCGTAAACGGGTCGCGAAAATTGGCGGGATTAGCACTCTAGAGTAAGTATATAATATACATTTCTATGGTCTTCCTGTTGATGAAAAAGCACTGTTGCATGGTCATTATAATAACAGTAAGATAGGATACATTAACGTATTAAATAAGTTTCTTTCGCTCCAAAAATTCGGGGGAATATATCTCTAAAAGGTTATTTCGTTTAAAAAGGTCCTGAATACGCTGACAAATTTCTCTCTTTCAAATGACATGGGTTTTATTGCCTCATGACAAAAAAACTCTGAATTGGAACACCAAATAATTTTCAAACTTGGCAACAATGTACCTAAACTACACCGATGACGAGCATGCGCACAATCGTAAACGGGTCACATACGCGACATGCTATTCGCCGTGAAAATTGGCGGGATTAGCATTGTAGAGTAAGTATATAATATAGATTTCTATGGTCTTCTTGTTGATGAGAAAGCACTGTTGCACTGTCATTTTATTAACAGTAAGATAGGGTACATTAACGTATTGAATAAGTTTCTTTCGCGCCAAAAATTCGGGGGAATCTATCTCTAAAAGGTTATTTCGTTTAAGAAGGTCATGAATACGCTGACAAATTTCTCTCTTTCAAATGACATGGGTTTTATTGCCTCATGACAAAAAAATCTGAATTGGAACACCAAATAATTTTCAAACTTGGCAATAATCTACCTAAACTACACCGATGGCGAGCATGCGCACAAACGTAAACGGGGTCACATACGCGACATGTTTTTCGCCGAGAAAATTGGCGGGATCAGCATTCTAGAGTAAGTTTATAATATATATTTCTATGGTTCGACTTTGTACTCATGTCCAAGTACGTCACTATGACGCGTCGATGCTAAAAGATTCTGATTGGCTTGATTGAGCTTATTAAACGGTCCTGTTAGTTTACTCTCTTTGGTTGGACATGTCATGGCCGCCGTTCTCTAAAGACAGTTACGGATTTGCGCACTCCGCAATCTTAGCCGCTTTCCAATTGACCCGATGGGTAGCTCCGGGTAACTATGAGGAGCTCCTGAAGTGATGTGATCTCACAGACCACGAAAGAACATGTTCCTATTACTGAAGATGCCATTCTCTCGCTACAAAAATCTCTGAAAAAGTATCAAAGAATGTTTTGACATTTACTATAAACTATTGGACCCAACCTATAAATTTCGCATCTTATGAAATTCTCGCATCCGACATAAATTGTCGACTGCCTTTGACCATTCTACAATTTGTCTATCAAAAATTTGCGAATGTGACATTTGAGAATAAGAATATTCAGATTTCGTTCGACAAAGAGCATATCTCGCATGCGACAAAATATGTTTGAGAATAGGGTCCCAGCAGGAATCCTTTTAATTGAAATTGTATCCATTCCGACCCTGAACCATATCAGAAATGGCCTGGAAAATGTCAGTCAATTCAACCAGAAAATCAATTCTGGCAACACTGGGTACTGGAATCGTCCATTGAGAATGTTTCCCTTTTCAAGAAGAGGTTAGTTCTTTCTTTTATGTTCCAAGCATATAACTCGTCTAGTGTCGATGTCTGTGGTTTCATGGTTTGAACTATCCAATCAACTGACAAACTTTCAACAATCAAACAATTTATAATTTGAATTGTGACTATTGAGATTATTCAAGATATTGAAGAGTTCTTGTATCATTTTGTTTTTGAAATATATTTTATATGAATTTAAATAAATTGTTCCCAAAATGTTTGTTATTCAATGAAATGATAAATGTACTAAAAATGAAGTCATTCTGAGGCCCAATTGTACAGTCATGGTTTAAGCCCAGGTTCAACTGAATTAAGCTCAGAGGAGAACCGGGTTCAGAAATATTTTTTCCGTTGTACACTCCATATTTGAGCTCGGGTTTACTAAACCCAGTTCAAGAAACAATATTTTATGTTGGTCTTCTACAAATTCCTCATCATTCCATTTTACGAAATGATCGACTCTATCTCTATAGTTCTTTTTGGCTGTCTTCTAGCGTTTACTATTACTTCTACTGATTCCACAAAATCTCATCATCTGTCAGTTCCAGAAGAATATCATCTATAGCTGTTGATCCATTATTTTATTTTTTCAGCACCCAACGATGAGAACAAAAATAACCATCAATTAAAAAAGATAAAACTTTGAATCAGTTTTAGTTTACAGCTTTATACAATCAGACATCAGTGCTACCAGTTCCTAGACTTGAGAGGTTGAAGGTTGAACCATATATAATATATGGCTGCGTCAAGTCACCGGTCTGACCAATATGATTAGACCAGCGCGGTCATTTGGTTGACTTGACGACCTAATTAGAACTGTATGTATGTGACCAATATTTTCAATCATCTGATCGGTCCGACTCATCGTCATACTTCATATTGAACGCGCGTGCCTTGTCCGACCGGTGACTTGACACAGCCTATATCCATGGGTTGAACGTGTTTGACGCAGCAAACCTCGGTTTAAGCTACCAAAATCCACAGCTCAAGTTAAGTTTACAAAATGAAAAATGACAGTCACTGAACCAAGATCAGCACTGAACCTGCTCTGTACAACTAAAATTGAAATTTGAACCAAGCTTAACGCTTAGCTAAGGTTAAGCTCGGACTGTACAATTGGGCCTGAATAGATAACTAGAAAGACTGAAAAGTATGAGCATTTTTACATGGTTTTCAAACGTGCCGCCAATTTTTGAGTATTTTTTTGGTTTTGGAAGTGTGTTATTTGTATCGAGTGTTCATAATCCCACCCTGGATTATGAACACACCATACATTAGGCGCATTCCATTTTAGGAGTAGAGCTACAAGCACAGCTTATCTTAAGTAAGTAAGCTCTGCTCACAGAACTATATCCCTATAAATCTGGGATAATTGTTCTGTGACTGTGCCCTGGGTGCGTTTCGTGGTCATGTGTCACGTCACGAATGTCAACACTGAATAAAGCTGTTTTTTGTCGTTGGACCGTATTCAATAATGTTTTAAAAACTTTTTCAATTTTACGTCATAAAATTGACTATGGCGTCAAAATAGTGCTTTTCGTTTGAAAACATTCTGTCTATGACGTCACTGTTTCAACGCTAAAATGAAAAGTTTTTAAAACGGTCCAAATAATTTTAAAAAAGTGATACGTCAAAAAACAGCTTAACTGTGGACACTGTGGAGTGGACTGTCTATGGTCAGTGACGGTCACTTAGGGCCGGTATTATAAACATCTCTCGAAGTTAACTTTAATTTTAACAGTCAAGTTAACTTCAGCTTTAAAATGGCAGTTTTATAAAAGTCTCATTTCTGAAATAAAAAGAAGAAGAAGAAGGCAAATATGTAACAATGTAACCTAGAATTTTTCGCAGTTTTTCCTGAGACATTTTCTAATAAATAATAAAATTGCTGATAGATTTGAGAATCCTCCAAAATCTACAACAACTACCAAGAATAAACATGTTGCATGAAATCTGAGTGTAATTAACGTGTTACTGGCGGTAGAAGATTATTTCTAACATTGAAAATACTTATAATTCCAAAGTAATTAGAACTATTAGAAATGTTGACTTATTAGTTGGTATTAGCAAATTTGCCTCTCTATGTAACCCTTTAACAAGCATTCAGACTATCTTGATGATTGAAATCCGTTTTAATTTATTTTCAAATTCTATTTCGTTCCACAAGATAAAATGGTTTAACCGATTTCTAAATATACTTCGACCCCGAGGGCCTTCAATACTAATCACAGCATCTCCTTCATCGCCGCTTAAAAGTTCCTCGAAAATAACCAGGACATCGTTTGCTAACATTTATTGCGAAAAAAAAAACAATCAAATTGAGTTTTATGCTAAATTATTGACAGAAGAACTGTCGAAAACCACCATTTTCTACAAAGTTAACTTTAACTGATACCACGTCCTCCCGATAAAGTTAACTCCTACATTTTGAAGTTAACTGTAAGATGTGACGTCATTCCTCAAGTTAACTTCTAGTTGTCTGTCAAAATAGTTTTATAATACCGACCCTTAGCATGTACACGTAATCACTTGCCGAAATATCAACGGTTTGGTTATTGAAATATGGGAGAAGTGTTTGAAAATAGTGAAAACAAAAGGTGTGACATAACTTTGGAGGATTTTCCCTTCATTTGTAGAATATGCTTGAGGAGGGGTGATCTGAGATCGTTCGAAGAGGAAGACTATTTGCTGGATTTATTCGTAAACATTACGAAGATTGACGTAAGTTCTTAAAGGACCCCGCACGAAAATATGGGAAATTGGAAATTGGCTCTTGGTTAAAATTGCTGCGACTGAAAATAGTGACCTGAAAATACGTTTTATTGACGATTTCGAAATATCTCAATACATTGCTATTTGTTTGATAGAACTATGTGGTTCCAATACCATTTGACCTAGCACTGCAACAGAGTGATTCTCATCTGCAGCCATTTTTTTCTCTTCTGTTCCATAAAACATATCCATTTTGTGCAAAAGATTTGGCTAAGCTAGTGAATGTTTTGTTTAGCGGTAATCTCTCAGGGTAATCTTCTGTCAGGATACCGATTAGAGTGTATTAATTCCTTCTTGCTTCGTCAAAAATACATATCATATCTAACTTCGAAAATTGAACCATTTTACGAAAAGCCAGCACAAAACTGAATACCTACACTTTCGTAAAAGCTGACTGATTTTCTGACAGATCGATGAATACTTCTGTTATGGCATTTATATTGACACTATCATTATAATATGCAATAAAGTTGCTGAATTTCATCAGTATTCAAGTGTGCTATATGGCTGAATTCAGAATTTGATGCAGTATTGCAAAAAGCATTGAAAAATCTGAGGGCCATTAAAAAAAATTGACGTCGGTGTCGCGACGTTTTATATGGGACACCCTGTATAAGGAATGATTTTTTAAGATAATATGTAAAGTAATCAATGAATACAGAATATGTTTCATTTTCATCAGGCAGGAAATTCACTCTCAGCACCAATAACCATGATACAATTTAAAAAACTACATAACTTTGTCAAAGATTTACGAAGAAGACTTATTTGTCAAAATATTTTGTTTGGCAGGATTTTCACCGCCACAACAAATATTACTAATTTAATAATAACAACAAAATCATTTTTGGGAAATAGATTTAAACTAAAGGCAACCTTAAGTAATTCTATTCAGTTCAAGTACCTATATCAGTTCTTAATATTCTATATTTTAGTAATTTGAGTAGTTTTTTTCCTTCAGATGCTGGTCCTGTCACCAGCTGCACCTCAGCCTCTTGAGCATTTTGTGCATAATTTGAGTACTTACTCAGATACGTAATTGTATACAGTGCGCGTCAAAATTATGGAACAAATTCGTTATTTCTGAATATAAGATATTTCGGAAAAATCCTCGGACAGGTCGATTTTTTTTTCCGATGGGCCAATTTTCGAACCCCACCCAAAATATATAGGGTTATCCACAATTGAGTAAAAATGACTTTGGTGATATTTTTAAATTGGACACTCAGTATATTTTTCCATATTTGGTTAGGGATCGTCATTACGAATCCAGTGATACCAAGTTTGATGGGATTATGTCAAACGGCTATGGAGATATGGCCAAAAAACTTCCTCGTATGTCTAACGAGTATGACTGCGAGACTCCACACGATTCAGAAGGTTAAAAGTCTCTGTCGCACTCATTGGGTATATGGAGAAGTTTTTTGGCCATATCTCCGCAGCCGTTTGACATAATCCCATCAAACTTGGCGTCACTGGATTTGTAATGACGATCCCTAACCAAATATGGACAAATATACTGGGTGTCCCATTTAAAAATATCACCTAAGTCGCTTTTCCTCAAATGCGGATAACCCTATATATTTTGAGTGAGGTTCAAAAATTGGCCCATTGGAAAAGAAAATCGACTTGTCCGAGGATTTTTCCGATATATCTTTATATTCAGAAATAATGAATTTGTTCCATAATTTAGCGTCGCACTGTATATTCAACATTGTAAATAAATATAGAAAATATTAAGTGTGGTTTGTACCCAAACGAGTTTCGATAAACTATTTCTACAATGCCCGGGAGTTGATGACATAAATTTCCGGGTCATTTTAGCAAGCTACATATTTTTTGTATGAGTTATGTGTGTAATATACAGGGTGACCCAGGGTTAAACCGCCAAAGGTAAGCAGGTAATCATGTGTCCTAACTTACTTCGTTTTCGAGATACTGGGCGTCAAAGTTCCTTGACCTGCTAGCTTTCCTGACTTAACCCCTATGGACTTTTGTATAGGGTGCAATGAAAACCAAAGTTTATACTGAGCCCATCAACGACGAAGGTACTCTCCGGGAAAGAATTGTTCAAGCAGCACCAGAGATTACATTGTGCACCTGCAGAATCTGTCGTTCGCAGGTGCGAACTTTGCATTGAAAAAAATGATGGTAATTTTGAGCAGTTTTGTGAAATTTTGTTTTTTCGTTAACTAAAAAATTAAAATGAATATGTATAAAACAAATACTATGGTTACTATAAGGAAGTAACAACCCTAGAAATAAAAAATATAATTAATAAAACCAAATTCTTCACCAGGATATGATGATCGCGGTTTTCCTTGACCTGAAGAGAGCCTTTGAGACAATCGACAGGAAAATATTGTTATCCAAACTTAAACAGTATGGTATTGGTGGTATTGTACATGATTGGCTAAATGACTACCTCACAAATCGTAAGCAACGGGTACGTTTTAAAGACCAAACATCTTACGATGTGGTCAATGATGTAGGTATTCCTCAGGGAAGTGTTTTAGGTCCCCTACTCTTTATTTTGTATCTGAATGATCTTGATCTTTTTGTAAAATGTGAATTTATTAACCTATTTGCTGATGACACCTTAATTGCATGTAGTGATGTCAACTTTGAAATAGCTATTGAAAAAATGAACACTGTCTTGTTATCAATAAGTCAATATCTGAGCCTTAATAAACTGAAACTTAATGTAACTAAAACACAGGCGATGGTCTTCACAACTAAATATAAGTATGATACTCTCGATATTGATAATATTCGCTTGAACATAAATAATGAAAGTATTCAAGTTGTCTCAAACGTGAAGTACCTGGGATTCCTTCTAGATAATGTTTTGAACTTCAATAGTCATTTTGATTATATGCATAAAAAAATTTCGAAAAAGCTTTTTTTTTTTCTCTCGGATATCTCAACATTTATCAACTGAGACTAAAATCACTGTGTATAACTCAATCATTCAGCCACATTTTGATTATTGTGCATCCATTGTATATCTGTTTAATCTCAATAAGTTAAATATGCTCCAGAAGCTTCAAAATCGTGGAATGAGAATAATATTGAAAACAAATCGCCTCACCCCTATAAGATCGATGTTAACAACCCTCAGCTGGTTCTCAGTGGAAAACAGACTGCTTTATTTCACTATGATTTTCATATTCAAAATAATAAACCATTTAGGACCAGATTACTTTCAGAAGTACTTAACATTTATTAAGGATATTCATAAGTATAACACTCGTAGCAAAAATGATATATACGTTACTAGCACTTCCTATCGTAGTACGATGAATTCACTATTTTTCAGAGGTTTCTTGGAGTTCAATAAATTACCAGATTCTGTTAAGGTATCTACCTCACTGATCCAGTTCAAAGCCAAATTAAAGGAATACATCCAAAATAAGTAACTACTAATATGGATTTGAAACCATTATGACGATTTTATTATATATCATATGAGACTTTTATATGTATGTGTGTATATGTGTGTATGTATGTATTTATGTGTGTATATATGTATATATATATCCTTCTCTCGAAGGAGTAGGCAGATTGAGACCTTAGAGAGAGCCAGTGACGAGACTTGGGGAGTAGGCAGATTGAGACCCCGACGTCAAGTCACAAAATCCTAACGCGATAATACCTGAGGAGTAGGCAGACTGAGACCTCAGTGTAGAATCACGTTTCCTCACTATACCTATCCTTCTTATTCTTGAAAATGGCTCCAAAATCGGAGCCGAAACGTCGAATTTCAACAAATTCCAGACGCGGTTCAACCCGAACTTCTAGTTTTCATATATTATATATATATATATATATATATATATATATATATATATATATATATAAGTAGAAAAATTTCATATATTGCCCCTTGCTAAATCCATCCTTATTATATATATATATATATATATATATATATATATATATATATATATATATATATATATATATATGTATATATGTTTATTCTTTTTAATGCATTCTTTGAACGTCTGTACTTATTAGTATTATACTAAATATTTCATTCCATGCGTCTATAGTTTACTTACAGTGCCGGTTGTTATGATCCTACTATTTTTTATTCTTTTTATTCTAAGTCTATTTTTTATTCACATGTATTTTTAATATTTTACTTGTAATAGTTTACTCATTGATGTTATAGTAATCATTTTATTCTGTCTGTATATATTTATTTTTCTGTATTTTGTAATATGCCTTTCTAATATGTATATTAGGGTTCCTAATTGAATAAAGATCTAATATAACGGTTAGTGATTGAAAGCTACTTGAACTACCTATTGTACCAATTATTACTAGATTATACGAGGATATATTGAAAAATTCTTAGCCTACTATAGAACCAAACAAAATTTCAATGTCAAAATATTTTATTACTCAACATATTCTCCTCTTAATTGGATACATTTATTACAGCGAACCTGCAACGTCTCTAGAACTTTCCAAAAAAATGTTTCTTCTTGCTCTGCAAACCAGACCTCCACAGCTTTTATTACCTCCTCGTTGGAAGAAAACTTACGACCTTTTAAACTTTTTTTCACTGAAGTTCAGTTTTTTGTTTCTGGATCGTAGAAATGTACCATCTCATCCATAGTAACAATTCGGTTTAAGAGGTCTACATCGTTTTCAAATCGAGCACAGATCGAACGTGATGCTACTACCCTTGCACGCTTTTGGTCAACATTCAAACATTTGGGGATCCATTTTGCAGCAATTTTTCTCATGTACAAATTGACGTGAACTATATGATGAACGCGTTCGTATGAAATAATCAGTGCTTCAGATATCTGTTTTAGCCCAATTCAACGGTCTGTTAAAATCATGTCATGAACTGCATCGATATTTTCGGGGACTGACACAGAAACTGGCCTTCCCGATCGGTCATCATCTTCAATGGAAAATTTACCTCTTTTGATGCTTGCAGTCCAATTTTTCACGGTCACATACGAAGGACATTGATCACCAAGGGTATTAAGCATAGGTATCTTCGTAAATCTGCTTACCTCTTATCCCTTTTAAATACAGGTACTTGAAGATGGCTCGATACTCCAATTTTTCGATTTTCACAATTTCGGTGGACATATTTTTTCTTTTAATTTATTGCGTAACTCTGGTTTACTTTTTTGACGTCAATTTTTACACTGACACTTCTAATAAGTTATTGTTCGTTGCTATTGTATCGCAATATTTTGTTTATGCAGGGAACTGGTCTAGGCTAACTAGATATTAATACATCCTCGTAATGCGTCATGGACTAAAAATGGAATAAAAATCAGTGAGGTCAGTCCTATATACAAATCTGGACCTGTAAACAAAAATAGTAATTATCGGCCAATTAGTGTTATCTACAACTTTGCTAAAATCATGGAGATACTAACAAAAACCAGAATTATTAACTTCCTGGAGAAATATGGTGGTTTTGATCAATATCAATATGGCTTCATAAGTAATGGCAATCAACACACTATGTGCAACAACTGACTTGGTGAATTATGTGAATAAAAATCGCGATGAAAAAAAATACATCATAGCAGTTTTTATCGATCTAAAGAAAGCCCTTGATGTAGTGGACCACAAAACTTTAGTGTATAAATTGGAACAAATGGGCATAAGGGAAAAAATGAATGAGCTAATAAAATCATACTTGACTAACAGAAAGCAATTTGTAATTATTTATAAGACTAAATGTAATCTACTAGATATAAAAAGGACATTCCCCAAGGATCTGTAATTGGACCCCTTCTATATATAGGGCTATTCAAATTCGTTTCTGTACATGGGGATCTCGTAAACGATAAGAGATAGAGTGTCGGTTAAATCATGGCAAAGTTGCGTATTTTAGAGACCTATTCAATGATGAAAAAAATCGAATTTAGCTCTTTTGGTTCTGGAGATATACAGGAAAAACCAAAAAATCCCAAATTGTTTTTTTGCATGTATCTTCTTTATTCGCAGACCTATTGAAAATCTGTCCACATTTTGCTATTGGCACTTGATGTGGGCTATCAGAATATGTTCATGAATCTTTTATACAGGGTGTCATCTGACTTCGGCCACCCCCATCTTTGAATTTTTAAATACGGACCTGTATTTTTTGTTGTAGTTTTTGGATCGTCGACGTTCACTTCATACTGAGAAATTGAATTTAATTTTATATTTCGGGGTGTTTCGGTAATATTTTATTATAATAGGGTGAATTATTCCCTTTTAAATAAATTACGGCCCTGGAAATTGGAGTTAAAAACACAATAGCAACTTTTACGTATCCCCATGTACCATAGTGTTTTTCGAGAGTATTTTTCTCATTTTTATGTAACAAATCATATTTCTTCACATTTTCAATGCTCTTTGAGCGTTTTCTACAATGAACTTCGAATAGCAAAACTTTTTATGATTATGTGAAACATATCTACAACAAAAATAGATTACACGTATTTTGATAAGCTGAAAAAGAAATGATAGCAATAATTACATCCGAAACGAACACTATAATTGTAATGAAAATTGAAATGAAGTAATTTATATACACAAAAAAATGTATGGCGCAATAAATGTTCGAATTGGAGTCCTTCCATTTCGAGACATTTTTGAACTCGTTTTTTCATATTAATTATTGTCCTTAATACACTTCTTTGCTATTGTTGCGAAAGTATTCAACATCCTCAATCTCAAGTCTTCCACATTTTCTATCTCTCCGCCAGCGTAAATCCTATTTTTCAATGTTCCCCATAGAAAATAATCCAAAATAGTAAGATCTGGTGATCTTGCAGGCCATCTTATTGGCCCATTATTTGCTATCCATCTGTTGTTGAATGTGGTATTCAGAAATTGATTAACCTCTCTTGTACAATGAGTACGAGCTCCATCATGTTGAAACCAGATTCCATTCAACCTACCCATTGGAATGTCTTCGAGGTATTCAGTTAAGGTTCGCCATTCAATGTCTCCTGGAAAATATATGGCCCAAGAATTTCATTATCAAAAATTCCTGCAAATACATTAAACCCAAATCGCACTTGAGGACGAACTTCTCTGAAATTATTTTCATTGGTCTGAGACCAGACATGTTCATTATTCCTATTGAATACACCGCAATTTATGAAACGACTTTCATCGGTCCAAATGATGTTATTAAAAAAAATTCTCTTTCGATTTTTCTACGCAACCAGTTGCAGAAATTTCTTCTTCTTTCGGGATCTCCTGGATATAATTTATGAACCGTTTTAATTTTGTAACATTTAAAATTATGCTTCCTGAGAGTGTGCCAAACTGTCGTTTGTGGCAAATTCAATTCATCTGAAATTTGTACCAATGATTTCGATGAATTTTCATTAGTCTAAAATTCAGTGATATTACTGATAGTTTATTAAAATTTAAAAAAAAACTTACTTTTTCTACAATACTTTCTGCTGGAGTTCTGTTACAATAACTTTTGCGAGGCTTATTGAATGATCCAAATTAGCTGAGGTTTTTGTCTAATTTCTGGAACAAAGTTTCATGCGTTTGACGCTTTCCGGGATAAATTTCCATATACTGTTGGGCTGTAGCATAACTGTTTATATGGTTTTCATAATAAATTTTCATCATGTCCCATTTTTCTTCAGCGGAAAACATCATTTTTACACCAATAAACTCAAAGATATACAACAAATATGACAAATGTCAAAATGTTATCGACAATTGTTCTCGTAGTCTACTGAGATTTCATCGGTATTACGCATGGTAACTAAAGACATTAGCAACTTATAGTATTATAGTAACTAGCGAAAATGTGTTGTTATGATCTTTCTTTCTCCAAGAATCACTTATTGTGCAAGAAAATGTGGAAGACTTAAGATTGAGGATTTTGAATGCTTTCGCAACAATGCAGCAAAAAAGTGTATTAAGGGCAATAAATAATATGAAAAAACGAGTTCAGAAATATCTCGATATGGAAGGACTCCAATCAGAACATTTATTGCGCCATTAATTTTTTTGTGTATATAAATTACTTCATTTCAATTTTCATTACAATTATATATAGTGTTCGTTTCGGTTGTAATTATTGCTATCATTTCTTTTTCAACTTATCAAAATACATATAATCTATTTTTGTTGTAATATGTTTCAGATAATCATAAAAGGTTTTGCTATTCGAAGTTCATGGTAGAACACGATGAGAGAGCATTGAAAATGTGAAGAAATATGAACACTATGGTACATGAGAAGACGTGAAAGTTGCTATTGTGTTTTCATTTAACTCAGTCAACCAATTTCCAGGGCCGTAATTTAAAAGGGAATAATTCACCCAATTATAATAAAATATTGCCGAAATATCCCGAAATATAAAATTGAATTTAATTTCACAGTATGAAGTGAACGTCGACGATCCAAAAACTACAACAAAAACTACAGGTCCGTATTTAAAAATTCAATGATGGGGGTGGCCCAAGTCAGATGATGCCCTGTATAAAAGATCCATGGACATATTCTGATAGCCCACATCAAGTGCCAATAGCAAAATGATGACAGATTTTCAATATGTCTGCGAATAAAGAAGATACAGGCAAAAAAATAATTTGGGATTTTTTTGATTTTCCTGTATATCTCCAGAACCAAAAGAGCTAAATTCGATTTTTTTACATCATTGAATAGGTACCTAAAATACGCAACTTTGCTACAGTTTAACCGACACTCTACCTCTTATCGTTTACGAGATTCCCATGTACAGAAACGAATTTGAATAGCCCTGTATATTATATGTTATGGGCCTACAAAAAGCTTCATTAAAAGCTAGGCTTTTGCAGACACTATTTTGGCTTATAATGACTCATCATTGAAAAATTAATAACAATATTTAACGAAACTCTGATTTTATATAAAAATACTTGATAATAAGCTGAAAGTCAATAAGATGAAGTGAGTGTATATGATTTTTAAACAAAAGAATGTGATAATGACTGAAGTCGAAGTGAAATTAGATGAAGCTATCTTAAACCGAGTCAAATATACAAAATACTTGGGACTTACAATTGACGAGTCGCTAGATTGGAGCGAACATGTACAAAAGATGAAACAAAAAATAACTCCTATGATAGGAGCCATTTATAGATGTAGATCCTACATAGATGATGAAGCCAAATACTGTATATATATAATGCTTATTTTCTAAGCATTTATAGATACATGATAACAATATGGGGTACATGTGGAATAACAACATTAAATAAAACTCAAGTACTGCAAAATAGGGTGGTGAAAGTTGTTTTCAACTTGGACTATAGAATGTCCACAGCCAATGTATATGCACAAGTAAAACTAGATAAATAGAGATAATTCTCAAAATTGAACAATGTGAATTTATAAATAAACTAGTAAATAGTTAATTGAAAACGAATACTGAAATGAGTCATAGAAATCAAGTAGGTACACACACATGATACAAGACAGAAACATGAACTAAATATACAGAATCCTCGAACAAATAAAGTTCTCAATAAAAAATTGCCATTTCAAAAAAAATATATATATTTTTTTCAATCATTTATTGCCATTTTACAATCTACTTCATTACATGAGTATTTAGTAAAAGAGTTGAGTGTTTTCAAACTTTGAAGTGAAATGCCCTTTGACATTTTCACTTATAGAGCACTAATTCCTATTAGTTTTGTTGAGGGAGGTCTTCCGGCCAGTTTTTATTTAGTCTTCGATTGATTGGTCCGTCCCTGTACAGGTTTTCTATTTGGTTATTGGGGTGGCCAGAGTAATTTGAAGATCTTCATGGAGAGTTTGATTGCTTATGTACCAGGGAGCTTGGACAATTGATCGCAGTGTTTTCGACTGGAATCTTTGTATGATTTGTATTCTAGTGGGTTTTGCACAACCCCCTAGTTGCACGCCATATGTCCAGATAGGTTTTAGCATCACTTTCTATAATAGCAGCTTATTTTTAGTTGTAAGCTTAGATTTTCGGCCTAATAGCCAGTACATTTGTTCAAATTTGATGTCTAGTTGTCTTTTCGTTTGTATGTGTTTCTCCCATGTTAATTTTCGGTCTAGGTGCAGGTACTGGGGCTCCATCAATCGTGACTGGTGGGCAATTGTTGTGGCAGGTAGTGAACGTTACCTGGACTGATTTGGGTTGGTTGATTTTGATTCTCCATTTTTTATACCAGACATTCAACTGGTTCATATGAGTTTTGAATATTTATTGAAGAAGTAGCTGGATCAGTATTTACAGAAAGAATAGCAACATCATCCGCAAAGGCAGCTATCGTAGTGTTGTCTATTTCAGGCAGGTCACTAGTGTACAGGAGGTAGAGAAGTGGCCCTAACACGCTTCCTTGGGGCACGCCAGATTTTATTGGATACTCGTCTGATATTGAATCATTGTGTTTAACTGAGAAGTGTCTTTCAGTTAGGTATGACTTTAGTAGGAGATAGAAGTTGTAATTGAGAGTATTTTTCACCTTGTAGAGCAGATCTGCATGCCATACTTTATCAAACGCCTGAGAGACGTCTAGAAATACTCCATTGCAATACTCTTTTCTTTCTAGAGTTTGCCAATGGTGTTGACTATTCTGTGGACTTGGTGGGTGGTAGACATGTTTTCTCGGAATCCAAACTGGTAATTGGGTATGATGTTTGCTAGGTCGTATTCATCTTGGATTCTTTTGAGCAGAAGTCTTTCGAATATTTTGCTGGGGGTGGGTAGTAGGCTGATCGGTCTGTATGAAGATGTTTCTTGTGGAGGTTTGCCGTTTTTGTGGATCATTGTAATGTGAGCGTATTTCCATATAACAGGAAAATAGCACAGGCTCAACATGCGATTGTAAATTGTTGTGAGGAAGACAATGGCTTTTCTAGGCATCTTCTTGAGAACTTGAGCGGTTATCAAGTCGTAGCCTGGTGCTTTCTTATTGAGTTTCCTTATTTCCTTTTTGACTTCATCTGGACTAATGGATTTGATGGGTGGTGACATTTGGCACGTTATATCCAGGAAATCTTCAATGTTGTTGGCGTGTCCAGCTGTTGCTTCTGGAGTCTGGAAAACGTTCGAGAGGTGATCGGCAAAATTGTCGCATTTTTCCTAATTTGAGCGTGCCCATCCATTGTTTGCGTGTGGGTCTTTTGAACTTTTTTGTTGCTCTCCATAGGCTGTAGTCGTCTACAGACAGGCTTTGGGTAAAGGACTCGAACGTTGAGTTTTGGGCATCTCTGAGTGTTGTGGAGAGTTCACGTGATAGCCTTCTGTATTGGTGTAGATCATTGTGATTGCATGATCTCTGCCACTTTCCTCTAGCTCGTCTTTTTTCAGCTATGAGTTGTCGAATATGCAGTGGAGTACTGATATATCTGGTGGATTGTTCTTCGTCCTGAGGAGTAGAGTACCATGCAGCTTGCTGAATCGTGTTAGTGAAGTGTTGTGTGGCTTCGTCTATCTCTTTTGGTTTTTTTATACTCATATTCGGGTTTAAGTTGCCAGTGATATACGCTTTAAAAAGATCCCACTAGGTTTGTGCTGAGGTGAGATTGGGATTTGCATTCTTGTTTAGGGTTGTAGAGCATAAGCTTGCAATGACAGGTGTGTGGTCTGATGTTAGTTCATAGTGAGATTCTATTGTACAGTTCTGCGTGGCTATACCATTTACTATATAGAAGTCGAGGAGATCTGGTATTTTCCTGGGGTCTGTTGACCAGTATGTAGGTTCTCCGTTGGTGAGGTGGTTGAAGTTTCTATCAGTTATAGTTCGGAGGAGGCTACGCCCTTTAGTAGTAATTAGTCTTGACCCCCAGTGTGTGTTTCGCATTCCAGTCTCCTCCAGCAATAAATTTGCTTCCAAGGGTATCAAAGAATTGTTTGTACATATCTGTAGTGATAGTGTGGCGTGGTGGGGAGTATACTACTGTGATGTTGAGGTTGCGTTTATTGCTATTTATTTGGACTGTCGTAGCTTGGATGGCGTTTGTTTCAAATTTAGCTAATTTGTGGTGTGCAATTGAGTTCCTGATGATGACTGCTGTCCCACCATGAGAGAAAAAATATATTTGAGATATGAAAAAATGTCATGGAAACTTTTTGTAGATCTTATCAAGAACTATAAAACTGATCATATACAATTTTCCTATATCTCGTGTCGTTTTCGAGTCTTTGGTGTTTTTAGACAAAAAACGTCAAACATTTCCAAGTCCATATCTCTATTGTGTTTCAAGATATGAAAAACTTTTTATAGAACGCTTTGAAGACAACAAAATTGTTGATATACAACTTTCCGACATCTCGTTTAGTTTTTGTTTTAGTTTAGATTTTGGCGATTTTATAAAAAAAATCACTTTTTTTATTTTTTTAATATTTTTCCACTCTTTGTTCGAGTTGTAAATTTTTTATAGGTTTTCATGAAAACAAGCATTTCAATTATACACCAAGCAATAGAGCATAAAATGAGTAAGTTTTCAACAAAAATGCTAGTAGGAAACCGACTAAGCCATCACATGAAAGACAGTCCGTAGTTATATTGCGTTGTTTTCGACTCGCAACTGTCATTTATTAATTTTTTATTATATATAAGCGTTTTTTAAAAAATTTTCTGCTCATAAAATAAAAACTAATAAAGCAATCTGTTGCTTCAATGAGAAGAATTGTGGATAATTGAAATACAAATAAAATGGGATGTTTTACAACCCTGGTCGGATCATCAGTAACGGATAAAAACTGGAAAAAACCGGAAAATTTTGTGATTTTTTGAAAAATTCATAACTCCGCCATTATTCAAGAAGTAGGATTGGCCTTTTTCATGAAAGTATTGAATCATATGTACTTTATGTGTGCACAAAACAGGCGCTGTCGGATCGTTAGTTTTGCCACAATTACAATTAAATTTTTTTTTGCACTATCTTGCAACGTGCCTGGATGCTCTAGTGATAGCCCGATTTCAATTTCTCAAACAGATTATGAAGTAGAAGTATAGTACTACAAAACGTATATTCTCATTTCGCGCTACAATGGTGCGAAATGGGTGAAAAATGCATGCAAACATAACTGAAAACGGCCGAGCCCACGTTAGCTGCCGAGTAGTAGGAGAGTCCGAGAGATGAGGGGTATTCTTCTAATGAACGGGTTACGAGATAATACGCTTCCCCTCATCTCCCGCTCACTCCTACCACTCGACCGCATTCACTAGTTCTGCCGTTTTCAGTCATGTTTGCAAGCATTTTTCATCCGTTTCGCAGCATTTTAGCGCAAAATGAGAAAATACGTTTTGTGGTTCTGAACTTCTACTTTCATAATGTGTTTTAGAAATTGAAATCGGACTATCACTAGAGCATCCTGGCACGCTGCAAGATGGTGCAAAAAAAATCAAATTGCAATTGTGCCAAAACTAATGATCCGTTAGAGCCTGTTTTGTGCACACACAAAGTACACATGATGCAATACTTTCCTGAGAAGGGCCAACCCTATTTCTTGAAATATGTCAGATTTATGAATTTTAATGATCCGACAGGGTCGTGAAAAATCCCATTTTGTTCTTATTTCAATTATCTAATTAGAGCAACCAAATTACTCTATTAGTTTTCATTTTATAAGAAAAACAATTTTTAAAAACACGTTTTTTGTTATTTAAATGTTTATAACAAATTAATAAATGACAGTTGCGTGTCGAAAACATACTACGGACTGTCTTCCATGTGATGGTACAGTCGGTTTTCTGCTAGTATTTTTGTTAGGAAAAAATCCTCTATTGATTGGCCTATTAATGAAATCCTAGCGGGTATAATTTTTTTAATTTTGTTTTCGCTCATGTGGGTGGCAGACGAATTTTGTTATGGAATTCATGTGGCAGACGATATTTTCTAAGCGTATTATGTTTCAACTGATAAGTAGGTACAATAAGTTTCGCGTATGCGGTTATACATTTTTTTTGTTGATTTTTTGCTGCAATTTTAACCCTCCTGTAGCACCCCCTCTATTGTACGTTACACTCATAACACAAAAAAATTAGGCTAAGTACCGAACATAATATTAATTACCAGTCTCACCAGTTTTGATTTCATGAATTTAGCACATTTTTCTTATTGAAGGTCCGTTCAACAGTAAATACCCTAAGAAATTTATGCAATGAATGTATAAATATACTAGAAGATACATCAATGTTAATTGATATCTCAAAGTATAAAGACGTAAGGCAAGGGACAAAATTGATTTCGAAAAAAGATGAAGAAATAGTTGATTGTGGAACGTCTCAGAAACATGTAGTAGAAACCGAAAAAATAAAGGAAGAATATGAAGAGGATATATCTAATTAAGGATCTGAAATTTGTCGAATTTGTTCGTCAGCAAGTTGTATCACACCTTTTGAAGACAAAGCATATTTGATGCAGGTGTTCCATAATATCACAAACATTGATGTGAGTGCTTTACTGATTGTGTTTTGTTTTTTTTTATATATTAGGACCCCTTTTATTTTCAGGTACAAGCTGAATCAACATTCTCGAGAAGGCACGGCATATGCAACAAGTGTACTGATGAACTAGAAAAGATATCAGTATTTCTTACTTTATCATTGTGTAATGATATGAAACTTAAAAATGCCATGAGAAAAATCGGGACTTTGAAAACCGAGGACTGTTTTGAGAAAAATAGAAATGAAGTTGAAATGGAAAACTGTTTTGATGAAAAAATTTGAGATTTACATACAGTTGTTGATATCAAGGAAGAAATTCTTAGCTGTCCAACGTTTTCTGATAGGCAAAACTATGAAAATGGTTTGGAATTCTGTAGTAAAAACAACCCTGTAAAAAAACGCTCTGATGGTGATCTTTGCAAAAATAAGATCAGTACTGAGAACTATCAAAACAATATTTCAAAGCGATTGGTAGTCAATCTTGAAGCCAACTTTGGAACGAAACAATTCAAATGTGATTTTTGCAAGAAAAAATTCACTAGAAATAACGAATTGCAACAGCATTTGCTCATTCATTCGAAAAAAAAATCATTCACTTGTGAAATTTGCAAAAAAAGTTTCACTCTGAAGGGTACTTTCGCACGTCATCTTTTTATTCACACTAAAGAACAACCTTTTAAATGTGATTATTGCGAAAGAAGCTTCAATGTTAGGAGTAATTTGAAAGTGCACACACGCATTCATACCACAGAAAAGCCTTTCAAATGTGATTTCTGCGAAACATATTTCATTCGAAAACAGAATTTGAAAGAACATCTACTGATTCATACTGGAGAAAAACCTTTCCAATGTGATAGTTGCAAGAAGAGCTTCGTTAGTAAGGGGAAATTGAACATGCATTTTCTCACCGTTCACACCGGAGAAAAACCATGCAAATGTGATTGTTGCGAAAAAAGCTTCAATTATTGGTCAAGGTTGAAAGTGCACATACGCACTCACACCGGCGAGAAGCCATTCAAATGTGATCGTTTCGGAAAACGATATGCCATTAAGGGGTATCTGAATTATCATATTCGCTCCGCTCACTTTACATGTGATTATTGCGAAAAAAGGTTTGCCAATAAGGAGAATTTGAAATATCATATTCGCTCCATTCACTTTTCCGAAAATCCATTCAAGTGTGATTGTTGCGAAAAAAAATTTGCCAGTAAGCAGGGGTTGCAAGGTCATTTACTCACTCACACTGGAGAAAAACCTTTCAAATGTGATCGCTGTGGAAAAAGTTTCATTCAGAAGAATAATTTGCACCTGCATATGCTGAGTCACACGGGAAAAAAACTTTACAGGTGTTTTCGTTGCGAAAGAAGCTTCGCCACAAAGAGTGGATTGAAAAAGCATTTTCTTAACACCCACAATAGTGAAAAACCATTCAAATGTGATAGTTGCGAAAAAAACTTCGGTCTTAAAAGTACTTTGAAGACTCAAATGCTAACTCATTCTGAAGAAAAAACCATTCAGATGTGAACATTGCGAAAAAAGCTTCACCAAAATGTCGAGTTTGAAATATCATATTTTTGACACTCGGACTGTTAAAACACCATTGAAATGTAATATTTGCGACAAAAGCTTCACACGGGAAAGTAGTTTGAAAAGGCATATGCTAGCTCATACCGGAGTAAAGCGATTCAAATGTACTTGTTGCGATAAAATTTTTGCACAAAAACAAGTTTTGAAGAAGCATTTATTCATTCTTACTGGAGAGATGCCTTTCAGATGTAATCATTGTGAAAGAAGTTTTGCGCTAAAGGATACTTTGAAAGTCCATCTCATCACTCATACTGAAGATAAGCCTTTCAGATGTGATCGCTGCGAAAAAAGTTTTCATACAAAAACATTCCCTCCATCATTCCTAAGAGACACATTGAAATGTGAAATTTGTGGAAAGAGATAGATACATTTACATACATATATTTTAATACAATTATATATATATATATACAGGGTGTCAATTTGAAAACTTCCCACCCTTAATATCTTCCTTCCAGTAAACAATATGAGTAATCAAAAAAACAGGTCAATTTTATTGTCAAGGGGGACACTTTCAAGGACTATTTGTAGCCCTCGTGGTTCAACCCCCTAGGAGGGGTAGATGTTACCCTTAGAATTTTAAATGGGAAGGGGGGTCAAGTGGCACATCATTTTAATGGGCGTTCAATTCTTGTTCCAATGGTACCCTGACTTATTATTTTTTGATGAGCATTTTCCGAAAAATTGCGTTCTAAACTAAAAGAAGTAATTATTAGAACGCCTATACTGAGATGCATGGTTTGGCCAGAACTGGTTAGAATATTAGGTGGTACCATTCCAACCCTTTATTAGGGGTAACATTAGCCATAAGCTCCAAACACTTTACATAAAAAAGTAGTCTAATAGTAAAACGTAGATGGTAGTAAAGTTGTGTTTATTAAATGCTGAATTTTTAAGTGTCATCGCAGAAATTGTACAGATAGCCTTCCTTTTTTGCTACTTCTGCTGTAAAAAGTTTCTGTTTTCCGGCAAAAAATTGGTTAGCAAATTTGAACTATGTGGTAGTATTGTGAATACCGTTGTACCTGTTGGGCTGTTTAGGAATTACTTTAATAAGTGTATAAAAGTGTAAAAATGGTTTACATTCTTCAAGACAGAATTGAAATGATTGTAATTTATGGCGAAGTTGGAAAGTGCGCACGAAGGGCGGCATGGCATGTCTTTTTAACGAAAGACATCCAAATTGTAATGTAAGTCACCGGTATGTGCTTGATTTGGTGAATAAGTTTTACGAAACTGGTTCAGTGACAAATAAAAAAAGAAATAACCCCAGAGTACTAAATGAAGCAGCTCAAATTGAAGTTTTGGGAACATTTGCTGCAGAGCCCACGAGCTCCTTACGATCAGTGTCAGAACAGACGGGAATGTCACGCGAGACTATAAGAAAAGCATTGAAAATGCATAAATTTCATCCATATAAAATGCAGATTCTTCAAGAGCTCCACGAGGATGATTATGATAGAAGAATAGAGTTTTGTGAAATCATGTCTCATCGAGTCAATACCATCCCTAATCTTCTGTTAAACATCTGTTTCAGCGATGAGTGTTCATTTTTTCTGAATGGCAATGTTAATAGACAAAATTGTCGCTATTGGAGTGACGAAAACCCACATATTTTTCGGGAAGGGCATACACAACACCCACAAAAAGTTAATGTTTGGGCTGGTATTCTTGGAAATGCCATTCTTGGTCCATTATTTCTGGAAGAAAACTTGACTGGCAATCTGTACCTTGATATGCTTGAAGAGACTATCGATCCTCTTATAACTCACGAGCTAGAAACTCAAATTGATGCAGAAGGTAATGAACTTTTGCAGGAGGATCTGTTACATTTCCAGCAGGACGGTGCTCCACCTCATTATTTTCTTCCCGTCCGACAGTGGTTAAATGCGAGATTTCCGGGTAGATGGATTGGCAGAAGGGGAGCAGTTGAATGGCCTCCGAGATCACCGGATTTAACACCCTTAGATTTCTTTCTTTGGGGGCATCTTAAATCCGTTGTTTATAAAACACAACCTTCTGATATTGACGAACTTAAAAGACGAATTACAGCAGCATGCCGGTCAATTCCTTGTGAAGTTTTCCGTAATGTTAGAGGGGAGTTCGAAAACAGACTGTATTACTGTTTAGAGCAAAATGGACAACATTTCGAACAGCTAATAAGATAAGCGTAAGTAGATTTTATGTTGGAAATGTCTTTCTCGCAAATTAAATTTTATTGTGTAGAAGGAAAATAACCACCAAATAAAAAATCCCATGAGTAATAAATTTATTCCTGTCATTCAAGGGTTGGAGCGGTGCCACCTACTCTTCTAACCATTTTTATTAAAGGGAGTCAATACAATAATGCATCTCAGTATAGGCGTTCTAATAATTACTTCTGTTAGTTTAGAACGCAATTTTTCGGAAAATGCTCATCACAAAATAATAAGTCAGGGTACCATTGGAACAAGAATTGAACGCCCATCAAAATGATGTGCCACTTGACCCCCCTTCCCATTTAAAATTCTAAGGGTAACATCTACCCCTCCTAGGGGGTTGAACCACGAGGGCTACAAATAGTCCGTGAAAGTGTCCCCCTTGACAATAAAATTGACCTGTTTTTTCGATTACTCATATTGTTTACTGGAAGGAAGATATTAAGGGTGGGAAGTTTTCAAATTGACACCCTATATATATATATATATATATATATATATATATATATATATATATATATATATATATATATATATAGAAGGTTACTTATGACATCTACAGTCACTAGTTGAAACTTAATTTGACACTAAACATGGAATCCAATAGTAGAGGTTTGTCTACAAATTGACAGGCAGCCAACACTTCGTTGTTCTGACCAACCCAAATTTCAATCAAGTTTCTAGTACGTTATGAGGAACGCAAGCAGAATCTAAGTGAAAATAGAGTATATTTCGTTTTAATTCCGAGAGTTCTAACCTTTGACAGCTGTTTCGTGCTAACGCACTCATCAGAAAGGATTTATGGAGCTCTCGAAATCAAAACGAATCCACTCAAGAATTAGTACCGTGAAGGCAAGACAGATATAACAGAAGGTTACTTATGACATCTACAGTCACTAGTTGAAACTTAATTTGACACGAAACATGGAATCCAATAGTAGAGGTTTGTTTACAAATTGACAGGCAGCCAACACTTCGTTGTTCTGACCAACCCAAATTTCAATCAAGTTTCTAGTACGTTATGAGGAACGCAAGCAGAATCTAAGTGAAAATAGAGTATATTTCGTTTTAATTCCGAGAGTTCTAACCTTTGACAGCTGTTTCGTGCTAACGCACTCATCAGAAAGGATTTATGGAGCTCTCAAAATCAAAACGAATCCACTCAAGAATTAGTACCGTGAAGGCAAGACAGATATAACAGAAGGTTACTTATGACATCTACAGTCACTAGTTGAAACTTAATTTGACACGAAACATGGAATCCAATAGTAGAGGTTTGTCTACAAATTGACAGGCAGCCAACACTTCGTTGTTCTGACCAACCCAAATTTCAATCAAGTTTCTAGTACGTTATGAGAGCTCCATAAATCCTTATATATATATATATATATATATATAGTGAGCACGTAAAGGTTGGAACAAATTCGTTAAAAGCTTGATATGGCCATTGGGGAAAAAAGCTCAGACACGTCGATTTTCTTTTTCAGTTGCGCATTTTTTGGTATACTCAGATTTTTGATGACGTCATCGCTGTTCGAGTTATGACGTCATTATATATATTTTTAGATGGCATTACCCTATTTTATTAATTCTTTCAAAAAGAACGCATTTTTCTGTGTATGGGTATCATATTTTGTCTAATGTTACATAACTGTATTTTGGATAAATAAAAGATATTTCATTCATAATTAGGTCTGTAAACGTAAACTTTTGTCTTGAGTTATCCCCACAAAATCAAATTCTAGTGGGATTAGATCAGGAGATCTAGCTGGCCACTCGAAAAATCCTCGCCTGCGATTGAAATCCGGAGTATGAGGGAATGTTCCTCAAGTACATCGGTATCGATAGGCGACCTCATACCTTGTTGCGAAGCAAGTGCGATGTGAGTTGCCTAGATGCCAATCCCGACGTCTGGTGTTTGCTCGAAGTGTGCAACCGACCACCCGGGTTGGGGCTGTAGGTTTTTCCGGGTTTTCCTGCAGCTGAAAAGTGAATACGTCACCAAAAATCAGAATGTCGCCCCGGAGCGCCACGGCAAAACATAATAGCCGTCCTCTACCCGCAGACAAGGATATTTAGAGTTACCAGCTAGATCTCATGATCTAACCCTGCTAGATTTTATTTTGTGGAGATACCATACTTCGAAAGTTTACGTTAACAGACCTAATATTACATTATTATGAATGAAATATCATTTATTTCTCGAACATACGGTCATCTAACATAAAAAAAGTATGACACCCGTACACAGAAAAATGCGTTCTTTTTGAAAGAATTAATAAAATAGGGTAATGCCATTCAAAAAAATATATAATGACGTCATAACTCGAACAGCGATGACTTAATAAAAAATCTGAGTAGACCAAAAAATACGTAACTGAAAAATAAAATCGACGTGCCTGAGCTTATTTTTCCTAATGGCCATATCAAGCGTTTAACGAATTTGTTCCAACCTTTACGTGCTCACTGTATAATATACGAAGTTTAAGGAAAAATTTTGATGAACTAGTTGTATATCTGCAAGAGGGTTTTGACAATATAGACGTCATTATCTTATCAGAAACTTGGAAGAAAGAGACGGTGAGTGATTTCAATTTACCTAACTATACAATACATTACAACGACTCGAAGATAAACCAAAATGACGGTCTGATAGTTTTCATAAAAAACTCGATGACAGCAAATATTAAAATAGTCCAGCTAACTGAAACAAAGCTTCTGAGGATAACAGCGCTTGCAAATAGTTCAAGAAACAATAGTAAAATTGGTATCACAGCCTCCTATAGACCACCTTCTATTGACACACAAACCTACCTAAATGACCTAGGGGAATATTATACACACATGAATAAGGATATTACTTTCAACGATACTAATAACTATCAGAATATGTCAGAAAATGGATTTATATCCTATATTAACGTACCGACAAGAGTATGTAGAGAAACGACTTCACTAATAGACCATATTTTTATTAGAACAAGCAACCACATAAAAAATGTCTATTGCAAATCAGCAGTTATTCATAGTAGCATCACAGACCACTATTCTACTTTCGTTAAAATAGCCATGCCATCATAAAGAAGCAATCTCCTAAAAATACAAAGCAGGTTGAAAAGGTAAACTATGACGAGTTAAAATTAATTCTAGAAAAAGAACAGTGGAATGATATCTTATCATGTAGAGAGACACAGAAATGTTATGATCTTTATATTGATAAATTTGTAAAAAGTATAAGGGAAGCAACAAAAACTGTTATAGTGGATAATAATAAAAACCAAAAATTAAAACCTTGGATAACTGTAGGTTTAATTAATTCTATAAAAACAAGGGACTACCTTAAAAACAAACTGCTAAACAAATATTACCATGACCTTGAGCAACAATACAAAAATTATAGAAATATGGTCCACAAATTAATCAGAACTACGAAAAACCAATATTACAAAAATAAACTACATGAAGGTAACGGAGATTATAAACAAACATGGAAAATCATTAACGAAATATCCAATCAAATAAAAATCAAATAGATAACATTACTATTACTGGAGAAAATGGTATTCCCATAACTGAAAATAAAACAAATGGTGATTCTTTTAATGACTATTTCACAAAAATAGGACTCGACATGGCTAGGCAAATTGATAAATGTGATTGACCAGACAATTTTTTAAAAGAATCCTCGATTGCGCCCACAATGTTCCTACAACCCATTGATGAAAATGAGATAATCTTGTCTATAGCTAAACTCAATAATAATTGTGCACCAGGGCTAGATGGAATTACCTCTGAACTCATTAAAAACATACACATGCATATTTTGAAGCCGCTTGTCCATCTAATAAATCTGTGCTACAAAAATGGGAACTTACTCAACCAGTGGAAAGAGTTATTCCCGTTTACAAGGCTGGCAACAGACACGAAATGAAGAATTATAGACCAATCTCTGTGATAGATAATTTCGCTAAACTTTTTGAACAATCTGTCAACAAAAGATTACTTGAGTTTCTTAACAAGCACCATGTTATAACCGACAGGCATTTTGGATTCATTCAAAACTCGAACACTGAAAACGCTGTTTTGGATTTTGTAGAACACACAATAGAAATAATGGATGAATCATCAAAATGTTTGGCTGTTTTTCTTGATTTAGCAAAAGCTTTTGACACCGTCTCACATGATGTCTGGTTAGAAAAACTTTTTGGGTACGGAATACGAGGGAATAGTTTGGAATTAATGCGAAATTATTTGTCACAAAGAACACAAAAGGTTAAGATAGGGGAAGAACTCAGCAGTTCAGCATATATATCTGTTGGTGTGCCTCAGGATACGGTTTTAGGTCCAATTCTGTTCCTGATATACATCAACAGTATATCACAAATCAATGGTTTTCGTGGACACATTATCTGTTATGCAGATGACATAGCGCTGATTTTCAGAGGCGAAACCTGGGATGACGTCTATAGAACTGCTGAAAATGATCTTAGGAAAATACTCATGTGGCTGAATAATAACCTTCTGAGCTTGAACATTAGTAAGACTAAATTCATGACATTCTCGCTTAGTACTCGGGATAGTCCTCAGATCGATACCCTAAAAATACACAATCCACTATGCAACGACAGTACTACATGTAACTGTTCGTCAATAGATAAAACATCCTCGATTAAGTATTTGGGAGTTATTATCGACCAACACTTCAGATGGGATGACCACGTTGCAAATGTCATGAAAAGACAGGCTTCTCATATATACATTTTATATGCTCAGAGACATTCTTTCACAGAAAAACCTGTTCATGGTATACACCTCACTAGCAGAAAGTAAATTACGATACTGTATTATTGTATGGGGGGGACCTTGCAATACTTTGATAAATCCTCTACAAGTCATGCAGAATTCCTTACTAAAAAAACAGACGATTCCCTACCCAAAAACTATATCAAGAAACCAAAGTACTGAAGATTAGGGCACACTACAGCTTCCAATGTTTGATTTGGATGTTTTCGAACTCAAAAAAATATACAGCAGCTACCTTAACCTTCCAGTGGTGGCGCCAAAGCTTGTTGCACCAGTGGTTGCGCTGGTGTCACAGACCGAATGGGGAGGGGTGGGATTTTCTTCAAAAAAATTAAATGACTTTCATCAAAAGGGTCATTCAAGAAAGTGTAAATTTTTTGGCGTGTAAATTTGGAAAAATTGATTTCTAATTGTAGTACACTTTCTTGAATGACCCTTTTGTTGAAGGTCATTCAATTTTTTTGAAGAAAATCCCACCCCTCCCCATTCGGTCTGTGACACCAGCGCAACCACTGGTGCAACAAGCTTTGGCGCCACCACTGGAAGGTTAAAAATAACTAGATTTTCTGATAACTTAAATGTTAGAACTCCTTATTACCGAAAATCCCATACGCAGAGATACGAAAGATCTGAAAATATATTGAAATGAGCTCCAGCATACTTTCTTTCCGACCATCACCCATATTTATTTACTGTCACACTGTTAAACAATACTGATATGTCTAAATTGACAACAAAAATAAATGAATTGTTTGGATTATGTTTAACATGTACCATAAATTGATATCCCAACTATGAATGGAGTGAAAAAGCACAAACAGGCATTTTGATGCCTAGGTGTATTTCACCCATTTGTAGTGGTTTTGACATTATTTTTTTGACTTAATTCACATATTGTATTGAAAATTTGAAATAAATTTGATTTGATTTGATATGTATATTTTGTTACGTTCTCAGATTCTAAATAATAAAGATATATATATATATATGATTTACTCACAGGTAAAGAAACCGTCTGCTGGGCATAAAATATTATTCTTGGTGTTGCCCCAAGTTGTCTGGATGTAGTTTCCGAATTTCTCCAGGTCATGGAGGGGGAGGGGGCGTTTGAAAACCAGTCAGTTTGTGACTGATCCGGAGACCGTCTGCAGATTTTATATTTCGGTAGATATGGTCCTAGACATACATTCTGTCAAGTGTGAACCGCAAACGAGGTCAAAATCCACAATCAAGCCCAAAAAACCGCGATTTACGAGTGTCGCCCATTATGACTATTACATGAGTGAGGTGACAGGTCCGATCGAAAACCGCTCAAAACTTTTTGGGCTGTGTTGAGGCTTGCTAGAGGTATGAGAAAATGCTGCCAGCAGACGCGCAGCTGGTCAGGGGCCATTTTGGCAGCACTTTGAAATTACCGAAGAATCGCTAAATTCTACATAATTTGTTATAAATGAAAAAATAAGTTATGAAAATGTCTTCTGCCTTTTTCTCATATACCTTTATGTGGAACGAACAAGAAAAACCAAACAGCAGAAGTTTTTAGCCGAAGATAGTTTTTTTATGTACAAAAAACGAACAGCTTTTGGCGCCAGTGTTGAATTCGTCCATGCGGATAACATGATCAAATAAATATATCTATCTAAGTTTCGCGTATGCCGCTATAAATTTTTGTTGTTGATTTTTTGCTGCAATTTTAACCCTCCTGTAACCCCCTGTGGAACACCCTGTATGTGGTGCTACACACGAAACAATACGTTGACGAGACAGCGCACTCATATTTTGACACTAACTAATCGGGTGTCAAAACGAAAGAAAAACACTGTTACGTCGCAGTACCGGGAAACCTCCTTCGAGCGGTGAAAGAAAGTTTCGCTGATTTATTTATGGTTCGTCACAACACGTAGTATAGAATGCTTGTTAATATGAGAGGAGAAAGAAAAGTCAAACATTGATATAACTAAAATTAATTTATTTAAAGATAAAACAAAAGTATCGGCTTAAATTCGCTGTGTAAAACCACAGGATCTCACTTTGTATATGGTCAGACAGAGTAAACAAGTGAACAACATGCAAATATCACTGCTAAGGTAAGCAGTGCATCAAAACAATATTTACAAACTATAAAATGGGCAAAAGGAACACAAAACAACATCGAAAACCTGAAACTCTAGCCACTCTTACTGAGATTTAAAGCGAGCAAAAAGAATAGCATAATTAATCTTAAAATGTATATCTGGTGACAGATAAATAACTGGAAACTCGTTTTGTATCACCCGGTGCAAGTCAAAAACAATTATTAAATGAAAATGGTAAAAAACGAATTCCTTACAAAAAGAGTCTACAGCAGAGAGCATTTACAAAACGTCAGAATGACGCAAACATAATTAGTTGTAAAATAAAAAACTATTAAACAAAAACAATCATCAAAGTATCAAAAAAGAATATTTAGTTCATTATATAGGCCAAAATGGGTACAAACAGCTGTCGACCAATATTTCTTCACGGAAATATATGGTCATTGACCTACTTACAAAAGATAAACATCATCGGACGTACTACACCAGATGTGAGGGGGAACGCCGCGTGTCAAACCTGGTTCAACACGATTTATGATGGGACGGCGCCTTCAGGTATTCCAGAGAGAAGGGCGTAGAAATACTGTATTTATTATTGTGATCGTAGTACTTCACCTTTCTTTACTTAGAGCACTTGTTCACTTTTCGATATAAAAACTCAACGTTTATTCTTCACAGGAATTAACAGATTGAACACTATATACACAGATCCATTTGGCTGTAACTACTTTACTTAATATTGTTGCAGGCTCTGATTTGTCTCAACAATTCGCCATTTCGTCACGAACTGTCTCAATCTACATATTGAAATAAAAACGTTTTATTCTGGACAGCACTGAACGAAACACCTAGTTGACGAAATTTGACGATCAAAATTCGCGAGACATTCCGTCTTTCTCCCGGAACTAACTGGATACTGAACGAAAACTTGAATGGATACTGCAAGAATACTGAAATAATCCTGACCGAAAACTGACTTACAGACTGACGATTAAAATTCGCGAAACATTCAGTCTTTTGCCCGGAACTAACTAGATACCGAAGAATACTGAACGGCTACTGCCAGAACATACGCTTACGAGTCATTTTATACACTAATGAAGCTATAAATTTTAATATAATGAATAATAAACTAACACAATAGTGACATTAATTACGGCTATTAATAACACTCTAATAGTCATTTTCTCATATATCATAGTGTTAATTCGGTTTTCTGTCATCCTTAATGGGTTAAAATTGAGATTTATCGACAGAAAAATGTCAACAACGCGTATTGTAATTATATTTATTACACCTATAAATATATCCTCGTGACTTTTATAGTCTGTGAATTCCTAAGACAATAATAACTTTTGTCTTTTGCCATCTGTGCTTTGATGACTAATCGATTGAAACATTTTGTGCATCTGGAATACGAGTATTTATGTTAGATCTTCTCCTTCTGTAGTTTGTTCTACGATGGGATTTTTATTGTTTTGATTATTTTCCCTACGTTTCGACGTTATCCTGCATTTAATTAACTGATTAAATGATTCTACAGGGGGTTGGCTGGGGATATATCACACCCCTATCGCGGGGATGCGGTGGTAGACCTGTATATTACTATTGTACGTTACACTCATAACACACTCAAAAAAAAATTAGGCTTGCGGAATTGTGTAATGAAATCTGTCAATTCCACGACCATTTGGTAATGTCAATTAAGTACCGAACATAATATTAATTACCAGTCCCACCAGTTTTGATTTCATGAATTTAGCACATTTTTTCTTATTGAAGGTCCGTTCAACAGTAAATACCCCAAGAAATGTATGCAATGAATGTATAAATATACTAGAAGACACATCAATGTTTATTGATATCTCAAAGTATAATGACACAAGGCACGGGACAAACTTGATTTCGAAAAAAGATGAACGAACAGGTGATTGTGGAACGTCTCAGGAACTTGTAGTTGAATCCGAAAAAACAAATGAAGAATATAAAGAGGATATATCTGATGAAGGATCTGAAATTTGTCGAATTTGTTCGTTAACAAGTTGTGTAACACCTTTTGAAGACAAAGCATATTTGATGCAGGTGTTCCATAATATTACAAACATTGATGTGAGTGCTTTACTGATTGTGTTTTTTTTTTAATATATATTAGGACCCCTTTCATTTTCAGGTACAAGCTGAATCAACATTCTCGAGAAGGCACGGCATATGCAACAAGTGTACTGATGAACTAGAAAAGATATCAGTATTTCTTACTTTATCATTGTGTAATGATATGAAACTTAAAAATGCCATGAGAAAAATCGGGGCTTTGAAAACCGAGGACTGTTTGGAGAAAAATAGAAATGAAGTTGAAATGGAAACCTGTTTTGATGAAAAAATAAGAGATTTACATACAGTTGTTGATATCAAGGAAGAAATTCTTAGCTGTCCAACATTTTCTGATAGGCAAAACTATGAAATTGGTTTGGAATTCAGTAGTAAAAGCAACCCTGTAAGAAAACGCTCTGACGGTGATCCTTGCAGAAATAAGATCAGTACTGAGAACTATCAAAACATTATTTCAAAGCGATTGGTAGTCAATCTTGAAGCCAACTTTGGAACGAAGCAATTTAAATGTGATTTTTGCAAGAAAAAATTCGTTAGAAATAACGAATTGCAACAGCATTTGCTCATTCATTCGAAAAAAAAATCATTCACTTGTGAAATTTGCGAAAAAAGTTTCGCTCTGAAGGGTACTTTGGCACGTCATCTTTTAATTCACACTAAAGAAAAACCTTTTAAATGTGATTATTGCGAAAGAAGCTTCAATCTTAGGAGTAATTTGAAAGAACATCTACTCATTCATACTGGAGAAAAACCTTTCCAATGTGATAGTTGCAAGAAGAGCTTCGTTAGTAAAGGGAAATTGAACATGCATTTTCTCACCGTTCACACCGGAGAAAAACCGTGCAAATGTGATTGTTGCAAAAAAAGCTTCACTTGTTGGTCTAGGTTGAAAGTGCACATGCGCTCTCACACCGGCGAGAAGCCATTCAAATGTGATCGTTGCGGAAAACGATATGCCATTAAGGGGCATCTGAATTTTCATATTCGCTCCGCTCACTTTTCCCTAAAACCGTTCGAATGTGATTATTGCGAAAAAAGGTTTGCCAATAAGGGGAATTTGAAATATCATATTCGCTCCATTCACTTTTCCGAAAAACCATTCAAATGTAATTGTTGCGAAAAACGCTTTGCCAGTAAGCAGAAGTTGCAAGGTCATTTACTCACTCATACCGGAGAAAAACCGTTCGAATGTGATTATTGTAAAAAAGGCTTCAATAGTAGGGGTGCTTTGATTAACCATATAGACATTCATACCGGTAGAAAACCTTTCAAATGTGATCGCTGTGGAAAAAGTTTCATTCAGAAGAATAATTTGCACCTACATATACTGACTCACACGGGAAAAAAACTTTTCAGGTGTTTTCGTTGCGAGAGAAGCTTCGCCACAAAGAGTGGATTGAAAAAGCATTTTCTTAACACCCACAATAGTGAAAAACCATTCAAATGTGATAGTTGCGAAAAAACCTTCGGTCTTAAAAGTACTTTGAAGACTCATATGCTAACTCATTCCGAAGAAAAGTCTTTCAAATGTAATAGTTGCGAAAGAAACTTCCTTACTAGAAGTGGTTTGAAAAGGCATATGCTCAGTCATACTGAAGGAAATCTCTTCAAATGTGATTTTTGCGAAAAAACATTCAAACTTGAAATATATTTGCGACAGCATTCGCTCATTCATTCTGAAGGAAAACCATTCAGATGTGAACGTTGCGACAAAAGCTTCACACAGGAAAGTAGTTTGAAAAGGCATATGCTAGCTCATACCGGAGTAAAGCGATTCAAATGTACTTGTTGCGATAAAAGTTTTGCTCGTAAACAAGGATTGGAGAAGCATTTATTCATTCTTACTGGAGAAAGGCCTTTCAGATGTAATCATTGTGAAAAAAGTTTTGCGCGAAAGGATACTTTGAAAGTCCATCTCATCACTCATACTGAAGATAAGCCTTTCAGATGTGATCGCTGCGAAAAAAGTTTTCGTAGAAAAGAATCATTACAAAAACATTCCCTCCATCATTCCTAATGTGAAATTTGTTGAAAGAGATAGATATATTCACATACATATATTTTGATACAATTATATCAATATACATACCCAATAACTTTTCTATTTATATTTTTATATTATGTTATATATTTTTTTAGTTGAATTAGTATTTATTTCATTTATTTTAATTCATTTTATTTATTAAAAATGAATATTGCCTGGCATATGATTTCAAATTTATATCAAAACAAAGAAAAACAAACTCGGACGCCAATGAACAAAAACCAATAACCTCAGGGTGAGTTCTACTTATTGGGCTGAATATTCCTTGTCGAAAATTTTGAAATTTTATAAAAGAATTTAAAAAAATGTTTTCATTCAGTCAAATTCACAGTGTACTTGTCAAAAGAAGTGAAACCTTTTTCTTTATATCTATTAAATTTTCCTGAACTCAAAATTATCTATATTAAATTTATTTTTATATACCAAAGTTTTGCAAATATGAAAATACTTATTTTACCTGTTATTAATTTAAATCACTCAATAACTACGAATAAATGCCTCTGAATTTTCGATGATGAAATGAACTGGGTAAAACTTTGGTTTACTGGAAATCTGTTATGAAAAAAAAATTGAATATCGCGATTGTGGGTCCTCGGCCAATTGTTATGGTACCATTTTTGTTTTGCGGAAATGCCCTGTTGCCAAGTTGACCTCTTCGGATTACTAGAAATCTGATATGAAAAAAACAGTTGAACGTCTCGATTGTAGACCCTCAACCTATTCTAATGGTACTATATTTGTTTTGCGGACATGCGCCGTTGTCAAGTTTTGGTCCTTGGGATTACTGGAAATCTGATATGGAAAAATAATTGAACGTCGCCATTTTGTCCCATCAGGCGATTCTAGTAGTGCCATTTTTGTTTTGCGGAAATGCTCTGTTGCCAAGTTGGTCACTTCGAGATCTGACATGGAGATGGGTCGAAGTGGACATTATTCTATTCAATCAAGTGGTTTCTGCTGACAGTTTGACTTTGCGGACATGCGCTGTTACGAAATTATGGATGCGGCAAATCATTCAGAGAAGCTTGATAGACATTTTCATTACAGAGTATTAATATAAATTTGCATCCGATTGTAATGGTGCCATTTATGTTTTGAGGAAATACGCTGTTGTAAATTACCAGAAGAAAGAGACACACCGATTCTGACTGCACACGTTTACGGCCATGGGCCGAATTTCTAAACTTAAAAAAGGGGACACAACCTAACCTAACCGAACTAACCTAGCTATCCAAGTTGCTGGTAATTCGATCTCTGATTAGGATGGGAAAGAGAAATCACAGCAGATGCTCGCTGCGCTCGCATTTTGAAATTCTGACTTCCCACGTTTTCGGCTATGGACCAAATTCCTAAGCGTAAAAAGTAAAAAAAGGGACACAACCGAACTAACCTAGCTATCCAATGAAATCACAGCAGATGCTCGCTGCGCTCGCATTTTATAAACTACCAGCAGAAAGAGACACGCTGTAATTTTTGTTTCCATGGAAATTAAGTTGATGTGAAACTCCTGACCATTTATGTAGTCGGTGAGCTGTAAGTAGTATGATAATTTGAGACATTGTGACTGATAATCCAGAACTTGTGCATTTCAACGTTGTTTCGCATCATTTAGTTATTTCAAGAATTTCTAAAGTATATCATTTTAACTTAAAGTGAGATAACCTAAATGAAATTAAAATGGTTTTTTGAATCATGCATCACATTGCCAAAAGTATTTTATAAAAATTGATCATAACAATTGATAAGGATGAATATTTATAATGATATTCTTTGAGCAAAATTTCCTTAAATATTTTTTAATGATTTCCAGCGCCCACGACTTGGTACCATTGGCGCATTTCTGCAAGGTTCAGATATCATTGCCCAATTATCTAATTGAATAGTATGATATCCACTCAGAACTATTTACTCATCAGAATTACAGTTATCCAAAAAGACCGAAACTTGGCAACGGCGCATTTCCGGAAAACAAAAATAGTACCATTAGAATAGGTTGAGGATCCATAAACCAGACATTCAATTGTTTTTTTACATATTAGATTTCCAGTACTCCGAAGTGACCAACTTGGCAACATGGCATTTCCGCAAAACAAAAATGGTAGTATTACAATTGGCTGAGGGCCCACAATCGCTACGTTCGATTGTTTTTTCCATATCAGATTTCCAGTAATCCCAGGTGACCAAAACGACGCATTTTCGCAAAATATTAATAGTACCATTAGAATAGGTTGAACGTCTATAATCGAGACGTTCAACTGTTTTTTTTTCATATCAGATGTCCAGTAATCCGAAGAGGTCAACTTGGCAACAGGGCATTTCCGCAAAACAAAAATGGTACCATAACAATTGGCTGAGGGTCCACAATCGCGACGTTGAATTGTTTTTTCCATATCAGATTTCCATGAACTGTTCTAGTAGACCTGATGAAACACACGTAGTACTGCTCTGGAATCTGCCAAGTTATATTCAGTATGAAAACTCAAGTGAATGTGTCACCTCCATTATGTTGATGGTAGTTGACGAAATGGAAAATCTTTATACTGCTCTGGAATCTGCCCAATCTCTTTTGACACTCAAATGAAAGATATAAGTATCCCCTCTGTTAGTTGTAATTTAAATGATCTAAATTTCACTTTGATTTAATTTTTCTTTGATTTGAGTTGCCAAAACTTATCAAAACTGCTTCCGAAGTATAAAATAGGAATGGAAATACCTTAATCTGCTGGAGTTCTGGTATCCCTTCAATCTTATCTGCTTTGACGTTTATAGTAGTAGAATTCTGTTTTTCTTCTCTTCAAAGGACCACGCACACACCTTATGGGAAAAAGTCTTTCGGTGAAAATGGCTGAATTTTTCATATGTTGTAGCTGGAACCATTCTTAATAAAAGTCTCCATTGGCCCAACTCGATCGTATGACTAGATTCGGCGCTAGAGGGCGCCAAATTATGAATTTTGTGATTTTTGGAGAAATTCAGCTGAATGAAAAAATATCATTATTTCATTTATATTCAATATTGCGTGCGACTTGGCATTCCTAATGTTCGCGAGAAATAGTTTTTCATAATTACAGAGAAAAAATACGCGGTTATTTTTATACAGGGTAGTCAACAATATACTCAATTCTTCAGTGATGGAATTCGCCTACGAGGTTAAAAGTTGATTGAGTTTATCATTGAGGATCAATCAGAATGGTTTTTTGATCGACCAAAATATAATGAAGCTATGAATACAGAGTGTTTGGAATAAGGAAGGGTCCATGTTCAAATGTTTACGTAAGGTTAGTTCATTCTGGTTCGATTATACTAAAAATGATTACTACTCACAAAATGTGTGTATTCTCAATTTCCACGCATTCAAATGTCTACATAAGGTTAGCTCGTTCTGGTTCGATTACACTAAATAATTACTTTTTTACAAAATGTGTGTATTTAGTTTCCACGCATTCAAATACCTACGTAAGGTTATTTCGTTCTGGTTCATTTATACTAAATAATGAATGATCCCAGGTTTGGTATCGGCCGAGATTACATACGGTGTCCTTCGATTGAGAAGATTAAAAATCCTTAAGCGGCCAAGTTTACATGTGCCTGTTTGTAGACCAAACATAGGTAAATATGAATAATCCCAAATAACATTTTTCATAACAGCTTATCTCAATTCTCACAGTGACGACTTCCTCAAAGTGGAAATAGTAATAACGGAAATAGTTTGGAGTCACAATCTGTACCA
Source organism: Chrysolina oricalcia (assembly GCA_944452925.2). Classification (NCBI taxonomy): domain Eukaryota; kingdom Metazoa; phylum Arthropoda; class Insecta; order Coleoptera; family Chrysomelidae; genus Chrysolina; species Chrysolina oricalcia. The sequence continues at coordinate 47,512,271 of OX101824.2, forward strand.
GAAAAAAATACTACCATAATGTCACCGAATTATAAGATATCCAACGAATTATGAACAATATACGTTCCTCTAGGTTTTATAATCGAAGGATAGTGCCTATGAATGAATTCTCCTTGAATTCAGATGGGTTCAATCAGTTCAAACATAAATTCGACGGAAATATACTCAATATCCTCGAGATATATTTCTTTGATTGACTCACAAAATATATTCGAATTTTATAGCTTGCTAAATCCTACAAAAACACAAAATTAATTATTTGGCGCCCTCTATCTCCGAACCTTCAGGTATTACGACATAGTTAGGTTGAGGACGATGTCATGATTGAATCCTCGGAAAGAGTAATTACCTATTCAAATTGAATGGAGCCTTCCTTGTCCTTGTGTGAAACACTATATATTTCACTTGCATTTCGTTTTGAGATATCAACTTCTATTCTGATCGATCATCAATAATAATTAACTTAATCATCTCATAGTCTCGAAGGTGAATTTTGTCTCCTAAATATTGATTATATTGGAAACTACCATGTAAAAAATACATTTTTTTGTTTTATAGAAAAATCATTCACGATCTTAGTAAATATCAGTTGAACAACAGTTTTATATCGATTACAAATAATATGAAAATGTTTTTCAATCATCCGAATTCACTCAAAATCAATAAAATTCGTGATTTGGAGTAATTAAATATATATAAAACATGAACCTTATCTCATTCCAAACACTCTGTATTCATAGCTTCATTTTATTTTGGTCGATCAACAAACCCTTCTGATTGATTCTCAATGATGAACTCAATCAACTTTTAACCTCGTAGGCGAATTCAATCGCTGAAGAATTGAGTATATTGTTGACTACCCTGTATAAAAATAACGGCGTATTTTTTCTCTGTTTCATGGAAAAATATTTCTCGCGAACATTAGGAATTCCCAGTCGTACACAATATTGAATATAAATGAGATATTGATATTTTTTCATTCAGCTGAATTTCTCCAAAAATCACAAAATTCATGATTTGGCGCCCTCTAGCGCCGAATCTAGTCATACGATCGAGTTGGGCCAATGGAGACTTTTACTCAGAATAGTTCCAGCTACAACATATGAAAAATTCAGCCATTTTGACCGAAATACTTTTTTCCATAAGGTGTGTGCGTGGTCCTTTGTAATTTCTTTGTAAAAAACTCTTTCAATTCTCCAAATAACTTTCTTCTAATTTCTTCAATCATTAACAACTCTCTTTTTCAACAAACTCCGTCCTCATGTCCTGTCCTCCAATGGTATTCTTCCAATCCACACTAAATTACCCAACCTCCTATTCTGTATCTTTAAATTAGAACATATTCCTCCTATCAGTACATTTTACTGTTGAAATTTAGTTCTACTCGTTCCATTTTTTCACAATTTCATCTCTTCTGGCTTTTATATCGACAGTTTTTTCTAATTCATCATTTAAAATTTCTTTTTCCATCTGTCATTTCAATTACTTGTCATTTCCAAATTTGATTTTGTGTGAAATCGTACGAAATCTGCAGAGTATACACAGCAAATCCCAGTGAAAATTTCAATATTGATTATTACTTCTTTTTATTCAAAAACTGTTTACAATGACATTAAACTAACAACTCAAGAACTCTGTCATCCAATATATTATCATAATATCGGTGTCCAAGTACAGTGTGATATAAACTGGAGAAACTTGATCCTCCAACAGACTTTTCTCTACTGAGTGATTCAAACTTATTTCATACTTTCTATACTCTATTGGTGCGTTTTGTTGTGTCATTCCAGAACTGACTGAATGAGCTGGCCCAAGAAAACAGGTTGAAAGACTGACATTTGACGAATATCATTATCATTGTGCTGTTTTGGTTTTTGATTTTTGAACTCATCGCTTAACCTCGGAAATAAACTGAAACCCGTTGTCAGTTTTCCTAAAAGCGACAAAATTAAAGAAATATTTCGATAAACCTTGCTTAAAATATTAATAAGTTACCTTGTGTATTGTACCGAATATATTGACCATCATCAGTTTTAATAAATTTTCCCGTTCAGGGGTTCCCGTTCTCGATTCATCGCTGTAGATTGTTATTAGCTGCGTTTTATTGACCACTAGAGTTTACATCTACTAGTGCAAGAAGTAGAGTATCATAAAAACGTAATTTCAGGGTTTCCAATAGAAGTCAGATAATTCTAAAATTTCCTAAATATCTGTACACAGTTTGAAACTTATAGTTTCCTCATTATGAATGTTAAATCAGTTTTCACTGGTTTAAGTTTTTTTTAAAAAAAACTATTTATTCATTTTTATTTACAACTTTACAACATTGTAAAAATACAAATAATATATTGATTCGAAAACCGACGAGGTTTGAATGACCTGTATGGCTTGAGTTTGAGTTTGAATTCGAATGGCGTCTCTTCTTGGGTTCTTGAAATTTATAAGTTCGGGAATGCTGACTGGATACTGTGTATTTCTGTTAGTCCACGAAGACCTTGAAACTGCACTTGGAATATCCTCTAGCTACTGCGTAGTGGCTGATGCAATGTTTACTGAATGTGAATTCTGGTACAAAGGGCTCATTCAGGATTCTGATATAACATGAATGATACATTCAATATCAATAATTTGGTTGCATTAACCACAGTCGAAATAGACAATGGAAGAAGTCGCGAGTAGTATTATATCTATTCGAAGATCAGATCTAGGCGGGAATGTTTAAAGTGCAATAATAAACTCATATCTGTGAATTCCCTTAATAATTTTCACTCAGAAAACTGTTTCAGAATGTAAAACTTATTATGAAGAAGTGATACCTAAACCTTAACAGTCCACTTTCGAGGTAGCTTTCAGTGAACTAGCAAATAAGCCGGAATTATCTTTAAAAAATTAGAGCATATTTGTAGGTTGGGAACAAATAGGAACTGAAAAATGTTTTTTTGATATTTATCTGGACAATTTTTCTCTTTTCATCATACACGAATCGATTTGACACATGACTACGTTTATCTGGACGATCTCTATCCGCTTCACTTTCAATAGCATTGAGTCGAGTGAAACCACCCTTCAGTTTATATCGCAATATTTAAGTGGATCGAAGAATCCTATTCTTCAATCCGATTGAAAAAAGCTAACTTCACAGCAAAATGTCGAATTTCGTAACCTTTAATTTCTTGTGTTCTGCGAATTAAATCACGAATCGTTGTTTCGTGGATCTGTGATTTTCATTTGAACCCTAATCCTTTTCCCATCCATGAGTCCCAAAATATGTTTTTCCTTAATCAGCTGAATGAAAAAACTGCTCTCTTCTTTGGACCATACGTTTCTTTTCTTAATTATTATTTTGCTCTCTATTTTGAGAAAGACAATTGTCAATATAAACACTAATCTGAATTTGGCTACTTTTAACTGTCATTCGTCAATTTCAAACTCGTTTATCTCGTAATTTCACTTCTCTTCAAGGCGATCGGTTGGGTCCAATCCTGTATTTTATGGAATTGACTTGAGTGATTCAATCCAATCTGAACACTGTATATATCGATTAGGTGTATCGGATCCAGTCAAGTCAAACCCATTTTGAGCGGGTCCAAAGTTGTGAGATAAATGTAGTCATGTTTCTATATCATCCCACTGATGTTTTTGAACGCTACTTTCGGGGTCATCTTCATTATTGGTATCCATTTCTATATTTGTGGATATGATTTTGAAATGAAGGTTCAACAGGTTTTCAATGAATTGAGAATTAATATGAACACACCTTCTTTATTATATAAATAAAACTCATTAACCTATACGTAGTCAAACATCTTCATCTATAACTTTACTCACGTCCATAACACTCATATTTATTTCAACTAGAGGCTGTTCACTACCAAAATCGTTTTAGTGTGAGTATGAAGTTTTTTGGGCTTCAAAATACAACCAAACTGAAATGAACATAATTTAAGTCCATAGTTTCAATCTACTTTCAATGTCACTAGTGTCACTTTCTGCTACGATTTAGGAATTTTCCGTTTTCAACCAATCATCTACTTTTGCTACCCTCAAATTTGATCGTAGCGAAAGTAGATATATTTGGTGTCAAAAAAACAGATATGCCAAATTCTACTTCTACGAGTAGAACGTTTCTGCCTACAATAAAACGCACCAATTGTTAATGAAAAAGTTCGAAATTTATGTTCTTTTGAAATATCGTTTTCAGCTGTCACATTCCACGTTACTGTCATTAGTGTCATTCCAATTTTCAAACCATCTCTTTAGGAGGAATGGAAATAGGAGTGGGAATGGGGTTGAGTGCACAACAAAACGAGTATATAGACCATAACTGGGTTGGGTTATGGCACAACAAAACGCACCTTATGACCCATTGTAATTGATAATTGAACAAAATACCCTCAGAATATGCCCCCTCTTCATTGCTCCATTGACTTGCTTACCGAATTTGTTCTCTATTATGACCAAAATCCATAATCTAAGCATAAACAAAATATCTACTCTGTGTTTTACTATCTTCATTATTTTCAATCTCAATTTGTTCTTCACTTGGTATGTTTCCAGATTCTATCTCCATTGATGGGTGTTCTTTCCTCAACCTAAAATTTCATACAAAACTCCAATCACATTTTTATGAATGTAATATATACACTCAAATGCAAAAAAACGCAACAAGTTAATATTTAAGAAGACAGAAATCTTTGGGAGATCGTTTGCTAACGAACAGTCGTTACCGACCGATGATGAACCCTTTACTCCCATAAACACCTAACTATGTAGGCTTATTATGGCAAGAACCTGTCAGAAAACAACTACTCCCCTGGCTAAGACCACGATGGGTATTGAATTAAATCTAACAGCTACTTGTGCAACGTTCCTCAAAACATCAGAGGACGCAATTGCAAGTGCCCTCTATGACCAACCAGCAGAACTATGTTTTGATTTGGACGGGGTGACCACCTGCAGACTAGTTTCGAGGTTGTTGCCTCTCATCAGTGCAAGGGCAGGTCAACACAGACAGCACTGAAGCCATCTGTTCCCCGTCCAAACCAACACACACTCCGAAGGGTTCATCATCGGTCGGTAACGACTGTTCGTTAGCAAACGATCTCCCAAAGATTTCTGTCTTCTTCGATTAAATCTCTCAGCCCGGAGATTCGGAGTGTCTTCCTCTGCTCGCTAGGTGGAGCGGCCTAGAAACTGCTTTCAACTCGTGAACCAGAATTGACTAATCAGCGGAGTGTGTGTTGGTTTGGACGGGGAACAGATGGCTTCAGTGCTGTCTGTGTTGACCTGCCCTTGCACTGATGAGAGGCAACAACCTCGAAACTAGTCTGCAGGTGGTCACCCCGTCCAAATCAAAACATAGTTCTGCTGGTTGGTCATAGAGGGCACTTGCAATTGCGTCCTCTGATGTTTTGAGGAACGTTGCACAAGTAGCTGTTAGATTTAATTCAATACCCGTCGTGGTCTTAGCCAGGGGAGTAGTTGTTTTCTGACAGGTTCTTGCCATAATAAGCCTACATAGTTAGGTGTTTATGGGAGTAAAGGGTTCATCATCGGTCGGTAACGACTGTTCGTTAGCAAACGATCTCCCAAAGATTTCTGTCTTCTTAAATATTAACTTGTTGCGTTTTTTTGCATTTGAGTGTATATATTACATTCATAAAAATGTGATTGGAGTTTTGTATGAAATTTTAGGTTGAGGAAAGAACACCCATCAATGGAGATAGAATCTGGAAACATACCAAGTGAAGAACAAATTGAGATTGAAAATAATGAAGATAGTAAAACACAGAGTAGATATTTTGTTTATGCTTAGATTATGGATTTTGGTCATAATAGAGAACAAATTCGGTAAGCAAGTCAATGGAGCAATGAAGAGGGGGCATATTCTGAGGGTATTTTGTTCAATTATCAATTACAATGGGTCATAAGGTGCGTTTTGTTGTGCCATAACATAAACATAACATAGTTCTGCTGGTTGGTCATAGAGGGCACTTGCAATTGCGTCCTCTGATGTTTTGAGGAACGTTGCACAAGTAGCTGTTAGATTTAATTCAATACCCGTCGTGGTCTTAGCCAGGGGAGTAGTTGTTTTCTGACAGGTTCTTGCCATAATAAGCCTACATAGTTAGGTGTTTATGGGAGTAAAGGGTTCATCATCGGTCGGTAACGACTGTTCGTTAGCAAAGTTAATATTTGGTAAATTTGGAGGTCTCGCAGTTTTTTTTATTTTTAGTCCGATTTTCAAAATGTTTTCAGCAAACTAAACTGTAGATAAAATTATTAATTTTACCTTGCATATTCAATCTTTTGTTTAATGCTGGCTTATCAGTCAGTATACATGGTTAATTAGAAGTTTGTTGTTAAACCATAATTTTGAAACATCCTGTGGAAGAATTTCGTGGTCAAATTCTTTCAAAATACTAATTTTTGTTAAGAACCATTCCTTTCCAACATTTTGTTTTTTGGTTCATGCCTTTAAGTGCACTAGTTCATTTTTAAGAGAGAAATCAACGGTTTACTTTAAGAAATGTGATTTTTTGAAGAGGTAGCTTTTCTCGTTGTTGCTCTAATGTCAGTTTGACAGTGAGAGACATAAAAAAGAACTCTAAAAGTGCGGAAAATTGCGCAAAAGCTGTTGCGATGGACGTAACTATGAATATGTTGCAAGAATACTTCATAATGGTTTAGAGATGTTGAAAATACTATATTTGACGCAATGGAATTAAAATATAGTGCTTTTTATTAATCCATCAATAAATGAGTGAGATATAGATTATTTAAATTTACGTATTTTAGCGAGGAACGTCTTTGGTTTCCGACTCGTCTGTGACGTCACGCCATATGACTGGAGATCTCTACAATACAAATAATAACGTATTCGATCCTTAGCCGCGCCAAGGCACACATGTCACATGTAGTACTTTTAGGTCCAATTAAAAGTCACGCCTCATTAGTTTGCACCACTTCTTCCTTTTATTCGTGTCATTTGGTACATGAAAAAACGACACGAACGGCGCAAGTGATTGTACACCGATAAATTTGTAAACACTCGTTCATATGGCGTGACGTCACACACGAGCGCTTATTATTCCAAGCGCAACTTCAAAGTCCCATAACTTTTTCATTTCTAGAGATATTTCAATGATTCTTTCACATTTTTGTTTCATTTTACTTACATTTTTAGAATTAATCCATAATAAAAAAATGGAAACTAGTCAATCCCTGCCAAAAATATCACATACAATATCATAAAAAATATAGACGAATTATGGGAATTTATAAGGATCTACGTGGAAAGTCTGTAGCTTACACGTTCGTTATCCCTGGCACATACACTTTTTGGAAGGATTTATGAGCATATCCGAATACATGTCATACGAGTTTGTATCAGGTAGTAGTTGTTTGAAGAGATTCGATGAGGTATTCCACCTTCAATCACAACGATACTATATGCTCATTCACAAGCTTGTCAACGTATAAGAAATGTGTGGAAATTCACAATTACTAATCTTATTTGGTATCGTATGAAGAAAGTGTATCAGAAATGTATCAGTGTTGTCAAGTTGGTTGACAACACTGACTACAATACTACTGACTACACTGACAACATTACCTTTAGTTGGATAGTCCAAACCAAGGACACATGTGAGCATTTTCAGAGGGACGAGGGAGCAAATTTCCCCTCTACGGGCGTCCTTGCATTAGCTTTATGGACTCTTGTTAAACTCTTTACATGAACACATTTTTCTTTTTAAAGGTCCGTTCAACAGTCAATTTTCCTAAAAATATATGCAATGAATGCATCAGTACACTAGAAGCTATATCATTGTTTATTGGTGTTTCAAATTACAATGATGCAAGGCAGGAAAAATACTTGATTCCGAAAGAAGAAAATGTAGCAATAGTTGATTGTGGTACGTTTCAAGAACACGTAGTAAAAACCGAAATAACAACTGAAAAATGTGAAGAGGATATTTCTATTGAAGGATCTGAAATTTGTCGAATATGTTCGTTAATAAGTAGCCTAACACTGTTTGAAGAGAAGAAGGCACATTTGAAGCAGTTATTTCAGAGTATTACAAATATTGATGTGAGTGTTTTGCTGAATATCTTGTTTCGATTTTAATGTTGATGTCTATTACATTTTCAGGTAGAAGCTGAAACCAATTTCTCCAATAGGAACAATATATGCAACAAATGTATTAATGGAGTAGAAAAAATATCATTATTTATCAGATTATCCTTTTGTAACGATACGAAACTCAAAAATACCATTGGAAGAAATGAGACTCTTGAAACTAAGGATTATTCAAAAGAAAATGCTACTGATATTGGTTCATCAGAGTATAATTATGTGAAATTAGAAAGTATTTCTGGTAGCAATGAACTAAAAGTGGACAACTGTTTCAATGAAAATGCATGCTGTTATGAAAACAAGGATTTGCATACAGTTGTTGATATCAAGGAAGATCCTAACAGTCCTGAAGCATCTGTTAGGCAAAACTATCGAAATGGGTTGGAGTCCTGTAGCGAAACCAACTCTGTAGAAACACCATTTAAATGTGATTATTGCGAAAAAAGTTTCTCCATTAAGCAGAGTTTAAAACGTCATTTATTCACTCACACTAGAGAAAAGTTATTCAAATGCGACTGCTGCGAAAATAGTTTTTTTTATAAGTCGCATTTACAACAGCACATGCGCACTCACACAGGAGAAAAACCATTTAATTGTGATATCTGCAAGAGAAGTTTCGCTCTCCAGCATAGTTTGAAAACGCACGTTCTAACTCACACTGGAGAAAGGAAATTCCGATGTGGGTGTTGCAAGAAAAGGTTCGCCAGAAAGCAGCATCTGAAAGTGCATTTACTCACTCACAATAGAGAGAACACGTTCAAATGTGAGTGTTGCAAAAAAAGATTCGCCAAAATGCGGTATTTGCAAGCACATTTACTAACCCACGCTGGAGAGAAAACATTGTAATGTGATTGTTGCGAAAACTGTTTTGCCCACATCAGTAGTCTGATCAAGTTGAAAAATAGGGATAAAGCTCCTGAATATATGAGCGATGGCTCATTGGATTTGGAATGACCACTAGATAAATGGGTTTAAAGTATTTTACCGCACGTAAAAAATAGGGAATATGCATTAACTTTATTTTATTTGTTTAATAATTTTTTTACTTCGTTACAACATAGTAAAAAATATAAATACGGTTGAAAGTTTTGGAATTAATTTTTAAAACAATATATAAAACACAGATTGAATTTGACCTATTTGAACGCCTCCATTTTCGCGCGCTGTGGATGACGTCACATGGCGCGATCAGTGTTGTTCTTCTCTATAGTTATGGCCATTGACACTATTGACAGTTATTATTTAGGTTAGGGATTTGCAGTTTTAATCGCTATTACGATAATGGAAAATGCTAAAAAAACATTTTATAGGTATTGTCTAGTACCGGAATGCCAAAACACAATTAGAAGTACACCAAATAAAGTATTTTTTTCTGTTCCAAGAGATGCGAAAATACGTAAACAATGGTGTAAGGTTATGAGAAGAGGCGAAGTATCTCCAATATCACATTTACATTGTTGTGAAGATCATTTCAATGTGAGTACATTGTATTTCGATAGTTAACATGAAGTGAATTGATCAGAGGTAAGTTTTGTATGCATAAATGTTTTGTATACCCTAATAGCACCATGAAGTCCGATGGTAATCCATAGGACATCCTCTCAGGACATTCGGGACGTCCTTAGGATGTACAAAATTGGTACCGCGGACGTCCATTGGACATCCGTGGGAAGCACCAATGTCTCGACTTCTCACCAAAATTGGACGTTCTATAAGGACATCCAATGGACATCCACCTGGGATGTTAATCGGACGTCCCCGAATTACATCAATCGAAAGTACATCTTGGACGTCCTTAGGACGTGCAATATTGGTACGTCCTTAGGACGTGCAGTATTGGTACCACGGACGTCCATTGGCCATCCGTGGGAAGCACCAATGTTTCGCTCACCAAAATTGGACGATCTATGAGGATATTCAATCGACATCCACCTGGGATGTTCATTGGACGTCCCCGAATTACATCAATCGAAAGTACATCTGGGACGTCCTTAGGATGTGCAGAATCAGACACTTTGTGTGTTTGTTCCTACATCTCTTTCAGGACTAAGATTATGATATTGTTGTGGATTATTGGAGATAACAATTTGGATGGAACCAGATTTACTTACTAGGTAAGCTCAGCACTCTCCCAGAGTCATTCAATTCGGTTTTGTACATGTTTAAAGGATACACACAACTCTACTTGTCATACGGAAACATCTTCTTCAAAACAGTGTTGAATAGGTTAGTAATAACTATTGAATAGTATAACAAAACTTTTATTTTTATTTAAAGATATAACTACACTGAATGAACACAAAATAACTTACAGAATAGTCACTAAACTAATTAATCACAAAAGACGATAGAAAAGCCGCCATAGCTGGTAAATACTCAACAATTGTCTGTCAATTCGTCAACACTTCACTTGAACACAGAACACAAAACACAGAAAACAACTTTATGCACGGAATCCATACATAGAGGAATTGTTCGGTTTCAATCCGTATACGAACTAGAGAGACAAACATAATTTTTTTATTTTCATTGTTGTGAAACAGTGAATCTTATTGGCATAAGCACAAACTCGAGAATATGGCCCCTGATTACCTCAATGATAGTGAAAAGGGTTTTATTTCAGATGGGTTGTTTTCGCTGTAATGTTTAGCCCTATTGTAAATATGCGATCCATTTTATACCTCTTCTGTAAAACCACTAGCTGGGATGTATTCTTTGGATGGATGCACCTAGGAAACATTCCGAAAAATGTTCAATCCAGGACATCCCAAGGAAGTCCTCGCTGGGACATTTTCTGAAATTCACTGATTGGGATGACGTCCGATGTACATCCATCAAGGACGTTCCAGAATGTACCCGTACCAGGACCACCATAGGAAGTCCTTTCGAAGACATGCCAAATACAGTGAAGTGGTCGAGGTGTTAAAGCGTTTGGCTTCCACCCAGACGGTCCGGGTTCGATCCCCGGTCGTGTATCACTGAGCTGAAGTGGTTCGGATTCCACTTTTATTTAAACTGTAGGTCCCGGATCTCCCTTGCTCGCACAAGCTCTGCTTTTGAGGGGTTTTCTCCGAAAACCTGGGAGTTTCGTAAAAACAAATTTTACAAAAAAAATTTTACATGCCAACCAGGACATCCAATGGATATCCTAGAAAATTCTACAAAATATATCCGAGCCAGGACATCCCAAGGAAGTCCTCGCAGGGAGATATTCTAAGATTAACCAATTGGGACGTCCAATATTCATTCATGCGGGATGTTCCTAAATGTCCCGTACCAGGACAACCATGGGACGTCCTTTCAAAGACATGCCAGAATACTTACTAACAAGGACGTCCGATGGATGTCCTAGTAAACATTACAAAATATATCCGACCCAGGACATCCCAAAGACGTCCTCGCAGAGACGTTTTATACGATGTACCGATTGGGACATCCATAGGAAGTCCTTTGGGGAAATTCATGAAAATGCACTGAATCGGACGTCCCATGGACAATGATTTCAAGTCCCGGACATTCGGACATGATTTGTACCAAATAGGGACGTCCCTGGGACATAGTGTGCTATTAGGGTATACCTACCTCACCTAAATTACAAAAGGAAAACTATCATTTGATAAACTATTACTACTTATCAGTTCAGGTATTGTCGGATTGTGCTTTGACAAAACCACTTTCAGTCATTGTTCTTGATAATTTATAATTGTCACTAGACCAAAATCGCAATATGTAATGGAAAACATTGCAAATATATAAATAAAAACAAATTTTCTATGAAAGACTACTAGCACAGTATGAATATCAGCACAGATAAATTTCATGACGTGCCATGTGACGTCATTCTTCGTTTCGACCAATGGTGATGCGTTTCGAAAATTTGAATTCCGCGCGCTTATTACTTTTTGATTAAAGTTTTATGGAGTTAAATACAAACTAAATGATAAACTAATGGTTTAGGTGTTATTTCAAGACAATAAAGTATATGAGGTAAAAAAATCAAGTAAATTTAAATCACTTGCATATTCCCTATTATCCGATCGGGTCATAAAACATCCCACTTTGTTTGTATTTCAATTATCTGCAATTCTTTCCTTCGAAGCAACGAGATTGCTCTATTAGTTTTCATTTTATAAGCAAAACAAATTTAAAAAACACGTTTTTTTGTTATTAAAATGTTTATAACAAATTAATAAATGACAGTTGCGAGTCGAAAACATAACAGAATATAACTGCGGACTGTCTTCCACATGATGGTACAGTCGGTTTTCTACTAGTATTTTTGTTAGGAAAAATGCTCTATTGATTGGCCTAAATTTGAAAACGTCATCTTGTAAGGAAGGAAAAGTTGCCATGATAAAGTGTCATTAATTTCGGATAAAGTTCTTCAAATATCACCAAAAATAAATAAAAAACGTTTCATGAAATTTAGTTTTTTTTTTTCGAACATCTCCGAAAGTATTCGGTATTTTCCAAATTTTGAAAAGGCATTTTGTTTGGCACCAAATTACGCAATTTTGCAATAATTCAACCAACTCTGTATCTTTTAAGGTTTCGGAGATCCCGATGATTATTCTCGAATGTCAGACTCTGGCAAGTTGGTGTAGGAAAGCATCCCTTCATCAAACAGCTTTTTCAACTGGCTCTAACTCATGTTACTCGGCAAGCAGAAAGGAGTATCTTCATGAATCAACAATACCTTTAACAAGGAGTGGCGATGCACCATCGAATATCAGTTGTACCTCTTCTGGCGGTATTTTGCCATTCGAAGCTGGAGTAGTCATCATCCTCCCTTTGTTAACTATCAAGGAACTAACTTGACTTACATAATTCCTCACCGGAACATTGAAACATTGTTATTAACATCTTGCCGTATTGCCTTGTTGGAAAGCAAGTGTGGTGTGAGATGTCTTGATGCAAATCCTCGAGTGATGCTTTCTTGGAATGCGCACCGTACAACCTGGGTGGTGCCGTAGGTTTTTCAAGTTTTCTACAGCTGATGCATCACCTAACCGCATTCTACGAGTGTGTTAATGAGGGAGTATTATTATTATCTTCTTTCCTAATTAGATGAACCCTTTTGACTCCCTTCCGTTACCTGTTGTGTTTTGTGAAGATTAAGGCGGCTATGTTAAAAATACGATGAAGACTTTGAAAATGTCCAAATCTAGCATAACTCGAAGTTTTTCGAAGTAGTAGGTACGCTGAATCTGTTTCATTTGACAGCACGTGCTGGATTCATAAGTTGTGACTTTCCCTTTACTACATCCTGAATTAAGGGCAGCTTGAAACACTTCCGCCTTTGAATAGTTATTTTTGTATCTAGTGCGCGAAATCCTACTTTGGTGATCGAGAACTGATTTTTTTTAACGAGGCGCAGCCGAGTTTTAAAAAATAGTCGAGATTACCAAAGTATTTCGCGCATGAGATGCAAACAAAATTTTTTCTACAAACGTCAAAAATATTGTTCTAAAATAAGTAATAACTATGAAAAATAGTATTGAACTGGCTTAAATAATTTTTCCAAATCAAGTAATTACTGTAACTATGGAAATAAAATGGCATTTGTTGACAATTATTTCAAAGTGACAGTTCTTGATAATTATTTTGGAGTGACTTTTTATTCGCGTCAATTTCGTGCGTGATATTTATTATTGCAAAAGAATGGAAATTTCGAGCGACGATGAACTAAGCAGTACCCCACCTAACTTGATAGATGCGGCCAATTCCGTAATTTCCAACCTTTTACCGGAGAAATCGAGGCGGCAGTATGAAAATGCATATCAGCAATTTAAAGAGTGGTGTGAAGCAAATAAAGCCAGAAAAATATATCTCACAATTTGAAAGCCTTAATTATTGTTCTACATTAATAAATAAACGATTTCTTGTTTTTTGCTTGATTGAGGAGTTGAGGACCATATAGGTTAGAATATGAAAATCCCATATAGTTTACATGCAGTGTGCGAAATATATTTCGCACATTACTTCGCGCACGGTGTCATGGTAACGAATGAAAATGAAAAAAAGTGCCACTTCGCATACTGTTGTCAATGCGCGAACCTTGTCATTTTTTGACGTTTGTAGAAAAAATACATTCAAATTGCATGGGGGCAGAGGTGTTGCACAATATTTCTTCAATCTCAAGAGAGAGAATTCCAGCATTCTGTAATCTAATTTGATTTCAGAATTGGCAAATTCTGTGATGATTGTGGAGAAAATAATTTTCCTATAACATTGAATGTTAATTCAAAATTTTGAATAAATTATGGGATCATGTGGACACTCGAATATCCCAATTGGAAAAAATGTTATACTATTCTTAATTACCAATTTTTTTTCTAGTCTCCGTTTTCATAAATATAACGACGTAAAAGTTAAATACATATACATTGCTGGCTTCCTCTGGAGCACTTCTAATATACCTACTTAACAAGATCACACGATAAAAGTTTGGAAAAGACCTTTTATGAGGTGTGTGGTTAAATGATACCGCGCGCGAGATTCGGGGAATCCCCAGGTTATTTCTGTTTCATTCATCGTTCACCAAATTCACACTATTCTTTTGCTTTCTTTAAGTAGGAAACGCGGCTGGTGTTATCTATGACAAAATCTTCAGTGAGGAAAAATTCGTTTATTTCAATTAGTGATTATTTAAAATTGGTCAACATTTGATTAGCAATAAATCTCATATATTCATCGCACATCAGTCTCATTCTATTTACCGTTTTCTTTCTGATTGGGAAATGAAAGAGGCCTGGCAAAGCTGATGTTGCCAACGTCTACATTTGGTAATAGCGCCGCCACTGTATTGTAACGTTTCTGGGTCTTACACTGACTTATTATATACAGTGGCATCAACATACAAATAACATAATACCATATCAAATATACTTTATTGTCGAAGAGAGAGAGAAACTTTTATAGACAAATCATTGTAGAACAAGAATATACAAGTAATATATACATATGCATCCGAAATTTTCAAAAGGCTTTAAAAGCCATGACAAAGAAAGAACGGAGACTCTCCTGCAAACCTCTGCAGAGTTGAATATCCTTCCTATGATCTATCTACTAGAAAACTCTTTCCAAATACCAAGACAATCATTCATATCAAACTAAGTAAATCTAACAACATGCGAAGATATAACTGTCTCGATCTGATATCACGGGGACCTACGTCTATGGGCATAATTGTCTATAATAAACTACCAGAGACAACATTAAGAGGGGTTTAACCCTATTAGTGACTCTTAGTAAAACAAGGAACGGAAGAAAACAAAATACTCGGAGCTCGCTGAATAAACTCGAGATTTTTTTTCATCATCCGATTTTCGAATGTTGGATCTAGGCATCTCACGAAGTACTTTTTCAGATAAAAAAAAGAAAAACCTTGAAAAAATAGGCAGAACATTGACCAGATTCACTAACTTTTATCTCAGGATCTGTTTTTTTTTCGAAAAGGTACTTCGTGAGATGCCTCACTTATACATTTATCTATGTTAAAAAAAAAATTGGAATGATCCATTCAAAATTATCATCGTCAAAGCGTTTTCTGTTGAACCTCTGCAGACTCAATTTTCGAGCATTTATCTTAACTGATTCGAGCGCCCTCACATAAATATGCTCTTTTACATAGTCACTATGGATAACTGAATGAATTGTAGATTCATTCATGAGTTGAAAAATTATTCTGAAGCTATTCCGGAAAATTTAGCACTGGAGATAAAACAATAGAAGTTGTAAATGGGTTTATTGAAGTTGCAAATATGCCGAATTGGGTAGCATATATAAGAATAATGAAGTTATATATTATCAAATTATATTTCTTATGTATTTCATAATTCAATTTAACTTGAACATTTGCTTTCTGGAAATGGACAAATAATAAGTAATAAGCAGCAGAAATGATTTATTGACGGATCGTGATTACGTTCCAGCTCACTCACACAATCAGTTACTGGATTTGTTTTGCAATTTGCAATGGGCTGGCGAGCGACTGGCGGCAACACATAAAGGGACCAATTATCCCGAAATATTTATATGGCTGAACCTTTGAATAGTATATTGAGTATAAAAAAAGATAAGCACATTTTACCGCGAGCAAACGATTGTATGAGATAACGTTGGTGATGGTTATAGCGTTTTTTTGTACGATCCTATCATTTTTTTCCCTCGATTGAAATAAATTAATTTCCACCTGATTATAGAAAAGTCAAAAGTGACATTTATTCAGCGTGATTTACGTGTGTAGATCGTGCATTAGAAGTTTTTCAACTTGCAGTTGGACTAGAAACTTGAAATTTGGTATGCTGTCGTAATTGATCATGTGCGGTCTACCTCAAATGTTTTTAGTCCTACGACTATACAGGGTATGGCAAAAGTCGGCACCGACTTTCTTATTTTAAATGGAAACCATTTTTTTTGTCATGATTCGATTGGCCTTCTGATTATGACTTTAGACAACCTGAGTTATGTTAACTTATCTATTACCGTTTTTGAGATTTGCTCATTTTTCTGAAAAAAATTACTGCTGTATTAGTTCACGAAAACACGTGTAGTCCGCAAACCGTTCAAAATTAGGACACCAAATTCATGGAGCAGTTACCTGATAGTCCAGGCTAATACCTGATATCCTATCGACGGTCCCATTTTGTACCATATGGTCACAGCCGATTTTCGAATGTCGCATTATAAAATTGTCAAATACTCAAATTTTTCAAATGGCACCTACCATTTCTTTTTTAACCATTCAAAAGAAAATTGAATTCAAGGATGACTTATTTTAGCATTCCCTATACCCAAGTTCAACCTCTGTAATGTATTGGAATAACTCTATTGAAATTCCTGTAGTTTTATAATTTTTAATAATTATTCATTTATGACAAACTTGTTTTACAAAAGAACATATATTGCTACCCTAGAAACAACCCCACACTATCACGATAAAATATTCAACTATATACAGTATGAACCATACTTGAAATAACATTACCATACTTCACATCTCCCCCCTAAAAACAAAACATCAACATCCATCATATTATTCTACACGACTTCTATATTCAAGTTATTCACTAATATGACAACCTAATTGGAGGTTTAATGGTGCGTCTAGGTCTCAGTGAATAATTAATTTTTTCAACATCCTTCTGACCAATCTCCTCCTGTGCATCATACGCTTTCAAACCATTATCTGTCAACTCTGTCTCTAAACTTTCCTCATTTCGAGAAGTTCCTGGACTATTGTTTTCCTGAAGATTTGAGTCAACATACGACTTTCTGATTTGATTCAAATGCCTCTTCCACTTCAGATTATTCAGTTCAGGAACTTCTACAATGTATACTGACTCACCAATTTTTTCTGATATTATTGCTTTAATCCAAGTAATTTTATTATTTCTGTAATCTCTAACAGTAACTGAATCACCTTTCTGAAAAGTTAATGTTTTCTTTCCATCATGATATTTCACTTGTTTGATTTGTTCAGAGGAAATTTTATTTTGCAAAGCTATGTTATCCTTCGGCAATAAACAACTAAAACGAGTCCTCAAATTTCTGCCAAACATAAGAAATGATGGACTAACTTTCGTAGTACAATGTGGTGTATTTCTGTAGTCAAACAAAAATATATTCAGAGCTTTATTTAGGCTTAAATGTGTATTATTTCCTAACGAGTTTTTTAAAGAATTTTTAATAGTTTTCACTGCATTTTCAGCAGCACCATTTGAAGAGGGATGAAAAGGAGGCGAAGTTGTGTGAACAATGCCGTTTCTACTCAAGAATTCCTCAAATTCTCGAGAGCAAAATGAGGGGCCATTATCCGTTACTATTTGTTGAGGTAAACCAAAACGAGCAAAACATGAACGCAAAACTTCAATAGTCGATTTAGAATTGATTGAATTCATCGGAAAAACTTCAAGCCATTTACTGTGTGCATCAACCACTATCAAGAACGGGCCCATGAAATCTAGATGTAATCTATACCATGGGTGTTCCGGCCACTGCCAAGTATTTAGTTTAGCTTTATCTGGACTTTTTTTATTGATCATGCAATTTTTGCATGTCTTACAAATTTTCTCAATATCCTTATCTAAACCAGGCCACCAGAAATATGACCTAGCTAGACTTTTCATTTTTACTACTCCCATATGCGAGTTATGTAAATTTTCTAAAATTTCACTTTGTAGGACCTCCGGAATGATTATTCTATTATTCCACAATAAACATACAGATTCAACACTCAATTCATTCCTAATACGGACAAATGAACGAAATTTGTGATCATTCGAAATGACACTTATATTTTTGGGCCAACCTGTATATACAAATTTCACAATTCTTGACAGTATATCGTCTTTCAATGTAAATTCTTTAACTCGTGCGAAGTTAATCGGAAAATGATCATTGTTAGTAAAATAATCCAATAAATTCAATTCTATTTCTTCTGGATTTGTTCCTGAGGAACTCTCAGGCATACGATAAAAAATCGGCTTGGTTAGTCTCTGACTTCACAAATTTAATATCATATTGATAATTTGATAAAATAAGTGCCCATCTACGTAACCTATTTGCTGAAAATTGCGGTAAATTTTTGTTTGGGTGGAAAATGTAGGAAAGTGGTTTATTGTAAATAATTAAAGTGAATTTTCTACCAAATAAATAATTCTGAAATTTACAAAGTCCAAAAATGACTGCCAAGGCTTCTTTTTCCAACTGACAATATTTTGATTCCGCTGACGATAAAGTTCTGGAAGCATAAGCAATGGGCTTCTCTAAACCGTTTGGCAAAATATGTGAAATAATCGCACCAACCCCGTACTCACTAGCATCTGTTGACAATAATAAGGGAAAATCAGGGTTATAATGGGTTAAAAATTCTGTTGATACCAACAAATCTTTCACATTATCAAAAGCATTTTGACACTCTTCTGTCCAATTCCACTTAGAGGAAGGTTTCAATAAATGGAACAATGGATGTAATACCATAGAGAGATTTTTCACGAATTTACCATAATAATTTATATGACCCAAAAATGATTTCAATGATGTAACATTAGTTGGTATCGGTGCATTTTTTATAGCTGTTATCTTGGATTCAGAAGTGTGAAGTCCATCTTTATCAATGTCAAATCCCAAATAAGTAATTTTCGACTGAAAAAATTTACACTTTTCTAGTGAAAGTTTGAGCCCTGCTTCTTGTAACCGCTTCAGTACAGCTTCCAATCTTTCTAAATGTTGTTTTTTATTTTTTCCTGTAATTAAAATATCGTCAAGAAAACTAACAACTCCCTCTAAACCTTGTAATAATGTTTCAATTATTTTTTGAAATTTAGCAGGAATACTCGATATTCCAAATGGAGCTCGAGTGTATCTGAATAAACCCTTATGTGTTGAGATTGTAGTGAAATTTTTCGATTGTTCATCCAAACAAATTTGTTGATATGCATTCGACAAATCTAATTTACTGAAATGAACTCCCCCTTGTAATTTGACAAAAAGGTCATCCATTTTTGGTAAAGGAAACTGGTCTATTTCAATAAATGGGTTGACTGTAACTTTTAAATCTCCACAAATCCTAACTGACCCATTACAATAATCAATTTCTTCAATGACTCCACATTTTAAAAGTCGTTCAAATGGAAGTTGCCTAGCTCGGAGAAATTTTGGATTTACTGCTATATTTGACTTCAGTTTTATTGAAATAGTGCCCTTGTTGAAATTACCAAGACCTGCTGAAAAAATCTGTTGATATTTATGTTTCAAAAATTGTAAATCGTCTGGTAAATCTACAGTGGTCAAATTAAAAATACTCAAACTGAAACGATTAAAAAAATCTCTTCCCAACAACGGTGGACCACCATTCTCAATTATATTAATCTCCAATTCCGTTGTCATATTCTTGTAACTCACATCGCACTTAATCATTCATATTGGTGAAATTATATCACCATTATATAAAGTAAATATTTTACTAGATTTGAAAATGTGCTTCTGGGAAAAAATTTCTTTCCAAAATGTTTTCGAAATCACACTGTAACTGGCCCCAGTGTCTAAACCGAAAGTGAAAGGTCTCCTGTCAATTATGACATCTATCAAAACAGGATCTGTTTTGACATCTAAAGTAAATAATGAATCTTCGTCAGCTACCAGAAAATTATTACGGTTGAATTTATTACCTTTGACTTTTCTGTTTGGACACATGGGTGCTAAATGTCCCTTTTCATTGCAAATATGGCAATGACATTCTCGAAAAGAACATTTGTCTACCTTATGATTTCTACGCCCACAACAAATGCACTTAATACTAGAGAAATTCCCTGGAATGGATTGCACTTCTGTCGGCCAGGATTCAGTGCTTTTTGGACTCACAGATTTGACTTCCCTATTTCTGGAATTTCGATCCGCCGCATAATGTATGGAAGGTTCTCTCTTCAAGGTATGTAAATGCTCTATCTGTGATTTTGATGAAGCTATCTCTACTGCTGCTGCTAACCTTATGTCTTCTTTCTCTTCGAACAGCCTATCTTTCACTTTTCCGGAATCATATCCAATGATAAATCGATTTATTAACGCACTTTCTATCTCTTCTGCTCCTCCAAATTTGCAAGCTGAGACTAAATTTCGTAACCGTGCAGCCCAATCTTTTGGTGTTTCATTGTCAATTTTGCGAGCTTCAAAAAATCTTTCTCTACATGCCCAAACTGATATGACTGACTTGAAATGGTCATCTAATAACGTGACAATTTCTAAATACTGTTTTTGTTCTGGTTCCAAAGGCAGACACATATTGAATAATAATTTGTAAGCATCCTCATTCAATAAACTCAGCAGAATAGCTTTTTTACGCTCATCTTCAGTTATATTATTGGCAGTGAAATAATTTTGAAGTCTGCGCTTATAAATATACCAATCTGAAGAGTCAGGAACAAATTCTTGAATATGACCAGTATATTGAATTGCTTTCTCTGCCATTTCACGTAGGTTTAAATATCCTCGTCGCCAAGTGTAATGTATTGGAATAACTCTATTCAAATTCCTGTAGTTTTATAATTTTTAATAATTATTCATTTATGACAAACTTGTTTTACAAAAGAACATATATTGCTACCCTAGAAACAACCCCACACTATCACGATAAAATATTCAACTATATACAGTATGAACCATACTTGAAATAACATTACCATACTTCACAACCTCTTTCCGAGTTTTCCAATAAAAATCAAGAAATGCCTTATCTGGCCGAATGCTTCTGTCTTTATTCAAGTATGCCAAATGTATGGAAAAAACAACTGTAAATAAGAAGCTGATATTCTGTCAAAGTAAAAATCTTAAATAAAATTGATTCAAATATGTAAAATTAAGCAAACGCAGTTGTGTTTGAAAATACAAGAGTATGCCGGATTCTTAGACAACATAATATAGTTTTGTCAGCAGGGAGTTTACAATAGACGCAATCGACATTTTTGGGCTTCTAAAAATCCACATATTGTGTTCGAAGTTGAAAATCAAGTACAATTTCGAATAAATGTGTTTTGTTTGGTAATGAACGCTATTTTATGAACGATGAAAATTTGAATAGTGACAGATACGTAGAAATTCTCCAAAACGTAGTAGAAACATTTCTTGACAATTTGCCACTGGCTAGAGCTGCACGTTCATGGTACCAGATGGATGAAGCACCGCCCCACAATACACGAACTGTGTATACCAAATTGACATCCATGTTCGAGCACCGTTGGTGGGGAAATCGAGGACCTTTTCTGTGGCCTGCAAGATCTCCAGGTCTTACCCCTTTAGGTTTTTAGATTTGGTCTATTCTTCACTAGTTCATAATATAGATGAGCTGAGACTTACAATAATACAGACTTTTGATAGTCTCAATCCCAACGAAATTAGACCCAATCTATTTGAAGTAGAATAATACAATGTTTGAACAACAATGGTGGTCATATTGAACATTTGCGCTAGAGTTCTGTCAATATTGTGCAATATTTTTGATTGAATTATTACAATTTTCTTTTATTTCCAATAACACAGAATCATTCGGCAATATGAGGCATTTCTAGATTTTCATTGAATAACTCGATAGGGGTTGAACTTGGGTATAGGGAAAGCTGAAATACCTCATCCTAAAATTAAAATGAAATGATATCAACATATGGGACATCAAGTGATAGCCTAGACTACCAGCTAACTGCTCCATAAAGGACCCCGCAAAGTCCTTATGGAATTTGGGTCCCGGTGGTTTTTTTTGAATTTTTGGTATGATGTAGTCCATATAATTCTCAACCAATGTTACCGTTGTGCCAACCTAAAAAATAAACAGTTTTGCTGCTAGGGGGCGTTGAAATCATCCCTTGCGCAGATTAGACTATTTATTTTTGAACCCGGTAACAATATTTTCACTTGTTTCATTATTGCTAATGTTGCACAATTTGCATGCAAACTGATGACAGCCGTCAAATCAAAAGTATCAGTTGTTGTCACACGATAAAAACAAAATACCACGAATATTTCCTAGGCAATAATCTAAGTAGAAAATTCCCACTATAATAATGTTGTGATTGGTTTGAAAGTACATCATAGCTTTAAATTGATGGTTTTTATTGGTTGCAAGATATGTCGAAAAAATAAAAATAATCACCCAAAAAGAGGATCTTGAGAATAAATAAGGTAAGTGAATATTTATATAGCTGAACCTTCAAATGGTATATTAAGTATACAGAACGATAAGCACATTTTACCGATAGAAGACAATTGTTTGGAGGAGGAGGAACGTAGCGAACAATATTGTCTAGGATCCGTGGTGCTTAACGTTCGTGATGGTTATAGCATTTTTTCCCTTGATTCAACTAAATTAATATCCACCTAATTATTGAAAAGTCAAAAGTGACATTTATATATTCCTACGAAAAAAATCAACAGAAATCAACTACTTCCCCAGCTTAGGCCCGCTGGTTATTGCACTGCATCTGAAAGATATTGTGAAAGGACCCTAACTTCATTATCACTATTTTTCTGCAGCTTCGTAGGCCGTCATTGTTCGCAATTGTTTCCTAACGTTTCGCTAGCGCGAGTGGCTAGCTTATTCAGAGGTTCATTCATCGTGACTTTTTCACGCACTTGTCCAATAAACCAATCAGGAGCTCTAGACAAATTCGGATTATCGATAATACCAAAGTTATTTCTTGACTCTGATTGGCCTGTCAAGTTTGCTGTTTTCAGATTAGGAAATGTGATAGTTAAACATCAAATATAGGTAATCATACGTATTTGAAAATTGGCATATTTGGTAAAAATTCTATAGAACTAATAGACCGTCAGATAGTGATACAGATTCAGGTGCTCCATTTTCTCATGCATGCCTCGAATAGGGTTGAAAAGTACATCGATGTTGAAAAATGGAGGGAAATTTACGAGTGGCTCCTGGTGAGAACATATGGAAAAATCAAAAAGAATTTCCATTAAATTTTCCGTTCTACATGAAATGCATGCTTTCTGTGAAATAGTGAATAGTCGATTCGAAGGGAATGTGGAAATTAGGTATTAAAGTTGTTTCTGTTTCATCATTAAACTCTACTATTACTATAGGAATGTTGTATGTCAATTATTGTAGAAGAAATACAAACGGTGCCCTAACTAAAAAAATTAAAAATAAAATACTAACTAACTAGCAACTAAATGTAACAAATTCGTACCCGATTGTAGGTATCTAAACTATCATTGTTATGGTACTAGACTGTAACTATTCTATAATTGAATTGAATTTACTTTCCTTGCAGTCACCATGCACTATCATGCAGTCACCAAAGGAATCTCATGTATTCACAATGCAAATCATGTAATGTTCATCTAATCTTGTTATCAGTAAGGCAGGGATTTCATCAATGCATGGCTAAACCTTCGCCACGAAAACTGCCAAAAATTGTTCAATTCGATGTTTCACTATACCTACCTCTGGTGATTCGTCCAAGTGTACGCGGCCCTGAAACTTTTTTATTTGAAAAAAATCTTTAACGTCCCTTATTTATTTCAGTGAATGACTAATTTCAATTATCCACATTTTCTGCCCTGTCACCTTTTTTTTAAAGAAGTGCTAATATTTTTAATATTTAATCATGATATATAGAGACTATCATTCCTAGTACAACCATATGAAGCACTATACATTTTCATCATAACTACATCGAATCGTACGGGGGGTAAATGGCCTGCTAGGTCGCCAAATGTTACCCCACTGGACTTTTTCATCTGGTCCTATCTCAAATAATTTGTTCACTTCAGAGCCCCTGCAAATATCTAAGACCTCAAGTATAATATGCACTGAGTGTCAGACATTGAACAAAGCCAGTCTCCGAACAGTAACGGCTTGTTGAATATGTAGGGGAGGGGCGGGTAAAGCGAAATGGGCGGGTAAAGTGAAATTTCTACTTCAAATTTCTGGTTGTTACCGTGGCTTCCATCTAGTACCATTCATTTGTAGATTAAGACAGTTGGCACCACCGGAAACTAGTATGGCGCGGCAATCTTATGGAAGGTTTATTTGTCGTTCGTGTATTTGTGGTTTCTTCGATAAAATTGTAAGTATATATTGATGTTTCTGATGCTCTGACATTTCTGTTATAATACCTGATTTGGTTTGCTGATAATGATAACATAAAATAATGAATTGAGAACCTATTTACCTAATAATCGTCTCGTTATTACGGCTATGTGAAAAGTTATTAATATTTTTACTACTTTGATAAAGGGCGGTCAAGGTGGAATGGGATGTGGCGGGCAATATGAAATTATTTCACTTTGCCCGCCATGTTTAAGAATGTTTTTTCTAATTCTTTGCAGGTAAGAATGGTTCATAAATACAACAGAAGAAGTAATCAACAAGCATGGGAAGAACACTGTATGAAGGCTGCAATAAATGCAGTTCGAGAAGGTACCGACAGTATAAATGCAGCTGCAAGAAATTACCACGTTACAGTAGCAACATTATTTAGAAGATTAAAAAAACCTGAAAATCTAGCATCAAAAAAAGGTTTGGGGCGCTTTCGGACCGTTTTTACTTCCGAACAAGAAATCATCTTGGTTGAATATATCCTTACCATGGAATCTCGACTTTTTGGTTTGACGATATCAGATCGCAGGTATCTTGCCTTTCAATTTGCGGAACACAATAAAAAATAAAATAGCTAACAACTTTAATCAAAGGGACAAAAAGGCAGGAAAGGACTGGGTGAAGGGGTTTCTAAGACGACATCCTGAACTCTCTCTACGGCTTCCTGAGAAAACTTCTGCAGCACGGGCGTCTGCGTTCAACAAAGTTAATGTTAATAAGTTTTTTGACCTTCTTGAAGGACTATACGAATCTCAATCACTACACTCCTGATAGAGTGTACAATTGTGATGAAACTGGTATTAGCACAGTGCCGAACAGACCGTCAAAGATAATATCTCGAAAGGGGAAGAAGCAGGTGGGTGTTTTGTCATCAGCTGAAAGAGGAACTCTAGTGACAGCCGAAATTTGCTTCAGCGCTACCGGAAACTATATTCCTCCTTCACTTATTTTCCCGAGAGTTCGTGCTGATCCACTGTTTGAAAAAGGCCTTCCTCCAAATACGAAAGTTTTCACACATCCGTCCGGGTGGATGCAGTCAGAAATATTCGTGGAATGGTTTAAACATTTTATAAAATATTCCAAACCTACAGCTGAAGAGCGAGTTTTGTTAATTCTCGACGGACATGCTACGCACATCAATAATCTGGAAGTGATAATGTTGGCAAAGGAAAATAATGTTGATATTTTAGTACTACCTCCACACTGCACTCACTGCTTGCAGCCATTGGATGTGGCGTTCATATTCCCCCTCTCAGCTTACTATGAGCAGGCTGTAAGAGTATGGCTGAGAGAGCATCCTGGTAAAGTGGTCACTTACAAAATGCACTTTCAGGCTTTCAAAAAACCGGCATATACCCTTTCCAACGGATTTTTCCTGATGATGCTTTCTCAGCTGCTGAAACAACTAATCGTTCACTTAGTAATGGAAACCAACCTACAACCTCAGCAACTGAAACAACTAATCGTTCGTTTTGTAATGAGAACCAACCTACAACATCAGCTGCTGAAACAATGTTTTGTAATGAGAACCAAGCTACTTCAAGCCGCCTTACAAGAACACCTCCACAAATTGAAATTGTTCCACCTCATGATATTTTACCTATACCTCATGAGGACAGCAGAAATAATGAAATTGCAAAAGGGTACGAAAAGCGTAAGAGTCGTAAAGGTGTAACCGTTCTAGCTACAAGCACACCTTTTATTGACGAACTCAAAAGAAAAAAGGACGAAAAAGAGAAGAAGGAACAAGGAAAAATCAGAAAAAAGAAAGTCAGGAAGGTCACAAAACAACTATTTGCCTCTGATACTGAGAGTGAAACGAGCCTTAAAGCGGGCCTCACACGGTCAATATTATTGTCAATATTGTCGATATTGACGACGATATTGACAATAATATTGACCATTCGATGAGACACATTTTAATATTGTCAATATATTGAAGGTTTTTCACGATCCCGAAAATATTATGGGCGTATCCAAATATATTGACAGTATTTTGATCGTTCGAGGGATCGAGGGGCATATTGACAATATTTGTGTCAGTTGCTCTGTGGTCATGAACGAAGAGACGTCGCCGCTATCTCCGGTTTCACCGGCAGAGTCAATAGACGATACGAAAACAGACGAACATAATGATCGCGAAGTATTAAAGACTTTTATCAGTGTGTATAGACAAAATCCGATACTTTGGAATACGTCATTGAAAGAGTATTCCGACAGAGATAAAAAAAAATAAGTGCTATAAACAGTTAGTAGAAGTATACCAGAAAATTAAAAAACGGGCTACAATTGAGGATGTGAAAAAGAAAATTAATTCGTTGAGAACCAACTATCGAAAAGACCTTAAAAAAATCAAGGATTCTCAGAGAACAGGAAGTTCCACTGATGACATTTATGAGCCCACTTCATGGATATTTTGGGAACTTCAATTTTTAAACGACGTGGAAAAGCTAGATAACAGCAGATCTACTGTGCTTGAAAAAATTACGGTAAGCATATTTTATTTATATTATGGGACAACAAAAAACATCACTTTTAAACAAAAATTGTTTGCCTTGTTTTTATTATTATTTTATTTTATTTTTTGTTGTTACACATTATTCTTAACCCTATTCTATTTACTAAACAACATTATTCTGCTAAGGTATTTGGCCCTCGTTGTTGAAGTAATTTCGGTAGGTATCTCTGACTTCTTTTGCATTTTTGGGAGATTTTCTAAACGTGCCTCTTTGAAGGGGTGTCAGCTCCGTTTGTGATCTTTCACTTCCAACTTCACATATCCCTGTAGCCAAGTCTTCTGTTATTAAAATATTCTTTGTGCAATAATTCTTGGAGGCTTTACGCGTTAAAAAATTATGTAGATAGCAGCATGCCAACGTAACAGTAGAGACTTTTTCTGGAGATAAATATATGGGTTTTTCAAAGATTCTAAATCTTGTAAGAAGGATTCCAAATGCGTTCTCCACTACTCTTCGAGCTCTAGAGAGTCGGTAGTTAAAAATGCGTTCAGATCTCGTGGCGTGTTCTCGATTATATGGTTTCATTAAATTGGTACCCAACGCAAAAGCATCATCTCCAACAAATACATAAGGGCAACTCACATCTGTATCTGGTAATTTTGAAGGTTTGGGAATATTTAACTTATTATTTTGTAGCAACTCCCAAAATTTTGTATTGTAAACCACGCCACCATCTGATACTCTACCATTTGTTCCAACGTCAACCATCAGGAATTCATAATTGGCATTTACAATGGCCATCAATACCACACTATGATAACCTTTATAGTTGAAATACCTGGACCCAGCATTCCGTGGTTTAATAATAGCAATGTGCTTGCCGTCTAAAGCGCCCAGGCAATTCCAAAAATTCCATTTTTTGCCAAATTCTGAAGCAACTTGTTTCCACTCCTCTTCTTTTAATGGAATCTGCAAAAAAATAAAAAACTGTTTTATTTTCAGATCGAATCAGAAGATCAAAACCTCCCTTCTGCACCATCAGCAAAAAGGACAAAACAAACGCAAAAAAAAACACAAGAAAACGAGTTATTATCTATTGCATGCAACTATCTAGCAAAGGATGAAAAGAGTTCCGAAATGGATGAAGAACATTACATCGCCCAAGTTTGGGCAAGCAAATTAAAGGCATTGGAACCTAATCAAAAACTGTTTGCCGAAAAAGCCATTAACGATATATTGTTCGAAGCAAGATTGGGTACTCTTCAGAGAGACTCCGTAAAAATTAATTCTTTTGATTATATGTCTTCAATACGTCCCACATCGGCTCAAAGCTGGACACCGTCCACCAGCCACAGCATGGGTTATTCAACTGTTTCGACACCTCTACCATCACCCCAATATCAAAATCTTGAATGTTCAGGAACACAACCACTACAAACTTCTGAATTCACACAGAATCAGTCATTACAAAAATTTTATAACACCTTTCAAATTTAGATTTATAATATAACTATATTTTTTTTATATTACGTTAACTAAATGTTGAATAAGTAGGAAATAAGATTTATTTGTAATCCATATTTTGCTTACCTTAATAAAATCCTTTAAAACACAAATTATTGCTTCACAGGTTTCCATTATTATTTCGCTGGTTGTTGTTGGGGAAATCAATGTTGAAAATTTTAGATCTTCAAAAGATCTTCCTGTTGCCAAAAATCTTAGACACACTGACAGCCTTTCATGAGCTGATATTGCTTGTCGCATATTCGTATTTTTTTTTTAATATATGGAGTAACCATATCCAGCAGTTCTTGATATGTTTCGGAGTCCATCCTGAGGTAGTTTTTAAAATCATTAGGTTCTGCTTCCTTGATATAATCTAGAAGATTTACGTGAGTAAATTTTTGCCTCTGGAAAATCCAATCTTTTATCCAACGTCTTTTTTTAATTTTTTTT
Organism: Chrysolina oricalcia; assembly: GCA_944452925.2. Lineage (NCBI taxonomy): Eukaryota > Metazoa > Arthropoda > Insecta > Coleoptera > Chrysomelidae > Chrysolina > Chrysolina oricalcia. Next base: position 47,541,435 of record OX101824.2, read on the forward strand.
TTATTAATTTTTCTTGCAATGTGCGCCAAAATAACAGCTATACACGCTTTATGTTTCATGTTTTATTTGGAAAATTGGCTCACAAACTAAGTATTTATACAAATATTGATCGTATGAGGACTTTATTATGATATTGACAATATATTGTCAATATAAAATATTGACAATGTTATTGACCGTGTGAGGCCCGCTTAAATTACACGACAGTGATTCTGAGGAGAGCTTTTCAGATGAAGAAACAGAAAACAAAATAGTTGGTAAACGGACTATCTCATCAGAAATGGTTCATGAAGGACATTGGGTTGTGGTCCAGTATGAGGGACAATTCTTTCCAGGGCTGGTTGTAAATAAAACAACAGATAGAGTCACAGTTAAATGAATGGAAAAAACTCAAAAATATTTCCGATGGCCTGCAAAAGAGGATCTGATGTCATATCCATATCAAGATCTCCATATGAATATAAACGAACCAAAACAATTACGAAGAGGTTTCTTCCATATCCCGGAGCTCAGTCAGTTTGTCAATATGTAGACTAAAAACCTATCGTAGGAAAATGTGCCTTCTCATGTTTTTAAGAAAATATATTCTGTTATTTTTTAGTTAAAATATAAACTATGTCTTCATTTGATAATAAAGTAATATCTTTTGTGTTACTTAATTCTTTAATTATATAAAATTTTCCAGCTATTTCTGCTTTCCACTTTGCCCTCCCCAAAATTTCACTTTGCCGCACTAGTGCGGGCAAAGTGAAATTTTGCAAAGATGAGAAATAGTATATTGTGCAACAAGTGCAGAAAAGTGCTAATTTCTCACGAGTTTGAAAAAGTTGCGGCACGAGCGCAAGCGAGTGCTGCAATTCAAACGAGTGAGAAATTGCATTTCTGCTCGTGTTACACACTATACTTTTTCTACAACACCCTTTTTGCTAAAAATAATACTATACTATAAGACGGAATGAAATGTCAGTGACTCATTCTTATATTTTCCTCTTGAAGTTGAAGGTAGTAAATTCAATGACAATGAATTAACTTGTTCTCTTAGTTCTGGCGGAGTATTTTCAATTTCAGAACTGTCGCTATCCATTTTAGTTCAATCTCATTAAAAAATGACGGGACAAGAATATTTTACGAATATTTTATGCTTGACGTTTGTTGACATTCAAATGATTCGATAGATGTTGCTCCGTTGCCTAGCAATGGATAGTGTGTATGTGGGTATTTGAGACAGCAGTAGTGATGTCTATGATTTTTGTTCAGAATATTATGAATTTGTACGACAATTTCCCTCATATTATATAAACCAATAGACTTTGTATTCATTCTTGAAGTTGCCTGATCGAATATCCCTTCGAAATGCAGAATTTTCAAAATATACTTTCACCTTGCTGTCACGAAAACTGTATTGCTTAGAAATTAGGTACTGAAAAATTTTGGCACAGAAATGTCACTTTGTGGCACAGAAATGTCAAATTTCAATTATTGTGAGAAATAATCATGTTTGCGAACGTAAAACTATGCAGAAAAGCATGTTTTGGAGTGTGGTTGTAGAAAAATATTGTGATTTCTAGTGGACGCGTTTAGGTGAGAGAGCGAACATGTCAGGTCTTAAAGGCCAATAATATATAAGTTGATTGAGCAAACATTCAAATTTTCTAGATTTATTTTTATTTTGTAAGAGCCGTTCAAACGTAAACTATGTCACTTTGCCCGCCCTTCCCCTATACAAAATATTCAAGGGTAATATAACAAGACCTTGATAAATAGTCGACTATTTTTATTGCATCTAAATTTCGACTGTATTTTATAATAATTTAACGAGACATTATTTTGGCATTAATAATCTGATTATTAATGCCAAAATAATGTCGAGTAAAATTAATAAATACAAGAGAAATTTAGCAGCAATAAAATAGTCGACAATTAATCAAGGTCGTGTTATATTTGTGAAGATTATTTCTTGAATCTACTTCTTTATATCAGTCATATGAATGAATGAAAATTAAACAATTTGGAATAATTTATTCAAAATATCAAGAACAAAGCACAAAATCTAAACAAAAACAGCACCATCTTTATAATTTATCAATTGAAATTAAAAACACATTTATTGTATGTGACATTTCCACCATGCGTAATTTGTGACATTTGTTCAGCTTTTGAAGAACTTGCAGTATTAACCGTAGAAGGTCCACATTCATTCTCTTATATAGCTTCAACACGATTGATTTTATTTGACGTTTAATATGTATTTATTTAGAGTACTGTCAGATGCTCAGGCTCCTTGATATGAGTATCATGCTGAATAGTCGGTGACTATTGTGCATCATGTAAATAGTCGCTAATAGAGCGTGTTGATTGGTCCTGTCAAACAGGAAACAATCGTATGATTGGTTGATGACTGATATTTAATAGACGAAAGAAATAATCAGTTCAATTTCAGAACAATTAATTTTTTTCGACATAGTTATGAAGAATGGTTATTATGTTTTACAAATATAAGAACTTTTATATGAACTCAAAACAATAGCCTAACGTATTCTTCGAACACAAGGAAATTCGAAAGTCTTTCACAAAACCAAGCAACTAAACAATATGCAGCAACATATAGGTAGTTTTTTTTACAGATTTTGTTGCAAATGTCTATATTGAAGTCCCTTTAGGTTTTATTTTTTTATAGCTTGAATCATTTTTGCAGCGGTTCCATCCTAGACGTCGACACAGAATATCAGAACTACACAGAAGCGAAAGTAAAGTCGGCACCTCTGATGTTGAGTGAAATCATGCTTCGCACACTGAGAAAAGTTCCTATGTTCATCATTCAAAATATATTCAAAAATGATGAACATAGTAACTTTTCTAAGTGTGCGAAGCATGATTTCACTCAACATCATAGGTGACGACTTTACTTTCGTTTCTGTGTAGTTCCGATATTCTGTGACGTCGATAAAAAGAATTTTGTATTCGAATGATTCAATGATTTTTGATATGTGCTCACCTAGCAACATTCTTACATTTTTTTATTACCTTTATCAATAATTATCAATATGCGAAATATTCATCCAAGGAAGGAAACAATGCATTATGCATTTTATCCGCGGCAGTTTGCGGTTAGTCTTTGATCCCCCCGACGAGGAATGCGGAGGGATTTTAGAGCAGCTGCGTTTGGAATATCAGTCGGCGGTTCAAGGCCAATTTTACTATAACGTAAATTGCGGTGAATAATGAATTGTAATCACTTTTCAGTATTTGAGGTTAGATATCACTACATTACCGAAAAATTACGTGATTATTCATCATTCACCGCAATTTTTTCGTAGTTGCAAAAATTCGCAAGAGTATAAACGAGCCTTCATCCGACAGCATCATTACGAATAAGGCTGGATTCCCACAGATCCGATGGTACGAAAATGTTCTGATTGGTTGAATTGGTAGGTGTGACAACAAATCAACCAATCAGAACATTTTCGTATCATCGGACGTCGGATCTGTGGGAATTCAGCCTAAGGGCGGATTTTCATGCATACGATATACGAAGGTACGAAAAAGTTTTGATCCAGGGTTCATCCGACTGTCGTACGTGTTAAGTGGAATTCACAACCAAACTTTTTGCGTTTTGATTTTGAATTTCAGATTCTGCTCCACCAATCAGAAAACGAAATGTAAAAAGCAAAAAGTTTGGTTGCGAATAGACGAAGAAAGTGATGACGTCAGAAATGTCATTCTTGTCAAAAACTGATTCCAAAAAAACCATTCATCGAATTTAAATCAGCTTGTCCGAAGACTCCGATATTGTTTTCGTTAAGGACTTTTTTGTCATATTGACTTTTATCTCATTATAATAACTTTCATGTTTTATAAAACTGTTTTTCGATGTAGGTATTCCACAAAAGTCGAAAGCACCCTTCTTTGTTTCGTGTTTCATATCGATCTTGAGGCTGAGTCAAGTCTCCGGTGATTAGACCAGCGCGGTCATTTGATTGACTTGACGACCTAATTAGAACTGTTTGTATGTGACCAATATTTTCAATCATCTGATCGGTCCGACTCATCGGTGTACTCTTTGGTCATACTTCATACTGAACGCGCGTGCCTTGTCCGACCGGTGACTTGACACAGCCTGAATGTATACCTACTAAATAAATAAATAAAACCCCAGAAACTAAATTTGGTCCTGGTGTATTATATTTTTTTTCTTCTATCAGACTACGTACTTCTAAGACATCAATTCTTTCAACATAATTCTCACACGTCAGTTCAGAATTTTCAAAATCATTAATCAATATAGCCATATCTTCTCAACTTAATTGTTGAGACAATGAATTCCCAAGAATCCAACAACATAACATCACCAAGAAAAATATAAAGGCTAATAATATAAAAGTCACAATAATGAAATAAAAGTCAATATAACGAGAAAATAGTATCTTAAAGTATAAGTGGATAAAAAGGTCTTTCCAACACGCGCGATTTTTCTAGCACGACAGCTCAACTAGAGCGCTCGAAATAAAGCAAGTGTTTGTTAGACCAGTTATCCACGAATACTTTACGCGATTTTTTTTTATTGGTTTACTTTGAAATCATAAATACTCTCAAAAATCCAAATTTAAAAAGACGAAGAAAGAGGAGAAATTGGTGGAATGTTGAATCTTCAGTTTTTATCCTGAAACGATTTCATTAGCATTTATTATATTTCAAACTAATTATGGAAGATCTGTTGGAATCATTTGAAATTACATGTTAAAGGCGAAAACATAGTCGTGCGAATTTCGCGATTTTTCAGCGAACAAAATGGCTGCCAGACATGCCGCAATAAAGTTCAAATATTTTAACTTTTTGCGAATTCGCACAAATCACGGAACAAAATTTAGATCAGATTATTCTGTTCTATACCTTCGCCATTTTCATTTAACTACCTTGAAATATATCTTTAGACAATGCTGTTTATGTTTAGTTTTTATATATTTATATGCAGTTTTTGTCAAATATTCCACGATAAAAATGTTCAGGGATATAATTATTATTGTCGGGAGATGCGGATCTAGCATCCCAATAGACCTGCTTTTAGTTCGACGAACTGTTGTCCACAAATATTTTTGTTGAAATCAAATCTCGCTTCTGCAATGATCTGTTAACAATAGGAGTGTTCTTTTAAATTTTATCTCATCTTAATGTGAGATGATATTTTCATCTATGAGATATGAGATTTTCAGAAATACTCTCAATTGACCAAAAACAGTCGAGAAATTAACAAAAATCTAAGAATGATATTTCTATCCAGCGTGTGCTCGATCGGCAAGGGGGGAGGTAAAAATCTCACCTGATCTCAATTTGAGATAAAAAAAAGAATACTGACATCTCTCTGTCAACTGAAATGAGCTGAGATTCTTGGTAAAAAGAACACGCCTATTGTTAACATGGCCATGTAGCAGGTGTCCTAAGAACTCCTGAGCCTCTTGCAGGACTTCACCAATAAAAAGCGTGGATCTGACTTTTTAAGGACACTGTTTTATTTACTCGATCTGCTGAATCATCTGAGAATAGATTCTAGTTAGGTATACTATAACTTGTAAATTGGGTTTCTTATCAAATTTGTTGTTGATCTTCTGAAGACAACATGAGATCGATGTCTTTAGCATACCGAATTCGAATATCCTCCGTATTACAAAATATAATTGAAACAAGTAATGTCATTTGGGAAACAGTGAGTGAGACTGAGCAATTCTCCTTTACTTCTTTCATTTGCAACTGATATTTCAGAAAAATGAAAAAAAAAAAAACAACAATGTCTAACCTCAAATACCGAAAAATGACATTTCATGATTCATCATTTACCGCAATTTTTTCCCGTATGAGTATGAACGTCCATGTGGCGATTTTTTTGCGATTTGCGAATCGCAGAAAAATTGCGAATATTCGCGAGGGTATGTACGATCCTTTAGTGTTTTTCAATAAGGAAATATATAGAAAAGTGCATGGGGAGATTATCACAATCTCATTCGTGAGATGCGGATCTATAATCCAAATAAATATTTCAAATATTTTGGGGTGGCGGTCAATTCTACTAATTGTAGCTGTATTTTTGGCAAACGCCATGTGTTCCGATAGGACGGATCACAGACCATGGAACAGAACGCTTTATTTTGTCTAAACTTGTGGCTTAACATAGCGGAGAAACGACGCTATCTTAGTATCACAAAGGATGAAGCGCATCCTATAATCACGTGTATGTTTGTTCAATCTGATGAATATTTGAACTTTATTGTGGCATGTCCGGAAGCCATTTTGTTGAAAATTGCAGAATTCGGAAGAGTAAGTTCTCGCATTAACTGCACTCTTTTCAAAATGAAGTGCAGATTACACTACACCAAGAAGTAGACGAACGATTGTTACTTCGCAAACGGAACTCGGCCCTTTTTGTTAATTTTCAACTAATGGTGAATTTATGCAGCAGTCATAAGGAAGATTCGCCAATGATTGGTTGGAATAAACGAACCAACCAATCATTGACGAATATTTTTCCTTATGACTGCTGCATAAATCCACCAAGTGTGCTTGCAAATATGGGTCAAATTAAATTTCCCGTCTGCTGGCCATTTACCTGAGTGTTACCCGAGTGCCTCGTTCGTGCATTTTACTAGCTGTGTCTTAAGGTGAGTTCGCAATACAGCGTTTTTGCGTCACGCATTTTGATACAACATGGAGTTTTTAATCAAAGACAACATATCTTCAACACCAGAATAATGCTAATTATGAATGGCATCTCACGTTGAAAGGTTAGGGTAAGATGTCTAAAACCATGGTGTGTCAACTCGTTCCTGCAAAACTGTGGGATAAAACGGGAGAGAATTCGCCAGCTTGATTAAGAGAAAAATGAAATCGTGACCTGTTTCTCAAATATTCCGCATTTGCGTGTACCGCCACGGTCGGTTTTCCTGTTAGGGTGAATTTACAAGCACAGAAGTTTTCAAGTATTGTCGACGGATGAACTGAATAAAGAAACCTAATATTGAAATTATTATCACATTTAATTATTTGTTACATTTTCGACTTATTTTTATAATTTTTTACTGAAATACAATTAACTACAATAATAACCACGCATTCCATTAGGAAGTATCGAAATTAAGCTTCATGAAAATTCACCATTAAAACCTGTCAATCTTGTGCAAATATAATCAGGAGATATATTGTTGCCATTATTTTCATTAAAATGTTTTCTAATAATACAAGACACTATGTGATAATCTTCATAATATGGTGGTACTCACTTTCGGTACTGGATATAGATCTCAGATCAATATCTGAGATATAGATGAATTATTTTGTTCGTCTCTCTAGATTGGCCACAAATGATACAAAAACGGTACATGATCAAATTATTATTGTACAGACTACACAGAAAACGATTAAATATTTACAAATTTTATTCAATCATACGTTTCGCCAGCACAGCAGCTTCTTCACTGTCTGATTCAAGATTCTGATTGAATAAAGTTTGTGGAGATCGAATCGTTTTCTGTGTATTTTATACAATTACTATGGATCTTCATCAAGAAACGGCCGAGTCAATCAGACAAATTGAATTATTATTGAATGAATGATGAATTTCTAAGAAAATATACAACCAAATGAACAAACACATTAATAATAGTCATCAATACAGGGAAATTGCACTATGAAATTCAGATTCCGTCACAACTATTCATTTTTGAACAGTATTTAAAGTTTGTCGTCAATCACCATATCCCTGGAATATTGACAGGGCTAAAATTCTATAAAGGCGCCATCTCTGAGACCGACTGAAGGAGCAGACCACTATTTCATTTGTTTATTTGTCTTCTGAAAAATAAAAAAAAAATCGAATCACTCGACACACCAGGGTTTTTAGACATCTTAGGTTAGGGCTACGTCTTCCTTAGTTCGCACAAGTCTCTCGAGGACTTAGGACTGAGGGTTGCGCGCGTCGGTTGACCGAAATAATTACAATTTTAACAATAACAGTTTATTCAGGTACGAGAGAGACAAATCAGTATAAGCATTCTCCAGATTTCATTCATTACAACCCATCAAATTCTACTTACAATTAAGAGAAACAACCACATTTCAATGGTTTTGAGTGCTTTTTTGCAAATTGTTGTAGGTGATGTATATAGGTATCATTGAAGCTGTTCTCGCAGCTATCACATTTAATAAAGGAGCCGAAGAGAGGTCGACCTTCACCCATCTGTTAGCTGGATGAAACATATTTTTCATAACCTCAAATTAACCGTCAAATTGGCGAAAAACCGATTTTTCAGTATTCAATTTTTTTCTCGCGTATAAATGATTTAATTCAGATGAAAATTTGTAGAAATGTATCTTTTTTGATGTCGAATAGCATGATTATTTCGTAATTTGGAAGACCACTAGTTTTCGAGTACATTTTTCGAAAAAAGTACCCTTATCTTCCACAATCAATTGTTTTGGGAGTTTTTTTGTTGAATCGCTTAAAATTGAGAAAAACTGAAAAACTGTCTCTGATGATTTTCTCAATATTTTCAATGATTTTCAATAGTTGTAAAAAAGAATAAAAATAATGTTACTAAATTATATTTGTAGTTTAATATTATGTATTCAAATATTTTATCATGAATGATTTAATATAAAAAACTATTTTTTGTTATAAAAATAATGAAGAAAGTCGAAAGTCTTCAAAAATATTGAGAAAATCATGATTTAGAGAGAGATTTTTTCTCAATTTTAAGCGGTTTAACGATCAATAAACCACAAAGTTGGATAGACCATTTGAAAGTAGACATTTCAAAAATTAAAATAAATACTTATAGACCTTCGAAATACAAAAACACACCAAGACAATTATTCATGGAAGATGAGGGTATTTTTTTCGAAAAATGTACTGAACCTGAAATTTTGAATTGCAAAAAAATCATGCTCATTCGACACCAAAAAAGACATATATTCCTACAAATGTTCATGTAAATAAAATCATTTAAACGCGGGAAAAAATTAAATTACTGAAAAGCTTTTCTCAGGTGTGAGCGGCGCATATGCTTTTTCAAACTACGTCTTAAAGTGAAGCTTTGTTTGCATCTATCACATTTGAAAGGTTTTTCTCCAGTATGGGTGAGTAGATGATCTTTCAGAGTGCGCTTTTCAGCAAAACTTTTTTGACATGTGTCACACTTGAACGATTTCTCTCCAGTATGAGTGAGCATATGCCTTTTTAAATTACCTCTTCGATTGAAGCTTTTTTTACAACAAGCACATATGAATGGATTTTGTCCAGTGTGAGTGAGTGAATGGTTTTTCAAACGATCCTTAACGGCGAAACTTTTCTCGCAACGATCACATCTGAACGGTTTTTGTTTAGTGTGAGTGAGTAAATGTCTGCTCAAATGCTGCTTCTGAAAGAAACTCTTTTCACAGCGGTCACATTCGAATGGTTTTTTTACATTGTGAGTGAGTATGTGACTTTTCAAATCATTCTTACAGGTGAAACTTTTCGTGCAGCAATCACATTTGAATGTTTTTTCACCGGTGTGAATTAGCATATGCCTATTGAAACTAGACTTACGAGAAAAACATTTTTTACAAAAATCACATTTGAATGGTTTTTGTCCAGTGTGATTGAGTACATGCCTTTTAAAAGAAGCTCTATGAGTGAAGCTTTTTTCGCAACAATCACATTTGAATTTATTTGTTATAACCAGGACTTCTAAATTGACCTTCAATAGTTTTGGAGATATTTTCAAGTGGCTCTCAGTACTGAACTCAGTTTCGCATGGATCACACCCTGATGGTTTTTCTTCAGAGTTGGTTTCACTACAGAACTCCAAACCGTGTTGAGTGTGTTTTCTAACAGATGCTCCAGGCCTGTAAATATCTTCTTCCATGATATCAACAACTGTATGCAAATCCTTGCTTTCGCTACAGCATAAATATTCATTGGAATTATTGTCCACTTTTACTTCATTTCTACCTAAAATACTTTCTAATTTAATTTCTTTACTATCATCAATTGCAGTCTCTTCCAAATAATCTTTGGTTTTTAGAGGTTCATTCCCTCCAATGGTATTTTCAAGTTTTATATCATCATAAAATGATACACTGCTAAATAATGATTCAGCACTGAACTTATTTTCGAATAGATCAAACGCTAATGGGGTTTCTATACTTGAATCTTCAGAACTGTAAAGAATATTTTCCTTGATATCAATAATTGGATCTAAATCCTTGCCTTCGTTATAATATGCTTTTTCATCGAAATAATTCTCCGTTTTCACTTCTTTTCTGATTGGAATACTTTCAAATTTTACATTACACTTTTTATCTTCTAAAAAATCCTCCGTTTTCAGAGCCTCATATCTTCCAAAGGCACTTTCCAGTTTCATATTGGTATTCAACGATAAACTTATAAATAAAGATATCTTTTCTAATTCGCTAATACATTTGTTGCATATACTGTTCTTTTTTGAGGAATTGGTGTCAGCTTCTACCTGAAAACATAATAGATAGAAACATTAAAATAGAAACAAGAAACTCAGCAAGGAACTCACATCAATATTTGTAATATTCTGAAATAACTGCATCAAATGTGCCTTCTCTTTAAAAGGTGTTAGGCAACTTGCTACTGAACATATTCGACAAATTTCAAATTCTTTGATATAATCCTCTTCCTCTGCAGTTGTTTCTTCGGTTTTTACTACATGATCTTGAGACATTCCACAAGTAACTATGGCTACATTTTCATCTTCTTTTTTCGGAATCAAGTTTTTCTCCTGCCTTGAGTCATTATACTTTGAGATATCAATAAACATTGATATATCTTCTAGTTCATTGATGCATTCATTGCATATATTTCTTGGGAAATTGGCTATTGAACGTACCTTGAAAGAAAAACGGGCTCAAGTCAAACTGAGCTAATAGTGGAAAGAACGTTTTTTTTTTCAGTCAATAAATCAATCAATCAAAATACGCTTTATTATCGGAAGAATAAAAATTCTTATTGACAAAGCAAAAGCTTAAAAATAGAACAATTTGTATAAATAAAAATTTAAAATTTCATACTCACAAACACTGTAAATAGAATGAAAATAGTCACAATAATAAAATTTATATAATAACATTTACCTACAAGTAATTATAGTCACAAAATTTACAACAAATAACATCAATCCATCAATCGTTCAAAAATAAAGATATTATTATTATAAAAAACTCATTTATTAGTATTATTTGATATAAAATTATATAGAGTGGAGTAATGTAAGACTAAGTAAAATCTAAAATTTAGAATCTTTATGAATAGAATTCGTCCAGCGAATAGAATGCTCTATCTAGTAAAATATTTCTCACGGAAGCTTTGAATTTCCTTTTATCAGTAATCTTTTTTGTTGCATTAGGTAGGTGATTGAACATTTTATTTCCGTTATATATAAAGGAATTTTTTACTAGTGAGGACCTTGGGAATGGTAAGGTTAAACTAAGGGCTTGTCTAGTAGTGTATTGTGCTGTTCAATGTACTCTCTCTAAACTTACTGTGGATGAGACACACTGTTTCCAATGTAGATGCAATGTAGCGGTAAGATTTTTTGTTCTGTAAATAAGAGTTTACAAGAGTCCCTGGGCTTTGCTCTGTTCATGTACCTCATTGCCCTTTTCAGCAAAACGAATATCATGTCAAGTAAAAAACCACTACAAGATCCCCAAAAGCAAATTCCGTATCTAAGATGTGAATCGATTACTGCAAAGTAAACTTTTCTGTTCATGTCCCTACCCAGTTCCCATGAGTTTGTTTCTACTGTAAAACACCCAGCGGCAATTTTTTTCCCAACGTCTTTATATGATTCTCAAACTTTAGCTTATCATCAATGTATAAACTGAGTACTTTGGTTGATTTCTTACTGCTAATTTCCTGATTACCCAGATAAAGTTCTGGCAGATGACCTTGAAAGTGATGATATTTGTTTTTGCTATGTTTAAAAATAGCATATTTGCATCACACCACGTTTTTATCTTGACAACATCCATTTTGATTTATTGATGCATATCCATTTCATTTCCATTTTTCCATATTAGGGTAGTATCATCTGCAAACTGAGTAAACTTTCCCATAATATTTATCGAAGCTAGGTCATTAATATAAATCAAAAAGAGCAATGGGCCGAGCACAGATCCTTGTGGTACTACCCATTTTATCTCTAATTTGTTTGATAATCTGTTATGAAGAGATACACTTTGAGTTCGACCTAATAAGTACGCCTCAAACCATTTCAGGACTGTATCTCTAAAGCCATATCTATCTTATTTATTTAGCAGGATTTTATGGTTGACAGTCAAAGGCTTTCGTCAAATCACAAAAAAATGCTGCTGTAACATAACCCTCGTTTAGATTGAAATATACATCTTGAAGTAAGTTGAAAATAGTTTGTTCCTTTTGCTCTTTGGAACCCGAATTGAAACGAATTTATAACGTTGTGTTTTTTGAGAAAACTCATCATTCTAATATTTACCAGCTTCTCAATCAGTTTAGAAAGGGTGAACAGCAAAGAGATTGGTCTAAAGTTGGCAGGATTTTCCATATCACCATCTTTATGTAATGGAGTTACCACTGCATTTTTTAAACATATTGGAAATACTCCTGTTGAAAATTAAAAGTTGATAGCTTCCACCAGATTCATAAGAGCACAGGTGAGAGGAAATTTTTGTAGATAATTCGTCATAACCTTTTTATTTTTCACTTCATGAATAGTTCGTTTTAATTCATCAATATCCGTTGGCATGAGGATGAAAGATTCCATCGTGACTTTGGAGTTACTGCGGCCATAAAATGCTTATTGCGCTCACCCTGATGATGGATTTTACACCCAGTCGGTACAATTCAAACGGCAATCAAGTTTGTAGGACTTTAGATTTTCCTACTCGAATATGTTGTAGACCGGGATCCCACGCCTATTTTCAAAAATGATTAATAACAGGCTGAATCTTCCTGAGTAGCTTCATTTTGCCGAGACGCCCAACTTTTTCCTCTACGAAAATTCTCGATAGTGGTAGCTAATAAAATGCGCAGGCGTCAATCATGTCGATTTGGTGAGTGCAAAAGTCATTAATAACAGTTAGTTTTTCAGTTGAACCTCGAGATAATTCGATGAAGTGCTCGAAAAAACTCTTGTCCTACAAAATGGATGGTAGGAGTGAAGAGAACCAGCGGATTTTTTTACCGTTGCTTGGTTAATATTTGTATAATTGAATGGTCATATAGTCCTACAAATTAAATGGTAGGTGTTCCCAATCCTATGCTCCGAAATTGTCATTTCCACGGTAAAAAAAATCATTAATAACAGGCTGAATTTCCCTGAGTTGCTTCATTTTGCCGAGATGCCCAACTTTTTCCTCTACGAAAATTCTCGATAGTGATAGCTAATGAAATGCGCAGGCGTCAATCATGTCGATTTGGTGAGTACAAAACAGTTAGTATTCCAGTTGAACCTCGAGATAATTCGATGAAGTACTCGAAAAAACTTTTGTCCTAAAAAATGGATGGTAGGACTGAAGAGTCCCCCACTCCCAACATGTACCAATGACGTGGACATAAAAATTCATTAATAACCAGCGGATTTTTTTACCGTTGCTTGGTTAATATTTGTATAATTGAATGATCATATTGTCCTACAAATTGAATGGTAGGTGTTCCCAGTCCTACGCTCCGAAATTGTCAATTCCACGAAAATTCTTGATATTAGTAGATAATGAACTGCGTATGCGAAAGTCATGTTGATTTGGTGAGCGCAAAAATTGTATGGCTAACTGTTAGTTTTACTCAAATCTGAAGTTCTTGGCTGATGGTGAAACAAACCAATTGAATTAACTTCATTTCAAGGCAGTAAAATCATTCTATTTGACCTTAAGCTTAGCTAGCCTACAGATATTTCGATCATACCTTCTGAAACAAAAAAATTATCAAAATATTTTGTAATTAGGCACAGTTATCCTCATTTTTGACATGCTATTTTCTTGATCCTGCCATCCTCATTACGTTGTTCAGTTCACAGATCGATCTAATGGCCAGTTTTCGAGCTACAAGATGTCATAAATGCCATTACTGCTGTTCTGCGAATTATGAAACGATTTGATTTTTTTGCTTTAATTCGAAATCGATTTTTTGAGTAATAAACACATTAAATACAATTATGTTAAAACTTAATCCCTCATAAACAGAAATGTTTCTTGGGATAAATAAATAAATAAAAAAAATCAAATTTGTAGCTCATATGTCCCTCCATTCGAATAAGAAATTATATTTTACAAAGGGTGTTGCGTTATTACATAGCATGACAAGACACTGTTCAAAGAAATAGATGAATATTAATACCATTATCATTTTTATTTTACAAATTCTTTGAAAAAGAATGGGTCTTCATCAATTACATGAGGATTCATATTATGATTGCTAGTTCAACAGTTCTCCATGTACACAGTGACAATTTGAATGCTTAAAAAGACTATATCTCAGGAACAAAATGAAATAATTATTACGAATTGTCCATATCTGTTACTAGGATATGTCCCTCCATTCGAATAAGAAATTATATTTTACAAAGGGTGTTGCGTTATTACATAGCATGACAAGACACTGTTCAAAGAAATAGATGAATATTAATACCATTATCATTTTTATTTTACAAATTCTTTGAAAAAGAATGGGTCTTCATCAATTACATGAGGATTCATATTATGATTGCTAGTTCAACAGTTCTCCATGTACACAGTGACAATTTGAATGCTTAAAAAGACTATATCTCAGGAACAAAATGAAATAATTATTACGAATTGTCCATATCTGTTACTAGGATATGAGAATTGAAATTAAACTCATGAAATAATCCTCCTATCAACTCCCCTTATTTCCAGGAAGTCCCGTCACTCTCTGATTCACAGCCACCCGCATCCAATTACATTTTTATTTGAATTTGTTATGAAAGTGGCTACAAAGATCGACGAAAAATACTGGAGGTCGTATTTGAAAAAATTAAGTTGATGATAGAATCTAAAGAACTTAACGTCGCATTGGAAATTGTTTTATATCATATTATAACAGATATGAAACATTACTGAAAGTTCCCTTGACTTTTTCTTATATCATTCGAAATGGAGGCGGCAGAACCATAAAACGAAATTCGACAATTTTAGTTTTTGGCGAATATCTTGATAAAAAACATTGATATTCAAGATCTGAAAAAACCTTAGTATTGCTTTCCAAAATAGATTTTTTTTCTGTTTTAACCGACCTTGTAGGTCTCTCTGTTTCCGAAATAGCAATAGTATGTCATCAGCTAAAAAGACGGCCTGTATATATAATGTTGAACCCCTTATTACTTCAAACACCCCATCTGCTTAGTTGTATTATATTTTGATCAATCAGCTTCCATTCTGATTGATTGTCAATGATGAACTCAATCAAATTATACACTCGTATGCGTATTCATACACAGGAGAATTGATTATATTATTGACTACCTTGTAGAAAAACAGTTTCGTTCTTTCTGTTTATGAAACATATTTCTCACGAATGTCAGTAATGACCAGTCGCTCACTAGTTCAATATTGGATATGAATGATATATTGATATTTTTTTATACATTCAAATTCTTCAAAAAATCTCAAAATTGATTATGTATCGCCCTCTAGCGCCGAATCTGGTAGTACGATCGAGTAGGGCCAATGGAGACTTATAGAGAATAGCTTCAGCTACAACATACCAAAAATTCAGCCATTTTCACAGTAAGACTTTTTTTCATTAAATGTGTGCGGAGTCCTTTGATAATAGTTGCATAAATTGTTGTTTGAAATTAACTTTTCCGTTAACCAGATGTCGTTCCCTTACGAACGACTGCACTCAAAAGACGAAACTTGTGAGAGCCAAGGATTAACGAATTCTTACTTTTTACGTGCTATTCCACTTTCTCGGGCCATCAGAGAAATATAAGCAGTCGCTAGGCTTCGAACCCACGACCGGCGACCACAGTGGATAAAAGATCGGTATTTTAACTACTTCGCCACTTGACCTCCGTAAAATATAATATATCTCTTTCGAACTGGACTTTTTGAGGCCTCTGGAGATACCATACATCCTGTTTTACTGTAGAGCAGAATTTCACAATTCGTCTGACCTCTTTGGAAGTTTTCAATTATAAATTTCATCTTTTGAGACGACGATGTGGTATTGCAGGTTTTTCCGGGTTTCCCCGCATCTGTTGAAGCGCATGCGACATCATTCAAGCCGCTTCGGAGGGCAAATTGATTATTTCAATGTTTTTACTTTGTTATTGTTGTTTTCAATATGTTTATAAAAATTATGAAAGCTAAACAAAATTTTCCACTTATTTCATAAACTTTTCACGTAAATTATGATAAATAATTCGTTATTTTGAATAATTTTTGTAGGACTAGCGATACATAGCCGTTTTTTGTAGGACACTGTATTATTTAGGTGAAGAATACACTAACCTTTCATGTGTTATCATTGTCCTACAGTTATTGATGAATTTTTTTACCAAGGAATTGACATTTTCGGAGCGTAGGACTGGGAACACCTACCATTCAATTTGTAGGACAATATGACCATTCAATTATACAAATATTGAAGCAACGGTAAAAAAATCCGCTGAGGTGCGTTTCAATATTACGTCCGACGTACAACTTTTCTTGTAAAGCGTTTCGATATTAGAACGTCATGTCCGACAACTTCATTCCATCGTTTCAAAATTCTTGAGTGGAACGTCCGACCGTCAACTATTTACCCCACGATTTAGGAGAGCGTTTCAAAATTCAATCCAACAGATATCGCCCGACGAAACAACTATGACGTCATACATCGTCCGTAACCGGACGACAGACGTTAAATTGAAACGCACCTCTGGTTATTAATGAATTTTTATGACCACGTCATTGGTACATGTTGGGAGTGGGAGACTCTTCAGTACTACCATCCATTTTGTAGGACAACAGTTTTTTCGAGCACTTCATCGAATTATCTCGAGGTTCAACTGAAAAACTAACTGTTTTTAATGACTTTTTTGCACTCACCAAATCGACATGATTGACGCCTGCGCATTTTATTAGCTACCACTATCGAGAATTTTCGTAGAGGAAAAAGTTGGGCGTCTCGGCAAAATGAAGGTACTCAGGAAGATTCAGCCCGTTATTAATCATTTTTGAAAATAGGCGTGGGATCCCGGTCTATAGGTTAAGTATTGCAAATCTAACTGGGCATATTTTCAGTATGCTTAAGTAAATGTAGTTCCAAATTAGGTTTCCGAGTAAAACATTTCTCGCACCAACCACATTTGAATGGCTTTTCCCCCGTGTGCATGAACAAGTGCCGTTTCAAATAATGATTCTGACGGAAGGCTTTTTCGCAGAAATCACATTTGAATGGCTTTTCCCCAGTGTGCGTGAGCATATGAATACGTAAAACTGACTTTACATTGAAACTTTTTTTGCAGCTGTCACATTTGAATGGCTTATCTCGAGTTTCAGTGAAACTGTTTTCGCAGTATTTAGATTTGAACGGCTCATCTCCAGTGTGAGTGAGCATATGTTGTTTCAGATCACATTTCTGAGCGAATCTTTTCTCGCAGCGATCACATTGGAATGGGTTCTTTGCAGCGAGGGTGAGCAAATGCTTTCGCAAACTTGTCTCCTTTGTGAAGCTTTTTTCACAGCAACCACATTTGAATGGCTCTTCTCGTGTGTGAGTCAACATATGCAGTTTCAAACTACCCCTCTGGTTGAACCTTTTGTCACAGAAATCACAACTGAATGCCTTCTCTCCAGAGTGAGTAAACAAATGCTGCTTCAAATTACCGTTCGACCTAAAACTTTTTTCACACCGATCACATTTGAAGGGCTTTTCTCTAGTGTGAATGAGTACGTGTTGTTGCAAAGTTTGTTTGTTCGCGAAATATTTTTCGCACCAATCACACTTCACTGGTTCCTTCGCAATTAGATCAATCAAGTGATTTCGCAGAGTACGCTTGCTTGTGAAACTTTTTCCATGGCAACCACATTTGAAGGGGTTTTCTTCAGTGTGAGCTAGCATGTGCTGTTTCAAACTGCCCTTCTGGTTGAAACTTTTATCGCAGCCGTCACATTTGAATGGCTTCTCTGCAGAGTGAGTAGCCAAATGCTGCTTCAAATGAGCATTCCTCCTGAAACTTTTTTCGCAGCTATCGCATTTGTGTGGCTTTCCTCCATGATCATTGAGCATATGCAGTTTCAAATTACTTTTCACATAGAAACTCTTTTTGCAGTTGTTACATATGAATGGCTTTTTTCCATGTTTAGTGAACAAATGTTTTTCCAAAGTTCGCTTTTCTGAGTAACTTTTTTCGCAGCGATTACACCTGAAAAGCTTTTTTCCTCTGTGAGTGAGCATATGTGGCTGCAAATAACGTTTCTGAGTAAAACTTCTTTTGCAGATATTACATTCGACTGGCTTTTCTCCAGAGCTCGTCAGTATATGCCTTTGTAAATTTTTCTTGGGTGTGAAACTATTTTCACAATTGAACGACTTTTTCCCACTTGTCGGATCCAACTCTTTGTCAACGTTTTGCAGCAGCGTGGATGAATCTACCTGTAACGTTTCTTTTAATAATGTACCCTCAAACGACTTTTCTTCAGGAAAGACCAGATGATGGAATTCTGATTCATTTTGGCGACTTTGCTTTGTAAAAGCTGAAAGTTCGTTATCGATAACTTCTTTCTTGATTTTCTCATTTCCATGTATGAATGCAATTTCTCTACTTCTATTTTCATTCAGTGCTTGATTGCTATCAATGACACTTCCGAATTTCAAGTGTTGACACGTTGGTATTTCAACATCAATTGAATTTGAATAATTTTCAGTATTCACATTCTCATTTCTATCAATGGCATTTTGGAGTTTTTGATTATTACATAGTGAAGAACTGACGAATGTTGAAATATTTTCTAACTCGTTATTGCATTTGTTACATATGCTATTAATTTTCGAAGAGTTGGATTCAGCAGTCACCTGAAATATAAAGAAAAACATTTAAAACGAAACAGTACCATCGGAAAAAACTTACATTAATGTTTGTAATACTTTGGAATAGCTGCATCAGATGTAACTTTTCTTTAAATGGTATCAAAGTACTTGCTGAAGACGAACAAATTCGGCATGTTTGAGATTTCTGGAGAGACATATCTTCGCAGCTTTTTTTAGTTGTTTCTATAGATTTTTCCATCCCACCGCCAATATCATCCGTATATTCAATAATTTCTTCTTTTGGCGTCACAAAACTCTCATCATCATTATACTTTGAAATGTCAATAAATAATGACAACTCTTCTAATTTAATGATGCAGTCATTGCAAATATTTCTTGGAAATTCGATTCTTGAATGGACCTTAAATATTAATGAAGACATAGAAATTGTCAATGGAAAAAAAATAACAAGGTGAACTAGTCTATTACTGTAAATAACGACAAAGGTAAATTAATAACAGGTCCACTAGAAAAGAGTAACTACATCAGATTATTTCATGAACTCTTTTCAAAATGGCCCGGCCCTAAACCAAATTTTAATCAAAATTTTGAAAAGTTCCTTTAAAGAATCAAAGATTAAGAAAAATATACGTAGGTAGAACTTTTAGACATTTCAAAACCCGCATTCTTGGACATAAAAGAAGCTTTGATAACCACAAGAGAGATTCAACAACCTTATAGATGAAAACCATACTTTTGATACAAATTTTGAAATTTTACATTCAGAAAGAAAAGGCTCAAAACTTAATTTCTTAGGGTCGGATACGTTCAGTTTAAACTCCAGATAGACTTACTAACAAAGAAAGACATAGAAACACTTATTTATATTATTTTTATAGAACTAAAATTAGTTCAACTAATAAATAATGCATTAGAAAATGGCTGTTTCCCAGAAGAACTTAAATTATCCAAAATAATACCTGTATAAAAAAAAAGGTGAACATGACGTAAATAACTATAGACCAATATCACTGTTTAGCATATTCAGAAAACTACTAAAAAAAATAATGAAAGAAAGACTCGTAAATTTTATAGACACAACATTCAAATTTGATAAAAGTCAGTATGGATTTCAAAAACGGAGTAGCACACTTGGAACAACGGTAGATTTACTGGAATACATCACAAGCGAGCTAAATGAGAACAGATATGTGGTTACAGTGTTTACTGACTTACAAAAAGCATTTGACACTGTGGATATTGCTTTACTGCTAAAAAAATCACAGAACATGGGATTTCGTGGAAAATGTCATGAACTACTAAACTCTTTCCACGGGAAGAAGGCAACAAACCTATGTCAATGGGGAAATGAGTGATGAAGAAAGCGTCGAAGTAGGAATAGCTCAAAGGTCAGTCTTGGGCCCACTTAACTACCTATTACATGTACAAAGTCTAAGATATGCAGGGTTAAGAGTAAAGTACTACAAATACTGCGATGATACAGTTCTTATTTTCTCAGGAGTAAATAAAATCGAACTTAAACAAAACATAGTGATCTTGAAAGATACTATCAGTGGCTGTGCTACAATAAATTAACTATAAATGTGGAAAAACTGTTTACATGGTGCTACATCAAGTGGGGAAAAAACAGATAAATCCTAAAATAAAAATAAATGACTGTGTACTGAAAAAAGTTAAACAATATAAATATCTAGGCCTTATAGTGACTGAAAATTTAACATGGAATGTCCATTAGACAGTATCCTGAAAAAAGTAGCCCGATGCAACCATATACTAAGCAAAAATGCTAGATATCTCTTATATAATAGCTTTATTGAACCCCATATAAGATATCTTATACCATGCTATGGAAATGCTAGTGTTGAAGTGATAAAACAAAGTGCACAGACTACAAAATAAAGCAATAAAAACCATACTTGCAAAAAACTATAATACATCAAGTGACACTTTGTATAAAGAATACCCATTTCTCAAACTAGATAAACTAAAAAACTTTGAACAAACTAAACATATTTATAAAATATAGAATAACCTAATTAAAACCAATGTGCAACTAAAACAAAATAAAAACTATTATAATTATAACCAACGAACCAAAGAATGACTCAGAAATAACTTTGCAAGGACAAAAAAGGACAGGATTATCCTATTTATCGAAGTGTATGTACATATAATGCTGGACCAGAGGCAGTTTTTGAACCTATATAAAGTTAGCGAGACAACTTCGAAAAAATTTAAAACTAATTATTCCATAATTTGCCGCCTTTTTGTCGCTAATTAGTTACGAAGAAAAAAATTTTGAAGCTTTTTTTTTTAAAAAAAATGTGCGTTGTTTCCCTAACTTCATATGAACTTAGCGAAACACCTTCCATAATTTTTATTTTTTCACAGTTCTGAAGTATCCATACTTTGCCGCCTTTTTGTCGCTAATTAGTTGCGCGGAAAAAAAAAATTGTTGCTCTTTTTTTTAATATGCGATGTTTTGCTAACTTCATATGAAGCGTTATTTCTCAGTTCTGAAATATCCAGAATCTGTCACTTTTTTGTAGCTAATCAGTTGCGGAGAGAAACAACTTTTCTAAAAATATACAATGTTTTGACAACTTCCGTTATTTTTATCTAATCTCACTTTATAGGTATCCAAAAATTGCTCTTTTCTTTAGAAAAATATGCAATGTTTCGCTATCCTTATATGAAGTTAGCGGGACAACTTCCGTCATTTTTAAATATTTTAAACGGTTTTATTCAGCTTACAGTTTTGTTTGTGTGGGTCAAATCTAAAAATTGAAATTTTAACTCCCTTCCTACTGGGTGATTGATCTGAAATTTTGTGCACAACTCTAATTCTGATGAAATACAGTTATGTATATTTAGTATCATTGTAAATCCAAGATGGCCACCACCACGAAATGGCGGACATATTGTTTTTCAACCCCCTCAATATGGGTATCAAATGAAGGGGCTGAATTTGTAGAATACAGTACACCATGAAAACATTTCAAATCCAAGATGACCGCCGCTCCAAAATGGTGGACGACATATTTTGTTCAACTCCCTCAATATGGATATCAAATTAAAGGGCTGAACATGCTAAAAAGATGAAAACTTTTTTTTTTTTCAAAGTACATTAGATACAGAGAAAACCATTTTTTCCCCGAACTAATGAAAATGGATCATTTTTGGCCTCAGTTAGATAATGTAATGTAAAAAAAATTAATGCTTCCATCACCATGCAGGTTACATCAACCCATAGCTCTACACTTGTTCATTTTGATACAAAACTACTCACTACTCACTCTGTAATAATATTGCATGCTTCAACTTTGCTCAGAGTATATCGGCTAAGTAAAATTTGAGGAGGGGACGTCACAAAAATATATGGTGGGAGTGGATTTACTTCTGTACGGTGCTTCAACATATTCGGAACAAAAAAGCAATAAATCAAATTCAATTTGCTTATGGTACTACTTACCGCACACTCGTAAAATATCATTTTGAAAGGAATTCAGTTACAAAAACAAAGGTCTTCTGTACGGTGCTTCAACATATTCGGAACAAAAAAGCAATAAATCAAATTCAATTTGCTTATGGTACTACTTACCGCACACTCGTAAAATATCATTTTGAAAGGAATTCAGTTACAAAAACAAAGGTCTGCCAAAATTTTATTTAACGGTTACCTGAAATATGTCATGAATATCTTCTGAATCGAGAACAATTTAATTTTATTCCAAAAAAGATCTAATGGCAATACATCATATTTTTATCATCATAACCTCAAACGAAAAGGTAGAAATTGCGGAAGAAATGAAGTTAGCGAAACATCGCATATTTAAAAAAAGAGCGACAATTTTTTTCCCGCAACTAATTAGCGACAAAAAGGCGGCAAATTATGGATACTTCAGAACTGTGAAAATATAGAAATTGCGAAAGTTGTTTCGTTAGTTTCAAAGGAAGTTAGTGAAACATCACATATTCAAAAAATAAGCGGCAATTTTTTTCCCCGCAACTAATTAGCGACAAAAAGGCGACAAATTATGGATACTTCAGAACTGTGAAAAAAACAGAAATTTCGGAAGTTGTTTCGCTTACTTCAAATGAAGTTGGAGAAACAACACATATTTTTTTTAAAGAAAAAGAGACAAATTTTTTTTCTTCGCAACTAATTAGCGACAAAAAGGCGGCAAATTATGGATACTTCAGAACTATGGAAAAATAGAAATTTCGGAAGTTGTTTTGCTAACTTTATATGAAGTTAGCGAAACAACGCATATTTTTTTTTTTTTAAAAAAGAACAATACATTTTTTTTCTTTGCAACTAATTAGCGACAAAAAGGCGGCAAATTATGGAATGATCTGTTATCAACTTTATCAAGTTGTCTCGCTAACTTTATATAGGTAGTTTTTGAAGGATGTGAAAAAGTTGTTTTAGGCTCACGTTTGAACCTATCGCCAATTTTTTTGGAATGCATTTTTTTTTAAATTCTGGGTTCTGCTAACTTAACGGTGGAACTAGTAGAACCCTGGATTTGAAAAAGTGGATAATAAATCAGCCTGAATAGAGCATAAAATTATTGTCAAACTGAATTTGTTCTGAGTTGCTTTTTTATGGTTCTGTTCTGCTAGCAGAACCCAGTTATTTTGAAAAAAAAGGCATTACAAAAAATCGGCAATGGGTTCAAACGTGATCCTAAAATGAGCCTAACATTACGGTGCTCAGATTATTCATAACGATTCGGTTAGCCTTTTGGTAGTATGTCAGCTCAGTGGTGAGCTCAGACAACCTCTGATTTCTCCTCCAACTGAAGAGAAAAAAAATATATAATTGGGTAATAAATTAGCCTGAAAAGAGCCTAAAATTATTGTCCAACTGGATTTGTTCTGAGATACTTTTTTATGGTTGGGTTCTGCTAGCTTAACGGTAAAGCTAGCAGAACCCAGGATTTAAAAAACGCATTCCAAAAAAATCGCGTTAAAATATCTCGATCATTAATCGCCTTCATTATTATACTAGTTGATTAAAAAACGATATATATGTCTGTTCATTTACTGAATTCCATTTTAATAGTAATAGCGAAACGTGTCACATATTACAAGTAGTAATATATTGTGGATATTAAAAAACAACTTTTTTATTTAATTCCGAAAAATCCTCTTGTCATTCCGGAAAATCATCTTGTCGTAAAGGATGCGTGTGAAATCGAAAATGATCCCCATATTATTGCCTCACTATTCAATGATTTTTTTTATACAAGCACCACTCGATATTGTAAGCAAAATTCCAGATATTAATTACGGGATTTTGAAGGAAAAACTAATGAATTTTTTTTCATAGAAGTTAAGAAAGAGACTAGAAGATTCGGAAATAGTTATTTACCTAACAAGTGCGGAAAGTAGTAATTTTCCGCACGCGACGGCAGTTGCACGAACGACGCGGAGCGGTTCGGGCAAGCCGTCAAGGGCGGAAAAGACGTTTTCTACAAGAGTTAGGTAAAATGTTTTTCCTACGAGTGTTTTTGTCCATCTTATTTATGAAAAAAAAAAGTTTTTATTAAACAAGATTTTATAATAATGCTACAAAATGACACATAAGACAGAATAGTTACATAGATCATTTAGTTAGTCCTAAATATCCTCATTTTCAACAATATAAAAATCGTGCTGAAAAGTTACTTTTCAGCACTAGTGCGGAAAAGTAACTTTTCCGCATGATTTTATCTTTCCGCGAGATTTTTTTATGCTCTGAAAAATAATGAAACAATTGTATGATTATAAATAATATGAGATCGAATCTAGTCTATTAACGACTGTTTGATAATAACTTTCCGATATTTCGTAATTTTCATAAAATTAATTTCAAAATATAAAGTAATTAAGATATTATCAAAATGAATAGTGATATTTAAAATTTGACAGGATTTGATATGGTATTATAGCAATTAAATTAATAGCTGAAATAGCTCAGTTGGCAAAGTAAGGGGCCGTGGTGGTAGGCTGGTAAAAGCGTACGCCTCGTAAGCGTGGGGTCGTGGGTTCGATCCACCGATTCACCGGTCTCGTGCATGGCATCACACGTTAAAAGGTAAGGGCTGCGTCTTCCCTAGCTCATACAAGTCTCTCGAAGACTTCCGAGGGTTGCGCGTAAGGGTGCAATTGGTTGACGGAAATAACAACAAAGTCGTTCTACGCTGGTTAATGGTTATTGGGGTAGGTGGTTCGAATCCTGGGGAGTTACCTTTTTTTTGTTTTTGTTTTGAAATCGATGAGAGTACTTACTGTTCAATTTTCGTTATATTTTTCAATATTTGTATATTCAATGACGACATGAGTGTTTTTGATAGAATCTGTTATGAAAAAAATAATTCGTTCGTACTACAAAATTTCATATACCTACCTACTCGTGGGAAATGGATGTCATTTCACGCTCATTGTACAATACAGGCTGATTCACGGTGGATGGCACATTAGACGTTTCTGGTGAACCAGACAACGGATCACTTTGAAAATTTAATGGAGGGCATATGCGGACATTCTCTAGCCAACTAAAATATTTTCGACAATGCGGTGTTGCCGCTTCTATTAGAAAGCAGTAGCAACTTTGATTTTTCAAATGGAACACTCTGTATATAATATTATTTTTGGAATCTCCAACAATTGCCCGACAACTTTTCTTGATATTTCCCTATACCTGTCTGTTACCGTTTTCGAAATAAAAATTAATTTCAATTTTTTTCTTCGAAAATCATGACTTCTAAAAATGCCGATATCTTTTAGTTAAGAAGTACTATGATATCGAAATTTGGTTTGGAGTTAGGTGATACTTGGACACTTCCCACACGTCAGCCTAATCTCCGTTACTTCAATACAGGGTGGTAAAAAAATACAGTTTTTTCGTTTGCTTGAAAAAGTTGCTGAAATTTGATTATTTTAAATGGAACACCGTGTATATTATTGAAAATTCGGAAAGCTGCTGAAATTTGCTTTCTTTCTATGTATATCATACCTATACCTAACTAGTCAAGTTTCGGACTTATGAGCATTTATTTGTGAAAATGTCCCTTCAGAATGGTATTTCCATTCGGTATTTGGTAAGCAGGTCATGATTACTATTTGACAGTAGCGTTGTGACATTCTCCTAATAATATCGACATTTTCGTCACTTCAGAAGTTGCAAATACCTTCAAAACGATGGAACAAAACTATTCAAACGAAGTTCTTATGAATTTGTTTATTATTTTTGGACAGTGTGATAAAATTATCAGCAGAACATGTAGAAAGTTCAATGAAATGTATCCGAATCTACCGCCAATGAACCTCAAGAAATGTATACGAATTCAGAACAATTTCAATGCATTTGGATCAACTTTAAAAGCACCAAGAAACTTGCCTCGACCCGTAACTTCTGAAGACAACCAGATTAATGTCTTAGCATATTTTCACGCATTTCCCGAGTCATCGATAAGAAGTGCTGAAGAAGATTTGGGTATAAAATATTCATCGGTTCAAACAATCTTGCGAAGACATAAAATGCATGATTATAACTTCACCAAAATTCAAGCAATGAAGCCTCAAGACCCTCAACAGAGAGTAGAATTTTGTGAAATGTTGTAGACACGCATTCAAGAAGATCCACTTTTTTTAAATAAAATTATTTGGACTGATGAATCGAAATTTTCGAGAGAAGGGATTTTCAATAGAAAAAATCGTCATTATTGGTCCGGTGAAAATCCTCACGTCACAAAAGAAGCCGGATTTCAAGAAAAATTTAGTTTTAATGTCTTCTGCATGTTGATGGACAACAAATTGAGGTACGTGATATACGAGGAGATATTAACATCCAGAAGCTACCTGAATATTTTGGAGAATACTGTAGAGAGTTTCGTGGATAATCTGCCACTCGAAGAATATCGAAACTGTTGGTACCAACTAGTCGGAGCTCCTGCACATTGCACAAGAGAAGTGAGCGCAGAACTGGAAAGACTTTTTGACGATCGGTGGATAAGGCGCTTGGGACCATGGAATTGGCCAGCGACATCACCCGATCTTAATCCATTAGATTTTTATTTGTGGGGAATGTTTAAAGAAAAAGTTTACAAAATACCCGTGCGTTCGAGAGATGAATTGTTAGAAAGGATTGCCCAAACATTTGAAGATTTGGATCCCAATGAAATCAGATCTGCCACCACGAAAGCAGTCAACACCCGCATTTTAAAGTGCTTGGAAGTGAACGGCCAGCGATTCGAACATATTTTGAAATATTCCACATGATTGTTTTACTTTTTTATAATTATTCATATCAATATTTCCAGTTTCAAGTTTCTTGGTGCTTTTTTAAAGTTTATCCAAACATACTGAAATTGTTCTGAATTCGTATAAATTTCTTGAGGTTTATTGGCGGTAGATTCGGATACATTTCATTGAAGTTTCTACATGTTCTGCTGATAATTTTGTCACACTGTCCAAAAATAATAAACAAATTCATAAGAACTTCGTTTGAATAGTTTTGTTCCATCGTTTTGAAGGTATTTGCAACTTCTGAAGTGACGAAAATGTCGATATTATTAGGAGAATGTCACAACGCTACTGTCAAATAGTAATCATGGCCTGCTTACCAAATACCGAATGGAAATACCATTCTGAAGAGACATTTTCACAAATAAATGCTCATAAGTCCGAAACTTGACTAGTTAGGTATAGGTATGATATACATAGAAAGAAAGCAAATTTCAGCAGCTTTCCGAATTTTCAATAATATACAGGGTGTTCCATTTAAAATAATCAAATTTCAGCAACTTTTTCAAGCAAACGAAAAAACTGTATTTTTTTACCACCCTGTATTGAAGTAACGGAGATTAGGCTGACGTGTGGGAAGTGTCCAAGTATCACCTAACTCCAAACCAAATTTCGATATCATAGTACTTCTTAACTAAAAGATATCGGCATTTTTAGAAGTCATGATTTTCGAAGAAAAAAATTGAAATTAATTTTTATTTCGAAAACGGTAACAGACAGGTATAGGGAAATATCAAGAAAAGTTGTCGGGCAATTGTTGGAGATTCCAAAAATAATATTATATACAGAGTGTTCCATTTGAAAAATCAAAGTTGCTACTGCTTTCTAATAGAAGCGGCAACACCGCATTGTCGAAAATATTTTAGTTGGCTAGAGAATGTCCGAATATGCCCTCCATTAAATTTTCAAAGTGATCCGTTGTCTGGTTCACCAGAAACGTCTAATGTGCCATCCACCGTGAATCAGCCTGTATACTAATCTTAAATTAAAATATTGTGCTTTAAAGAGAAAATCTTGCGTAAAAGTAAAAATCGTACGGAAAAGTAAAAATCGTGCGGAAAAGTAAAAATCGTGCGGAAAAGTAAAAATCGTGCGGAAAAGTAGAACTTTCAAAACGAAAAATCGTGCGGAAAAGTAACTTTTCCGCACGCTCGTAGGAAAAAAACATTATCGAACATATATCACCGCAGGGGAGAATGGAGAAATTAAATACGACAATTTTTTACATTTCACCCTGTATCTCACCTGATTTTGCATGTTCGTTGACAGTTTTTTTACAGAAATTAAGAGAATGGCAGAGGTAACGGACAAAAATGTTATCGAATATGTATCATCTTAGGGGAGACTGGAGAAATGTTATTCGGCATATTTTTTTACTTTCACCATACTAATATCCCACTTGATTTTGGGTGATCGTTGAAGTTTCTTTTTTATATAATTGAAGAAATTACTGGGACATGTGGGGGGGTGGGGGACTCGAGAAATGAATTCGACAATTTCGTTACATTTCACTCTTTATCGCACTCAATTTTGTGCGGGAGACTGGAGTAATCAAATACGGTAATTTTTTTATATTTCACCCTGTATCTCACTTGAATCTGCAAGTTGGTTGATTATGTTTTTCCATAGAAGTGAAGAAATAGACAAGTGGAATCAGAAAAAAAAATGTTATCGAATATGTATCATCGTAGGGGAGACTGGAGAAATTAGATTCGGCATTTTTTCCATATTTCACCGTATATCTCTGACTTGATTTTGTGTGTTCGTTGAAGTTTTTTTAAAAAATAATAATGAAGAGAATGACAAGAGAAATCGGAAAAAATGTTCTCGAGAATGTGTCACCATAGGGGAGACTGGAGAAATTAATTTGCCAATTTTTTTACATTTCACTCTGTATCTCACTCGATTTGGAGTGTTCATTGAATTATTTTTTCACACAAGTATTGATAATCATAAGATGAATTAGAAAAAATGTTATGGAATATGTATCACCGTGCGGAGATTAGAGTAATAAAAAAACAAAAATATTTGTAAAAATGTGTTGATACTTTTTTTTATGTTTATGGAACCTTAAATTATTTTGAGACCCTGTTGAGAGTATTTCAGTGGAGGAACCATAATACGACAATACAATAAAAACAAAGATAGATGTGATATATGCGAAACTATGTGAAAAGCATAGCTAGGGAATATGTGGAAGTTTGGCAACAGCGCAAGTAAATTTTGCATGCCTGCTGGATATCATATACGACAATAAAATGCACGGTACGACACGCTCTATGATTGGTCACTGTAATGGCGGTAAGTTTAAATGAGCGACACGAGAAAGGCAAACTGAGTTAAAAATGCGTGAATTACTAGCCAACCTAACCTGACTAACCTTACGTAGAAAGAATTACTATACAAAATTGTTTGCGATTTAATGACTATTAAATATCAAATAACCCTGCATTTGTGGGGGCGCTTATGCCGTGCATTTTATTGTATAGTGGATATCATGCCTATCCTGGATAACTCCACACTATTGATTTGACTTAGGTATTTGTTACTTCTGATAGTGTTCAAAATAACTGACTTAATTGAAATTGGGTTTACTAGTAATCCTACTCCTAGAATCTTTATATGTGACATAAGCAGTCATATCCAATATTCCAATTACATTCATACAAACAACAATAAAATACCTACACTATTGTTGAAAATACCGTCCGCCTTGTGAAAATTACGTAAATGAATATAAAGCAACTTACATCAATGTTCGTGATGGCTTGGAATAAATCCAACAAATAATCTTCTTCGAACAATCTCAAATCACTTCCCTTCAAACAACAAATCCTACAAATAAACGGGAAATCTTGTAAGGTTATAATTGAACTCATGTTGTTCTCATTCTTCACCACATCCATTTTTACACCAAATTATAAGTTTAAAGAACGTAGTATTTCGTATTTCTCTATTTATTTATGACAATTATTTGATTTATTGTTTATTTTATTATGTCAAATTCATTACACGATACACAACACGTCACTTTATTTTTTGTACTAGATCGTTATTTGAAGTTGTACTAAATGCACAGAACTCATAATAAAATATATATGAGAGTTCTGTGCTGTACACAAGATTTTTCGACTCGAGATTTTTCATGCATCATATGTCGAAAAATCGAGAATATAAATGATCAGGAAGTACTGAAGTAGGCGGTTCAACGTCTAATTTCAGTTAATTAGTTCAGCGTTTTCTTTTTCTACCACTCTTCAACTATTGTGTAGGTTTACCTTGTGGGTAATTTCCAAAGAGATAAAACGTTATTTGACTATGAGAGTCTATCCTTATAAGACAATAGGGGCACTAATAGAAAGAGATGAAAGAACATTTGTAATGAAATGTGACGTATTTGGACATGGCATGACCACTCAAAAAGATTAAACCAACAGGAGGGTTTAATAACCTCTAGCCAATCAGAATCTTGTAGCATCAACGCGTCATAGTGACGTACTTGGACATGAGTACAGAGTCGAACTCGAAACAAGCAACAAAACTGTCAGCAGAAACTCTCATATACCAAGAGCTAGTCCGTCACTGTCTATAGAGAACGGCGCCCATGACATGTCCAACTACGTCACAGTTCGTTACAAATGTTCTTTCATCTCTTGCTATTAGTGTCCTCATTGTCTTATGAGGATTAGCCTCTCCTGTTAAATAATGTTTAGTCTCCTTGATGACCACCATTCTCCATAGACAGTGACGGACTAGCGCACTCCGCACTCTTGGTATATGAGAGTGACATGAGACAGGTTTGTTTCTGGGTTCGAGTTCGACTCTGTGCTTATGTCCAAGTACGTCACCATGACGCGATGATGCTACAATATTCTGATTGGCTAGAGCTTATTAAACCCTCCTGTTAGTTTACTATCTTTAGGGTGCAATAACGAACACTTGATCCCAAAGAGACTAAACTAAAAGGAGGGTTTAGTAAGCTCTAGCCAATCAGAATCTTGTAGCATCAACGCGTCATAGTGACGTACTTGGATATGAGTACAGAGAGTCGAACTCGAACCAAGCAATAAAACTGTCAGCAGTAACTCTCATATACCAAGAGCTAGTCCGTCACTGTCTATAGAGAACGGCGGCCATGACACGTCCAACTATGTCAAGAAGACTAAAAACAAGGAGGGTTTAATAAGCTCTAGCCAATCAGAAACTTGTATCAATTACGCGTCATAGTGACGTACAAGGGTATGAGTAACGAGTCGAACTCGAACCAAGCAACAAAACTGTGAGCAGTAACTCTCATATACCAAGAGCTAGTCCGTCACTGTCTATAGAGAACGGCGGCCATGACACTTCCTACTACGTCACAGATGTTCTTTCATCTCTTTCTACTAGTGTCCCCATTGTCTTATGGGGATTAAACTCACCTTGTTAAATTTTAGTCTCCTTGACCACTGAAATTAAATTATAATATGATCATATGATGTATCCATATGATCATTTGATCATATTATAATTTCATTTCAGTGTCCTTGACTTGATCCGTCGTAAGTTTGACATATGTCAGATTTGAACAATTACGAAAACCGATACTGTTCGAAATATATTGCAACTTGAGTCGATATGAATGGTCTGTACTGGTAGATATAATTCCATTCTATCTCCTATTCAAAGAAATTTGATAATTTCGATTTTGTTTTGAGAACATACATCACAGACCATATATATATATATGGTCTGTGACATACATCGTTCTAGCCACAGAACTATATCCAGAGATCTCTGGATATAGTTCTGTGGTTCTAGCCTACGGATCATGACAGCTGAAGTATCGAGTGTTCATAATCCTAGTTCTGTGTCATAATCCCACCCACCTCA
Organism: Chrysolina oricalcia; assembly: GCA_944452925.2. Lineage (NCBI taxonomy): Eukaryota > Metazoa > Arthropoda > Insecta > Coleoptera > Chrysomelidae > Chrysolina > Chrysolina oricalcia. Next base: position 47,573,629 of record OX101824.2, read on the forward strand.
CTTATTTTATGAGGTCTGTGCGTCTGTCACAGTACAGTGCTAAAGTAATGGTGGATTTAAGCCTGATTCACATAATGGCAGTAGCAGTGGCACTAAAGGTAGTGACTCCGCCCCTTTTGACGCTATTATCCGAATGAGTGACATTGGGATGGAAATTTTCAACTAATGGTGGATTTATGCAGCAATCATAAGTCATAAGTCTTAAATCATAAGGAAGAATATTCGTCAATGATTGGTTGGAATATACGGACCAACCAATCATTGACGAATATTCTTTCTTATGACTTAAGACTTATGACTTATGATTGCTGCATAAATCCACCATCATTGTTTGTTAAAAGCAGCAGAAAGGAATCATAACAGCAATCTCGATTTCATGATAATTTTAAGGTTAGAAATGCGAACACTGCTGGATTTTACTGCAAAAAGTTTAAATGAATCAAACTTTCAGCAGCGTGACCTTGAATTTTCAGCGTCGTCTAAACATGTTTGCCATTGGTTATCTTATCCATCCACTGCTACTGCCATTATGTGAATCAGGCATTATGCAGCAGTCATAAGTCATAGGTTTCAAGTCATAAGGAAGGATTGGTTGATCCGTTGATTCCAACCACAGAACTATATCCAGAGATATATGGATATAGTTCTGTGATTCCAACCAATCATTGACGAATTTTCTTCCTTATGACTTAAAACTTATGACTTACGACTGCTGCATAAATCCACCAAAGCCATATTTTCTCGAAAGAGGTTTTGAAATTATTTCGAAACATGATTTTAATCACTACGTCATCGTTTTTGTTTGTCGCGAAAATGAATGTTTTCGAAAGAATTACGTCATAAATTCAAAGTTGTCACGTCGAGCAATAACATAACCACAAACAAATCACATTGAATTCAGTTATGGTCATGGACATGTTATTATTATTAACACAACAGAATGGTTCTCAAGTAACCCTTTTGATTAATGATTTGATTCAACGGTGGCATGAAGATGAGGAATTCGTCAATTATGAATTTTTATTTTTCAATCATCAGGGACGAGAATTGTCAAAAAATAGATTCAGAAAACTCCTGACTAAATAATCATGAATTAGGGGGGCCCAATTTAGAAAAACCTATACTAGAGGAGGAGAACCCATTTTCCCAAAGTGGCAATTGCTTCTAACCTTTTCTTGGTTGGGACAAGGCCATACTTTATTATCTGTCTCAGATGTAGTTAAAGTCTCCCCATCCGCTGTGTTGAAATGTTTAGAAGTAATTTTGGATAAGATAGTATTTTTGAAGAATAAATGTGTTGCCAAATTTGGAGGAGATGGCATACATAGAAAACGAATTCAGAGACACATGAGGATATCCAGGTAAAATTCCAGCTGGATTTGCACTATGCCCTCCATTTCACACTCTCAATTTCTCTGGACGATTCAGATTTTTTTCTTCTTTGAACTCAACGTCGTCAAACTAAAAAATGACACCTGACGTGCGTCATACTGTTTTGAAACATCCTCTCGATGTGATTTTGAAATAATTTCATTATTTGACAGTTGTGACGTCATGGTTCGAAATAATTCCATCGAGAAAATTGAATGTTTTGAAATTATTTGAAATACTTTCACGAGAAAATATGGCTCAAGTCTCCTCCTGAATCCTACCCATCGATCACAGATCGGTGGTCCTACCTCTAGTCACAGAACACCTAATGTAGGTTAGGTGTTCTGTGCTCTAGTCCTCCAAATCAAGTCCTACTCCCTAGTCAGAAATCAGAAAGAGATAACGTTTATTCGGTTTATTTATTTGTTTTTATTCTTTAGTCATAACTGTTATGACATAACACAAAGTCACAAACTGAACGTGCCCAATTCCGACAAGATTAAGTGAAAAATGGAAGAGTTTGAGAATAATGAAACCCAGAAGTTTGATATTAACTTGGTTGATTTTCCCTTCATTTGCCGAATATGTTTGAAAAGAAGTGGTTCGCGATTATTCAAAGTGGAAGATTATTTGTTGGATCTATACCTAACCATTACTAAGATTAATGTAAGTTGCAAATGTGTCTTCATTTTCATGGTTATCCACATTGTCCTCTGTGCCCATTTTCCAGTGTCTCAATCCGGTTGATGTTTAATGGTTTCATAGTTATTATATTAATTAACAAATTTTCATTGCTACAATGTATGATAAAGGTAAGCTTATCGGGCTCATTCTCGAAACAAAAAGTAAAGTGGTGTTACTTCGTTACGTAGTTTTATCTCCTGACCACGAATCCGAAAGAATTTCGTGGGGGTCTCTTATACTTTTCGAGTTATGACCTTTTGAATCTTGAAAATCGACCATTTTCAAACACCATTTTTTCAGTAAAAATTGCAGAAAATACCTCCTTCTTTTTGTCGACACTTTTTACATTCCCTAATCACCTCTTATTTCACAATTACAAGCACCAAAACCAAACGTTTTACGGAAAAAAATAACCTTATTATATTTCACTATTCTTAACCTCACTCTTCATTGGCGTCCGTTCTAGAGATGTGGGAAGGGTTATGTATACTTTATAAGAAGGTTGATTTTTTGTATAAAACGTTTGGTTTTAGTGCTGGTACTTAATTGTGAAATATGAGTTGATTACGGTCTCAAAAAAGTGCCAACAAAAAGAAGGAGGCATTTTCTTCGAGTTTTGACCGAAAAAATCGTGTTTGAAAATGGTCGATTTTCAAGTTTCAAATGGTCATAACTCGAAAAGTATAAGAGACCCCCACGAAATTCTTTCGGATTCGTGTTCAGGAGATAAAACTACGTAAGTAGGTAGCACCACTTTTCTTTTTGTTTTGGAGCCCGATAAGCTTATCTTTACCCAATGTATTATATATATGGTACTGGGTTAGAAAATATCTTGGGTCTCTATAATTAGGAAAATTCCTTGTAGATCTGCAGTAGGGAATGTAAAAAATTGATTCTTGGTCTAGTATTTATGCCATGATATTATTGAAGTGAAGTTATCCACGGTTTTCTCGCCACGCATTTAGTAAGAAAGTTGGAATAGAGTAGGGGTGCGGGGTTGCCACGTTTCCCAAAAATCGTTAAATGTTTACTTCTTGTTTTGAATTAGTTACTATTGCATGATCCTCGATCAACAACAAAATATTATAAATAATGCTTTTGATGCGTATAATGCCAGTAATCAAATTGGATATCCCTATAGTAGATAGTGTTTTGTTAGAACGGTTTTATTCATAAGTGAATACCTACTGTTACATTGATGAACTTTTCACCAAATTGTTATAAATAATACAGAAAAACATGAACAACCTCAAATATCCAGTGGTATAGAAGAAAGTTGTAAAAATAAAAACTGACAGACAGATTTTTGTCACCAAAATGTTGCTGATAATGCATAGATTGCAATAAAATTTCCAAAACAATTTGTAGTGCTGTAGGGAAGACGTCATTCTCTCGCCACGGTTTCACTTTTCGTATATCTCGCTTAATACTGTATGATCGTTGATGAATAACAGGACTGAACCACAGAATACTGAATTACATACACAGTATTCTGTGACTGACCCGCTCTATTGTGGAAAGTGTACCTTCCCCTAACAAATACAAATGAGTTGGATAGTGTTAGGAATTTGAAAGTACACACATTTTTGCAACTGCCTTTTGCAATGATATTTGTGTTCAAGTATTTATATACATATTATGTGCTAGCATATATAAATACATGTTCATTAGTACATAATCCATTTATTTTTTATATATGTATATAATCACCATGTACTTATCTATCTATTGTAATAAAATCAATCATAATGAATGACCGAATGAGTGACTTTTCCAATCTTTTGTTCAGCTACTTTTATTTGTCCATAATACATATTTATTTTGTGCAAATACAAATTTTCGGTAAAAAGTTTCACTGGCATAAAATTCAGTAGAATCTGTTAGACAAAAATTCGAAAACCCTCAGAGCGAGTCAGCAATTCAGCATGTGTCGAATGAGTGGAAGAATGATTTGGATGTTGGAGAAAGTACTGTTTTCTTAGATTTACAAAGGGCCTTCAAAACTGTAGATCAAGATACTTAAAATTGCAGAAAATGGATATTGGCGGCACAAATTTTAAATGATTTTCTGACTATTTAAGCAAGCAAAAGATAACGCCTATGAGATGATGAACAATAATGGTGTTTCACAAGGAAGTATATTAGGACCATTGCTCTTTATCATTATTTACATAAATGATATGGTTAACATATTACATGGAGCTGACACAATTCTGCCAATAAAATTAAATAGACTTTAAGAAGCATTTCTAAGTATACCTGTGACAACCTTCTTGAAATGAATGCCCTAAAAAGCAAAAGTGTGATCATGGGTAAGCACAAAACTGTTCTTGAATTTATATATACTAAATATGCCATGAATATTGGAAGTTGAATGATTGAATTTATTGACAAATTGAAGTATTTGGGCGTCATTACAGACAAGTTTATTATTCAAAGATGCCAACTGCATAATATCAATAATCAGTTATAGTGCTGATTATGTGTCTTACCACCTATCAATGTGGTCTAAAATAACTGTATACAATACATTAATCCTAACATATTTGAATTATTCTACAATCCTATATCTATTGTATCAAAACGAATTATCTCAACTCAACTCCACAGGTAATGGGGATAACACTAGTTTGGTCAAGGTTCACTCCAATAAAAGCTACGCAATTGCAGGTGTTGGTGTAATCAGGATATACACGATTCTAGTTAAAGAATTGAATAATTTCAATAATCAAATACATCACTACAACACCAGACAAAGAAGTGATTTCTTCATTCCACCAAGACATAAAATTCAGAATTCTGTTTTTAATGCTATCTGAAATTTTAGGCTGATGTGTCTCCCTCTCGCGCCATCTATCGAACAATCAGAAACGCATACTTCCCGCGTCTGTGCAACGAAAAAGTTTCAAAATTATATTTATTATTTCCGAAACGGGCGTGAAAACAGCCACGGTTTTTCCATCCACGGTTTTCGATTTGGCAACACCGCGCAGTTCCGCGGTTGTATAGCGTTCACGTAAGTTACGGCTTTTGGCCTTTTATGAAGCCAATAAATTAGCGATTCAAATGGTAGATATGTCAATTTTGAACTGGATATTGGTAGAATCACGAAAAAAAAGATGATATGAGGCAATGGTGTTTGGCTCATGAGGTAAAATGTAAAACTCATACTGAAAAATTATCGGTTCATGGCACACATTGTGAATAAGTGAAAAACAGTCTTTTACATCTCAACTTTTATACGGCACCCCCTAAAGTCATTGTCGGACCGTCGTAAGGGGCACAGATTTTTTTTAAATTCCAATTTTTCACCGAAAACGTATTGGGCGATGGCACTCGAAATTAATGGGTAGATAATAATCATTTGCATCATAACTTTCACCCTCCACCCCCAAAAGTCATTATCGGGCCGTCAGAAGGGGTACAGAATTTTTTGAAAATTCCAATTATTTACCGAAAACTTATTAGGAGATGGCACTCGGAATGAATATGTAGAAAATGATCATTTGCATCCTCACTATCATCCTTCACCCCCAAAAGTCACTGTCGGGCCGTCAGAAGGGGTGAAGAATTTTTTTAAAAATCCAATTTTTTTCCTAAAATATATTAGGCGATGGGACTCGAAATTAATGGGTAGAAAATAATCATTTGCATCCCTACTTTCATCCTTCACCCCCAAAAGTAATTGTTGGGCCGTCAGAAGGGGTAAAGAATTTTTTGAAAATTTCAATTTTTTTCCTAAAATGTATTGGGCGATGGCACTCGAAATGAATGGGTTGAAAATGATCATTTGCATCCCTACTTTCATCCTTCACCCCCAAAAGTCATTGTCGGGCCGTCAGAAGGGGTACAGAATTTTTTTTAAATTCCAATTATTTACTGCAAACTTATTAGGCGATGGCACTCGATGAATAGGTAGAAAATAATCATTTGCATCCTTAATTTCATCCTCTACCCCCAAAAGTCATTGTCGGGCCGTCAAAAGAGGTACAATTTTTTGAAAATTCCAATTTTTTTCCTAAAATGTATTAGACGATGGCAGTCGAAATGAATAGGTAGAAATTAATCATTTGCCTACTGACTTTCATCCTTCACCCCCAGAAGTCATTGTCGGGCCGTCAGAAGGGGCAGAGAATTTTTTGAAAATTGCAAATATTTACCAAAAACTTATTAGGCGATGGCACTAGAAATGAATAGGTGAAAAATAATCACTTGCATCCTAACTTTCATATTTCACCCCCAAAAGTCATTGTCGAGCCATCAGATAGGGTTTATTATTATTAATTATTTACAGAAAACTTGTGAAGGGTGATAATAAGAGTACAAATGATTATTCTATACGTATTCATTTCGAGTGCCACCGCCTAATAAGTTTTTCTGTAGATAATTGGAAGTTTCAAAAAATTCTGTACCCTTTCTGATAGTCCGGCAATGACTTTTGGTGGTAAAGGATGAAAGTCAGGTTGCAAATGATTATTTTCTAACTATACATTTCGAGTGTCATCGCCTAATACATTCTAGGAAAAAATTTGGTATAAAAAAAAATTCTGTACCCCTTCTGAAAAATTCCTCCGTATGCTCTTTATCAAAGTTGACTTTTGGGAGTAATCGATGAAAGAAAGGATGCGAATGATTATTTTCTACCTATTCATTTCGAGTGCCATCACCTAGTGAGTTTTTTGTAAATAACTGGAATTGAAAAAAAAATTCTGTACCTCTTCTGATGGCCCGACAATGACTTTTTTGGGGGTTGAGGATGAAAGTAAGGTTGCAAATCAGCATTTTCTACCTATTCATTTCGAGTGCCATCGTCTAAAACATTTTATGAAAAGAATTGGAATTTTTAAGCATTCTGTACCCCTTCTGACGGCACGACAATGACTTTTGAGGGTGAAGGATGAAATTAAGGATGCAAATGATGATTTTCTACCTATTCATTTCGAGTGCCATCGCCTAATAAGTTTTCGGTAAATAGTTGGAATTTTCAAACAAAATTCTACCCATTCTGACGACAATGACTTTTGGGGGTGGAGGGTGAAAGTTATGATGCAAATGATTATTATCTACCCATTAATTTCGACTGCCATCGCCCAATACGTTTTCGGTGAAAAATTGGAATAAAAAAAAATCTGTACCCCTTACGACGGTCCGACAATGACTTTAGGGGGTGCGGTACAAAAGTTGAGATGTAAAAGACTGTATTTAACTTATTCACAATGCGTGCCATGAACCGATCATTTTTCAGTATAAGTTTTACATTTAACCTCATGAGCCAAACCACTGCCTCTTATCTTTCTTTTTTCGTGATCTGTAACTTCTACCAATATCCAGTTTAAAAATAACATATCTGCCATTTGAATCGCTAATTTATTGGCTTCATAAAAGGCCAAAAGCCGTAACTTACGTGAACGCTATACAACTGCGGAACTGCGCGGTGTTGCCAAATCGAAAACCGTGGATGGAAAAACCGTGGCTGTTTTCACGCTCGTATTTCTGAAACTGAAAGTGGATGTTTTTCACCATTACTAAAAATTTCTCCGTATGTTCTTTATCAAAGTTGACTTTTTATTATAAAACTCAAGTTGAATGTCTTGATGAAGGAAAGAAACATTTCTGATAGCTCGCCCAAATGACAGAGTATTCTTTAAAAGAGCCCAGTATTTTGACTGCATCCACAAGACTTCGTATCCATTTTTTATATATTATATAATAATATTTATGTGTTGGAGATTGAATATCAAAGTGTATTTCCTTCGGTATGAGAATGCTAAATATTTTGGCCTAGACTGAAACTTGATTATTAAATTTAGTAAGATCTCTTCGTGGGATTTCTTCGAAATTTATTGTGGTACTTATGATTATTTATTTTTATTTATTTATACGAGGCAATCCCCATTACAATGTAAAATAACACAAAATAAGTTTTTAATTAAAAAATCAATTAATAACAAATACAGAATGTTTTAGCAGCAAACAAAAAAGAATTAAAATAAAGTAAAATATAAGATAAGGTACTGTTACAATACGACATTACATAAACAATCATCAACTTATATTATTCAATGATTTTTTTAAACTATCATAGGAAACTTCTTATATACTGATGTCTTTGTCATTCAATAACTTTAGGGATCTTTCTAAGGGTGTATGTTTCCCATAATATGTATGATGAAAGGGTATATAAAATAAACTTGGATGTTGACAGATTTAATAAGTAATTCCGGTAGGCCATCAGTCCCTTGAGCAGCTTAAATACATAACAATGGTCTGTATGAATTATTCTTGTTTGTAATAGTTTCAGATCTAATTCTCGCAATAATATCGAATAGTCGTGCTTCAGTACTTGGAGCCCCATTTTAAATGAACAAAATCTCAGAAATTTGTTTTGCACTCTTTCAAGAGTTATCTTCGCATCTGAAGATACCGCCGGACATTCCATTTTACACAATAGTTTGGTCGAAAAATATTGTGGGCTTATTCAATTAGGGATTAGGCTTGGTGTGGTCATTATCACAACATAGACTTGTGGCGTCAGGACTCGTAGGTGGACAAAAATACAAAAGACGTCTTCTGGAAAAATGATTACTTGAAGTGTTGGTTGAAGAGAACAGACTTGGATAGCAGTCTGGTTTGGGTGTTTGCAGGCGAGCGGAGTGTCTGCATATATTACCGTCCTGATCGCGGTGTATTCGTTGCCAAGTTCTAAGTTTTTCACCTTTTAGCTACCCGGAATTGTTGATACTGTCGTGAATTGGGGTTGATTCACGACTAACTAGGTAGATACTGATCATTCATAGATTTAAAACACTTTAGAAAAATATAAAAACATTTATTTTACTATGTACAAATATGCGATTTAGACGATTGAAATTAATGAAGGAAATAATCAATAAAGAATTAAAGAATTGAAGAATTAAATAATTAATGAATCAAAGAATTAACGAATCTCTCCTAGTCTGGTTACTTTTATATAAATTATTTTAGAAAGATCTATACTTATAATACATATTGGCTCAAACAGTTTATGAACATTTTCCATTTATTTACTATCGAATCTTCCAAACTCCCCCCATAGCCCTCACTAGCTGTGGGCACGGCAGAACTCTAAACTCGACTACTAGATCGAACTATCAGTGGCCTTTTTGAAAACTCTTGTTTATGTTCTGTTGAGGACAAGTTGTGTCTCAAAAATAAAATATCTTCGCTCACGTACTGAATTGTAGAAGGTAAAAAGGTTACCCACGTATTGAATGATAATGAAATATTTTAATGTACAGGATGTTCCATATATTTTTGACAATACCCCCCCGTTCAAAATCGCGCGCCTCGAGCGATTATATTAAAACCAACTGACAATTCGATACAGGTTTACAAAAACTATGAAATTAATACCATGTAAATATAAATATACAAATAAATATGCGCAGAAGAAGTCTGCTTGCACCATCTCCATTTTAATTCTTCTCCTCCTTGCTGCCTTTTCCATCTTTGACTGGTTCATTTCGGTTCCATTCCATTATACCATGGTTCATCGTTGCCTGGGTACAATAATTGGCTCATCAATTTAGTCAGGCTTGGGTTGGTTTTGCTGGACCAGGTATGGTATGACCCAAACATACTGGACAAACTGTATTTGACATCAATCTGCCTGCCGGGACTTGACATGGCTTCAGTGGACTTGACATGGATTTGCCTACCGGGACTTGGCATGGCTTGGTCCTGTTGGACTCCATTTTGGCTCTGCTTCCCTGTATTTGGCATGTATCGGCCTGCTGGGACTTGGCATGGCTTGGTCCGGTTGAACTCCATTTTGGCTCTGCTTCCCTGTATTTGGCGTGTATCTGCCTGCCGGGACTTGGCATGGCTTTACTGGACATTGGCACTGCTTGGTCCGGTTGGATACTCAAGTTTGGCTCAGTCTGACAAGACATCAAGGAGCATGGCTTGGCTTGATAGGAATTGGCTTGGCTTGGTAGGACTTGGCTTATTCTGCCTTATTGACCTGGCTGTGGTAACTGTGACTTCATCTTGATTCACACAGGGATTCTCTTGGAGTGGTACAAGGTTGAAGACTCTTCCGCGTTTCTTACAGGAGGTACAGTTCCTATAACACAAAAATAAAAGTTTAGGTAAACATACTGCTATCATCTAATTTTACAACAAATACCGTGCCCCAAAATATATTAAAAACCAATCAACCTTATTCTCATTATAAAATCATTATACAAGTACATGCCAACAATACAGTTTCAAAATATATTTCAAATTTTCCGACTATAATATATATATTAATTATAATATAACCATTCTTTCGTTTTCGAAGAATACCAATTGTCACATTCTCAATTTATCCTTGCCATTCTCTTTCTCTTTCACAACAATTAAAAATACCACCATTTCTCATATAACGAGGCTAATTTTGTAATGCGATACCCTGATATTCTTTGCCTAGGATTAGATACAGAATATCACAAAACAATTTCACACTCGCTTTTCACATTACATTCAACAATTTCCATTAAATTCTGTAAGATCTCATTCATAACTTATCAAAACATTGTGCACAGTTCAATTATCAGGCAGTTTCATACTTCACCCTTTAATTTATATCAACACATCGGCCATCGCCTACACCCCTATGTCGTTCTCCTACGAACTCTTCTTTTTTTTTTTTTTTAGTTCCTAATCACTCTGAACTATTGTGTGTACACATAGCATATAATCTACATGAATCACATCCATTTTCGCATTTTTTGTAGATCCTAGTTTCACTCTGCAAGTAACTGGATTCAACTTCTCTCATCATATGTATTCCTACAACATAAAATAAATCATCATAGAATCAATACGAGTTTCAATCGTGAGTTCATTGTCAAATTCTCTGACAAAACTGTGTATTCACAATACAACAAGGATTCAACGAACTCCTTTTTCATGAGCTTACTCAATACGACTTTCAATAATAGCGACTCAATCGTCAAATTCTCTGACAAAACCGTGTATATACCATATAAAGGAAAACAAATTCCTCTCTCATTATTCTGGCAACTCGTATACCTACTGCACCTATTGGGTAGGTAAACTCCAAAATAATAGTGCATCTCCATGCATTCTCTAAGCTCATCTCTTGTGATTCTTCAAAACAAATCCATATGGTGCCACGACTTCTGGAAAGGCAGCGGCCGTACCTTTCTTTCTTGCTTCTGCCATCGTACTGATCTCTGCTAGGGGCTAGGGGGAAGAATACATATCGGCTTAAACAGTTTATGAACATTTTCCATTTATTTACTATCGAATCTTCCAAACTCCCCCCATAGCCCTCACTAGCTGTGGGCACGGCAGAACTCTAAACTCGACTACTAGATCGAACTATCAGTGGCCTTTTTGAAAACTCTTGTTTATGTTCTGTTGAGGACAAGTTGTGTCTCAAAAATAAAATATCTTCGCTCACGTACTGAATTGTAGAAGGTAAAAAGGTTACCCACGTATTGAATGATAATGAAATATTTTAATGTACAGGATGTTCCATATATTTTTGACAATACTATTAATTGTGAAATCGTTTTGGATTAATAGTTGCGTGTGCATATTAAGTGTTAATTTCCTGAGGAAGGATGTTTGACGTCGAAATTAATCAACACTGCAACGGTTCCTTAGTCTGAATTGTGTTTGTAAAATAAGACTCTGTATAATAAAGGTATCTGGAAGTGGTTGCTGCGGAAAAAAAATAAAAAAAGAGAGCTTTAAAAAGAAGCAAGAAGAAAGTAAAAGCAATACGTTTTCAAAATACAACTGATAATTACTGATCGCAGAAACCAATAAATATAACGTTCTACAATGGCAACGAGACGAAATATCGTTATTCCGAATTCATTAGTTGATATTAGTCATTCATGAACTCATGGAATGGGTAGATGATTCCGTATATCCAGGTGTCTCCCACGGTATTCAAATAACCGAATTGTTTGAGTAATTTCGTCCTACAAGAGATGGTTTGCACTGGATTTAATTAATTCATTCAAAAGCTGTGTCGAGGTAGGAGGATTCATATAATGATATTCCATCATTTGCCAGACGTCTGTCTGCCAGAACTACACTTCTTATTATTATTGATTAAAAATTTTTAAATTTTAAGAATTCCTGCCAGAATTTCCGTTTGAAAATATGTATCGATCTCAGGGCATTTTCATTTAAATATCTTCAATCAAATAAACTCACTTCACCAAAAATACTATATAATAAACGCTCTGTAGTTGTTGACAATCAAATCGCTAGCAAAATGACATATGTCAAAGAAAAGTAAGAAAACGGAATAATTTGGACACAGGCTAATTCATAGCTCGTCAAAATTTGGCAAATTTTCCAATTGTGAAAATTTTAAAATAATTTTCATGCTTCTTCATATTATCTCTATATCTTCAGTCAGTGGAGTGAACATTTATTCAATTGAACATTTTGAAGGTGGATGGGGGAGGAGTGGTGAGGTTTTGTAGGGGGGGGCGTCAATTTTTCCTCTCTTCGACGGACCAGGCTCAAGCAAATCCGCCAATTCGCTCCCCTTCATCATCCTGGATCTCCTGAAATGGGACGAAAATATTAATTCTTCGAATATCCCAAGGTAAAAACCTTGTTAAAGAGTCTTAATATAAATGGCATACACGTGTTGGTAAGTATGAATTGATAGAAAAAACGGTTTCATAAGATTTGGGTGAATAATGAACATAAATAATCGTAACTTTCATCAATAATAACAATAACAGTGTGAGAATACCTGATGTAGTTCCTCGGCAACAGTATCTCCAGCAAGTTGGTTGACTGAATAGGCGAGCAGCCTATCCATCTCGTCATTGTCGTCGAGCTCGTCCAAATCAAGGATGTTGACATCGTCGTCTACCGTTATTTCAGGCAGGTTTTCAAAAGACTGGCCATTGCAGGTTCCGCACGATTGGCCATTGCAGGTTCCGCAGACGAGTGAGCACTTCAAACCTGCTTTCATGCAGCTGCAAGCGTTTCGGCAACCCTTCTTGCAACTGCAGGAAATCATGTTCAGCAGGTTCGAGGGGGCTACTTCTCGTGACATCATCTTCGGGAAAAGGCCTCGGGCTATAGCAACCATCCCCATCCGAGCGGATTCTTTTTATAACATTTATGTGCGAAATGAATGTAGCTTCGCAGCATCTTGCGTGGGAGGAAGTCTGGCTAGGTTAAAACTGGTCTTGGCTGCAGCCTTTGTGAAGAGCTGGTAGCGCAGGTCATTGATGGTTTGACTGGACCTTTCCTCACCGTACAGCTCGATGATGATTTTCTCCCCGGCTTCAGCTACTTGGGCAGGTGTCGCAGCTGAATTAGAAAACACTGCAGCTTCCTTTTTGAGGTGTACATGTTTCCTCAATATTTGAAACAACTTGAGTTTCCCTTGGCCGAAGAAGCACGAGTTGGAATCACAGCCACTGAAGGCGTGAGTAAAAGGGATGAGAGGGCTTTCTTCAGATGTTGAGGTGGTGGAGTAGAAAACATCTAGCGTTTTGCCTCTTCCTCACTTTATATTGTCTGTGTATTCTCAAAAACCTGTCTGATATGAGTCAGTGGAGTGAACATTCATTCAATTGAACATTTTGAAGGGGTATGGAGAGGAGGCGTAAAATTTATTTAACAAACATTTACATCAATTTTATACAAAATATTAATTGAAGGTGTTTCCTTCTCTTTCGGGGCCAAGTAAATCCGCCAATCCGCCTTCTCCAGTGCAATATTCATCGTCCTGGATCTCCTGGAATGGAATAATTGTTCCTCGACAATAGTATCCAGAAATTTGGCTAACTGAATAGCCTATCCATCTCGTCATATTAGGTTCACAGAAATCCTCATTAGGTCCTAATTCATTCCTATATCTGTGAGTCTCCCCCCTCCTATTCACAATATTAAAATGAATGAATTTTTCCTTCACTGACTCATATAATACAGGTTATTGAAGACTTAAACATGAAAATTAGCTTAAAATTTTCCATTATGGAAAAGCTGTAACTCGGTACCTATCGGAGCTACCAAATCCATTTTCATTTCATATTATAGAAAATTTATTCTAGTTTAAAAATGTACTTATGGGTCTTCATCAAAAACATGCCCCTCATGGTCAAACTGGGACAAAACCAAAAAAAGTGCAAAAATTTAACAGTTTTTGGTATTTTCAAAAGTGATCCGGGGGGCTGCCGAGGTCGAAAACTTGGTTTTGTCAACTCAGTCACATCCCATGCAAAAAAAATAAAAAATATATTACCACCATTTGATGCAACTTTGGCCCATGCTTTTCATGACAAGGCTAATGGATTAGCATTCAAAACTCTCATTTTTGTTCGAAGAACCGTTCAAGTTTTAACAGGACGGGGGGCGGGGTGAAACCATATAAAGCCGCGCTGTATAGTTTAGTATACATATTTCTTCATGTTTTGTTTTTGTACTGTTGTATATTCAAACTAATTCACTCTAAATTAATTTATTTAACGAAACACAATGATTCAATAACACAACACAATACTCTAATTTATATAACAATCACGGAACTATTTAAATTCGACTTTCACTTCACTGACTGTCTCAACTCTGCTGCCTGGTTCTTTTTATATTCACTGTTCACTTCTCCGAATGCTCTTGAATTTTCCGGGCAAGCCATCGAATCGTCCAGATTCTTCTCGGTGCATAGCGCCTTGAAAGTCATTCGCGGTCACGCACGGTCAACGTGAGCGTTCACGCCCGGCATCGCCCGCAGCTTCGCCACAGTACATATTTCTTCTTGTTTTGTTTTGAAATGTATCGTATTGTATTGTGATTTTTATAATTATTTCGAATCTGCTATTGTACGCCTTGTCTCATGTAAAAGATGCAGAGACTATGTATTAAAACAGTTTTGATATAATAGCAATACATTAGCAGATAAGCACCCAACTACAAATCCCTCTTCATTCCTAGACGAAAAACACCTGGATCACCATTTACCAGTATTGGTTATATGGACACAATTTGAATTCAGACTTGAGCGAATGTTTCTTTTTGAAGGTCCGTTCAACACCCAATTTACCAAAAAATATATGCAATGACTGCATCAAAACACTTGAAGATATATCATCGTTTGTTGATATCTGCAAATATAAGGACGCAATATCGGGGAAAAACTTCATACCGAAAAATGAAAATGAACACGAAGAACCAGCTAAATGTGGAACGTCTCAAATACCTATAATAAAAAGCGAGGAAGCAATTGAGGAATATCAAGAAGATTTACAATATTTCAAAGGATTTGAAATTTGTCAAATATGTTATTCTGCAAATATCCTAAAACCAGTTGAAGGAGAAGCTCATTTGATGCAGATATTTCAGAATATAACAAACTTTGGCGTAAGTACTTTGCAGATTGTTTTTATTTTGTTTTCAGTATTGAAATATGTTTTATTTTCAGGAGAAAGCTGAAATCGCCTTGTCTAAAAGTAATCGCATCTGTAACAAATGTATAAACGAACTAGAAACCATATCATTATTTATTAGTGTATCATTATTTAATGAAATGAAACTGAAAATTGCGGTTGGAACTGATATGGGATATGAGAGTTTACATACAATTATTGATATGAAGGAAGAAATTGATGGTACTTCTGAAGCTTCTATTGGACAATTGAACAAAAATAGAGAAAACAGTTTTAATGAAAGCAGCTCTGAAGAAACCCCATTTGACCATGATCCATGCAAAGATGAGTACAGTACTGGGACCCATCTGAAAAATATGTTAAAAGGATTAGATATTAATCATGAAATCCAGTCAGGGACAAATCGATTCAAATGTGACAGTTGTGATGAAAGTTTTACCATGAAGAAGAATTTAAAAAGACATAATATACTCACTCACACTGAAGAAAAGCCATTCAAATGTGGCTGCTGCGAAAAAAGTTTCAATCAGAAGAACAATTTGAAACAACATATGTTCATTCACGCTGGGGAAAAGCCATTCAAATGTGAATGTTGTGAAGGAAGTTTCACTCGGAAGAGGAATTTGCAACAGCATATGATCATTCATACTGGAGAAAAGCAATTCAAATGTGATTGCTGCGAAAAAAGTTTCACTCGGAAGTTCATTTTGCAACGGCATATGTTGATTCATTCTGGAGAGAAGCCATTTAAGTGTGAATGTTCTGGCAGCTGCGAAAAAAGGTTCACTCAGAAGTGCAGTTTGCAACAGCATATGGTTGTTCATTCTGGAGAGAAGCCATTTAAGTGTGAATGTTGTCAAAAAAGTTTCACTCTGAGAGGGATTTTGCAAAAGCATATGGTCATTCATTCTGAAGAAAAGCCATTCAAATGTGGCAGCTGCGAAAAAAGTTTCACTCGGAAGGACAGTTTACAACGGCATGTGTTTATTCATTCTGGAGAGAAGCCATTTAAGTGTGAATGTTGTGAAAGAAGTTTCACTCTGAGAGGGACTTTGCAAGAGCATATGGTCATTCATTCTGGAGAAAAGCCATTCAAATGTGGCAGCTGCGAAAAAAGTTTCACTCGGAAGTTCATTTTGCAACGGCATATGTTTATTCATTCTGGAGAGAAGCCATTTAAGTGTGAATGTTGTGAAAAAAGTTTCACTCTGAGAGGGACTTTGCAAGAGCATATGGTCATTCATTCTGGAGAAAAGCCATTGAAATGTGCGAGAAAAGTTTCGCTATGAAGGGCAATTTGCAAAAACACGTGGTTATTCACACTGTAGAAAAGCCATTTAAATGTGATTGATGCGAAAAACATCTGAAAACGCATTCATTCACTCTCGCTAAAGAAAAATCATTCAAATGTGGATGCTGTGAAAAAAGTTTCACATAGATGGGCAATTTGCAACAACATATGTTCATTCACACTAGAGAAAATCTATTCAAATGTGATTGTTGTGTAAAAAGTTTCACTCACAAGGGCAATATGCAACGGCATTCATGCTACAGACATATCATTGAAATGTGAATAATGTGAAAAAAATTTCAATCTGAAGGAACTTTTGCAAAAGCTTATGCTCATTCATTCTGGAGAAAAGCCATTCACGTTGTTACAAAACAGACTGGAGGCTTGGTAATGAGACTTCTCAGAGATGTATTCGTGAAAAATCAGCACTATGTTTTGTCCAATTGTATGATGTACAAGTTATTGTCGTCAATATTTTTGTTGAAATGTTCGCAACAAATATTTCTGTAATGTGTTCTGTGTATGTAATGTGGATGAAACCGCAACACTGCATTTCAGTCCTAAGTCAGCTGCCATAATTGTAAGGCAAACGGTGTATCATAAGTCATAACCCTTACCAGTTGTTCTTGTTTTTTGGATAAAGAAATTGAACACTGCTTTATTTTGCAAATTGAATTGCAAGTAAGGACTAGGCGCGAAAAGGCAACAAGAAACGCGGTAAAGCGTTGGTACCAAAAAAGAAAAGGAGAACATTGTAATTAATTCCAGCGAGATGAACAGCTCAAATGTAAAACTAATTAATGCATGTATTGTAGTTGTAGACAAATGTAGTACCACTACGTGATGAACTCATCAGAGAAGAAGATATTTCTAAAGGAAAAGCAGAAAGGTGGTTCCAGAGAAGTAACTTGACACTAAACTCGCAGAAAACTCAAAATCTGGTAATATCAACCATCCTTCTTGTCATAATGGTGACAGCTTTAGGTTACTGGGAATCACATTGGATGATAAATTGAGTTGGCACCATCAAATTGACAATCCCAGTCAACACAGAATGGTCTCAGAGATGGTAGTGGGATTCACATTCATGTTTCAGATCACACCAGTGAATCGCAAAGTGACTTCCATTATTATCGCATAAACGTCTAATCGGTGCCCCGTTGGTCATGTCGAGACATCAAAATGTGATGCGAAATGTGACTCGAAATTAGCTCAATGTGACATTTCATTTATACTTCGGAATCAAATGCACATCGAGACCCTTTCGATGTAACAATGTGAAATTGAAAGGACTGGGACTTATTAAAAAATACGCTTCACTTTCTGATTATCCTTTATGTTAAGAATAAAACAAAACCTCACCATGTTTCAACATAAATAGAAATTATACCTCAATATGTTATTATTCCGTTAATGAATTACGGTTCATATGGAATGGAATGCTAGAAAACAAAAAAAATTATCAAACTCTCTAAATCATGAAAAAACATTGTACAGAAATGTAGAAAAATCTATAATTCAACTTCAATCCTCTGGACAGCATTTTCTTTGCGGTGAAATCAGTACCCATCCTGAAAATGCCAAATTCTGTAAATCACTAAATTTACCTTTCTACTCACCGTTTCAGTCCTTGAAGGGATACGGTTCTTGGTAGAAATAATAATTGGTTAATAAACACATTTTAATTAAGTATTGAAATAAAAAAATCCAACAGAACACTACACACTATCAGAAGTACCTATAGAATATTTAAAGTATGGCGTACACCAAATACAGATTCTACTTGACTCTCGACTCGACAAACAACTCTGGCCATTCTGAGTCGGTAATGTCATGCTCAATTTTGTTACCAACCTAATTCTTTCTATACCGACAAAATCGCATTGAAACCAAAATTCATGTTAATGTGCTTTGCAATTTTCTTCACATTTTATGGTCAAAGCGACACTAACGAGAAGAAAATTGTGAACAACTCATAACATTTGGCATCACTAAGTGATAACAGTGATGTCTAAATGCAATTCATTTTGTTACCATAATAATTATCTGGGATCTACGGAACAAACTTTCAAGCACAAACTTCCTACTCGGACAACTACGAAATCTTGTCAGTTGGGAAACCCTGAAAACTGTTTATTTCTCCTTGTTCCACTGTCACCTAAACTATGGAATAGTTCTATGGTGGAATTCTACACATTCAACTAAAATATTTTGCCAACAGAAGAAAGCAGTGAGAATATTAGCCAATGCATCCCACAGAGAGAACTGCAAACCAATATTCATTGCATACGGCATAATGCCCCTGCCAACTTTTTATATTTTCAATGTCTTGCTAGAAATTCACAAGCTATCGAACACGCTCACTGGGGCTCGAGATGATGTTCACGGCTACAACACCAGAGGTGCCACGCAATTAAGTAATCCTAGATTCAGACTTTGTCTCTTAGAAAAACTCATTAAACTTCAATTTATACAACATACTTCCCCCAAGAATAAAACACCTCAGCTTTCCTAAATTCAAACAAACAATGAAACGATTTTTTCTCCAACAGTGTTTTTACTTGATGAATATATGCAGTCAAATCACGATGCAATTATACTCAAAGAATATTGAATTTAACATGGAACACGTACATGATCTAAAATTGCTTATAAAAGTTTCAAATGCTATAAGTACAGGATCACCTCCCAGGTATTCTGTATGGAAAATTGGGCTCGCACAAATATTTTATGTTTTTACCTAATTGATATTGACGTGATGTTTTCAAAATCTACAGTTTTATTTAAACATACTTGTAATTTTACTATATTTTGACTTGCTACAAATATTGAATGTATGTGATGTAGTCAAATAAATTATCTATGTACTTACCGATTGGTTGATGCGGCCTTTCTATGATTAAAAAAAAATATATAACTAGTATAAAAAGTATCAGCCTATTTCGTGTTGGTATCATCACTATCATCACTATAACATTACTAAGATTTATAACACCTAATGTTGCCAGCTTCTTTGGCGAAACGCGCGTAGTGCTAAATTAACGTAGTATCGATATACGTATGAGTTGTTCTCTGCGTTTCACAGTTAATATTATTGAGAACAGAATGGGCCGCAGAATTACTTCTTCCGTAAAACTTTCAATAATTTTTAAATAATGACAATATTCCTTCTTTTTTCGTTTGGTTTTCATGACGTTCTGTGAAGCTTTCATGATTTTTCGTGTCACAATTTTCACTCGGGTTTGAAGGCCGTCGTTTTTTGGAATTTCTTCCTAACGTTTCGCTAGCACGAGTGGCTAGCTTCTTCAGAGGCTTATACATCATGAATAATCTCAGATGACTTGAGATTCCGTCTGCGAAGATTGTATTTATCATGATTTAGGTAGTCTTGTGCGTTAATTACCGTATCTGGATTTGACTCCTTTCTACCTGCCGTAACTGGGTTGAGCATATTGTCGATAACATTAATTGACACCTTTTTGCCTGCTGTCCTAACGTCGTAGTTTTCATTTGTTATTTTGGAATTTCTGAGAATGGGATTCCATATTCGGTTGAGGTTAACAGCTTCTTCTTTTCTGTTGAAATTCTCCGTGTGTTTGTGGATCTCTATTGCCTCGCGTACAAGTCGGCTATGGTATCCCTGGTTGGGGGCAAGGAGTTGTACGTCCTCAAACAAAATCTTGTGGTTTCCTTCACTGAGCGTGTGTTCTGCCACTGCCGACTTGTCCGTTTGGCCTAATCTGCAGTTCCTCTGATGTTCCTTCAGCCTTGTTCCCATCGATCTTTTCGTGGTTCCGATGTATACTTTTCCACAATGCGATATACCCCCGCTGCAGATAGTGGGTCTCTTCTGTCTTTTGCTGACCTAAGGCTTTGTTGTATTTTCTTGGTGGGTTTAAAGACCGTTTTTATGTTGTGTTGCCCCAAGAGTTTTCCAATTCTGTCTGTGGCTTTAGGAATATATGGGAGATACGCATGTGCAACTATCTGAGCCTCCTCCCTTCTTTGTCTCGTGGAAGTCCTCGGTTTCATGGCCCTGTTGATTTCGGGTACACTATATCCATTCGATCTCAAAGTTGCTTGGAGATGTTCTAGTTCAACCCTTAGATGTTCAGGTTCACACATTCTCCGAGCACGTTCTGCTAGTGTGGAGATAATTCTCCGTTTCTGACTAGGATGGTGGTTTGATAAAGCATGCAGATACCTATCCGTGTGCGTAGGTTTTCGGAATACTTTGTGGGTCAGTCTTGTGCCACATCTTTCGATGAGTACATCTAGAAATGCTATCCGCTGTTCCTGTTCAGTCTCCATTGTGAACTTGATGCTGGGGTGTTGAGCATTTAGATGTTCTAGGAAACGGTTCAGTGTGTCCCTTCCGTGTCTCCAAATGACGTAGGTGTCATCCACGTAACGTAGCCACATGGTCGGTTTTAAATCAAAAGTATCAGTTGCTTTCTCTTCAAAATGTTCCATAAAGAAGTTGGCTGGGCTGAGTGGACTTCCCATCGCCACGCCATCTACTTGCTCATAGAAGTTTTCATTCCATTGGAAGTAACTTCCCGTGAGACATGCCTTAAAGAGTCCGACGATGTCATTCGGAAACATGTAAGTTAGCTTCCTCAAAGAGTCTTCAAGTGGGACGTTGGTAAACAAGGACACCACATCGAAGCTGACCAGGATATCGCTAGGCTCCAACGTTATGCCTTTAATTTTCCCAACGAAGTCTGTTGAATCCTTGACGTAGGACTTTGTTTTTCCCACATGCGGCTGGAGAAGCGACGCTAAATGTTTTGCCAGGCTGAAAAGGGACCCAACAGAAAAGAAGAAGCTGTTAACCTCAACCGAATATGGAATCCCATTCTAAGAAATTCCAAAATACCAAATGAAAACTACGACGTTAGGACAGCAGGCAAAAAGGTGTCAATTAATGTTATCGACAATATGCTCAACCCAGTTACGGCAGGTAGAAAGGGGTCAAATCCAGATACGGTAATTAACGCACAAGACTACCTAAATCATGATAAATACAATCTTCGCAGACGGAATCTCCAGTCATCTGATATTATTCATGATGTATAAGCCTCTGAAGAAGCTAGCCACTCGTGCTAGCGAAACGTTAGGAAGAAATTCCAAAAAACGACGGCCTTCAAACCCGAGTGAAAATCGTGACAAGAAAAACTCCGGCCGCGAAAGCCTTAACCATTTTGCTTTCATGATTTTTCTTTTCGATTGAGAGAAAACCTAATTCACAAATAATGTTATTTGAGTGCAAATGACCCAAGATGAAAATTTTGAAATACCGTAAATAGTAGATAAACATCCCACCACAAATTCCTCTCCATTCCTAGTCGAAAAATACCTAGATCACCATTTACCAGCATTATATGGACACAATTTTGACTTGAGCAAATGTTTCTTTTTGAAGGTGCGTTCAACTGCCAATTTACCAAAAAATATATGCAATGACTGCATCAAAACACTTGAAGATATAACATTGTTTGTTGATATCTGCAAATATAAGGCCGCAATATCAGGAAAAACCTTCATACCGAAAAATGAAAATAAACACGTAGAACCAGCTAAATGTGGTACGTCTCAAGAACATGTAATAAAAAGCGAGGAAACAATTGAGGACTATAAAGAAGATTTACAATATTTCAAAGGATTTGAAATTTGTCAAATATGTTATTCAACGAATATCTTAAAGCCGGTTGAAGGAAAGGCTCATTTGATGCAGATGTTTCAGAATATTACAAACGTTGGCGTAATTACTTTGCAGATTGGGTTTTTGTTTTCAATATTGAAATTTGTTTTATTTTCAGGAAGAAGCTGAAGTCGCCTTCTCTAAAAGAAATCGCATCTGTAACAAATGTATAAACGAACTAGAAACCATATCATTATTCGTTAGTGTATCATTATCTAATGAAATGAAACTGAAAATCGCGGTTGGAACATATGAGGCTGTGGAAATTGAAAATTGTTTAGAAGCAAATGCAAATGATGTGGGATACCGTAATGAAGTGAAAAATATTGACAATTATGATAAAAATGCACAAAGTTATGAAAGCAAGAGTTTACATACAATTATTGATATAAAGGAAGAAATTGACGGTACTTCTGAAGCTTCTATTGGACAGATGAGCCGAAATGGAGTAAACATTTTCACTGAAAGCAACTCTGAAAAAAATCCATTTGACCGTGATCCATGTAAAGATGTGTTCAGTACTGGAACCCATCTGAAAAATCTGTTAGAAGGATTAGATATTAATCTTGTAATCCAGTCTGGAACAAATCGATTCAAATGTTACAGTTGTGATAAAAGTTTTACCATGAAGAAGAATTTAAAAAGACATGATATACTCACTCACACTAAAGACAGGTCATTCAAATGTGGCTGCTGCGAAAACAGTTTCACTCAGAAGTGCTATTTGCAACAACATATGAGTATTCACTCTGGAGAAAAGCAATTCAAATGTGATATCTGCAATAGAAGTTTCGCTATCAAGATAGGTCTGATAATGCATATGTCGAAGTCACATGAAATTCATTCTAGAGAAAAGCCATTCAAATGTGGCAGCTGCGAAAAAAGTTTCACTCGGAAGGACAGTTTACAACGGCATGTGTTTATTCATTCTGGAGAGAAGCCATTTAAGTGTGAATGTTGTGAAAGAAGTTTCTCTCTGAGAGGGACTTTGCAAGAGCATATGGTCATTCATTCTGGAGAAAAGCCATTCAAATGTGGCAGCTGCGCAAAAAGTTTCACTCGGAAGTTCGTTTTGCAACGGCATATGTTTATTCATTCTGGAGAGAAGCCCTTTAAGTGTGAATGTTGTGAAAGAAGTTTCCTTCTGAGAGGGACTTTGCAAAAGCATATGGTCATTCATTCTGCAGAAAAGCCATTTAAATGTGGCAGCTGAAGCAATTTGGCAAAAACACATGGTTATTCACACTGTAGAAAAGCCATTCAAATGTGATTGATGCGAAAGAAGTTTCACTTTTAAAAAAATCTGAAAACGCATATATTCACTTTTACTAAAGAAAAACCATTCGAATGTGGATGCTGCGAAAAAAGTTTCACTCAGACGAGCAATTTGCAACAACATATGTTCATTCACACTATAGAAAGGCCATTCAAATGTGGTTGTTGTGTAAAAAGTTATACTCACAAGGGCAATATGCAACGGCATTCATGCTACAGACAGACCATTGAAATGTGAATAATGTGAAAAAAATGTCACAAGGAACTTTTGCAAAAGCTTATGCTCATTCATTCTGGAGAAAAGCCATTCACGTTGTTACAAAACAGACTGGAGGCTTGGTAAAATGAGACTTCTCAGAGACGTATTCGTGAAAAATCAGCAATGTTTTGTTCAATTGTATGATGTACAAGGTATTGTCGTCAATATTTTTGTTGAAATGTTCGCAACAAATATTTTTGTAATGTGTTCTGTGTATATAATGTGTGTTATGTGGATGAAACCGCAACACTGCATTTTAGTCCTAAGTCAGCTGCCATAATTGTAAGGCAAACGGTGTATCATAACCATTACCAGTTCTTGTTTTTTATTTATTTATTTATTTATTTGACGGGAAACCCCCTTTAATTACAATGATATAGTATAAAATAACAGCTGAATAAGTTATATATATATATATATATATATATATATATATATATATATATATATATATATATATATATAGCCAATGGGACACTATTAGAAAGAGACGAAAGAAAATTTGTGGCGAAATGTGACGGACGAATTTGGACATGTCATGGCCGCCGTTCTCTATAGACACACAGACTAGCTCTTGATGGTACTCATGTCCAAGTACGTCACTATGACGTGTTGATGGTACAAGATTCTGATTGGCTAGAGCTTATTAAACCCTCCTATTAGTCTCTTTGGGGTTCTTCAAGGAACGAAGGAACTTTGATTTGAAGGCTAAAACATTGTTTAAATCAAGTTACGATATGACTTGAAGGCAAGATCACTGACACCATCTACATGTCGCCTCCATTCGAATCCAATATTAATCCCATATGGTTGGCTAACTATTTTGCTTCTATTTAAACAATGCTGTAGTGCTACATCATTTTATTCACTTAACTTCAGACTAATGTGATAAATTTTTCATTAAATTCTTTGGACGATTTCTGTATCCATTTCAGTGTTAACACAATTGATTTTCTGGTTGAATTAACTGGTATTTTCCAGGACTTTTTTAATATGGTTCATGGTCAAAACGTAAACAATTTTCAGTAATAAAGAATCACGAATGTTCCCGAATTCATGAATCGAAGTACCATTGATGAATGGGACAAAAATAAAACATACTAGAGAATTTTACGTTTGTACATTTTTCAATATGACAGATAAAATTCCCTAGGATATTTTATTTTTGTCAATTTCATCAATGGTACTTCAATTCATGTATTCGGGAACATTTGTGTTCTTTATTATTGAAAATTGAATACATTTTGACCCTAAACAATATCAGAAGAGGTCTGAAAAATGTCACTCGATTCAACCAAAAAATCAATTGTGGCAACACTGAAAAGGGGTACTGGAATCGTCCTTTAACTTGATTCAGTGTTTCCAACATTTAAAAACGAAACATTTTACAAAACTGACAGCGAAAAACGATATTGTTCTACAAAATCCATCAAATTTAATAATTTTACAACAAAGCTCCTACACAGTTTTGTAACATTTCTCTGTGCTATAAAGTTTGTTTTTCACCCTCATCGGTAGACACATTGATTTATTCAGCGATATCCATTGGCCGGATAGAGCAAGTGCAGAGTCTGCACTTGCTCTACCCGGCCAATGGATGTCGCTGAATACTTTATAGCACAGAGAAATGTTACAAAACTGTGTAGGAGCTTTGTTGTGAAATTATTAAATTTGATGGATTTTGTAGAACAATATCGTCTGCAGACCGCAGAAATATAAATCGAAACGGACTACTGGAGGTAGGAGGCTAGTCACTAGTCACATTTGGGTATGTTGAGTACTGGGTTGGTATTGTATTCGTTGTATATAATCCTTGAGGTGCGTTTCAATTTAACGTCTGTCGTCCGGTAACGGACGATGTATGACGTCATAGTTGTTTCGTAGGGCGATATCTGTCGGATTGAATTTTGAAACGCTCTCCTAAATCGTGGGGTAAATAGTTGACGGTCGGACGTTTCACTCAAGAATTTTGAAACGATGGAATGAAGTTGTCGGACAAGACGTTCTAATATCGAAACGCTTCATAAGAAAAGTTATACGTCGGACGTAATATTGAAACGCACCTTTGGTGTATACCCACCGACCTATAGTTTTATCACAGCTTAGCTAAGCTGTGGTTTTATTACAGATCGGTGAGCATACCTACAAAAATAATACATAACCTGAAATAAATGATTTTTTCAATTTAGTTCCATCAACTACAATTTCGAAAGACGATTTAGTACAAAAAAGAAATCTGGAGCGGCAACGCTGAATGCTGGTCATGTGCAAGGATTAAATATCACAGAACTCATACTTATGGTGGATTTATGCAGCAGTTATAAGTTTTAAGTCATAAGGAAGAATATTCCTCAGTTATTGGTTCAAATAATAATAATTGGTTGGTCCGTATTTTTGAACCAATCACTGAGGAATTATTCTTTCTTATGACTTAAAACTTATGACTGCTGCATAAATCCACCATTATAGGCGTTTTCCATTTAGGAGTGTTAAGCACCAGAGCTTCAAGCCCCTGAGATCGGAAATTACTTTATCATTGACTTTTTCGCCAAAAAACTGTGTATTCGCGTTTTGACTTTTGTCTACTTGTGCTTCATGCACCAATAAAACGGGTGGTGCTCGAGGGGCAAGAGGAATGTCAATCGGTGCTTAAAGCCCCACTAAATGGAACGCATGGTCACAGATTAGAAAACATACAGATAGGAAGCTCCGCCCATTTCCTTTGATGTTTCGATTGCCGACTCTATTGGTGGATTTATGCAGCAATCATAAGTCATAAGGAAGAATATTCGTCAATGATTGGTTGGTCCGTTTATTCCAACCAATCATTGACGAATATTCTTCCTTATGACTTAAGACTTATGATTGCTGCATAAATCCACTATAATGGTGGATTTATTCAGCAGTCATAAGTCTTTAGTCATAAGGAAGAATATTCGTCAATGATTGGTTGGAATATACGGACCAACCAATCATTGACGAATATTCTTCCTTATGACTAAAGACTTATGACTTATGGTTGCTGCATAAATCCTCCATTAGACCTTGGCCCTTTAAATTGGTGTGCACCAATGTTGCCAGATCTATAACGAACATCCCTGGCACATTGTTGCCATTGCATGGAACGTATACATTTGATTTGTCAATTGTCATTAGTGTCAAGAATGAGAGAATTTCACAGATGTTTTTTGCAGAAATTAACATTTCAGTTAGCTTAGAATAATTTAAATGTTGTGCTAATATTGCTAATCTAAAATGCAGTGTGTTCCAACATTTGGTTAACACTTTTATACAATTATAAAATTTCATGAGTAAATTTTTTACTGGATAGATTATTAATTTCCAAATAATTTCTTGATTAAAACTGAAATAAAATAATGTTTAAATGTAAATATGTAGAAGAAAGAGTAAAATAAAATAAAAATATGTAACCCTGCAAAAAGATGAAACTTCGAGCACTCCAACTCGTAGAAGAGAACATATACCTCTCCACTCACAAGGAATTCAGATGATAATGGTTTCAGTAGAGAATCAATGTGAGAGTACCATGTGCCAGCGTAAAGATGTCTACAATAAGCAGTGTAGTGGTAGATTTGTATTGAGAAATTGTTTGGAGCATCATTTCAGTTAATGTTTCTCTTCTGTTTTAACAGAACTAATACAATTATTAGTTTTATCAAAGTAAACTGTTAATATGAAGATTTTATGAATCAGTCAAAAGTTTGTGAAACAATAAAGTAAGGCATTGCATTTGTTTTTCGAGTGAATGCATTTGTAGGTCATCAAAATTTAGCTATTTGATTTCATCGGTATCATCCAAAAAATAAAAACTTTGGTACCTACTCATCAAAGTGCGCAGACTTCAGATATCACTAAATGACTTACAAAAACTAAATCTGGAGTAAAGCAGTTTTCTACAATTTGGTGGACCATTTTATATGCAGTAACAAAAAAAATATTGGCAAAAATAATTTCTTTATTAATTCAAAATCAATCACAATTTTATACCTGGGTTCATATTACAAATTAATTAAAATAGTAAACTTTGTATTTTTTTAGGCACAGTTCTGAACCTAGCATTGCTATTTTTCATTATATATTATTCTTAGTGGAAAATTTTTTATGAAATAAATATAGGGAAAGTTTTCACAGGGGTAGAGATGAATTTTGAGAGACTTTTATAAATATTACATATTTGATTGGCACGACTATTTGTTATAAATTTATTCAATTTTTCAAATTTGTCTTGATGGACATTTCATCGATGCATACTTCAAACAAAACTTCGTTGGATCCAGCTGAAAACTTCGTTGTATTCAACAGAAAACTTAATTTTTTTTACAAATAACAAAAGGGATCATGTAGATCAGAAATATATTCTGTAAATATTTTAACAAGGGCCCAAAAAATAAATAGAATGGGCGAATCGTTTGAATTCATCTGTATATTGCCTGCCAAATTTATTAGTTTTGTTTAAATTTCTCAGAATTCAAATACTTATCCCCAAGTTAAAAAAAGTTTCCTTCAGATGGCTCTACAACTTGGTCTTAATTCTTTTTTCAAATTCTTGTTTTCGGTTTGAAGAGCTTTCATTTTTTAGTTCGACTTTCCCCATTCTGAGGGTATGGCTGGAAACTTTAGTTCTTTGTGTTTCGACTGGCACCTTAAATGGTTGCTGCACATCAAGGCATTCTACTGTTGAAAGTGTGCCAGTATCACAGATGGAAAGAATTGTGATAACCTGCAATACTTTTATCTTCTTGGATGGTACAGGACTTTCAAAATTTGTATCAAGCTCTCCTCTTCTCGAAGTGCTTGGTACACTTGCAACATCAGTATGAGCTGTAAAAAAGTTTAGTATGTAGTTACAATACCAAAACAATGTTTCTGCTGTTTATATTAAAATGGTTTTCAATGAAATAAAAGTAAATAAGTTGGTACCCACACCCACATTGTACTTGACATGCTTCATAATCGATAGGCACTGTATCAGGAAGTAAACATGATGTTTCAGAAGGATCATTGTACATACAATTTTCAAAACGCAGGCTACAAACTTTAAACTTCCTATAGAAATTGCTTATAGGTATCTCTTCCAGAAGTTCTTTTTGTACACAAGCTTGTACCTGTACGGAGCACCTGAAATGTAACATTACCATTATTTAATATGGAAAACTGACATGTTTTCATCATAATGCAATAGGTAATCAATTCTTCTTTACATTTTCTTGCTAAAGCTCAACTATTTGATCAATTTCATTAATTTATAGAATAGATATCACCTACTAATAGAATGAATACTTACATAGTTTCATCTTTAGGAACCCTATGAAATATTAATATTTTTGTTCTATCAGAAGATGAACGTCATCCGCAGTTTTTGTACATGCAATGGAATCCGCTTCTTTTTTGTTTATGTATTGTCACTATTGTCAGCTCAACTAATTACAACAAAACCCAAAAATCTAAATACTCAAAAATCGAATAAACCTAACCTTATTAATATGACAGTATTGACAGACTTCAAAGTGGGCTTTAAATTGGTGTGCAATTCCATCTCTCTCTAATTTCGTTTGTCTTGTCTAACCTTCCCATCTGTATGTTTTCCAAGGAGACTACCTATACACAGCCTACTGTAGACATCCGTAAGGAGTGTTTGATTCCCATAAGACAATGGGGACACTAGTAGAAAGAGATGAAAGGACATTTGTGACGTAGTTATACATGTCATGGCCGCCGTTCGCTATAGACAGTGACTGACTAGCTCTTTGTATATGAGAGTTACTGCTGACAGTTTTTGACTAGCGTCTAGCGACAGGTCGGAAACTTTGCTCATGAGCATATTGGCAGCTTTGGTTCTTGTGACTTGGCGCGCAATTTGAAAATTTTGATTTTAGGCGGTAGAAGCATATTTCTATGTCGACTGTCATAAGACTCATAACCTGCCTGGTGTTTATTGTGGTGGACGATTCTTATTATTTTGGCTTATTATTAAGGAGTGCCACTATTATGGAGGATAAAGTGCAAAGTTTAATATGTGGTATTTGTAAAGGACCACCCTTCTCTAAACTTTCTAGTCTAAAAACCCACGTAAAGAAATTTCACCAAGGAAATTTTGTGTTCAGATTGAATTTTTTTGTTTTTATGCTTGTATCTGTACTTTTGTAACACATTGAATAATTTTAATTTTTAGACAAACTGGAGGATTTGGTGCCAAAAAAGGCTTATAAAATCGCTGGTATCTGTAATAAATGCAATAAAACATATTCAAAATATTCCAATTTGAAATGGCATGTGAAAACATTTCACCCAGGTAATTATTAATTTCAGGTACATACCCATAACGTTTGTACCTATATAAAATTAATATTGGTTTTACTATTATTGTTGTGTAACTGAGTTTTACTTATTTTAGATGAAGTGAAAGTTTTGGTAAAAGATAAGTGCTATCCCTACAAATTCCCTGAATGTTCAAAGCAATTTTCTCGATTGAAAAATTTTAAAAGTCATGAAAGGGTACATCAAATAGAGATGGTTTCTTCCTGTAGATCCAACCAACTGAAATGTGCTTTGTGCAAATTCGAAGATAATTTAAAAACAAAGTTAATACATCATTTTGGAGAAAAACATGAAATTGTTGTTGAATCTGAAAACATGCAATTTGAAACACTACAACAATTTGATCTTTGGAAATTGGAAGAAGAAAGGGAAACAAAGTCATTTTTTGTAAAGTAAAGTAGCTCAAAGAATACTTTAAACGGTACCAAAACAACATATGTGTGCCATAGATCTGGGAAATACATTCCCAAAGGAAAGGATAAAAGGCATTTGAAATGTCAAGGTTCCAACAAAATAAATGCTTTTTGTCCAGCCAGTATTTCTATTACCCAAGAAGCAATTATATGCAGAGTACATTATATCAAAACACATATTGGGCATCAGAATGATTTATTTATTTTTAAGTTATGAAGAAAAACAAAAAATAGCTGGTAAAATAGCTGCAAAGATTCCCTTACCAGTAATTTTAGATGAGATTCCGGATTCTATTGTACTCATACCCAAGTACGTCACTATGACGCGTTGATGCTACAAGTTTCTGATTGGCTAGAGCTTAATAAACCCTCCTTGTTTTTAGTCTCCTTCTATGTTTTCTAATCTGTGGCATGGTCATACGCTCTGGGTAGCTCTGAGGAGCTCTTTTCGTTAATGGAAAGCAGCTTATATCTTTAATATGAGTTCTGTGATTATTACTAATCAATCGTTGGGTCATGTGTCACTGTCATCTGTCACTGTCATCTGTCAAATATGTTTTTTTAAATTATCAAACACCAACACAAAGCATTTGATTGTGAATTTGACTTTCTGACTGGACACAAAAAATGTACAAAAAATCAAAAATTAGCGAGTATGCAAAATTTGCATATGATTATTTCAATTACACATGAATTATTAGAAATCTTGCTTCACTGTAACAGGCGGGTTTATTTTTATAGTTATCTTGACAACGGCAAAACAAATGGCATTTGCATTCTTATAAAAAATGTGAATTCTTTTTTTGAATATTGTCAAGAATGAATTAAAGAAATTAATCAAGAAAAAAGTTACAGTTATGCATACCACTAGTACACTGCGAGGTGTTTTTCCTGAAACAAGTAAATACCTCATATATTAACTATTCCTGTTTTATCTCTATTATTTCAGAACCTGCTTATCGAAGAAACTTCATTAAGGAAAATGTTAAGTCAATCAAGCAAATCCAGGGTTTACTCCAGGAGGCAGGTGTATCTAAATCAAGAGTCTCAAAGATGGATAAATTCCACAATGTTCCCTCCCTAATCAAATCCAGAGATGTTACTCCACAACGTCAACAGTTAATAAATCAAGTTAATAAATTAAACGCCAAGTCACCTGACAAAAAAATACTTTCTCTCGGCTTGAAACTGAAAGCTGACGATAAATCTGAAGTACCTGATATTCTCAGAAACTCTGAACAATCTCACCAAAGTGAACCAAAAGTCACCCACCGTTCAGTGCAAACAGAACGAACAGATGACATAAACAAGTTGTTTGAAACTGGAGTTATCCGATATCCAACCGTTGGTCTAGCAAAGTTGAGAGAGTCTCAGAAATTAAAAGATCATGGTGATGATCTTGATAGGGATATTCAGAACCTAGGTAAGATAATTTGGCGTTTCCTACATATGCTTTCCATTGTTATTCTGTAAAAGAATATCTTACTGATAATATTCAAGGTGAAAGCTATGGAACTCTAGTAGAAAAGCCCTATCTGAAAATAATCAAAATGGCCATCATAAATGAATTAGGGGAAAAGGCAAAGCTGATTCAGTAAAAACAAACTTTAATTCAGATTATCTGAACACATTTACTGTCAGAAATGATCCATTGGCATATGCGGAGAGAATATCTCTGAATTAACAATTTTTTCTAAAACCCACTGATATTCACGAATTTAAACAAGTTTTCAATGAAATTAAAAATAAATTTTCTTCTGGTTGGGACGATTAATATATCACTTAAAATCATTGGAAAATTACATAACGATACCCGAAAAACTTTGGCAGGTACAATCAACATTTCTTTTTCTTTCTTAAGGATCATTTCCTTCATGTTTAAAAGCTGCCATAGTCAGTAGATGACGCCAGGTCAAAAAGATTACTAAACCCTGTTGGTGCTTCTCAGGGTTCTGTACTAGGACCTCTGTTATACATAAATCTATGTGAATGATTTTAGAAGCCAGCATTGTGTAATGTATGCAGATGATACGTCAATTTTGGTATCTGAAAAGGACTTTCTTATCAAAATAAGTGGCAGCGGCAATCACTGAGATAAATAATGCACATGATTGGCAAATAGGTTGGAGCTTAATACAAAGAAAACTCACTTCACTAGATTTAGCCACACAAACAAATATTTTGATCAAAGTATGCTAGTAGAACTAAATAATTACAACTCCATCCATCAAGGTGATACGTCAATATTCCTTGGCATAAAAATATCAGAGAACTGCTCATGGTCAATCCACATTAACGAATTAAGCAAAAAATCAAGTTTACAATGTTATTTACTATACGAACTAAGTAAAACAGTTGATAGATCTGTCTTGCTTACATTGTACTATGCTCACTTTCAATCATTAATATCATATTGTATTCTAAGTTGGGGTGCATCTCATGAAACCAATAGAATCCTAAAGCTTCAAAAAAGAGCAATAAGAAATATTGTTAAAATCGGAAGAAGGGTGAGTTGCAGGAACATATTCATAGATCTATAAATATTAACAGTGTACTCCTTGTATATCTTTCATATACAATACAATACAATCAGAACCTTTTTGGGCCGATTCAAATACCTCGCTAAAATCTTACCTTTACACCTACTCAATCAAAATGCTCTATTTTACTCTTGTAGACTCCCATATAGCATATGGAATTATGGGATGCGGTGGCATCACGAATGTATACTTGAACACATTACAGAAATATTTCTTCAAAAAAGAAAGAACTTACCAATCGGATAACTTATACAAGGAAGCCAGGACACTAGATATTCGACAGATCTTCTTTCTTGAATCAGTGTGTTTTTTTACACAAAAATAGGAAACTTTCTCTCACGCAAGGGCTAAATATTCAAATAAGGTAAAAACTTCATCAGCGATAAAAACAGTGGGACCGAAATGTCTTGCGTTTCTAGGACCAAGATTCATAAATTCAATTTCAGAAAGCTCACTTTTTAACAATTCTAATTCTGAAATATATTATAGGAATAAGGTTAAGTCATTTCTACTGAGTAACCAGAGACAACTTATTCATAACTTCTCCAACTAAAAAAAAAGCCAAAATAATTGTATGTCCACCAACTCACTCATATTTTCACTGTTATATATTTTTAATCTTTGTATGTATAATTAGGTTTATACAGTGTGTCCCACTTTGAGCAGGGTATCATTCATTCTGATCAGAGTTAGCCTTGGAAAAGTGATATTTGGCTATTTTTCAAAGTATTAATTAAATATTTTTGGGAATTCTGTGACAAGAGAAGACATTTTGGAAATTTTCCAAGCATTATTTATGGATTAGAGTTGATAATGCTACCAGCTACAGATGATACCCTGTATATTCAAATGATTCAAGCATTGAGATTTGGGGGTTATAAGGTGTTCTGAAACAGAATCTGGTGTTAATTTTGCGATAAAAAAATGCCTAGTATGTTTTTCCCATTTTTCACTTTTCATTTGGTCGTAGTTAGCCGTGGAAAATGGATATACAAAGGTTACGTAAACATAAAGGTAGGTATTTCCGAGTACTACAACTTGAGTCAAAGAAAATTTCGAATTATTTCATGCTCAACGAAATATGAGGGTGTGGCTGCTCAAAGTGGGACACACTGTATATGAATATGCTTGTATATGTGTGTTTTTTTTTTTTTTATAATTTTTATTATATAATTTTATATATCTACACCTCGGACAGCCTATGGCTTTGTGGGCCATCAGGTATACAGGGTGATTCAAAAGTACTTTGACAAATTTCAGGAGGTGATTCCTCACAATATTCTAATATGAATTGCCCAAATAAATATATGTCCGGAAACGCTTCGTTTCCAAGATACACGGAGTTGAAGTTTTATTTTTATTTTGGTTTTTTTCAAATAACTCTTGAAATACTGAACTTAATTAAACGAAACTTGGTAATAAGAAGTTTTTGAGGTGTCGAATTCGAACCTGATGTTATTATTTCTCTTACTCGTAGGGGGTGCCACCTACACGTCTTTTTCTGTTTTGAAGATTCATAACTTTTTTGAGCGTACTTTTAGCACATTTTTCAGTAACAAAATCGAGTCCTCTATCATATCTACTTAAAAAAGCTACCCTCGTTAAAAGTCGCTGTAAGCAACCGTTTTCTAAATATTTGGACTTGAAAATTTCAAGTCAATTATTTGATAATCGATGCATGTTGAAGTTATTACCAATATTTTGCATTTTTCACAAGAATGCTTTGGAAAAGAATTTGACGTTTAAGTAAGTAGTTTTGGTAATTACATATTTTGTGACAGTTAAACGTTTAATTAAGTTCAGTATTTCAAAAGTTATTTGAAACAAACGAAAATAAAAATAATACTTCAACACCCTATATCTTGGAAACGAAGCGTTTCCGGACATATATTTATTTGGACAATTCATATTAGAATTTTGTGAGGAATCACCTCTTGAAGTTTGTCAAAGTACTTTTGAATCACCCTGTATATGCAAAGCCAAACATCGTGATTCCTGAAGACCATTATTTACAGAACAAAATATTTTAACACTTGCAAGCCTTTTCATTCTCGAAACAGTGTGTCTAATTCAAAAGAAATTAAAGAAGTAGTACCTTCTCTGTTAAAAGTTTTAAAAATCACACCGGTACAAAAAAAAAACAAATTCGTTTAAGGCCGCAGATCTACGCCCGATCAAAATGCTAGTTTCAATAGAAAAGATAATGGAAAAATGGGTGTATGGTCAACTATCAGAACACATTGATCAAAACCAACTTTTAACAGAAAAGCTATCAGAAATACAGAAAAGAAATGAAACAGAAACACAGTTGTGAGGCATAAATTCAGCTGGTGTTGAATGACTGGAAAAATTAATTTGATGTTGAAAAAAGTACTGTTGCTGTTTTCCTAGATTAACAAAGGGCCTTCGAAACCGTAGATCGAGATATACTGATAAAAAAATTCCAGAAAATCGGTATGGGGGGCACAGCTTCTGACTAAGGAATCGGAAGCAAAAGGTAAAGTTGAACCGAATGATTTCCAATGAG
Source organism: Chrysolina oricalcia (assembly GCA_944452925.2). Taxonomy (NCBI): domain Eukaryota; kingdom Metazoa; phylum Arthropoda; class Insecta; order Coleoptera; family Chrysomelidae; genus Chrysolina; species Chrysolina oricalcia. The sequence goes on from OX101824.2 coordinate 47,609,450, forward strand.
ATGGTGAACAATCATGGTGTCCCACAACTTCTATTGCTCTTCATAATTTATATAAATGACATGGCTGACATATTACATGAACTGAAATCCATTTAATTGCTGATGATACCCTGATATATGCCTCATTAAATGAACTAAAAGATCAAAATAAATGGAACTTTGGAAAATATTTATGAATATACCCGTAACAATTTTCTAAAAATAAATGCACTAAAAAGTAAATGTATGATCAATCATAGTTACCGACAAAACTATAGTTGAGTTTAAATATAATAGATATGTTGTGAATATAGGAGGTAGTATAATTGAATGTGTTGAGAAACTGAAGTATTTAGGGGTTATTACAGACAGACAGGTTGTTATTTAAAGACCATGAAAACTACATAATAATATCAAAAATGAGTTATAGTATTAATTATCTGTCAAGATGTTCTCACCGTCTATCAATATGGTCTAAACTATATATGATACTTTAATACTACCACACTTGAATTGCTGTTCTACAATCCTATATTCATTGAGTCAAAATGAATTATCTCACCTCCAGAAATTACATTATATGATCTATTATGAGGATAATAATATTATCTTTTCCAAGGTACAATAAAAGTTATGCAACAATGTTCATGATGGTTGCCACTGTTGCCAGTAAAGAAATACATACAATTGCAGGTGTTGGTATTTATTTTCAAGGTGAAATCGGGTGATGCCTCACCTTATCTAACGTCGATATATGCACCCATACCTAAGAACTAAACCTAAAATTAAGAGCTTAGAGTTCATAAATAGGGAAACAACGCGTACGTTTATGGAACTGTAACTGGATAATGTTATGCAATAATGGGTTAAGTCACAGCCAGCTAGTTTCGTAAAAAATATCAAAATAGATCATGGAATGATGGGATGTGGCTTAGTACTATCGTCAGTGGATGAATCCCCCTTATAATTGCGGGTTGAATCATTTTTGCTTATTGTAGACTAATACTTTGGCGATTTCAGTGACTGTGATAACTCAATTATTAAAAAATGTGGCTTGACTCATTGTTGCATAACACCATCCAACTAGCCCTAAGAACTAAGAGTTCACAACCCCTACTTAGGTTTAGTTCTTAGTTTTAAGTCATGCACAAATCGACCATTAATCAAATAAGTAATTTACAATAATTAAGTACATCAATACAACAAAGTGATTTCTTCATTCCACCAAGAAAAATGGTCAGAATATTTTTTATAAGTGTTTGATATTATTCAATGAACTGCCTGATGAAATTGAAGGCTCAACTACTGGTTTCAAAGCTCATCTCAAAGGATATAAGTAGATTAAGTTTAATTATAGTTTGATTTATTTTTATAAGTAACTGTTTTTGTCAACTCTTTTATATAGAATTCTTCCATGTTATACATCAAATAGTCAGATTCAGCACTTAACTGAATATTCATGCAATGTAACAATTTTAATTACCAACTTGCTAAATAAAGAAAATTATTTATTAATTTCAGCACATTTTCCTTGATGCCAAATTTCTCAAGTTTCCTCAGAAGCAGATAGGTTTAGGTTATTATTTTATTGCATAAAATGATATATTTAACCAGTTTTGACTTATCAATACATATTTTCAGAACTTGACGAAAAAGATTTCATAAAGGAAAATATGAGAGGTTTCAAACCAAAGGCAGTGAAACAACCCAATACCAAAGTACCAGCTCAAGCACCACCAACATATCAGAGGGGTGTTGTTCCAAAATACATCAGGGATAAAAGACTGGATCGGGTTGAAGATGAGGGGGAACCTTGTCCTATAGGCCATGTGCTGTTACCAGAAGAAGAAAGAAAAGAAACCTTGAGAGTTTTGAGACAAAGTACGTATTGTATACTATAGCAGTGTAGCGCGAGTGGCTAGCTTCTTGAGATGCTTTATACATCATGAATAATCTCAGATGACTGGAGATTCCGTCTGCGAATATTGTATTTATTCTGATTTAGATAGTCTTGTGCGTTAATTACCGTATCTGGATTTGACCCCTTTCTACCTGCCGGCTTAATGTCGTTGATATCCTTTGTTATTTCAGAATTGCCTATTACTGTAACTGGGTTAAGCATATTTTCGATAACATTAATTGACATCTTTTTGCCTGCTGTCTTAATGTCGTAGTTTTCATTTGTTATTTTGGAATTTCTAAGAATGGGATTCCATATTCGGTTGAGGTTAACAGCTTCTTCTTTTCTGTTGAAATTCTCCCTGTGTTTGAGGATCTCTATTGCCTCCCGTACAAGTCGGCTATGGTATGCCTGGTTGGGGGCTAGAAGTTTTACGTCCTCAAACAAAATCTTGTGGTTTCCTTCACTGAGCGCGTGTTCTGCCACTGCTGACTTGACCGTTTGGCCTAATCTGCAGTTCCTCTGATGTTCCTTCAGCCTTGTTCCCATCGATCTTTTTGTGGTTCCGATGTATACCTTTCCGCAAGTGCATGGTATGCGATATACCCCCGCTGCAGATAGTGGGTCTCTCTTGTCTTTTGCCGACCTAAGGCTTTTGAAGAGAAAGCAATTGATACTTTTGATTTAAAACCGAGCATCTGGCTACGTTACGTGGATGACACCTTCGTCATTTGGAGACACGGAAGGGACACACTGAACCGTTTCCTAGAACATCTAAATGCTCAACACCCCAGCATCAAGTTCACCATGGAGACCGAACAGGAACAGCGGATAGCATTTCTAGATGTACTCATCGAAAGATGTAAGTGCTATTCTATTTACTTCTCTAGGTCCAATAGTCCTATGCAATTCGACTATAAAATTGATAATTTCACTCGCTTTATGAAACTCTCCTTTCCTGCAATATAAGTACCAATAAAAGACGTATGTCTCGATAATAAGCAGTTCCTTCCTTTTAAGCCGATAATAGCACTTTGTCATGACAACCACGTATCCAAACAACAACGGATAATATAATATCATCTTGTTACTGAACTGAATGTCAGTCTGACATACTTCATGTCTATGAGGCATTAGCTATAACTATTGAAGAATTCACGACAATGGAACTTTTTTACTTTGTTGGTTCTTGAAATTATCTCAATAAGTACTACTTGTGCTCACAATACCATCGATAATTCTGTCAAATCTTATACTCGATCAAATTGCTTTGAGGTTGAAGCAATTTGATCTCGTTGATTTCTGACAGAATTACTATCGTGGTATTACCCCCGAAAATATCCTTCAATGTGTTGCTGAATTTGATCATGAATCAAATTGTATGCATCATATTAACTTCGTAGTCAGTAAATCTTTTCAGTTAGTAGGGTTCATTTCTAGAAACAAAAATTTTGCTGTTATGGCTTTCAGAATGGTACACTTGTAGTATATTCGGTTTTGCAATATGCTTCACCAGTCACCATATCATCAAACTCATATTGATCTATTAGAAAGACTGTATAGACAATTCCTAAAATAAAATAAATTCACAATAATGGTATATATTATTATGTACATGTTACGCAAAATTAGAATGTCACCACTTTAGAAATAGTAGAACAAGGTCCGACTTGATTATTGTCTATAAGATACTATCTGGGAAGATAGCTTGTCATTTATTGATCCATTTGATTAATTTTGAAGTTCCAAACTTACCTACTCGGAGCTCTGAGTTATTTCAAGCTTTTAACCTACCAGTAATGGTCATAATCGTACCATCCACGTCTTGTTAGACTAGGAAATGAATATTGTAATAGAGGTATGGAATTTGCTGATAGCCTGGGAAAGATAAGCTCAACAGCAGGAACTTCCCTCCACGTTGGCTAGGCTTAGATATATCGAAACATCTGTTCTTTCTCTTCATTTTAACCCCTTTTCTAATATTGTATTCTTTTTCTTATCACCCCGCCTTCATGTATATTATATATAACATATTCATCGATGTTGTGTTAGGTAGGATTGAGTTTAAAAACAACTCTTGCAGAGTGCCTCTTCACCTACACATTTTTTAAATCTTTGTACCTTACCTACAATATTTTATTTTATGGTGAATAAAAATAAATTATTAATTATATGAAACCCCGCCCTTGAACCATAACCAAATAGTTTCATACAGAATAATAAAACTAAATTTGATGTTTTTAGGTTATGCTGATCGAATCCAGGAACTGAACTGTTTGCCTGTAAGGAGTGATACCCTTAGGATTAAAAAAAGAAAAATGGAAATTGAAGAAGAGTTGAAAAGGATAGACGGGGGCATTAAAGTTTTTCAGAGACCTAAAGTGTATGTCAAAGTCGATGCTTGATATTATCAAAATCAGTTCCAAAATGTGTTGTTATGATCAGTAATAAAATTATGTTATCATGGCTAATTGACTGAAGAGTTACATTTAGACTGTTGTAATTTTACAAAAAAAAATCGGACCACCTTATTGCTCTTTGTTAAATCTAATAGGTACACCCATTGGCAAAGATGATAGAGGAACTATTATCATTTCTTTTTATAAATATTATATCTTTTTAAATAGAGATGACGGTGACTATTTCATTATGGTGTCTTTGTGGAAGTAATTAAATGGAAATTATTTATTTAAGTGGCACTGTAGTATTTTTTTATGAAACCCTTTTTATTTTTATTTCCTTATCCAGTATGAGCGCGTAAAAGGCCACAAAGGATTGAAAAATATAATTCCGACTTCACACCTTGGAATTAGCCTAATTTCGACGCAACACGGAATGAACATGATTCCGACTTTGCAACTGGAAATTGGTATAATTCCTACTTCTCAACTCGGAATTAGTATAATTCCGACTTTGCAACTCGGAATTAGTATAATTCCGACTTTGCAACTTGGAATTAGTATGATTCCGACGTCAGAACTTGGAATTAGTATAATTCCGACTTTGCCACTCGGAATTGGTATAATTCCGATTTCTCAACTCGAAATTAGTATAATTCCAACTTTGCAACTCGGAATTAGTATAATTCCGACTTCAGAACTTGGAATTAGTATAATTCCGACTTCGCAACTCGGAATTAGTATAATTCCGACTTCGCAACTCGGAATTAGTATAATTCCGACTTCGCAACTCGGAATTAGGTAAGCATTGTGATTTCACGAGTTGTCATTGAAATTATAGAAGAACATTTATTTCTAACGTCCAAACTATCCAGCGAGAACTTTGAAGATTCAATAAATCTGGCTGGCCCTGCGATCTATAAAAAAATACCAATTTTAGAAATTCTATTGAAGTTGTAGTTCTAAAATGAATCGGTTCATTACAATTATTGCTGTTTTAGATGTTTTTGTTCATTATTAATTTGAAATACTACATGAAACTCTTTTTTAGTCTGTGTGACTAACAGGTTAGAAAATGAAATTTTTTATGTACCTATATGCTTTGCTCAAAATAGCTTAAATATTATTTTAACTTGACAAAAAAGGAATAATTTTTGGTAATTGTTTTTAAGAAGAGACCCCAGCACAACATTTGAGTGAGAAATTTATAATTTGTGGCAGACATTTTCCTCATGAAGATTCATGTGAAAACGACAATAGAATAATTTGAAACCTAGAGCAGTACGAATACTGTGTCTGCGTAAGCATGCATGGCGAGTGATATAATAACTTTCTACCACACCGCTTATATTATGAGTTCTAGATTCCTACAAAAAGTACTAAACATACACAGAATCGCCTCAGAAAATTAATGTCAATATGGAAGTGCTTTTCTTTGATGGTAAGGAAAATGCTTCTGGCCTCACTTTTTCATGCACTCCTATTGTGGAAATTGCACTAAGGTAATACAACCAGAAAACCTCGTAGAAATAGCATGTTAATCTCTTCAAATGATTTAAATTAAATGCAGTTGCATATTTTGACATGAATCGTTCTGGAAAAAAAAACCTTGAGCTTCCAAGCATCCAATTTGAGTTGAAATTATTCATGATATTAGCTGAAATAAATAATTTTCATAGTTTTTTGTACTTTCAATTTATTTTCCAATCCAGTGCTTCCTTGAAATTCGCACCGACGATTTGGGGTGGTTCCGTAGGTTTTTGTAAGTTAACTACAGCTGAAAAGTGAATGTGACACCAAAAATCAGTCGCTTCAGAGCGATAAATAATAATAATAACCGTACTCTACTTTCTGATGGCGTTTGCTGAATATTTGGGATCATAAATATGTGAAAATATGTATTCAAATCGGCTAAATACAAATAACAGGTATAAGCACAATGAGGTTTCCGATAACCTTATTCTCTGAGATTCAGAATTAACGTTTGTTAATCTTCACAAGTACCATAATATTTTACTAAAACCGGGCCTGTTACAAAAATCACTAATGACGCGCTTGCGCATTGCGGACTAGCCGGAACTTTTTACAACACTTTTGACATGGAGATTAGCATTCTAGAGTAAGTATATAATATATATTTCTATGGGTAAGGCCGAAAACAGTATCATCTGCACTTAAAAAAACCTTCTAATTCCGACTGAACTCTCACCTCACTGTCAACGCAAAGGACAATATAATTGCAGCATTTAATCCTGCATAAACTCACCTACTGGATAAGCAAATAAATTTAGGTCTTGGACAGATCTGAAAAATTAGACTTTTGGCCAGATTATATAGGTAAATACCCCTATGTGAGGCGATATGATCGAACCCAGGCCACCTGGGTGGACGGCAAACGCTCTAATACCACGACCACTTCGCTTCATATGAACAGAACATCGCAGTGTATGTATGATGTCTCAAAACTCTAACTATCAACATATCTGGCATGTTTATTTCTGCTCGTTGGGAATCGAATGGTGTGGATTTAGTCCAAGCAATAGGGAAAAGTGCGTGCAAAAATTAATATCCAAAAACAAAAAATATGAGCGTATAGGAAATTGAAATTCAGCATGAGTTTCTATTTCATGCGACTCGATCGTGATTAACGAACATAACCTAAAAAATTGGCAAAGTTGCGAAAAGCGGTTTTTTGTTGACAACTAAAAAACTACAGCTCCGATCGAAAAAAGCCGAATTAGGAAATTGTAGGTATCAAAAAGATCTATCAATTGAATCACCAATAATTTTCCGATATCATTGATACTTTTTGAGTTATATCGGAAAAACCATGAAAAATCGGGTTTTCTATAACTCGTTAACTGTAAGGTATTCAAACTTGTTACTTACCGTTATGTGTAGCCTATGACAAGCCAAAGAAGTATTTTTTTGGAAAATTGATAAATATTGATTATTTTTCAAAATATATGCAGTTTTCGCAAAAAAGATGCTCTTTCAAATGGCTACTCTTGCTCGGGGAATGATGCTACAGAGAAGAGAAGAGCTTTCATATTATCGAATAAGAATATTGATTTTTTTAATTTTAAGGGTTAAAAAATGAATTTAAAAAAATTTCACAATTTTTTACATGTTTTCTTAAAACACATTGATCAATTTTGTTTTTATGTAAATGACTATTATGAAAATGGATTCCTGGCATGATTTCAAATTAAAAAAAATTAAATTCCTACGATCACTAGGAGCCGAGATAATTTTTTTATTTCAAAAGAATCTGGAATACGCAATAATCATCGTACAGCAGTCAACTTCATGGATATTAAGGTTGAATACCTATATTTTTAATAAAAAATACTTGGATATGTCTAGTTCATTTGCAGTATTATTAATTGATGAATAAAGTGGCGTGCAGGCGCGGATCGCGATAGCTGTAAGAGTGGGGATAGGACTGAAAACTTATTTCGTGCGTTCAAAGTGGCTTGTGCTTGAAAAATATTGAGTATCTCGGCTTGTTGTTCACGTACGTTTTCTTTTGCAATGTGCACTAGTACTTGAAATTGAACCAATAACTTTTCTTTTTCAATAACACTGTCAGGACGAAAGTGTCTTTAATGTCAACAGCATTTGTATCCCCACTGCGCCACCGCCGCCACCCGCTAAAATTGCATCGCTCCGCACCTGCACGCCTCATTAATTAATAATACTGCAAATGAACTAGACATATCATAGTATTTTTTTATCGGAAATATATATTCAACCTCAATATCCATTAAGGTGACTGCTGTACGATGATTATTGCGCCTTCCAGATTTTTTTTGAAATAAAAAAATTATCTCGGCTCCTAGCGATCGTAGGAATTCAATTTTTTTCAATGCGTGAAGTCATGCTAGAAATCTATTTTCATAAAAGTAATTTCTATAAAAACAAAATTAAGAAATTTATTTAGAAAAAACATGTAAAAAAATTGTGAATTTTTTAAAGTAATTTTTTGACACTTAAAATAAATAAAATCAATATACTTATTCAATAATATGAAAGTACAACTCTTACAGAAAAAAATTAGCCCTGAATCGTTACTGTAGCATCATTCCCCGAGCAAGAGTAGCCATATTGAGAGAGCATATTTTTTGAGAAAACTTCATATATTTTGAAACATAATCAATATTCATAAATTTTTTTGAAAATTACTTTTTCGGCTTGTCATAGGCTACACAAAACTGTAAGTAACAATTTTCAATACTTTACAATAAACGAGTTATAGAAAACCCTATTTTTACGGTTTTTCCGATATAACTCGATGAGTATCAATGATATCAAAAAATTATAGGTCATTTAATTGATAGATCTTTTTAATACCTACAATTTCCTAATTTTTTTTTGATTGGATCTGTAGTTTTTTAATTATCAACAAAAAACCGCTTTTCGCAACTTTGCCAATTTTTTAGGTTATGTTCGGTAATCAGGATCGAGTCGCATGAAATAGAAACTCATCCTGAATTTCAATTTCCTATACGCTCATATTTTGATTTTTTGAATATTAATTTTTGCACATTTAACATTGGGCCGCTTCCTCGTTTCTTAGACTAACAAAACTCAATGGGTAGCGGAGTTCACAGAAAAAATTGTAAAATTTCCTATATTTCTTTATTATCAAAAAGGAGTCCATTTATAAGAAATACACTTAAAACTAGATAACTGTTCTTCATTAGAGAAAATGTACACGCTATACGTCATCGTTATCGGACAAAGTTGGCGTGAGGGGTTCTTTGATGGAATCCAAACTATTTTCTTCGTCGAAGTTTAGAACCGAAGTTTCTTTAAGTTCCATCAACGTAACGCCATTTCGAACAGCAAGCTGGGCATTTCGAATAACTTGCATCATTTCCATTTTAACGTTAAATCGTTCATCTTCCGGTATCTTCTTCAGGGGATTCAATAACGACAAGAGAAACAAACGATCACAGTCTTCCTCCAAACGAACTTCAGCTTCCTTAGTGAACAATGGGTCGCTGAAACTCTGATTGGAAGAATCACCACACAAATTTTCGTTTGAGTTGGAAATATTTTGTGGTTCCCTTTTCACAACTGTTCTTAGTTCATCGCCCATTGGTTTCATTCTCGCTCGTTTTTTATCAGGTTTGACTACATCTCTCAAAAACGACAATTGTTTGAAATATAAATAGGTACTTTTTCTTGGCACTATTCCTCCTAATTTGATTTTTTTGTACCGCAATAACTCTCTAGTGTAACAATCTCGGACATTTTTCCATCTTCTTTGTAAAAGTCTTGCTAAAAGGAAATGTATATTAGAATGTATATCATCACTTACAGGCCAAGCTGTAGATAAAAATAAGGGCTCTTTACACACAAAATGAAAGTCGCAAACGGCCTATACTACTTTTTATAAGATAGTTCGCAAATGAAAATGCTGGTCAGCAAAATCGCTTCGTGGAATTTTTTAAACAAGAAACAGTGAAAAAAATTACAACTTTTTTGATTTTTTTGCAAATATCTCAAAAAGTATTGAAGGAATCGTTTTACAGTCTTTTACGAACTTTTGTAGAGAATTATAAAACCTACAAAGTGGTGTTATATTCAACCAGATCGGTAGATTTTTCACTGAGAAATTCCGGGAAAACCTCGAAAAAGAGACCATTTTTCAAAAATTCATAATTTTTATAAATCAGAAGCTCTACAAACAATATTGCGTAAACTAATAGATAATATACTTTAATGTAAATATAAAAATATAAAACAACAACAAAAATTAATTGGCGCTCCGGGGCGACTTGATTGATTCCAGTGGCGCATTTGCTTTTTCAGTTGCAGGAAAACCCGGAAAAACCTGCAGCACCACATCATCTGAAGATCTTGATCTGCCAATGTCCTCTCTCTCATAAAATAAAATGTAGGGTGTCTCTAGAGGCTCCAATAAACCCAAGATATCGTCAGAGCATTTACACGGATTTACTTTTTTTCGATTGTGGTAAGAAAATTAATACCTATATTAAAAAAAAATTACCTTTTGTCTCTAAAGAAATGAGTATTCTGAACGCATGAACTTGTAGCTATAATATTGTTTACATACAGCAAGTGCTTTGAACATTAGATAATTTACTTTGTATGTCAGGTCAATATTTTACTAGCGCTGGAAAAGTGTATATTCATATTTATCTACTTTGTGTTTCTGAAAAGTATATCATAACAACAGAGACTCGAGTTACAGGCATAATACAACAGTTTATTTGCAATAGAGCGATGTGTTCCTGATACATTCCTCAATTTCGTTAAGAGATTGAATATACTGGTAGAAATATTATCATATGGTGAGCCACAATAGGCCATTGGCCGCAGTGGAGGGCCTGATACAGGCCCACTCACTTTCAAACCTAACCTATCTATTGAAAAATATTGTGACACTCTGGCGGCGACATCAGATATTTCCAAGGCGTTTTATCGCTTTTGGCTCTAGAAACTACTCGCCAAGCTTCCATCTTGAAGTTCACCACCACTATTGTGTTCCTTGCTATCTAGCTTTCTCTCAGGCAGATCTCTCCAGGCGGTGGTTGATGCAGTTTCATCCGACACTCTACCTAAAAATGCTATAATTATAGCACCAACACTGTTTCTTCTCCACAGCGAGTCGTGGGACACCTGAGACCATAATGCATTTACTGTCAGCTTGCCCAGCTTATGCGGTCTCAGCCTATATCCACAGGTGCTACAAGAATTGTACTACCATCTACGACACTCGTACGGTATAGAGGAGACACCGGTGTTGCCTTACGATTCGGGGGATATTGAGTTCGTTGTGGAGAATGGGAGGTGGAGAATGGGAGGTGCCGAATCTATTGGAACTACTCATTCTCCACCCTCGGGCAAGCAAACAAGCTTGATGTTGTTCTCCTCGACCACCAATATAGGACGATTTTCTTCATGGAGTTTTCCGCTTCAGGAGAAACGAAAATCGTTCGAAAGGTGAGAAAAAACGGACTGAACATATCGAAATTTACTGTTTGAACTCCGCAAGCATTACCCAAACCATTCTGTTAAAATAGTGGTTCTGATCATAGGGGTCCTTGGTGGAATGATGGACATACTGCTCTTGACCTTGAAAATGATATCGGCTTGCCGTAATATGGCAGAAATCTTAGCCGAACGGAACATATTGTATATAATTAAATATAATAACATAAAATTGACAATGACAAAATATTCAAAAAATATTATTCTGATGAACATAACACCACGCTAAACTACAACAGTTCGCACACGTGAATGAAGAGAACTGGGAAGGAACGAACATTTTTATGAAAATGGTCGAAAAACCGGGAAAACTCGAAAAATCTGAAAATGCAAATTTGCAGTTTGGCAAATATGAAATATCTGAGAAATGGTTGATATTTTTACAATTTACCACGAAATTTTTATTGACAGCCTTCAGAAAATATGCAAAAAATGTCAATGCGTTTTTTTCCGTAAAATCGGTGGTCGAAGAAATATTAAGAAAGGAAATTAGAGATATTGAACGTACTAATGAAACAAATGAAATTCTTAAAAATGGCTCGAATACGTCTTTACAAGCCACATCGATATTTCCTAACCGTTCTTCTCCAACTCGAATAAAAAGTGGAAAAATCTTTAAAAAATCGAGAAAAAGTAAAATTTGGACTTTTTTTTCTAAAATTGCCAAAATCTTGAAAACCAAACGATATATCAAAAAGTTGTATACCAACAATTTTATTTTCCTTGAACAGTTAAGTTTTGAACGCATTAAAGTTGTGGTATATTCATATTATTGGTGTTCAATTATAGATTAAAATACACTGAAGTCGTTGTATTCATATTATGGGTGTCCAATTAAAGTTTTATATACATTAAAGTCGTTGTTTTCATATTATTGGTGTTCAATTATAGTTTAAAATACACTGAAGTCGTTCATATTATTAGTGCCCAATTATAGTTTTAAACGCATTGAAGTCGTAGTATTCAAAGTATACATGATTCAATATTTTCATAAGAAGTCCAACCCAACAACTTGAAAAATGGCAAAGTTATGAATTTTTTAAAAAATCGCAAAATTTTCTGGATTTACCAGTTTTTCTCCGTTACTAATGATCCGATCTGGTCGCAAAATGTCACATTTTGTTAGTATTTCAATTTTCTACATTTTTTTTGATTGGAGCAACCAGATTGCTGTCATTTCACAAGCAAACTACAAAAAAAAAACGCAACTTCCGAGCTCCTCAACTTCCTATCGCCTTAAGTTCCGAGGCCTCACTTGTGAATATTCTGAGCTATTTGGAATTTTATTAATTTTGAAATGACTTACAAAAGACAAATTCAAAAATTGTTTTTTGACTGAGGATATTGAAATTCCAATTAATGCGCGTCTTCCCCAGATAACATTGAAGGTTGGCCCGGCGTTTTTAAAGCAATCGTTCCCCGGCATTTCAAGTTCTGGTCAGGCACTTGAAAATAACGCTTATCCTGCATCCCGGTGTCCAGGAGGCGGCTAGCCCGTGATACATTCTACCGGCAATTCAAAGTACCTCAGAAGTGCTTCAACGCCAACAAATTTCAGTGCACGATTGATGCCGGTCAACTATGCTTCAAACATTAATATTTCTTCATTTGACTGTAATTCAAATTCCACTTCTAAAGCATTTAATTTCACATAGCTGAATTCGGAAACCTCACCATAATTATAATTTTTCAGGAGAAATAAAAATTCGAGTCAAAAATTATACACATTTCGACAAATTCATGATGTTCAAATGAAATCAAGCTTGAATATGCCAAAATGTACCCCCTGTATATAATTTTTGACATGAATATGTTTATTCTTATTAAAATTCATTGTGGAAGAGTCTAAAAAATCACACGTGTTTATTACATGTTTCCATAGCTAGAATCCAGGTACTCAAACTCAATATTCTTGAAAAAAAAAACCTAACCTAACGTATATTTATTAAAACAAAGCAATGTATCAAATAATACACCATATTTTGTAATTAGATATCGATAAAAATTATCATTATTTTACAAACATGAATTTTTGAAATTCACAATGAACAGCTCCTATGTTGTACTAAAAAATGGTTCTGTTTTGCATTTGGATAGAATGAATATCAGAATAAAACAAATTACACCAAATAAAAAAATTCCAAAAATTCTGCATTTATAATTGAAAATGTAATTTGTATTTGAATGTGTATTGTCACAAGGAGAAAAAAAAAGTTGGGTTAAATTCAACTCATTTTTATTTATTAATATTCAATCTCAGAATAAATCTGAAAGTTACCACATGACAAAAATTCCCCAATGAAAAAAAAATTATTGGAATTGACAGAAAAAATGTTTGGTTACAATATTGCTGGGTTAATTTCCAGTAATTACTTTGTTGAAATTTTCAGAACAAAAACTTTTATCTTCTGCAATTAGCATTCATAACCCAAAAATAAACAATAGTTTGAATTTAAATTCACTTATATATTTATGTGTAAGTGAAATACAAAACTGGAAATACTCCTAACTAAAATACTACTTTCCATTATATTCATAACATCTTTTTATTATAATTTTTGAAATCCCAGGATTAATTGATGAATGAATTTCACTATTTGTTGCTTACTTGAAGTCCTGCAGATCAGAAAAAAATCCTAATTGCTCCTGATATCAACTCCCAATAATAACCCTAAGTCATAATTTTAATAATTTTCTGGATTCTTTCTTCTGTCCCTTCCTTCGTCTCTATCTGAAGCATTCTGTAAAAATAATCTGGTGGTATCTTCCATCTGTTGTTGAGTGGTATTTTCAGATAATGGGTTTTCCTCACTGAAAGTAAAATCAAAATAGTCATCACCCATTTCCACAACAAAAAATGGAAAAATGATCATATTTTCGCGTTACTCATGTTTTCATCAATGTGCAGTCAGTCACAATTCCTTATTTCAACTAGTATGTTTTCTTGATTGCAGAACTTTTGTTTCGACCATATTTGATGTATACACTAGGAATTATATCTGATGTAACTCACTGAATTGATGTACTTACCCAGTTTTTGAAATCAAAAGTGGAAAGGATAAACCCGATAAACCGCACCAATAACCATCAGAGATTGGAATACACAATATTTACACACAGCATCGCAGTGAACCAAACACGCCAAACAACAAAATATCCAATATGGCCATCTGCAGAATACACGACAAAGAACATTGGAAGAAGTCACTGACGTCAGTGCGCAGTCTCCAAATATGACATCAACGGGGCACTTAGCCAGCAACGGATCGGAACTCTCAAATGTATATTTGTGAAATAAGTTTTGAAAGCGCTTCACAAGTATCTTGCCACAAACTGCAAAAACTAAATTGGATAGTGGTTTATAAAAGTCACTTCTGAAATACTCCTGAAGCACTTTTTCAAGTGCCGTAATTTCACACAGTCGGCCGTTACTTTTCAGGCAAATCGATGTTATCTGGGTCACATCGCCCAACCATGGTTCATAATTCTGCCTATTGCTTAGATGATATCATGAGGTATATTATTCATATAGCTTCATATTTGTGAAGTGTAAAAATAATCAAAAATCAATCTCAAACATAATTTTGACGTCATGAAAACCTTAATCCGAGCCTGCACACAGCCTTGGTCGCTCGGCGCACCGCTCATCAAATGCACTTACTAAATATTTCCCTTTCCGCTTCGGTCACTGGCGTAGCCACGTCACTCTTCGATAAGAACAAATATGTCAATTCCTCCCAACATTCTCTCCTTCTTTTCTTATCGTTGTAATCGTCGCACGAAGTATCCCAAATGGCCGGTCGAAATTGTACTTCTTCTATGAACTGTTTCGTGTTGAGATCGCGACAGAAATCGTTACTCGTTTCGGTAGAAAACGCCATTGCGAAGTGGATTTTTAGGCCAACGTACTGCAGCCGCGCTGGCGGTCGCACTCGCACTTTGTGTGTTGCTTGGCCTCGCGGCTTCGCTTCTCAATCGCCGGTCTTTCGGTTGACGTAATCACGAACCTTAACGAAATATACCGAGAGAGCGATCACAGATGAGTGTATTCTTTCGAATATACTACACAGGAATTATAGTAGGGGAGCCCACGAGGCTAAAATAAATGGTGATTTAAGGTTCATATGAAGTCAAATATTTCGCATTTCTGAACTGTAAGATGGCAGTGACAATATATGTTTTTCATACCATAGTGAAAGCGATCTTTTACGATATTTCCAAATAAATTACAGTTTTCTGCAGGAATATCAACCGAATATCCAACGGTCAACCCCCTTGAGATTAAACGTTATTTGTTAGTTTAGTCCACAGACCTCTTGTTTAGTCTCTTTGAGTCAACCGCCTACTGCTAATGCATTGTTGCCAAATCTCAACATTATTCGAAGTACTGCGAAATGGCTCACAGGATTATAAATTATTATCTGGTATTAATTGTGGTAATGTGGTGCAATGCATTATGTAGCTATATTACGGATAGCCGGATTATTACTAATAATAATAATTATTATTACATTTCTTGTCCGTTGTGGAGATGATTTTGTGATTTCTTTCTCTTCAATAATGAAATAATGAATTATTTATCTACTGTATTATCTACATTAGAGAAATAGAATATACATAGTATGTATGAGGCGAAGGGTAGTCTTGACGACTAGTTGAGGAAAAATGCGAATGGATCTTGAGGATGCAGTCAAAATACTGGGCTGTTTAAAATAATACTCTTTGTTATTTGATCGAGATTTCGGAAATGTTTATTTTCATTATCAAGACATTAAACATGAGGTTTACAGTAAAAAGTCAACATTGATGAGACACATCCAAAGTCATGATTCATGATGGTGGAAAACATCCAATTCCTTTTTAACTAATTATTATGATAATTTCGGTTCAGACTTTCCTATCATATTTTTTGAAACTAGCACACATAACTCAGTACGGGGTGTTGAGTTCTAACAATGAGGTGTCTATTCAAGACAAATCTGAGGGCGCGCGCAACAAATTTCCTGAAATTTGTTGACAGAACACAGCAAGGGATATTGAAACCGAATGAGGCCCCCGAGGTCTCCATACAACCAAAACCGAAAGCACTACACCTTTCACGAATTCAATTGCCTCAGAAAAGGGCCATTGAATTCGTTTTCAAGGTTCTTTCTTTCTTTACATTTATTCTCTTTTCCAGCTCTTCGTATAGGCTTATTGTTCAGTGGTCTACAAAAATAATTCAGTTTTGCAGTATCTCCGTTTTTTTTGTGAATGTAGACTTCGCGGGCCTCATTACTGCTAATTAGCGACCTCTAAAGAGCCTTGTCAGTGAATTCAGTGAAACTAACAGGGCCTCTAGTTTTTTGTTGGGTGGAAACCTCGGGGTAATAATTTCGAGATCAGTGCCTCCATAATTTTGTTGGGTGGAGACCTCGTTTTTCGAATACTGTGGGCCTCTGCTGAGTCCTGTCTACGAATTTGGTTGAATTTGTGGTGTCTTCGCTCTTTTGTTAGCTGGAGACCTCGGTGACCTCGTTATTCGAATTCAGTGGCTTGTGCTGAGTCCTGTCTGTGAATTTGGTGGAATTTACAATGCCTCCATACTTTTGTTGGGTGGAGACCTCGGTGACCTCGTTATTCGAATTTAGTGGCCTCTGCTGAGTCCGTGAATTTGGTGAGAGTTGCAGTGCCTCTGGTTTTTGTTGGGAGGAGACCCCGGATACTTTATTATTCGAATTCAGTGTTTCTTTCTGAAATTTCAGGAAATTTGCAGTGCCCTCAGATTTGTATTGGGTGGAGACCTCGTTTTTCGAACTTAACCCCCGTGCCGAATCATGTATTTTCCTTGTCTGCAAATTTCGGTTGATTTGCAGAACATCCAGGGTTACCATGGATAGAGGCCTCCTTTTGTTCTAAAATGTGTTATCGTTTCAATCGTTTCTAGTGTTTCCAAAGGTGGGGACCATTTTCTTTAAAGCTGGTTCATTCTTTTTCTTAGATTTTGGTTTTTTGATGATGCCTGTGCCGTCGGTTTTCCTGTGGGAGGAGATCTTGGAAATCTTTGGTATTGCCCCTCTTTCCGGTTCACCTGTATATTATTTATTGTATTCATTTCGTTTGTTTTTCTGGTATTCGGGGTTGCAGTGCCTATGGGTTTGTTATAGATATAGTCAGTCCGTCCTTGATCTTGCTTAGATTAGAATTGCTTTTAGCATAAACTACAATATTGTTGGTAAAATTCAAAAAGAGCAACCGTTATTTTTATGTATCTAATATAATGTTATTTAAAAACGACTGGATTGGACAATCAAAACGCTGATTATTGTTATTATTATTTTTCAATTCTGTTTTGCGTCCTGTTTTATTTTCAAAACTGATATTTTAAATCGCAAAACATAAAACTTATTACTTACATACTTCTTCAATTGTGTCCAAGGATTCCAAGGCTTTAGGCGGACCAATCTAACATCCAACTGATGAACTGACAAACCCCTATCGATGTAACTTTCATTTTCGGAAAATTAAACAAATTACATCGGTTACCGTTGTCTAGAACTATTGGCATCGTTGTACAGTAAATATGACAGTGATAATAATTCTGTGCAATACCTTGTGGAATTGTTTATACATATAGAATTAACATACCTAGTTAGCCAACCTAATGGCATTGTTCACATAGAAGGAAGATAGTTAGCCAACCTTATGGGATTTATATTGGATTCAAATGTATGCGACATGTAGATGGCGATAGTGATCTCGCATCCAAGTCATGTCGTAACTTCAGTGATCTGGCCTCCAAGTCATGTCGTAACTTGATTGATACAATGAGAAAGCATCAAAATCAGGGTTTTTTGAAGAAACCTGCATTGAAATGACGTCAAATAGTCGTTTTTGTATCTAATCACACTAGATAACACTCGTGTTTGTGTCCAATACCTTTTCCACATGCATTGACTAATGGTGGATTTATGCAGCAGTCATAAGTCAGAAGTTTCAAGTCATAATGAAGAATATTCGTCAATGATTGGTTGGTCCGATCATTCCAACCAATTATTGACAAATATTCTTCCTTATGACCTAAAACTTATGACTTATGACTGCTGCATAAATCCACCATAACTATCTTACTTCTATCATTGTTTATATAGAAGATAGTCAACCTTATGGGATTATCATTGGATCAAAATGGATGCGACATGTAGATGGCGATAGTGAGCTCGCATCCAAGTCATGTCGTAACTTCAGTGATCTGGCCTCCAAGTCATGTCGTAACTGGATTGAAACAATGGGACAGCATTAAAATCAGGGTTTTTTCAAGGAACCTGCATTAAAATGACCGCAAATATTCATGTTTGTAACTAATCACGCTAGATGACACTCGCGATTGCGTCCAACACCAATTACACAGGCATTGACTAACTATCTTACTTATATAAACAATGCTACTATTTAAACAATGCTCATGGGATTTATATTGGATTCAAATGGATGCGACATGTAGATGGCGACAGTGATCTCGCATCCAAGTCACAGCTTATTTATCTAAGCTGTGTCCAAGTCATGTAGTAATTTTAGTGATCTGGCCTTCAAGTCATGTCGTAACTTGATTGAAACAATGGGACAGCATTAAAATCAGGGTTTTTTGAAGAAACCTGCATTAAAATGTTGACAAATATTCATGTTTGTAACTAGATGACACTCGCGTTTGGATCCAATATGTTTTCCACATGCATTGACTACTATCTTATTTCTTGTGGACAAAATTAAACAAACTACATTGGTTACCGCTGTCTAGAACTATTGGCAACGCTGTACAGTAAATATGACAGTGACAATAATTCTGTGCAATACCTTGTGGACAGTAGCAGAACTATTTTTGTCTTTTCGTTCATATACTACACAGGAATCACTTACTGGAGCGATTTACCATTTATTGTCCGAGCTTTTGAAATTGAAAATTAAAAATATAAATCGTTTGATTTTGTCTGAAAAATAGTATGACTAGTTTCTCAAAGTTCAGTCTTCCAAATTTCATACAAATATCACTTGCAAATGAAGCGATTCTTCTGTCTGATTTTATAAAAAGATTTTTTTATAATTCAGAATTTTTTTAAATTGTGAGGGAACGTTGAATTAGAAAATTCTGAAAAAAATCGTGATTATCTTTTACTTTGACATTGATATGTCCTGATATTTGAAATGGAATCTGAAGAATGTGTTGTAAAACTTCTCTGGATCGGTTGGACTCTATTTATTAATGTAATTATTAATAAAAATTAAATAAACATTCAAACTTTTTAATAACTTGTTCATCAACTCTGATGTCACAGAACTCCTGTCAAATCACAAAACATAAAAATGTCTAGTCAACAATACCAAGCCACTTAAGGTGGATCTATAAAATAAAGGCGAATTCACAATTAGGGTGAGTCCACAACAAATGGTTTTTGGGGAAACTTAAAAAACCTCTAAAAATTTGTTTTTTATGTTTGTCCTCGAAAACTATTCATCAGATTTTCTTCTACATCTCTCTAATTATTCAATTTGAATGCCAAAATAACTAGAACTTTTTTCAGAATTTTTTAAGTTGCCGTTAATTTTCTCATAGGTTTATTATGAACCTTAATCGAGCGTAGTAGGGACGTATTTGAAATAGGGAATGTGCAGAATGAACTTTGCAATGATCTGTACAGAGAACGAGTATTTGTGTAAAATAAACTCAAAAACAAAACTTTTTAGAGAAAAGCTTGTATTTAAATGCACTAAAAAGAAGAAAATACATTTTGAAGTTAATTAAACCAACCATTTTGATACATTATAAAATTTTAAATGACATAAAAGCTTGTCGCGAGAAGTATCTGTGTATTTCTTATTTTAAATTAAATTCAAAATTACCTCAAGATTTATTGTCCTGACAAGCTTTTATATAATTCAAAATTTTATAATGTAACAAAAAGATGGGTTTCATTCACTTTAAAATTATTTTTTTCCTTTTTACTGCATTCAAATAAAAACTTTTTTCTTTAAAAAGTTTTTTTAAGTTCATTTATTTAGTTCCTTTTTTAGTTTTCTTTGGATATGTTTCTTAGATGTTCATTTGAAACGAGGGAATTTCTTCGCGTTCTCTATCTAGCTTTCGAGTGGGAACAGGTTTGAATTTGTTTGAATCCGTATCATTCAATGGTCAGATAATTTTCACTATTTTTACGGATTTTTTCGATTTCTATTTCGCGAGTTTTCCTAATTTTATTTCGTGACAGGATTTTTTCAACATTATTATCCATGAAACTGTTGAAACATTTTCCGAATTCCTTTGCGTTCTCTATTTAGCTTATTAGGGGGGGGGCGTAAATTTTTTTTAAACTATAACATATTTTTCATTATTATTACGGATTTTTCTGATTTTAATTTCGCGAGTTCGAAGGGCGAAAGGAGGTGAACTTTTGGGAGTAAAAATGGTTCCTCACGATTTGCAACGAAAATTGAACTCCTATAAAAAAGGTAACAGAAAAAGATATTGGCATTAAAATGATCAACAACTTTTGTATCAAACATTTTTCCACACAACCTCAAATTTTCCGGGAAAATCGGAAAAACCATTTTAATTCATTTTTAATTTTTTTCGTGTGTAAAAATTGTTTGTCGTAAAATTTAGAGGAAATATACATCTCATTTAGAACATAACAAGGTATATTTCCACTAAATTTTGCGACAAACATACAATTTTCACACAAGAAAGAATTAAAACCAAATTAAAACGATTTTCCCGAATAATTAGAGTTTGTGTGGAAAAATGTTGAATGCAGAAGTTGTAGATCTTTTCATTGCCAACAACTTTTTTAAACTTTTTTTGTATCAGGCTAACTTTCGCTGCAAATTGTGAAAAACCATCATTACCCCCAAAATTTCACCTCCTTTCGCCTTTCTATCATAATCAAATCCTTCTCATGGCCTTGTTTATTCTTTGTACCTACCAAAGTAACATGAAATTAGTATTTTCGAAAGGTTTCAACTGTCAATTTCAATAATTTCAATTAATAAAAGAGTTTAAACAAAAATTTAAAAAATTGATGTTTGAAAATCTGTTTTTTAATTTTTCCGCGTTATCTGGAATTTTTTTCCATAGTAGTGCTACTCTTTTATTACATAATCAAAAAGTAGACGCTTCAACGAAAAAAATGGCGGCTGGAGAGCTTGGAAAGACAGAGTTTATCGGTGAAACTTTTCAGTTGAGAATGAGATAGTTTTTTCGAAATTTGTCGAAAAAAAAGGAAAAATCTGTATTTCACCACAGAAAAATTACAGCTTACTTGGAACATAATGGGTTATTTTTTCACCAAATTTCATGAAAAAAAAAAATTCTTGCGAGAGAAAAAAATTAAAAACAGAAAAATAGGTTTTTCCGATTTTCCTGGAAAATTTGAGGTAATGTAGAAAAATGTTAGATACAAAAGTTGTAGATCTTTCAATTATCAACAACTTTGCGATTGAACTTTTTTCGATAGGTCGACTATTGTTGCCAATAGGGAACAGGCATGTGTCCCCGTTCTGAAATATTATTATTTGCACACAAACATTTACACCCGAGAAACTAAGTGACATACTCAGAAATTGATATTTATTGTTTTCTTTTCTCTAATTCGTAATTGAAAATGCTACTTTTTTCATCCCATTTGAAAACGTACCCCTAGCGTCTCTGACGGACAAATGCATCGTTACTTCACACAGTTCAAACTTTCACTGTTAGAGGGCTCTTTAAGGATGTGTAATCTAGGGTCACTGAATCTAGTAGGTCGTGCCGTCCTTACGGGTATGGCCAATGGGCTTGGTCTAGTACTTGAAATAGTTCCAGTATTCAAATAACCCACAAAATCACCAATTAGAGAGCAAGTTTTGTGGGTTATTTGAACACTGGAACTATTTCAAGTATTGGACCACGCCCATTGGCCATACCCGTAAGGACGGCACGGCCTTCTAGATTCAGTGACCCTATTGTAATCTAGGGTCACTGAATCTCTAGTGTTTGGGGGAAGTTATTCGAATCAAGGTCAAATTTGGTTTGAATCGAAGAGCAATTTCAAATTTTAATATTTCGGAAACAAATGGGATTTATGGAATTATTTTTACTACATGTGATTTATGAGACCCAAATCTATGCAGAAAACCCAAAAACCAAAATCATGCGTGTTCCCTATTGCGAAAAACCGTGGAATACCACTTTCAATCCCTAAAAGTTCACCCCGTTTTACCATTCTCCATTTTGTCGACTCCAAAGTCATTCGAACAATAGTTAGCTCCTCTTTCAGTAGGTTTCATGATGTTAATTTTTTTTATCTCAAAGATGCATCAGCACACTATAAAGGGATCCGTCGAATTATGAATATTTGCTTTCCGATAAAACAGAATGAATAACCGCTTCGTAGGTCCCTAAGCCATAACTCCCCGGCGCGGCGTTTCCATGGAAATCTAGTAACAAGTAAAGGTGACAGCTGTCACCCATATCGATAAAACAAATCTGACTGTTAAGTTTTATATTTACCCTTTTGAGTGATTTGTGCGAAATGGAAAATGACAGGGGTGATAAGTACGGACCCAGAATTTTTCCGAAGAATCCTTGGCTTCCAGACGTTAAACTCGAAGGAGACATCATGACAACCTCAATTTTTAAGAGAGATACCTCGTATCCGCCGATATTTGCCAAAAATTCATGGACCAGAGGCGTTCTGGAAAAAGACACGCAGATGTACTTCAAGCCTTCGGAAACCATAGGTAATCCATCTTCTCATGCCAAACTGTTCGTAGATATAACATTCATTAGTATTTTGAATAAACATGCCCTGTGATACATCATAGTCACGTAGCCCCCTCACAGTTATTTTCCTGAAATTTTGAATATCGGATATGTTTACGAAGAAGCACCTTTTGACAAACAAATGTTTTTTGAAATTGTAGTTTTCCCGGAAATAGCATCAAATTTGAAGTGTACATAATTTTCTGAAAGTAATCTAATCAATTGCCAGAAAGCTCATTTTATTCTTTGATATGCAGACCCATGAAACTTTGACATTATTTGACATTTATTTATACAATTTTAATTGAGTCTTGAGGGTTTTTGCACTAATATCAAAGTACAAAAAGTACACCATAATCAATGATACTCTGTGATGATTTGAAACTACAATCAATGGGAAATCCATTTGTATCAACTTTATTTATTAATATTATTAAAATCAACACACTTTTTTTTAGCTTGTCCTGTAACGTATTTTTTATTATGTATGTGTATGAATGTTAGGTTAGGTTAGGTTTGAACGTGAGTGGGCCCGTATCAGACCCTCCACTGCGGCCAATGGCCTATTGTGGCTCACCCTATGGTTATATTTCTCCCAGCATATCCAATCTCTTGACGAAATTGAGGAATGCATTGGGAGAACAATTTACCAGGTTTTCTGGCCTTACTGTCGTATCGCCAAATATTGAGAATCTGGTTCTGGCCGCTGCAGGGCATGTACACAGAATGTGTTCAGCCGTTTCATCATTCTCCATGCATAGCCGGCACTCTGCATCTTGTGCAAGTCCGATTTTATGCATGTGATGTTTGAGTTTGCAGTGGCCAGTAAGCAAACCTACTATAACTCTGAGATGCGCTCTGCTGAGTTCTAGCAGTTTGTCAGAGTCCTGTTTTTTCCTTGTACAAGCAATAAATGCTTTGGAATGGGCTAGGCCCGGTAGACTACGCCAGTACTCGAGTCTTTTATTGTCTGCCCAAGCTGTTATGACATTCTTGGCAGTGATATATGCTAAACCGATTACCGGTTCTGGTCCAGTGAACGTTTTTTCGGCCCCCCCTTTTGCTAGGGCGTCCGTTATTTCGTTTCCTTCTAGGCCTGTGTGACCTGGTATCCAGACTAGGGTAACGTTGTTGCGTTGCGCCAGTCGGTTTAAGGTGTCTCTGCAGTTCCATACTGCTCTAGATTTAAAGCAGTTGGATTCAAGCGCTTTAAGTGCTGCTTGACTATCTGAAAATATTTTTATTGTTTTTCGTGTGTGGTGTCGATTTTCCAGCTCCCTGGCACACATTTCAATGGCATATACCTCTGCCTGAAATATCGTAGTTAGTTTGCCCATACTGAACGAGCGTTTCACTACTGGGTTCATCCCATATATTCCGGCTCCGACGCCTTCCTGAGTTTTGGAACCATCGGTGAACCAACGTTCATTTGCCCTACATAGGTTGGTTTCATTCCGGACTCAGTCTCCTCTTTCGGGAAAGACCACAGTGTAGGACGTGTGAAGGTTGATAGTTTTAGGCATGATGTCTGAGGGCATTCCTAGAATGTTGTGAGCTATTATGCCCTCCAGCATGCCGCTGCCTCTCATGACACATGCCTGCGGTAGACTAATGGCCGCTTGATACAGTCTGTATGTTGCCCATCTTGCCTCTCTCTCCAGAACTATGTGGAGAGGAAGGAATCCAAGGAGGACTTCCATTGCTGCCGTTGGCGTGGAGCGAATGCTTCCAGTAATCGCCAGGCACGCTTGTCCCCTAAGTCCCCTAAGTTGTTCGCCTTTTAGGGCAGTGGTAGGATATTCAGGGTGGATTAGGCCCACCCTGTTACCCCCAGCCACTGTCCCGTACGAAGGTTTGGCTACCCCCGAGCAAGCTTTCTTCGCCGTGTGATCCGGCGTACTGTCGTCGGATCTCAGGCGTTTGCTTGCTCCAACAGCTCCAGACTGAGATTTGTCCCCCTCCGTTTGCTGATTCGGCTTGCCAATATCTTTGAGCACTTGCTCTAAGGCGGTCTCATAAGCCATTCCGCTCTTGAGCAAGCGACTCAGAGCTTTCCTTCTCGACCCTGAGAGTCGAGTGCGTTTCAGTTTGAGGCTATCCATAGCTACGGTAGCCTCATCCTGATCAGCACCAGTAGGTTTCGGAGACTTAAACAGTTCCCTTTCCTGATGTGGAGTCAGTTCTGGAGGCGGTAAAATTCCGCTCTCCTCTTGTTGAGAGACTAGACCTACGCCCAGTCCCTCTTGTGGAGTCGGAATTCCGATCTCCATTGGTTCCCCAGTTTCCTGAGGATCGGGGGATTTATCCCCCCCGTTGGGGTTCTGATTTTTTTTGGTTTTTACTCATATTTGTTCCCACGAGTAGCTAGGGAAATAAGATCCACCATGATAGAGCCCCGCCTTGCCATGGTAAGGCTGTAATACTCTGGGAGGTCGCCCAGTGTCCCAGAGGGATCGTTCAAGACACATCACCCTATGTGCCACGCACCCCTCAGCACGATACCTCCCACCTTAGGTTAGGCGATCTTTTGACACTGTTAGTCTTCGCTTCAGCTGCTACCTAGGTAGCCTCTGAACCGAAGTCCACCACCCGCGACGTGGACGCCAGTGTCGTACCAACTCACGAATTGAGTTAGGTATGAATGTAACGCAATCTTTCAACGTTATTTCTTACAAACTTCAAAACGTCCGAGAAACGTGAAATTTGACAGGTGTTCATAAATTCCGGTGACAATCATCATGAAATTTTTGATAGAGAAAAATAAATAAACAGTGCATGCCATAAGTAGAGTACCTATGTATATGGAAAGGAAGTTTATTAGAGAGTACTGAAAAAAAAATTGTGCATGTCCAATAAACAGAAAATCGATTTTGACATAATGTTACAAGACAAGACCAAAAATAACATGGGATTGGGAAAGTTGGAAATATACAGGCCGTTTCTTTTATCATGTGGTAACATTGCTATATTCTAAACCGTAACGAAGACGATTAAATGGGAGAAAAGGTAACTATTGTGGAGAACAGTACAATGGTCAAAGAAAATTCACAGGGAGTCTCGCCTTTCCCGAGTTATACAGGGAAAACTAAAAATGCTGTTATTTGTTTTTTACGAATAGAACTGTTATTTCTGAAAATATAAAAAAATTTATGAGGAAAGTTTTAATGTATTAAAAATGTACTATAAAAATGTAACAATGAATCTTTGATTAAACGTTTCGTGTCAACATGGCCACCATCAACATTTTTTTTTCAAATACGGACCTGTCTATTTTAGTACAAATATTGATAAAGCGATAAAATCACAATTCAGTGGTACATCACACTTGATATTTTTATAACGTTTCATTTAAAATAACTAGCATCCTCAGTGACAACAATTTTTAATTACGGTCCTGTCGTTAGTTCTTTTGTAAATTATTTTGATTTCTTCAAAACCTATTCAACTATTGGCATACTTCAGACTTCACCCAATAATTTCGATAAGAAGAGACCCCAACACAACGAACATTCGTATTTTTCCTTCTTGGGCATTTTTGTATTACAGAAATCCTTGTTTCAAGGCTGATTTCTTCTGAATCAATTATCATACTGAATATTTCTATAATTCTCAATCCTGGAAGTAACGAAAATATTAGTTTTTGGTCAAAATACGACTATTGTGTGATATGGTACAATTAAATAGCATCTCACTTCATTTACCATTTTTAAACAAGTAGGCTTTGCTTGGTTTCTATGGCAGGACAAATAAATGAGTTGTTGATACGTGTTAAGAACTGTCAGTCGTTTATACACTCAGTCATATCAAAGATGTATTCAAATGACGAAAGGACTGATATGCTATTTGCTTATGCAAAATCAAATAGAAATCCTCTTTTGGCAAAAAATATGTGTGGTGAGATATACCCAAATCGTCGTATTCCAAACATTCAAATGTTTAGACGATTAGAAAGAAATTTGAGAGACTGTGGTGCATTAGATAGAAATAAAACTAGAAAATGTGTAGTTACTGGAAGTATGCGGAACCAAATAAATGTTTTAGGTGAGCAAATATTACTTCATAAAGATTAACAAAGTGACGAAAATATTTTTTTTCAATTTAGGATTGGTCAGTTACAAAAATATTTCTAATCAAGATTGTTCTTTACGAGAAATTGCCCACGAACTAGGGATTTCTGTAAAATCTACCAGAAATATTTTGAAAAAGAACAAATACAAATGCTACAGGATACGCAAAGTTCATCACCTCAATGAAAGGGATTATGGAAGGAGAGTACGATTTGCGATGTGGTTGAGACGTAGAAATAGGGAAGTTGGAAATATTTGTAATAAAATATGGACGGACGAATCAAAATTCACCAACAATGGTTGGTTCAACAGAAACATCCATTATAGGTGGAATAATACAAATGAACATTTACATAGAGAAACCAATTTCCAGGAAAGTATCGGAATAAATGTTTGGTTGGGAATTTTGGGAACAAACATACTAGGTCCTTTCTTTTACGACGAGCATTTGAATGGTGGAATGTATTTACATTTTTTATCCAATGAGTTTGATGGCTACTTAGATGAATTGCCACTGAACATCCGCCGTGAAATAAAATATTTTCAACAAGACGGTGCCCCTCCCCATAATGCAGCAATAGTAAGGAAACATTTAGATGCAATATTCCCAAGAAAATTGATTGGAAACAATGGACCAATTGCCTGGCCAGCTCGATCCCCAGACCTGACTCCTTTAGATTTTTTTGTCTGGGGATACATAAAGGATAAAGTTTTTTCGACAACTAGTACAGATATCGACCATCTCAAACAAAAATAAGAGATGCATGTAATAGCATTACACCCATCATGCTAGAAAATTTCCACAGAGATTGTATGGACAGACAACTTATGTGAATTCAACAAAGAGGACGGCAATTCAAGCATTTAGTGTAGGTTATCATGAAGAATTCATTTTCTGTATTGGTTTTATTTTCACTCAAAAATTCAATATGAAATAAATTGTTTTCTGTTTGTTTGATTTCTTCTACTCTTAAGTAAGTTTATTTCCGAGGTAAATTGCTATCGTTCGTCTCTGAAACTACAGATATCTTTTATTATAGTGTAAACATAATTTTAATAGATACATTTATTCAAAGCGTCACTGATAATTTTTATATCGGTGAGTTAGGTTTTGTGGAATCCATAAACGACCTAACGACAGGACCGTAATTAAAAATTGTTGTCACTGATGATGTTAGTTATTTTAAATGAAACGTTATAAAAATATCAAGTGTGATGTACCACTGAATTGTGATTTTATCGCTTTATCAATATTTGTACTAAAACAGACAGGTCCGTATTTGAAAAGAAATGTTGATGGTGGCCGTGTTGACACGAAACGTTTAATCAAAGATTCATTGTTACATTTTTATAGTACATTTAGAATACATTAAAACTTTCCTTTTCCATTTTTTTATATTTTCAGAAATAACAGTTCTATTCGTAAAAAACAAATAACAGCATTTTTGGTTTTACCTGTATAACTCGGGAAGGGCGAGACTCCCTGTAAATTTTCTTTGACCATTGTACTGTTCTCCACAATAGTTACCTTTTCTCCCATTTAATCGTCTTCGTATCTGTTACGGTTTAGAATATAGCAATGTTACCACATGATAAAAGAAACGGCCTGTATATATATTTTTGATTATTTTCCGATCTCCTTACAAATATCAAAGTTTTCTCTTCCACTATGAATGGCTGTCGAGTTTTGTGATTTTGGTCCGATTCGATTCAAACTTGGTATGTGGGGGTTTTCGGGGTCGGAGATTATGATTTTTATTTGTCAAAATTCATAAATTCAATATGGCGGCTACAAAATGGCTGACAAATTTTGTGATAATGGCCCGATTCGATTCAAAATTGATAAGTGGAGGATTTCTGGATCGGAGATCATGAATTATTTGTCAAAATTCATAAATTCAATATGGTAGCTCCAAGAGTCCAAGATGGAGGACGAGTTTTGTGATCATGGTCCGATTCGATTAAAAATTGGTACGTGGGGTTTTTGTGGTCGGAAATTATGAATTCTTCATAAAAATTCATAAATTCAATATGGTGGCTTCACTATGGCAGACGAGTTTTGTGATCATGGTCTGATTGGTAGGCGGGAGTTTTCGGAATGAGAGATTATGAATATTCTGTTAAAGGACCCCGCACTTTTTAGAGGTAAAATGGTTCCCGGTGAAATTGATGGAATTTTTAGTATATTGTAGTATTCGATGTACTGATTGAACGTGACGAATCGCAAAGTTCGTTCAAGTTAAAAATCAGTAATTTTTATTTAATTATTTTCTCGGGACTTGAAAGTGCCAACTGCTTTTTTTTCTTTCTTATCATCAACGTACCTTTATATTACTAAATATCATTCAGATGGTAAAGATTATATCATTATGTACAGAGTGAAATATAAAAACATTTTAGTAATGTCTGAAAATTTGATGTAATATTGAAATATTTATAAAATTATTTTGGCATGCAAAATACTATTCTTATTCTATCATTAATCACTATTCATACATTTCGTACAGGGTGATTTAAAAATTTGTATATTCAACTGATTTAACATCCTCCGATGATAGCTGATACCGTTTAAACATAATTTGTATGGGACATATAGGGTGATCATGAAAATTTTCGATGATAAAAATGACAAAATATCCACGTTTCAGAAATCACTCTGTAAACCACGTATAATTCTGTGAAATTCCACTGTTATTATTGAATATATTCATCATTCTCACCTCAACACTGTCCCAAAAATTCAGTTTCCTTCTATGACTAGTTTCATAGTTATTGATTGAGAAACTTATGACCATTTGCATGACGAGTTGAAGGAACATGTTCTCGCGTACATTCTATTAGTTGCCAAGATTTTTCACAAATAGTGAAACGCGAGAATGTGGAGATTAAAATAAATGTAACATTATATGCAGGGTGATGACCAATGACGTTCCATAATTCCATCTACCATTTTTCACGTTTTCCCTCCCCTCTCGATCTCTTATTTTCTCATCTTAAAATGATCTATTGATTCTCTAGGTATAAGTCGTAACAGGCATATGTATATGAATTTCCTAAATGTAATAGGCTTATTCAGAAGAACAATTTACTGGTGATTTGTTCTATCACCTCGTAAATTGATCTTCGCCTTTTACTCCAAACTTGATTTTCTTTCACACTTATCTTATTACAGAAATGTATATTTAGTTTGTGAGTAATAAAGACGTTAATTATTATTATTTAGGAACTGACCGAATATACGACACATCAGTTACAACTTTCAACTCAGGCATGAGCCAGATAAAATTCCTAATGCTTGGATACTTTGACTCGCCTTATGGTGAACACGCATTGGAAAAAAACGTCGCTGACCAGATTCAAATTCTCCTATTAGAAATAAAAGCGTTCTATCAATCATTTTCACTTTTCCCAGATAGTTTCATTCCGACCAGGGTTCCTTGATAGGGGGGTTATGAAATGTCATCAATTTTGTCGGGCATATTGTTTTCGTCATTGGAGGGAAATTAGGGTGGCTATCCTGAAATTGGAGGCGGCAAATTTAAATTACACTAAAATATCCCATTTTGTTGAATTGAATTCGAAACCAATCGGTGGGAGTAAATTGAGTGATTAAAACATATTTGTTATTAATATATTCCCTAGTTCGCACAAGTATCTCGAAGACTTCTGAGAGTTTCAAAGATGACGAAAATAACAAATTTTTAACATTTTTTATAGATTCTGAATGTTAGGCGTTCATAATAATTATCAAATTGAATGAACTGATGAGAAAGTAAATTCTATACAAAGTATTGAGCCTTTTAAAAAAAAAGAAAACATGGAAGAATCACATAATCTGAGATTTGAAATATATTTCAAAGATTAAAAGACTAATCTCAATATATCAGATTTTTTCTCTCAAAGTTATGTAGGGTCTTTCTCAATATCTATCAGATGTAGTTCAATGTCCAGCGTGGCTTTTGCCGGGGAAGTAGTTGTTTTCTGTTAGATATTACAAAAAAGTAACTTCAATTTTATCGTAGGGTTTTCCAGTTCCAGAGGAGTCATGTATTGATTCAATTTTCAATTGAGAATGTTTCTCTTTAAAACTCTCTGATATTATTCCAGAACCTCAGGTGCAAGAAGAAAGTGTGATTTGTAATATGCTTGATTTTATTCTGAAATGTGTGAATGTGAAATGCGGTAAATAATTAAAATGATAGATAGATAAATATTTATTCATCCCTGAAGTTTACTCAAATACATATAAAAACTTATCAGACTAGTCACTGTCATTCACTCTGCCTTGTTCACAAAATTAAAACTCACATTTCATCAACATTTATAATACTTTCAGAAATAATTTATGAGTAGGTAGTCAAATACTGTTAATTATGATATGAGTCAATATTTTATTTTATAAAATTCGGTATCATTTATACATTGTTTCATAAATAGTAATTTACAATTTCTTCTTGTAGGAAAAATTTA
Source organism: Chrysolina oricalcia (assembly GCA_944452925.2). Classification (NCBI taxonomy): domain Eukaryota; kingdom Metazoa; phylum Arthropoda; class Insecta; order Coleoptera; family Chrysomelidae; genus Chrysolina; species Chrysolina oricalcia. The sequence goes on from OX101824.2 coordinate 47,641,061, forward strand.
ACATTTCTATATATCTACCTAAAATTCTAATTAAATGGCGAGTAGTAAAATTGTGCATATCTAATATCTTAAATAAAGCTGAACCATCTTGAGCTGAACATATCATTTGTTTTTGCAACGTTCCATCTTCCATAATAATTTTGATAGTTCTTACACTTGGTAATGGGAACTCTTCTTTTAATTTTATTTCTTCCTTCTGATAATTGTTGTACAATAGTGTTATTGCAGAACTATTCAATGAGTTTTTCTCATTCTTTGTAACATTGTTGTAAACAACGGGTGGAAGGAAACTGTGAATCCTCATCCGAAATGGCATAAAATCCTATCAATATCAATCATTTCATAGCACCAGGAATAGGATATAATGAACAAACCATTATTTGATGGTAAACGATCGATCATGGGTAAAGATTCTAGCAAGCATCTCTCTATCTCCAATGGAACTCCAAGTGCTTCTTGAAATGTCATAGATTGATAGGATATCTTGGATATCACAGTGAACAGACCAGATTTTTACCAACACGTCTTGGTAGGAATAACTAAAAAGGAACACCAACATTATATCATACTGGCATAGCAAAAATATTGACTTTCAACAGTTTCTATCCAAAACCAAATCGAGTTCTGTTTCTCTTTAGAACAGTTTAATCTCACCGTTTTTTCCTAAGCCTTTGTCTTGACTTCTCTTTTATTAAAATAATTTGAACAAATCCTGGAAAAATCAATAGGTAGTAGTTACCCATACTACCAAAATTGATTCCATAGCCGCTGCTTTACTGTTTTATTCTTGGGGAATATCTGGAACGACAATTTATCATCAGGGTATGAAGTAGGAGTATTGTTACAATATCAAACAAGTAATTAACAACTACAAAATACAAGAAATGCATATGATTTTATTGTGATTCATACGAGCCACGGGCTTTAGTAACTTTATTTATTCGCAAATTGACGTAAATATAACCAAAATTACCAATTTCAGGATAGCCACCTTAATTTCCCTCCAATGACGTATTCTCTCCCTTTCCTCAGTCTTCCCCTTGTGTAAATGCTCACTTATTTCATAACCCCTTCCTATCATAAGAACCCTGATTCCGACAAAGCTTGAATTACCAAAATTCACTTAACTATCTCTACCTTACATTATTAAATTCATGTATCTGATGTGATTGTTATCTCTAATCTTCACCCTCTTTTACATTTATTTTGATCTTCACATTCTCACATTTCACTATTTGTGAAAGTAGTAGAATGTTCGCTTGAACAAGTTTCTTCAACTCGTCTTGCAAATGGTAATAAGTTTCTCAATTAATAACTATGAAACTAGTCTTAGTAGGAAACTGTATTTTTCGGACAGTGTTGCGGAGAGAAAGATGATTATATTAAATAATAATGAAGAAATTTCAACGAGTTAATCGTGAATTACAGGGTGACTTCTGAAAAGTTGATATTTTGTCATTTTTACCATCGAAAATTTTCATGATCTCCCTATATATCCCAACGAAATCATGTTAATACGGTATCAGCTATCTTCGGAGAATGATAATTCACTTGAATATATAGGATATGTAGGAAAGAACCGGCCATATATTTCACCAATTTTTCAAATAACCCTGTACGAAATGTATGAATTGTGAATAATGATGGAATAAGAATAGTATATTTATTATTATTATTAAAAGTGAGAATGGGCTGAGGTATAAACCTATGACAGCCCATTTATACAAGAAATAAGTTTGTGTGTGCTATACATGAGTAGTGTAGTGAGTGGTTGAATAGTTATGAATGTATAGGTATAAGAATATTGAAAATTTTCTACAAAAAAAAATAAATAACAAATAAAATTGTGTACTAAAAAAAGTGTACAATAAACGAAGGTAGAACATTGTAAAGACAAAGTATGGTGTATGTTTAAAAATTCTGAATATTGAAGAAAAAAAATGTTAAACGATCTGATTGGCCTTTAAAAGCTGAAACCGAGGGTGCATTGACTATGTCTGCATCCAGATCATTCCACGCCGAGAAGACACGGTTGACTATGAAGTTCTGGCGTTTTGTAGTCCTAAAATGTTCCTTCTTAAGTTTGAAATTATGTCCTCTCAATCGGATATCAGCATTCATCTGGAACATGTTACTTAGAGACGGCAGGAATCCATGAAGAATCCGATATGTTATGATCAAATCTCCGCGATGTCTTCGGTTGTCAAATGTAGTCAGGGATAGCTGGTACAAGCGATCTTCGTATGATGGTCTCCTCAGATCAAAGGGCATTCGGGTTGCTCGCTGTTATACTGATTCTAGCATGTTACGATCTTGCAGATAATGATGCTATGTTTCTGTATACTATAGACCAATCCATGACGCTTTTTTCTAGTTTTTCGTATCTTTGATGATTGTTGGGACATTTTTGATGTATTTAATAGTGAGATTTTGTTCGCCATTTTGTAATCTATTATTGAGCTCCCTTCGCAGGCCATCTAGATGAGCTATTTGCTTTGGGGTTTTATCATCAGCAATTTTCAGGCTGTTGTATGAGGATCCAACTAGTTTACTTTTATTCCTGAGGACTTTCCGCGCTACTGTCTCATTTTCAAATAATAATTTTAGTGCACGGGGTTTAGAACGGTCTACTTGTCTTCCCAGACGGTACATAGTGTAAGGAACAACATGATCTCCTTCCCAGACAATGTCCAGTATTTCATTACTTTTGGCTTTGTCCATTTCCTTACATTCTATAGGTGTTCCTGAGCTTTCAGGTAATCTCCGGATTATAACATTTTTGTTACGACTCATTCGTTCTACTGCTTCAGCTGTTACCTCTTCAAGATTTTCTGGTTGAATTTGGTGTGTTGTTATATCCTCTAGTTTTATGTTGATAATTTCTAGCAAATCATCTTTCAGAGATTTGAGTTCTTTAATTTCGTTTTCTAATGAGCTCACCTTCTCATCATATTTTTTGAGGAGATTTGCATTCTCTTCTTTAATTTTTTGCATGTGACGTTCTAGACTCTCATCCATGTAAGCTTTTATTTGTTGAAATAGTTTATCATTGTTTGATTCATCCGAGCTTGATAATCTTCTAGGGTTATTAGCAGTTGGGGTAGCAGTATTAGTCTTTTTGTTGGCAGTGGCTGTACAAAGCATGCAATGGTAACGTTTTCCATTAGGGTCTTTGAGTTCTTCCGAAAAATGTTTAACTATTGCATGCTAAAATAATTTTTCAATATTTCATCATAACATCGAATTTTCAGACATTACTAAAATGTTTTTATTTTTCACTCTGTACCTACATAATGATATAATCTGCACCATCTGAATGATATTTAGTAATATGAAGGTACGTTGATGATAAGAACGAAGAAAAATGAAGTTGGCACTTTTACATCCCAAGAAAATAATTAAATAAAAATGACTGATTTTTAACTTGAACGCCCTGTATTTCAAAATCTATCTATCAACGAACTTTGCCATTCTGCACGTTCAATCAATACATCGAATACTACAATATACTAAAAATTCAGACAATTTCACCGGGAACCATTTTACCTATAAAAAGTGCGGGGTCTTTTCATGAATTTAATGTAACAGACTTATAATCATTGTTGATTCAATTCAAAGTTGGTATCTGGGGAATCGTGGTCAAAGATTAGGCATTGTATGTCAAAATTCATGGATTCAATACTGCAGCTCCAAGATGGCGGAAGAGTTTTGAGATTATGGTCAGATTCTACTCAAAATTTATATGTGGGGGTTTTTGAGGTCAGAGATATGGATTTTTCAAAATTCAAAATATTGAGATGTCGAACTTGTTGTGCATTTATGGTCCTAGTCTATTGAAAATTGATAAGTATGTGATGATTTTTGAGGTCGGATATTTTGAAATCATTGTAAATATTGAAAAATCTAATATAACGGCTCCCATATCTACATTTCGCTTGAGCACTGAAGAATTTTAAATAAAATTAGTTGATAACGACTTTTTTAAAACAGTTGGCGTCAAACACCTCAAGCTTTTTCACGATAAAATTGATTATTTCATTATTGAGTTAACTCTTATTTTAAACTAATCACAAATTATATATCTATAATGAACAAGTGGACTTTATATCGATATAGAACAAACTCTTCACAGTCAAAACTTATTTACCTACTTTTTTTAGTTTGGGTTGCTTTTTTTTAAAAAGCTTTTAATTAACTTGCTCTGTGTGTGTGTGTTTGTTATATGGGTACAATATATATGAATTAGAACCACTTCCTCTTATCCTATGGTATTGAAATTTAACATGTTGGTTCAGTTCCGATGACAATACATTAATGTTGAAGAAATTATCCTCCCTGCCACCCGGAAGCTAGATAGAGAACGTGTAGGATTTCGGAAGTTTTTTTGACGGATTTGGACGTCAAAAATTACAGCGAAAATAAAATTAGGTTTAGTTGTTCTTATAAGAACAACTGCAGAAAGTTGTGGAACTATATTGTTATAAATAACTGGAGAAAACGTGGATTGAAAAGCTTTATTACTGTACCAAAAAATGACAACAGTGACAAGTAAAGTAAACATGAATCGTACTTTTGTTTTTCTGTAACTAATATGTAAAAACAATTTCATATAAATTAATATTTCAACATATACCGGGTGACACATCAGACATATAGCAGCCTGTAGTTTTTTTATTTGAAGAGATAAAAATTTGAAATTTGCAGAAGTTACGTAATCAAGGATAGCGCTTCATTTGAATCTAATGACAACGTTTTTCAACTACCTGTTTGATCGGCAGTAACACCAATTCTTTTTTTTTGAATGACACCCTGTATATTTATCTAGCCTATCTTATTTGTCTTGAAGTTCACTATTCAACCGTGTATCACAAAGTGGCATTCGTTTCTCAGTTCGCAAATGAATTGCATTTTATTGAAAAACATCAAGTTGGCTGTTACCCGAATTCGATAATCTTTCGATGCTTGGTAGGCTTAGAAATCCAAAGAGTATCAGTTAAACGATATAATTTCAGTTTTCTCCATACCTGATCACTTCCTACAGATTGTCAATAATTTCTTTAATAAAAAAAAAAACATCTGAAAATAACTCACGATATTGCGAAAACTGAAATGAGAACATATTTTATTTCAATTTGGTTACTTGTGAAGAAACTATCTGCCTTTCTCTTTGGCCATGTAGCTATATCATGATCTTTCCATTTGGAAACATAAAATTAAAATTGTTCCCCTGATCCACCAATTCACAAGTCTATTAGTCTAGATATTTGCAATAATATTTTGCCTAGTAGGCGGTGTACACAAAATGTTTTGTGTTTGACAGGTAAACATCATTTGATTGCAATGATTATCTCCGTCAGTTTTATGCTAATTGAAATTGTATCGTTTAATTAGATACTAAATATGTATTCAAAGAACGAAAAGGTCGATATGTTGTTGATATTCGGAGAGTGCAAGAGAAATTGTAGACAGGCTGAACGATTGTATGTCGAAAGTTTTCTGGAAATCCACCTGATAATTATTTCGCTAGAGTAGAAGAGCAGTTCGAAGCAGTTCTTTTCAAAACTCTTCTAGCGGTCTCTCGATTCACGCCGATTTCGTCCTCAATTTGTCTCAGTGATATCGTCGGATCTGCATGTACTAGGGCCAAAACGTTTACTTCCATTTCCTCGTCGACAATGTATTGGAGATTGTTTTGATTTTCCGGTTCTCTTCTGAACTGCTCTTCTACTCTAGCGAAATAATTATTAGGCGGATGGCGTCTTTCCGGAAATCTTTCGACTTATAATTGTTCAGCCTGTCTACAATTTCTCTTGCACTCTCCGAATATCAGCAACATATCGACCTTTTTATTCTTTGAATACATATTTAGTATCTAATTAAACGATGCAATTTTAATCAGCATAAAACTGATGGAGATAATCAGTACAATCACATGATGTTTACCTGTCAAACACAAAACATTCTGTGTACACCGCCTACTAGGCAAATTGTTATTGCAAATATCTAGCTAGACTTATAGACTTGTGATGGGGGACAGGGGAACAATTTTAATTTTATGTTTCCAAATGGAAAGATCATGATATGGCTACATGGCCAAAGAGAAAGACAGATAGTTCCTTCACAAGTAGCCAAATTGAAAAAAACATGTTCCTATCTCAGTTTTCGCAATATCGTGAGTTATTTTCAGATGTTTTTTCTTTTTATTGAAGAAATTATTGACAGTCTGTAGGAAGTGATCAGATATGAAATTATATAGTTTAACTGATACTCTTTGGATTTCCAAGCCTACCAAGCATCGAAAGATTATCGAATTCGGGTAGCAGCCAACTTGATGTTTTTCAATTAAATGCAATCCATCTGCGAATCGAGAAACGAATGCCACTTTGTGATACGCGGTTGAAAAGAGAATTTCAAGACAAATAAGATAGGCTGGATAAATATACAGAGTGTCATCCAAAAAAAAGAAGTTGGAGTTACTGCCGATCTAACAGGTAGTTGAAAAAAGTTGTCGTTATAGTCAAATGAAGCGCTATCATTGATTACGTAACTTCTACAAATTTCAAATCTTCATCTCTTCAAATAAAAATACTACAGGCTGCTACATGTCTGCTGTGTCACCCGGTATAATGCAGCTATATGACAAAATATTAAGTAAGCGTTGCGTCGTCGTCATCGTGTTGACAACGATTTGTTGCTATGGCGTTGTTTGGTAATACAAACATAACAGTTGTCATAAGCTGTCACGTTGTTTACCCTTTTAAGTTGCTTCTAAGTTTTGAAAATGAGTTCTAGCGAAGACGACCTGCCAAAAGATCTCGCTGAAGAGGCAAAATTGATTTCAATGCATCTTCTTCCTGATGAATCGAGAGGAAAAGTACTATTTTCCTCCCGGCGGGAGGAAAAGTACCATTTTCCTCCCTTCTTTAGGGGTCGAAAATAAAGTTTTTTAGTGAGGTAGTAGATAAAGTAATTTCTATCGGAAAGCAGAATTGTTACTTTGACATTGGACTAATATAAAATGAAACCATTTTGGCGAAAAACGTAGTAACCATACAAGCGGTAAGTTCCTTCTTTCTTTCACTTAAATGCGGTGATGAGGAGCTTTTTTCAATGTACTTACATAATAATTCCAGTGGCGTCCCAAAGGGTAATTAGGACGAATCATTGTACTCCACTGTTTTTTTGGACATTCAATTTTTCTTAGGATAAAGCAATTAAAAATACAACTTTTTTGTTGATTTAACTTTTTCAGTACCTTGATTCATTTTTGAAAAACAATTTGAAAACCAATTATTTGTAACTAGAACACAACTACGTAAAAAATTGATATTAGAACTAATTTATTCATTGTATTTCGTTATAAAACGGAAAAACAAAAATCTACTCAAAATTAACACCACTTTTTACGAACGACAGATTCTGCAAGTGCACGGAACTCTGCTGGTTGGATCTCTCGTAGTGCTTGAACAATCCTTTCCAGGAAAATACCTTCGTCGTTGATGGGCTCAACTTAAACTTTCCTTTTCATTGTACTCTATATGAAAATCCATAAGGGTTAAGTCAGGAGAGCGCATACGCCAAGAAACTTTGACACCCTGTATCTCGAAAACGAAGCAAGTTAGGATGATTATAGAAAACAAAAATCTTATTTTTGTCTGTAAAAACCGATCCTGAATATTTGACGGTTTCTCTCTTGGTCACCCTGTATATATACAGTGTGTCTCACTTCTCATGGAAACACCCCATATCTTCCGTAACAATAGAGGTAAGATGATGAAACTCTCAGGACTGATGGAAATGCTCAAAATGCACCTACCACCTGAATGGGGTTGGCCTAAGTGATATACACTGCCCGCCACTCGCGATGGAACAACCCATTTTTACTGTAAAACATACTAGGGGGCAGAATAGGCTCAAAATTCCTACAGATTCGTGATCAGGACCACCAACTTACTACAGAGACACGTTTTCTCTGAAAAAATTTCAGTTCTGAAAAATCCGAATTTGTCTCACTTCTCATGGAAACACCCCCGTATCTTCCGTAATTTTTTACGTAGAACCATGAAATTTCCAGGATCGATAGATACACTAAAAATGAACTGACTGCACGGGAATGGTCAATCTACGTAATATACACTGCACGCCTGCAGCGAAGGAACCACCCATTTTTCCATCGCTGCTGGCGTGCAGTGCACATCATGTAGGATGACCCGTTTTGTGCAGTGAGTTCATTTCTAGTGTATCTATCGATCCTGAAAATTTCAGGGTTCAACGTATAAAATTACGGAAAATACGGGGGTGTTTCCATGAGAAGTGAGACAAATTCGGATTTTTCAGGACTGAAATTTTTTCAGAGAAAAAGTGTATCTGTAGTAAGTTGGTGGTCCTGATCACAAATCTGAAGGAATTTTTAGCCTATTTTGCCCCCTAGTATGTTTTACCGTAAAAATGTGTTGTTCCATCGCGATTGGCGGGCAGTGTATATCACGTAGGCCAACCCCATTTAGGTGGTAGGTGCATTTTGAGCATCTCCATCAGTCCTGAGAGTTTCATCATTTTACCTCTATTATTACGGAAGATACGGGGGTGTTTCCCTGAGAAGTGAGACACACTGTATGTGTATATATTTATGAAATGAAAACTGAACCATATTTTATTCATTCACGTCATTACAAATAGTAAATGGACAATTTTGAAACGTTCTCTGAAAATTACTGCCGCCACTGGAAACAATTTCTTCTTTTGTATGGCTGGAGCTTCTGTTCACTACAGTCGAGGTACCTGCCCCTTTTAATGGCAAAGTAGACAACATACGCACCGTTTTATTTCTTAATTCGATGCTATCCTCCAAATACCCCTCCTCCACCGTGGAACTTTTCCAACCTTCGTGTCTTTTTAAGTTAGTCATAGTTGCTCCTGCATTGGCTAGCGCAGTAGCAGAAGTGCGATAAAGGCAATGTATGGAAAGATGGGTTTGGCAATCATGAATGCATTGAGATTTTGCTGGGAATTTTCCCAAACATGTTTTTTCCAATTGGCTATTTTGTCGGAAGCTCAAAAAAAATCGTTCGATAACTTCAGGACGCAAAGACATATAAAGTCTTAATTAAGGCATATCGGAAAACTCTTTTTCATCCACAACTTCGATACACCAGTTTTACTTTCCGGTACGTTCTCTACCATAACGGAATTCTGGTCTCTATAGATAGCTAGCTAGCTAGCTAGATAGCTAGAGCTTTATTTGACTACATTATATACAAACATATATTGGTAGCAGGTCAGAATAGGCTAAAACCTCACTAGTATTCATGAGTGTGTACAGGGTGTTTCTTAAGTACGTGTAGAAACTTCAAGAGCATGTTGGTGACGTCGAAATAGGAAAAAAAGTTCCCATAAACACATGTCCGCAAGTTATTCGTTTCTATGATACAGAGTGTCAAAGTTTAATTATTATATTTGTTTTTTTGTGAATAAATGCCAAAATATTTGTGATATTCGAGTAAAGTTTGGTATCTGGGATGAATTTTTCAATGACAAAATCAAATTTTGTGTTAATTGTGAAAAAACTAATTTCTAATTGAATTTATTTTGAATTAAAAAATCTTGTCATTCAAAATCACTTGCATCGATTACTTCAAATCTCATTAACTCGAAAACAGTGACCTCTACCAAGAATATATTTTTTACACAAACTAAATGAATATTCCCAGATACCAAACTTTACCCAAATATCAAAAATATTTTGAAATTATTCACAAAAAATAAAAATAAGAATTCAACTTTGACACTCTGTATCTCAGAAACCAATAACTTGTGGACATATGTTTATGGGAACTTTTCTTCTTATTTTGATGTCAGCAATATGCTCCTGAATTTTCTACACGTATTTAAGAAACACCCTGTATAAAACAATAATATTAAAAAGACAAGAATATAGTATATGTATGAACAGTTATGTGATATCTTCATTTTTAAAAGTTCCTTTCTTCTGCATCCTCCAAAATAACCCATAATCAACAACCTGTCACAAAGAAACGGAAATAAATACACACAAAAAAAGAAAATAAGAAAAAAATTACCTTATGCCATAAATTAATTTCATTAGGAGCGTTCTTTAGAAATCTGATGACATCTTTAGGAGATAAAACTGCAGACTTCTTCGGCAATAACTATTACTCTTCTATTTCAAAGAAGCCTCTAGTTCATTGAACTTGGTGATATCTCGTTTCTCACGTATAGTCACCATCGATTTTAGCATTGACCATTTAGTCCATAAAGAATTCAGACGAAACGTTCATGACTGCAACGAATAAACACAATTACTACCAAATCTACCGAAAAACATAGAAAATTCCTTACCAGTTCTTGAAAATATGCAAGAAATACAGCTTCAGTGGCATCTTTTAGCATAACATTTTTCCGAGTCAGCCACTCCAGACATATTTTGTATTCTTTTTGGTATACGGCTTCACTTTTCGATGGAATTAATGATTATCTTGCTTTTTCAGCGGGAAGGTAATGAATTGGTACATTTACTCCGTTTTGAAAATGAATTTTTTTTTATTGAAATCGGTAAGAAATAAAATTATCTATGTACCACGGGAATTGATGAGCCTTAATAACCTCAGGCAATTGCTGTCCCTCGGGCCAGAGGCCCTCGGGACGCAAACTTTGCCATCGGCAATTAAGGCTCTTGAAACATAAATAACTATTTTTAATTTATGCGTCTAATGTTCATATAATTATGTTGTAGCCTTCGAGAAAGTAAATAAAATTTGTCGGCAACCATCCGGGAAGTGTTCACTTCCCGGACACTTTTTCTTTGGGAAAGTAGCACTTCCCGGCCTAGTCCGGGAAGTACGTACTTCCCGGACTAGGCCGGGAAGTGCTCGAATTTTAATACAAAATTGATATAAAAAGAATTAGAATGTTTCTAAAGAGGAGTCATGTATTGATTTAATTTTCAATTGGGAATGTTTCTCTTTAAAACATGAATCCCTTCCAAGAGAGGTTATCTTGTACGATGGAAAACAGCGACTAAATTCCAACTTTCAGTCGCAGATGATTCCACAACTGACTTTATGAACATCCTGTTCATATTTTCAATGAAATCTAGAATGTTTCTGTTCGTACCTATCTTCTGTTCGAATTTCAATATATAATACAAATAAAAACTGAAATGTTCCAAATATTCAAATTTGGAATCGTTTCATCCGGTTAACAGATGGGTGAAAGTCGACCTCTTTTCGTCTCTTAGACTAAATGCGTCTCATTGATTTGTTATTCTACATGATTGCCTAATAAATAGTGTACGCAACACTTCCGAAAACAGTTTTTTTGGACTCGCAAACTTCCAGGACTCGCTAACGCTCGTCCTAGAATTTGGTCTACTCGTCCAAAAAAACAGTATTTTCCGGACTTGTACGTAAATTACTATTTGCGAAAAAGAGTATACTTCTTTTCATCAGACCGAATCCCCGATAGAAACAAGTTTCTTTTCATATTATTGTATATTATTATCATATTACTTTACTAAAACGCATGCATATTTTTTTTGTTTCTTATGACATATTCTAACGTTTTCAGGTGCAAGCTATACTCCAACCGCTCAGACTTTGAGAATACAGGATATGCCTAGGAGAAAAAAGAAAATAAATCCAAGCCCACTTGGCGAAGATGGTAAGACTATCGTTACTAGATGAATATCTGGGGTGCAACTACTGGGGATAATTCTTGACTGACAAATTTATATCTTGATTGACAAAATATACTGGGTATAAAAGTTAAACTTTTTAGCACCAGTGTAGATAGTAAAATACTTTATCCAAATCTTGTTACCAACGAAAGCATATTAATAGTTACCTATATGGAGGGCGTCTGACAGTGATAATTCAGAGATATTCTTCAATCAAGCTCGTCGTGAATTACCTGTATATTTTTCTATCCTTCTTTGTCCCGAAAAATACGTAATGATTATATAGACGGTCATTTTCAGAGGCTAATTCCATAATAACTCAATATTTGTAGGGTAAAATTTTTCCAACATATTGTTGTATATTTATAGTCTGATTCACTCTAAAATAATTTATTTAACGAAATACAATGATTCATAATACTCTAATTTATATAACAATCACTCTACTATTTATATTCGACTTTCACTTCACTGACCGTCTGTCCACTCTGCTGCGTAGTTCTTTTTATATCCACCGCTCACTTCTCCGAATGCTCATGAAATTTCTCGAAAAGCCTCGAATCGTCCAGATTCTTCTCGGTGCATAGCGCCTCGACAGTCATCCGCGGTCGGTCGTTGGCTAGGTGAGAGTTCAGGTCCGGCATCGCCCGCAGCTTCGCCACATTGCCCCCTTCTTAGAGATATTTTGTCCCGAAATGTCGTCCTTGGAGTGTGTCAATATTTGCAGGATTCCCCATATCTGCATCGTGAAGTTCGATGGAAATAACACTCCACAGTCCTCATGTTAGGTCATGGAATAGGATTACAGCAAGCCAAAATCTGGATGCCGCTGGATCGGAATATCGTCTCCAACATACTTCTTATAACTCTCCAATCCAGCCCATCAATACCACAGGATAATTTTGGAATTGCCAAGTCCATCAGATTCTGGTCCACCATCGTATCTCTCAGTTGGGTGAGGCTCCTCCAGACATCTTCATAGTACAGTTTATCTTGGGAATGCTTCTTGGTCACCAAGTAGTAGATGTTCCTCTGGCCCTTTTTCAGCTGTAGCACACCTACAATTTCTGGATTCTGTTTCCGTAGTGTTTGGAGTTTGCCAAATTTCTTGAAGAACACCACAGCATTGCCCCTGGAAATTCGAAGATCTTCTGAGACGCAGTGTGCTAGGGCGTAATCGACTGGCACTTTGAAAAGGTCCCGTGGCTCCTCTCGAGTTACCCCGTGTGACACTTTCTGTCCATTTGAGTATGAGGACATGAATTTCTGGAACGTCATCGCATCCTCTGGTGGTCTGAGGGTGCGGAATTGCTCATGGTTCACAGCGTAAGGGGCCAACCTGTTGAAATGAATGACCCTGGGTTTACCTCTGGGTGGCTTGTGGATTCGGTAAAGCAGGTCATTTATCCTCTTAACGATCTTGTACGGACCTTGCCATGAATTCCGTAGTTTCGGTGAGAGGCCCTGGCGACGCTTCGGGTTGTACAGCCAAACTAGATCACCAACCTGAAATCCTCCAGCATCGGCATTGATGTCATAAGCCGCTTTCATTCGGTCGCTGGATATTTAAACGGACTCGTTCGTGGATATCTTCCATTCGCTGACGGAGTTTGCTGATGTAGTCCTCTCCCGCGGTATCCTGTCCTGATGGCATCCCAAACTTTAGGTCACAGGGAAGTCGCAGCTCTCGGCCCATTATGATACTAGCAGGGGTTTGGCCGGTCGACTCGTGGACTGCGGAACGGTCGGCCATCAGAAACAAATGGAGATACTGATCCCAGTCTCTTTGATCGTCAGAGACTACCTTGGACAAGTGGCGATTGATAGTCCTGTTCATCCGCTCAACCATTCCATCGGACTGTGGATGTAGAGCTGTGGTTCTCGTCTTGAGGATGTTCAGCAGTTGGCAGATTTCTTGGAACAGGTTGGATTCGAAATTTCTGCCTTGGTCCGAGTGCAGCTCCAAGGGGACACCGAATCGACATATCCCACTTCTGACACCACTGTTGTATATTTATAGTCTGATTCACTCTAAAATAATTTATTTAACGAAATGCAATGATTCACAACACTCTCATTCATATAACAATCACTCTACTATTTATATTCGACTTTCACTTCACTGACTGTCTGTCCACTCTGCTGCGTAGTTCTTTTTATATCTATCGCTCACTTCTCCGAATGCTCATGAAATTTCTCGAAAAGCCTCGGTCGCTGGCTACGTGAGAGTTCAGGTCCGGCATCGCCCGCAGCTTCGCCTTGACTAAAATTGGTTTTCGTTTCTGTTATACTAGCTGGAACGAACTTTATACACAATCGATTTTTTTCTTCATACTTAAGGAAAGCTGCAATATCCACCAAAAAAATCTAGAAAGCAGTTAGAGGAAGAACGGAAGCAGTTAGATATGAAAATGAAGCCAGAAAAAATGGATACAGGTCTGGTTGACTTAGAGGATCTTTTATCTGGAGAGTACCACAGGAGACAGAAGAGAGAAAAACTCTTGAGACAAAAAGAGAGGAAAATGAGGAAGAAGTTTGAACTTTTGAAATGGGAGGGTTTTCCCGATGAACGAGTGTGAGTATAATAAATCTTACGTCCGCAATAAAAATACAATTCTAATCTCCCTCGTATTTCAGATAAGATTTCCGAACAGTATATGAGAGTAATAAATGAATAAAAGTAAAAAGTTGCATTCATATTGGATTAGCAGTGAAATGTAATAACTACACAATTACATAAAAGTATAATGAAGCAAGTAAAACTATGATTATGCCCAGGGTATGCGTATATGAGGGAGTAGGACTACTCTTACGGGTGGTGGTTTCAATCCTGCCCTGCTGAGGATCTCAGTGGGCGAGAAAATCAGTACACTCCTGTCCAAAGACAACAAAAAAATACAATAAGTTTCTCATAGGACCTCTGTGTTTCATCTTAAACCTAACACTAACAAATGGTAAAGTTCCATCTGCTTTTAAAGAATCAATTACAACTCCCATCTTTGAATCATGGATGCCGGAAAAAGTCCTCGAATTATAGAACCTATTACAGTGATCAACAATTATTTTGCCAAAAAGTTTAACAGCTTTCAAAATTAAATTGAAGAAATATTTATTAACATAAAGATATTTTTTCATTCTTTAAATATTCCTATACCTTATTCATTTACCCTTACAATTAATTCTGCTTTTACTGCTTTTTCTTCATGTATGTATAAATTACCAATGTTTTCGATACATCAGTTAATGTTCCCTGTTATAAACATATTATTGTTTCTTGGGAATAATAACTGTTATTATTATTATTATTAAAGTCTTTGGGAAATGCATTAGGAATAGAATAATGTTTTATTGTAATAGTAATGAAGTATTATCTGTCTCACAATTCGGTTTCAGATTTTAAAGCGAAAAAGCTGTTTTTGAGTTAGAGAATAATATTTTAAATGGATTCCATGATAAAGAGAAATGTCTTGAATATTCTTGGATTCAGCAAAAGCATTTGACACCGTGAACCATACGATTATATTTGAACGCCTCGAAGATTTTGGCATAGCGCTTGAATTGTTGAAAGACTATCTGACGACAGAACACAGGTTGTAAAAATTAATAAAACCTCAAGTATCCCCTTACCAGTAACAATGGGTGGTGTATCTCAATGCACTATATTCGATAAACAACTTTAAAGGAAAAATAATTTCCAATGCTGATGATACAGCTGTCACATTTGCTGGAAATATTTGGACAGAAACTTACCAAAACGCAGAATGTAGAATGAAGTTAATATATAACTGGCTCAGCAGTAGACTGCTTATTCTTAACTTATCGAAAACTAAATTCATTGCGTTTTCCTGAACGTCAAGAGACCGTGATATTCCAGATAGACTAAAACTTCATACATATAATTGTCCTGACATGCACCACTGTTCCTACCAAGAAATAATAATGACAAAATCTACCTTGTACTGAGGAGTTTTCTCACTATATGTGAAATATGGGTTACAAAACTTTTTATTTCGTAGCAAAGATAAACCGTATGACTGAATTCAAACATTTGACAGGAAATTGGAGAAACTACAAGCCATATTACCTAAACATCCAGATGAACAGAAAAAAATTCTGTACTTGCAGACTTCTAGAGAAATGGATCATATTGTCAAGCGAAAAGACTTGCAACGTATGATATACTACCTTACCGAAGTAAGTAGACATAACTGAAGAGAATTATTTCGAAACGGGTTTGATCAGTGATCATTGCTTTTGGTGACTTTGTTAACAAAACGTACGTCGGGTTATTCAATGCAGTGTTTCGCTCAAGTGGTGACACTGTTATTCAGAAGGGGGTTCAATTGACGTAGAGGGAGAACTAGGTGGTAATTAATATGTTTGGAAAACTACCAAAAATAAGTTCACATAACTCGAGTTAGCGTAAACTCAGAATAGGAATCGAAGCTTATGAAGAACAAAAACACTTTTATTATATGCTCTTCATGCTTGATCACTGAATTAGTGTATTAGTTTGAGTTTTTCCTACAAAACTGTTTCCAACTTCGTTTTTTACATTACTTCCAGGGAATAGATCCAGTTCATATACCGACATATGATAGCAGTCTTCTTAAAATTATCAAAAGTAAAATACCAGAAAAATACAAGAATTTGAAAGACTACAGGACGATGATAGCTGCAGACGAAAGAGACGTTATGAAACTTTACTGCATATTCACCAGGAAATTTCTTCTGCAATATGTTCTTCAAGATCCAGCGGAATGGAAAAGGTGTGTTTGACTACCAAATTGTTTAAAAACGTATGGAGAATTGCGATTCAAAAATAATCTAAAGAAGTACTTCCTCCATTGAATCCATTCTAATTCTGATGTCATGATTTTATTTATTAATTGATTCTTTGGTGTTTTGATTTCTTCCACTCATTGATTAGGTTTCCGAATCGGGTTTTGCTAATTCCAAACGCTAGTTCTGGACCTGTGAATGGTGATTCAGATGCTTTGTTTGCAAGTTGGCCTGCTTTTTCATTGCCTCCAATTCCCCTATGTCCGGGCACCCACACAAGTGTAACCTTGTTGCGTTTCGACAGTTCATTGATGCTCTGAAGACATTCCCAGACTTGCTTAGACTTTATCTGTATTGAGTTCAGAGCTTTTATAGTGCTCTGGCTGTCAGATAGAATGTAGATGTGTTTTCTCTCATACCCACGGTCTAGATTCATCTGTATACATGTATTATGGCATGTGTCTCTGCTTGGAATACTGTGGTGTTGTTACCAAGTGGGACTATTACGTTCCTTTTTGGCCTAACCCCGTATATTCCTGCTCCTGTTCCCTCATCTGTTTTTGAACCATCTGTATACCAGATAATGTTTCTAGATGATAGTGATTCTACTCCCGAGTTCCATTCGTACCACTTGAGTTTCGTTTTGAATGGTTTTTCGTACGAGTATTGTGGTAGCAAGTAGTCTGATATCATTTCCAGTTTGGTAATGTTGACTTCATGGATGATTTTGGTGTGTCCAGTTTGTGATTGGGTTATCCAATTACCTGTTTGTTTAAGTCTGTATGCACTCATCCTCGCCTCCCCCATGGCTGTGATGTCTAAAGGTTTAGGATAATTTCCATAGCAGCGGTTGGAGTGCTATTCATACCACTCGTGATACACAGACAGGCGAGCCTCTGTATTTTACCAAGGTTGGTTTTTGACTGTCTCTGTTTCATCTTAGGCCACCACAAAACTGAACCATATGTAATTCTGGGTCTTATGATCGCTGTGTAAAGCCAGTGCATGACTTTCGGTTTCAGTCCCCATGTTTTTCCAAAAGCTCTTCTGCACATCATGAACGATGCTTTGCTTTTGTTGACGACATGTTAAAGATGCATGTTCCAGGGTAGTTTCTTGGGAAAATAAATTGAATAGAATTGAGTATATCAGGTGACATGATATACTCAATTCTATTCAAAAAACTAGTTTTGGTCCAAACATATTGTAACAAATTGAAAGTCTAAATGGCTTTGACTAATTCAGTTCATACAAAAAAATATGAAGTAATAGTTAATTTAACAACTCATCTGATTTATATCTCACTATTTCATTTAAAACTAGACTGTCTATGCTGCGCTCTGTATTTCACCACATTTAACTTACTAACTGTCCGCTTGCCGCGATTCTTATATACACGAAGGGAATCTACCAGAGAGTTCTGGAGCCGCTTCTATTCGCATCTAGATGTCGCATTTTCTAGAAGCTGGAAGACGAGAATGCTCGAATATTCTTTGGATTGCAAGCTTGTTTTTGAGTGAAGGCGACAGGTCCGCACTCGCCTGTTGCATCATCACAGTATGAAAATTGGACTCCTTGGGTTTTGAATTGATTATTTCCCCCAACATGAAATAGACCAATCAGACACAATAATTTTTTGAATAAATTCTGTTCAGATAAGTTATTCTTACAATTCTTTTTACAAAGAAACATCAATTTCTTAATGTTTTGAATGACCTAATATTGATTTTTATCAGTAAAACCTCCATTTAAGATAGAATTCTTTTACAAATATTTCAACATGGGGCGATACGTCAGAATTTGAAATGTTTACATGAAAACTTTGCCATGAAGGCTACTTTGAAGCATATTGTTGGGATGCTCAAAATATCAAATTTAGGATTGGTTGTGTGTAAAAAAAATTGTTAGAAAATGTAAAATTCTATTATCAATAAAATTCTTTGTGTTAGCTTCAATCTTCAAGAAAAAATCTAGCCTTATACCACTCGGTCTATAAATTCAAATGGATCAAACTTTCAAAATATTTTTTGCGTGATTTTGCTTTTTGGCAAATAGTTTCATTCACCATAATTTTAAAATAAAAATTCAATACCACGAATTTTATTGAATTATTGTACCTTTTTTCCAAGCAAAATTATGCTCTCTCGATCCTTTGTGTTATTTGTTAATGTGGCACCATGAAGAGACTTCTCAGATGAGTAAATTAATATATTTGACAAAGTATTTGAGTTTTAAATATTCATTATATGGAATATCTGAGGAATTTCCATATAATGTGTGACTAGATTATCCCATAAAACTGTAAATATTTACTTTACTTCTGAAAATTAATAATTTTCTTTATAATCACAGGTTAGAGTTTCAGTCTTTTCCAAAAGACTTTCCAACGATGTTGATAAGGGCACCAATTCCATGGCATACTCAGTATTGCTTAAGTACGCAGTTGATAGAGAAGCACTACTATAATGGAAATATTATCATCAGAAAAATCAGGGATTTATGGTTTCAAAAGTAAGCCAGACATTGGACTCACCATTGTATTTTAACACTGAATGAATATTCATCTTGTCTTGCCACGAATGTTCATCTTGTCTTGCCACGAATGTTCAGAACTGATCGATGACAAAAGTGGAGAAATAAAATATACGTTGTGTTTCAGATATGGCAACATGTTGATACTTCCGCGGACGGAACTTCTAGAAACAGATTCTCCGTTGAGTACTTCATACTTTCAAGAAAAAATTGAAATTATTTGTGACGACTCGAGAAGAATTCTTGAAATGGAATGGCTTCCTTCATGTGCAGATATATTTCTGGAATATAAACAGTACTGGAAACAATATATACCAAAACAACCATCAGATTCTGTAGAAATTATCGAGAGATTTTTTGATTGCGCCAATATGTTGTTATCAATGCAATTGCGGTGGCTAGTCATGAGGAGTTTGGAACATTTTCTGAATATATTCGTTAAATACAATGTAAGTATCATTCTAAATCATTCGATGACACATAGTACTCTTCTCTTGACATTTTCTTCATCAATACACCATTACTATGTCGACCATAGTTTACTATCTATAGACCACAAGCCCAGGCACAATTTCAGGGGGTGATTTTATACACCACGGGTCATATATAATGTTGAAGTACTGGTCGAGAAACGAACGTTAGGCACTATGCCGTCAATTTCCCGCGGTACAGGTGAGTGTACAGGCGAGTTGGAATGTCGTAAAAAAGGGGGTACTTTTTGATTACTTTATACATGACGGCACTATTCTCGTCAAAGAGGCAATGAAAAAAGAATGCTCTAAAACCCAGTGCCGTCAAAAAATAGCGGTACAGGGAGTCGGAATTTTTTTTGAAATCGGCGATTTTACCCCCCCCCTCCCCAGTTAATCGAATACTTGACGGCGTTGATTCAGTTAACTTTGCCTTTCCTTAAAAAACTATAATACATCTATGCCGTCAGAAAATGGTGGTACATGGGGTCAAAAATCGCGAACCAAAACCCGATTTTTACCCCTTATGGGGGTGGTCATTTAGAATTTGACGGCACCGATTTCTAGCTTTGAGTTAACATTTATTGAGTATTCTAAACATGGTGCCGTTAAAAAATTATGGTTCATGCAGAAATAAATAAAAAATTACTAAAATTTTAGAGCAAAAAATCAATGTTTTCTTATAAGGTCATTTATTTCAGGACAGCATACGGTTTTTTTAAGCAGAAACTACTTATAATGGCTTTATAATTATGCCGTCAATAATTCATGGCACCCAATTGAAATACAGAATAAATATAAAAACGAAAAAATAAAAAAAATTGAAAATTGCCTGCACATTTATAAGAGTTTATTTTTGAAATATTATTGTGGATAGCACTTCATTAAACATTAAAAAACATAGAAAAGTTGGTGCCGTCAATTTTCCCTTGTTATATTTCATGCATTTGACGTGAAATCTCTTGCTACTTTTGGCTTATTTCACCTACCATTTTGGTCAAAAATTACAAGACGACATTAACAATATAATATTGACCATATTGAACAGTAATTTAAAATTGTGGTGCCGTCAACATTAAACGGAAACTCTTCGTAATAGGAGAATTTCAAAATGTTAACGATAATCTTGGTAATATTCGTTTTCGGTCCAAAAATCGAATAGCGAACTTTCATGCACTGATATGTGATTTATCATCAAAAAAGTAGTATAAAATATATTATAAAATAAGTGATTAAAGATTTGAATAACAATGTATCAATCATTAAAATTTTATGAAAGATTATAAACTAGATAACTATTATTAATTTTCATAAAAAAGGCATTAGTCTTTCATAAAATTTTGAAAGCGTTAGTCAATCTTCATGGTATTTTTATTGAAATTCAAAATAAATAGATTTTAAAAAATCAGAACATGGAACATACTATAATATTCATTCATTCAACAACATAAATTTTTCAACAATTTATGATTCTTCATTAGAATTATAGCTCTCTATATCTGATTCACTTGCAGAATCCATTTCAGTCACTTCCTCCATATCTAAAATATTAATACAATATATAATTGATGGTCCTCACTTCTAGCGACCTAGAGACACTATCAACATATTAGAGAATAGGGATATGTCTGGCTTCTCAGGAAACGAATTTTGTTTACAATGTTCCATTGTCCGCGAGAAATTATTTGCTGCCATAATTTGCCATAACGTCATTTCAAATAAATTACATTCTACGAAAAAAATAATAATCTTAACTTCTGAAAAATAAATTGAAATTCAACTAACACAAAAAATATCTAATATAATAAAGTTTAAAAAATAACACCTTGTTGTGCCAAACAATAGTCGAATCTGTGATACAGAGATAATCTCATGTCACGGAGTAGATTTGGCGTAATGTAGGCACAAAGTTGAATAATTTTGCCCCTTAATTCATCAGGATTTGTTGCTCTCTGAAATGCATGTCGATACGCGGATTCTTTCAGATATTCCCAAAGAAAGAAATCATTTAAATCTGGTGATCTGGGAGGCCACAATATCATAGCACATGTAGAAATTAAGCGATCACGAAATGTGTTTTGAAGAAATTGTGTCACTGGTCGTGACTCGTGACATTGTGACTCGAACAACCATTCTGTTGAAACCGAATGTCCCCAAAATTAAAAGGAAGTAGCTGCATTGTTGGACTAATTTGATTTCGACATGAAAAACACATTTTTCAGCGTATTGTACCATATAAAATTGACGGCATAGCAAAATAAGTTATCTTTGAAGAATATAGCATTGAAACAGCTAAATTTTAGGTTGTATAAAATGACCACCCCCATAAGGGGGAGGTTTTATATGAGGTTATATATGACCCGTGGTGTATAAAATCACCCCCTGAAATTGTGCCTGGGCTTGTGGTCTACTAGCCTAATAACGATAATTTTTGCAACGCGTAGAACACCCAGTATCTGATTGAGTCCCTTTTTAGAAATCCAAATGGCGAGAGCTTCACATACATGAAAATGAATACCAAGTTCCTTTCTTGAAACTTTCAAACGAGTGCAATCAATCCCTTCGTTTAAACTGATCACCAAATAGCTATTTATGATACAAGTTCGTGAAGTAGGACTTTTTTGTATGAGCGTGAAGTTTGTTGAATGAGGCGCAGCCGAGTTCAACAAACACGCGAGTACAAAAAAGCCCTTTACGAAAGTGTTTCATACAAATTTTTTTCTTCGACAGTTAATAAATTGCCAAATTGTAGCAATTATATCATTAATTTGAACGTTTAATGATATGAATTGTCGTTGTATTATCAAATAAAGACTTCCGAGTTACATTAGACGAAAAATAATGTATTTTTCAAAAATGCATAAATGTATGGACAGTGTGTGAAAAATTACTTTTCGCAAAGTTGACGATTTTACGCACATGTGATTTTTTTACGCTGCAAATCTTATACTTTGGCGTAACAAAATCCTCATTCAATTGTGGAGAAGAGAATTCAAGGAAGATTTGGATTTAATGTGTGGCCAGGTGTTTTCAGGTGTAGAATTATCGACCCGTACATTTATAATGGCAGTCTCACATCTCAGATATATTTAAAAATTTTGAGGCGAAATATTGAACCCCTTGTTGATAAATTGCCACGAATGGAGCTCAGGAGATTATATTTTCAACAAGACGGGGCTTCGCCTCACAACACTGCAATTGTCAAAAAAAATTTTTGGATGCAAATTTAGGTAATAATTGGATAGCCAAGGACCCAACCGTTGGCAGGCCAGGTTACCGGACCTAACGCCTATGGACTTTTACCTCTGGGGAAGGTTGGAAGATCTGATTGTTTAATTGCCGACCAACTCTAGATACGAATTGGAAGTGGCAGTGATGAAATGTTTTGCTTCTCTCACTCCTATTGAACTAATTAATTCGGCAAAAATCGTTCAGAAAAGGTGTCGCCTCTGTGTAGGAGAAGCTGGTAGACATTTCGAACACCTCTTGTGAAGAAATATATTTCATTGTTTGTTCTTTATCATTATTATTATTGTTGCAGTTTCATTTATTAGTAGTAAATATAATATAAATTTATTCATTTATTTATTTATTGAAAATACATTTTCCATACAGAACAAGTTCTGGTATAAGGAAGATTGTTCTAATGAACAGCTGGATTTTCTCCAGAATGGTTTCACTAGATTAAGATGGTAGAGGACTGTAGGTTCGAGAGAGTTTCATATAATAAATACCTTTTTGCAGCTCCGGGGATCGCCAAATGTGGTAATCAGCTTCTTTCTTCTGATCCAAATCACCTCACATGCACTATCGGCGGTAAAGTTCGCATGTCACGCCGGCCGGCACTTAAACTAAAATTAATTGGATATTGAGAGGAATCCCGTATTAGCAAAACTGAGAGTGTTTATAATAATGTGTCCAAAAACGTAGTATTGAGATTGTTCGTCAGGCCATAAACTCCTCGATGCCTTTTTTTTTCCCCCTGAGCGTGGTACTCGCTTGCCCAGTGCTTTCTCTCGTTCCTCATTCCTTGGGCTCGGGCAGGCGCAACAGGTTTTAAAATATGAACACTCTCGATATCGCGCAAGATACGAGGGTACTCGGAAGTAAGATATATTATAGAATTTATAGTAACTAATGAAATTTAACAAACTAGTGAAACATATACAAAGAGAGGATGGACGGAACATTATCCTGCCCACCAAAATGCATCGGCATTTTCTAATTTTCTATAGGAAGAGGGCACAATTTTACCACCGGTCGCTTAAACAAACCAGCCGTCGTTCGAACTGTGACCACTCGGACAACTCCATCACGACCTGGGTGGACGTCGGTAACGCGGGATAAGCGCCAACACAACGGGGGGGCGGTTTCATTTTTAACCAAAACTAAGGTTCCCGGAGTGATGGAGGTATAATTCTTTGTCCATTTGCTGCGTTGATGCAAGGTATGTAAGTATTCCTGAGACCAACGCGCCCAGAAGGACCAATTCATACGTTGTACCAACTCCCAGCGTCGTAACCGATTTGAAGGCACATTCGTAAGATCTGTTTCGGGAGGTGCGGTCAAGGGGGCCATAGTGAGAAAATGACCTGGGGTTAGAGCTAACAAATCGTGAGGATCATTACTGAGAGGTGTGATTGGACGCGAGTTCAAAACAGCCTCGATTTGAATGAGCAGGGTATTTAACTCCTCATATGACAAAACTTGAAGACCAATAACTCGGCTGAGATGCGTCTTGACGGATTTAACCCCCGCCTCCCATAAACCGCCGAAATGAGGAGCCGAGGGGGGATTGAAGCTCCAAGCAATTGCCTCTTGGGAGGCAGCGAATTGACTGAACTTAGACAATTGGCGATAGGCGCCAACGAAATTAGTACCGCAGTCGCTATAGAGGCGCTCACAACGTCCTCGACGTCCCATAAATCTTCGTAAAGCGGCTAAGAAGGCATCCGAGGTTAAATCCGACGCAAGCTCGAGGTGTAGAGCTTTGGTAGAGAAGCAAACGAAGAGGCAGATATAAGCCTTTGTGGTCTTTGCGCCACGAGTTTTGGAAAGAGTAATAGAGTAAGGGCCGGCGTAGTCGACACCGACGTGGAGAAATGGTTTGGCTTGCGTTAAACGAATGACAGGAAGATTGCCCATTTGGGGTTGAAGTGTAGTGGGCTTAAGTCTCCAACATTTCAGACATTTCGAAATGATTCGTCTTATACAGCGTTTTGAAGAAAATATCCAAAACTGCTGAGCAATAAAAAAACTGACAGTCTGAATGCCAGCGTGAAGGCTCTTTAGGTGAGTGTATTCGATAAGTAAGGTAGTAAAGCATCCAGAATTGGGTAACAGAGCGGGGAAACGCCTGTCGTAGGAAATCGGTGCGTGTGCCAGGCGTCCACCCACTCGAAGAATTCCTTGATTATCTAAAAATGGGGTCAATTTTTGCAACCGTCTGGAAGGCAATTGGCCTTGCGAGATTCGCGTTATGTCATCCGCAAAGTAAGATGATTGAGTATGTTTCACCAAAACCATCAAGGCAGACTGGAGTTCTGCTGAACGGAGCCAACCGGACAATCTTTGTCGAGGTGGACGGCAATTATTAATGAAACGTAACATGACTGCTAGAATACGTTGCAAGCGAGGAAGAGATGAATGGTTCTCAAGCAAACCATCTAAAATAGGGGTGGGTATAGCGGAAGCGGCCATGGACAGAACACGCTCTTCGTCTAAAGCTTCTGTTGAAAGATTATTGGGAGAAAAAGGAAACCAATTTCTACATGGAGCCTTCAAAAAAGAGGGACCTGCCCACCAAAGGCGGGATTCGAGAAGCGCTGCAGGGAGAAGTCCGCGAGACCCAACATCTGCCGCGTTATCCGCTGAAGAAACGTGAAACCAACTCGAAGGAGGAACTATCTCCTGTATGAAAGACACACGGTTGCTCACGAAGGTCTTCCAACGATGCGGGGGAGAAGACAACCAGCTCAAAACAATGGTGGAATCAGACCAGGCGAACACTTTATCGATTCGAATTTTGGAGCTAAAGAGGTCACGGGTAAAAGAAAGGAGGCGAGAGAGTAAGACGGCCGCGCAGAGTTCCAGCTTAGCTATAGAGATGCTTTTGAGAGGAGCCACATTGGATTTAGCACAAATCAAGTGGCTGGAGAACTCATTCGAAGGAGAAAGGAATACAAAATATAACACGGCACAATATCCCTTTTCGGAACTGTCACAGAATCCATGAAGCTCACAAACCTGAAAATCATCAGGCATAAGGAGACGTGGAATTTTCAATCGAGATAAGGAAGGGAGTTCTGAAATATACTGCTCCCAAAACCGAATAATTTCCGGTGGGGGTGGTGCATCCCAATCCAGGCGAAGTATCCATAGTTTTTGTATTAGAAATTTCACATAGAAGGTGATAGGAGATAAGATTCCCAGCGGGTCGAAGATTCGAGCAAGGTTGGAGAGGAGATTCCGTTTGGTACACGTGGTATCTATTGGTTATACGGCAAACGAAAAGGAATCACCAGACGGATTCCATTGAAGTCCTAGGATTTTTAAGGGATTGTCGGGGTCGAGACTAAGAGAACGAGTTTCATCCGACCAATGTTGAGAGGGAATATCGGACAATAATTGTGGGTCATTCGACGCCCACTTGCGGAGTTCAAAACCACCCTGTTTCAAAAGCTCAATAAGTTGATTTCGAAGAGAGTGCGCGTCCGGGTGGGTGGATGCGCCAGTGACAATGTCATCAACGTATGTTTGTGATGCTATCGCTTGAGCAGCGTCGGGATAATTAACGGCTCCTTCATTGGCTAAAGTGATAAGCGTTTTCAAGGCTAAGTAGGGAGCACAAGAGAATCCGTATGTAACCGTAAGGAGTCGATAAGTCTTTATGGGATCGGAGGGAGAGAAACGCCATAAGATACGTTGAAAGTCAGTTTGTCTGGGATTTATGAGAATTTGTCTATACATTTGTCTAATATCTGTGGTGAATACATACTTGGGCAATCGAAAGCGTAATAGAATGGAGACAATGTCACTTTGAAGTTTCGGACCAGTGAAAAGAGATTCATTGAGAGATGGTCGCCCTGGACTTCGCGCGGAAGCATTAAAGACAACCCTGAGTTTAGGACTCGTACCGGTGGACTTCCATATTGCGTGGTGCGGAACGTAGTATGTTTTATCAGAATGGGTGTTATCAGCAACCATTTCCATATGACCCAGTTCAAGGTATTCTTTCATGAAGGCCGAATAACTTTTGTGAAGTTCTGAATTTTTTACTAGACGACGTTCTAAAGCTAAAAATCTATTGAGAGCTATTTTTCTAGAGTCGGGAAAGTCAGGTTCACCATTTCGAAAGGGGAGTGAAACTACAAATCTCCCGTTTTCGTTTCTATAGTAGGTATCTAAAAATATGGACTCACATTGTTTGTCTTCCTGAGACATACGTTCTACATGAGGAACTTCTTCTACTTTCCAAAACTTCTGAAGTGTGTTTTCTAATGACGATTCACAACAAAGAAAGGATAGTGAATGGGATGCTGAAGAGGGCGCACAAACCTTGCCCATCAAAACGTAGCCGAACACCGTATTCAAGGCTACAGGCTCTTCCGGACTTCCTATTACACGCCCTGGTTGCAATATATGGGGGAACAAATCCGCACCTAGTAACAAATCAATGGGACCTGGAGAATGAATTGGGGATCAGCCAACTGTAGATGTTGCAAATGAGACCAAGATCTCGAGGAGAGAGGGGAGGTTGGCAGGTCACCACAAATCCTTGGAATCACTATGGCATCTAAATCAAAATTGGGAGAAGTTTTTCTCACCGGCCTTATTTGGCAAGATACACCTTGAGAGCTAGAAATGGTCGGAGAATTGCCAATTCCCTGAATAAAAAAATTCAGATGATAACCGGACAGGACCAAACGATTCACACATTTTTGTGAAATAAAGTTACTCTGTGATCCAGAATCGAGAAGAATACGAATGGATTGGAAATTGCCTCTGGTATCTAATATTTCCACAACCGCGGTGGATAGCAGTATTTTACCCGCCTGCGGTACTATACCTGTGAGAGATTGAGAAACAATATTGGGAGTAGAGGTCAGATGAGAACTTGATGCAAGTGCGGAATTAACTTCTACCATGGTGGGAGAGGCACCAACAGGATGATACTCATTGTCAGTCCGATCAAAATGTAGCATGGTGTGATGCTTCTGCTGACATTTGTGACAGGTGTACGTGGATTTGCACTGTTTGATGGAGTGTGAGTTGCTGAGACAATTCAGGCAGAAGCGGTTTTCTTTGACAATTTGAAAACGTTCGTTAGGACTTTTCTCTGCAAAGTTTGGACATTTATAAATCGTATGTTGATTACTTTTGCAAAGAATGCAATTCGATGCAGCCGCTTTCGCAAACAAAGACCATGAAGGTTTGGCTTGCTGTGAGGGTTTGGATTGAGTAGACGTTTTCGGAAATTCAATTTTTTTGGGTGATTTAATGTTTCTAGTGGAAGAGATATTGTCTAAGGCAATACAATGTTGGCTCAAGAACTCCACAAGATCATCGTAACTGGGCATCGTGGATGAATTATGATGTAATTCAAACTTGGTAGCTACAGAGATATCTACACGTTTCAAAATCATCTGGACTAATATGAAATCCCATTCTTCAACAGGTAGCTTGAGGAGCTGTAGTGCTGCCAAATGATCTGCAAACGTGTCCAACAAATTTCGCAATTCGTTCGGGTTATCCGAAGAGAGTTTGGGACTATTCTCGATTGCCGACCAATGGGCTGCCGCTATAAGTCTTTGGTTTTTGAATCGCTTTACCAGCGTTTGATAGGCTATAGAATAGTTATCGGAAGTCATAGGCAATTTTTGTACTAGTGACAACGGGGTTCCCTTCAAGGAAGATATCAAGTAATTAAATTTCTCTATATTGCTCAGACTTGAATTCGTATGAATTACAGCATCAAACATATCCAGATAAGATGTGAAAGTGGTTATGTCTCCGCTGAAGGTGAGGAGTTGAAGTTTTGGCAGACTTATATTAGGTTTGGGTTGAGAAGAAATCGGTTCAGTCGAAGTTACGTTCACTTCGAACAAACCGGAATAAATCGCTCGGACCATATAGAATTGCATTTCGAACTGTTTCCTGACTCCGTCTTCAATCTCGAATTGCGAATCATCAGTTGTAATGAGGGTAATCACTGAATTATGGTTTTTGAAAAATTCATCTTTTATCACATCTAAGAAAGGGTATCTCATTCGAAAAACAAGTTGGACATCCTTGTCTGTTCTGGCCTTTGTGGCACAATCTAACATTTCAACCATACGATTAATCTCTGTCAGTCGTAACAGTTGATATTTCTTGAGTTTCTCAGCTGCCATTGTGAGATCCCGCAAATATTAGCGAATTTTAAATAAGTTCCGTGATTCCGAAAACAGAGAGGAATATTATGCTTTGAACGCTTTATACGTGTAACTATTTTGGTAATCAATACCAAAATTCAATCATGTCAACAACGTTATGAATGAGAAATAATATCGATCATCCTGTATAGGATGAATTCTTACGGGAAATATTATTGATCACCCTGTATAGGATGAGTTCTTATGAGAATGAGATATAATATTGATCACCCTGTATAGGATGAATTCTTATGAGAATGGGAAATAATATTATTCACCCTGTATAGGATTAATTTTTATGAGAATGAGAAATAATATTATTCACCCTGTATAGGACGAATTTTTATGAGAATGAGAAATAATATTATTCACCCTGTATAGGATGAATTTTTATAAGAATGAGAACTTCCAGATGAAATAATCTCGGCGAATTTTCAATTTTACGCGATAAATAAACAAACTATAGAGAATCAAATAAAACACGATATTTCAAGTATTTATCGGTCAAATGCCCACTGCACAAAAACCAACGGTGTTCGATACGACGACTGGCTGGCCAAGCGTAGCGCTGCGAGATGGGTAAATTCCGTTTCATTTTGCAAGGCTACTTATTTATGAAATATAAAAAAAAATATGAAATTGCAGATGCATCAAATCCGGCTCGAAGGACCAAAATGTTCTAATGAACAGCTAGATTTTCTCCAGAATGGTTTCACTAGATTAAGATGGTAGAGGACTGTAGGTTCGCGAGAGTTTCATATAATAAATACCTTTTTGCAGCTCCGGGGATCGCCAAATGTGGTAATCAGCTTCTTTCTTCTGATCCAAATCACCTCACATGCACTATCGGCGGTAAAGTTCGCATGTCACGCCGGCCGGCACTTAAACTAAAATTAATTGGATATTGAGAGGAATCCCGTATTAGCAAAACTGAGAGTGTTTATAATAATGTGTCCAAAAACGTAGTATTGAGATTGTTCGTCAGGCCATAAACTCCTCGATGCCTTTTTTTTTTCCCCTGAGCGTGGTACTCGCTTGCCCAGTGCTTTCTCTCGTTCCTCATTCCTTGGGCTCGGGCAGGCGCAACAGGTTTTAAAATATGAACACTCTCGATATCGCGCAAGATACGAGGGTACTCGAAAGTAAGATATATTATAGAATTTATAGTAACTAATGAAATTTAACAAACTAGTGAAACATATACAAAGAGAGGATGGACGGAACAAAGATAATACATTGAATACTACAACTAATGAATATAAGTGAGTTTCAGAATTTTCTAAACTAATGAAAAAATAACAAATTTAACAATTTTGGATATTCATATATAGATGAACATCAGTATGATAGCAGATTTTCTTTGAGTTTTTTCAAGAAAATATTTATGGACTTTGATTTTTTTATATCATCTGTTATTTTGTTGTAAGTTTCTATAGAACTAGATATAGGATTGTTCTTGCCTTTATTTGAATGAATGTTATTTAAATGGAAGTTATTTGCATTTCTGATTTTATAATCATGTAATTTCGATTTTTTTTGAAATGGCTGTTACTTTTTGTATATTATTTGTTAGTTTATATGCAAATATTTTTAAATTTTATTAGTTTATCTAATGTAAAAGCTTTAATATCGTTGTATAATTCTGAAGAAGGTGTATCCCAAGGTTTTTTAAAAATTCAAATTTTTGTATCTTTTTCCGAATAATAAAGTACAGTATCATCTGCAAAAGAAAAATGTTCACCTATCAATTTTAATTTGTTTATACTATTCACATAGATCAAATAGAAAATTGGAGCCAATACTGAACCTTGGGGAACTCCAATAATGGATTGTTTTTCAATACTTTTATTTTCATTAATAACAACATATTGAATGCGATTTTCAAAATAATTTTCAAAAAGTTTATATGAGTGTCCTCTCACTCCTAAATTATTCAAAATTTTTAGCAATATTGTATGATTTACTGTATCAAATGCCTTTTTTATATCTAAAAAAATAGCAACGCCATACTTACTTTCATTTAAAGTTTCAAAAATGTCATTCATGAAATCAGTTACTGCTGATTGGGTATTAGAAGTTGCATGAAAGCATATTGTAATTTATCAAAACCAGAATTATTATTAATGAAATTTATCAATTGTTCTTTCAATACTCTCTCAAAAATTTTGGAAAAAGCATTTAAGAGCTATTGGGCGATAGTTAGAAACATTATTCTTTTCTCCTCCCTTATAAATTGGTTTTAATGTGGTTCTTTTGAGGTAATTTGGAAAGATACCTTCTTCAATACATTTATTTATAATAAGAGATAGGGGTAGGCTAATGAGATCAACTATATCTTTCAAATTTTTTGAAGTTATTAGATCTTCACCTGGAGCAATGTTGGATTGAGTGATATTATAATATCATGAATTTCTTGTTCTGAACATGATTTCAAAAACATCGATTTACCAGAAAGTGATCACATTATTGGTTTAGTTTTGAATTTTTTTGATAAAGTTTATCCAATTTCTGAGAAAAAGTTGACAAATTCATTACATATGTCTTTGCTAGAAGTTATGAGTGTGCCGGATTTACTTTTAATTTGATTTATAGATTGATTCTTTTTCTTTTTCCCTATATTACTATTGATAACATCCCAATTTTTTTTTAGGTTTTATCAGCTTTTTCAAATTGTTAATTAAGTTCTTGATTTTCCAAATTTTTACATAAAATATTGACTTGATTTTTAATTTTTTTGTATAAATTTTTCAAGGCATCATTATTTCGATATTTTTTCAATTGTTTGTATAGTTTATTTCGAATTTTCATTTAATCTAACACAGATTCAGTTATCCAGATATTGTTTTCTCGTGTTCTGAAGTTTTTGGTTTCACTGGATTTTTCTTTGCATTCTTTTATACAGATTGCAAGTTTTTCAAATGTTGGTATATTACTGAAAGAGTTCAGTTGTTTTGAAATACATTCACGAAATTTATCTTTGTCTAGAATTTTTATGACTTTTTTGATCATCCTTGGTTTGTTTTTTAGTAGTTTTTCAGTTTTTATATTTATAACTTTATGATCAGAAAGATGGTAATCTGTATATTCAATCAGATATTTTTTACTTTTTAATTGAAAATTTGCAACGATATCATCTATTATAGATTTTTTGTTGTTATGATTTTGTCTAGTATAATGATGTTCATTAATTATATTTAGTATTTTGTAACCATTCGTTTTATAAATACTTTTGTATTCATCGACAACACAATTTTTTTTGTAATAAATTTAAATTCATGTCACCTAATAATATAAGGTTTTTATAAATTCCAGTAATGAGATTGATAATTTTGAAAAATTCTAAATAGTTTACATCGGGTGGTCGATAAATAATAAATTTTAGGTTTTGGATTCAAAGAAACTATTTCAATGATAATGTAGTTGCAATTTTCTATCGTTTTCTTTTCGAGCATGTCAAACTTCAAATCTTCTTTAATAAATATAGATTATCCACCTCCACGTCTAGTTTTTCTGCATTCATGAATTTCCAAATACCCTGGGATTTTCAATTGTATTTCATTCAAGTAAAGCCATGTTTCAGTTAGAGTTAAAATGTCAACATCTTCTTTTTTCATGTTCAGTTCAACATCTGTTAATTTATTTCTCAAACTTCTTATGTTTAAGTATGATATTGATAGTTGTTTAATTTGAGATTATATATAGAGCCATAATCTATTTGGGATTGGTATTTGTCTTGATAAAATTTCATAACTGCACAATTTTTATCATATGCTGAATGTTTTGTTGAGTGATTTGTTTTGAAATTCAAGTTCGAAAAAATACAATTCACACAGTTCAGTTCAGTGGTTTCACAATTAGTTTCTTCATGATTGTTTCCGCATCGTGGACATATCACAGTATTCCTACAATTGTTTGAAGAGTGATGAAAACGACAACATTTGAAACATTGGGTGATTTTGTTATTTTCATATACGTGCAAATTTTGCCAACTGACGAATAGTTTTCCGTTTTTTTTTTCATATATTTTTCTGAACAAACTTCCATTTACTTCAGCATAAATAGTATAACAATTTTTATGACTGATATATTTAATAAAATTCACTTGTAATTTATCATTTTCATTGATAAATTGGTTTTGTTTTCTTATTGTTTCACATACATTTTCATTATCAAGAGGTGTTTCTTTTTTCAGTCCAACTATTTTGATTTGTGGGTTTAGCAGATTTTTTCTTCAATTATATAATTATTTTCAAGTTTGTTTTTAATTTCATCTTTTAGTTTGTTCAAATCATTTCTTTCTTTACAATTTATTTCTATTCATCCATTTTTTTATGGCTGTAACACCAATTTTCAGTTCACCGAGATCAATATTTTTAAAAAGGTTGTTTTTTGTTGATATTGAATCTTGGTTTGTTTTCGGTTTGATCAAAATAGTTTCAGGGAGTAGACGGTTTTTTATTTCTTTATCTGACTGCTAACTATTTGGGAATAAGTGGGAATGGTAATATTTGGTTTTGCATACACTTTTTCTAACTCTTCAATTTTCTCATTAATTCCATGTAACTATCCATAATTGTATCCTTTTCAACAATATTTGTAGTGATTTAATCATAATTATATTGTAATCTCTTGTTTTCTTTTTCAAGGCGGCTTATGTATTTATCTTTTTCTGACAATAAATGTTCTTTATTGTCGATCAAATTCCATAAATGTAGGTTTTCTTTTTTCAGAATTGTTAAAGATTCGTATATTTCTTTTTCTTCATTATTATATTTAATATTTCCACAAGATTCTCCTTCATAATATATTTGCACGAATTGGGAGCCTTCAGATTTTTCTTGGTTTTCTTCATTTGTGCCGTTTCTTTTTTTTTTGTCTCGTCATTTTTCGATTTCATACAATTGTCTATTTGTATTGTATTAATTTCACTTTGCTTTTCAAAATGACATTTTTATGAAATGTCAGACTCACATTTTCAATATATTTTCTTCTTGATTGCAGAGCATCTCGATGAAACCAAATCTGTATACTGTTATTTCACTATTGGTCTTCTTGTAGTTTCCGTTTCAATAATAAGAAAAGGAAGAAAAAATATAACTTTTGTCCAGTTTCCACTAACACTTTACTACTTTTTTTTTTTTTGGTGTTTTGGCATCGACTGCTATGGTCATTAGCCATGTGTTCTTTATAGGCCTTGTTACTAACTCCTTACGCCACTTTAGGAGCAGCACTGTTAATTGGAACGCAACAGTGAATCGTGCAGGACTCACCCTAGTCAAGCCACGAGATTTTAATAATTTAATCTGTTAAATTAAATTAAAAAATCCCAGCCCAACCAGGGTTCAAACTCCGGACCTTTCGACTCAGAGTCGGACGCTCTAACCACTGCGCCACGCCCCGACATTTTACTACTTTATTACGACCGGTTTCGGCTTTTACACCATTTTCAAGTAACTACAGATTTCATCAAGTTCGTGAATATTTATACATAAGAAAGTAATTAAAGAAAGGTAGGGTTTAAATTACCTAACTGATGTTTCAAAACAAGTTGGGAAAATACCTGGAATCTACCTGATGAGTCAATCTAATTTATCTAATAGGGGTTCATACAATCGGTGGGTCCAACTTTGTTATCAAAAGTCCCAAATTCAGAAGTGGAGAGCTACATAATTCTAACTGGTCATTGAGGGTATCAAAATTGGGGTTTTTATTCAATTTGTTTATTTCCAAGGCTTCCAACAGGTTCATTTCTCTTCCTTTATTGCACGTATGAAGGATTTTCATGTTATTTTTATTTATTGTATTATTCGTTTCTTGCAAATGTCTATATATAGCTGATTTTTTATCTGATAACAGATGTTCACGGTACCTTATTTCAAAATTTCTTCCCGTTTATCCTGAATAAGCTGCTGTACAATCACCACATTGCAGTCTATATATACCTGATTTTTTCCATTTATCCTTTTTGGGTTTTGCATTGATTAGTATATTCCCTAAATTACTCCTACTAGCGAATGAAGTTATTATATTAAATTTTGAAAAATAGTTTTTATTATTTTCTGAGAGTTTTCCCGAGTAGCTTATACTAGCATATTTTTTATCTCCTTTGGGTCCTATTTGATTTGGATATAATTCATTCCTGATCATTGTCTGTTGTTTATTGGAGATGATCTTATCAATTAAGTAGACTGGAATTTGGTTATTTATTGCAATCTGTTTTATGATTTTTATTTCTTCTTGCAAAGCCTTATCCGATGAAGTAATCATAAATGCCCTATGTATCATTGATTTGAATGCTGATAATGGACTGAAGGAATCTAAAGGTATTGTACAATCCGTAAAAGTATCTTTTCTGTATATGTTGAAGTGAAAATTATTATTAATGTTTGTAATAGTAAGATCTAGAAAATAAATTTTATTATTTTGTTCTATTTCGACCGTGAATTTTATCTTATCACGAAGGGTGTTAAGGAAATTCAAAAATTGATTTATCTGTCTCGTTGAGCCATTAAAACCTACGAGAATATCATCAACCAGAATGCAATATGTTTATGAGATAAGGCGTTATTTAGGATGCGGGTGTTTTCTAAGTTATTCATAAAAATATCGGCTAGTAAGGGACTTAACGGAGAGCCCATTGGGAGACCCGAATTCTGCAGGTAAAAATTATTTTTGAATTTAAAATAATTTTGTTTGAGGCATACATCAAAGAGGTTGTATAACTCCTCCGTGATGTAAGGATTAATATTATGTTTATCAAGTATGTCTTTCAAAAGAGGAAGGCATTCGTTTGTTGGAACGTTTGGAAACATGTTCTTCACATGGAAGGAAACTAATTTAATGTTATTTTTGTTGATAATATTAGACAGCTTATTTGCTAAGTCTATAGAATGTATGACTGTGTTTGTTGGAGTGAAATTTGTGAGCTCTCTGAACTTAGAATTTAAGAATTTTGACAACTTACCGGTTGGAGCATCAATATAGGAAACCACTGGTCTGGTAGGTTTGCCTTCTTTGTGTAATTTGATCAAACCATACATTTCTGTAGGTTGAGGATTCATGCAGGTTGTTTTCTTGATATCCCAGGGTGTGGGAAACAGCATCGATGATTCTTCTAAGGTGTTTTTGACCTGTTGCGGGAATGTTTTTGTGGGGTCTTTCTTCAGAAGGGTAACATCTAGAGTGTCCACAACATCTTGCATTTTTGAGAAGTACTGGTGTTCTTCTAAGCACACGATACTGTTACCTTTGTCAGCTTTTGTGAATATCAGTTGGTTGTTGTTTCTTTTCTTTGTTATCTTGTTCACTGTTTCCATAACATCCTCGGAACTGGTTGTTGGTACATATTTACTGATAATGTCTGCTAGTTTATGTCTATGGCGGGTTGGATTGTTTATTATATTAGAATTGTTGGCTATAATTAATTCGGTTTGTACTCCTATAACCTCTTTCTTATCGTTGTTGTTTGGCGGGGTGAATTTAGGTCCTTTATCCAGAATTCTGATTTATTTCTTGTTGAATCCCGTATTAGTAAGGTTGACAAATCTCGGGTAGAATTTGTAATCAGAAAAGTGAGTGTCCTGTTTCCTCTGAGTCGTCCCTTGTTTGTTAAGAAGTCTAGATATCTTCTTTTTTAGTTTATCATACTTCACTTCGGATAATTCACTCTCTTCTTGTGCTATTATGGATTCTAGATAGTCAAATTCTATATTATGGAGGATATATCTCAATTCGTCTTGTACTAATTTGAGGTGTAGTTTGATGTTATCCCTTGCCCTATATGAACGACTGATTTCTTCTTTCAGCCATATATCTTCGAATTTCCGTTGAATCTTGGATGTGGTTTCATTCTGGATGCAGAATTTGAACTTTATATAATTCGGTATGATCTTCAGTTTGGCGCACTCTCTGTTAAACATCAGGTTTAGTGACACTTTCTTGTATTTTATTTGTAGTCTGCGATCCGCCAGTCGAGCAACTTTGATGACATTGTACCGCAGATCATCTCCAATAAACAGCAGACAATGATCAGGAATGAATTATATCCAAATCAAATAGGACCCAAAGGAGATAAAAATATGATTGTATAAGCTACTCGGGAAAACTCTCAGAAAATATTAAAAACTATTTTTCAAAATTTAATATAATAACTTCATTCACTAGTAGGAGTAATTTAGGGAATATACTATTCAATGCAAAACCCAAAAAGGATAAATGGAAAAAATCAGGTACATATAGACTGGAATGTGGTGATTGTACAGCAGCTTATACAGGACAAACGGAAAGAAATTTTGAAATAAGGTACCGTGAACATGTGTTATCAGATAAAAATCAGCTATATATACCGGGTGATTCTCCAAGGTGGCTCACCCCTATAACTTTTTTATTATTGAAGATAGAAAAACGAAATTTGGGGGTTGTGTATTATAGTTCAATTTACATTTTTTGACATATTAACTTGCTTTATCGTACTTCCGGTTCGAACGGAAATGAGCATAACTTTCGATTTTTAAATGGGACATCCTATATATTTTTACTTATTTCGATCGAGAATGAAATTCTAAATCCAACAACACCTCACTTGTCAATATTTGACAAATGAAGTAATTTTTATTTCAATTTTCATTTTTTGATCTAGAATGCCATGGATCGTGTAAATCGCTTCATTCTTGATCAAGTAACATGGGAAAAATACGACTTTGAGGCTTTTGACTTCACAGTCGTTGAAAGAATTATTCAAAAGTCTCAAATATGAATTTTTCCAGTTAACGTGAATTTTTCAAATGGAAAGGGGGTGGCTCGTCGGCTTTTTGTGAAAGATCATTTTCTTACGAATAATTTGATACCACACACTTTCACTTTATTTTCACTATTTCTGTGAGCGATTGCAAGAAGCGACCATACCCAATTACAAATAATACGTATTCGGTATGCACTGAGTCCTGTTATTCTAGTTATTCGTGACAAACAATTGAAGCTGTTGCTAGGACTATACCTAAACAAATAGGCCAATGAATATGCTGTCACTTTCAAAAATTCTTTTGTTGCATAGTTCATAATTTGATATGGAAAATTATACTAGAAACGAGAAAATTGACATGTTGCTAATTTACGGAGAAGCAAAAAAGAATGCATCTGATGCAGCTCGAATTAGTGAAAATAAAGTGAAAGTGTGGGGTATCAAATTATTCGTAAGAAAATGATCTTTCACAAAAAGCCGACGAGCCACCCCCTTTCCATTTGAAAAATTCACGTTAACTGGAAAAATTCATATTTGAGACTTTTGAATAATTCTTACAGCGACTGTGAATTCAAAAGCCTCAAAGTCGTACTTTTCCCATGTTACTTGATCAAGAATGAGGCGATTCACACGATCCATGGCATTCTAGATCGAAAAATAAAAATTGAAATAAAAATTACTTCATTTGTCAAATATTGACAAGTGAGGTGTTGTTGGATTTAGAATGTCATTCTCGATCGAAATAAGTAAAAATATATAGGATGTCCCATTTAAAAATCGAAAGTTATGCTCATTTCCGGTCGAACCGGAAGTACGATAAAGCAAGTTAATATGTCAAAAAATGTAAATTGAACTATAATACACAACCCCCAAATTTCGTTTTTCTATCTTCAATAATAAAAAAGTTATAGGGGTGAGCCACCTTGGAGAATCACCCGGTATATATATATAGACATTTGCAAGAAACGAATCATACAATAAATAAAAATAACATGAAAATTCATACGTGCGATAAAGGACGAGAAATGAACTTGTTGAAAGCCTTGGAAATAAACAAATTGAATAAAAACCCCAATTTTGATACCCTCAATGACCAGTTAGAATTATGTAGCTCTCCACTTCTGAATTTGTGACTTTTGATAACAAAGTTGGACCCACCGATTGTATGAACCCCTATTAGATAAATTAGATTGACTCATCAGGTAGATTCCAGGTATTTTCCCAACTTGTTTTGAAACATCAGTTAGGTAATTTAAACCCAACCTTTCTTTAATTACTTTCTTATGTATAAATATTCACGAACTTGATGAAATCTGTAGTTACTTGAAAATGGTGTAAAAGCCGAAACCGGTCGTAATAAAGTAGGAAAGTGTTAGTGGAAACTGGACAAAAGTTATATTTTTTCTTCTTTTTCTTATTTCATCATGAACTTCCACAAAATAAATAGATCATCTATCATACACGTTTCAATAATATTTTGTGTTTTTTTAAGAATAACTCAAATGTCTTTTCGCAGCTCAAAATAATGATCAGTGAGCTAATACTAATCACCTCTCAAACTACTGTTGAGAAGCTTTCCCAATATTTGATAGCTACTGGCGAACAATTGCTTTTTTTTATCGCCGCGTCGTCCAAAGCCTACTTGTTCAAAATGTGTGTTTAAAAGTCTAGAAGAAAAAATCTAAAGGCTCTGTATTTCAAAGATGACTAGCAAAATATCAAATGTGCTATACTTTTAGAAAGGTTATTTTAAGCTCTATTGAAATTT
This sequence comes from Chrysolina oricalcia, assembly GCA_944452925.2. Taxonomy (NCBI): domain Eukaryota; kingdom Metazoa; phylum Arthropoda; class Insecta; order Coleoptera; family Chrysomelidae; genus Chrysolina; species Chrysolina oricalcia. Next base: position 47,680,461 of record OX101824.2, read on the forward strand.
ACAGGAATATACAGGGTGACTCTTTAAAACATTTTGTTTCATCAATAACTATCGAAAAAATAATTCAATTGCACCGTTGAATTCTACGTAAAAAAGTGCCCCGAAAATGTAATTTTCGACAGGAAAAAAGTTACAGCAACTTTTCGTAAATGCACATTTTCGAAAAACACGCTGTAACTAATAGGCGATGATAGATATCGATATGCGGTTTTCACCATTAAGTTTGTCATAAAATTTGATACTAAGACACAGCCATCAGTTTTCATCTAACTAGTATGAAAACAGGACTTACCCTTTAAAAGTGCCCATTTCGGCCCATCCTGTACTTCCGGCAATGGTTCTACTTGTTTTTTCCAGTGAGAAATGATTCTTAATAAATTATTTTATTCCCAAAAAATAACACCTTCCGTGCGCGCCTAAAATTTGCCGAAGTCGCCAGAACTTTTTCGAAGTTTTGACGAAGGCAGTAGTTAAACTGTGATGGGACTGGATCACCTTCTATGGAATTTTGCTGACGGTAAATGTCCAATGCGTCCATACTATTCTCGATTTGCAGCTTCCTATTATTATTCAATATTAGTAGACTTATATACTTTTTGTGTTTTTATCCAATTCTATCCCTTGCTCTCACTAAGCTACTGCACGTTTCATTGAACCTTCAACAAAGTTCGAAAGTGAAGCGGCTAGCTTGTCTGGGAATCACAGGAGCAATATTTATTTATTTATTTATTTTCCATACAGGCAATATGCCTAATTACATGGAAATACAATGATCACATAACAATAAAAATTTACTACACGTTTATACAGGCCGTTTCTTTTATCATGTGGTAACATTGCTATATTCTAAACCGTAACAGATACGAAGACGATTAAATGGGAGAAAAGGTAACTATTGTGGAGAACAGTACAATGGTCAAAGAAAATTTACAGGGAGTCTCGCCCTTCCCGAGTTATACAGGGAAAACTAAAAATGCTGTTATTTGTTTTTTACGAATAGAATTGTTATTTCTGAAAATATAAAAAAATGGAAAAGAAAAGTTTTAATGTATTCTAAATGTACTATAAAAACGTTTCGTGTCAACACGGCCACCATCAACATTTCTTTTCAAATACGGACCTGTCTGTTTTAGTACAAATATTGATAAAGCGATAAAATCACAATTCAGTGGTACATCACACTTGATATTTTTATAACGTTTCATTTAAAATAACTAACATCATCAGTGACAACAATTTTTAATTACGGTCCTGTCGTTAGGTCGTTTATGGATTCCACAAAACCTAACTCTCCGATATAAAAATTATCAGTGACGCTTTGAATAAATGTATCTATTAAAATTATGTTTACACTAATAAAAGATATCTGTAGTTTCAGAGACGAACGATAGCAATTTACCTCGGAAATAAACTTACTTAAGAGTAGAAGAAATCAAACAAACAGAAAACAATTTATTTCATATTGAATTTTTGAGTGAAAATAAAACCAATACAGAAAATGAATTCTTCATGATAACCTACATTAAATGCTCGAATTGCCGACCTCTTTGTTGAATGCACATAAGTTGTCTGTCCATACAATTTCTGTGGCAATTTTCTAGCATGATGGGTGTAATGCTATTACATGCATCTCTTATTTTTTGTTTGAGATGGTCGATATCTGTACTAATTGTCGAAAAAACTTTATCCTTTATGTATCCCCAGACAAACAAATCTAAAGGAGTCAGGTCTGGGGATCGAGCTGGCCAGGCAATTGGTCCATTGTTTCCAATCCATTTTCTTGGGAATATTGCATCTAAATGTTCCCTTACTATTGCTGCATTATGGGGAGGGACACCGTCTTGTTGAAAATATTGTATTTCACGGCGGATGTTCAGTGGCAATTCATCTAAGTAGCCATCAAACTCATTGGATAAAAAATGGAAATACATTCCACCATTCAAATGCTCGTCGTAAAAGAAAGGACCTAGTATGTTTGTTCCCAAAATTCCCAACCAAACATTCATTCCGAACCTTTCCTGGAAATTGGTTTCTCTATGTAAATCTTCATTTGTATTATTCCACCTATAATGGATGTTTCTGTTAAACCAACCATTGTTGGTGAATTTTGATTCGTCCGTCCATATTATTTTATTACAAATATTTCCAACTTCCCTTTTTCTACGTCTCAACCACATCGCAAATCGTACTCTCCTTCCGTAATCCCTTTCATTGAGGTGATGAACTTTGCGTATCCTGTAGCATTTGTATTTGTTCTTTTTCAAAATATTTCTGGTAGGTTTTACAGAAATCCCTAGTTCGTGGGCAATTTCTCGTAAAGAACAATCTTGATTAGAAATATTTTTGTAACGGAACAATCCTAAATTGAAAAAAAAATTTTCGTCACTTTGTTAATCTTTATGAAGTAATATTTGCTTACCTAAAACATTTATTTGGTTCCGCATACTTCCCGTAACAACACATTTTCTAGTTTTATTTCTATCAAATGCACCACAGTCTCTCAAATTTCTTTGTAATCGTCTAAACATTTGAATGTTTGGAATATGACGATTTGGGTATAGCTCACCATACATATTTTTTGCCAAAAGAGGATTTCTATTTGATTTTGCATAAGCAAATAGCATATCAGTCCTTTCGTCATTTGAATACATCTTTGATATGACTGAGTGTATAAACGATTGACAGTTCTTAACACGTATCAACAACTCATTTATTTGTCCTGCCATAGAAACCAAGCAAAGCCTACTTGTTTAAAAATGGTAAATGAAGTGAGATGCTATTTAATTGTACCATATCACACAATAGTTGTATTTTGACCAAAAACTAATATTTTCGTTACTTCCAGGATTGAGAATTATAGAAATATTCAGTATGATAATTGATTCAGAAGAAATCAGCCTTGAAACAAGGATTTCTGTAATACAAAAATGCCCAAGAAGGAAAAATACGAATGTTCGTTGTGTTGGGGTATCTTCTTATCGAAATTATTGGGTGAAGTCTGAAGTATGCCAATAGTAGAATAGGTTTTGAAGAAATCAAAATAATTTACAAAAGAACTAACGACAGGACCGTAATTAAAAATTGTTGTCACTGAGGATGCTAGTTATTTTAAATGAAACGTTATAAAAATATCAAGTGTGATATACCACTGAATTGTGATTTTATCGCTTTATCAATATTTGTACTAAAATAGACAGGTCCGTATTTGAAAAAAAATGTTGATGGTGGCCGTGTTGACACGAAACGTTTAATCAAAGATTCATTGTTACATTTTTATTGTACATTTTAAATACATTAAAACTTTCTTTATAATTTCTTTTATATTTTCAGAAATAACAGTTCTATTCGTAAAAAACAAATAACAGCATTTTTGGTTTTCCCTGTATAACTCGGGAAGGGCGAGACTCCCTGTAAATTTTCTTTGACCATTGTACTGTTCTCCACAATAGTTACCTTTTCTCCTATTTAATCGTCTTCGTATCTGTTACGGTTTAGAATATAGCAATGTTATCACATGATAAAAGAAACGGCCTGTACAGTCTTGGGGATATCGACCAACATTAAATTGATATTTCTAAAAAATAATTTACAATGATATTGTGAAAAATCTTAGACGGTAAGGAGAAATCTAAATCTACAGAAACATTAATTTCATTGCTGGTTCGAAGCATGGTTGAGAGTGGCGTTTGGGAAGTAAGAGTCGTTCTTGCGGTAGGTATTTTAAAAAGTAAGGGAGATCTTGTGAAATGGGTTGGCACGTTGAAATGTATAAGGTTCAAAATATTGGAGAAATTTCGTGTTCAATATTCTGTACAAAAACATAATCGAATTCGATTTTCGTCTCACATCCAATGACAGGGCATTAAAACTCCTTCTGAGATCTGCAGTCCTGACTGTCCTATAGTCCGGCCATCTGTGATATTTTTTGTAATAAAGGTACCGCAGAAATTTATTCTGAACTTTTTCCAGTCTACCCAAAAATATCTGTGACTGTGTGCCCATGATATTGCCGAATTATAATCTTGATCTTACTATATCGTAGTACATCATTTTAATTGTCGCTGCACTTGTGAAACAATCTGTATTTCTCATAGTGGAGCCCAGATTTCTATTACACTTTCCACAGATGTCTTCAAAATGATGAGTGAATGATAATGCGGAGTCGTATCGAATTCCTAAATCTTTGGTTTCAGTTTTTCTCTCTAACACCACAGAATTCATATCATAATCAAATATTATTGGATGCGTTTTAAGGGTTGAAGTCATTATACAACATTTCTTTATATTCAAAAAGAGTTTGTTATGGATTGTCCATTCATGAACGCTGTTGATGTCTCTTTGAAGAGCTACACAATCCCTGACTGTATTTATATCTTTTATACATTTTGAAATCATCAGCATATAGGAGACCTCTCGAAAATTTAATGCAAAGGTAAATCATTAATGAATAGCACAAAAAATGACGGCCCCAAATTTGATCCTTGCGCGACTCCAGAATTAATATTGAAAATATTTGAAGTTTCCATTATATTTAACCAAAAAGTTTCTATTTTCCAAATAGCTTGCAATAAGTCCATGTCTGATACCAAATTTACCCAATTTGAAAAGTAATATTTCATGGTCAACCTTGTCAAATGCTATAGAGAAATCTGTGAAAACTGTGTCAAGTTGAGTTTTATTTTCAAACGCCTTGTATACCTCATTAGTAAATGAAAACATGTTCGTGTTGATGGATTTTTTGTTGACAAGTCCGTGTTGCCTTTGTGATATACTATGTTCCACATGTTTATAAATTTTACGGTATAATATGTGCTCGAAAAGCTTAGTAGGAGATGAAAAAAAAATTTTTTAAAATTGTTGTTTAAAATTGATTTTTCCGTTAACCAGCTGTCGTCCCCTTAGGAACGGCAGCCCTCAAAAGTCGAAACTTGTGCGAGCCAAGAATTAACGAGGTCTTACCTTTTAACGTGCGATTCCTAGCACGAAATAATTGATATTCCTCTATAGTTTGCGATATTTGTTTTGTCCTACTAAAGTATTAGAGGTAATGCTAAACCTTCCGCCATTACACCTACTTGTAATGAAAGAAGAGCCAGATAGTTAACTTGAAAGGATCGGAACTCTGAAGATTTTGTAACATATTGCCCTAGATGCCATGTCCTAACCGACAGATAACATGCCAGCACGACTTCAAAATGCAGTTTGGAGTGGTCATTAGGTTGTCAAATTTGCACAGAGAACTGGCCTGAACTAGAAAGGGATGCATCGATGTGGAACACTGATGGATCCAAGATGGATGGTATGCGCTACAGGACCAAGTTTCAGGCTTTTAAAACCCCTTGGTAACACCCCAACCATTTTTCAAGCGGAAGTATATACTATAGGATATATGCCCACGAGTGCCTCGAAAGGGATACCCTCAGGGAAATCAAACTTTAGCAAAGCAGCACTGAAAGCTAATTTGTTATTGTGGGATGACCTGGGACTACGAACAATCCGTGAGAAACCTGGCAGAAAACAACCCCGTCGCTTTGATGTGGGCGCTAGGTCACATAGGTATTAGAGGCAACGAGGAAGCAGACTGCCTTGCCAGAGAAGGGGCAAACACAGAATTCCCCGGACCAGAACCCTTCTGTGCGCTTTCCAAAGCACACTTGAAAGAAGAATTCCGGCGCTGAGTAACTACTGGATAATCACACTGGAATAGAGTGCCAGGACGAACTCAAACGAACATGCTAGTGAGCTTATCGCTAAGTAAAGCTAAACAGCTTCTCGAGTTGGATAAGAAAGACCAGAAATTAGTAACAGGACTCCTTCATTGGACACTGCCCTCTGAGGTGTCACCTGAAAAGGGCAAATCAGAGAGTGACACAGCTGAAACTGCAGAACATTTGCTTTGCACATGACCAGCCGTTTTCTGCAAGAGGCTCAAGTTCCAGGAAGGAGCCTTCACGCCCTTCGATATCAGGAAATCAGCTCCCAGGAAGCTGATGAACTCCATGCAAAGTCTCTCAGCCGTATGCATAGTCAATTCCAGCGAATCGCCGGAGTTTCGCCGCTCGCTACACAAGAACTATAATGCACAGTCCAGCTCCAAAAAAGTGGTACATCGCCACCGTTTCGCCAAAATGTGACTTATCGCGTAGTTGTCACTTTTTTGGAGCTCGTCTGTGCATTATAATCCTTGTGTAGCGAACGGCGAAACTCTGGCGAGTCGCTGGCGATTGACTATGCATACGGCTGTCTGAGTTTCGGGCCTCGAATAGATTAAGGGTTATGCATAGAGCTTCACGAGACGAAGATCAAGACTAAGACTTCTTGAAAAATAAATGAAGTCTTGGTCTTGATGTTTCAAAATAAATACGAGGATATCTTGAAAAATTCTTAGCCTACTATAGAAGCAAACAAAATTTTAATGTCAAAATATTTGATGACTCAACATATTCTCCTCTTAATTGGATACATTTATTACAGCGAACCTGCAACGTCTCACCTTTCAAAGAAAATATTTCTTCTTGATCTGCAAACCAGACCTCCACAGCTTTTATTACCTCCTCGTTGGGAGAAAATTTACGACCTTTTAAAGGACCCCGCAAACTCCTTATGGAATTTGGGTCCCGGTGGATTTTTTTGAATTTTTGGTATGATGTAGTCCATGTAATTCTCAACCAATGCTACCATTGCGCCAACCCCAAAAAATGAACAGTTTTGCTGCTAGGGGGCGTTGAAATCACTCCTTGCACAGATTAGACTATTTATTTATGAATTATTTGTATTATTTGATAATGTATTAGAATTAGATTACTTTATTATATAATTTCCCTATACAAATTGAAAATTTGCACGTTCATTCATCTTGTTAAGAATAACATGAAACATTCCACTTTAATTTTCAAAATTAATAATGATCAACACAATCACCTGACCCGACAAGCCCAAAATTTATTTGTCAACAAAATTAAAACAAATATTGGAAATAAATCAATTTATTTTGATGGTGTGAAGTTTTACAATGAACTTCCAAATTGTTTAAAAACGTATGGTAAATTGCGATTTAAAAATAATTTAAAGAAGTACTTGCTCCATTGAATCTTTTCTAATTCTGATTTCATGATTTTTATTCATTAATTTATTCTTACTGTTGTAATTACCTTCATGTTATTTGTATTATGTGATATTTTTCCCTCTTATAAACTGTATGTTTCTTGGGAAAATAAATTGAATTGAATTATTTTATCATTGATGTACATTCAACCTTCCTTATACCAGAACTTGTTCTGACTGGAAGTTATTTATACAATAAATAAATAAATATTTTCACTTGTTTCATTGTTGCTAATGTTGCACAATATTGTGCTGTTTTATAAAAAAAATTCTTACCCCCTCCCCTTTTTCCACTAACCCCTATTACGAAACGCAAAAAAAATATTTCTCGAGTGCCTTCAAATGTATCGTCGAATGTTTAAATATGCCTAAATAAGGGAAATGGCAATTTTTTATGATTATCCCCCCACCCCTCAAATGACACAAAACGAAAAAATGTTGGTGGATTTTTCTGAATTTTTGATATGATGCAGTTCAAGTTATTTTGAATAGAAATAAATCTGGTGACAAACCCCAAAAATGAATAGTTTTGATGCTAGGGGGCGTCGAAATCATACCTTGCTCAGAATAGATTATTCATTATTATAGGCGGAAACATTATCTCTTCGTATTTTTGTTTTATTTTATGGCGAACAATTGTGTAAATTTTTATAAATTGAAAAACTAAAACCTCCCTCTTACCCCTACCCTTATTTTAAAACACGAAAAAAATTTATTCCCGACTACTTGTAAATGCTTTATCAAAATAAATGTATTAATCAGATCAAATTGAGGAAATCGTACAGTTGTTTTACCTTTCCCTCCCTTCAGAAAAATGTTGGTGTAGTTCGCTGACTTCTTAGTAGGGCGTAGTTCATGATTTTTGAATATCACTTAATTGGGCGAATATCTTGAAAATAAATAAAAATTAGATTTCCACAATTTGAATTTGAGGTGGTGCCTGAATTATGTTGTTTTCATGTTTTGAAATAGGGGTTGGAGGTAAGGGGAGGTTTTAGATTTTCAATTTATAAAAATTTACTCAAAACCCGACATAGTATTCCATTTTATTTGTATTTTAATTATTTACAATTCTTCTCATTGGAGTAACCAGATTGCTTCTACTGTTTTTATTTTATAAGCAAAACAATAAAAAACACGTTTTTTTGTTATTTAAATGTTTATAACAAATTAATAAATGACATTTGCGAGTCGAAAACATAACACAATAGACTACGGACTGTCTTCCATGTGATGGCATAGTCGGTTTCCTACTAGTATTTATGTTAAACACTCACTCTTTTTATGCTCAATTGCTTGGTGTATTCTAGTAGTCCTGTACATCATCAGATCAAACTGTGGTGGTGGGTTGTGAAGGGCGATCGTTATTAGACGTTCTATTTCGAGGATTATGTCTAACTGCCCTCCTATGTGTCACAGTGTTGACGATACTCATGCGTGGGTAGCTTATAAAATATTTCTGTTACATTTTTCACATATAATTCTTATAACTCCAAATATCTCTCATTATTATTTTTGAAGAAACCCATGGAATTATGGACGTGGACTGCATTGAAACACAAAGCTTGTCTCCTTCCTCTGAACAAGCAATTCAACAACTGTAACATAATCAAGCTTTTGTGATTTTTTTTATTTCTAGGAAGGGAATGATTTCGCAGACCAATATCAAGATTTGTTAATGACCAACCTTCCAATATTAACACTGACAGTAAAGCCACATTTGGGAAAGAAACTCTTCACACTGAGTCCATCTTTAGAAGAAGTTCAGGAAATGTTACACCGATGTTTTGTAAAAATACTGGATGTCAATATGGCAATTAGTAGGATAGAAATCATAATGTTTCCAGGTTAGTTGCATATCAACATACGCAAAGATAAATATTTTGCTAGATACATTTAATAATAATAATAAAAACTTCATAATCCCCAAGAAATATTTGCTGCTTATATTAGGGAAATATCAAAAATAAAATCGTAAATATATGAACAAACGAACAACAGTATTTAATATTAAAATGAACTCTCAAATCAGATTTATTTGTCTGAATATTGTTTTAATTTATATAAGAATTTCAAAGAACTTTTCATCTTTTTCAATGTGCTTGGTGGTTTATTACTAATGAGTATACCATCATGCCTTATACCTTTCCTTCCAATTTCAGTCCCGATTATATCAGTCTGCAGTTCCTGAACATTTCTTGTTCCACGAGCATGAATTGGAATGTCAATATCTCGGTTTTATTTATTTTTTATTTATTTATCCCAAGAAATATGAGTAAATATTTATTTATTTATTGAAAATACATTTTCCATACAGAACAAGTTCTGGTATAAGGAATATAATACATTGAATACTACTACTAAATGAGTTTCAGAATTTTCTAAACTAATGAAAAAATAACAAATTTAACAATTTTGGATATTTATATATTGATGAACATCAGTATGATAGCAGATTTTCTTTGAGTTTTTTCGAGAAAATATTTATGGATTTTGATTTTTTTATATCATCTGATAATTTGTTGTAAGTTTCTATAGAACTAGATATAGGATTAACGCCCATATGCACCGTTTTTGCGTTTAATCCAGATCAACTAAACCGGATTAAGTGGTCTTGGGTTGAGTTATATTCTCCGACATATGAAAAGTGCGGATTACTTAATCCAAACAACAGTTTGGCATCATTGCAAAAATCTGTACAACTTGACGTTTTCAATATCATCTTATCAAACTTTGACATTTCAAGAGAATCGCGCAAACTCAAAAGAAACATCGATATATTTATGCATTGAAAGTTACAAGAATCTGATATCAAAATAGAGCGAAAGGTATGAAGGGATAAAAAGAGTTCGAAATTTATCCATATTGGAGAAACGGTGTTTGGTTAATTTAGAAATTGGGGAATATGCGACGGTATTAAAAGATGAGAAAACGAACGGAATATCGCTGGATGATAAAAAAAATGCATGGAAAAATATCGAAAACGAATACAATGCAAGTGGTCCTGGTCTATACTATCATACTACAGAGTCGCTAAAAATATTATTCAAAAATAAGGAAAAAGAGTTGAGAAAAAAAATTGAAGATGGTACTTAAAGGTAAGTTTATCAGGCTTTTTCCCGAAACAAAAAAAATTATTGTTACTTAATTAGTTTCATCTCCTGAACACGAATCCGAGGAAATTTCGTGAGGGTCTTCAATACTTTTCGAGTTATGACCTTTTAAATCTTGAAAATCGACCATTTTCAAACACGATTGTTTGAGATCCTAATCAACACGTAATTCACAATTACAATCACCAAAATCCAACATTTCACAAAAAAATCAACCTTCTTGTAAAGTACCCATACATAACCTGACCAACTCATTTCAAGAATGAACCGCTATGAAAAGTGAGGTTGAGTATAGTAATATAAGAAGATGAATTTTATTTGTGAAAGGTTTGGTAAAGTGTGGACAAAAGGAAGAAGGCATTTTGTGTTAGTTTTTACAGAAAAAATCGTGTTGGAAAATGGTTGATTTTCAAGATTAAAAAAGTCATAACTCGTAAAGTATTAGAGACCCCCACGAAATTCTTTCGGTTTTGTGTACAGGAGATGAAACAACGTAAGTAACACCACTTTTCTTTTTCACCAGAAGACGACTGCGGATAGAAGCAGTTGAAACGTTGTGATTTATACAAATCATAAGATGAGGGAAGTCCGAAATGAATATACTCACTTTTCTTTTTGTTTCGAGAAAAAGCCCGATAAACTTACCTTTACCATGAAAGGTAGAAGAGACTTTTGACTGGATGAGGAACGATGCCAAAAATTAGGGAAGGTGAGATTGAAGACAGCTTGAACAACCCAAAAAAGCATATTTTGAAGAAACTTCTAGCTATCCAAATCTGATACAACTGAAAAATTAGGCAACATTTCTGAAATGATCAGTGGAATAAAATTATTTCTTCACTAAACACTATTTCATTTCGTAAAAGGTTAAAATATGTGAATTTCAGATTCGTAGATAGTATGAAGAAGAACAGTTTTCCACATTTTTGTCGCAAGTGAAAGATTTTGTGTTACTACAAAACCTTTCATGAGTACAAAATCTTTCCACGTGTAGGTATTCAAAGAAGAATTCTGCGGATAGAAGCAGTTGAAACGTTGTGATTTATACAAGACTCACTTTTCTTTTTGTTTCGAGAAAAAGCCCGATAAACTTACGTTTCCCATGAAAGGTAGCAGAGACTTTTGACTGGATGAGAAACGATGTCAAAAATTAGGGAAGATGAGGTTGAAGAAACTTGAACAAACCAAAAAAGCATGTTTCTAGCTATCCAAATCAGATACAACTGAAAAATTAGGCAGTATTTCTGAAATTAAATCAGCCAGTTTTTCTTTGTCTTTCTTTATTACATTAAGAAAATGTATAAATAATTTGATGTTCTAATTTTACAGTGGAATACAGTTATTTCTTCATGGTGTATTCATTAACCACTCTTTTATTTCCATAAAAGTAAAAATGTGTGACTTTTAGATTCGAAGATAGCATGAAGAAGAACAATTTTTCACATTTTGTGAAAAATTTTGTGTTACTACAAAACCTTTCAAGAGTAAGTATTCATAAAAAGTGCACAGCAGAATTTAGCCAAATATATAATCGAACCTAGTAAAATAATTATTAATTGAATTCTCTCTACGATTTTAAAGAATCCCTTGGCATTCCATACGATTGCTCATATCATACATATTGGGTATATCCCCCAATTATTCGACCATGTGTTATGTAACACTGCAGTACCTTCTGAATTTGCTGAAGAACTAGAAGAGTTGTCTTCTTTCGAAGTTTGAACTTCCATGAAAAAACATATTGTCCATGTCATATGGAAGTATTCCGCCCGATTACATTATCTTCTAGGAAATCCAAAATTAGTAACATCAGTAATATCTCCGTCATCCTCTAAAAATATTTCGTCAACTTCCATTTTTCCTTTTTTATCGAGGAATACAAAGATACATTAACAACCAACCCAACAGTCACACGTGCGTTTGCTAAGCTTAAACTTCGAAAATCATTGAATTAAAGTTAATCGCGATTAAGGCGTTTTTCGATACGGTGCATACAAAAAATTACAGTTAATCGAGCTCAATTTTTAATCTCGTTTAAACTACTTCGGTGCATACGGCTGTAAGTCATATCAATCAGAAAGAAACAAAAGCAAAAACAGTCAAAGGTGAAACATTGTTATATTATGGGAAATCATCTGTTGAGTATACATTTTTTAAGTTAATTTTTAAATTTAGTTTTAGTGCTAATTTCTTTTATTGCCTGTGGTATTTTATTATATATCTCAATTCTCTCGTAAAAATAGACGTTTTTCCAAAGTTTGATTTGAAACGTAAAGCGTTTATTTTAATAACATTGTTTGTTTTATGGTAATATATATTCGAAATATGATCAAAAGTAAGATCCGAATGTTTTTATCCTGTATCAACATAGTGGATGAAGATTGAAATTTTAAATTCATGTAATGAACGAAGATTTAGTAAGTTATTAGGTTTATATAATTTTTTTGAGGTTCTAAAAGGGCAATTTGTATATGTATTCTATAGCTTTGTTCTGCAAAGTTTGTAATGGTTTCATAATAGAAATTTTGGTTGAGCCCCAAACAGAAATAAGGTATTGCAATTTTGAATAAATTAAACTGAAATATATGATTTTTAAATATTTTAGTCGGGTATACTGTCTTATTCGAAATAGTATTCCAATCAAAGGTAAAAGTTGTTTTCTCAGATTGTTGATATAATTGGACCAAGAAAGTGTTGTGTCGGTATGCAAATCCAAAAATTTTGTACCTATTGTTGGTACACTGAATTGGTGAATTTTTTAATTTTATTGGTCTTAGAGAATCAGTAATACTTCGTTTAGAAATGAACATATTCGATGATTTCGAAAAACTCAACAATAGTTTGTGAGCGAGTAGCCAATGAGATACGATTTGAAGATCCTGTTCAATATTAGACAGAATTTCGAAGTATAGATCCCTGTGGCACCCCACAGTTTATATTTTAAATTGAACTAAGTGTATTTTTGATATAAGTTATTTTCTGTCAGCCAAATAATTTTTGAACCAAATGTAATTTTTCCACTTATTCCAATATCATATAATATTCTTAAAAGAATGTTGTGGTTAACCATATCGAAGGCTTTCCGCAAATCTATTGATAATAACGCGCATTTTGTCGAATCTAATTCCAGTTTTATTCTTGAAATCATGTCTACTGCCGCAGACTCAGTATCACTAGATTTTCGAAAACCATATTGTTCTGCATACACAAATTTTGATTTTTTCAAATATTCTCTTAACTTTCTATCCATTATCTTTTCAATGATTTTTGAAAATATTGGCAGATTTGAAATTGGACGGTAATTTCCCAAGTAATTTTTTTCCACATTTAAATGTTGGTTTGACTTTTTAATTCATCTGGGAATATACCTTTGTCAAAGGACGTATCAATCAATTTGTTTAATATTGGTACTGTTTCATCTTTGACTGCTTTGATAATTTTAACATTTATTCCATCAATTCCTGCTGCTATCTTGTTATGAAAATTTGAACTGCATGGTATATTTCTTTTTAATTCTGCTAAATGAATAAATGAAAATACTCTCAATGTATGAAGTGAATCTGGAATATATGGAACCAAAATAAATTTTTCTTTTTGAGTTCCCTTCTAATTTTGTAAAGAATGCCGATTATGAGTGATTCTTTTTTTATAGTTTCTGTATGCATATGCCAACTGAGCATGTCATCAGTATAAAGACCCAAAACTTATATGATTATTTCAGAATTCTATAGTTAAGAAGACTTTTCTCATAATTTTTGTCGTTATAAATTTGTGTGAGGACATAGAAAAATTGTAACCATGAGAGTATCCTGGAAATATTACATCACATTTTTATACTGACTTTTATTTTCTCTATTGCACACATATTGTTTTGAGGCATAAGATGCCCGGAAGACTGCTCATTGCTAATATCCTATACAATAGGAAAAGTTGGGCCGAAAATCCATCAGAAAACAACTACTTTCCTGGCTAATGCCACGACGAACATTGAATTACATCTGATGAAATTTCCGTGCAGAGTTCCTATGAGGTTATCTCTGCAATTGCTTGTTGCATGGGAATGTTCATCGAAACATTCGGACCACCTATATATTGATTTCGGAGTGTTGCCCCTCATCAGTATAGGGTAGGTCTAGCAGTCAATAACTAATGACTGCAACGAATGAATCGACAACCAAATCCATTTCAAGACCGAAACTGAGATCGCGCCCGCACAGTGGATAACTCCAAACTGCGAGCGCCATCTCAACGCCGGCCACCCAACTAATCAATACCCATGAACCACGATCGTCAAAACCGTATAAAACGGAAATGGAATCTATGTGTCACAATGATCTTACGACATGAGGCATAAGGTGTCCGGAGGACTGCTCATTGCTAATATCCTATACAATAGGACAAGTTGGGCCGAAAATCCATCAGAAAACAACTACTTTCCTTGAAATGGGTTTGGTTGTCGATTCATTCGTTGCAGTCATTAGTTATTGACTGCTAGACCTACCCTATACTGATGAGTGGCAGCACTCCGAAATCGATATATTGGTGGTCCGAATGTTTCGATGAACATTCCCATGCAACAAGCAATTGCAGAGATAACCTTGTAGGAACTCTGCACGGAAATTTCATCAGATGTAATTCAATATTCGTCGTGGCATTGCCAGGAAAGTAGTTGTTTTCTGATGGATTTTCGACCCAACTTTTGCAATTGTATAGGATATTAGCAATGAGCAGTCCTCTGGACATCTTATGCCTCAAGTCATAAGCTCATTGTTTGTGAATTACAGTTTTCTTCTCCGTTTTATACGGTCTTGACGATCGTGGTTCATGGGTATTGCTTAGTTGGGTGGTTGGCGCTGGGATGGCCGCTCGCAGTTTTGGAGTTATCCACTGTGCGGGCGCGATCTCAGTTTCGGTCTTGAGATGGATTTGGTTATCGATTCATTCGTTGCAGTCATTAGTTATTGACTGCTAGACCTACCCTATACTGATGAGGGGCAACACCCCGAAATCGATATATAGGTGGTCCGAATGTTTCGATGAAGATTTCCATGCAACAAGCAATTGCAGAGATAATCTTGTAGGAACTCTGCACGGAAATTTCATCAGATGTAATTCAATGTTCGTCGTGTCATTAGCCAGGAAGTAGTTGTTTTCTGATGGATTTTCGACCCGACTTTTCCTATTGTATAGGATATTAGCAATGAGCAGTCCTCCGGACATCTTATGCCTCAAGTCATAAGCTCATTGTTTGTGAATTACAGTTTTCTTCTCCATATTGTTTTCTATTGGTTAAAAAGTTTATTATTATAAATGTGCCCACCAATTTTATCCATATTTTTCAATAAAATCTCATGGTCATCAGTGTCAAAAGTTTTAAATAAATCATGATACAATATGGCCCATTTTTGACCACCATCAAATGTTTTTGCACAAATGATATTACATCTTGTGTCGCTCTTTCTGTATCTCTGGAACTACGAAATCCACATTGATGATCAAACAAAATATATTTATGTTCTAACTACTCATACAGCGTACAATTAACAACTTTTTCTAAAATTTTGGAAAAGATCAAAAATATGGATATAGGCCTAAAGTTATTTAAATCGTTTTTTTAACCATTTTTAAATACGGGGTCTATATATGTATAAGATTTTGAATATATTATGTACGTTAAAATTGGTGCGATTTCGGATTTGACAAATTTTACAGTTTTAATATCAATCTCGTCAAATCCGCAAGCTTTCCTTCAGTTCTTCAATTATTCTCAAACAATTTTATTCACTTGGAGGCGCTAGAAATATCGAAGTCGTCTATTTTTATTGGAAGTCACTATATACTCAAGTGATAGTTCAAACCCTGATATGTTTTTTATGAGTCAATATGAAAAGATACAGGGGGTTTAGCTGTTTGATTTTTTCAATAATTTGTATCTGATATGTATTTACGTTTTATTTATTGTTTAAATTATGTAATCCCTCTATGAACAGAAAAGTTTCTTGGGATCAATGAATAAAGTAAAGTAAGTCATACATATTTCAAACCTATTTTGTTTGTTATGATGTTATTGTCCAAAAGTAAGTCTTCAAGGTAGCATCTGGTAGATGTCATTTCTGATTTGTTCAGGATTTTTCTTCGTTCTTGTTTGGCCAAAAATACCTTCAGCAACTGGTTGAAGTAGACAACTTTGAGAAACTACGCAATTTTTACGTACTTCACTGAATTTGATGAAAGAGATTTCCAACATACTGTAAAATCCCATTGATTCCAAATAATTTTAATTTGCAGAATTTGCGCGTTTGGAACGATTCATCCCTTGGGTTCGTGAAAAAGAGCAACCCGTGAGGAAAATTTATCACGAAATGTTGAACGCAATAGTTCCAAATTTCATTGGTCCTCAGAAGTATTTGGCGATGTATGAGGATTATTTTTATATACTCAACGGAGATGCTGAACGAGAATTGAATGAATATTTCAGTATGGAACCCTTTCCTTATTTGAAGGTAAATATTTTTTTTTTAAATACTTGCAAAAATTCAAAGAAAGATGAGTTGAGTATACAATTTAAAAAAGGTGGGACAGACCCAAAAGAATATTGGATATGAGATATGGGATGAGTGTTTATGAGGGATTATTATTATTGGAAATAAAGAGGAACAAAAGCAAATACCAGTTAACCAAATTATGAGTAAAACCGGTGTACTACCAAATAATACAAATGACATGTAATGAATTCATTAATTTCTTCACAGAGATTGGTTTAACATTATCTAAACAATTCAAAACTGTATTGAAAAATTGGTCATCATATAAAAAGCCAATTTATTCAAAGCCATTTTCCAGAAGAAGAATAAAATAATTATGACTCTCAAATTGCATACTGCTTTACGTTTCAAATCAAACTTTGGAAAAACGTCTATTTTTTACGAGGGAATTGAGATATATAATAAAATACCACAGGCAATAAAAGAAATTAGGACTAAAACTAAATTTAAAAATGAACTTAAAAAATTTATACTCAACAGATGATTTCCCATGATATAACAATATTTAACCTTTGAATGTCTTTGCTTTTGTTTCTTTCTGATTGATATTATTTACTCATATTTCACAGATCATCTCTATCATTCCTTTTTTTATAATTGTACCAATTGTTGTTATACAATTTATGTTAAAACTTAATCCCTCTATAAACAGGAATGTTTCTTGGTATAAATAAATAAATAAAAAAAAAAATTACTTCAAATGATTCAACAGATATTGTTGATCTTGTAAGCTTAGTATCCTTAATTATTGATAAATGTATTGAGGAGGTAATAGAAAAAACATTTCAAGTTATCGTTCAATAGACATTTACATTTATGAAAAATAAATTGCAAAACTCTTTCAAATCGATAGATTCTAGTCTGAAACGTCCATTTAACAAAGAATTCCACTATATTTTTTCATTTTGAAAGAATATCTCATTTGAAAGTGTGCCGCTGACGTCACGTTCATCGGAAACAACCCCCACCATAATCCATGTTCCGAAACATTCAATACCGTACTCCTCGAAAATATAGATTCTAGCTTGGTATAAGCCATTGAGAAATAATTGAAACTTCGTCACTCGATCAACTCATAGAAAAAAATCCACATATTAGTTACTTTTTATTGTATTTGTAACTTTCAAATTTCCTGAACGGACCATCCTTCTGATGAAGAACGAGCATTGACAACACCGCAAATAATTGACAGTTCTCATGCAACAAAAGTGATCTCGATATTTGAGGTTATTGTTTGTTTTTTTACATTCGGCATTTAACTGATACATAGGTGATCCTGGTGTGAATTTATTTGTGTATCATGGAAAGGCTTCGTGAAGGGAAGTTCGGATAATTTATCGAAGGTAGATTATGAGATGATTGACTCTTTCTATTTAACAAATATGAATTTATTCTTTGAAATGACAAAAATTTAAAATAGTTCCTTGAACGCTGCTTGAATACAGTAATATTCAGTGGGAAATGTTCTTCACAAAAACATAATTATATTTCCGCTTTTTACATAGGGTTTATTCATTGCTTCGAACCACATTTTACAATGCGCCTAATAGGTATTTAGGAGCATAAAAAATAGTTTATTAGAATATTCATTGGTGTTCAGACAACCAGGTACGGAGCACCTTTTCGACATGTTCACAGTTATCGCAGGGATACAGATACAGGAATTAGGAAAAAAACGTTCCAAAATTTTGAAAACCGCATTTACATCAAAAAAGAAATCAAGTAGGGCCTGTTCGTTAGTAGCATACATATTTGATGGAACTGCTCTGATTGTATTAAATATTAAAGTTGGCAAACGAGTTAAACGGAGACAAACGATTCTTATTGATGCTCCGTGAAACAGACAAACGAACCCATTTGGTATCAAATGACAATTGTCATACGACACATTATATTCAAATGAGAATTTGATCTTCCACGGTGCACAAGTTTTACAACGTTGCCAAGTCTAGTTTTGATGAACGTGACGTCACGAAACCACTTTTCTTCTGATTATAGATAAACTAGCGGTCAGAAAAAATAAATAAAAATTCCCGAGTGATATAAGCGTATACACTTTCTAATTACAGTGTTCTCTCATATGTCGTGGAAAGGTCCATTGCAATTATGAATATTTTGGATACAATCTTTGAAAAAGTTGAAAATCCAATCAGTTGATTTCATCACTGCTAATATATTGGTTTTGATGAATTTCAATACGCATTTCAACAACATTCCAATACCCAAGCAACAGTGAGTGACATTATGAGCAGCAGTATTCATGAAACTTTTGAAACAAGTAATTATGGTGTTGCAATATTCATTGATCTAAAAAATCTTTTGACACTCTCAATCGTACAATTTATCAGACACCTTAAATAAACTGGGTATAAGGAAACAGGAATTGAATATATTACAGAATTATTCTCAAAATCGTATACAATTTGCGCTTATTGACCAATATACAGGGCAATTCAAATTCGACCATTGGGATCTGTAAGGTCAGGTGACCTTGCCGGCCACCTCACTGGTCCAGAATTTCCTAACCACCTATTAGGAAATCTTTGGTGTAAATATTCGCAAACTGCTCTTTTATTGTGTGGAGGAGCCCCGTCATGCTGAAACCAGCAGCTGTTATAATTAACAAGGGGAAATGTATCCATATATTCTTCGAATTTGTTTCTTAAGAAGCGAAGATAGGATTCCCCTTTCAAAGTATTAGAGAAGAAATGAGGTCCAAGTATTCGGTCGTCATAAATTCCAGCCCACACATTCAAACGAAACCGAACTTGTGGTCTGACTTCTCTGAAGTGTCATGGATTATTTTCACTCCAAATGTGCTCATTATTTCTATTAAAAACACCACAGTTCGAAAAAGTACTTTCGTCGGTCCAAATAATGTTTTTCAAGAAGTTTGTAGGGTCTACCCTATTCGAGAGCCAGCTACAAAATTCCATCCTTCTCTCAGGATCACCTGGATGTAATTATTGTGAAATATGTATCTTATAACATTTCAAAGCACTTTTTTTGAATTACCTCCAAACGCTCGTCTGTGGCACATCCATTTCTGCCGAGACTTGATGTGTTGATTTGGAAGGATCTGCATTTATCTAAAAAAGTACCAAAAATAAATATACTTCTTCGAATATGGAATGAACAATTATTTTACCTCGGCTAATAAGTTACGTCTAATATTTTGTTCCATTCTGCTTCCATATTTCATTCTTGGTTTTTGAAAAGCACCGTACTCAGCCAAGTGTGTGTCCAAAATTCCGAATAATGTTCTATCCGGCTGTTGTCTTTCCTGATATAATTCAAAATAAATTTGTGCTGTTTTCGTACTATTCCTATCAAATTTATAATAAAGTTTCAACATATCTCGTTTTTTTCATTTGAGAATGAGGACATTTCGACTGAAGTATTTGTGCAAATTTATGATGTTTAATGAGTTCTGACAACTAGTGTTTATTAAACAAAACTGTTCGATGGAGTCATGACCATCTCAGATGAAGTTGTTTTTTTTTTAATATCTGTGGTTTCAGAAGTGCAAATCATAACAAATTATACATTAATGAAATCAGAATGAGAATCACTATTTTTCTGTATAAAAAAACAATATGGCGCCCATAACAGAAAAAAAATTGATGATGAATGCCAGAAGACGAAACGTCGGATAGTAAATCTGAACATGAAAACGTGTAGCTGAAAAAAGTATCAATAAAAATGTACTTTTGGTTTTGAGCTATGTTGTCAAATAACGATAGAAAAAAATAAAAACGAAAATTCCGATTTTCAGTTTTTTCCGGATGTTTCCGGAAATACTCCGAATTTTCCAAGTTTCAAAACAGTATTTTGTTAAGCACCAGAATACGCAACTTTGCCCCAATTTAAGCTTCGACGTATCTCCTGTAGTTTAGGAGATCCCAATGGTGGGGGTCGAATTTGAATTGCCCTGTAGAAATCATGAAAAAGTATCCGCAGGGTTCCGTTTTGGCCAATTCTTTAATTATTTTTGTGAATGGCATTATGAAAATCAACCCAACTGGTGAGTATTTTTCTTTCACAGAACCTAAAAATGAAATTTGGAAAAAGATATTAAAACAATTGAAATATGGTTGACCGAACTTAATTTGATAATAATTTCAGAAAAAGCTGTCTATATAATATTCGAACAAAAGAATAAGGAAAACATCCAATGGAACATAACAATTAAAAACAGAACTATTGCTGAAGCTGAGAAACACAAATACTTGGGTCTATGATTGACAAAAATTCAAATTTTGAGAATCAGTCATAGAGAAAATAAAAAAAATTATTCATCTGAGTTATCAAAAGAATACAATTTCTAATGGAAAAATTCAATTGTGTATATATAACGCTTCTCCATTCAGATATATGATCACAGTGTGTGGCATCATGCAGCCGAAAACAAAAGGAAATTATTTATAGATTGATAGATAAAGCAATAAAAGTAATTTTTGGAGAAGCTTGTGATACCTCTTCCTCAGATCTGTTCTAAAGCACCAATAATATGATATTGAACTAACACAACTTTCTGAAATTTCACCTAAATTTCAATCAACTTTATTACCCATAAAAAATTTAGTGATTATAATCATTTTTCATATTTTTTCAGGACTTTTCCAAAAAAATAAGAAGATATGAAGAAATAAAAAATGACATAATTGATCTAAGACGTTCGGTACCATTGAACTTGTTCAACATAGATTGCAGCGATCTTAATGAGACTCTATATACAATTGTTGATAACCTCCGTCTCAAAGTAGTGAATTACTTCGTTATGGAAAATCGTAATCACAATAGAAAGTATGTGATTTTCTGTTATATCTACCGTTGCAAAATTATTTTTTCAATACTAATTTTCTCACTTGATTATAGATAAAATTGCAAATAATACTCAAAACTATGTCGGGGCGTGGCGCAGTGGTTAGAGCATCCGACTTTGGGTCGAAAGGTCCGGAGTTCGAGCCCCAGTTGCGGCTGGGATTTTTTAATTTAATTTGACCGATAGAATTATTCAAATCTCGTGGCTGGACTGGGGTGAGTCCTGCACGATTCACTGTTGCGTTCCAATTAACAGTGCTGCTCCTAAGGTGGCGAATGGAGTTAGTAACAAGGCCTATCCAGAACACGTGGCTAAAGACCATAGCAGCCGATGCCAAGACACCAAAGAAAAAAAAATACTCAAAAATGTGCAAAATTCTCAAATTACACTCTATCTACATTTACAAATACCTCACACGAAAAGCAATACTGAGAGCTTTACTTCACCCTAGTAGTAGTAGTAGTTCTTTGGGGAGGCCGCGACCGCAGCCAGGCAAGTAGGCCCTCATGGACCCTTTTTGCCATCCCCTATTCTCCATTTATCTACATTCATACTTCACCCTATAAAATATATATGACATATCCAGCTCAAATATTGATAATATGAAAGACAATGAAAAGAACAATATGCTACGAGACTTCATTGATTTTAATTCCTTCAGGTTACTTAACAATATTCCTAATAGTCAAGAAAGAACGCTTGATCTAATAATTGGCACTGAAAATTATAACTGTGTGGTGAGCAGAGATTTTCTTCCCTTTGTCAAAGAAGACGTCTATCATCCAACACTTAACATTAGTATGAATATAGGGGAAAACAAAAATGCAAATAAAGTATTAGATGAATCTTGGTATAATTTCAAAAAAGCAGATTTCCTTGAACTGAGTAAAATGATTAGAGATACTGACTGGACTCAACTATTATTGGAGACAAATGTGAATAAGGCCTTGGGTTGTTTTTATAAAGTATGGGATGATATTATAGTCAAATGTGTACCTAAATATAAACTCTTGAATTACAAAAATAAATATCCAGTTTGGTTTACGAGTGAAATTAAAAGTATGTTGAAGGAAAAGAATCGTTATAGGAAAATCAGATTGGACTCGGATTATTACAATGAAAAATATAGAGAATTACGAAAATTGTCCACGAACTTGATTAGAAAAGAAGAGAAACAATACCTAAAGAACTTAGAACAGAATGTCACAAAAGATATCAATCAATTCTGGAACTTTGTTAATAATAAAAGAGACAATAATACAAATTTAAGTAAATTCACCTTGGCTGGAACACCTGTGGAAAATGAAAAAACAGCTGAGTCATTTGCGAAGTTTTTCTCATCGGTATATTCTCAAGAAGAGGCAGTTTATAATATGAATTTTATTAATGATAATGTGAATGTGAATAATGATAATTTTCAGATAAAATTAATTAGTGAAACTGAACTGATGCGATAAAAAAATTGAAACCGAAAAAGTCTGCAGGAATAGACGGTATACCTCCATACATTTTAAAAGGATGCCATGAATGGCTTATGAAACCATTACTACATATTTATAATCTGATAATTAACACGAATATTTTCCCAGAATTTTGGAAAACTTCCATTACTACGCCGATTCATAAGGCTGGTAGTGTAGTAGAAATGGAAAATTATAGAGGGGTATCAATTATGTGCGCTCCAAGTTGTTCGAGCAAATTATTTATACCAAATTATACACTTCTATAAGTAAGTGTATAGCGCCTGAGCAACACGGATTCATGGCACAGAGGTCAATTAATACAAATTTAATGATTTTTAGCAACAATGTATTTCAAACATTACAAAACAGATCACAACTGGATATAATGTTTACAGATTTTCGTAAAGCGTTTGACCAAGTACATCACGATATTCTTCTGGAAAAAATCAGAAAATTTCTTATACTTAATTAAAAATTATTTACAAAATAGATACTTCATTGTCAGGCACAACGGAAATACATCAGGGAAATTTCATGCGAATTCAGGTGTACCCCAGGGATCGAACTTAGGACCTCTTCTATTCGCATTATTTATTAATGATCTTCTAGCGGTATTGAATTACTCGCAATGCTTACTCTTTGCGGATGACTTGAAAATATTTAAAAACATTCAAACAGTAAGGGACTGTGTATTACTTCAAAAAGACACTGATAGCATTATAAAGTGGAGTCATGATAACAAATTGTTTTTCAATATAAAAAAATGCGCTGTTTTAACAATAACTCGGTCAAAAGATAAAGTTATTTTTGATTATATGATGAATGAAGAAACTCTTATAAGAAAAACTGAGATAAAAGATTTAGGAGTTACATATAATGATAATTTTTCTTTCAAAAGTCATATTACAAATATAGTAAGATCTGCCAATCGTATGTTAGGATACTTGATGAGGCAATCTTTCAATGAAGTAAATACAGTCAAACTTTTATATTATACGTTGGTTAGACCTAAATTAGAGTTTGCATCAATAGTTTGGTTTGCAGAATTTGTTACAACTTTAGAAAGTTTGGAAAAAATTCAAAACAAATTTCTTCGTTATTTGTATTTTAAAAAATATAAGAAATGGCCTGATTATACCGCTATACGTTCAACTCATTTGAGAATGGAATTCAAAATCTTAGCGCTGGATCAAAGAAGAATTCTAACAGCTATTATGTTTTTGCATAAATTAATTAATAACAAAGTAGATTCAATACAAATTTTGGAACTACTCCCGTTTCATGTACCCTCACGCCGAACTCGAAACTCGCTCCTATTTAATATTTCTGCCGCAGTCTCTACACCTAGAACACCTCTTACAGCTTTGTTGAAATTGGCGAATCAATTCAACCAATTCATTGATATCGAATGGACAATGCCTCAGTCAACATTTTATAAGAAAATTATAAATCACATCTTGATGTCATAATTCAGAATCTTGACCTCTACCCCTACCTCTACAGTTCTGAAAATTAGTATTATTGTTCTGGTTATTATTATTGATTTTTTTAGTAACATGGTAGTACAAATATGTTTTTCCAGCTAAGGAATCCATGTAACTAAGCTTAAGCTTGTATGGATTTAATAAATAAATAAATAAATAAATAAATAAATAAATAAATAAATAAATAAATAAATAAATAAATAAATAAATAAATAAATAAATAAATAAATAAATAAATAAATAAATAAATAAATAAATAAATAAATAAATAAATAAATAAATAAATAAATAAATAAATAAATAAATAAATAAATAAATAAATAAATAAATAAATAAATAAATAAATAAATAAATAAATAAATAAATAAATAAATAAATAAATAAATAAATAAATAAATAAATAAATAAATAAATAAATAAATAAATAAATAAATAAATAAATAAATAAATAAATAAATAAATAAATAAATAAATAAATAAATAAATAAATAAATAAATAAATAAATAAATAAATAAATAAATAAATAAATAAATAAATAAATAAATAAATAAATAAATAAATAAATAAATAAATAAATAAATAAATAAATAAATAAATAAATAAATAAATAAATAAATAAATAAATAAATAAATAAATAAATAAATAAATAAATAAATAAATAAATAAATAAATAAATAAATAAATAAATAAATAAATAAATAAATAAATAAATAAATAAATAAATAAATAAATAAATAAATAAATAAATAAATAAATAAATAAATAAATAAATAAATAAATTTAAAATAAAGTTTAGAAAAATCCTAAAACTCTTCAAAATCATAAAGATTATACAAATCTGTTGAGTAAACTCACAAGAAACGCAACACAAAATTATTATCAAAATAAAATAAAAGTTGCTGACTATATTAATTTTATATTACTAGCAAATATTTTGAATGATGATTTGTGTGATATAGAGTCTAAAAATTGACGAAACCAATGAATATCTATTCATCAAAAATTCCCATAACTCAAGCAATATAAAGTGTATAATTTCTAAATATGCAAAGCGCTTTCGACTTTCGTCATTGTCAGTGCTTCCAATCAGGTAACAGGAAGAATTACAAATATTGAAGTCATCTTATATGTATTTTATAAAATTTCTGGCTTAATTCCAACGAAAATCATGTTAGAATTTGAAGGCCATGTGGGTATGTCAAGTATTTTGAAAGACAAAATTACTTCATCAGAAATTTTATAAAATACATATAAGATGGCTTCAAAAATTGTAATTCTTCCTGTTACCTGACTTGAAGCACTGAAGATGACGAAAGTCGAAAGCGCTTTGCATATTTAGAAATTATACACTTTATACAAAAAACCCCCTCTTCATTTATTCCTCGCAAGTGTATTCAGCTTCCCAAATCAATCAAGCAATATATTTTGGTCTCCTATCAAAGATAATGAATCAATTCAACAAATGAATTCAAAAATGATTCAACCCCTTGCTCAAATAAAATGAATAATAAATTATTGATGATTGTGATGAAATACACTTCAAATATCCTTTAAACATATATTTTCAATTTATGTTTAGCCTCAGGTATTTTTCCAAAATTTAAAAAAACATCATGATTTATACAGTGACCGGCAGATTTATGGCAACAAATGGAAAAAAAGTTTATTTCAAATTTCACAGAAAATTTTATTCTTCATAAAGGTACCAACATCTTCCCAAACTCAAATTGCACTATCCACATTTCAATTATATCCTTTCGTATACGAGGGAGGTGAAAAAAATTGAAAGTGGCCCAAGAGTAAAGTACCTTTATTTTTCAAAATACACAAAAAAGTTATTCAAAGCAAAGACTTAAAATTTAGAGAGTATTCCAAATTTGAATTCACAGCCTCCTATTCCGAAAACAAGTTTTCACTGATTTTCTCCTTTTTTATATCACCCGCCCTATGTATTATGAGGATTTGTAATATCAGAGTAGACTCATCATTGAATATTATCTAGACGACCGGATAAACTTAAGTTAAGCCCAACTGTCATCTAGAAAATTGCATTAATCGTACTTGGTGCTGACAATACCTCATTTATTGTGGCCATTCAGAAAAAAACAAGTATTTTTCGAAATCAGCTACAACAAATGACATCTGCAGTTCAAAATCAATTGAAAGCAATCCAACTGTGTTGTAACCAACGTGAAAACATGTCTCCCAAATGAATGGTAACCGTAAATGATGGTTTATTATCAAAACGAAGCTCTACAGTGAACAGAAAATTGGTATAATACGCAAAGTTGGCTTTGAAAATCATTGGTAAAATAGTAGGTAAACATTATCTTGACATTTCATTTATGTGTTGTTACAATGGCTGCACACCTTAATCTCCAAGAAATAATTGAAATAGTTTTAATACACGGCGACAAGTATCGAACTTGTCGCGAAACTTCAAATATATTCAATAAGAGGCATCCAAATAGAAATATCCATTATGCAACGGTGGCAAAAATTGTAAAAAAGTTCAAAAATTCTGGGTCAGTTGAGAACAAACATAAAATACCACACCAAGGAAATGTTATTGTAGATGAAGTCGCTGCCCTGAATATTGTTTTATCTGTTGTTGAGGATCCGAGACTTCCGTTATCTCAAAGGCAAAAAAAGATTGGCTTCTCCGAACGGTCAATTAGAAGAGTCTTGAAAACGAACAAATTCAGACCATACAAACCGAAATTCTTTCATACACTCAAAGAAAGAGACTTTGATGCACGTTTGTATTTTGCTTTCTGGTTCCAAGGCGAAGTTGAAGAAGATAATAATTTCTCCACAAAAATAATGTACTCTGATGAAGCAACTTTCACATCGAATGGTACAGTAAGTTCACAAAATTGTAGATGGTGGGCAGATGAAAATCCACATTTCAGAATCGAATGTAAGGATCAATTTAATTTCAAAATAAACGTCTGGTGTGGAATTTTGGATGATAAGATTGTGGGTCCAGTGTTTTTTCGACAAAATTTGAATGCAGAAAGGTATTTGGAAATGTTAAACACGTTTTTATCCGATTACCTTGACATCCTCCCATTACGTGTCAGAGCCAACATGTTTTTTCAACAGGATGGTGCATCTATCCACTCAACTCAAGAGGTTAGAGCATCGCTGAATACGGAATTCCCAAATAAGTGGATAGGGCGATACTCAAACAATCCGTGGCCTGCTAGATCCCCGGACCTAACTCCTATGGATTTTTTTTGTGGGGGTACCTCAAGGAGAAAGTCTATAGACAACGGCCATTTAGGAATATCGAACATTTGGAGGATATAATAAGAAATTGTTGTCTAATGATCACCCCGCAAATGCTCAGAAACGTACACTACGAAATGCATAGAAGAACCATCAGGTGCATTCAAAATGAAGGACGACACATCGAGTGATACAATAAGAGCTTCGATTTTTATTATGTATAGTATGGAGTTTACTTTCTGGATATTTCTTCATTAAAAGTGAATTAAGAATGAAGTTGTTCCGAGTTGCCTTCTAATCTTCACAGATCATAGTATAGTCATATTTACAATTGTTACGACCTGTCTTTTCACGTTGGTTGCAACACAGTTAGATTGCTTTCAATTGATTTTGAACTGCAGATGTCGTTTGTTGTAGCTGATTTCGAAAAATACTTGTAGAAATTATACAAATATTATAGGAAAACTTTTCGATATAGTTCCAAAAGATATTATAAAAACAAAATCTTTTTATTCATACAAAATTAAAGTGAATCAAAAAAGATCGTAATTTCTTTCACAACATGATAAATGTATGAATCTTTCAACTCAATAATTTCATTTCAATAATTTTATTTGAAGAAATTGTATAATTTAATGTTTTTATATTTATATACAGTGTGCCCAAGATAAGGATGAACAGCATGGGGATTTCGGTAACCATAAAAGTTACACGATAGGTCAAATGGGCAAAAAGTTGCGCAATTGAAGGGTCAATAAATAGATGTTGAGAAATCCCAAAAATGTTGATTACTTCCGGAGATATTCGGAAATAACCGAAATTTGGCGATTTGGTTTTAATTTTTTTCTGAAGTTATTTGAAAAGTTTCGAAAAAACCAAATGCACTTTCTCATTGCCACTTTTTTACCTCTACAAAATGGCGTCCACAAAATCTCCGTACAACGTTTCGTTTGAAAGAAACGATCATCAACTATGTTTTTTTATATGGCACAAAAAAAATGTACACTCTGTATGACATAGCATTTTTTATTGCGAATGCAACGACGTACGGCACAATATGTTTTCCTATGTTTTTATTCAGAAAAAATGCTCATGAATAGTTTTTCAACATAATCTAATATTTAACTAAAAGAAACTAAAATAATGAGAACTAAGAAGGAAAGAATTATTGTTAAAGATTGTAAAGAGTAAGTTCTACAGCATATGTTCAAATAGATTACCTCCAGTTTGTAGACATAAGTATGCCCGTCTCACTGTGGATTCTATAACACGATTCAACATTTCAGGTGTAATTCTAGCAAATGCTGATCGTACTGAGCGAAGTAAGTGTTCCTCGTTTTCAAAATTTTCTTTGTATACCTCATTTTTAATATGGCCCCACAAAAAAAAGTGTAAAGGTGTTAGGTCTGGTGACCTTGCTGGCCAGGGTGTATCACTATGAGTGCCAATCCATTTTCTTGGGAATCGCTCACATAGGTATCGGCGAACAGCTGAGGAATTATGAGCTGGTGCACCATCTTGTTGAAACCAGTAATTATGCACAGCGTCCAATGGCAAATTATCCAAGGCATCTTCCAGATCTTGTCATAACAGACGAAGGTATCATTGAGCAGTTAAAGACGAATGGTAGATGAATGGACCTATAACCTTTGTGCCAAAAATTCCACACCAAATATTAAATCCGAATCGATGTTGGTATCTGGACGATCTCTTCACACGTGGATTTTGTTGTGACCAATATTGTGTGTTGCGCCTGTTGAAAATACCGTTATTGGTAACCCTAGTTTCATCCGACCAGATCACTTTGAAAGGAAAATTTGCATCGCCATCACACATTCTTGTATACCACTCGCAAAAATGTCTACGCCGCTCGTCATCACCTGGTCTTAAGCCTTGACAAATTCGAAATTTATATGGCTTGAATTTATTTTTTCTTAAAATAAATTGAGCTGTTAATTTAGGTACCCCAGTCTGGTCTTCAATTTCTCTAGTTGAACTTTCTGGGTTTTCAATAACTGATTGTAACACTAGGTATTCTTTTTCTTCAGCAGACGGTTTTTGTCGGGATAGCACAGCTTTTTTAAATGAACCATAATTTTTTAAATTATGTACTAAACGCCTGAAAATGGACTTGCCAGGTTGTTTTCGCTCCGGGTATTTGTTCGAATACATGTGTTCGGCTTCTACACAATTTCTTTGGCACACAATGTAGCAGGACAGCATATCAAACTTTTCTTCGTTTGTAAAATTACCTCCCTTCATTTTAATGTAGAAGGAGCGAACGCAATAACAACAATAACAACAATGATATACTCATTCAAGACGAAAATCATTTATGGAAACTGACAGCTATGTATGTTGCCATGGATTGTTTCTAAGCCGCCTATGTTCAAAAATTGTAATAAGCATTTTTTCTGACTAAAAACATAGGAAAACATATTGTGCTGTACATCGTTGCATTCGCAATAAAAAATGCTATGTCATACAGGGTGTACATCTTTTTCGTGCCATATAAAAAACCAAAGTTGATGATGGTTTCTTTCAAACGAAACGTTGTACGGAGATTTTGTGGACGCCATTTTGTAGAGGTAAGAAAGTGGCAATGAGAAAGTGCCTTTGGTTTTTTCGAAACTTTTTAAATAACTTCAGAAAAAAATAAAAACCAAATCGCCAAATTTCGGTTTTTTCCGAATATCTCCGGAAGTAAACAACATTTTTGGGATTTCTCAGCATCTATTTATTGACCCCTTAATTGGGCAACTTTTTGCCCATTTGACCTACTGTGTAACTATTACGGTTCTCGAGATCCCCATGCTGTTCATCCTTATCTTGGACAGACTGTATAATATATGTATATTTCTCGTTCGTGAAGAAATTGTTCAATTTAATGTTTTTATATTCAAATATATGTATATTTCTCACCTCACTACAAGTTCCATTTCGTGAGGAAATTGTCTAGTTTATTCATACCTTATATATTGTATTATAAAAAAAAATTGTAATCTATTAATTGTAATCTATAAATAAGAACGGCTTCGCAGAGGGATCTGCCTAAAACTATTCGAAAGTAATTTAGTTGAAAGTGAACAAACTGTTCACATTGACCATATCAAAAGTTATCCTAGAAAAGTGAAATCTGATGTTCCCTAAGGGTCAGTTCTAGGACCTATTTTATTTCTGAGGTGAAACAATGATTTGTTAAATGGGAAAATCAAAGGAAAGTTGCTTTCTTATGACGACGATACAGTTCATATAGGTGTGGAAATATCTGGGAAGAAACAGTATCAAATGCTGAATTTGATTTATCAATTTAAAAAAATAATCTCAATAACGATTCCAAGAGAAATGATTGCTATTTACTATACTATTTCTTATTCTTATCAACAAATGAATAAATCTTGGTGATAACTACGCTCCTCTAGTTCTAGAAAGATTCATAGAATAGGATTTTTTTGGAATATATTTACTACGCTCAGTTCTCATTGCTATGCAAAATGAAGGACTGTTTCTGAAATAATACTTTTAACAAGAAATTTTTTTCTCAGGATTTGTGATACGTTTGATGATATGTCCCAAAAAGTTAGTGGTAGCCCCGACA
Source organism: Chrysolina oricalcia (assembly GCA_944452925.2). Taxonomy (NCBI): domain Eukaryota; kingdom Metazoa; phylum Arthropoda; class Insecta; order Coleoptera; family Chrysomelidae; genus Chrysolina; species Chrysolina oricalcia. The sequence goes on from OX101824.2 coordinate 47,711,826, forward strand.
CCATTGCAGAATTGGTTGCATTGCAAAATTATGTTATCGAATGTAGGGACGTTACGATGTACAATCTGAAGGAACAAATCCGAAAAACCTCAGAAAATGTGAGTTTCCTGATGGAACATGCGCATCTCTCTGGTGAGTAAATTGTTTAATAATGAGTTTGTTAAAAATAAGATGGGTACGAACTTCTAACATCAAATCAGCACATTGGAGTAATAGATTTCCAATGATTCTGTTTTTTATCCAGTTATAAGTATACTGACAGGCAAAAAGGTAATTATTCCTTTTTTCAGATTCACCAAAATAAAATTAGTTGTAAGCTTTGAGAAATCAATTTATTCAAATGAATTTTGATCAAACGAGAAGAATAATAGCATTATGAATATCAACCTAATTGGTGCGCATTTTTCTTTTGCTGATGATACTGTACTCTATCATAAATCTAAAAATGTTCAAACCTTAAAAACAAATTTGGAAAAAGATATTAAAACAATTGAAATATGGTTGAATGAACTTAATTTAACTATTAATTCAGAAAAAACTGTCTATATGATATTTAAACAAAAGAATATGGAAAACATCAAATTAAACATTATGATTAAAAACAAAACTATTGCTGAAGTTGAGAAACACAAGTATTTGGGTCTGATTATTGACAAAAATTTAAATTTTGTGAGTCATATAGAGAAAATAAAAAATTATATTATTCCTCTATCAGAAGAATACAATTTCTAAGAAAAAATATTCAATTGTTAATATACAACGCACATATTATCTCTCGAATCAGATATATGATCAGTGTGATCATCATGTAGTCAAAAACAAAAAGAAATTATTTATAGATTGATGAATAAAGCAATAAAAGTAATATTTTGTAAACCTTGGGATACACCATCTTCAGATTTGTACAAAAACACCAATAATATGACATTGAACCAACTAATTAAATTTGAAAAAGCTTAATTTGCATTCAAAAGAGTAATACAACAATTCAGAAAAATTCCAAATTACATAATCATAATACTCGGATTTTGAACCACTTTCACTTGGACAATATCCATTCCAACAAAGGAAAAGCAAATCCAATTTTCAGCTCTATAGAAACATTTAATAAATTACCAGAACAAATAAAAAATTCAAAAACGATAATTTCATTTTCCAAAAATTTGAAAGAAATGTTACTATTAAAATAATGTTCATAAAAATACTACAAAACTTTGAATTATTGAATTATTTGATAATGTATTAGAATTAGATTACTTTATTTTATCATTGATGTACATTCAAACTTCCTTATACCAGAACTTGTTCTGACTGGAAGTTATTTATACAATAAAAAAATAAAAAAATTATTTAGTGAAATCTAAAAAAAAATGTAAGTGGGTTTCGGACACTTTAGACTTTGATTCTAGCAAAATTTTCTACTATTGATACTCTATACCTCCCAATTTTCTTATTGTCTATGCTGTGCCAATATCCACAGCTATGCTGACGACACAAAAATTTATATGGAATGCTATGAAGAATCTCTGGAGCAGCTTGTCAACAAATTAACAGATCTAAATTATCTCATCGAGTTATCAAAGAAATACTGCCATATAGCAAATCCTACCGATTCATTTGTTATGATTTGTGGGCGATCTGATTCAAGGATATATTTGAAAGATACGAAAATATATTTTTTTTTACCTTCAAAGATCAAACAAAAAAATGTTGGTGTGATAATTGACTTTTCCCTCAAGTTTTCTTCGCACACCTCACTGATTCAGTACTCTCCCAAGCCAACTATGCTGATCTGGTGTATGGAGTATGGACCACCCTAAATAAAAAATTACTCAAGGAGATGGCACATCATCAAAATATAATTGAGCCCATGAGAAGTAACGTCCTGTATAGCATTTCTTCGTCAAACGTTTTTCATAAATCAGTTGAATTTGAAGAAAACACGGTTTCTGGAGGTTCAAATGATCTAACAAATATGTATAATATTACCAATAACAAATAGGAAAAGCTAATAGTTGAAAATAGTAATACGGTATAATCACTTCAATAATAATAATCTGATAATTGTTTGAAGTTATTATTATAAATGTAGTGTTTCATAATAAAACAGGTAGATCTAATTATTTTTTATAATTCAAATGTTATAATTGTAGTTACAAAGTATCTGAATAAAATCATGCAAATCACAATGTTCCACTGCTTTAAGTTTGATAAGTTTAGTTAAATTTGTTTTTCTACATTCATGCAAAAAGCAAAACTTTATTGAACTATATTCAGTGGAAAAAGAAGTTCTTTATTGCACTAGTGCAATAAAGTTTTTATTGCACTCATCTGTCATTCTACTTCAACGTGCTGTCATCATGACAAACATAAACGTTTGAACCTACTACATATTTAGCAGATATTCTGTGAGATTGGCAATAGGTACTTCACTACGAAATATTCATATTGAAAATTGCACCAATGGACCTTTCCAAGAGATATGAAGTAACAGTGAAATTAGAAAGTAAATACGCTAATTTCACTCGGGATTTTTTATTCATTTTTTCTGACCGCTAGTTTATCTATAATTAGAAGAAAAGTGGTTTCGTGACGTCACGTTCATCAAAACTAAACTTGGCAACGTTGTTAAAGTTGTGCACCAAATTCTCATTCAAATATAATGTGTCGTATGACAGTTGTCATTTGATACCAGATGGGTTCTTTCGTCTGTTTCACGGTGCGATCAATAAGAATAGTTTGTCTCTGTCTAACTCATTTGATTACCCATTTGATACAAGTGAAGCAGTTCCATCAGATATAAACTTCAACGAACACTACCGTGATTTATTTTTTGAGGTTAATGCGGTTTTCTCAGTTTTGAGAGCTTTTGTTGTTTGTGTTCTGAAATTTGTTATTAATTCCTCTATCTCCAGTACCTGTATCCCTGCAATAACTGGACATGTCGAAAAGGTGCTTTGTACCTCGGTAAATTATCCGAACTTCCCTTCACGAAGTCTTGTTCCATATTTTTAATACACAATTACACAAATAAATTCACACCAAATCGTTTATGATAACACGTCAAAACATTATTATCGAATTTATCAGTTGAATGTTGATTGTTGAATGTAAATAAAATAAACATTAACCTCACATCTCCATATAACTTTTGACAGTTGAGAACTGTAATTACGATTTGCTGTGTTGTCAATGCTCGTTCTTCATCAAAAGGATGGTCTGTTCAGAAAATTTGAAAGTTACAAATACAATAAAAAATAGCTAATATGTGGATTTTTATCTATGAGTTGATCAAGTGACAATGTATTGATTATTTCTCAACGGCTATATCATGCTAGAAGTTATATTTTTAAGGAGAACTGTATTACTTGTTTCGGAACGTGGATTATGGTGGGAGATATTTCCGATGAACGTGACGTCAGCGGCACACTTTCAAATGTGATATTTTTTTAAAATGAAAGAAAATTAATGGAACTTTTTGTTGAATGGACTTTTCAGACTAACAACTATCGATTTAAACGAGTTTTGTAATTTATTTTCCGTAAATGTAAAGGTCCATTGTTCATTCACTTTCAACATTGAGGGTAAAAATAAAGTTTGAGTTAAATTGTTCTTAACGTATTAGTTCCTGTTTCAATGCAAATCGATATTAATAATAAAGTATTCAAGTTGCGCTTTTCATTTTCCTACACCTAGTGCCGCACCTCAATAAATCATTTTTTGCTTTTTGCATGAACGTAGAAAAAATGTTGTATGCAACTCGTGCAAAAATTGTTTATTGCACTCGACGTGTTGTCCAACTCGGCCTAACGGCCTCGTCGGACAATTTCACGTCAAGTGCAATAAACATTCACTTTTTGCACTTGTTGCATAAATAACTATTAAAACCAATTTATTTTATTTATTTACTTATTTATTTATTTATTGAAAATACATTTTCCATACAGAACAAGTTCTGGCATAAGGAAGATAATAGATTGAATACTACTACTAATGAATATAAATGAGTTTCAGAAGTTTCTAAACTATTGAAAAAATAACAAATATAACTATATATTGAAGTATGAGAGCAGATTTTCTTTGAGTTTTTTCAAAAAAATATTTATGGACTTTGATTTTTTTATATCATCTGATAATTTGTTGTGAGTTTCTATAGAACTAGATATTGGATTGTTCTTGCCTTTATTTGAATAAATGTTATTTAAATGGAAGTTATTTGCATTTCTGATTTTATAATCATGTAATTTCGATTTTTTTTGAAATGGCTGTTACTTTTTTGTATATTATTTTATAGTTTTAACCTAAGTTATGTTCACTAAAATGGGTGGAACATTTTTTTCTTCATTATTCTTATTTATTTATTTATTGACCCCAAGAAACATTTCTATTTATAGAGGGATTAAATTCTAACATGAATTGTATAACGACAATCGAAAAGAAACATAAGCAAAAAAAAACAGTCAAAGGTGAAACATTGTTACATTATAGGAAGTCATCTGTTAAGTATACATTTTTTAAGTTCATTTTTGTATTAAGTTTTAGTACTAATTTCTGAGGTTTATTCAAGTGCAGGTACAAAGTATCTGAAAAAAATTGTGAAAATAATAATGTTCCACCGATTTTAGTTTGATAAAATTAGTAATAATTAAAACAAATTCATTTTACATTTATAACCTGGATTATGTTCACTACAATAGAGAAACATTGTTTTTTCATTATACAAGTGTTAAAAAAAAGTTATGTTGAAGAAATATTTATTAACATAATAATATTACTTCATTCTTTAAATATTCCTATACCTTATTCATTTACCCCTTACAATCCATTCTGCCTTTACTGCTTATTCATCATGTATGAATAAATTATCAATGTTTTCGATACATCAGTTAATGTTCCCTGTTATAAACATATTATTGTTTGTTTGAAAGTGGTTGACAATGTTTCACTTTGAGTAAGGTTATTCTGGACTTTCATTGTCTAAAAAAGAACAAAGAAAAATTCAATTCTCTGCAATTTTTAATCACGACGTTTCAACTGCTAAAATCTACAGTCGTTATCAAGTGTAAAATGCGACAATCTCAAGGATACTTCTTATATATGCTGAGGATAATTTTGTGTCATTAGCCTAGGGGTAATTTGGCGGTATTCAGGTAAGCTTGTTGATTACAGTGCCAGGCCCCTCCGGTACAGCATTCGCAGCCATCTCACAAAGACGAGACCACGTAACGCTGACATTGACTCCAAAAACTGCATCTACCGCATCCCTTGTGAATGTGGCGAAGCTTATCTTGGAGAAACTATGAGACCACTTAGCGTTAGACTCGCTGAACACAAGAGAAATACTCAACGAGGAGAAACATCAAAGTCAGGGATAGCGGATCATATCTGGACGACCCAACACAACATAAAATGGACTGAAGCCGAAGTCATCCATAAAGAAGAGGGCTGGTATAGGAGGAAGTTTAAAGAGAGTGCATACATTATGAACAACAAAGTCTTCAGTCAAGCTAGCATAGAAATCCGTAATGTGTGGAAACCCTTAATTAGTGGCATGGATCAATTGAAATTGCGATAAGAATTAACAATGCTGTACCGGAGGGGCCTGGCACTGTAATAAACAAGCTTACCTGAATACCGCCAAATTACCCCTAGGCTAATGACACAAAATTATCCACAGCATATATAAGAAGTATCCTTGAGATTGTCGCATTATACACTCGATAACGACTGTAGATTTTAGCAGTTGAAACGTCGTGATTAAAAATTGCAGAGAATTGAATTTTTCTTTGTTCTTTTGTAGACAATGAAAGTCCAGAATAACCTAACTTATATTATTGTTTCTTGGGAATAATAAATATTATTATTATTGTGGGTACAATAATTTATCTAAATGATATCGATAAAATATTGATGATCCTCCAATTTTAGTAGAAATTATTTTAAACAAATTTATTTTACATTTATAACCCAAGTTATGTTCACTAATGTGGGTGGAACGTTTTTTAAAATTAATTTGAAAATGCTGTAATTCCAAATACCTACATGAAACAAATAACAGCTAAGGTGACTTTGAAAAAATTGTAGACAATTATTTTGCTGGCAGTTCGACTCACTGGCAGTGCAGCATAATAACATATGTATGTGATTTCTGGCAGAGTTTATTTATGTATCATTATTAAAAAAATCGACCAATATGGAAAAAGTTCAAAAATATACGTTATGCAAACATTGTTAGCAACCCTGCTATCTCAAAGTGTATTACTCAAATTTGAAATATTTGTCGAGCCTAATTGATGTTTTTAATTTGGAGTGGTTTACAAAATCTAGCAAAAAGTCTGTTTAGTACAATATAGAAGAATTTTGTGTCTACCAAGTTTCTTCGGATTTGGAAAGTTGAGTTCAACCAAACTGTTTCAAAATATAAAATTTAGTCACTTAAGCATAGAAATTAACACAATACGTGTGATCTTTCTTACTCATCCATTAGGAATAGTATATTCTGTTACAAGGTTAGAATGAAAACTCGATGCGAGTGGAAAGTTCCGAGCGCGAGCCGAAGGCGAGCGTGAGGAACCACGAGCATCACGAATTTTCATTCTAACCGAGTAGCAGACTATACTTTCTCCACGATCAAAGATAGGAAACGTGACAGCAATAATTTTGACAACTACTCAAATTTTGCCACTACGATGACAATCAACTGCGTCAAGGCTAATGTTATTATTGCTAACCAGTGAGAGAATATTATTCTATCACAAGAGAGAGAATGTAAATACATTTAAATTGCATGGGGGCAGAGGTGTTGCAGAATATTTCTTCAATCTCAAGAGAGAGAATTCCAGCATTCTGTAATCAAATTTGATTTCAGAATTGGCAAATTCTGTGATGATCGTGTAGAAAGAAGATTTTTTGATAGATTTTGAAAAACGAATAACAGATATAATCAATAATAAAGAAATTTATACGAAAAACAGAATAAAAGATGTAGTAATTGTATAATTTTGATTTGCACAAGAAGTGACCAAAAAATCTTATTTTCATTTAAGCAAAATATCAAGTTCTTTACATGTGTCATTATTTTGAAACAAAAATTTCCACTTATTAATTCCGTCCAGGGTATCATGGAAAATAAAAATTTCAGAAAAATTTTGGGTTTCCATAGTAAACAAAAAAAATCTATTTGGCTTGAAAAAGGCGTTATGAAATTTTCAATGCATGAAGAAATCACAGTACTGGTCATTTCACTCAACGCAGAAGGACGAAGTGTACACAAAACAGCTGACCAGTTCAATTAATAACTTGTTTTGTGGAATTCCGTATCAAAATGCAAAAGCGGACGCCAAATAACTTAACTTTTTTTATTTATACAGGGTGTCCGGTAAACCTTGTACAATATTTGAACTGGTGATAGACCAGGTCATGACTGCTCAGAATATCGGAATTTTACCTTAGTAAAAATCTCACTGTTTTCGAGATAATGAGCATTTTCTTAATTTCTGGAAAATCACTACCTCACCTTGGATTTTTGAATGCCATGTATACAAATTGGGACGAATTCAAATATCTTTGCTGCTGAAGATTACTGATGAGTGATGCTTTCAGATGTACGAAACAGTTTTCAGAAAACAATACAATTTTTCAAGAAATTACGGTAAAATGACAGATTTGAGTTTCACCAATTTTTTTAACAACAGTTTTGACATTATTGTTTGAAAAAACATAACCAAGTAGAACTGGATATTCATTACAAAAGAATGCCCATTTCGTCCAGGCTCTACTATGGTATAAAACATACGATCATTATTTTTGGAAGGAGTACAATTTCGATAATATTAGAGTGTGATGTTATTCTGAGCTAAAATCAATTCCATTAGACTTTGTCAGTAATGTCTTTTATTTTTATCCTATCAAGATGAAATGATTAAATAGTTATGAGTAATAACGAATCAACTGCTCAGAAGCATTCAATGAGATGTAATGAAGTAAATAATAATTCATTTTTTTTTAATCAACATACACTATAAACCACAATAACGATTATTCATCGCACTGAATAATATTACAAAAATGTTATTTTCCATCCACTCGTACGCTGAGACGACATATTTTCAAGAAGAACCTTTTCAAATGCGTTATAGGTTATAGCCCCTAAATCAGCGATTCTATGAGCGACATTGTGCAATCGGATATAGTTCTGCATAAATCGCTGCTGCAGCAGTAGCTCTACCTCCACTTTCACCATAAATGCAGTGGAAATGCGCATATTCTCGGGGAGTATAACGTATGTACGGCATGACAAAGAAATAAATACCACTGAATGAAACTTCGACAGAAGTCACAAGTTGTTCAACATTCAACCTTCCTTATACCAGAACTTGTTCTGACTGGAAGTTATTTATACAAAAAAAAAAAAAAAAAGTTTGCGCTTATTTGGTTACACCCTGTATATCTGTCTGTCTCTAAAACTTCGTTGGAATCTGAATGTTGGACAATTGCGACATTTATTACAAGAATTTGTATTGATCGGTGCCATGTCGGATAATCGACATTTCATTTCGATAATTTTATTAGGACTAATTACATGAAAAGGTAATTTTTTTGACATACTATTTAATGCTACCAAGTAGTCTATTCTTTATTATTAATGATTATTTCCACATTTTATTTTGATAAAATCTAAATAAAATAATTTTTGGGTGTAAGTATAAAAGTTGATCAAATAAATGAATATTTTGGAACCTTTGGTGTGAATACAATTCAAGAAAAAAATAAAATACCCAAACACCAAAAGTACGTCTCAATCTTAAAATCTTAAAAGCTTACTTTTTGCTCCTGAAGATGCTAACTTTGTTGGCGAAACGCGCGTCGAGTGTGATTGTGACGTAGGTTTGGCGTTTGGATAGTTTCCTTTATTTCTTGAATAAAAGTCGATGGAAGCCTAGATTAAAACCACGCCTAATTCAATGGAAATCACTTCCAAAAATAATTATAGTTTGTTTTGTATAATGGTAGAGTCTCGACAAAATGAGCATTCTTTTGAAATGAAGGTCCACTTCCAATTGGTTATGTTTCTTTCAGATAATAATGTCAAACTTTAAAAAAAAAAAATTGAAACTCAAAGTCTAATGGAGTTGATTTTAGCTCAGAATAACATCACACTCTAATATTATCGAAATTGTACTCCTTCCAAAAATAATGATCGTATGTTTTATACCATAGTAGAGCCTGGACGAAATGGGCATTCTTTTGTAATGAATTTCCAGTTCTACTTGGTTATGTTTTTTCAAACAATAATGTCAAAACTGTTGTTAAAAAAATTGGTGAAACTCAAATCTGTCATTTTACCCTCATTTCTTCAAAAATGTTTTCACTTTCTGAGAAACTATTCTGTACGTCTAGAAGCATCACTCATCAGTAATCTTCAGCAGCAAAGATATTAGGATTCGTCCCAATTTGTATACATGGCACTCAAAAATCCAAGGTTAGGTAGCAATTTTCCAGAAATTCTTAAAATGCCTATTATCTCGAAAACGGCGATATTTTTACTGAGGTGAAATTCCGATATTCTGAACAGTCATGACCTGGTCTATCACCAGTTTCAATATTGTATAAGGTTTACCGGACACCCTGTATAACTCTATATTAACACGTTCGCGGTCAGTAGGTGGAAACGGGGGGCTCAAAAAAGCCACTACCAAAAATATAAAAAATGAAAATATTTGGTGACCAAAAAGTCCCCGGCACCAACCACAGGCTATTTTTGCTCATTTTTTTGCAAAAAAAACTTGAGCGGAATATGCCGTCATGTCCCTATAAAAATGTTTTTTGATTTGCTGGGACAGTGACGTTAAATGCCGTCAAGGCAAACTCATCATTATTTATTACAAATTTATTGAACTGAAGTACAAAATGGATTTTGAAACATAGAAAAATATGTAAGAGTTCTACTTTTTGTGAAATTCTTCTGCAGCGCTCGATACACAGGGTTTTCTCCGGGCATGTTTAACATAGGTATTTCGTTTCTTTGCAAATTTTATTTTCCGCGCATTGCCTGCACCTTATGTGGTGGCTCTTGCTAGGATCATTTAGTGACATAAAATTAGGATTCGCAATTTCATCATCCGCATTGAACGCTTCTGATTTGAAAGATTCTTTCGTGGTGGGGAGGATACTTTATCCATAATTTGCTCGAGCCTCCCAATTTCTCTCCGATCCATTTATTTATCCTGTGAATAAAAACGCAACTTATTAATCAGATTATCAAAAACAAATGATATGCTTATAATTTGTGTTTGTGCTGGGACAGTATCCATAAAAACAATTCAAAGTTGACGGCATACGCCGCGTGGAGTCGTCGTCACAACTTTGTTACAAACAAATGAAAAAAATTTGCACAACGCGTGAATAAAAATTATCGAAAGTCTACCTACTTCTACTAGCTGCTTACTTTTGCTTATAAACCACTTTTTGTAGTATTTGAACACTTATGACACTACACAGATATGTACACAAACACAGATACACAGCAAATACACCTGTCGAACAGTATTTTTAAGTTAGGCTTACCAAAACTTATGCATGGACATTTCACGAAATTTTATGTTTTCTCCTGGGACAGTAAGCGTCCGTCACATAGAAATCATACGCAGTGCTGTCGGCAACTGCCGCGGTGAACCCAGAATAAAATTAGATATTGGTCGGCATATTCCGTCTTGTCCCTGCACATAGCGCGGAATATGCCGCTCTGTCCGCGAACGTGTTAAGAATATACAGAATACAATGTAAATTTTTCATAATAACATGTAACATAAAAAAATTTAAATTTATGAAGGAAAAAATAATAATAATAACTTGATTATAGCCGAAGATATTCAGTTGAACTGCCGAGTATTCGTTTGGCCCAAGGATATGGAAGCAGTTATAGAATTAGCCATACAGAGATTGAATATGAAACGAGATCAGGCTGAGGCCATTTTGAAAAATCGAAGAACTGTATTCGACGGAAAGCTGAAGAAACATGAAAAAATGTTGATGAGTTTCAGGAAAAAAGATCCTCCAATTTTGACAATGGAAGAAATGGAAGATAGCGTGGCTTCAATGGAAACTCTTGTAGAATTGCTCGAGGTGAGAATAAGAATAATTGAATATTTCATGTACCATTTGTATTGAATTGCCAGAAATGAGAAATGATTGCAGAACTGATTTGCATACAGAGTGATTCAAAAGTACTTTGACAAACTTCAGAAGGTGATTTCTCACAATATTCTAATATGAATTGTCTGAATAAATATATATCCGGAAACGCTTCGTTTCCAAGATACAGAGTGTTTGAAGTAATATTTTTATTTTCGTTTTTTTTTTAATAAAATTCGAAATACTGACCTTAATTGAACAAAAATTGGCATTGAAAGGTTTTTTTAGGTGTCAAATTCGAATCTGCTGTTATTATTGCTCTTACTCGTAGGAGGCGCCACCTACGAGTCTTTCTCTTTTCTGAAAATTCTTAACTTTTTTGAGCGTACTTCTAGCATATTTTGCAGCGAAAAAATCGATTCCTTTATTATATCAATGTAAAAAGCTACCACTGTTAGAAGTCGGTATAAGCAACCGTTTCCTGGATATTTGACTTGGAAAATTTTAAGTCTATTATTAAATAATTGATGCATGTTGAAGTTATTACCATTACTTTGCATTTTTCACAAGATTGCTAAGGAAATGAATAACTCAAAACACCATGTCAAAAATTGAATTTCCTCCCCAAAACTTTTAACCAATCTTTCAATGAGTTTCTATGTACATTTTTAGGAAGATAAGATAGAAGCGGAACAAATTAATGAAGAAGAACAGTTACTGGATATCGATCCATCACCTTTCATGAACCTTTACAAAATGCTCAGTATGATAGAGCCGTATGATAAACTTTGGCACACTGTTTTGGAATTCCATGAAAATTATGAGTTATGGTAAGATTTTCAATGGCATTTTTACTATATAGGTAGGTTTTCGACTTCATCCCCTTGATAGCAGTAGTACTTTAATTGTTATCTCAAGAAACGATTTTGTTTATAATAGGGATATTACAAATTAATTACAAAATAAATATCCAAACTTATTTGACAGTAATACATAAAATTAATACATAGCAAATAAAAAAATATAATTAATGCTACCTAACCTTTAGATTTTTATCCAGATTGAGAGTTGAGAGACATTAATGAATGAAAAAAAAGTAATGTTGAAATTGATATAATGTAATTCTTTTATTATGAGGATCAATGAACCCAATTAAGATTCAAGAAAGAAAATATTTTTTGATTTTACTCTTGAGAATCGTCACTTTTTTATATTTTTTATTTCACATGGAAGTGAATTGTAAATTACTATACCATCATGGTATATTGGTTAGTTCTGAAATTTCCCAGGCTTAGGCAGTTTGCTCGTCTTGTTTCATGATACTATTTACTTTCGTGAAATTTAAATTAGAGACTTTCTGTTTGATTCGAATGAAGTGAATGAATGAACAAATTTTCATTTCATATAGAAATTTCAAATCCAGTAAACTCTTTGGCTTATACAAGTTGGCGGTTGGTTCTAAAAATGGTAGGTTATAAATACATTTTAATAATTTATTTTGGAGTTTTTGAAGTATTAGCAGTTCCCCAAATGGAAATCAAATACTGTAGGTTTGAGTAAATAAGACAGTAGTAAATATTCTTCAGATATTTGAAAGGAACGAATTTCCTAATTTTGAACAGAACACCAATGACTGGATTAAATTTCTTCCTCAATTTTTCAATATGTTTATTCCATATTAGTTTTTCATCTATATAAAGACCTAGGAATTTAGTAACTTTTGTGTATTTAATAGATTCAGTTTCAAACAATAGTGGATCAATGGTAGTGTTCATGTTCTTTTTCGAAATATATATATATATATATATATATATATATATATATATATATATATATAATGTGGTTTTACTAAAATTTAAAGTGAGTTTCACAACTTGCAACCAAAAAGAAATCTCTATCAAATCACTCTTCATATTTTCACGTATTTTGTTGAAATCGTTTGCAAAATATATTAGCAAATAGCTTAATTTATCCTTTCAGTTCCAAATTTGTGATAGAGTTGATATAAATCAAAAATAAAACGGGTCCCAAAATCGATCCTTGTGGTATGTACTCCACACTTTATGTCCATTAGTGAACTGCTAATACCATCAACTGATACATATTGCTTTCTATTCATAAGGTAATTTTGACCAATATTTAAAGGTGGTATAAATGAACTCATTATTAATTACCGCCCTATAACAGTTTTACCAGTGTTTTCCAAAATTTTAGAAAAAATAATGAATGTCAGGCATTTCAATTTTCTTGAGAAAAATTGTTTACTGAGTCAGAATCAATATGGTTTTCGTAGGTCAAGAGACACAGAGACAGAAATCTTGGATGTTGTTTCAGATATTCAGATTCAAATTGACAACAACCAGAAATGCGGTCTTTCGTCTCTTGATTTGATACCATTGACCAGAAAATTTTATTGGCAAAATTATACTCCATTGGAATTAGAGGAAACATTCAATGGTTATGTTTCCTCCTGTTATGACTCGCTAATAATAATGTCTCGTAGATCTTCTGGCGACTCCAGAAAAGTAGCGGTTACTACATATTTTGGACATTTCCATGAAAATAATCCAATGGACTAAAATCGGGTGATTTTGCTAGCCATTCAATTGGTCCCAGTCGTTGTATACAATCGTCCATATCGCAGGTCAAGAATTACAACATCATAATGAGGAGGAGCACCATCTCCTTGGAAATTTATATTTTCTTCATAATCATCAGATTGACGACGTTTGAAGATTTTATGTATTCTGTCATCGGTGTCGCTTCATTAAATAAAAGTACTTTCCTCCAATAAATAAATAATAGAGATCACATTTGAATATTTTATATTTTTTTTGCAAAATAATCAAAAGCAAATTTTTTAAATAACTTTCCTCAGGTACTTCGGCCCGTTTTCTGATTTGGATGCTGATCAGATTACTGAATATGTTGATACTGTTTGGAGAACTCTTTATAAATTGGCAAAAACACTGAGTGACAATCCTGGAGCAAAACGGATCGCCGAAATGGTCAGAGCTAAAGTAGAAAAATTCAGACAATTTCTTCCTGTGATACAAACCATCTGCAATAAGGGATTACAGAAGAGACATTGGGACAAGGTAACTGAATCTTTCCAACAAGCGTTATTGTTAGTATTTTGTTACTTAGATCATTGAATACAGTTCGATTCTTCCATACGTTATAGTAATTACGCATATAGAATAAGTCGAGAAATTTTTATTTTAAAAAAGTCTGAATTATTTAAATCGGTGGCTTTATTCCCATAAAAATGACAACGTCCGAATAGTAAATTACATATTTTCAAATACAGGCCGTTTCTTTTATCATGTGGTAACATTGCTATATTCTAAACCGTAACAGATACCAAGACGATTAAATGGGAGAAAAGGTAACTATTGTGGAGAATAGTACAATGGTCAAAGAAAATTTACAGGGAGTCTCGCCTTCCCGAGTTATACAGGGAAAACTAAAAATGCTGTTATTTGTTTTTTACGAATAGAATTGTTATTTCTGAAAATATAAAAAAATGGAAAAGGAAAGTTTTAATGTATTCTAAATGAACTATAAAAATGTAACAATGAATCTTTGATTAAACGATTCGTGTCAACACGGCCACCATCAACATTTCTTTTCAAATACGGACCTGTCTGTTTTAGTACAAATATTGATAAAGCGATAAAATCACAATTCAGTGGTACATCACACTTGATATTTTTATAACGTTTCATTTAAAATAACTAACATCATCAGTGACAACAATTTTTAATTACGGTCCTGTCGTTAGGTCGTTTATGGATTCCACAAAACCTAACTCTCCGATATAAAAATCATCAGTGACGCTTTGAATAAATGTATCTATTAAAATTATGTTTACACTATAATGAAAGATATCTGTAGTTTCCGAGACGAGCGATAGCAATTTAACTCGGAAATAAACTTACTTAAGAGTAGAAGAAATCAAACAAACAGAAAACATTTTATTTCATATTGAATTTTTAAGTGAAAATAAAACCAATACAGAAAATGAATTCTTCATGATAACCTACATTAAATGAACATAAGTTGTCTGTCCATACAATTTCTGTGGCAATTTTCTAGCATGATGGGTGTAATTGTTACAGATATCTAAATACAATACTTTGTATAATGATCTCATCTTAGGTGACATGTTGACATTGTATAATATATTTATTATTTCTGAATAGTAAGCGGAAAATGGTCGAGGTTCAATTATATAAATAAATAATATTGATGACGGCACTATTCATTTTTTGAATCTTATTTTCAACTACATTTATCTTCTAACATATATCAAATAGTAATGCTATTACATGCATCTCTTATTTTTTGTTTGAGATGGTCGATATCTGTACTAGTTGTCGAAAAAACTTTATCCTTTATGTATCCCCAGACAAAAAAATCTAAAGGAGTCAGGTCTGGGGATCGAGCTGGCCAGGCAATTGGTCCATTGTTTCCAATCCATTTTCTTGGGAATATTGCATCTAAATGTTCCCTAACTATTGCTGCATTATGGGAAGGGGCACCGTCTTGTTGAAAATATTGTATTTCACGGCGGATGTTCAGTGGCAATTCATCTAAGTAGCCATCAAACTCATTGGATGAAAAATGTAAATATATTCCACCATTCAAATGCTCGTCGTAAAAGAAAGGACCTAGTATGTTTGTTCCCAAAATTCCCAACCAAACATTTATTCCGAACCTTTCCTGGAAATTGGTTTCTCTATGTAAATGTTCATTTGTATTATTCCACCTATAATGGATGTTTCTGTTAAACCAACCATTGTTGGTGAATTTTGATTCGTCCGTCCATATTATTTTATTACAAATATTTCCAACTTCCCTATTTCTACGTCTCAACCACATCGCAAATCGTACTCTCCTTCCGTAATCCCTTTCATTGAGGTGATGAACTTTGCGTATCCTGTAGCATTTGTATTTGTTCTTTTTCAAAATATTTCTGGTAGATTTTACAGAAATCCCTAGTTCGTGGGCAATTTCTCGGAAAGAACAATCTTGATTAGAAATATTTTTGTAACTGACCAATCCTAAATTGAAAAAAAAAATTTTCGTCACTTTGTTAATCTTTATGAAGTAATATTTGCTTACCTAAAAAATTTATTTGGTTCCGCATACTTCCAGTAACAACACATTTTCTAGTTTTATTTCTATCAAATGCACCACAGTCTCTCAAATTTATTTCTAATCGTCTAAACATTTGAATGTTTGGAATACGACGATTTGGGTATAGCTCACCATACATATTTTTTGCTAAAAGAGGATTTCTATTTGATTTTGCATAAGCAAATAGCATATCAGTCCTTTCGTCATTTGAATACATCTTTGATATGACTGAGTGTATAAACGACTGACAGTTCTTAACACGTATCAACAACTCATTTATTTGTCCTGCCATAGAAACCAAGCAAAGCCTACTTGTTTAAAAATGGTAAATGAAGTGAGATGCTATTTAATTGTACCATATCACACAATAGTCGTATTTTGACCAAAAACTAATATTTTCGTTACTTCCAGGATTGAGAATTATAGAAATATTCAGTATGATAATTGATTCAGAAGAAATCAGCCTTGAAACAAGGATTTCTGTAATACAAAAATGCCCAAGAAGGAAAAATACGAATGTTCGTTGTATTGGGGTATCTTCTTATCGAAATTATTGGGTGAAGTCTGAAGTATGCCAATAGTTGAATATGTTTTGAAGAAATCAAAATAATTTACAAAAGAACTAACGACAGGACCGTAATTAAAAATTGTTGTCACTGAGGATGCTAGTTATTTTAAATGAAACGTTATAAAAATATCAAGTGTGATATACCACTGAATTGTGATTTTATCGCTTTATCAATATTTGTACTAAAATAGACAGGTCAGTATTTGAAAAAAAAATGTGATGGTGGCCGTGTTGACACGAAACGTTTAATCAAAGATTCATTGTTACATTTTTATAGTACATTTCAAATACATTAAAACTTTCCTTATAATTTTTTTTATATTTTCAGAAATAACAGTTCTATTCGTAAAAAAACAAATAACAGCATTTTTGGTTTTCCCTGTATAACTCGGGAAGGGCGAGACTCCCTGTAAATTTTCTTTGACCATTGTACTGTTCTCCACAATAGTTACCTTTTCTCCCATTTAATCGTCTTCGTATCTGTTACGGTTTAGAATATAGCAATGTTACCACATGATAAAAGAAACGGACTGTATATGGAATAACCTCCATAACAAAAAAAATTATAGTAGGTATCCTTTTTGAAACACCACTTTCTCATGAGTACTGTGATATTTTCAGCGTGAATGGATTTTTCTCTTAAATTAATGAGTGTACAAGAGAAGTTAATAATCAAAAATCTTGTTTACGTCACATATCCATAAGCCTATAATCTTCAGGTAAAACATTACAGACCACTTTACAATTATTTTACAGATGAATTGTGAAAAATTTCTAGGGGAAACACCTCAATATTACTTCCAATACTATACGCATTACAAAAAATTAAGATAATTCTTTTAAATATTATTAGTTACAAGATTCTGAAAATTTGACAAATTGTTTTTAAAATTAAATTGTTTGTTTAAAATTGTTTTTTTCCGTTAACCAGCTGTCGTCCCCTTACGAACGGCAGCCCTCAAAAGTTGAAACTTGCGCGAGCCAAGAATTAACGAGGTCTTACCTTTTTACGTGCGATTCCTAGCACCTCATTAATGCTATCAAAATAACGATGGATAAGAGTACTACCATGTTGAAATGATTAAAATAAATTAAGGAAAAGGAAAAATTGGATTACGAAAGAAACAACGAAAAAACGATAATAATTTGAATTTGCAAAAAGAATACAAAACTTAAAAAAGTAACAGTCATTCATCATAATATTTGTGAGACGGCATCAACAAGTTATGCAATAAAAAACCAAAATTAAAGTTGAAATCTATACGGTCAATCAAATTGAACAATAAGACAATATCAGATGAAAAAACTACGAAAGCGTAGAAGGGCCACAACTAATTTTATTTTCATTTCGAAATAAATTCCGACTTGCAACTCGGAATTCCGACTTGCAACTCGGAATTCCGACTTGCATCTCTGAATTCCGACTAGCATCTCGGAATTCCGACTTGCAAGTCGGAATTCCGACTTGCAACTCGGAATTCCGACTTGCAACTCGGAATTCCGACTTGCAACTCGGAATTCCGACTTGCATCTCAGAATTCCGACTTGCAAGTCGGAATTTGGATTCATATACAACTTTCTCTTTCGAATTGAATCTATTGTTTCGAATATGTTGATAATAATAATAATATAATATACAGGGTGTCCCACGAAAATTATAACAAGGAATATCTCGGAACTCGAAAGTAGTGGAGAATTGTAATTTTGGGGTTCTGAATTAAAGCATTTGTTGCAGTTTTTTTTGATATTATGGTACCCAATGAGCTTTTTGTTTTCGGTCACGTGACATCAGATTCAAAATTATTAATGCAACAACCTGTATATTTTGGCATTTTTATGTTCCTCCTGATAAAACAATTTCAACGAATTGTCATACTTGTAGTCTGAAACGATTTTTCCAAGAAATACAGGTACTTCAATATCCTTTTTCCCACGACGTTTTCAATTATAATAATTTGAATAATATAATATACCGGGTGTCCCAGAGCTTTCAAACCAGCAAATATTTCAGTTATTTACAGAAAATAAACATTTTAAAACCTTTTGTTGTACGAGATCATAATCTCTTTCGTGCAGCATAGCAAAAACCACCCACTGCCAAACAATATATATCATAGAAGCTGGAATGGCATACAGAATTATGGGAAATGAAAAGACACAAATGAAACATTAATTTATAAACTCATCTGCGTTTTGAATAATACATTACACTACAGAAATTGTTCAAAATGTTTGCCAGCACTTGTCATAAATGCTTCAAGTCGCCGAATCAGTGCGGGAGTACATAAAGCTATAATCATTTTCTGTATCAAATATTCAACATTTATTGTTGGAGTTTCGAGTACCACTCATTTCAAATATCCCTGTAGGAAAAAGTCCACTGGCGTGAGATCTGGAGAACATGCAGCCCATCGAATAGGGCCACTATTTCCAATCCAACGGTCTTGAAAGATATTATTGAGGAAAGTAGTTGCCACATTTGTTGTATTTCTTGGATTGAAGTATTTTTTATCAGTACAGGAATACAGTTTTCTGAAAAAAATGTAGATCTATATGGCTGATGGGGACCGATGAGAAAATTGATTCCTCTTATCCAGTGAGAGTTGTCTTGTAACCATGTCGTTTAACAGTGCCATTAAAAAAAATTGTTAAAATTGTTAAAATTGTTATTTCCGTCAACCGATTGCACCCCTACGCGCAACCCTCGGAAGTCTTCGAGAGACTTGTGTGAGCTAGGGAAGACGCAGCCCTTACCTTTTAATGTGTGATGCCATGCACGAGACCGGTGAATCGGTGGATCGAACCCACGACCCACGCTTGCGAGGCGTACGCTTTTACCATCCGTCCACCACGGCCCATAATGGCATAATGGCCCATAATGGCAAGATTTGATTGAGGAAGTTGGGATTGTCTTGGAATAAAATTTGAATGTGTGCAATGACTGCCATTCGTCTTTCGAAATATGTAGATCTGAGTCCTTGGTGTAAATGGATTTTGGAAAGATTATACCTGTACTTTTTGCAAATTCTTACTGATCCCAATATCCACCGCCAATGCACAAACTGAAATATGAGGATGATCTTCGGCGTAGGCCAAAACAATTATAAAATTTTCCTCAGTCCTCAGTGATCCCGTTCGCATTGTGTTTTCTACATGAAAAAAAGTATTGCGACCTGGTTGTCGACGACCAGGAAAGCGCTGCTTATACATCCTCACTGCGCACCTTTATTCTTGTGGCATTCACCAAAAGCTAAAATCATATCAACGTATTCGTTTGTAGTGAAGGTGAAAGGCATTTTGACATTTAACAACGGTATCACGACTGATAACAATTTGTGATCCAGATACTGTAAGAATAAAAAAACACACAAAAAGTTTATATTTTGTTGTCTATTTTTCTTTACCATTCTCTTTTTCTTGTCTCCACAATGTGGAACAATTAATTCAGCCAAATTAATACATTTTATTATTATGATTTTTCGTTGAATAAGAAATAAAAAAGATTGTGAGTTAAACAACAACAAATATGGGGGTGCAATTCAAAAAACTGAAGTTAGGGGTGATTCCTCGGAGACAATTTGCTATGGGGTGGACTTCTCTACACTATTTGGAAAGGCTTGTGGTCCCCTACGACACATAATTTTTCAAATTTGTTTCCTAAGTAAATAACTGGAATATCTGCTGACCTCAAAGCTCAGGGACAGAATTCCGAGTTGCAAGTCGGAATTCCGAGATGCAAGTCAGAATTCCGAGATGCAAGTCGGAATTCCGAGATGCAAGTCGGAATTCCGAGTTGCAAGTCGACTTGCAAGTCGGAATTCCGAGTTGCTAGTCGGAATTCTGAGATGCAAGTCGGAATTCCGAGATGCAAGTCAGAATTCCGAGATGCAAGTCGGAATTCCGAGATGCAAGTCGGAATTCCGAGTTGCAAGTCGACTTGCAAGTCGGAATTCCGAGTTGCTAGTCGGAATTCTGAGATGCAAGTCGGAATTCCGAGTTGCAAGTCGGAATTCCGAGTTGCAAGTCGGAATTCCGAGATGCAAGTCAGAATTCCGAGATGCAAGTCGGAATTCCGAGATGCAAGTCGGAATTCCGAGTTGCAAGTCGACTTGCAAGTCGGAATTCCGAGTTGCTAGTCGGAATTCTGAGATGCAAGTCGGAATTCCGAGTTGCAAGTCGGAATTCCGAGTTGCAAGTCGGAATTCCGAGATGCAAGTCAGAATTCCGAGATGCAAGTCGGAATTCCGAGATGCAAGTCGGAATTCCGAGTTGCAAGTCGACTTGCAAGTCGGAATTCCGAGTTGCTAGTCGGAATTCTGAGATGCAAGTCGGAATTCCGAGTTGCAAGTCGGAATTCCGAGTTGCAAGTCGGAATTTATTTCGAAATGAAAATAAAATTAGTTGTGGCCCTTCTACGCTTTCGTAAAAAACCATATCTAACGCGTTTATTAATTATTATGGAAGTGCCGGAAAGAATCTTGCAGACAAAATTAAGAATACTGATTATATTACGCAAACATCAATTTGTCATCTCAAATCTATTCACATTGAAAAAACAGCTGAAGTTGAAAATGTAATAAGAACTTTGAAACCAAGGAAATCCCCAGGTGTAGGTGTAGTTTTACAAGTTTCAGTAGATTTGATTTCAGATCCCTTGCCACATTTTATGAATAATATTTTTCAATCAGGAATTTGACCTGAATCATTCGAGATAGGCATAATTTACTTTGATATCAGGAATAGCAAAATTTTTAAAGAAATGTTCAAATACAGAATTGAAAAGTATCCTAATAAGTAAAATTTCCTGTCTTCTAAACAATTCAGATTTCGAAAAAAGTTTCCACTGAAAATGTCATATGTCAACCTACAAACAATATTCATGGCTCATTAGATAACAACACTCCAAATATTAGTATATTTCTTAATCTAGCTCAGGCGTTCGATTCCGTTAGTCATGAACGACTATTGGTTTCCGAGGAGTGGCTTACAAATAAATGAAAAATTGTATAACTGGTAGAATACAATAAGTGTTCAGTGATCCCATAGTTTTTGGTTATGGGGTACCTCAAGGAAGTGTCTTAGGACCACTACTATTCAATATATATTTCAATGATTTATTCAATTTAGATTGGAAAACTTCATGCTTTTGCTGATAATACTAGGATTTCTTACAGTGCTTCAACTTGGGATCAACTGAAACAAATGATTATTGAAGATTGGGAAAATCTAAAAATTGGTGTAGTACCTTTCCTTGGTACAATCTCCGTTGAGTTATGGTATTCTGAGATGGGTGGTGTTGAAAAAAGTCTTCTTTATAATTTGGAAGTGATAAAAAAATAATATACCATCAAAATCATTTGTTTCCGTTTGATCTTATGTATACAAAACAGTGGAAGATTTCATATTGTACAATTGTTTATGTATAGAATTCTGATCCATAAACTGTCACAATTAAGACTAGATTGAATAAAAAATAGACACAAGAAATTGTTTGACATACTACCAGATATTATTAAAATGACTGAACCTATGTATTCTTACAAAAATAAGGCAAAAGGCTGTTTGAATACCACAGAAAGACATATTTTTCATAATTTGATAAACAAAAAAAGGATATTGACTTTAATAGGATTCCTTCTTTGTTTTGGTGTTTTTACTTTCTTTGTAATTCTGAATGTTTCATTAAAAAAAACATGTAAATACAAAAAGGTTCATGATCAGTCTCATACCAGTTTGATACTGTTTGACTGATCATGTTATTCCATCATAGATATAATAATAATTGACTGAAATATACCCTTTCATAATTATACAATTGTTTTTTAAAGAATAACCATTGTACACTTTGATAACAATATTTATTAAGAAATTGGTATCCCTTTATTTTATACATGTAGCATGGAATTATGAATAAACGTTATAGACCGTCAGATAACGACAGATTTTGCTGACTCATTTTCTCTCTTCTGGGATTTTAACCACTGGAAATTATCCCAGTGTTGAGCCCAAAAATTGAAAATTTAGCGATCGGACGTGTGCTAGGCATATAGAAAATTCATTTTCCTTTTGCAGAAATTTTTTTTTTTTTTTTATTTTCTCGTTTATGGCATTTTAACACATGAATAAGTATAACAATTTAATAGTAAAGAACCAGAGCCATAAGATTTGCATGTACTTAAAGGGTTGAAATAGGGCCGCGAACTTGTAAAAAAATAGTTGGTTGCTGATGCATTTTCTCGCTTATGGCAATCAACAGAATGAAATTTAATACCGTTAGGAACCCGAAAAAATGTTCCCATAAACCGGTCAGCTATTGAAGTATATTTTCCAGACGGAAAATTTTGTGAAAATTTCATTCGTTTTCCAGCAAACTTTCTCGTTAACGAAATAATGTGCAATAGAAAATTATTAATGTGAAAGTCTGTCATATAAAAAGCCATAAGTCTAGTTCGTGTTTATCATACTATAAGAAACTGGAAAATTTGCAGAAAAACACAGGAAATTTTCTCGTTTATGGGAATTGGCCTGTAGGAAGAAAAACTGATTTCAAGACTAGAAAAAAAAAGCCATAAGTCGGAAACATGATTACGATGTTTATACAGTGAGGTCCTGAAGTAACGGATACATTAATTTTCTACGTCATTATTTTTTAAGAAAAACGTCGAGATATGTTTTCAAAAAGACACTCTGTGGCATAAAAAAATCACCCCTCCTGCACCCCCCTCAAGGTGACAGTCATTCACTCAATTTTTTTAATGGAGCAGGGGGTCAGTTGAAAACACTTGAGATTCAACAATCCATTGAAGAACAGAATTTTTTGGGGTTTCAAATATTTTCAGAAATTCCAAGGAACGTATGTTATGGGTAGTTTTTAGAGAAACTGAGAATGATAATCTAGAAGATCAGCCCATCTTAGGTTACGACGGTACTTGTAAGTCCAGTGCTAGGACGTGAGAGACTTGTGCACACATATCCAGTGTGATATGGTTCCTAGGATACGCAGGAACCAACAAAATATTACATTTCCTTCTGTTCACCATTTGAATTGTACCGAAGACTGCAAATCGATTTCAACCTATGGTCCTAACTGCTTCTAATCTGGAAATGAGTTCGATTTTTCATTTAGACATAGAAGCAATTTATTATTCTGGAACTTTCACTTCTAGAAGGTGAACTAGGCCTGAAGGGCAGGCCACTATGAAAAAAAGAAAAAGGCGCCGATAGCTCTGCCTCTAAGGTGGTGGGGAAACGAACTAGTGTTTATTATATTCCTGCGCACACTGGCTTGCTGTGTTTACTTTTTTGTGAACTTTGATTCGCCACATCGTGTCGCATGGTCACAATAAACAGGTAATGGGCATAATCACATCATTTCAAAAATCTGATGTTCCGATCATCCGATTATGACACAGCAAGCCAGTATGCGTGGGGGAATTACGCAATTAAGATATTTAACTTATAGGGGTTGAGGCAAAATTGCTTGAATCATCTTTACAACCCCTATCAGTTTGTCACAATAATTATTTATTTATTTTTATTTATCCCAAGAAACATTTCTGTTTATAGAGGGACTAAGTTTTAACATAAATTGTATAACGACAATTGGTACAATTATAAAAAAAGGAATGATACAGATGATCTGTGAAATATGAGTAAATAATATCAATCAGAAAGAAACAAAAGCAAAGACAGTCAAAGGTGAAATATTGTTATATCATGGGAAATCATCTGTTGAGTATAAATTTTTTAAGTTCATTTTTAAATTTAGTTTTAGTTCTAATTTCTTTTATTGCCTGTGGTATTTTATTATATATCTCAATTCCCTCGTAAAAAATAGACGTTTTTCCAAAGTTTGATTTGAAACGTAAAGCGTTTATTTTATTTACATTTCTTGTTTTATGGTAATGGATATTCGAAATATGATCAAAAGTAAGATCCGAATGTTTTTTTCCTGTATCAACATAGTGGATGAAAATTGAAATTTTAAATTCATATAATGAACAAAGATTCAGTAACTTATTAGGTTTATATAATTTTTTTAAGGGTTCTAAAAAGGGCAATTTGAATATGCATTTTATGGCTTTGTTCTGCAATGTTTGTATTGGTTTCATAATAGAAATTTTGGCTGAGCCCCAAACAGAAATGAGGTATTGCAATTTTGAATAAATTAAACTGAAATATATGATTTTTAAATATTTCAGTGGGGTATACTGTCTTATTCGAAATAGTATTCCAATCAAAGGTGAGAGTTGTTTTCTCAGATTGTTGATATGATTGGACCAAGAGAGTGTTGTGTCGATATGTAAACCCAAAAATTTTGTATTGTTGGTATACTGAATTGGTGAATTTTTCAATGTCATTGGTCTTAGAGAATCAGTTGTAATACTTCGTTTAGAAATAAACATAATCGACGATTTCGAAAAATTCAACAATAGTTTGTGAGCGACTAGCCAATGAGATATAATTTGAAGATCCTGTTCAATATTAGACAGAATTTCGAATTCATTCTCTGCAAAATATAGAATAGTTGTATCATCAGCAAAAAGTTTAATTTGACCTTTCAATTTGAGTTCTGATATCGAGTTTATATATATTAAAAAAAGGATCGGAGCAAGTATAGATCCCTGTGGCACCCCACAGTTTATATTTTTAATTGAACTAAGTGTATTTTTGATATATACTAGTTGTTTTCTGTCAGCCAAATAACTTTTGAACCAAATGTAAATTTTTCCCCTTATTCCAATATCATATAATATTATTAAAAGAATGTTGTGGTTAACCATATCGAAGGCTTTCCGCAAATCTAGTGATAATAACGCGCATTTTTTTGTCGAATCTAATTCCAGTTTTATTCTTGAAATCATGTCTACTGCCGCAGACTCAGTATCACTAGATTTTCGAAAACCATATTGTTCTGCATACAAAAATTTTGATTTTTTCAGATATTCTCTTAACCTTCTATCCATTACCTTTTCAATTATTTTTGAAAATATTGGCAGAATTGAAATTGGACGGTAATTTCCCAAGTCATTTTTTTTCCACATTTAAATATTGGTTTGACTTTAGCAGTTTTTAATTCATCTGGGAATATACCTTTGTCAAAGGATGCATCAATCAATTTGTTTAATAATGGTACTATTTCATCTTTGACTGCTTTGATAATTTTAACATTTATTCCATCAATTCCTGCTGCTTTCTTGTTGTCAAGCTCGTCAATTATTTCATGAATTTCCTGATACTCGGTGGGATTCAGGAACATAGAAGAGGGAGAGGAACTAGTAGAAAATTTGTCTTGGGTATCTGCTACATTTCTTGATAATTCGGCTCCAATATTTACAAAATAGTCATTGAAATGCTCACATATTTCCAATTGGTCTTCAATTCGTCTGTCATTTATGGTGATGTATTCAATATTATTTCGAGATGATTTGCCACTTGTTTTATTATATAAAAGGATATTAATAGTTTTCCAAAGTGCTTTCGGTGATGTATCCTTGAATAATTCTTGAAAATATTCCTTTTTAGCTTTAAGGACAGTTTGTTTCACCAATATATTATAATAGTCGTATGATTGCAAGAAATTTAATACTCCAGGATTGGCTTTCTTCTTGTAATAAAATTTATCTCTTTGTTTAATGATTTGGGCAATTTTGCTATTGAACCATGGTTTTGAATTTGCTTTGAATTTGATATTTATGTTTCTGGAATTTTTTTCAAAGACATTGATGATTTTGTTATAAATTTCTTGAGGATCTTGTATACTACATATTTTGTTCATTAGTAATTTCAGTTCTGTCTTCAAATTCTTGACGTTATAAGTTTTCATATTCCAAGAGTTTATGTGATTTTTAACATTTGCGACTTTCATTTTCATATCTGTTATTATAAATTTGTGATCAATGCCCATAACAATTTTCTTTCACTCTATAAAAAATTATTTAAAAAAATAAATTATTTGGTTCCAATATTACTATCATACTTCCGACTTTTTTTATGGCCTAGGAATGAAGTTTGCAATGCATATGCCATATCCCATGGAGGAAGAAATGAGCAATTTTATCTTTATTAATTTCTCGCAGCAGAATTTTCAAATAGTTGTATTTATTTATGCGGTGTGACCCATTTAAAATGGAAGCACTCATATCAAACTTTAATTTTTCAACCGATTGGAATGATTTTTTTTCAATAGGTAGACATTCAAAAAGTCCATCAGGACACCAAATTTAATGAGTAATTTTTCATTTTCTGGGCCAACTGTTCTCATTTTTCAATGTTAAAAATCTACAATAATTTTTTTAGGAGAAATCTCATCAATTCACTGGATTCGCGACATTTTTAAATAGTTCTTGTTGAAAGTTTGTTGAAACTCGTCCATCAATAAGAAAGTTAAAAAAAATAAAATAAAATTTTAAAAATATGCCGGTTCAATATATACCAATTCAATTTTAGAACTCTTATCAAAATTTGGAATACACCAAGAAGTCTCGAAATATCACTGGTCAGAATTTCAGAACATCTATTCATAAATAAGAAAATTACAGGATAACAAAATTTGAAAAATATGTTGTTGGAATTTAATGAAAATATCATTTTATTTAATGATTTTTCATTATTATTTATCAATAGATTTTGTTGAAATTCAGATCAATGATATTTTGAAACTCCCTGAATCCAGTGGTGTATTCTGAATTTTGGATAAGAGTAGAAATTGAAATGGTGGGATGATTAAACGGCATATTTTTTTAATTTAATTCTCCCATAACTTTTTTATCGATGGACGAATTTTAACAAAATTCCAAAATTAACCATTTGAAAATGTCACAATTCCAGTGGTGTAGTCTGATTTCTTCTCAAAAAATTGCTAATAAATTTTTCAGTTTTTTACCTCAAAAAAAAAAAAGAATAGTTGGCCCTGAAATAAAGATTTATTCATGAAAGTTGGTGTCCCAGTGGACTTTTTGATTATCTACCTAATGAAAAAAGGGTTCCAATCGGTTGAAAAAAGTATGATTTATAAGGGTGCTTCCATTTTAAATGGGCCACACTGTATAAAACATCGATATCATGTTTCCGACTTATGGCTTTTTTTTCTGGTCTTGAAATACTATTTTCTTCTCACATGCCAATTCCCATCAACGAGAAAATGAAAAAAATTCCACAAATTTTCCTACAAATTTAAAACTTATGGCTTTTCTTGAGGTACATCCAGAGCTTATGGGAATTTTATAATGATGTTTATCCATCAACAGAATCATATGGTTCAAATGCCATAAACGAGAAAGTTTGTCGGAAAACGAAAAAAATTTTCACAAAATTTTCCGTCTGGAAAATATAGTTCAACAGGAAATTTTTTTCGGGTTCCTAACGATATTAAATTTCATTCTGTTGATTGCCATAAGCGAGAAAATGCTTCAGCAACCAACTATTTTTTTACAAGATCGCGCCTCTATTTCAACCCTTTGAGCACGTGCAAATCTTATGGCTTTGGTTTTTCAGTATTAGATTGTTATACCTATTCATGTGTTAAAATGCCATAAACGAGAAAATGAAAAAAAAAAACAAATTTTTTCTGCAAAAGGAAAATTAATTTTCTATATGCCTAGCACACGTCCGATCGCTGAATTTTCATTTTTTGGGCTCAACACTGACATAATTTCCAGTGGTTAAAATCCCAGAAGAGAGAAAATGAGTCAGCAAAATCTGTCGTTATCTGACGGTCTATTATTATTACCTCTAATAATTAATGGTTTTTATTTTGTTCAAATACACAAAACTTTGATATATTCAGATTAGTCAACAATTTATTCAGAAATAAGATTGGAAATGGAAAAGAAAAATTATTGTTAGTTTTAAAATACCTACTTCTTTAGTTTTTTTTTTATTTTTTTATTGTATGAATAACTTCCAGTCAGAACAAGTTCTGGTATAAGGAAGGTTGAATGTACATCAATGATAAAATAAAGTAATCTAATTCTAATACATTATCAAATAATACAAATAATTCATAAAGTTTTGTAGTATTCTTATGAACATCATTTCAATAGTAACATTTCTTTCAAATTTTTGGAAAATGAAGTTATCGTTTTTGAATTTTTTATTTGTTCTGGTAATTTATTAAATGTTTCTATAGAGCTGAAAATTGGATTTGCTTTCCCTTTGTTGGAATGGATATTGTCCAAGTGAAAGTGGTTCAAAATCCGAGTATTATGACTATGTAATTTGGAATTTTTCTGAATTGTTGTATTACTTTTTTGAATATTTTTGGTTAATTTGAATGCAAATTTAGCTTTTTCAAATTTAATAAGTTGATTCAATGTCATATTATTGGTGTTTTTGTACAAATCTGAAGATGATGTATCCCAAGGTTTATCAAATATTACTTTTATTGCTTTATTCATCAATCTATAAATAATTTCTTTTTGTTTTTGACTGCATGATGACCACACTGATCATATATCTGATTCAAGAGATAATATGTGCGTTATATATTAAAAATTGAATATTTTTTCTTAGAAATTGTATTCTTCTGATAGCTCCTATCAGAGGAATAATAGAATTTTTTATTTTCTCTATATGACTCTCAAAATTTAAATTTTTGTCAATAATCAGACCCAAATACTTGTGTTTCTCAACTTCAGCAATAGTTCTGTTTTTAATTATAATAAGGCTACTTGGTAAGGTTTCTTCTCAGTTTATTCATTACGATGTATACACTTCTATAGTTAAAGAAGAATCCTTTAAATTCGGGTATGCAGTCAACAAGGGTATGGAAAAAAAAGTGTACTCTTTTTTCTATTCAAGCTTTCGAGTCATTTATTGGCTCTTCATCAGGAACTGAAAGTGAGGTTATGAATCCCTTTCACTCGCCGTACTATATGTTGTCCGTTGTGACATGATATTTCATATAGTACGGCGAGTGAAAGGGATTCATAACCTCACTTTCAGTTCCTGATGAAGAGCCAATAAATGACTCGAAAGCTTGAATAGAAAAAAGAGTACACTTTTTTTTCCATACCCTTGTTGACTGCATACCCGAATTTAAAGGATTCTTCTTTAACTTAGACAGTCGTCTAACCTTCACAACTTCTATAGTTATGTATGTATTTATTGATGAATAAACTTATATAATAATTAATACAATGTTGATTTTTAGATAAGTGAAATAGTGGGAATTCCGATAGTGGTTACGACAGATTCAACACTGAACGATATGATAGAATCTGGTTTACCCAAGTTTGCCCAGCAACTCGAAGAAATAGGGGCAGCTGCCACCAAAGAATATGCTTTGCAAAAAAATCTGGCCAAAATGAAAGAAGAGTGGGTTGATGTCTGCTTCGAATGTGTTCCATACAGGTAATATTTTAACCACTATGAATTTTAATGTCTTAATTGGTTTTTGTTATTGTTTTTAATTATACAAAATGTGACCAATGTTATTTAGGCATACATTTGAGTTCATTTTGGTATTTTTCTTTCATTGTATGTACATATCATGGATATTCATTGTGTGTATATTGATATAAGATCATTTCATTATTAATTTCGCATGATCATGGACAAGTTTTTTATTTATTTGATTATGTTTTCATGAGAAATTTATTATACAGTCTGTCCTTAAAGTAACCCCCCCCCTGTTAATTTTTGACTTTTCCTTTGAAATTTTTATTTTGTTAAATGGTAGTTCATAAGCTACTTTTTGACAATGATAAAAAAATTCTTTCTTTCAAAATGGCGGCCAGGCGCCATTTTGAAATATTTTTTTAAATGGCATGGTTGGTCGAGTAATACTTCATTAGATTCGTTTTTCAATTCTCTATTCAGCAGCAAAATTTCAAACAGAAATATTGGTCCAAAACAAAATGGCGGTACATTATTTTTGAACTCGCACAAGAGGATCCTGTCGAATAAATGGCTATTGATGAGCTTTAGTACAATGATAAAATATTTTTTCGTTTCTGCAAGAGCTTCTTGTCACTCAAAATGGCAGATGGGTGCCATATTAGAAAAAAATTCAAATGAGTAGATAAGTGGTGTAATAACTCGGTTTATTGAATTCCAGCAAATCTCAGAAATCATGTCCCATATACGATTCTGAGGGACAGCCATTTATTCAAAGAAATCGCGTTTAAAAGTTCTAACATAATGTGCCACCATTTTGTTTTGGATGAATATTTTTGTCTGAAATTTTGTAGTCGTATGGAAAATCAAAAGTCAATTCGAATGAGTTATCACTCGAACCCCATGCCATTTAAAAAATCCAGGCGCTATTTTGAAGGATAGACATTTTTAAGTATTGTCAAAAAGTAGCTTATAACATATCATTTCACCAAAAAAAAATTCAAATGAAAATTCCACCCCGTTCAAAAGTTAACAGGGGGGGTTACTTTATGGACACACTGTATATTGATATTGTGTTATTAACAATAAAAAAAAATTCTTGAGATTCCTTCCGTTCAGTGGTATTGTAATATATTCAAAGTCTAAGTAGTTTAAATGTATTTATTTCACAAACTATAAATACTAGGTAATTTATATAACAATGATCCTACTATTTATTCAAAACTAGACTGTCTAACGCTTTACTAACTAACTAACGTCCGCTGGCGCGATGCTTTTTCTATCTACACTTCACTTTTCATTTCGCCGAACGCTCTGGAGATTTCGAGAAGCCGAGATTGTTCGCCCGGGTTCGTCCAGTCGCTTCCAGGGGTTTTATCGTCAGCTGGCGTGTGGAAGAGCCACGTCGATGAGGCGACAGGTCCGGCCTCAGAAATATTACAGTGTGAAATTATTGGTTTACTAGATTACCTATATTGAGGAGATTTTTCTCAAAATTGCTGATTCTTCTTCGACAGAACCAGCGTGGAACAGTTCTGGAAAAAACAGGAAAACTCCTGAAATCATCCAATTTTAAAAATACATCCTTAAGGTTCATGTAAAGTCAAATATTTCGCGTTTCTGAACTGTAAGATGGCACTGACAAGACATGTTTTTCATACCATACTTACAGTGATCTTTTATAATATTTCCATATGAATTACAGTTTTCTGCAACGGTAAACCCTAGTGCTAATGCAATATTGCCAAATCTCAACATTATTCGGAGTACTGCGAAATAGTTCACAGGATTTTTTTTCTTGGTGGTTTGGCATCGACTGCTATGGTCATTAGCCATGTGTTCTGGATAGGCCTTGTTACCAACTCCATACGCCACTTTAGGAGCAGCACTGTTAATTTTTAACGCATTAGTGAATCGTGGAGGATTATTCCCAGCCGAAACGAGCCTCAATCATTCAGACTTTCACATCTGAAAATGAAAAAACATCGCACCGTCTGGTGAATTTGGTGAGAGTTGCAGTGCCTCTGGTTTTTGTTGGGTGGAGACCTCGGAGACTTCATTATTCGAATTCAGTGTTCCTTGCTGTGTCCTGTTTGAAAATTTCAGGAAATTTGCAGCGCCCTCAGATTTGTATTGGGTGGAGGCCCCATTTTTCGAACTTACGCCCGTGCCGAATCATGTCTGCAAGTTTCGGAAAATTTGCGTAGTCTTCAGTTTTGTAATAGGTGTACTACATGTACTACATTTTTCAGAAACAGTGATGTATCTTCCTTGTCTGCAAATTTCAGTTTATTTGCACAACATCCTGGCTTACCATGGATATAGACCTCCTTTTGTTCTAAAAGGGGTTATCTTTTGAATCGTTTTCAGTGTTTCCAAAGGTGGGGACCATTTTCTTTGAATTTGGTTCATTCTTTTTCTTAGATTTTGGTTTATTGATGATTCTTGTGCCGTCGGTTTTCCTGTGGGAGGAGATCTTGAGAATATTTGTATTGTCGCTTTTTTCCTGTTCACTTGTATATTATTTATTGTATTCATTTCGTTTGTTTTTCTGATATTCGGGGTTGCAGTGCCCATGGGATTGTTATAGATATAGTCAGTCCGTCCTTGATCTTGCTTAGATTAGATTTGCTTTTAGCACAAACAACAATATTGTTGGTAAAATTCAAAAAGAGCAGCTAATATGAACAAAGCACTATAATTTATTTTTATCATTATTTTTCATTTTTGTAAGCTGAACTCCGCCTATTATGCCGTTATTTTTTATGTTCATAAAATAATGTTACTCAAAAACAATTGGAATGGACAAGAAAGACGCTATTACGATTATTATTATTATTTTTCAATTCTGTTTTGCTTGTTTCATTTCCAGAACTGATATTTTAAATCCCAAAACATAAAACTCATTACTTACATAATTCTTCAATTGTGTCCAAGGACTCCAAGGCTTTAGGCGGACCAATCCAACATCCAACTGATGAACTGACAAACCCCTATTAATTGACGTAAGTTTCATTTTCGAAAAGTTAAACAAATTACATCGGTTACCGCTCTATAGAACTATTGGCAACGCTGTACAGTAAATATGATAGTGACAATAATTCTATGCAATACCTTGTGGACAGTAGCAGAACTATGTTTGTATTTCCGTTCATGTAATACAAAGGAATCACTTACTGGATCGATTTACCGTTTTTTGTCCGAGATTTTAAAAATTACTATTAAAAATATAAATCGTTTGATTTTATGTCCGAAAATTAGTATGAATAGTTCCTCAATGTTCAGTCTTCTAAATTTCATATAAATATCACTTGCAAAAGCGATTCTACTCAACTGTCTTTGATTTTATAACAAGAATTTCAGAATTTTTTTTTTATTGTGAGAGAACGTTGTGGTTAAAAATTCTGAAAAAAATCGTGAATATCTTTTACCTTGACATTGATATGTAATGATATTTGAAATGGAATTTGGTGAATGGTTTTTCAGAAAACTTAAAAAAACCTCCAAAAATTAGGTTTTTATTTTATTTCTCGAAAACTATTCATCAGATTTTCTTCTACATCTCTCTAATTATTCAATTTGAATGCTAGAATAACTCGAATTTTTTTCAGAATTTTCAAACTTGCCGTTAATTTTTTCATGGATTTACATGAACCTTAACTGAGGCGAATATTACCAATGTTAAAGAGTTATTGCAACGTCCCCTTTGTAGGTCTTTTAATAAAGTTTTTTTTTATTTGATATATACGCATGCGCATTCAATCAGACTTTGAGAATATCCGCAATCTAAAACACAGGTATCTCTCACATTTTTCAAACCAAATCAAATATATTTCTACGATCTGGCATTGTACAGAAATCAGTTTACAATTTTTTTGTACTCAAATAAAGTTTTGTCTAAAAGGGATGATCTAGTAGTGTATGAATACAGAGGGGAATAATAGAGGTTGGTAGTTACAGGGAAAATTAATATAACATCATTATCAAGTATAGAATATGGATAATGAAAAATTGTATCAACGAAGATCGGTAGTTCATGTGTTTGTTCTCAATGAGTATGAATAGATGTGTGGTGGAGGGTCGTTTAAGTGATTTTTTTAGGAAATTATTTGGGGTCTATCTATGAAGTGTGTAACTTATTAATTATTACTAAGTTTATTAATACATAATAATAATACATCAAAATACAAGGAGTATAAAAAAATTATTCATTAGTAAAATAACGTTTCTAAAATGAATATCATAAAACAGTCAGACAGTTACGTAAAACTGATATGAAGACTGTTTATGAACATTTCAAACAATTTATATTCTATAAATTTAAAGTAGAAAAGTTCAAAACGGACAAAATAAAATAAAATAAAATAAAATAAGAATCCAGATATACAAAGAATAGTCCTTGGTAATTTTAAAGTAAAGGAGGCCTTGACTATGTCACATACTGAAAATCGATATTAATTGAGATTATTTCTTTGTGCAACCAAGGAAAGTTTTTAACTTTTAATTGAAAAGATATATCGTTATAGCAACAAAAAAAAAATATCAAAAATTCTACCCTCCTGAAGGCTTGATAAAAAATGCGTAGGAATTAATTAATTACTTTATTTATTGTTAAAAATAACGAATACAATATATGAAAAGTAAAAATGAATTTCTCATGATAACATGATCAGATAAGTAGAAAACTTGTCCATGATCATGTGAGATCATGATGATAACAATCATATATCACCATTCAAAACATACTTAATACGTTTTTTTGCAAAATTTTGCAGAATTAACTTGAATGCATACGAGGAAATATTGAAAGATTCTTAGCCTACTATAGAACCAAACAAAATTTCAATATCAAAATATTTTATTACTCAACATATTCTCCTCTTAATTGGATACATTTATAACCTGCAACATGTAAATTGATAGGGATTTGGTACACTTCCTTCTCTCTCTGCATTTAACACATGTCAGCTTCTCGTCGCCATCCAAGATTTCTTCCCTCGTAAACGAATCTAAACACTGTGATAATCTCAGTTGACCTGTTCGTTGCGGTATTGGAAGTGATAGGTCCCAGAACGGATCGAAGGTGACAGAACAGTGCCCGCAATACGTACATTTCAATGTGGACTTTAGCTGGCCAACGAAATTATCAACGATTTTAGAATTGTCCATTCTTAAGTACCTCGACCAAGATTCTTGCGCCTTCTCACCGTCACTTAACTTTTCGTCTATCTCCGTCAGAATAGATTTTATAACAAGATTTTAGTGATACATTTAAACAGGTTTTCTCCGATGGAACGATTCAGAGGAAAATTGAATGTAACCATCAATTTTCCGATAGAGGGTTTGGATATGAGTAATTATGCGGCAGACAATGTAGCCCCTTTCCGCTACAGTCTGTACGCATTGTCAAATCATAGTGGGACTATCTATAATAATCTTTATTGACCCCAAGAAACATAAATGTTTATAATAGGGACCTAAATCTATAACTAATACAATAAACAACAAAATTTCAAGTTGAAAATGTTTGCATCAGTTTTTTTTTTCAAGTATCATTGTAATAAGTACTTCTTTAAATGAAATTTGAAACGATCTTTTTGTTCGATATTTTTTAATTTATTGGGTATATTATTGAATATCAAAATTCCATTATATAAAATTGATTTTTTCCCAATGTTTGTCTTTATTCTATGCGTGATGAGACTATTTGATTGTCTAGTTTGGTGATTGTGTATGGTATCAGTTGAATTAAATTCCAGAGATGAATGTTTCCTATTATTGATGACAGAATGGATGAATATACATATTTTCAATTTGTACAAAGAATTGATATCCAAAAGATTTTTTGGAGCATATAAATGTGATGTAGATTCAAGGAATGGTAACTTAAAAATACATTTGATACTTTTGTTTTGCAAAGATTTGAGTGGACGCAAGATAGTACAATTGGCACTTCCCCATACTGATATTAAATACTGTAATTTTGAATAAATTAAACTGAAGTAAATCATTTTTAGATATTTCAAAGGAATGTAATATCGAATTTTGAACAAAATACCAATTATATGAGATATTTTTTTTCTAAGATTTTCAATATGGCTTTTCCAAGAAAGGTTTTCATCAATGTATAATCCCAAAAATTTTGTTGTTTCTGAATATTTTATATTTTTTCCGTTGAAAGCTAATGAATTTGCAATATGTCTAGATTTTCTTTTTGACAAAAACATGAAGGAAGATTTATCAATATTCAAAGTCATTTTATGATTGTTCAACCAAATCGAAATTATTTTTAAATCAGCTTGAATATTTTCGATTAATTCATTGTCATTTTTCCCAAAATAAATTAATGATGTGTCATCCGCAAATAATTTGAGCTCGCCATGCAAACTAAGATTGGAAATTGAATTGAAATATATAAGAAATAATAAAGGTCCAAGAATTGAACCTTGTGGTACACCACATGTTATATTCCCCATCAAACTTTGTCCATTCCCCATACAAACATATTGTTTTCTCCCAGATAAATAATTTTGGAACCATTCATGTACATGACCTCTAATCCCGATATTGAATAATTTACATAATAAAATTTCGTGATCTACCGTGTCGAATGCTTTTGATAGATCCAGTGACACTAAACAACATTGGAAGTTGTTATCTAGGTTTACTTGAATTTTTGTAATCAAATCCAACGGACACTACACTGCCTACTGTAGGCATCCGCATGCGGGCACGTGGCACGAATATAATGATTCTCGCGTGTCCCCTATTTCATCCAGATCCCTCGTGAGCGGAGAGGCTTACGTTCTGTTTTATGAACAAGAAGGCACTAAATCGCACCTTTGAGCTCTATTTTTATTTTTATTATATATTGTTAATTTTACAAAATGTCTAATGAAAATAAACCTGCAACATCTCTAGACGTTTCAAAAAAAATGTTTCTTCTTGCTCTGCAAACCAGACCTCCACAGCTTTTATTACCTCGTCGTTGGAAGAAAATTTACGACCTTTTAAACTTTTTTTCAGTCGAGGAAAGAGATGATAGTCGGACGGAGCCAAATCTGGTGAATAAAGGGGGTGTTCTAGTAATTCAAACCCTAATCACGAATTTTTTGCATGGCAACATGAGATTTGTGTGCAGGGGCTTTGTCCTGCAAAAACAAAACACCTTTGGATAGCTTTCCGCGTCTTTTCTCTTTAATTTTCTCCCTTAATGTCGAATAGTAATCTTCAGTTATTGTTCTACCCTTATCTAAAAAATCAATCATGATTACTCCATGGCAATCCCAAAAAACTGAAGCAAGAACTTTTCCAGCAGATTTTTGGACACGAAACTTCTTAGGTCTTGGAGAACCGGAGTGTCGCCATTCCATCGATTGTTGCTTTGTTTCTGGATCGTAGAAATGTATCCAAGTCTCATCCATAGTAACAATTCTGTATAAGAAGTCTACATCGTTTACAAATCGAGCACAGATCGAACGCGATTCTACTACCCTTGCACGCTTTTGGTCAACATTCAAACATTTGAGGATCCATTTTGCAGCAATTTTTCTCATGTCCAAATTGATGTGAACTATATGATGAACGCGTTCGTATGAAATATTCAGTGCTTCAGATATCCATTTTAGCCCAAATCGACGGTCTGTTAAAATCATGTCATGAACTGCATCAATATTTTCGGGGACTGACACAGAAACTGGCCTTCCGATCGGTCATCATCTTCAATGGAAAATTAACCTCTTTTGAAGCTTGCAGTCCAATTTTTCACGGCCGCATACGAAGGACATTGATCACCAAGGGTATTAAGCATATCTTCGTAAATCTGCTTACCTCTTAACCCTTTCAAATACAGGTACTTGATGATGGCAAATTTGATGACAAATTTTTTCTTTGAATTTATTGCGTAACTCTGGTTTAATTTTTTGACGTCAAACTTTACACTGACACTTCAAATAAGGTATTGTTCGTTGCTATGGTAACGCAATATTTTGTTTATGCAGGGAACTGGTCTAGGCTAACTAGATATCAATACGTCCTCGTACATACAAAATATTGGTTACAGTTTGCATACATAAAAAAATAATAACAAAAAACTGAGTATGTACCTATTGAAATATCAAAACTCAATAGTATTTCTCACACAAATAATTTTCCACAGGTTCAGAATTCTCAATTAATGAACTTTACAGTTATTAAATTGGCCTGAGAACCAAAATCTAACAAAGCCCGGCACTGTACAAAATTCCCTAATTCATTTTTCACATTCAATGTCACAGTGTTATTGTCCACTGTGACATTGACCATTGAATTAAAAAAAAATACTTCCCTGACTCCCTGAAAGACGATATTAAATTTGTTATCAATAATATTTTAAATTGCATAAAGCCTGTGAGCCTATGTCGAAAAAACCTTTTTACATTCATTCCAGGGAAACAGGAGTCAATATTTTGAGCGCAGTTGATGACATACAAGTGATGATGGACGACCATATTCTCAAAGCTCAAACGATGAGAGGATCGCCATACGTCAAAGCCTTCGAGGCTGAGATGCAGGCCTGGGAGGAGAAACTAATATCGATGCAGGATATTTTGGATCAATGGCTTTCGGTGTGTATTCTGTTTTTTAATGGATCTCAATAATATTCCTAAATGTTATGATAATAAAACAGTCGAAGAAGGCACAAAGTTCATAAAAAATAAATCTATGGCATATGTTTAGAACATCATAATCGCTTTCACGCACTGTGAAGTTTTCCAATAATGGTAGGGTCATTTTTCGATCGATAATGTCAAAAATATACCGTACATACAGTATATTGAAATATTTTTAAATCAAAATCTTCACCTACTACAAAATGGCGGAACATTTAATCATTACCTGAATACAAACACATTAATATCTATTTTTCTCTGCCATATGGCAATCCCAACAACCCGATAAGGTTTGATGGGTTATTTTTTCTTTATAAAAAACACAAAAAATGTCAGTACAACGAACATGATTGTTCAGTTAAAATATTCTCAGTTTTTGGTTTTTCTCTAGTAGATAGGTACCACGAGAACTATCTCAAAAACGGTCAATTCTGGTCCATTGGAAGACAAAATCGAAGCGATTTTTATTCACGGTGCGACGCGTAACTTTCACGAAGCCGAAAGAAT
The DNA here is from genome assembly GCA_944452925.2 of Chrysolina oricalcia. Taxonomy (NCBI): domain Eukaryota; kingdom Metazoa; phylum Arthropoda; class Insecta; order Coleoptera; family Chrysomelidae; genus Chrysolina; species Chrysolina oricalcia. Next base: position 47,751,165 of record OX101824.2, read on the forward strand.
TTTTAAATATCGTTTCCCGAATCATCCAATCTGTAGACAATATTCAAGGGAGATTGTATCCAAATTTACAACCACCGGTAGTGTACAGAACAAAATGCCCCATCCGTCCATTCTGGAAAAACAGCGAGTTCAAATAATTGGTGAGATGATAGTAAATCCTCAACAGTCTACTTCCTCCGTCTCGAATGTTTGTGAGATGTGTCCTGCTACTGTGTTGAAACATTTGAAGAGAAATAAGTATTATCCATACAAAATCAAAATGGTACACCAGATAACTGAAGATGACTCTGGTCGAATAAGAGACTAGGTATGTCCACTAATTTTTAATTATAGAACATTTCGACAGTAATTCCTGTATAAAAACACATTACCAACACAAAAAGTCTCAAAAATAAAAAAATTATTAATTAAACTCAAAACAAAAATGATGAAATCAGCGAGGCTAGAAAACGTGCTCTGCCCTGGATGTGTAAACACATCCAAAAATAATATGGAGAAAATATTCATAACAGTTCCATGAAATCTTTCAAAAAAAAAAAAAGAAATGGTTTACTGCTGTAAGAAGGAAGATAAAAGTGTCAGTGAAAACAGTTTTTTGTTGTTGTGAAGATCATTTCAACAGGAGTTAGGGTCTTTGTAAGTATTACTAACGAAATATTAAATAATTTAATGTTAACAGCTTGCAGAAGATATGGAAAACTATTATGTATATAAGTTTAGTAAAGTTAAAGATCGAATAATAATATCGACCACCAGATACGAATACAGTGAATTTCTTCAAGATTATCAATAATATTACTGGAACATACAAGAATTTAATTTTATTGGGTGACATGAATTTTAACTTGTTACAAAAAAATCATTTAGTGGATGAATACAAAAGTATTTATGAAACTAATGGTTACAAAATACTAAATGTAATTGATGAGCATCATTATACAAAATCTATAATAGATCATGTAGTAACAAATTTTCATAAAAATATTAAATATCTAATTGAATATAAAGATTACCATCTTTCTGATCATAAAGTAATAAATATAAAAACTGAAAAAATAATAAAAAACAAACCAAAGATGATAAAAAAAATTATTAAAATTCTAGACAAAAATAAATTTCGTGATTGTATTTCAAAACAATTAAACTCTTTCAGTGATATTCTAACATTTGAAGAACTTGCAAACTGTATAAAAGAATGCAAAGAAAAATCCAGTGAAACCAAAAAGTTCACAACACGAGATAACAATAATTGGATAAACAAATCTGTGATAGATAAAATGAAAATTCGAGATAAATTATACAAACAATTAAAAAAATATCCAAATCATGACGAGTTAAAAAATTTATACAAAAAAATAAAAAATCAGGTCAATACATTATGCAGGAATTTGAAGAAACAAGAACTTAATAAACAATTTGAAAAAGCTGATAAAAACCCCAAAAAAATTTGGGATGTTATCAATAGCAATTTAGGAAAGAAAAAAAAGAACAAATCCACAAATCAAATCAAAAGTAAATCTGGCACACTACTAACATCTAACAAAGACATATGTAATGAATTCGTCAACTTTTTCTCAGAAATTGGAATAACTTTATCAAAAAAATTCAGAACCAAACCAACAATGCCTTCACTTTGTAGTAAATCCATGTTTTTGAAACCAGTTTCTGAACAAGAAATTCATGAAATCATAATATCACTCAAATCTAACATTGCTCCTGGTGAAGATCAAATTACTTCAAAAAACTTGAAAGATATAGTTGATCTAATTAGCCTACCCCTATCACTGATTATTAATAAATGTATTGAAGAAGGCGTCTTTCCAAATTATCTCAAAAGAACCATATTAAAACCAATTTATAAAGGAGGAGAAAAAAATAATGTTTCTAATTATCGCCCAATAGCTCTTCTAAATGTTTTTTCCAAAATTTTTGAGAAAGTATTGAAAGAACAACTAATAAATTTCATTAATAATAATTCTGGTTTTGATAAATTTCAATACGCTTTCATGCCAAATTCAAATACTCAATCAGCGGTAACTGATTTCATGAATGATATTTTTGAAACTCTAGATGAAAGCAAATATGGCGTTGCCATTTTCTTAGATATAAAAAAAGCTTTTGATACAGTAAATCATTCAATATTATTAGACTTTTTAAATAATTTAGGAGTAAGAGGTCACTCTTATAAACTTTTCGAAAATTATTTTGAAAATCGTATACAGTATGTTATTATAGATGAAAATAAAAGTATTGAAAAACAATCTACCATTGGAGTTCCCCAAGGTTCAGTATTGGCTCCAATTTTTTATTTAATCTATGTAGATAGTATAAAGAAAATAAAATTGATGGGTAAACATTTTTCTTTTGCAGATGATACTGTACTTTACTATTCGGCCAAAAATACAGCAATTTTAGAAAATAATATTGAAAAAGATATTCAACTGTTTGAAAAATGGATAGATGAAATGAATCTAACCATTAATTTAGAAAAAACTGTTTATATGATTTTCAAACAAAAAAATTTTACCAAAATAAAATTAAAAATAAAAATAAAGAACAAAATATTAAATGAAGTTGAAGAACACAAGTATCTAGGAATGATGATTGATAAGAATTTAAATTTTGAATGTCATGTGAATAAAATAAAAAAATCGATTATTCCTTTAATTGGAGCAATAAGAAGAATTGACTTTCTGAATAGTCAAATTCAGAATCTCATTTATAATGCCCATATTGTCTCACATATTAGATATTTAATAACAATATGGTCAGCTTGTAGTAAAAACCAAAAAGGTATTATTTATCGTTTGATGAATAAAGCAATAAAAGTAATTTTTAAAAAACCATGGGAAACTCCTTCTTCAAAATTGTACGAAGAAACCAGAAATTTCACATTAGATAAACTAATAAAATTTGAAAGAGCAAAATTTGCTCACAAAGTAACAAATAATTTACAAAAAAGTAATAGTAATTTAAAAAAAAAATCAAAATTACATGACCATAATATTAGAAATGCAAATAACTTCCATTTGAATAACGTTCATTCAAATAAAGGCAAAAATAATCCAGTATCTAGCTCTATAGAAAGTTACAATGAACTTTCAGATGATATAAAAAAATCAAAATCAATATATATTTTTTCGAAAAAACTCAAACAAAATTTGTTATCATACTGATGTTCATCAAACTATTATGCAAAGTTGTTATAATTGTTATATTTAATTGATTTTAAAATTATTGACACTTGTAATTATATATAATGTATTATTATCTTCCTTACACCAGAACTTGTTCTGTTTGGAAGATGTATTTTTCAATAAAAAAATGTGAAAAATTTATTCGTAATATCCCAAAAAACAGGTTTGTTTATGGTAGGGATACAAAATAATGATAATAATAACCTAACCTTACAAAGGTTACACAGAAAAAATAATATACAATTGATATAAATACAATTCATAAAAAACTTTGAAAAAAGGAAAAGTTATCCATGTCAATTCAAAATAGTCAGACGGAAAAATAAAATAAATTATAGAAAAAAATAATTTTAGACTAATTGACGAAGAAAATGGGTTTTTATTCTATTTTTAAAAATCGCCACTTTTGTAATTTTTTAAATTTCATTTGGTAGTGAATTGTAGATATCTATACCATCATGGTATATCGATTTTTTTCCAAAATTACTTCTGAAATTGCTGAGGCTTAAACAGTTTGCTTTTCTTGCTTTGTGATCATGTATGTTATTGATTTCGATTAAATTTAAATTAGAAACTTTCTGTTTCAATCGAATAAAGTGAATAAATGAACAAATTTTTACTTTATAAAGGGAATTCAAATTTAGTAAACTCTTAGGTTTATATAAGTTTGCGGTTGGTTCTAAAAACGGTGAGTTGTAAATACATTTCAAAGATTTATTTTGTAATTTTTTTAGAGGTTTCAAAGCTGAATTATTAGCGGTTCCCCAGATTGATTGATATCAAATACTGTAGGTTAAAATAGATAAGAAAGTAAATATTTTTAAGGTTTTAGGCATAAGATGTCCGGAGGACTGCTCATTGCTAATATCCTATACAATAGGAAAAGTTGGGTCGAAAATCCATCAGAAAACAACTACTTTCCTGGCTAATGCCACGACGAACATTGAATTACATCTGATGAAGTTTCCATGCAGAGTTCCTACAAGATTATCTCTGCAATTGCTTGGTTGCATGGGGATGTTCATCGAAACATTCGGACCACCTATATATCGATTTCGGAGTGTTGCTCCTCATCAGTATAGGGTAGGTCTAGCAGTCAATAACTAATGACTGCAACGAATGAATCGACAGCCAAACCCATTTACAGACCGAAACTGAGACCGCGCACGCACAGTGGATTAATTCCAAACTGCGAGCGCCATCCCAGTGCCGGAAGCTCAACCAAAGCAATACCCATGACACGATCGTCAAGACCGTATATGAAACGGAAAAGAAAACTGCAATTCACAATGAGCTTATGACTTTAGGCATAAGATGTCCGGAGGACTGCTCATTGCTAATATCCTATACAATAGGAAAAGTTGGGTCGAAAATCCATCAGAAAACAACTACTTTCCTGGCTAATGCCACGACGAACATTGAATTACATCTGATGAAATTTCCGTGCAGAGTTCCTACAAGGATATCTCTGCAATTGCTTGGTTGCATGGGGATGTTCATCGAAACATTCGGACACCTATCGATTTCGGAGTGTTGCTCCTCATCAGTATAGGGTAGGTCTAGCAGTCAATAACTAATGACTGCAACGAATGAATCGACAGCCAAACCCATTTACAGACCGAAACTGAGACCGCGCCCGCACAGTGGATTAATTCCAAACTGAGAACGCCATCCCAGTGCCGGAAGCCCAAACTTTTCCTATTGTATAGGATATTAGCAATGAGCAGTCCTCCGGACATCTTATGCCTAAAGTCATAAGCTCATTGTGAATTGCAGTTTTCTTTTCTATTTTTAAGATATTTGATCGGCACAAATTTTCTTATTTTGAACAGTACACCAATGACTGGATTGATTTTTTTCCTCAATTTATCAATATGATTGTTCCATGATAGTTTTTTGTCAATAAGAAGACCTAAAAATTTAGTAACTTTAGTATATTTTATAGAGTTAGATCCAAATAATAGCGGATGAATGAAGTTGTTTGTGGTTTTTTTAGAAACAAACATAAATGTTGAATTATCAAAGTTCAGAATGAGTTTAAAATGTTGTAACCATGTTGAAATTACATTTAGATCACTTTCCATATTTTCACGTATCTCGTTGAGGTCAGTGGCAAAATATATTAATGTAGTATCATCAGCAAATAGTTTAATTTTTCCTTTCAATTTCAAATTTGAAATGGAATTAATATAAATCAAAAAAAAAACAGGTCCTAAAATTGATCCTTGTGGTACCCCACATTTGATATCCATCAAAGAACTGCTAACACCATTAACTAACACGTACTGCTTCCTATTCATCAGATAATTTTGAAACCATTCATGAATATTTCCTTTTATACCTATTGAGTATAATTTTGCAAATAAAATTTCTTGGTCAACCGTATCAAATGCCTTACACAAGTCAAGAGAGAGAAGGCCACATTTCTTGTTGCTGTCTATCTGAATATGGATATGCGAAACAACATCCAGAACTGCCGCCTCTGTGTCTCGCAACCTGCGAAAACCATATTGATTATGACTTAATAAATTATTTTTCTCAAGAAAATTAAAAAGTCTGACATTCACTATTTTTTCCAAAATTTTTGAAAATGCTGGTAAAACTGATATAGGTCGGTAATTATTTACGTTATCTTTCCGACCGCTTTTGAATATTGGTGAAACTTTGGCAACCTTCATTTTTTCTGGGACACATCCTGTTTTTAATGACTTGGATATTATATCAAGTAAAATGGGAGATAGCTCATTTTTTATAACTTTCACAATTCCAGCAGTAATTTCATCAAACCCAGAAGATTTATGGATGTCCAAATTATCAATAATTTCCTCAATTTCATTAATACATACTGGTGCTGAAAACATAGACGGAACACTTGATTTATCTCCAATAACATCATTTTGAGTTTTGATTGCTGAAGATAGTTTTGGTCCAATGGTTACAAAATACTTATTGATTTCCTCACATATATCCTGAGGATCACTAACCTTTACTTTATTGGTGATAATGTGTTTAATTTCTTTTTTGGTGCTATTTGAATTATATAGTAAGGAATTTATGCCCTTCCAAATATTTTTTTGGTTAGCTTCGACGAATTTATTCTCATAGAATTTTTTCTTTGTTTCTCTAATTGTTTTTTTTACTAATCTGTTATGACGATCATACTCTTTTTTGTAGAAATCTCAATATGGATTCTTTTTTTTCTTATAAAAGAACTTATCGCGAATTTTAATAAGGTTTGCAACACGTTCATTGAACCAAGGTTTAGAATAAGGTTTTTTTGTAAAAGTTTTCATAAACGAGTTGTTTTCAAAAATTTTGAGTAAATCCTCATATTCTTCATTTGGATTTTCATAACGAAAAAGTTTATTGCCAAATTCATGAAGTTCATTTTTTAATTTATCTATTTCATAAATCTTGATTTTATTCGCAACTTGTTGGATTTTGTTTTTTTAGGTCTGTTATTGATACATGCTATATACATTTTGTGATCGCTTAATTCAGTATTGATTAAACACAAATCTATATATTTTTTAGAATTTGTTATGAAATGATCAATTAATGTAGAGCTGTTGGTTGTTTCTCTAGTAGAAATCTCATCATTACATATTGAAAAATTATTCGAAACATATATATCCAATAAATTTTTTGACTCATTATCATTTGATAACAAATTTACGTTCATATCACCAAAAAAGAAACATTCACAATCAATTTTGTTCAATGATTCGAGGGTTCTATCCAAAAAACTGAGAAAGTGTTAACTTTTAAATTTTGGGGTACGATATAAACCACATATCAAAAATGAAGGAGATTTTGTTTGAATTGCTAAATAGGTTAGAGGATTATCCTTTTTTTCAAGTATTTCAAATTCAATATCTTTTTGAATGAATACTCCTACACCACCACCACGCTTATGCCTACTTGAATATACAGAGTTAAAATTCTTGAAATTATAGTACTGTTCTTCATCTTCTTTCATCCAGGTTTCAGTCGCCACTAAGATTTTCACTTTTTCAAGTTTATTGATCATCACTTCCAGCTCATCCATTTTGTTTCTTATTGATCTTGAATTGATATATAATATTTTCCAATGATTCCTGTTAGTACACTCATAGTCTAACATCGAATTTAGTTCATTTAATTTTATTATATTTTCAGGATTATTCATTAGGATTATTCATTGTCAATTTTTGGAATATTTTGAATATTAGAAGAGCTTTATAATCAGGAATATGGATTTTTTAAGTGTTGTAATCTATTTGGGAATTTAGCTAATTTTGGTAATATATAAATGTCGGACAACTTCTATCAGAAGCTAGGTGGTTAACTGGATGGTTGGTTTTGTAAACTGTATTAGAATGAGTGCAGTTATTACATTTGACGACTTCGGCATTTTCACATGATTTCAGTTCATGTGAGCCAGAACATCGTGGGCACACAAATTCATTTCTGCAGTTCTTATGTGTATGTTTGAAATTGAAACATTTGCCACACTGAGTGATATTATTATTTTGGTTTACTTGGAGATTTTGCCACCCAATGAATAACTTTCCTCTATTAATCGTCCTAATTTTCTCTAATAAAGTGCCATTCACTTCTGCAAATATAGTCAAACGGTCTTTATTCTCAAAATGTTTTAAAAATTGAACAGAAAGGTGGTCCGTATCATTAATTATGTTGTTCTGGTCTCTGATCTTCTGTTCAACATCTGCTTTGGTTAGCTCACCTTGTAACTTTACGTTTGGGATCTTGATTCTTGGTTTCAATAGTTTTCTTATTTCTGTTTCATATTGATTATGTAATTTTTCTTGGATTTCTTGCTGAATTTTTTGTATATCTTCTTTATTTCTACACTTGATCACTACATTTCCGTTATGCATTTGTTTTAGTGAATTTATTCCAATACCTAATTTACTGATTCTCACATTATTTTCTAAATCAGTTTTTGTTTTTACGGATGTTTGTATCATTTTTGGTTTTATAGTGACTGTCTGATCTAGAGGTTTTTCATGCAAGAATTTGTCATTTTTTGTTACATCTGCATATGTTTTATTAAGGTTCGTATTTTTATTTGTTGAATATGACTCCAATGTACTAATTTTGTTACTTATTTTATTTAAACTGTCCATTATACTTTCTTTGTCTACTATGTTTGACAATAAGAATTCATAATTTTGCTGTATGCTATCGTTCTCCTTGGTCCCTAATTATTTGATTCAACAGAAATATTTCTTCTCTCAAGATTTCAATTAATTCATTTTTGTGGGTTTTCCTCTTTATACTTGAGTACAATTCATTATCTGATGATGGCTCTAAGGTTTTTCCAATATAATTCACTTGAAGTAGTTTCGATTTTGTCTCTGATTCATTTTCGGAAAAGTCGACTTCAGAATGTTCCGCCACTGTTATTTGTGAACTATTGGAAAAGTCTTTCTCACTTATACTCTCATTTTTCTTCTTTCTTCTCATATTTTTCACATTTCACACCAGACTATTTAAATATATGTAACTGCCATAATGACAATTCACAAACTTCAAAACTGAATAAAAAACTCTTTGAATGCAGCAAAACCAGATGAAATTTGGACAAAACTGCTTTGTTACCCTCTTCTGCAATTCCTCAGGTAAATTTGAATGTTGCTCGGTAATTTTTTTGTAACTTATTCACTGTAGAACACCTTTGGTCAGCCAGTAATAAACGAATGATAACTTGGTCGAATAGGCCTTTTCATTTAGATGATTTTTTAAGGCGCATGCGTTCGTTTTGAGACCCAAAGTCTGATTGGATATTGGGAAAGTGAATAGCCATTGGTTAGTTTTGAAATAACAATTTGGGATTGGCTCAGTTCAAAATTAGCGGTATTTTCACATTCTGTCAACCGTCAACTTCATGACAACAGACAAATGCAACCATTGGCGTTCGTACTTCGAAAGTGAATAATAATTACTAGTGAATAAAATGCCTATTCCCCGTGGTTTACTTTTATTTTTGTGTGTTATATACCATTTCTTGTGGTAATTATAGTGTAATTGATTTATTAGCTCGACTTTACTGTGTGACAGCTACAATGGTATCGGAATGTTGTGTTGGTGCAGAAGAAATCAGAAAAACCATACTCGAACCTTTCACAGGTAAGTTTTAGTTTACTTTTAAAATGATTTTAGAAGTCAAATGGAATGGGTTCACTGTGTTTACATTTCAGTTATTATAATTTTTTTAAGTTTTTCAATTCTATAAACTTCCACAACCTGAAAAGTCGATAGAATTAATCAAGAAAGTTTATGCAGGTGTGGAAGGCAAATTATTAGTCAACGGTTTTCCCTAAAGCTCTGCTTTTGAGGGGTTTTCTCCGAAAACCTGAAAGTTTCGTAAAAACAAATTTAAAATTTAATTGATGAACTGTTCCATCCGCCAAATTATAATCCCTTCACAAAGAAAATGTTTCAATTTATTTTGATTTTTTGGTAGGCTGATTCAGAATGCTACAAGTCCTTGACAAATTGAAAATATTTGTTTAAGATGATAGAATTTGATGAAGAAAAATTGTTTATAAATCCTTCTACACTCGTATTGATTTTCTATATTATTTCTCACTTTTTTTAGGTTGTGGAAAGGTAAAACTATAGAAAAACTCAATGTTTCATTAGGGTTTGTTGCAGGCTTGTAAAAAAATGGGCTAATGCCATGATCCTCTATCGATCTACAAATTGAAAATATGGCAAATGTACTTAATACTAATGAAAATTCCATGTTGCGGAAGAGGATTGAAGAACTGGAAAGGAATGATGCTGGAGAAGACATGAATAACTTTGTGGAAAGTCTAAAGCAGAGTGATAAAAAGTGTAAGTTTTATACATCTCAAACTTTTACCAGCGTTCTCACATAAATTTTCATATTTGCAACACATAGAGCCTTTACAGTATTGGGGATGTAAAAATTTGAAGGTTAATCGACCTTTGGAGAAAAAAAATCCTTTCAAAGAACTCGTTATAGTTTTGATCAGATTAAGCACTGATTCATTAATTGAAGATATACTTACATTATAGATTCAATCTTTCAACCGGTTTACCAGCTGGAGAAAACATATATATTTAATATACTTCAGCCTATGATGTTCCCATCTAGAGATTTGATAAAGCAACATTTGCCCACATATTAATTCAAAAGATCAAAGAATATTAGAGTAATCAATGATTGCACTGAATTTTTTTGTCAAGTGCCAAGCAATTTTGAGCACCAAAGCAATCTGTATTCCTCTTACAAAGCTCAAACTACATTTAAAGTATTAAAAGGTTGTACTCCAAATGGTGCTATACCTTTTGTTATCGATTTGTTCAAAGGTTCCATATCGGATAAAGAATAGGTAAAGAAGTCCAATTTAATGGATTTACTAGATGAAGGTGACTTAGTTTTAGCTGACAGGTTTTCACATAAAGTACCTACTTGACAATTAGAAAAAAAATAGCATTAAATATTCCACCATTTTTGAAAAGCTGTGATAAATTAACACCTGAGGAGAAAATTGAGACAAAAATAATTGCAAAAAAAGAATGTAATATGGAGAACATGTTGTGGGTAGAATAAAATCTTTCAGATTGTTGAAAAAAAATTGCCAGTTAGTGTGAGAGGAATATTATCCCAAGTTGTATTTGTTACTGCTTGGTTGGTTAATTTTCAAGTACCTAATGTAAAAGAAGAAAATACCTTTTGAAAATATTGTCGAATTACTTCCATTTTTTCCAAGGACTGACAGTTTGCTTGTCTTCTGATAACAACACTAATTTCTCATGACTGTATAATAAACTTTTGAATGAGTTCTTTTCCTGCATCAATTTTAGTGTGAAAAATATTCTTCTCTAAAGTCATCATTGTATTTGCATTCTGTTGAAAAAGAAATCAATTTCATTCATGGCAGTTTTTTTTAATTTCAAAGAAATTTCAATTCTCACATTGAATAGTTATGCAGTTTTGATAAAAAAATTTATCCATATACCTATATCATATTCATTTATGTCGGAGAATTAGCTGTATTGAAACATTGTTAATGTACGTAACTGTTTTCTTTTTTTTTTTCATGAAACGAGATCTGCAAATGCGACCAGGAAGAAACTGCTGGAATTTCTTCTGGCTCATCAAAAATCAACCACACTAATGGCTAGTTTGGTATATACGAATATTGCTAAGCAAATAATATTGTATGCAGTCTTTTATAGCTATTTACATTCTACAGTTTTCAATGGTAACATATTTATTTTATGGAAGAAGTAAGACTATGGACTGTTTATATTCAAAAGTTGCATTAAACATGAATAACTGAATTGTTAATGAAATATAGTTATGTATGAGAAATGAACAGTAATGCATTAATATTTTTGGAGAGCTGTCATACATATCACTTTGCCGAAAAGCACCCAGAAGCAACAGTATCATTTTCTGCTTGTAATTATTCTTTTCCAATGTCTTATTCGAAATAGTTCAGTCGTGTTGTAACTCAACAAATTATTATTTTGAAATGATTATTATTTACTGGTTGCTAAGTTTACGATTTTTTTTGTCATCGGGGAAAAAATTAAAATTGATTTAATTCTCAGAAATCATATATCATTTTCTAGAAGCAAAGTGTCATAACAATTACCTTTTTCATAAAACCTTTATATATTGAGCATCATTTAATAAATCCATTTTTTTAAAAATTTGTTTGCTTGAAAATATATTGAGATTAACAGGGCATATTTTCCTAAGTACATTGTCAATGATATAATAAACTATATTTGTTTTTTTACTATTTTTCATTATTTGTTTTTGATTAGTAACCTTGAAAATTAAGTTATATCAACCACTCGCCCATGAAAATGATTTCTTGGTATTAAAATAATAGTGCTAGTAGTGGAAAAACGTTTATTATTACTATTATCATAGTTTTAACTGACTAACTTAATTTTTGTTTCAAATATGTACTTTTCAAAATGATTTATGTATATATTGGTAACAGTATGCAATTAAATGACAAATTGTGTGCAATGCACCAGTTTCAGTTGAACAAATGTTTGCAGTTTGTCAAAGTTAAATGAAATGTACCTAGAAAATGCCATCAAAATTATATATTATGTTAAAAAGTATTTGATGTTAGTTTGCTGTCTATTTTTCTAATATGTTTATTTAATGCAGTTATTTTTCAAATAAAATAAGCATCACTCGTTTATTTTTATGCCATTACATTAGATAATCATATTTGATGAGTCTATCTTTCCACAACAATATTTATTTTTTGAGGTGATAACGTGATTTGTGAATGTCTGAAAATGATGAAAATGTACTCTTGATAACAAATGTATCACCAGTAATTTTAACAATAAGCATTCTTTGGTTATCTGCGATCATAATATTTATTCATAATCATTTGGATGTTGATTTGTTCTCTTCACAAATGATCTGGGCTAGTCCAATTTTTATATTTTGTTATTGATAGCTAGTGGACCAGAAAAGCAGTAGTGTAAGAGCACAATTTTCTTGGTTGAAGAATCTCACAATTTTCAATATTATGTTGAGCTGTTAAAGCTGCCAGATCCACCTAGCTTTTTGGAATTTTCTTTATAGCATGTGAAATCGTAATTGTGTAGCAATATTAATTACTCAAATAAGTTTAATTATAATTAATTTTTTGAAGTGGAGAAGAGTTTATATATAGCTTCAACTTAGGTTTATAAATTTTTTTAATTGTTGAATTTTTTAATTCCTTCAACCTGTTGCACTCCTACGTGCAACACTTAGAAGTATTCGAAAGACTTATGCGAGCTAGAGAAGACGCAACCCTTACCTTTAACGTGTGATGCCATGCACGAGACCGGTGACCAAGCTGGGAATCGAACCCACGACCCTACGCTTGAGAGACAAATGCTCTACCAGCCGACTACCAGGGCCCATGATTATGATTACAAAATTTACCTATTTCTTTCATTAATATTGTTTGTGTTGTAATCAAAATTGGTAACACAAGGCTTGTATCAAATATAGTAGATATAAATTATGTCACATTGCTATAAAGAATCGTTATTTTGAATGAATTTGTACAAACTCACGATTGAGCCTTGTGGTGCTGTAGGTTTTACAGTTTTCTTACAGTTGAAAAGCAAATGCGCCACACAATTATCAATTAAGACATTCAAGACATATCATCCTATTCCCCGATACAATTTTTCAATGCAGCAATATTTCATCAGACCTTCCTTCCTATTCAACTTCTTTAAAGTTTCTTGACAGATTTTATGAGTTTTCAATCCACCATCTGAAAACTAAATAATAATGAAGAAAATCTATACAAGTTTTTTCACATTCAATCAATACTTGAGATACCTAACTGTTTTATTTCCAAACCTCTGACTTGTGTAATAGACAATTCTACTTGTATATTCTACCTTATGGATTATTATTGCAATCCTAAAATGGAATTTGGGTGCTTTTTGATAAAGTGTTTTCGTATTATAGGTAATCTGTAATTAAAACATTGCACTTATGCTTGCCTCAGAAACTGACTGTCTACTCTGTACAATTTACCATTTTCATGAGAATAAGAAAAAGTGCAATTTTTTTCATATTGAACTATACAATCTGGAAAACGCTTTCGATTAACTTTGTGGTACTGTTTAGTTCCTTTGTGTATTATTGGAGGATGAATAATTTGGGTGCCATACATAAAAATATAATTATATTTCTGTGGTCCCATACCTCTTTTGCTTGACATCCAAACCTAATGAGAGTTATAGAACGGAAAGTAGCATTGACCTTCTAACACTCAATTTTCGTTATTTCTATCCATAGGTTCCACATTGATGGAATTACTACCCATGAAATGAAAAAATGCCATAACAGAAGAGAATTTACAAAAATATATAATATACCTATAATAATCTGTGTTGTGAGAAACTTTCAATACCCAGAATACAGTAAAAATTATAGACATGATCTCACAATAATTTGAAACTGAATATTCACTGATTTTTTGCGTATTTCCCTTAAAAATTACCACATTTTCCAAAGCGTGTAATCTACCTGATAAATGATACCCTGAACAGAGACCTACTGGATATTCTCAAACATTTATTGGTCATTGCCATGCAAGGTATTACTTAAAAGTAGAATCTAGTCTCTTTCAAACACGATACTGGGTACCACCTATTCACTTATCTGCGGGAAACTCTGAGAAACGAAAAAAACAAATTTTAGATTTTTTGCAGATACGGGCTTATAATTGAGCAATAGAACAAGAACCATTGCTTCGTAGATTAATTTCAATGATCATGAGGTTAGATATACATAAGTTTGAATAGAGATCATTCTTATTTTTTCAAATCGGCATTTCTCAAAAACAATATACCTATACTTACATCAAATGAAAAAGCATTGGAACGAAAAAAAATGCTTTATATGTTAAGTAAATATAACCTACTTTATACCACCAAGAACCTTTAATTCTTATATAAAACAGTATACACGAATATTTTCAAATAGTGAGTTTTTTTCTCCATGTAAATTCAAGTCAACTATCCATGAGAAAAAAGATTATTTTATTTCCTTTAAAAAGAAAAAATATTCGACGGCACTGCCGTTGGGTCTGACAGGTAAACAAAGTTAGTCATTTGTCATCTAAATGAAAAGGCCTATGAAGCTAGGAGTAGTACTGCATATTTTCAGTTGGCAGGAGGATGAAAAAACAACCACTCCCCGTTTCAGTAGCGAAATGAGATCAAGAAAAAGAAATAGGTATTTCTGATATTTTGAATGAATCTGAATTGAATATACGCAAGAGCTCTATTGATAATGATGATTCAACAATGCTAATACAACCGTGTACATCAAATTTGCCCGATAACTCAATGTTTGAGATGGATTTTTCTTGCACACGTAATTCACTCACGTATTTCACTATGGTAGCAAAGCCATCCTGCAGTGGGACTCTGTGTCATATTGAGTTCTACTTATCGACATAAATCGACATGAATGGTATTCTGTGCATGAAAATTATCGCCTCAACTCGACTATCGCGGTAGCAAGAAAGCAAGACTTCGAGACATGTCGATTTATGTGTTAAACCCTACTTCTCTCCTTTGATTTATTTTGTTAATGTTGGATGTCAAACATATTTATGGTACAATTTCGAAAGCAAATATGCAAATAATAATATGAAATGTTGAATAATGAAGGGACGGAGTGAACACTGGTAAATAATAATACTCGATACAAATCATTTATATTTAAAATTCGTGTAAGTCTTGATCACAAATCTACAAAATATTACAACTAAATATAATTAATACAAATACCTTCACGTAACTAACTTACCCTTTGATTGTTTTTGCAATGGCATCTCTTCCTATTGGAAGTTTCTTTCCTCTATGAATTTAACTTCAATTTAGGTTTTTTTCACGGTCATTTTCATGTTCTGCCAAAGTATTAGCAATAGCAATGGCCTCGATACAGATTGCTGAGCTATAGAAAGATCATGAAATCTACCTATTAGTCTTTGGTCTGATCCTGTTGCATGAAAACTTTACTTAATACTGTTAAAAATATATTGAGCCATATCCTTATTTACTCTAAATAGTTCTTCAAAATCGTATCTCGTATTCTCGTATCTTCTATTGAAAATGGATGTGACTCTTCTCTCATGAGTCTTCTCCCAATATTATCTGAACGAATGTCTTCTAGCCTTTCTTTTTTCTTCAGAGCTAATAAATGTAATACGTTTGTAATAGGCAACATAAAGCAATAATATCACAATTTATTTAAGATTTATAGCAGTTGAAAATAAAAATGCTTGACAATGACAGTAATTTTGTATAAAAGAATATGAAATGTCACTAGAATATCACCAAAATTTGGCAAATGCTTTTACGTTTTACGTACGATAGTACGTTGCCGAACAAACCCGATGTGTAGGTCACTAAAGCGAGTGCCAAATAATGTGATCGTTGCTTGCGATAGTAGCATTGTTTGTATAGAATATAGTTAGTCAACCTTATGGGATTATAATTGGATCGAAATGGATACGACATGTAGATGGCGATAGTGAGCTCGCATCCAAGTCATGTCGTAACTTCAGTGATCTGGCCTCCAAGTCATGTCGTAACTTGATTGAAACAATGTGACAGCATTAAAATCAGGGTTTTTTGAAGGAACCTGCATTAAAATGACGTCAAATATTCATGTTTGTAACTAATCACGCTAGATGACACTCGCGTTTGCGTCCAACACCAATAGGGCAGATGCAGTTGTCACTTGTCAGATGTCAAACAGGACATGGGGGGACAAACAAAGCCATTTGCCATAAGACTCTGTGTATCTTTTTACTTAAATTTCTGGAAAACGAGGCATTTAAAAACATTTTTAATGATAGTATTGTGATTATTGGTTCATTGTGAATACTGTGAAGTAAGTGCATAAGTCTGTAGAGGTGTTATTATCAGCGAATTTTTAGTTAAAAGATACGTTGTCACATGATTCACATTTCATAATAGGTTTCTTTTTTGGGTTTTATTAGGAAAATCATGAAGTTTTGTGCTGTTGTGGGTTGTAGTAACCGATCAAATCGAAATGAAGACGTAACATTTTTCCGATTTGCTTCAATACGATATGAAGAGAGGCAGATATTAGCTGCTAGGATGGAGAGACATGCAAGTTGGATTGCTGCTCTTCAAAGAGATGGTTTTACACAAAATAAAGCAAATAAATACTTCGTGTGTTCTGCATATTTCGTTGCAAGTAAATACACTGACAAAAGCTCATCAACTATGTGTAGATGAATATTTTTTCATGTCAATCTTCTGATGATCCCGAACATCCACACTACGTGCCTTCTGTAAATATTTGGTATTGCTACCTATCTCAATTAACAGCTCACCTGACAGGAATTTTATTGAATATTTGCTCAAATGTTTTATGCTGAAAAATAATTATATATTTTCAGTACTTGTACGAAGCTTCTCCAAAGGAAACTGCATCAAAAATTGATGAGGAATAGGTAAAAATATGTGTTTTTCACATTCAACCACCAACTTGTATTTGATTATCACATATCTTGAACTTCATTCCATAAACATACCACAGATGATAAAACTGTAAGATACAAATCATAAATTACCAAGCTCTTTTTCCTTAGGCACCAAGTTATGGTGTTACTGCAACACACCAGATGAAAGAACAAAATGCATCTTGCAAAATTCAATGGTTTCATCGGAGGTGCATCGAGAGGTTACCAAAGGGAAAATGGTTTTGCAAAACTTGCCTCAGAAAATGATGAGATGAAAATATTTTGTTTATTTATTGATTCTTAACATTGAGTAACATCATATATCTATAGAATATATATTACAAACATTTTGAAATATAATAACATGTACACAGTGGAAAATATATACCAAATGTTATTTTCTAAAAAAATATAAATTCCATCAAACACATATATATTATATTTGGAAAAAAGTAAATAAAATATGTAATTACAAGTACAATATTTTATGAGTTGCCTTATTTCTTCTCTTTCCAGACTGGTGAAAAAGTTGACATTACTACAGTTTCTTAAACTAGTATTTGAAATAAACAGATTGATCACAGAAGTTCAGGTACATTTAAAACAAGATAAAAAATTCTAAATATAAATTGTACATTCAGTATACATATTGTTATACAAATAATAATGTTCTTTTGACTTTTATTCGTCTACAATTTCCAGTCCAATGCATGAAGACAAAATATATGTATAATTAAAATGAAGTACCCAATATGCATTTGTAAAAAAAATAGCAATGGTACCTATTACACAAATGATAGATATTCTGAAAACCCTAACTAGAGAGTGATCCCTTCAATTTCTACTCTTCCTCACAGTTGCAATGTGTCTTGTTTGTTCCAATTCTTGTGGTTCCAGCTGTTTTCTAGATTTCAAAAATGCAGGTGTTTTGACCATGGCACAATGCAGACCAACCATATTACCTCATAAGAAAACATGATCAGCCAACACTAAATCTCCTGGTAATAAATTATTCAGAATAAAAAGAAAGCCGATGTGCAACAATGTCTGACAGAGATGGGTGCCACTTCTGTTACCTTTTTATTTCCTGTCCATCAATCTTTTATACCTTGTTAATCGCACCTCCTCAGATACTGCAAGATTTGTTTTGTACCCTATATTTATAGAAGGAACGTAGTCTGGATGTTCGGGACCATCAGACGGTTGACCTGAAAAAAATATTCATCTACACATAGTTCATAAGCTTTTGTCATTGTATTACCTGTAATGAAATGTGCAGAACACACAAAATAATTATTTGCTTTGTTTTCTGTATAACCATCCCTATGAAGAGCTGCAATCCAACTTGCCCATCTCTCTTTCCTTGCAACTACTATCTGCCTCCCTTCAGACTGTATTGAAGAAAATCGGAAAAATTTTACGTCTTCATTTCGATGATCGGTTTGTATGACCCACAACAGCACAAAACTTCATGGTTTTCCTAATTAGACCCAAAAAAGAAACCTATTATGATATGTGAATCATGTGACAACGTATCTTCAAACAAGAAATTTCCTGTTAATAACACCTCTACAGACTATACACTTACTTCACAGTATTGAGAATGAACCAATAATCACAATGTTATCGATAAAAATGTCTTTAAATGTCGGGTTTTCCAGAAAATTAAGTAAAAAGATACACAGAGTCTTATGGGAAATGGCTTTGTTTGTCCCCCCATGTACTTGTTTGACAACTGACAAGTGACAACTGCATCTGCCCTATTACACAGACATTGACTATCTTACTTCTATATAAACAATGATAGAAGCAATCGAGTGTAGAAAACGAGGGGAGAATTCTATATGACACAGAGTCCCACTGCAGGTAAAATTATCAAAAGCTGTAAAAATTGTTGAAACATCGCCTACTTATTACATTTGTGGTTCCCGTTGTTCCCAGCAGAGACAAACAAAAACGTGTCTGTTTCGAGAGTGACAGTAATCTGAGGTCGCATACGTTACTAAAGGTAGTTCTTCGTTATCAGAAAGTTTTAATTGGTGTGACGGTATCAGTGACAGTAGTAATAAGTAGAGCGATGAACAAAATGAGCAGGTTATGTTCAGAGATATGTTTATGGACACAGTGAAAAATAAATTGCGAATTTACACGGGCGTTCCCAAACAAAAAGAAAAGTTTCTAGAGCTATTGGAAACCAGAAGTTCGTTGAAAAAAATGATTATATATTCAACATTATATAAAATTAAAACGAACGATTCATTTGCGAAAATTCGTGACTTTAGAATACTGCCAATCTCTAACTTTATGTGCTGGAAAAATTCTGGCCCGCACTATGCAGGTTTTCCGTATTCGCTTTACTTGAACGTAACCGTTAGCGGAATCACCGTAGCTTTCCCGGGCGGAATTGAAATAATATTTTTAAATTATTACTATAATTGAATATACTGGAGTTTTATCCCAACGCCAAACCATTATTCTTAACACCCCCTTTCGTGTTTCAATCACCAAGTGATCATCCTGAAGAGGAAGATTAAACTAAGTTTAATCTCAGATTAATCTCAGTTCAATCTTCCTGTCGATGTGTCATTACTATACCAAAGGTTCCAAACAGTGTATTATAATTATTATTATTAGCGAAACTCATGAACTGCGATTTGAATTATAGAAACACGTAAGTATTAATATTTACCACTTTTTTAAAATTTCAGCCAATACTATCACGAAATCCAAACAAACTAAAATCTAAGTAAACCAAATTTTGACATTAGCTACTGATTTTGAAAAACATGTTATTTAAATAATTAATTAATTAAGAAATTGCCATACCTCCCCCAACTTATTTTATTGCCGCTATTTTCACCTGAACTATAGATTTTTATACTCCTATGACAAATTTTCAATAAAAGTTGAACAGGATTTTGAAACAAATGTGCATATTAGCATCACTATTATTGGTAGCAGGATCACTATGTCTCTTCCATACAATAAATCATCAGAATATGCACGTATACACTTCTTACTGTTTAGCCTTTGTTCCACTTGTTTGCGGTTGATTCAGGTTTTTGCATTCTGTTAAAAACACCATAACAACATCTACTGTTGGTGAATTATGGGAATCAGCCTTTTGAAAACCCTCTTTCATCATGCAGTAGCCAGTAGAACAATCAACACTGGAAACACAAGGTTACGGCTTTACTTCGACAGAAATGCCAGCGTTCAATGCGAAGCGAATGCACCTGTTTTCGTTTTGGCGCGGGACGTCACGCCAATCGGAGAGCGTTTCGTGCATTCAAACGAATGCTGCAATTTCACATGAAGATTTTGGGCTATCGCCTTTCTGGAATTTCATTAATTTTCACAGATCTAATTCTAAGGTCATAATGGATGGATTCATTGTATTTATACGCGGTTTTATATTTTTTTGAACATTCCTGCGAAATTATGACGGAAATCATTGCAAGTATTCTACCTATCTCCTCAACATTTGTTTCAGTGACGAATTTACATTTTTTCTCAACAGCAATGTTCACAGACAAAATTGCCGTTATTGGAGTGACACCAACCCTCACGTTTTCCGGGAAACTCATACTGCGGCTGGACTGGCAGAAGATGGCAGAAATAAAGGGGTCATTGATGTGATAATGATCGTTAATGTTATATTTTTATTCTCATTTAGTTACATGCACTCATTTTCGCCTCAGTGACTCCTCGGGTGGTACTGTAGGTTTTTCCGGGTTTTTCCTGAGGTTGGAATAGCAACCTTCTTTTGATAAGTCGCCCCGAAACGCATATGGCGGTGGTACTCTCTTTCGTCTGCACTTATGTTCAGATTTGGGAGATTATCACCACTATAGTCTATATAATACATACCTATTTCAATTTACATTTTTATTTATACTCGAATGCTCTGTGGATAAGTTAAAAACATTATAGTATATTTAGACTTTGACTTTTGACTTCCCCGGTCGTTGGATTGGCCTTCGAGGCCCTACGGAATGGCCAACCCGCTCGCCAGATCCAACACCTTTGGACTTTTTTTATGGGGCTATTTGAAGCAAAAGATTTACGAAACTGAATCCGCTTCAATATTGGATATACGGCAGAGAATAATAAATATTTGTAGAAATGTCGACGTTGCTGTGTTTGAAAATGTTCGGCGTGAGATATGGATAGGCTCATATCAAGCAGTTCAAGGTAACCATTTTGAACATCTCCTGAACTGAATTCAGCTTATTTCTTCAAATTATGTTAAGTTAAACGTCGATGTATTCAGGTAATTATCAAAATTCCCGCCATTTTGTAGTAGGTGAGGATATTGACTTTATATTTTAGGGTTGTGGAGTATTTGTAGGGAGCTTCCAAAGGATGTATAACAAGACCCCCCTTTCCCATTTATTTTTTTCCCAGATGGCGCCCAGTCGCCACCTTGAAAGTTTCATCGGTCTCAATGGTCTTGAAAATATTGGCAATACTTGCTTTATGAACAGACTTATCCAGTGTTTATCTAATATAAGGTGGTTGTTGGAGTATGTGAAACAGGATGCCTACTTGAGAGATATGAACATGAATATATCTTGTACGAAAGGAGCTTTAATCAAATCATTTGCCGAGGTGATCAAGAAACCATGGTAAGAAGATTTGTCAGATAGAGTTTTTAATTCAGCCTCATTGAAATGTCAAATTCAATGATTTGCACCTCGCTTTATGGGATTTGCCCAGCAAGATGCTCAAGAATTTTTAAGGTACTTGCTGGAGGGACTACATGAAGATGTAAACAGGATTCAAGAGGAGCCTGTTGAAATTTTGATTTTGATGAGAAATCAAGTAACAATGAGAAAGCTGAAGAAGCTTAGACGAGATTCTTGAGGATGAACAACTTCAAGATTATAGATAACTTTGTTGGCCAACAAAAATCTCCATTAAACTGTACACATTGTAGTAGTAGTAGTAGTACTTTATTGTTATCCCAAGAAACAATTTTGTTTATAATAGGGATATTAAAAATTAATTACAAAATAAATATCCAAACTTATTTGACACATACATAAAATTAATACAAGTATAATTCATAGCAAATAAAAATACAGGGTGTCAATTTGAAAACTTCCCACCCTTAATATCTTCCTTCCAGTAAACAATATGAGTAATCGAAAAAACAGGTCAATTTTATTGTCAAGGGGGACACTTTAAAGGACTATTTGTAGCCCTCGTGGTTCAACCCCCTAGGAGGGGTAGATGTTACCCTTAGAATTTTAAATGGGAAGGGGGGTCAAGTGGCACATCATTTTGATGGGCGTTCAATTCTTGTTCCAATGGTACCCTGACTTATTATTTTTTGATGAGCATTTTCCGAAAAATTGCGTTCTAAACTAACAGAAGTAATTATTAGAACGCCTATACTGAGATGCATGGTTTGGCCAGAACTGGTTAGAATATTAGGTGGTACCGTTCCAACCCTTTATTAGGGGTAACATTAGCCATTAGCTCCAAACACTTTACATAAAAAAGTAGTCTAATAGTAAAACGTAGATGGTAGTAAAGTTGTGTTTATTAAATGCTGAATTTTTAAGTGTCATCGCAGAATTTGTACAGATAGCCTTCCTTTTTTGCTACTTCTGCTGTAAAAAGTTTCTGTTTTCCAGCAAAAAATTGGTTAGCAAATTTGAACTATGTGGTAGTATTGTGAATACCGTTGTACCTACCTGTTGGGCTGTTTAGGAATTACTTTAATAAGTGTATAAAAGTGTAAAAATGGTTTACATTCTTCAAGACAGAATTGAAATGATTGTAATTTATGGCGAAGTTGGAAAGTGCGCACGAAGGGCGGCATGTCTTTTTAACGAAAGACATCCAAATTGTAATGTAAGTCACCGGTATGTGCTTGATTTGGTGAATAAATTTTACGAAACTGGTTCAGTGACAAATAAAAAAAGAAATAACCCCAGAGTACTAAATGAAGCAGCTCAAATTGAAGTTTTGGGAACATTTGTTGCAGAGCCCACGAGCTCCTTACGATCAGTATCAGAACAGACGGGAATGTCACGCGAGACTATAAGAAAAGCATTGAAAATGCATAAATTTCATCCATATAAATGCAGATTCTTCAAGAGCTCCACGAGGATGATTATGATAGAAGAATAGAGTTTTGTGAAATCATGTCTCATCGAGTCAATACCATCCCTAATCTTCTGTTAAACATCTGTTTCAGCGATGAGTGTTCATTTTTTCTGAATGGCAATGTTAATAGACAAAATTGTCGCTATTGGAGTGACGAAAACCCACATATTTTTCGGGAAGGGCATACACAACACCCACAAAAAGTTAATATTTGGGCTGGTATTCTTGGAAATGCCATTTTTGGTCCATTATTTCTGGAAGAAAACTTGACTGCCAATCTCTACCTTGATATGCTTGAAGAGATTATCGATCCTCTTATAACTCACGAGCTAGAAACTCAAATTGATGCAGAAGGTAATGAACTTTTGCAGGAGGATCTGTTACATTTCCAGCAGGACGGTGCTCCACCTCATTATTTTCTTCCCGTCCGACAGTGGTTAAACGAGAGATTTCCGGGTAGATGGATTCGCAGAAGGGGAGCAGCTGAATGGCCTCCGAGATCACCGGATTTAACACCCTTAGATTTCTTTCTTTGGGGGCATCTTAAATCCGTTGTTTATAAAACACAACCTTCTGATATTGACGAACTTAAAAGACGAATTACAGCAGCATGCCGGTCAATTCCTAGTGAAGTTTTCCGTAATGTTAGAGGGGAGTTCGAAAACAGACTGTATTACTGTTTAGAGCAAAATGGACAACATTTCGAACAGCTAATAAGATAAGCGTAAGTAGATTTTATGTTGGAAATGTCTTTCTCGCAAATAAAATTTTATTGTGTAGAAGGAAAATAACCACCAAATAAAAAATCCCATGCGTAATAAATTTATTCCTGTCATTCAAGGGTTGGAGCGGTGCCACCTACTCTTCTAACCATTTTTATTAAAGGGAGTCAATACAATAATGCATCTCAGTATAGGCGTTCTAATAATTACTTCTGTTAGTTTAGAACGCAATTTTTCGGAAAATGCTCATCACAAAATAATAAGTCAGGGTACCATTGGAACAAGAATTGAACGCCCATCAAAATGATGTGCCACTTGACCCCCCTTCCCATTTAAAATTCTAAGGGTAACATCTACCCCTCCTAGGGGGTTGAACCACGAGGGCTACAAATAGTTCGTGAAAGTGTCCCCCTTGACAATAAAATTGACCTGTTTTTTCGATTACTCATATTGTTTACTGGAAGGAAGATATTAAGGGTGGGAAGTTTTCAAATTGACACCCTGTATAATGAATGCTACCCAACCCTTAGATCTCTATTCAGAATAGTTAGATTGAGAGTCAAGAGACATTAATGAATAAAAAAAGGTAATGTTGAAATTGATATAATGAAATTCTTTTATTATGAGGATCAATGAATCCAATTAAGATTCAAGAAAGAAAATATTTTTTGATTTTACTCTTGAAAATCGTCACTTTTTTCATATTTTTTATTTCAGATGGAAGTGAATTGTAAATTACTATACCATCATGGTCATTGTTTAGTCACGTTCGAACCATTTTGGGTATTTCCCTACCGATTCCCAAAAAAATAGAACAACTTAGTCTGTCACATTGTTTGGATTATTTTACTGAAGAAGAAATTTTGGATGGTGACGAGAAACCTACTTGTTCGAAGTGCCAAGAGAGTGTGCACGAAATCCATATCTATTCATAAATTTTCAGATATTCTTGTGATCCATTTCAAATGATTTTCTTCAACAGAAAGAACAAGAGATAAAATTAATAGTTCCATCAAATTTCATGCAAACAAATTGGATATGAGCAACTATGCAACAGAAAATGCAACCCCTCGTGTTTATAACCTATATGCTGTATCCAATCACAGTGGGACTACCTATAGCGGACACTACACGGCCTACTGTCGACACCCTTTCAAAGATACAGTGCCTAGACAAAAGTTAACAGGGGACTTCCTAGCAGTTGATTCGTTAGAAAAGTTAGTGAAAAATACTGCCTTATTATTCGAAACTGTTTTGTATTCCTCAAATTTGTTGTGTATTCTCCACGTGCCATCGGAGGGAACCTGTTCTTTGAAAGATAAGCAGTTTTATTCAAAATTATGCATGTGACAGTTCTTGGCAAGTAATTTTGAAATGTCACAGAGTCAGTCAGAAATTATAATAGATGATCAAGATTCCAATGACGGTTTTCAGTGCACACAGATAAACTATTCCTAAAATGATGATGTTTTAGTGGAAAATTCCATAATAACTAAAGAAGTATTCAACAAGCAAAGTAGACCAAGTTTATTTCAAGAAAGTAATTTGGATAGATCAAATGATATACATACTTGAAAAGAGAAAATGAACTTCTACAAGAACTCTTGAAGGCAAAAGACACCATCATATCCAAGAATGACAAAATAATTAATGCTCTCACTGGACAGGTGGACCATTTATCTAAAGAATACAATAAATTAATTTTGGAACGCAATGTAAGTCAAACAATTCTGAATGAATTAACTTTTTTAAAATCCAAAGTGGTCGACTTCACAGCAAAAGTAAATTTTTCTAAAAACTGTGAAACTATATCGTACGCTGATGTTCTGAAGAGTGAAACGACAAAGAAATTTGATATTCCACCTAATAAAATTCCACATAATATTCCTTCATTGATCGTAAAACCCAGAAACCAACAGACATTCCAAAAAACTAAAGAAATACAGGATATAAGAAAAGGGGGTGTGTTATTGAAAACAAATTCTGAAGAAGAAATTAAACGTTTACTAGAAGTTACTGAAAAGGAAATCGGAAAAGACTATGAGATCACAACAACCAAACTGAAATCACCTAGGATTGTTTTCATTGGGCCGAAAAAGTTCGAAAATACTGAGGAAATGAAAGAAGAACTAAGCGTTTACAACTATATTGATGGAGAAGATGTACTGAATGTGAAATTTTCTAGGCAATCAAAATTCTCAAAAAATTGTATTACATACGTTGAAACTAATGGAAAAACATTCCATAAATTGGTAAACAAAGATATAGCTCTAGGTTGGTATAAATTTAGAATAAGGGAGGATTTCAATATAATTTTATGTTCTAAATGTAATGGTTATGGTCACATATACAAAGACTGTAAAAACACTCTATCTTGCTCTATTTGTGCTGAAAAACATTTCACTAATCAGTGCAACAACAAAAATAATCCTTGTTGCATTAACTGTAAGATAGCCGTGGAAAAAATTTTAATGGAAAACTAACTTTGATCACATAT
Organism: Chrysolina oricalcia; assembly: GCA_944452925.2. Classification (NCBI taxonomy): domain Eukaryota; kingdom Metazoa; phylum Arthropoda; class Insecta; order Coleoptera; family Chrysomelidae; genus Chrysolina; species Chrysolina oricalcia. Next base: position 47,777,725 of record OX101824.2, read on the forward strand.
GTAATAGTGATAAATGTCCAATTTTCCAGAAAAAAATTACTTTAGCAAAAGAAAGAACAAATTATGAATAGTACCATAACAACTAACTTCACAAAACTCAATAATTTCAATATTCTTTATATGAATATAAGAAGTTTATCAAATAAATTAAATGAGGTAGAGATTTTACTAAATACAATACAAATATAAACAAACACTTATGTTAGTCTTGACAGAGACTTGGCTCAAATCAAATGAAAGTACTTATTTCAATATTCCCAACTTTTCAAGTATTCATCATTGCCGGGAAGATAAGCAGGGAGGTGGTGTTGCGATATATTTGAGACATGGACTGAAATATCAGAAAATTATTAAAAATATAAATAAGGAATATAATACAATTGAAATTGAAATTTGTCAATTACAAACTAAACTAAAAATTATTGCTTTATACAGACCACCAAATTCAAAAGTTGGTGAATTTCTAGAATATCTGGATAAATTGATGGTATCGAAACAAAAATTAATTTTAATGGGAGATTTCAATTTAAATTTATTAACAGACTCTAATGATGTTGTAAACTATAAAAATACTATAGAAAGCAATGGATTCCAAATTAGGAATGACATCAACACAAATTCTGATACTAGGAAACAAAATAATTCAATGAGTATTCTTGATCACATTGTGACAAATTGTTACTTTTTCAATTTCAAAATTTAGGAAACTCGTTTCTGAAAAACTAATTAGAGGATTATAATAATTTTTTTGAACTGATAAAAATTATCTCAGAAGCCAAAAATCAGTCAAATATACAAATTCATGTTAGAGCTCGTGAAAACAACGATTGGATAACAGAAACCATCATTAGAGAAACAGAATTGAGAAATACTAAATTCAAATTACATAAACAGAATATTGATGATGAAAACTTATTCAATGAATATAAAGTTCAAAGAAACAAAGTCAATGCTATGATCAAAAGAGCTAAAGCTGAACATATTAATAGAAAATTTGAGTCCTCCCAAAGTAATAACAAAAAAATTTGGAATACGATAAACTATTGCATTAGAAATACTTCAAAATTGAATAAAAATAATGATGTTCAAGTAATAAATTCAAATGGTAATATTATTACGGATGAATTGGAAATTGCTGAGGTGATGAATAATCACTTTTCAACTATTGGTGATAATATAAGTAGAGAAATGGTTGCATATTACAATAATATTCCAAGAGAAGATTTTCCTCCAGTAATTAATGATTCTTCAATGCTTCTGTTTCCCACTGACGAAAACGAAATTTTAAATTTAATGTATACTTTGAAAAAAACTTGTCCTGATCCAGATGGTTTGGTAACCAAAGATATTTTTGAGTTGAAAGATATTATAACAAAACCTTTATCAAAAATTATTAATGAATATTTTTCAAGAGGAATATTTCCAGATGAATTGAAACACGCTTCTGTTAGAGCTATTTACAAAAGTGGTGATCCTCAAAATCCCGGTAATTATAGACCAATAGCATTATTGAGCATTTTCTCCAAAATTATTGAAAAACTATTAAAAAAACGCATAGTTAATTTCATCAATGAAAAATATTGTTTTGATGAAAACCAGTTTGGATTTCAAGAAAACAGTGGTACTCAATCAGCAGCATTACAAGTAACTGATAAAATTCGAGAAGGACTTGACAAAGGAAATTATGTAGGTAGTTGCGATTTTCATGGACCTCAAAAAAGCATTCGATACCGTTGATCACATAACACTGTTGAAACATTTGGAGTCAATGGGAATCAGAGGCATTGTAAATGATCTCCTTAAATCATATCTATCTCATAGAACAATAAGTACCAAATCTTGTAACTTTGAAACTGATAAACTTTTTATTAATAAAGGAGTTCCTCAGGGTTCTGTTTTAGGTCCAATTTTATATTTATTTTATATTCAAAATATTTCTAGAATGCATTTAGAGGGTAAATATACGATTTATGCAGATGATACAGTGATTTTATATGAGAACTCTAATCCTTCAATTTTAGAAACTATGATCAATGAAGATATGAAAAAATATGAAAAGTGGCTTTATTCTAATATTTTGTCATTAAATACTAGTAAACCTGAATACATAATATTTCAACAAAAAAATAAACAAAAAATTAATCTGAATTTGAAAATAAAAAATGATGTTTTAAAACAAACTCCACATATAAGGTATCTAGGAATATGGATTGATGAAAATTTGAAGTGGGACAAACATATTGAAGTGCTTATAAAAAAAGTGTCTTCCTTAATTGGAGCCCTGAGAAGATGTCCCAAACTCAATCCAAAAATTGCAGATATGATTCTACATTCTCATATAATAAGTAGAATGACTTATCTCATAAACATTTGGGGAACATGTTTAAAAAATCATTTTAACAAAATTTCCATTTTATATAAAAAAAGCCTTAAAAGTATAGTATCGTCTGCCATATGATACGCCAACAATTCAACTCTATACAATTACAGAAAATTTTCCTTAGAAGAACTCTATTCTATAGAAACTTTCAAAATGTCTTTCAATATTGTGAATAAAAAAGTTAAATCAAACTTCATATTAACTAGAAATTCTGAAATACATAGTTATCGTACTAGGCAACATAACATGTTCCATATTGATCCTGCTAACTCAATTTTTGGACAAAAGAGATTTGCACATTCAGCTCTGTCAAATTTTAATAAATTACCAATTGAGATCAAGAATTCCAGAAACATCATTCAATTTAAAAATCGATTAAAAAATTACATGCTTGCACAAAGAAATAATCTCAATTAATATCGATTTTCAGTATGTGACATAGTCAAGGCCTCCTTTACTTTAAAATTACCAAGGACTATTCTTTGTATATCTGGTTTCTTATTTTATTTTATTTTCTTTTTTTTTATTTTGTCCGTTTTCCTTGTTGTCCTTTTCTACTTTAAATTTATAGAATATAAATTGTTTGAAATGTTCATAAACAGTCTTCATACCAGTTTTACGTAACTGTCTGACTGTTTTATGATATTCATTTTAGAAACGTTATTTTACTAATGAATAATTTTTTTTATATACTCCTTGTATTTTGATGTATTATTATTATGTATTAATAACTTATGTATTAATAACTTAATAAACTTAATAACAATAAAAAAAAATATAATGATTCTTGGGTGTCACCAATTTCACCAAGTTCACTTGTGGGCAGAGAGGCATATGTTCTTTTCTACGAGTGTACGAGTGTACCCTTTTACTGTTGTTGTATTATGTTATTTATTTATATTGTTATATTTACTCCAAAATATATTATTAACGCATCAATTTCATTATCCCAAATTTAAATTTTTTAAGTTGACTCGTTAAAAAAATAAAATGCACTTTATATGCACATTTATCAAAGAATTACTTTTTCAGTGCCAAGCAACATGGATGTACCTAGAGCCAATATTTAGCTCTGAAGATATAATGAGGCAAATGCCAACTGAAGCCAGAAATTTCAAAACTGTCGACAGAGTATGGAGATCAATACAGAATAATGCTATGAAAAATACTCACGTTCTAGTAGCTACAGAATATAAGAATATGCTGCAACATCTTAAAGAGAACAACAGGCTATTGGATGAAATTCAGAAAGGACTCAATGACTATTTGGAGAAGAAAAGGTTATTTTTTCCCAGGTGAGTGGGATTGACATTGGCCCTATTATTTAACTGCTATTCATTATATAGCGAAGTGAATCATTCATGAATATACTGTTATGAAAAAAAAAATATGATAATAGTTATTTAAGTAACAAGGAATGTAAAGACGTGTTAACATTCGAGGTGAGCGAGTACGAGCCGAGGCAAAGCCGAGGCTTGTCGCTTGCCGAGGATGATAACAGTCGATACATTCCGTGTTACTTATTACGTTTTTCCCGCTGCTTGTTGACATTTCTCAAAATTTGCCTGAATTGAAGTTTGTTTTCTTACCATTCCTTCATGATTATTCGTTCGCTATTTCATTCTAAGTTGCTTGTGCGTGTAACTAAGTTACCGAATAAGGTCTCATAACCTTAAAATTGATATGAATGAAGCTGTCATTATTACCCTAGGCATGTAAATGACACTATTTACATTCCGTTGTCAAGATGAATTAGTAAACGAATGATATAGGCCATTTACCTGTTTTGTTGCTAAGCATGTATGGACTATTTACAGTGTCGGCAGCGGGAAAAATAAATTGTCACAATAAAAATGGAATAGAAGTAGATGAAATATTTTGATGCAAAGAATACATTTTAATTTCTTACAAAAACTGAAACCTACGCTTCCCAATGTTATCTGTACACTTTTACCGTTTGAAAACGCTTTCTAGAGCATGCAACTATTTGTTTTTTAGTGGAGCCCGGAACAAATAAATTTTCTTGATGGTAAAATCCAATTTGAGCATAGTAAAACAAGCACAGGAAGTATAATTCTGAAAGAAAACAAAATTTAATCAATACATTGAAATCTACAGTCGTGCATGACCCTGTACACAAGAAAGTTTATTAGTTTTGATAAAATACCAACTGCCAGTGGATGAGAATCAGAAGAGAAAGTGAATTTATGTAAAAACAACAAATGGAAAGGAAATTAGATTTTAGTTGAAGAGTAAATATAATAAAATAATAATTATAAATGTATAGTGGTATAAATAATTAGAAATGGGTTTTTAAAAAGTGTTTGAATCACAAATAATCGGTTGAGATCGTTGGAAAGAGTAAAAAAAATGAACTTTGAAAAGCATAACCTCAAAATCCATAAGAGTAAGGCTTAAATGATTTTGAAAAGAAGATACACTAAAAAAATTACAAGAAAGAAAAATGAAAAATTTAATAAAAATTATTCTTATCCATCATGACTCAAGTGAAATATACGAATTAACGGTAAATACAAATTTTGTAATTTTCGAAATGAAATGAATTTAACGTTATCTATGTAACATTTATTTCATCATATAAAATAAAATTGTGCACCTTCATTTATTTAGTTAAAAATAATATGAAACATTCTAATTTAATATTCAAAATCAATAGTGATCAACATAATTATTCAACCAGATATTCCAACAATATAACAATGGATAAAAGTAAGACAAATATCGGTCAAAAATCAATACTATGTAACGGAATTAAATTTTGCAATGAATTGCCCAATGAATTGAACATCATTTTCAGTTTTGAAACTTTGAGATACATATTGTTAATTTTCATCAATTGTTCAATTTCTTTTTTAATTTGTGTTTCATAAGTATCTTTATTATTTTTTTATATCCCTCTAAAACAGAATTGTTTTTTGGGATCAATAAAGCAGTTTCATGATCTACCACGATTGAGCTAAAAAAGTAGGAGAAAGGTGAAAATTGAGTCGAGTCGGACAAAAATATTTCTTTGAGAAAATTATTCTAATTTATCATACAGAATATTTCATCCATTTCAAAAAAATTTCTATACAACAGTTTTTCCACTACTGCAATTTCTTCACTATGACAAAATCCTATTTTGTTCAAGGATGTTCCGAAATTGCATTTTTACGAAAGGGCACCCATTTTGAGTTATCTTAGATTCTTATACTGGGTGTTAATTTCAAAATTTCAGATTTGAAGATTTTTTTGAAATTTAATAGAATGATCAGTTGGCATTCATCGAAATTTATTATATTATCTATTTTAAGTCCAAGTTGTTTCGAATTACTAATTATTTTTTCGACACCTCTTGAAATCGTCAAATCGTCGGAGAACTATTATCTAAATAATAATTCACAAAAATGTGCTGGATCTAAGGGATTACCTTTTTTAAAGTCAGATAGTATGAAAATAGATTGGGAAAGTTTGATTTTCACTTGCAGGTTCTTCTTTTTATCAAATGACGAACTTCTGGAAATCTTATCGGAAACCAAGGACCCACTTCGAGTTCAACCTCATCTCAAAAAATGCTTTGAAGGCATTTATTTGTTAGATTTCACGAAAGATGAAGAGGTTATTGGAATGATAAGTGCAGAAAGAGAGAGGGTACCATTCAGTGGAAAAATTATACCAGCAGAAGCGAAGGTAATTTCGGGTGAATGCTTTGAATGCAACAAGAAATGTGGCCTCTCTCTTAACTTGTGTAAGGCATTTGATACGGTTGACCACGAAATTTTATTTGCAAAATTAAACTCAATAGGTATAAGAGGAAAAATTCATGAATGGTTTCAAACTTATCTGATGAATAGGAAGCAGAACGTGTTAGTTAATGGTGTTTGCATCTTTGATGGATATCGCAAGGATCAATTTTAGGACCTGTTTTATTGATGATTTATGTTAACTCCATAACAAATTTGAAATTGAATCGAAAAATTAAACTATTTACTGATGATACTGTTAGGAGTTTTCCATTGCCGAACGCCAGCCTATGATGGTACGTCCAGTATATATTAGTCATGTGCCGCGCATCGTCATATGCCGGTTTTTAGGAATCTTCAACAAAAACGTTTGGCTGGCGGGAGGCGAGAAAAATAGCATGGGAATGGGAAGTAAGTTGGTGTTGACTCGAGAGTTGGTATTGAGTTTCTGACATCATTGTCCTTGGGGTGATTGTTTAAATATATGTATTTGTGTTGAAGTGATACCTATGGTTGGAATAAAAGGTAGGAGTTATATTTGTTTGAAATTGCTTGGAATTATCATCGACAAATGGCTATAATACCTGTTTGAGTGAGTAATTGTTGGAGTTTACTTTCAATAAAAGAAAATCAGGTTGTTATTCAGAATCAGTATGTTTCATTATATTTTTCTTGGATGTACTTTCCATTGCTTGTTGATTATTGAACAAAGAAAATCATGTGGGAGTTCCGTTCGTGGCAGCATAAACATTTTGAAGAATTTGTGTTTTTGCTCTTACGATCATTGGTACGGAGCTTTCCTTCAATACTGAATATTTAATACTTGTTGATATTTGTATTGATGTTTACAAAAGTAATGTTTTGAAAAGGGGTTTTATTTGGGTATTTATTGATTGTACATGAGTCTCAGCACATTGGAATATAGTATATTCTAGAATAACTATGTAATAAGGAATACAACATAAATATATAATAAAAATAAAAATATAAGTAAATATGATCTCAAAGGTGCGATTTAGTGCCTTCTTGTTCATAAAACATAACGTAAGCCTCTCCGCTCACGAGGGATCTGGATGAAATAGGGGATATGCGAGAATCATTATATTCGTGCCACGTGCCCGCATACGGATGCCTACAGTAGGCAGTGTAATGCCCGCTGTAGGTAGTCCCACTATGATTTGATAATGCGTACAGACTGTAGCGGAAAGGGGCTACATTGTCTGCCGCATAATTACTCATATCCAAGCCCTCTAACGGAAAATCGATGATTACATTCAATTTTCCTCTGAATCGATCCATCGAAGAAAACCTTTTTAAATGTATCACTAAAATTTTGGGGAACTTGTAAATTGATAGGGATTTAGTACACTTCCTTTTCTTTTTGCATTTAGCACAAGTTAGCTTCTCGTCGCCATCCAACGTTTCTTCCCTCGTAAACGAATCTAAACACTGCGATAATCTCAGTTGGCCTGTTCGTTGCGGTATTGGTAGTGATAGGTCCCAGAACGGATCGAAGGTGACAGAACAGTGCCCGCAATACGTACATTTCAATGTGGACTTTAGCTGGCCAACGAAATTATCAATGATTTTGGAATTGTCCATTCTCAAGTACTTCGACCAAGATTCTTGTGCCTTCTCACCGTCACTTAACTTTTCGTCTATCTCCGTCAGAATGGGTTTTGGCTTCTCCGTTATTCTGTTCACATCTTCGTGAAGACCCTCCAGAAGGTATCGCAAGAACTCCTGGGCATCTTGCTGGGAGTAAGCAATGAAACGAGGTGCGAATATTTGTATTTGACTCTTTAAAGAGACTGTATTTACCACCCGATCAGAAGAATCTTCTGACCATAGCTCCTTTATCACCTCTGCGAAGGCATTGATTAATGCTCCCTTCATACTAGAGATACTTGTGTTTATGTCTCTTGTATAGGCATCCTTCCTCAAATACTGTAATAACCATCTCGTGTTTGATAAACATTGGATAACACTGTTCATAAAACAGGTGCTTCCAATGTTTTTCAACCCATTGAGGCCTAGTGTTTTAACAGTACCGTGTACCACAGGCCTGAAGGTGTTGTAGCTGTTTGAGCTGCGTTCGCCACTGCTATCATCTTCTGAGTAGACTCTAATACTATGATTGTCCTTGTCACTGGAGCGGCGAGGTAAAGAACTTGAGTTAAGACTGCTGGATAGTGAGTTGGATGGAGATATAGTTGATCTTGTGAGTTTCGGAGAAGTCGGCAAATCAACTTTTGTTTTGGAATTGAGTTTAGCTATCGAAAATTCAAGGACTTGTAACGTGCCTGTGTGAGAAGTTACATGTCATTCGGTGATTTGCAACGTGCCTGTGTGAGAAGTTGCATATAACCGTTGTATTCTTTTGAGCCTGATGATTTGTAACGTGCCTGTGTGTGAAGTTACCTATTATTGGGCTGATTTGAGTGTTTGTTGGCTTGCAACGTGCCTTTCTGAGAAGTTGCCTGCTTTTGTTGGATTTTCGAGAAACCATGGACTTGTAACGTGCCTGTGTGTGAAGTTACATGTCATTCGGTGATTTGCATCGTGCCTGTGTGAGAAGTTGCATATCACCGTTGTATTCATTTCATCCTGATGATTTGTAACGTGCCTGTGTGTGAAGTTACCTATTATTGGGCTGATTTGAGTGTTTATTGGCTTGCAACTTGCCTTTGTGAGAAGTTGCCTGCTTTTGTTGGAAAAACCAAGGACTTGTACGTGCCTGTGTGAGAAGTTACATGTCATTCGGTGATTTGCAACGTGCCTGTGTGAGAAGTTGCATATCACCGTTGTATTCATTTCAGCCTGGTGATTGTAACGTGCCTTGTGTGAAGTTACCTATTATTAGGCTAATTTGAGTGTTTATTGGCTTGCAACGTGGCTTGGTCAGGAGTTGCCTGCTTTTGTTGGATTTTCGAGAAGCGAAGGACTTGTAACGTGCCTGTGTGAGAAGTTACATGTCTGTGAGCTGTATTGGAAATATAATAATTACTAACGTGCCTGTGTGAGAAGTTACGTGTTATTATATGTACAGTACTGAGATGAGGTACATTAACTTGCAACGTACCTGTGTGAGAAGTTGCAAGTCAAAGTGTTGACTCATCAGTTAATTTTTATGAGTTTAATGAAAATGAGATTTGCTTGATTTGAAAAAAAGCTCTAGCATTGTTAAAGAGAATCCATTGTGTTTTGGCTCATGATATCAGCCTTTTTGAAGCCTACCCAATAATTCTTTGGATTATTGATATTTGATAATTCCGCTGAAAGAAACAATTTCCTGATTTATGTATATGTGCTGATCAAATACCTTAAAAATATTTACTTTTGTCTTATCTAATCTAACCTTCAGTATTTGATATCAATCTGGGGAACAGCAAACTTATATAAACCTAAGAGATTACTAAATTTGAATTCCCCTTATAAAATAAAAATTTGTTCATTTATTCACTTTATTGGATTGAAACAGAAAGTTTCTAATTTAAATTTCATTGAAATCAATCGATCAATAACATACATGATCTCAAAACAAGACAAGCAAATTGTTTAAGCCTCAACAATTTCAGAAGTAATTTTGAAAAAAATCGATATATCATGATGGTATTAGATATCTACTCACTACCAATTGAAATAATTTTTTTTCCCAAAGTGACGATTTTTAAAAATAGAATAAAAACCTAATTTCTTCGTCATTAGTCTAAAATGACAATTTTTGTCCATAATTTATTTTATTTTTCCTTCCAACTATTTTGAATTGAGATGGATAACTTTTTCTTTTTTTTAAGTTGAGTATGAATTGTATTTATATCAATTGTTCACTATGTTTTCTGTAGATTTGTAAGGCATTGTTATTACTATCATTATTTTGTATCTCTACCATAAACAATCCTGTTTCTTGGGATATTATTAATAAATTATTGTTATTAACTATACAGGGTATACAATGAAGAGCTGAGTCGACATGTATATGAAAACTACTAGGAGTATTTTTCTGAAAATTTGTATGCGGGAGTTTTCTAAGGAGCTTGTTTCAGTTGGAACATTTTCAGTTGTCTACGACTTCCGGTTGTTCCGGAAGTGGACTCCAACTTTGTTTTTTAAATGGAACACCCTATTTTTTGTTGCATTTTTAGAATTTACTACGAATTTCAATATAACTTTATCCAATACATCATATGTCTAAATGGCTCCAGTTTTCAGTTATTTAAATTTTATTGAAAATTTTGATAGATGCAGCCCTTCACAAAAAAAAAATAATTTTTTGGAAAAAAAGAGAGTCAGGTCTTATTCCCAGATTTTGCATGAATAAGACATGAAGCTTCCTAAATGTTTGAGAACTTTTCGAAAAAATTATACGAGGTGCTCAGAAATTGGCGCCGAATTGGGCTATCTCAAAAATTGTGTAACTCATTTTTTTCTAATGGCAACTCAATTTTTACTCAACGCCAGTGGATTCTACGATAAAACTAGGGGAAGTTTATGAATAGAACCCTATATCTACATTAAATGGTTTTTGTAGAAACTTGGAAGTAACTAAAATTTCCGAGTGGTTATTATAGATATCTGAATTATCAGTAGGTTTTTTTTGGAAGAATCGATAAGAAACAAATGCTGAAGTGTCAACTAACAATATTTGATAATAATCTTACTTTAAAGCATGATTATATCGAAAGCATTTATCATGTCCCGTTCAGGATTTGTAACGAAGATTACTTCAATTTGTTAATAATTTAGGGGGAAGGAGACAAGGTTATTAAAAGGGCCTGTGAAATGTTCCGTTCGCGATACCAGGATAGACCGACACCGACTCATGGACACCCTGACGCGGCTTATTCACAATTGCAAAATACACGGGCAGTTTGTTAAAAAGTAAGATAAAAGTAAACCTGTCGTAGATAATGCAGAGAATGAAGTTTCAGTATTGGCATACTTCAAAGAAAATTTCTTTTTCTATTTGGAGTCTAAAATGAAGTCATTATGAAACCCAAAAGCGTATCGAAATGGCTTTTGTTTCGAATCGCATTTTAAATTTTTTCGAGATTGGTAAGAATGGTAACATCAACTGTCAGATGAACGTCAGACAAGAGGGATGGGATTTTCAGATATTAAACAAAGAAGAAGAACCTTTGAATAATGTGGTGTTATTTGTTGCCTTGGATGGTGCAGTTATTAATGGACCTTTCCACGACATATGAGAGAACACTGTAATTAGAAAGTGTATATGCTAATATTACTCGGGAATTTTTATTTATTTTTTCTGACTGCTAGTTTCCGTCACGTCACGTTCATCAAAACTAGACTTTGCAACGTTGTAAAAGTTGTGCACCGTGGAATTTCAAATTCTCATTTGAACACTGCTCTAGTTGATCGAGATCACTTTCACATTGTTCATCTCTCTCTGACTCTTGTACTTTATTTGTCTTTCTCTTGTAATCAGAGTAATCAGAATACGTCTTAACGAACGACACTATAGACACTATGGTGTCGTATGAAATTTGTCATTTGATACCAGATGGGTTCGTTCCTCTGTTTCACGGAGCATCAATAAGAATCGTTTGTCTCTGTTTAACTCGTTTGCCTACTTTAATGTTTAATACAAGTAGAGCAGTTCCATCAAATATGTATGCTGCAAACGAACAGGCTCAACTTGATTCTTTTTTGAAGTTAATGCGGTTTTCAAAGTTTTGAAATGTTTTTGTTGTTTGTGCCCTAAATTTTTTTTCTAATTCCTGCAATAACTGTGGACATGTCAAAAAGGTGCTTCGTACCTGATTGTCTGAACACCAGTGGATATTCTAATGAAAAAATTTTTATGATCCTAAAATTGTAAAATGTGGTTCGAAGCATTGAATAAACCTTGTGTAGGAAGCGGAAATATAATTATGTTTTTGTGAAGAACATTTCCAACTGAATATAACTGTATTCAAGCAGCGTTCAAGGAACGATTTCAAATTTAAGTCATTGCAAAAAATAAATTCATATTTGTTAAATAGAAAGAGTCAACCATCTCATAATCTACCCTCGGTAAATTATCCGAACTTCCCTTCACGAAGCCTTTCTATATTTTTTAATACCCAAATAATTTCACACCAGATCGGTCATAATAACACCTCGCTACAGTTATAATGAATGTATCAGTTAAATGTCGAATGTAAAAAAACAAACAACCTCAAATCTCGAGATCACTTTTGTTGCATGAGAACTGTCATAATGATTTGCGGTGTTGTCAATGCTTGTTCTTCATCGAAAGGATGGTCGGTTCAGGTAATTTGAAAGATAAAAATACAATAAAGTAGCTAATATGTGGATTTTTTTCTATGAGTTGATCAAGTGACGAAGTTTCAATTATTTCTCAATGGCGTATAAGCATAAGCCAAGCTAGAATCTATATTTTTGAGGAGAACGGTATTGAATATTTCGGAACATTGATTATGGTGGGGGTTGTTTCCGATGAATGTGACGTCAGCGGCACACTATCAAATGAGATATTCTTTCAAAATGAAAAAAATATAGTGGAACTCTTTGTTAAATGGACGTTTCAGACTAGAATCTATCGATTTAAAAGATTTTTGCAATTTATTTTTCATAAATGTAAAGGTCCAGGGCGTTTATTATTGAATTAGCTGGTGTGGTTTGAACTGGGTTTACAAAAGTATGCTCAGTGGTCTGATTGTTTGAAAAGTTATTTTGACTACAGTGGGAGTGTGGTGAGGCATAGGATACTTTGAAATTATGAAATTCCTTTTCGTTAACTGAATGAAGTTTTTTGGCCAGCAAATCATTCACAGCCGTTTAAGCAATTACTCTCAATCCAGGAGGGGTGCAACTTGAGTTTTCTTCATCAGTTATTTTTATTTTATACCTCATTTCTGTTTGGGGCTCAGCCAAAATTTCTATTATGAAACCACTACAAACTTTGCAGAACAAAGCTATAAAATGCATATTCAAATTGCCCTTTTTAGAACCCTCAAAAAAATTATATAAACCTAATAACTTACTGAATCTTTGTTCATTATATGAATTTAAAATTTCAATTTTCATCCACTATGTTGATACAGGAAAAAAACATTCGGATCTTACTTTTGATCATATTTCGAATATCCATTACCATAAAACAAGAAATGTAAATAAAATAAACGCTTTACGTTTCAAATCAAACTTTGGAAAAACGTCTATTTTTTACGAGGGAATTGAGATATATAATAAAATACCACAGGCAATAAAAGAAATTAGAACTAAAACTAAATTTAAAAATGAACTTAAAAAATTTATACTCAACAGATGATTTCCCATGATATAACAATATTTCACCTTTGACTGTCTTTGCTTTTGTTTCTTTCTGATTGATATTATTTACTCATATTTCACAGATCATCTGTATCATTCCTTTTTTTATAATTGTACCAATTGTCGTTATACAATTTATGTTAAAACTTAATCCCTCTATAAACAGAAATGTTTCTTGGGATAAATAAATAAATAAATAAAAAAAAAAAAGGTGATTTATTGATATTTGCATTTAAAATTTAAATAATTTATGTCCCAAAAAGTCCCAACTGATAATATTCAATCACACACCAAACGATGACTCACCCACGATAACAATAAACAACCAAACTCTCAGAAGTTCAAACACAGCGAAATATCTTGGAGTACACCTAGACAATAAACTCAATTTCAACCACCACACCAAAAATATAAAGACAAAATGCATACAAAGAGCAAAACATTTCAAAAACCTAATCACCAGGAAAAAAGGGACCAACATGAAAACAGCAGCCCACATCTATAAAATGATATGTAGACCCATCCTAGAATATGCACATCCCATATATACCAACTGTAGAAAACCAGCCATCAGAAATCAGGAAGTTGCTGAAACATCAAGCCTTCGAACAATTACTAAAATCCGGCACCCCAGAAACCCGCTTCATAATCCTTCAAACGAACTCCTATACCAGCTTACTAGCACACCACCCATCTCAAGAAGACTATCCAATCTAACCCAAACATTTGCCCACAAACAATATAACATGGACTTGATAGAACCAATGATACGAACGCGAAACCAAAACCAACAGCAAAAATTCATCTACCTAACACGAACGGTGTACAAGTGCCTCACAGATATGCAAGAAGAATGAAAAACGCAATTTAGAGTTTTTTTTTTTTTTTTTTTTTTTTTTTTTTTTTTTTTTTTTTTTTTTTTTTTTTTTTTTTTTTTTTTTTCAAATGTATTGTAACAATCACCTTTAAAACACGCAACAATTATAACCGATATACTTATTGTATTACACAGGACAGAAGGACCTCGGTCAATAGCCCGTTGAAAATTTTGTATTTTGTTTTATTTTTGAATTATATTAACTCCATTACAAATTTGAAATTGAAAGGAAAAATTAAACTATTTGCTGATGATACTACATTAATATATTTTGCCACTGACCTCAACGAGATACGTGAAAATATGGAAAGTGATCTAAATGCAATTTCAACATGGTTACAACATTTTAAACTCATTCTGAACTTTGATAAATCAACATTTATGTTTGTTTCTAAAAAAACCACAAATAACTTCATTCATCCGCTATTATTTGGATCTAACTCAATAAAATATACTAAAGTTACTAAATTTTTAGGTCTTCTTATTGACGAAAAACTATCATGGAACAATCATATTGATAAATTGAGAAAAAAGATCAATCCAGTCATTGGTGCACTGTTCAAAATAAGAAAATTGTGCCGATCAAATATCTTAAAAATATTTCCTTTTGTCTTATCTATTCTAACCTACAGTATTTGATATCAATCTGGGGAACCGCTAATAATTCAGCTTTGAAACCTCTAAAAAAATTACAAAATAAATCTTTGAAATGTATTTACAACTCATCGTTTTTAGAACCAACAGCAACCTTATATAAACCTAAGAGTTTACTAAATTTGAATTCCCTTTATAAAGTAAAAAATTGTTCATTTATTCACTTTATTCGATTGAAACAGAAATAATCTAATTTAAATTTCATCGAAATCAATAACATACATGATCACAAAACAAGACAAGCAAACTGTTTAAGCCTCAGCAATTTCAGAAGTAATTTTGGAAAAAAATCGATATACCATGATGGTATAGATATCTACAATTCACTACCAAATGAAATTAAAAAAATTACAAAAGTGGCGATTTTTAAAAATAGAATAAAAACCCATTTTCTTCGTCAATTAGTCTAAAATGATTTTTTCCATAATTTATTTTATTTTTCCGTCCAACTATTTTGAATTGACATGGATAACTTTTCCTTTTTTTTAAAGTTTTTTTTTATGAATTGTATTTATATCAATTGTATATTATTTTTTCTGTACCTTTGCAGGGCATTGTTATTATTATCATTATTTTGTAAAAGTGTCGTAAAAAGTTCAGGTTAGTCCGCAATGCGCATGCGCGTCATCAGTGATTTTTTTAACAGGCCCGGTTTTAGATTTGAATACATATTTTCACATATTTATGATCCCTAATATTCAGCAAAGGCCATCAGAAAGTAGAGTACGGTTATTATTATTATTTACCGCTTTGACGCCACTGATTGTTGGTATTACATTTACTTTTCAGATGTGGTTAACCAACAAAAACCTACGGAACCACCCCAAATCATCGGTGCGAATTTCAAGAAAGCACTGGATTGGAAAATAAATTGAAAGTACAAAAAACTGAAAATTTATTTCAGCTAATATGAATAATATAAACTCAAATTGGATTTATAAAATTGGATGCTTGGAAGCTCGAGGTTTTTTTCTAGAACGAATCGTGTCAAAATATGCAACTGCATTTAATTTAAATCATTTGAAGAGATTAACATGCTATTTCTACGAGTATTTCTGGTTGTATTACCTTAGTGCAATTTCCACAATGGGGATGCATGAAAAAGTGAGGCCAGAAGCATTTTCCTTACCATCAAAGAAAAGTACTTCCAAATTGACATTAATTTTCTGAGGCGATTCTATGTGTGTTTAGTACTTTTTGTAGGAATCTAGAACTCGTAATATAAGCGGTGTGGTAGAAAGTTGTATCACTCGCCATGCATGCTTACGCAGACACAGTATTGGTACTGCACTAGGTTACCAATTATTCTATTGTCGCTTTCACATGAATCTTCATGAGGAAAATGTATGCCACAAATTACAATTTTCTCACTCTAAAGTTCTGCTGGGGTCTCTTCATAAGAACAATAACCAAAAGTCATGCCTTTTTTGTCAAGCTAAAATACTATTTAAGCTATTTTGAGCAAAGTAAATACGTAGGTACATAAAAAAAAATCATTATCTACCAAAAATGATTTATTTCAGGTATTTTACTTTTACACAATACTAAAAGTTCATTGTTTGTTTGTAGGAAGAAACGGCTTTATTAGAAATTGTCTTTAAAGGTACAAGATTAATGCAAATTCACGAATGATGAAAGATTAACCAACGACAACAAACACCACACAAAACGACTAGAGAAAATCTGAAATTCTAAAAACCGTCTCTGATCTCTGACAAGAGTGACCGATCTTGGTGACAAGTCTTCCTGTTGATGAAAAAGCACTGTTGCACGGTCATTATATTTACAGTAGCATAGGGTACATTATTGTTATAAATAAGTTTTTTTCGCGTCTTAAATTCAGAGTAATCTATCTCTAAAAGGTTCTTTTCGGTTTTAAAAAGTCTTAAATGCGCTGTCAAATTTCTCTCTTTCAATGACATGTGTTTTATTGCCTCATAACAAAAAACTCTGAATTGGAACACCAAATTATTTTCAAACTTGGCAACGATCTACCATTTTTGGTAGATAATGACATTTTTTATGTTCCTATATGCATTGCTCAAAATATCTTAAATATTATTTTAGCTTGACAAAAAAGACAAACAAAATTGTCAGCTGATAGTAATATTACAACAAATTTTGAAAAAAAATCTGTTTTTCATAATAGAATAGTTAATTACCATTCGATACCTGATGAAATAAAATCTTATAATTCGTTAAAGAAATTCAAAAACAAATTGAAAAAAGAAATTTTGAGGTGATTTATTCAACGAATTTGACCACTAGAACTCTGAAATAGTTTCGATATATGTTGAAAACTATTAAAATTATGTATATTTCAATGTTTATTATTGTGTTTATGTTCACCACATTGTATCTTGTAATTTGAGCAAATGTTTTGTCAGATTAATATTTTTTTTATATTTATTGATCACATCTTTTTATGCTTATTTATTCATGTTATTTTAAAGATTTTTTTATCCCTTTCATAAACATGTTGTGTTTATTGGGTAAATAAAGTTGATTGATACTTCAATTCTTGAAGAAAAATACAGGTCCGTATCAGAAAAAATAGAGTTGAGGTTGACCCCGAAGAAAGGAACATCGTATTGAATATCGAAGTACGGCGCATGAAAGCAAATTTAAAACAGAGAAGAAATTTTACCGAATATATTTCCATATTCCTAATAATAGACTCGCCAGCGCAAAGAAAAAGAAAACCGGCCATTTCGGTTTTCCCCGTATATTTTGAAAACGGTTCGTGATACTTCCCATTTGGAAACATCATTCATTGTTCACTGAAAAAGGCAACTTTTGTCCAATTCAACCAACTTCGTATCATTTACCGTCATCAAGATGCCAATAGTAGTACGACATAAAAAATACGGCCTGTATAACCGGAAGTCGTTGACAACTGTAAATATTTTAACTGAAATGAGCTTCTCGGAAAACTCCCATTCATACAATTCCTGAAAAATACTTCCAGTAGTTTCAGCTCATCGTGGTATACCCTGTACATTCTTT
The DNA here is from genome assembly GCA_944452925.2 of Chrysolina oricalcia. Lineage (NCBI taxonomy): Eukaryota > Metazoa > Arthropoda > Insecta > Coleoptera > Chrysomelidae > Chrysolina > Chrysolina oricalcia. The sequence goes on from OX101824.2 coordinate 47,795,684, forward strand.
CAATAGAAGTGTAATTTGAATTTGTAATTTGAAAAATACAAAAAAATTTCAGGGAATGGTGGAAAAATGGCTTGTTCAAGTCGAATCAGTCATGATACAATCTCTCATAGATATAACTAAGGACTCGATACAAAACTATCCTCTGGTAGATAGACCGACATGGATACTGAATTGGCCTGGTCAAATTGTTCAATGCGTTGACTGTGTTCAATGGACTTTGGAGGTTACCAACGCTATATTTAGCGGATCATTGGAGGACCAAGAGGAACTTTGTACCGAACAAATAGAACAAAGTGTTAGAATGGTCCAGGGAAAATTAAAACCCAATAATCAAGTGACAGTTGAAGCTCTTATTGTCATTGATGTACATTGTGCGTATATGAAACATAGAAATATATATTATATACTTACTCTAGAATACTAATCCCCATGTCCAAAGTGTTGTAAAAAGTTCAGGCTAGCCCGCAATGAGCATGCGCGTCATTCATGATTTTTGTAACAGGCCCGGTTTTAGTAAAATATTATGGTACTTGTGAAGATTAATTAATTCTGAATCTCGGAGAATAAGGTTGGAAACCTCATTGTACTTATACTTGTTAATTGGATTTAGCCGATTTGAATACATATTTTCACATATTTATGATCCCAAATATTCAGCTATATAGAAAGTAGAGTACGGTTATTATTATTATTTATCGGTCTGAAGCGACTGATTTTTGGTATCACATTCACTTTTCAGCTGTAGTTAAACAACAAAAACCTACGGAACCACCCCAAATCGTCGTCGGTACGAATTTCAAGGAAGCACTGGATTGGAAAATAAATTGAACTACTGTTTAATAAGGCAGAGCGATTGAGCTCCTGCCCCACTCCAGGGTTTTGTCTACTGCGCAACCAATTCTCAGAGGCATTCTTAAGCTTGTCGATCAGTACAGTAATTTATTTATTAATATCATGAATAATTTCAACTCAGATTGGATTTATAAAATTGGATGCTTGGAAGCTCGTGTTTTTTTATCTAGAACGATTCATGTCAAAATATGCAACTGCATTTAATTTAAATCATTTGAAGAGATTAACATGCTATTTCTACGAGTATTTCTGGTTGTATTACCTTAGTGCAATTTCCACAATACGGGTGCATGAAAAAGTGAGCCAGAAGCATTTTCCTTACCATCAAAGAAAAGCACATTGACATTAATTTTCTGAGGAGATTCTGTGTATGTTTAGTACTTTTTGCATGAATCAAGAACTCATAATATAATCGGTGTGGCAGAAAGTTGTATTACTCGCCATGCATGCTTACGCAGACACAGTATTGGTACTGCACTAGGTTTCAAATTATTCTCTTGTCGTTTTCTCATGAATCTTCATTAGGAAAATGTCTGCCACAAATTACAATTTTCTCGCTCAAGTCTCAAAAACAATAACCAAAAATCATGCCATTTTTGTCAAGCTAAAATAATATTTAAGCTATTTTGAGCAAAGTAGATAGGTACATAAAAAAATTCATTATCTACCAAAAAGGATTTATTTCAGGTATTTTCCCTTTACACAACATTAAACAGTTCATTGTTTATTTGTAGGAAGAAACGGCTTTATTAGAAATAATTGTCTTTGAAGGATCAAGATTAATGCAAATTCACGAATGATAAAAGAATAACCAACGACAACAAACACCACACAAAACGACAAGAGAAAATCTGAAATTCTAAAAACCGTCTCTGATCTCTGACAAGAGTGACAAGTCTTCCTGTTGATGAAAAAGCACTGTTGCACGGTCATTATAATTACAGTAGCATAGTGTACATTATTGTTTTAAATAAGTTTCTTCCGCGCCTAAAATCCGGAGTAATTTATCTCATGTTTATGACATGTGTGTTTTATTGTCTCATATCAAATAACTCTGAATTGGAACACCAAATTATTTTCAAACTTGGCGACGATCTACCCAAACTACACTGATGACGAGCATGCGCACATCGTAAACGGGTCGAATACGCGGCATGCTTTTCGTCGTGAAAATTGGCGGGATTAGCATTCTAGAGTGAGTATATAATATATATATTTCTATGATATGAAACTATCTGAAATTTGTCTTATTTTACTCCAGTGAAGTTTTTTGTTTGAAGTCTTATTTGAAGTGTTCTGTTCAAAATTAGGAAATTTGTTCCATTCCAATACCTGAAGAATATTTACTACTGTCTTATTTACTCCTACAGTATTTGATTTCCATTTGGGGAACTGGTAATACTTCAGTCTTGAGACCTCTCCAATATAAATCATTGAAATTTATTCATAACTTACTATTTTTAGAACCAACCGCCAACGTGTATAAGGCAAAGAGTTTGTTGGATTTGGAATCTCTATATGAAGTGAAAATTTGTTCATTCATTCATTACATTCTAATTAAACAGAAAGTTTTTAATTTCAATTTCACGGAAGTAAATACTAAACACAATCATAAAACAAGCAACAAACTGTCTAAGTATGGGAAATTTGAGTGATTACTTTGGAAAACAATCAATATAGGTACCATGATGGTATGGAAATTTACAATTCGCTTTCAACTGAAATTAAAAATATTGAAAATGTGACGATTTTCAACAGTCAAATCAAAAAATATCTTTTTTGTTGAATCTTAATTGAATTCATTGATCGTCATAATGATATAATCTCATTATATTAATTCCAACATTACTTTTTTTCATCCATTAATGTCTCTCAGCTCTCAATCCTTCATTGAATCTAACTATTTTGGATAAAAATTCTAAAGGTTAGGTAGCATTATTCATATTTTTATTTTTTATGAATTATACTGGTACCTATTAATTTTATGTATTACTGTCAAATAAATTTGGATAATTTTTTTTTAAATATTTTTTTATATCTCTATTTTGAACAAAATTTTTTCTTGGGATAATAATAAAGTACTACCTATATAAAAAAGGTTTCTATTTCATAGTATTTCTTATTATCGAAACCTCGAAAAATTATCCGAACAATTATTTGATATTGCTTTGACTATTATTATACACTTTTTTTCAGGTAGAGATATCGTGAGGCTTCTCAAGGAATTGAAAGTTACCTCCATAGCGGACTTTAATTGGATCTCACAATTGCGTTATTATTGGAGAGATAACCTTGTTGCAGTATCCATGATTACCACAGAAGTTATGTATGGCTTTGAATACTTGGGAAATACTGGCCGTCTGGTAGCTACACCATTGACAGACAGATGCTACAGGTATAGATTTTTTCCTGTTTAAGTTAATGTTAGACACAACAATAAATATTGATGAATAATATATTTTTCCTCATGTCTGCTGACTCCCCAAATCGTTCTTTGAATGAAAAACTGATTTATTCGAATTTTTGAGCTCCCTTAATTTTATCTTATTTATTATAGAAGTAACTTCCAGCCAGAAGAGTTAAAAGGTACATTAATAATCAAATACAGTGAACAAATTCTAATAGACTATCAAACTATACAAATAATTCATGAAGTTTTGTTGTATTATAAAACATTTTTGAAAAATTAAATTGTATTTTTTGAATTTTTTATTTGTTCTAGTAATTTATTGAATGTTTCTATGGAGCTGAGAGATTTTCAAATCAGTCAATTAAAAATATGCTTTATTGTCTAAGAAAATCTTATTGACAAAGCGTAATTATACTAATAAATACAGGGATAGTCACATGATCAATATGTAAGTACTGGAATATGAAATTTATAAATATAAAATTGGTTAAAAATGGAAAAACATTACGTATAAAATACACAGTGTAAAGTATTACAAACACATTGTAATAACAAAAACTTTCTAAACGCATATGATATATACAAGGTGTTAATTGAGTACGTTGACAAACTTCGGGAGGTGATTCTTTGAAGGTTTTCAGGACGAAAAGTTCATATAAACATATGTCCCAAACGGCTTGGTTTTCGAGATACAGGGCGATAAAAATACATTTTTTTCAAGATTTTTTAGAGTTAACTTCGACATTTTCGACAATAATCAGTTCAAATTAGGCAAGTACAATCCATTCAATAGGGCGCACGATACAAAATAATGCATTTCTTAAATAATTCACAGGGTCCTCCTTTTTTCAGAGTCAAGCTTTGTTCAACCCTTCAGAATTTTTTTTCCGCCGCCACTGACATATTATGAGAAAGGAATAATCAATGTAGTTTCATTTAACATCTTTTTGATATCTTGCATTTTTTCATTTACTTGTATGGTTCAGGGGCTATAGTGAAAATATTAATTTAAACATTTTCCAGTGTGGCATAACATTAGAAAATTTGAAAATTAAACATTTTCAATTATTGTAAATTGATGGAAATATTTTTTCAGAATTAGAAAAATCTACGATGAATAAAAATTATACATTAAAAAATATAAAGACAAGCTTTTATACAAATGCACTGAAAATGAAAAAATAATTTGTTTCATTTTTTGTAGGTTATTCTGTGAGTATCAAAATCTTTCTGTACAAGATTACCTAGATCAAACAATGAAATGAATTATTTTTTCCTTTTCAGTGTATTGTATAAAAACTTTAAAATGTTTTCTTTTTATAATTTTCATTTTTAACATTTTAGTTTATTTTTTATGTGAAACTGAAAATCTCCAACCCAAAAACCATCACATACCAATTTTGAACAGAATCAGATCATAATCACAAAACTCGTCCGCCATATTGGAGCCGCCATTTTGTTTTTTAACAAACATTTTTTTAATGCATTGTCACCGGAATTACGGAAACCTGCCAAATTTCAAATTAATCGGAGTATTAGAAGTGGGTCAAATTCAACTTTTATTAAATTGTTTGTTAGTTAGTTACAAGTGAAGCTAAATAAAAGCTTGTTATTGTAAAGATGTGATTTCTTTTTGTGATATCTAACAGAAAACTACTATCTCCCCGTCACTGCGGTACGCTGGATATTAAACTAGATCTGACAGATATTGGGAAAACCTTAACTTTCAACCTGAAGATTCTGATGGTCAAAATGTGCATTTTCATTGAGATATTTGATTAAAAATGTTTTTACCCATCAGTCTTGATAGAGAACTCATACAAATTTTTTGTTATTTTAAAAAAAGATATTTTTTAGTTTTCAATTGAATTTTTCTTTTTCAACATAAAAAACTTCCGAAAGGTAATCCTGTAATGGAAGATAGTTAATAGGGTTTATCTAATAGTCGCAGATCATTACACATTTGATTTTCATTTATGAATCTCTGGTCTTAACTCCGAAAAACTAAATCAAACAAATTTTTGTTTCCGTACGGAGTACATTATTTTATCAGAAATTTCGGTTTGTTTTTGCTTCTGCAGTAACGCAGAAATTTTGTAATCAATTTGAATTCATAAAAATAGCAAAGTGGGCTTTGATATTAATTCATTTATTTAAATATCAACAACTTGACAGTTATCGAAAGTTCAGAAACTGTCTCATTGTTAATTCTTCATTAGTGCAAGCTATAAAGCAGATTCATTCAATATTCCTTTGGATAAAATGGTTGAATATACAAATTCAGAAATGGCAGACATTCACTTAATGTATGGAATGGCTGATGGTAACGCTCGTGCCGCCAGACGAATGTATCTAGAAAGATTTCCACAACGTCATATTCCCAGCACACAAATGTTCATCAATATTCACTCCCGTCTTCGTGAAACGGGTACTTTCAAGAGGTCTGCTGTTCTCATAGGAAGACCCAGGAGAGTTAGAACAGTTCAGATAGAAGAAGCTGTACTTAACGAAATTGAGCAGCATCCAGACACCAGTACAAGACAAATTGCGGCACAGTTTAACGTAACCCATGTATTGGTATGGCAAATTTTAAAAGAGCAACAACTTTATCCCTATCACATACAGCGTGTTCAAGCTCTTCTGCCAAGGGATTTTCCAAAGAGATTAACTTTTTGCACTTGGATTCGAAATAAATTGTTGGAAAATCCATGGTTTTTATCTCAAGTGTTATTCACCGATGAGGCATGCTTTTCCCGTAAAGCCATTATTAATTTTCACAACAATCATATGTGGCTGATGAAAACCCACACGCCGTGATTGAAAACCATTTTCAAGAGACGTTTTCTGTGAATGTTTGGGTTGGAATTGTAGGGAATTTCCTTATCGGGCCACATTTTCTGCCTCATAGACTCAATGGTGACCATTATCGACATTTTCTTGAGTTCATCTTACCTGGACTCCTAGAAGAGATCCCACTGAGGGAAAGAATAGGACTTTGGTTTATGCATGATGGTGCTCCAGTACACTTCAGATTGGTTGCAAGCCAATATTTAGAAGAGAATTATTCTGATCGCTGGATTGGGCGTGGTGGGCCACAACTTTGGCCACCAAGTTCACCCGATATGAATCCACTTGATTTTTTCCTCTGGGGGCACCTTAAATCATTAGTGTACCGAACTCCAGTTCAAAGTGAAGAAGACCTGAGGAATCGCATACAGGAGTCATGCGGAATTATAAGAAACACTCCTGGTATTTTTGAGCGTGTCTGCCAGTCTATGGTTAGGCGCATAAACGCATGCATTGAAGTTGGCGGTGGCCATTTCCAGCAGCTGCTCTGACATATCAATTTCAATAATGGTCCTTTTCTGAACTTAATTTTATTCCTAGGGAATTTATGTTACTTTGCTCTAGTATTTGATAATAAAGTTATTCACTATTGAAAATGTCCAAAATTATTTTGCCATAATTAACTTTGTGCAATACATATTCATCCTGAGTTATGGTAAAAAATGTATGGGAGCTCCATAACATTACATTTTCTCTACACGGGCAGAAAATAGCTATTTGTGTAATGAGAACAAAATGACGTATTGCGTCACGCGCTAATCTTTGGAGAGTGGCAATGACACTTCGAGAAATGAATTATTTTATATCATGCGCACTATTGAATGGATTGTACTTGTCCAATTTGAACTAATTTGGATCGATTATTGTCGAAAATTTCGAAGTAAACTCCAAAAACTCCTAAAAAATGTATTTTGATCACCCTGTACTTCGAAAACCAAGCCGCTTGGGACATGTTTATATGAACTTTTCATCTTGAAACCTTTCAAAGAATCACCCTTCAAGTTTGTTAGACTATTTGCTTCTCAAATTTCTTTATGTTATGCGTTACTGGAAAATGTTTGCGTTAATATTTTCATTGTAACTCCTGAACCGTACAAGTAAATGAAAAACATCAAGAGAGCAAAAAGATGTTAAATGAAACAACATTCATTATTCCTTTCTCATAATATGTCAGTGGCGGCGGAAAAAAAATTCTGAAGGGTTGAACAAAGCTTGACTCTGAAAAAAGGAGGACCCTGTGAATTATTTGAGAAATGCATTATTTTGTATCGTGCGAACTATTGAATGGATTGTACTTGCCTAATTTGAACTGATTATTGTCGAAAATGTCGAAGTTAACTCTAAAAAATCTTGAAAAAAATGTATTTTTATCACCCTGTATCTCGAAAACCAAGCCGTTTGGGACATATGTTTATATGAACATTTCGTCCTGAAAACCTTCAAAGAATCACCTCCCGAAGTTTGTCAACGTACTTAATTAACACCCTGTATATCACAACTTGTCACTATAATATCCTTGTAGGGAATAGTAGGGTTATATACACAATATATCTTTAACTATCTTCCGGAATCCAGATGAAACAACATCGTTGGTGTTAGTTGATGACTAAAATCCAAATTGTATGCTTGATAATGTTTATTTTATTTATTTATTGAAAATAAACCTACCAAACAGAACAATTTTACAATGAACTTAAAAATTGGTTGGTTCCGGACGCCAGCCGTAAAAGCATACATTCCTACATTAGTCAACTTAAAAATTGTTTAAAAACGTATGGTAAATTGCGATTTAAAAATAAACTAAAGAAGTACTTACTCCATTGAATCCATTCTAATTCTGATTTCATGATTTTATTTATTAATTTATTCTTACTGTTGTATTTATCTTCATGTTATTTGCATTATGTGATTTTTTCCCTCTTATAAACTGTATGTTTCTTGGGAAAATAAATTGAATTGAATTGTATAAGAAAGATAATACATTCAATATAAATATAACTTTGAAAAATTTCAAAATTAATGAAAAATAACGAATATAACAACTTTGCATTTTTATAGATTGATGAACATCAGTATGATAGCAAATTTTGTTTTAGTTTTTTCTAGAAAATATTCACTGAATTTGATTTTTTTATATCATCTGAAACTTTGTTGTAAGTTTCTATAGAACTAGATACAGGATTATTTATATTATTATTTTTCAGGAATTGCATTAGTCTTTTTTGGATTTTTTTTCGATTACCTTTGATATGATGGGTAAACTGTATCTTTCTTGGGAAATAAATTGAATTAACTTGAATGTAATATCGATAACAAAAATGTTTATTTATAATTCAATGCTACATGTTTAAAATAAAGGTATACCCATTTCTTAATTTCAAATCCAATCATGAGCTTTATACAACAAAAAAGAAAAAATTAACAAGAATAAATACAATACCAAGAATATTTGGAAGACTATTAATGAAATTGTTCCATCAAAAAATGAGCATCATGAGATCAAACAAATACGGCTTACTGATGGTAGACAAAGATTTAGATATTGCAAACTCTTTAAATGATTATTACGTTAATATAGGTATAGAAATGGCTAATAAAATAACTCCCCCGAAAGAAATACTATGCAGACCTGAGCCCACACTCCAATCACTTTTCCTGCAACCTACCAATCATACAGAAATTGAAAAAATAATACTGAACCTGAAAATGAACAAAGCCCCGGGCTATGACCTCATCAAAGCCGAAACACTAAAACATTAATTTAGAAAAAACTGTTTATATGATTTTCAAACAAAAAAATGTTACCAAAATAAAATTAAAAATAAAAATAAAGAACAAAATATTAAATGAAGTTGAAGAACACAAGTATCTAGGATTGATGATTGATAAGAATTTAAATTTTGAATGTCATGTGAATAAAATAAAAAAATCGATTATTCCTTTAATTGGAGCAATAAGAAGAATTGACTTTCTGAATAGTCAAATTCAGAATCTCATTTATAATGCCCATATTGTCTCACATATTAGATATTTAATAACAATATGGTCAGCTTGTAGTAAAAACCAAAAAGGTATTATTTATCGTTTGATGAATAAAGCAATAAAAGTAATTTTTAAAAAACCATGGGAAACTCCTTCTTCAAAATTGTACGAAGAAACCAGAAATTTCACATTAGATAAACTAATAAAATTTGAAAGAGCAAAATTTGCTCACAAAGTAACAAATAATTTACAAAAAAGTAATAGTAATTTCAAAAAAAAATCAAAATTACATGACCATAATATTAGAAATGCAAATAACTTCCATTTGAATAACGTTCATTCAAATAAAGGCAAAAATAATCCAGTATCTAGCTCTATAGAAAGTTACAATGAACTTTCAGATGATATAAAAAAATCAAAATCAATATATATTTTTTCGAAAAAACTCAAACAAAATTTGTTATCATACTGATGTTCATCAAACTATTATGCAAAGTTGTTATAATTGTTATATTTAATTGATTTTAAAATTATTGACACTTGTAATTATATATAATGTATTATTATCTTCCTTACACCAGAACTTGTTCTGTTTGGAAGATGTATTTTTCAATAAAAAAAAAAAAAAATATCTCTGGACAAATATCGCATCAGTTAGCACATCTAATTAACTTAATAATGCAAAATGGCTATGTCCCCAATGAATTCAAACTGGCGTTGGTCAAACCTGTATATAAAAAAGGGGATAAAACTCTACCAGTCAACTATAGGCCTATTTCGCTGATTACTACACTAACAAAAATTTTCGAAAAAGTTATGAAAGAAAGATTAGAAATGTACCTGAAAAAGTTTAAACTATTATCTGAAGCGCAATTTGGATTTAGGGATGGCAAATCAACAAACGACGCCATCAGTAATCTCCTAAGGACTGTCTACGAAGCTGTCGATGATGGCTGCCCAGCCCTGTGTATATTCATAGATCTCTCCAAGGCGTTCGACACAGTAGATCATACCTTGCTACTAGAAGCGTTGGAGAGAATAGGTATACGGGGAACCCCTCACAGGCTCTTCTCAAGCTATCTAACAGAGAGAAAACAATCAGTACGTATAAATGAAACTTATAGCAGTGAGAGAGAGGTTCTGTGTGGAGTCCCCCAAGGTACGGTACTCGGACCTGTCTTATTCATAATATATCTCAACGAACTACTGGCGCTCAACACAGCTGGTGAAGTGATAAGTTTCGCTGATGACACTGTCATATTTTACAGAGACACCAGCTGGCTGAACCTCAAATCAAAATCTGAAAATGATATGGAAAAAATCCTAAACTGGTTCAGTTCACGAAAATTGACTGTTAACTACGATAAAACGAAATACATGTCTTACACTTGCTATAAAAACCGGAATCCAGAATTTGAAAGTTTAACCATTAATCATAATCTTGAACCCATAAAAATATATGCAACTTATGAAATTAAATATCTAGGTGTAACGATTGATCAGCACCTAAGATGGGATAGGCACGTACGAAATGTTGTTAATACTCTCAGGAGCATGCTTTACAGGTTCAAATACTTTTCAAATATACTAGAAACTCACCATATGAGGATATTGTACTATGCCCTTATTGAGTCGAGAATCCAATATGGAATACTAGTAAGGGGGAGTGCCTTAGAAGTACACATGAAAAAGTTAATGATATTACAAAAATACTTCCTGAAAATCATTCATAAAAAAGTGAGGGACTACCCAACCGAAAAATTATTCACTGAAACGAAGATTTTTGACTTGAGACAACTCTACTATTTCAACATAATGATACATACCTATAAAAATAAAAAAAACCTACTTCAAACATTAGATCACACTTACCAAACTAGACAAAAAACAAAACTGCTTACGAAAACATCAGCAACAAAAAAAAATCTTGGCCAGAGAAATCACCATTACCTATGTCAAAGAACGTATAATCATGCACCAGAATTCCTGAAAAATGAAATAATCATGATAAATTCTATCAGCCTCATTAAAAAAATAATAAAACAGTATATATTCAGCTTACCGAGACAGGATATACGTGCCCTTCTGAGCTGTAAATAAGCAATGTATAGTAAAATTAGTATAGATAACAGGTTAGCAAATAAATTGATTAAATTAGTCATATATATATATATATATATATATATATATATATATATATATATATATATATATATATATATAAGGAATAATTATCAAATAACCAACCCTATCCGAAACTACATCTTATAGCTACGATATAAGTATACTACCGGATTCCCATGTACAACCCCGAGTTTCTATGGGATTCATGTTTGTTTACTATATGTTATAGTTTGTAAACTTCACCACATTTATGTAAATTTTGGTAAATAAACGTTATTATTATATTATTATTATTATTATACAGTCAGCGTTCACTGTGGTTTTGGAGTCGATTCTTGCCACTACTACATACGAGGATATATTGAAAAATTCTTAGCCTACTCTAGAACCAAACAAAATTTCAATGTCAAAATATGTTATTACTCAACATATCCTCCTCTTAATTGTATACATTTATTACAGCGAACCTGCAACGTCTCTAGACCTTTCAAAACAAATGTTTCTTCTTGCTCTGCAAACAGACCTCCACAGCTTTTATTACCTCCTTGTTGGAAGAAAATTTACGACCTTTAAATCTTTTTTTCAGTTGAGGAAAGAGATGATAGTCGGACGAGCCAAATCTGGTGAATAAGGGGGGTGTTCTAGTAATTCAAACCCTAAATCACGAATTTTTTGCATGGCAACATGAGATTTGTGTGCAGGGGCGTTGTCCTGCAAAAACAAAACACCTTTGGATAGCTTTCCGCGTCTTTTCTCTTTAATTTTTTCCCGTAGAGTGGTCAGTAATATCGAATAGTAATTATTTAGTAGTTATTGTTCTACCCTTATCCAAAAAATCAATCATGATTACTCCATGGCAATCCCAAAAAACTGAAGCAAGAACTTTTCCAGCAGATTTTTGTACACGAAACTTCTTATGTCTTGGAGAACCGGAGTGTCGCCATTCCATCGATTGTTGCTTTGTTTCTGGATCGTAGAAATGTACCCAAGTCTCATTCATAGTAAAAATTCGGTTTAAGAAGTCTACATCGTTTTCAAATTTGACCTATATTTTTTTTTTTAGTATTTATTTATTTATTAAAATATTAAAATATATCAATATATGTATAAACATAACCAATTGTACAATGGATATATAAAACAAAAACACATTAAGACTAGGTCTAAGCATACAGACTAAATTGGATATTTTCCAGATATAAATACATAATACATAGTTTTTTAAAAAAATACAAAAGACTCCTAATCAGCAATAGTATGCTGGTAACGGAGTAAATAGCTGTTATTCAATGAATATGTTTGAAAAAATTCCAAAATTACAATTTTTTGAGATTTACTAATTATTATAAATTTAGCTATAGTTAAAATTTACAATATCACAGAATAAGTGCCTTAGTGGGTAATGAAAGAAATCACAGTAATATTGAGTTTACATAACTTGTATAGTACATATACTTGATATAAGGTACGGCTATTGAGACTCTTGTTCAGCGAAATGCTGGTTTAATGTGGGTTTGTGGTAGGTATAGAATGTTAGATAAATCATTGTTTTTCTAGGATGTGTGCTTTAAGTTGTCTGTTGTATTGTTATCAATATTCCTTATATTCATGGGAATAGAGTTGTATGTTTCTATACTTCTACTAACTGGATTATTTGAGGCTAGATGTGATCTTATGTTTGTTAAGTAGATGTTATTGTTAATTAGTTGTCTTGTTTCATGTTTGTGAATATTATTAATATAACTAAAGTTTGTATTGCTTTTTTGTTGGTTTGTTATTACTTTATAAATATATTTGCCTTGTTCTAATTCAAGAATTTTCTTTATATGTATTATTTTTGTTTCTTAGTAGATCATTTCTGTTGGGGTGCGATATTAGTAGTTGTAAAGTATTTTAATTATTTTGTTTTGTAATATTTGTATTTGTTTAAATTTTGTGACAGTACATATCCCCCAGATTATGATGAGGTATCGTAGTTTTGAAAGGAAATACGCATTGTAGATTAGTAAGCAATTTTGGTTATTCAGATATTCCCTACATCTGTAGAGTGCACCAATCAGCGGCACTATTTTTGATATAAGATGGTCAATATGTTTTTGCCAGTTCAATTTATCATCTATTACAAGCCCTAGGTATTTTATGTTGTCAATTTTGTTAATCTGTTCTCCATTGATGTTTATAGTTATCTCTTCGACTTGCATATTTTTTTGGTGAAATAGCATGTACTTAGTTTTTTTGGTATTTATTTTGAGTTTGTTTTTCTTTATCCAATGTGTATAGGTATTCAGATCATCATTTATTGTCTCTTTTATTGTTTCAATGTTTTTGCCACTATATACCAATACTGTGTCATCTGCAAATGTATAGTATTGACCAGTTAGTTTTACTTGCCTTAGGCTCAGAACATGTAGTGTGTACAATAATGGTCCCAGGACAGATCCTTGAGGTACTCCACAATTATTTGTCAGCCTTTCGCTTGAGATATTATCTAGTGTTATATATTGTTCTCTGTCCCCTAGATAACTGCTTAGGAGATCCTGTATTTTTTCCCTTAACCCCATTTTTTCAAGTTTTTCTAGTAGTATCCTGTGGTCTACTACGTCAAAAGCCTTCTGGAGATCAATGATTACTGTTATTATGATTTTTTCTTATTCAGTTCGGTTGTTATGTGGTTAATTAGATCAATTGAGGCGCTTAGAGTGTTACTTTTGTGTTGAAATCCATATTGATATTTGTCTGGCTTTACATATTTATCAATGAAGCACGTTATTCTTCTCTTAATAATTGTTTCAATTATTTTTGATAAGACACTTATAACAGAAATGGGTCTGTAATTTTCTACTTGTTTTTTTGGGCCTGATTTGTGGATTGGTACTACTCTAGACACTTTTAAAATATCGGGAAATTTCCCACTTTCAAAGACTTTATTAATTAATGAAACTAGTATCGGTAATACCATTTGCTTAATGGAAATTAGGTTTTTTACATTTATTTCATCAAAACCAACTGATGAATTTATGTTCATTTCTGACAGTACCTCCAATACTTCTTTTTCATTTGTTTGTTCTAGGTAAATACTTCGGTTACAATAAACCTCTCCAAAAATTAAATCATTTGTATTTCCTTCCATTTCTATACTTTCAACAATGTTTTTACCAACGTTAACAAAATAATTGTTGAATTCATTCACAATTTTTTCGGTATCTCTAACTGCCTCTCGATTTATTTCTAATGATATTTGTTCAATTTTCTTTCCGTCTTTATTCTTTATTAGTGTATTGATAAATTTCCATTGTTTTTTTGAGTTGTTACCTGCTTCATTCCATTTTTTTTTTCAATTTTCGTTATGTGGCGCTTGCATTATTTTTTATTTTATCAAACTCTCTTTCAATGTTTTTGTTATCTGGACTTGTTTTTTTCAGTTTGTATAGTTTGTCCCGTTCTTTTATCATATTTATGTATTCATATGTTATCAAATCATTTCCTTCTTGTGTCCTAAACTTTACTGTCTTTGATGCGTTACCTTTAGCCTTTTTTATAACCTCTATAAGTTTTTCAAATGAATCTATTTCAGTATCTTGCAAAATTATCGAGAAATTTTCTGTAAAGCTAATTTCATTTAGTTTTATAATTTTCAAATCTGTTTTGGTTCGATGAATCTTTGGTTTTTCTAGGATTGTGATCTCTAATTGATTATGATCTGATTATGGACATGGTGTTATATTTATGCTACATTCTTCTTTATTGGTTAGTACGTGATCAATTATTGTTTTACTTGTTTGTGAAGTTCTAGTTGCACTGTTTTCACAGATTTTGTTTGCAGTTTTATAACTAAATAATGATATACTATTTCGGTATTGTTGGATTTTTTGAGAATCCTTCAGCAGATCTAAATTAAAGTCACCTACAATTACACATTTTGACTTTTCGTTGCTGATTATTTCTTCGAAATCTGGTAAGAATTCAGTTAGGTCACAATTTGGAGGTTTGTACACTGAATATAGTTTTAATTTTAATTCATATAGATTTATTCCTATTAAATTGTATGGCCCCTATATCGAGCACAGATCGAACGCGATGCTACTACCCTTGCACATTTGGGGATCCATTTTGCAGCAATTTTTCTCATGTCCAAATTGACGTGAACTACATGATGAATGCGTTCGTATGAAATATTCAGTGCTTCAGATATCCGTTTTAGCCCAATTCGACGGTTTGTTAAAATCATGTCATGAACTGCATCGATATTATCGGGGCCTTACCGATCGGTCATCATCTTCAATGGAAAATTTACCTCTCTTGAAGCTTGCAGGCCAATTTTTCACGGTCGCATAAGAAGGACATGATTTTTTTCTACTCCTGTAGTTGAATAGGAACACATTTTTCCAGTATTCACTATTTTTCTACTTTATAGATGATGTGATCTATGAGTAGAAAAATGTGTGAACTTAGGGCAATGCATAAATGTATCGATGTTTCTCTAAAAACCTAGGATATCTGATTCGATAAATTTTTCATTATATTTTAACTTTCAGTTTCATTTAATCAAAAAAGTAAACAATTTATTGAAATTGACAGATGACGATTATAATTTACCAACCTAACAGCGAAAAAACGATCACAAAAAATATCCTGTGGAATATTGTAAAGGTTCAAATGAATTTGGTATTTTCAAATCAGTTCCTAATGAGAATGAGAGAATATTCACCTTCACATAATGCATTTTTTTTTCAGAACACTAATGGGAGCACTCAAGCTAAACCTTGGTGGTGCCCCTGAAGGCCCAGCCGGAACAGGTAAAACTGAAACATGCAAAGATCTCGCTAAGGCGGTGGCAAAAAAATGCGTGGTTTTCAACTGTTCTGATGGATTAGATTATAAGGCACTCGGCAAATTTTTCAAGGTACCGTATCATTATTACATAGGTGATATTTGGATAATGAAGCAATAACAATATGTTTGGTCTCTAGGGCTTAGCTCAGGCAGGAGCATGGGCATGCTTTGATGAATTCAACAGAATAGAGCTGGAAGTCCTTTCCGTAGTAGCCCAACAAATACTGAGTATTCAAACTGCGGTGGCTGCCAAATTGAAGAAATTTGTCTTCGAAGGAACTGAAATCACTCTTGATCCAACGTGTACAGTCTTCATCACAATGAACCCAGGGTATTTTTTAAATTTATTTATTGATCCCAAGAAACATTTCTCTTCATAGAGGGATTCAATTTTAACATAAATTATATAACGACAACAGGTACATATCGATGGCCTAAACTGTAAACCAGCCAACTCCACTTTTTAGTGAAATTGAGATTTTGTTCCCATCTTCTAGGAAAAACTGAAATCTATAGTTTGGTAGTGTGAGGAATATTGTAAAATTTACTGATTCATTGTGCTACTCAAGGTGTTCCAAGACTCCCTCAGTTTCACAATGGGTCTCCCAAACAGTTTTTTTTTGTTTCCTGTAAAATATGCTTAATTTACACTTCAAGCCATCGATAAAAAGTGATGAAGAAATCAAATAATTCGCTGATTTCCTAAATTTTGAAATGTATGTCATTGAAATCTTCTTATCTCAAATATATCCGAAATATAAATTTGTTTAATTTTTACATATTTAGTTATGAAAATTCGGATTTCAGAAGTGTTCTCCCACAGACATTTTACGCCACTGACACAAACCGACAACGTTGGAATCGTGGATGCATTTGTTGATTGTCATTGTCACTAGTGTCATTTAATGTATGATCTGTCAGATCTCTTACTGTTGATGAAAATGGCATTGCTGATATTATAATATTCACTATAGATTCTTGAATAACACTTTACCGACTCTTTTCATCGGTTCGGCGGAGCAACCAGTGTAAAGAAGTGATAGCAAAAATACCGAAATCTATTTTGTATGCTCGAAAACGGTAATAATCCTAAAATCACCTTGAGATGCTACACAACATTCACAGTCTCAATTTTTTATTTCATCGTAGCTACAGCAAAGTATGGTTTGCTCCATACTATGTGCTCAGGAACTATACGGCACTTTATGATACAAATAGAACCCTACCTTTTTTCATATCTTTCATCTCCACTCTCAAATCGTTTGGATCACGAGATAAAAATGCGTGAATCATTATATAATTTACGGGTGGCAAATTTTGACTTCTAGCTTTAAAAAAGTTTTTCTCCATTTTCACAAGTTGTAAAACTAATCTTCTATTTCACGACTGACAAGAACAACATAAACAATGCCAGGAAATGTCAGCGGTTCCACTGTTGTCAGATTCATATCAGTACGATCAACTTAGGTCAACAAAAAATACTAGAATCTAGTGAAGACTTTCTACGTAAGAGTATACATACATAAGAGTATACATTTCCTATTTTTTTCTATGTTTCTGGTTTCTAAAATAAAATACAGTTCGATTTTAAAGTTTTAGGAAAATAGCGAATTATCCAAAAAGAATGATACAGATAATCTGTGAAAAATGAGTTATTGAGTCATATCAATCAAAAAGAAACAAAAACAGAAAAATACTTTTAGTCCTAATTTCTTTCATTGCCGTGGAATTTTATTATATTATACTCAATTCCCTCATAAAAAATAGACTTTTTTCCAAAGTTTGATTGGAAACGTAATGTGCTTATTTTATTTATACCGTGTGTCCATAAAGAAACCTCCCCTGTTAACTTTTGAACGGAATGGAATTTTCGCATGAAATTATGTACCTCCATTTTGTTTTGGATGTATATTTTTGTTTGAAATTTTTGGGACGTATAGAGAATTGTAAGACGTTTCGAATGAGGTATCACTCAACCCCCATGCCATTTAAAAAATTCTTTCAAAATGGCATCGGGCCGCCATTTTGAAAGATAGACTTTTTTTGTCATCAGAAAGTAGCTTATGAACTGCCTTCCCTCCAAAAAAAAAATTTCATGCGAAAATTTCAATCCGTTCAAAAGATAACAGGGGGCAGGGGGGGTTACTTTATGGACACACTGTATATCTTGTTTTATAGTAATGGATATTCGAAATATGATCAAAAGTACGATCCGATTGTTTTCCTGTATCAACATAGTGGATGAAAATTGAAATTTTAAATTCATATAATGAACGAATATTTAGTAAGTTATTAGGTTTATACAAGTTTTTTGAGGGTTCAATTTCTATTATTTGGATAACTTTACACAAGGGATGTATAATTGTAAATATTCGATTACATTTATCAAATTCTTACTTAACATTTTTATCTTCGACTGGAAACATTAAAACTTCGGAAGAATTAGACTTTGAATGAGGAGAGAACTGCTACTTAGTAACCATGAAAAATAACACCAATCATAGGTCCAAAAGAAAGTAGAGGCTGAAGAGTTTTAGATTGAGTTCACTTGAGGTTACTGATCAACATACTATAGTCTAGTCTACAAGAAATATTTTGGTGAATTTCTCTTCAAAGGCGCTGAAAATTAAAATCCAGGGCTCATTCGATTTGGAATAACCTCTAGAAACAGTTTGAAAAATTTGAAGGTGCGCCGGCAAAAATTGCAGAAGTTATAAACCATTTAGTAAAAAAAAAAAGTTTGGTTTTTTGTGAATATCTCGGTATCTATTAAAAGTTGAAAAAAGATCCTGAAGGAAGAGAAAATTTCGTAAAAAAATTCCACCTCCCGGAACTCAATATTAAGAAATGAAAAAATTCACTTACATTTTAGACACTTGAATAAACGAAAATCCATGGAAAAAAATATTTCCCGTAATTATTTTATTACATATGCTTTTGTTAATTAACTAGTTTTTACAAGTTTCAAATTTACATACATCCCAGATAAATGTTAAAGTAAAAACCTCAAATTTGTTTCACTTCTTGGAGCTATTCCTGAAAGGCTTTAAAAAAGATCCCTATTGGAAGAATTGTTATCAACAATCTAAGAGACTAAAAAATGAAAAATGCAAATA
This sequence comes from Chrysolina oricalcia, assembly GCA_944452925.2. Taxonomy (NCBI): domain Eukaryota; kingdom Metazoa; phylum Arthropoda; class Insecta; order Coleoptera; family Chrysomelidae; genus Chrysolina; species Chrysolina oricalcia. The sequence goes on from OX101824.2 coordinate 47,814,848, forward strand.
AAGCTATGAATTTTTTTTTTAATATTCCTATTTGTTCGTATTTTAATTATTTTAAGTTACATGAAAATAATTTTTTTAACTTTTCTTACTCTGATCGTTTGAATAATTGTGATAAACATATGCATTGTTTATGAGATATTTGAATTGCTGTTTTTGGAATTTTAATCAGCAATAAATATCATAAGAACAAAAAAAATGTATTGCAAATACGCATTTGTTGTTTTTTTTTGCTACCAGCTATTAAAATTATGGAACAATTTTTTTAAAAATCATAATTTCCACTGCTCTTCGATATTCTGAAAAAAAATATTCATTTATATTTTCTTTGTTTATTTAATGAACAATTTGTTGATACATTTTTTTTTGTAAAAAATGCAAAAAATAACAGAAACAACCATGTGTCATTGGTTGTGTAAAAAAAATTTGTTCTATTTTCTACATAATTTTAAATATTTTTCTACTTTTACGTTTGGTGTTTCCTCGTAGCTCTCAATCATAGTTATAAAAATAACTCATAAACAAATGGAGATAGGACAAAGACACTTCAGGTCTTTTTAGGATAGGAGTACAAACAGCTTTCAACCAAAGCTGTACTCCTATCATTTATCAACTTTTTTAGCAATCGTTTATAAAATTACCCCCAAAATCTGATTTTTACGAATTTCGTAATTAAAAATTCGTAAAAATCAGATTTTGGGGGTATTTTTATAAACAAGCTTATATGTTTTGGATAATCTTCTCAATGGAAATGTAAACTGCGTTCTTTCGTTTCAAATTATTTCTTCAATGAGTGGTTGGTTTTCTACAATAAATGTTTTTATAGAAGTTTTGTATATTTTAATTTTAGTAATTTTTTAGTTAAAAAGTTATGGGGCAAAATAAGTGACGAATCTTGTGTGTGGGTTTTTCTGAAAAATTGTGGATTGATGATTGAGTTTTCAGCCGCTCTAGTTGATTTTCTAATGTCTGGGTGGTGGAGTTGCTTATTATTGTATATCCATATTAAACATCCATAAGAATAAAGGCTTCTTATATTTAATAGTTTGGATTCTTCAAAGAGTCTGGTTGTAGAACATGTATTTGTTTTATTTAGCATTACTTTTATTGTGGAATTCTGTAAAGTTTGAAGGAAATTACAGTTTGTGTAGAATAATCCTCCCCAAGCGGTTATGCAATATCGTAGAATTGTTGATTTCATTGAAAATATGAACAGGATGTTCATAAAGTCAGTTGTGGAATCATCTGCGACTGAAAGTTGGAATTTAGTCGCTGTTTTCCATCGTACAAGATAACCTCTCTTGGAAGGGATTCATGTTTTAAAGAGAAACATTCTCAATTGAAAATTGAATCAATACATGACTCCTCTGGAAATGGAAAAATCCTACGATAAAATTGAAGTTACTTTTTTGTAATATCCATTTCCAGAGGAGTCATGTATTGATTCAATTTTCAATCGTAGAATTGATTCTACCAGCGAATAATAAATCATAAATAAGTTTTTTCTTGATAGTATATCCCTCAGTGTATAAAATTTGTGAGTTAGTAGTCTCAATTTTTTTGATAGATATCAGTGTCCCACTTACCATGCTCACCATGGGTATCTTTTCAATGGTGAGAGATACGAGGTCGGTTAAATGACACCAAATGTGGAGTTTATCAAGGCCAACTATAATGTGAAATAATATTTTGATAAAATCTGTCCGTTTTTGTTTTATACGCAAAAAACAGATGTTGATCATTTTCATTTCTCCTCCGTAACTTCTTTATTTATGAAAGTATTCGAATAGGAATTTCACATTCTCATGGCAGTTTTTCAATGAGATTTCGAAAAAAATATGAAAATTATACCAACTCTTCTAGAATTTGAGATATCAGCACCAACTTTTATTTTTCAAATGTAGGTCATAGCTCACTATGACTTAGTTATGAATAACTTATTTCTCTCTTAGAGATGATATGTCACAGTAATAGTTTTTTGTTGATAACAACGGAGTTATCGCCATTTATACAAAAACAAGAACTATTTTGAAGTCGCCATCTTGAATTTATAAATTTTAACAAAAAAATCATGATCTCCGACTTCAAAAGCCCCCACATACCAATTTTGAATGGAACTGAACCATAATCACAAATCTCGTCCACCATATTGGAGGAGCCGCCATTTTTCACTTTTTACTTCAATAAAAATTCCATAGTGCATTGTGAATTATGAACATCTGCCAAATTTCAAGTTATTAGGACCGCCAGAAGTGGGTCAAAATTCACTTGCAATAGACATGAAAATGATCAAAATCTGTTATTTGCGTATAAAACAAAAACGAATAGATTTTATCAAAATATATTTTCACATTATAGTTGGCCTTGACAAACTTCACATTTGGTGTCATTTAACCGACCTCGTATCTCTTACCATTAAAAAGATACCCATGGTGAGCATGTTGAGTGGGACACACTGTATACAATGTTCATTCCACCTTAAGTGTTGGTCAATGATTACTCCTAGGTATTTAATATTGTTTGTTTTTTGGATTATGGAACAGGAGCATGTTTCATTTAGGGTGCAATTTTTGTATGTATGTATTTTTAAATATTCCTTTGTGGGTTGTTTACTACTCAACTCATTGGTTTTTGTTATATTCAGACTCAAGAGGTTGGCATCTAGCTATAGTTTTATATCCTTCATACCATATTCTGCTGTTTCATATTCTGTTGACCAGGAATGTCCAGTGTATGTCAGGGCGGTATCATCTGCATATGAGATCAGGTGGCCCGATAAGTTCTTTATTCGACAAAGATTGTGAATATAGACAAGAAACAGGATTGGGGCCAGTACTGTCCCCTGTGAAAGACCACATGTAATTTTCTGGGGGTTACTCAAAACGTTACCGATTTTGACTCTCTGCGTTCTCTGTGATAAATAATCTTGCAAAACATTCATGGCCGTACCACGTATTCCATATTGGTGAAGTTTATCGAAGAGTATTTCATGTGACACCGTGTCGAATGCCTTGGCCAGGTCAAGGAATATGGCAATGCATTTTTCAAATCTGTCCAGGGCCTCTACACAGTGTCTCGTGAAATCTAGTACCGCATTTTCAGTGTTTGAATTATTGATAAAATCAAATTGCCTTTCATTTATGATTTTATGTGCATTGAAGGATTCAATCAGACGTATCTTTGTACTATGTTCAAATATTTTAGCAAAATTATTTATCACAGATATAGGCCTATAGTTACCCAACACATTATTTTCCCTGGATTTATATATCGGTGTGACGATGGGTTGTTTCCATTGTTCTGGCATTTTTCCTATTTCATATACTAAATTGATTATATGGATAGAGGTTTTTTTATATACAGTTGCGGCCAATAAAAAATGGTACAACTCTTGTAGCAGATTTTTGGTTAATTCTAGCTGCTTGAATTTGTGTTATGAATATTTGACATCTGTCAAACAATTCCAAAGTAGAAAGTAATTATGCCGCATATAAATGCAGTGACGAAAGGTGGAATAATCGCAAAAATAGACGATGGGTGGTCAGTGAGGTAAACTGCAACATTTTACAATGTGAGCAAGAACTCAGTTTCAAGTATTTTAAGAAAATGGCGAAACGATGGAAGAATTGATAGAAATCCAGGCTCAGGACGTCCGAGAAAGTCCACTGCTGAACAGGATACTGCTTTGATTAACAATTTAAGAGCAAATCCATTTTCAACAGTAGTTGATGCTGTTCCTGCAACACATTTTCCAGCATCCTGTCGTACGGGCCGTCGCAGAGTAGCACAGTCTGAATTAAAATGCCACGCAGCAGCAAGGAAACCATTATTAAACAACAGTCACAAAGAAGCAAGTATGGGGTTTGCTTTAGAACTCATGGCTCATGACGAACAATTTTGGAATCGTGTTATTTTTACGGATGAAAAGGTTTTCCAATCCTCAAATAGTGGCAATATTCGTGTCTATCGTCCACCTAATACACGGTTTGACGAGAATTATGTCAATTTCACAAATAGAAGTGGTCGTTTTTCTGTAAATATGTGGACGTGGATATCTTCGCAGGGACCTGGAGTTCTATGGCATATTGGCGAAAGATTTAATAGTGAAGCATATATCAGAATTTTGGATAATGTTATGCTTCCTTCTGTTGAGATTCTTTTCCCTAACAATGATTTTATCTTCCAACAAGATAACTGCTCAGTGCATAACTCTGGTGTAGTGACCGAATGGTTTCGGGCACGTAATATTAATGTTCTTGACTGGTGTAGTAAAAGCCCAGACTTGAATCCAGTAGAAAATGTTTGGGCGATGTTAGTCAGAGAAATTCGAAAGGCAAATGTAAGACCAAGAAACGTTGAAGGTTTGTTGGAAGTTATAAATAATGCTTGGGAAGCAATAACTGAAGAATATTGTTCCACATTATATAGATCGATGACCAGTAGATTAAGAGAAGTCATAGAACATAATGGCGGGATTACCAAATATTAATTGTTGTTTTTTTATTGAAAATTAAAGATTATTTAGTAGCCTTTGTTATTTAATTATGATTAACAATATTACTTACTTAAGTTTTATTATCAGTTAAATATGCGACAAAACTATCTCATTTCTCTCTGAAACGAAAAAGTCACATTCACACTAGGCAACAACAACTGTCCCATTTTTTTTGGCCGCAACTGTACATATGGATACATTTGATGATTTTTGTTTGAACACAATCAGGACCGGGTGAACAGTTATTTTTAAGCTTAGATATTATGTCAATTATTTCATTAGCCATGATTGGTTTCAAAAATATTGTAGGTTTCAAGTGAGCGTCGTTTAGGAAATTGGGGGACAAATTTTGTTTATGGTCGATATTCTACCTCATGTTCACTCCAATGGTTGCTAAGTATTGGTTAAAAACGTCGGCTTTTTTGTTGTTTTCTGTTATCATTTCTCCATCCGAGTTTTCAAAAGCTATTTCGCTTATTGTGTTTTTTGTTTTTTTTTTCGATTTGTTATTTCATTGATTGTATGCCAGGTTTTTTGCAATTTCTTTCAGCTTCATCCAGTTTTTTCCCATAATAATCATTTAAAGTTTTCTTTAATAATTTCCGAGTGAGTTTCTATAGTTATAGCTATAAAAATATAAATGATCAGTCCTTCAAAAATTTTCGTGTCAAGTTTTTCATTTTCTATTTTTCCATTTTAATTATGTACTTTCAACATCGAAGAAAACCTCACATAGCACACCCTCGATAAAGCAAATAAAAATTTGCGAAAGCTCGGCTAGCAAAAAAGAGTATACTTCTTTTCCCAGACCGAATCCCCGATAGAAGCAAGTTTCTTTAAGACGGTCGATATAATTTCCTCTTTATAAAAATATAAAGAGAAAAGTTATTGGGTTTAACCCTCAAATTGTTGTGCAACCGTAGACACGTGTAATATAAGGTACGCGAAGCAGTAGGTTAACTAATGGTTTGGAAGATAACTGAAGAGTAAGGAATCAGCATAATAGTTCAACTAAACTTAATATTAGCTCACAAGTGGTTTATATATATATTTTTTTGAATTCCTCTGTGAACCTTTTTGTTAGTGCTTTTTTCATCTTATCTCTTTTTTGAATTGATTGAATAAGACCGTTTGTGATCCATGGTTTTATTTTGTGTTTTTCTCTTTTGGAGAGTTTGTATGTTTCCGTAGCTGAGTTTATATAATATTCGAATTTGTTAGTGAATTGATTATATGCGGACTGTGTATCATGAATGCTTGTTATTTCTTTCCATGATTAATTTTTGATTAGTACTTCTAATTTTTTATAATTGCTTTTTGTGTAATATTAATTGTTTTCGTTATTTTGTTCAGTTTTTTTTATTAATAGGTATGTTGTGAAGTGATCTGATAGGATTGTCTCTATGATTGCTGGAGTAAAAGATTTCTGTGAGGTGTTTTTTTTTACTTACCCCTACACCTATTATTGTATAGGTTAAACGCAGAAGTCTGGATTGCTCAATCCATTTTTATAATTTATTTATTTGTCCCATATAGTATTCAAGTTTTTACTTGTGGATATTCAAGATTCTAGTGATTTTCTCTCTGTGTGAGTACGTTTCACAACATATTTTTCTGCTTTTCCTTTATAGGTATGCTGGTCGCCAGGAGTTACCTGACAATTTGAAAGTTTTGTTCAGAACAGTTGCCATGATGGTGCCAGATTATGCAATGATTGGAGAAATATCCCTTTATTCTTATGGATTTGAGCAAGCAAAAAGGTAATGGGTTGTTGAATTAGTAGCTATTCCATTTCCTGATCTGTAATGAAATTTTGGTTCAGAGTACCTACATGAATGCCTTCTAAGCGATCTCTGATACCTATTGTTAAAAGGGGTCATTGATGTGATTATGAGCGTTAATGTTGTATTTTTATTCTCATTTATTAGTTATATGCGCTCATTCTCGCCTCAGTGACTCCTCGGGTGGTACTGTAGGTTTTTCCGGGTTTTTCCTGCAGTTGTAATAGGAAATGCGCCACTTTTTTTTGTTAAGTCGCCTCGGAGCGCATATGGTGGTGGTACTCTCTTTCTTCTTCACTTTGTTCAGATCGGGGAGATTACCACCATTATAGTCTATATAATAATAATGATAATGTAAATTTTGTTGAATAAACTTTATTCTTTGTTGTTTTGGCATAGCAGTCGATGCCAAAACAATAAAGAATAAAGTTTATTCAACAAAATTCACAAGAAATGTATAATTTTTTTAAAAAGCAGTGAAAAATCACAGAAGCAGTCAATTTTGCTGCTTGTACGTGACATATCTATCTCAATTCACATATTTATTTCTACTTGAAGGCTTTGTCGATAAGTTGAAAAACTTTTGACATTGAAGTATATTTTGACTTTGACTTTGGCGTAATTGTCACCGATGGTGTAATACAATCATAGAAATATGCATTATATACTTACTCTAGAATGCTATTCCCGCCAATTTTCACGGCAAAAAGCAAACCGCGTATGCGACCCGTTTACGATGTGCGCATCAGTGTAGTTTGGGTAGATCGTTGCCAAGTTTGAAAATAATTTGGTGTTCCAATTCAGAGTTTTTTGTTATGAGGTAATAAAACACATGTCATTTGAAAGAGAGAAATTTGAGAGCGCATTAAGGACTTTTTAAAACCGAAAAAAACCTTTTAGAGATAGATTACTCCGAATTTTAGGCGCGAAAGAAACTTATTTGAAACAATAATGTACCCTATGCTACTGTCACTAAGATCTGTCACTCTTGTCAGAGATCAGAGACGGTTTTTAGAATTTCAGATTTTCTCTTACTTATTCTTTCATCATTCGTGAATTTGCATTAATCTTGTTCCTTTAAAGACAATTTCTAATAAAGCCATTTCTTCCTACAAATAAACAATGAACTGTTCAGTGTTGTACAAAGGAAAAATACCTGAAATGAATCATTTTTAATAGATAATGCAATCTTTATGTACCTATATGCTTTGCTCAAAATAGCTTAAATATTAGTTAAGCTTGGCAAAAAAGGCATGACTTTTGGTTGTTGTTCTTAAGAAGAGACCCCAGCAGAACATTTTAGTGAAAAAATTGTAATTTGTGGCATACACATTTTCCTCATGAAGATTCATGTGAAAACGACAATAAAATAATTTGAAAACTAGTGCAGTACTAATACTGTGTCTGCGTAAGCATGCATGGCGAGTGATACAACTTTCTGCCACATCGCTTATTATATTATAAGTTCTAGATTCCTACAAAAAGTACTAAACATACAAAGAATCGCCACATTGCCACATTGCGGACTAGCCTGAACTTTTAACAACACTTTTGACATGGGGATTAGCATTCTAGAGTAAGTATATAATATATATTTCTATGAATACAATACAATAGAAGTAAAAGCGGAACCTACTATTCATTTATCAAAGTATAACTCGTACGCTTACCTTGCAGAAATCAGTCAATAATAATACCTACACTTTTTCATTAGTTCAATCTATACAATCCATTTTGAAATTCACTGTTGCATTTGGAAGTAACTATTATTTCAGAAACACTAATATTTTCATTTTCAGTCTATCACAGAAAATCGTTCACACCTACAAGTTGTGTTCGGAACAGCTTTCTTCCCAAAATCATTACGACTATGGAATGAGAGCAGTAAAGTCTGTACTCCTGGCTGCTGGAGCTCTTAGAAGGAGTTACCCAGATGTTCAAGAACCACAGCTCGTGTTGAGAGCCTTGATTGATGTGAATTTACCGAAATTCTTGGCACAAGTGAGTACCGGAAAAATCAGTTGAACAATTTGACATAATGTCTACCGTTAAATGGATTTTTTGCCTACCTTGTATTAACATGTCTCTTTAACCTAATAAATAAAAATGGATTATATAATCCAGTCTTCCGCTCCAACCTATACAATAGGTATATTCGTCGGCAAGCCTCTAACAGAAAACAACTACTGCCCCCTACGACCGTTGAATTTACAGACTGTCCTAATTTTGCAAGAGCGTTCTTTGCGGTATTTATGCAAGGTAAAATATAGGGAATCATGCCGACCTCTCTTTCTTAAACATAAAATTCTAACAGTTATTGCTATTTTTATACTGAAACTGTTTGTTTGATACACAAACACAAAACAAAGTTCTCTGTTGGAAACAGTTCTTCTGATCGTAGTAATGATTTAAAACTTCCAATTCCAAAAAGTACACTTATCAAAAACTCGATATTTTATAATAGATGTAAGATGTTTAATCACCTTTCAATAAATATCAAAAGTATCACATCACTTTTTCGTTTCAGAAAAGATTTGAAAAGTTTGTTATCAGAGAGAGTATATGGTATTTTAAGAGCACTGCAAAGTAGTTCTTGTCAAGAATCTAACATACAGTGTGTCTCACTTCTCACGTATCTTCCGTAATAATTGAGGTAGAATGAGGAAACTCTCAGGACTGATAAAAACGCTCAAAATTCATCTACTGCCTTAATGGGGGTTGGCCTAAGTGATATACACTACCCGCCTCTCGCGATGGAACATCCCATTATCCCGGAAAGTTATAGTAGGGGGCAAAATTGGACCAAAATTCCTTCGGATTCATGTTCAGGATCCCCAAATCACTACTAACACTGAACAGTTTTCAGTCCTGCAAAAATCGAATTTGTTTCACTTCTCATGGAATTTTTTACGTAGAACCATGAAATTTCCATGATCGATAGATACAAGAGAAAAAGTATATCAGTAGTAAGTTGGAAGTCCTGATCACGAATCTTAAGGAATTTTGAGCCTATTTTGCACCCTAGTATGTTTTACTGGAAAAATGGTTGTTCCATCGCTAGTGGCGGGCAGTGTATATCACTTAAGCTAACCATATTCAGGTGATAGGTGCATTTTTAGCATTTCCATTAGTCCTGAGAGTTTCATCAATCTTCCTCAATTATTACGAAAGATACGAGGGTGTTTCTATGAGAAGTGAGACAAATTCGGATTTTTCGGGACTGATTTTTTTTCAGGGAAAAAGTGTATCTGTAGTGAGTTGGTGTTCCTGATCACGAATCTGAAAAAAATGTGGGCCTATTTTGCACCCATCTTTTACTGTAAAAATGGGTTGTTCTATCGCGAGAGGCGGGCAGTGTATATCACTAAGGCCAACCTCATTTAGGTGGTAGGTGCATTTCCAGCATTTTCACCTGAGGTTTCATCATTCTACTTCAATTACTACGGATGATACGAGGGTGTTTCCATGAGAAGTGAGACAAATTCGGATTTTTCGGGACTGAATTTTTTCAGGGGAAAAGTGTATCTGTAGTGAGTTGGGATTCCTGATCACGAATCTGAAAAAATGTTGAGCATATTTTGCCCCCTAGTATGTTTTACCGTAAAATGGGTTGCTCCATCGCGACTGGCAGGCAGTGTATATCACTAAGGCCAACCTCATTGAGGTGGTAGGTGCATTTTCAGCATTTTCATCAGTCCCGAGAGTTTCATCTTTCTACCTCAATTATTACGGAAGATACGAGGGTGTTTCCATGAGAAGTGAGACAAATTCGGATTTTTCAGGACTGAAATTTTTTCAGGGGAAAAGTGTATCTGTAGTAAGTTGGGATTCCTGATAACGAATCTGAAAAAATGTTGAGCCTATTTTGCCCCCTAGTATGTTTTACCGTAAAATGGGTTGCTCCATCGCGACTGGCAGGCAGTGTATATCACTAAGGCCAACCTCATTGAGGTAGTTGGTGCATTTCCAGCATTTTCATCAGTCCTGAGAGTTTCATCATTCTACCTCAATTATTACGAAAGATACGAGGGTGTTTCAATGAGAAGTGAGACAAATTCGGACTTTTCTGGACTGAATTTTTTCAGGGGAAAAGTGTATCTGTAGTGAGTTGGTATTCCTGATCACGAATTTGGAAAAATGTTGAGCCTATTTTGCCCCCTAGTATGTTTTACCGTAAAATGGGTTGCTCCATCGCGACTGGCAGGCAGTGTATATCACTAAGGCCAACCTCATTCAGGTGGTAGGTGCTTTTCCAGCATTTTCATTGGTCCTGAGATTTTCATCATTCTACCTCAATTATTACGAAAGATACGAGGGTGTTTCCATGAGAAGTGAGACAAATTCGGATTTTTCTGGACTGAAATTTTTTCAGGGGAAAAGTGTATCTGTAGTGAGTTGGTATTCCTGATCACGAATCTGGAAAAACTTTGAGCCTATTTTGCCCCCTAGTATGTTTTACCGTAAAATGGGTTGCTCCATCGCGACTGGCAGGCAGTGTATATCACTAAGGCCAACCTCATTGAGGTGGTTGGTGCATTTCCAGCATTTTTATCAGTCCTGAGAGTTTCATCATTCTACCTCAATTATTACGAAAGATACGAGGGTGTTTCAATGAGAAGTGAGACAAATTCGGATTTTTCGGGACTGAATTTTTTCAGGGGAAAAGTGTATCTGTAGTGAGTTGGTATTCCTGATCACGAATCTGGAAAAATGTTGAGCCTATTTTGCCCCCTAGTATGTTTTACCGTAAAATGGGTTGCTCCATCGCGACTGGCAGGCAGTGTATATCACTAAGGCCAACCTCATTCAGGTGGTAGGTGCCTTTCCAGCATCTTCATTAGTCCTGAGATTTTCATCATTCTACCTCAATTATTACGAAAGATACGAGGGTGTTTCCATGAGAAGTGAGACAAATTCGGATTTTTCTGGACTGAAATTTTTTCAGGGGAAAAGTGTATCTGTAGTGAGTTGGTATTCCTGATCACGAATCTGGAAAAACTTTGAGCCTATTTTGCCCCCTAGTATGTTTTCCGTAAAATGGTTGCTCCATCGCGACTGGCAGGCAGTGTATATCACTAAGGCCAACCTCATTGAGGTGGTAGGTGCATTTCCAGCATTTACTCAAGTCCTGAGAGTTTCATCGTTCCACCTCAATTATTACGGAAGATTACGGGGGTGTTTCCATGAGAAGTGAGACACACTGTATATAAAGTCAAAGTCAAAATATGCTTTTCTGTCGTAAGTTAATGATAAACTTATTGACAAAGCTTCATTGTATTATAGATAATGCTGAAAAATGTATGGAAATTAAATTAATACCTAAAAAGTATAATGGTGATACCCCCTACCATCGGCACATCATTAATGTTGAATTTATGGAAATTAAATTAATACCTAAAAAGTATAATGGTGATACCTCCTACCATTGGCATTCCTGATGAGAGGGAACGCCACCACTATATGCGCTCTGGGGCGACTAATCAAATAAAAAAGAAAATTGGGGTGCATTTGCTATTTCAACCGCAGGGAAAAACCCGGAAAAAACCTACAGTACCACCATATGGTCCTTGGTGAATGAGGGAATGGAACAATACAACAATTAAACATGCTCATTCATCAAAGACTTCTCCATCTCTGCCATTCCAGCCCGATCACCATTTCTTCATCAGTTGAGGAATATGCACATGAAATCAGAAAAAAAATGTTAATCGAAGTGTGAATGACATAAAAATGTTAAAACTTTAACTAAGCTCGATTCATGATCCAAAATGATGACTTTCAAAAACTATCATCATAACACTCTTGCAGACTATAATATACTCTCTCTGATAACCAATATTTCACTTTTTTTTTCTTAAGCTAAAAAGTGATGTGATACTTTCAATATTTATTGGAAGGTGATTAAACATCTTACATCCATTATAAAATATCGAGTGTTTGATAAGTGTACTTTTTGTAATTATCCCTCTTATAAACTGTATGTTTCTTGGGAAAATAAATTGAATTGAAAAATTGAACAACTGTAAGAATTTTATGTTTAAGAAAGAGAGGTCGGCATGAATCATTGAATCTGCTATTTCCAAGTTATTGGTGATAATATTGCCATTCAATTCGCTATTTTCCTAAAACTCAAAAATCGAAATGAATGTTATTTTTTGAAACTATTTTGCCTTGTGAAAGATTTAACTCAACATTCAGTTATAAAAAAATTAGTGCCTTTGAAACATAGCAAAAATTAGAGAATATGTATACTCTTGTGACGTAGAATGTCTTCACTAGATTCTAGTATTTTTTGTTGACATAAGTTGATGGTACTGATATGAATCTGACAACAATGGAACCGCTGACATTTGCTGACATTTATGTTGTTCTTGTCGTGAGATTGTTATTGGAAGATCACTTTTACAACTTGTGAAAATGGAGAAAAACTTTTTTTAAACTAGCAGTGGAAATTTTCCACCCGTAAATTATATATTCTGATGGCATGACTGTCCTTTATGGCAGCTTGATCAGGCTATGATGATGTTGTGGGTTATATGTAATATATGCAGCTGAAAAGGTAGAGGGTTCTATTTGTATCAAGTGCCGAATAGTTCCTGAGCACAAAGTACTAAGAACAAAAACTATGGTAGTTTTTGTTGTATTTTTCATACCCAATAAAGACCCTCATTATTATTATTATTATTAAGCAAACCATACTTTGCTGTAGCTACCATTGACGACAGTAATGATGAAATGAAAAATTGTGACTTGAATGTTGTCTAGCATCCCAAGGTAAGTTTCGGATTATTACCGTTTTCGAGCATACATAATAGATTTTGGTATTTTTTTGCTGCCATTTTTTTGCTGCCATTTTTTTTATACTGGTTGCTCCGTCGAACCGATAGAAACAGTCCCATATCGGTGAACGGTTATTCAAGAGTCTATAGTAAATATAATATCAGCAGCCTTTTTCATCTACAGTAAAGGTCGATTCATAAACTTTCCGTTCCGATCGCCGTTGCCGTCTGCTTTCGCCGTTCCGTTACCAGTTCAGTACATTGAAATGCATTCGTAAACTCATGCGAGCGGTAGACGGCATCGGTCAACGGAGTTTATGATAGATCTGATGCATTTCAATGTACTGAACTGGTAACTGAACGGCGAACGCAGACGGCAACGGTAACGGCAAACGGAACGGAAAATTTATGAATCGACCTTAAGAGCTCTGACAGATCGTACATTAAATGACATTAGTGAGATTAGCAAACAAATAGTCAATCGACAAATGCCTCCACGATTCCAACGTTGTCGGATTGTGTCAGTGACGTAGAATGTCTGTGGGAGAACACTTCTGAAATCCGAGTTTTCATAACTAAATACAGGCGAAAAACGATATGTGAAAATTAAACAAATATATATTTCGATATATTTGAGATATAAAGATTTCAATGACACACATTTTGAAATTTAGGAAATCGGCGAATTGTAGTGATTCAATATCTCTATTTTAATGAAATTTTTATTTTTTTCTCCTACATTTTCTATGGATTGTCTTGTGATTATTCAAACTGTTCATTCACAAATTGATATTTTGCTTTTCTAATCATTGCATTTACCTTATTTCTTTGAATTTCGTATTTAATATTTTGTTTGATAATTGCGAATTTCATCATTAATTTCACGGGTTCTACAGGGTGTTTCTTAAGTACGTGTAGAAAATTCAGGGGCATGTTTCTGAAGTCAAAACGAGAAGAAAAGTTCCTATAAACATATGTCCGCAAGTTATTCATTTCTGAAATACAGAGTGTCAAAGTTGAATTCTTATCTTGAGTTTTTGTGAATAAATTTCAATATAATTGTGATATTCGAGTGAAATTTGGTGTCTAAGAGGATTTTTCAATGAGAAAATCAGATGTGTTTTTATGTCTCTTTCGTGGAGGGGTTCCACCTAGATGAATTTTCAGTCATTTGCAATGTAATTACTTTTTTTGATGCACCTATATCACGTTTTCTAGTGGAAAAATCGATTTCTCGATCATTTTTGTATAAAGAAATATTCTTGGTAGAGGTCGCTGCGAGCAACTGTTTTAGAGTTACTGGGATTTGAAATAATCGATGCAAATGATTTTGAAGAACAAGATATTTAAATTCGAAATTAATTTAATTATTTGAAGAAGTGACTGAAAAAATATCAAATTTGATATTGCCATTGAAAAATACTACCAGATACCGAAATCAACTGGAATATCACATTTATTTTGAAATTTATTCACAAAAAACAAAAATGAGAATTCAGGTTGAACTGTATCTCAGAAACAACTAACTTGCGGATATATGTTTATAGGAACTTTTCTTCTTATTTTGACATCAGTAACATGCTCCTGAATTTTCTACACGTACTTAAGAAACACCCTCTATAATATGTATTAATGATAGATTGACCTTTGGCTTCGAAATATTATGCGATGATCTGTTATTGAAGAGTCTTCCAATTTCTTTCTTAAATCCAACTGGCGGCAGTTAGTTAGGATATAATCAAGAATGATTGATGAATTATTTACTTTCTATAACTACTATTAGGTACTATCAATATATTCAAAGAAATCATTAATTTTTGAACTAGGATGTCGATAAAGGGCTATTATGTTTAATTTTGACTGAAACTGCTGAATTTCTTCTACTGTTTTGTATTCTTTATTTATATTTTTGCGAATATTGATAAATTTTAATCCAGTTTTCAAATAAATTGCCGCCCCTCCTCCTTGTTCATCATCACGGCAATGGCGAATGCTCATAAAGTTGGGTAAATTGAATTCAGTTTCAATCGACCTGATCCAAGTTTCCGTCAAAATTAATAATATGTGAGTTTGTTTATATTTGTTCAGTATAATTTCGTATATTCAAGTAAAGCATATTAAAACTGTTGAGTTTCGTAAAATTACCATAATCAGATTATTCATAACTTGTTCTCTCCCGAACTGAATGATTTTTTTTTTGTAAAATTGGAAAATCATTATCAGAAGTATGGTTATGTTACCTTCACAATTGAACTTACATACCCATTACAATTTGAACAAGATATGATATTGAAATCTTCTCTGGTTTTGAATCTATGCAATTCAAGGATTACTTCTTTGTTCACCAATTTGCGATATGTTTTACCACTTGTTTCAATATAAATAATAAATTTTTTTAAATATTTTCACTGTCTAGAATATTTTATCTGAAGTATAACATCATTTTCCATGTATTTGAAAATTTGAAGCTCTACTGTGAATTCTTCTGTACTTCTGAAGTCCTATGATAGAACAAAAATACTGAAAGTGTAAAAGATTCAGAATGAAAAAATGCATTTTCTGTAAATTTACTACAAATCAGAATCTGCTATTCTAGGATGTTCCCCTCTTCGAGGGAATCTACAACGATCTGTTTCCTGGAGTAGAACTTCCTCCGTTTGAGAGAGCTGACCTTATAGAATGCCTCACTGCTGAGATAAGAAAGAGGAATTTGCAACCGACGCCTTGGTTTGTTATGAAGTGTATGCAAATATACGAAATGATACTTGTCAGGCATGGTTTAATGATAGTGGGAAAGCCCATGGGAGGAAAGACATCTGCATATCAAGTATGTATTTGTTACCCTAAATCATTTTTAACAATGTTAAATGACAGTACATTATTTTAATCACACCAATTTTTTACTGTTTCCAGATCAAGTAGTATAATTTCATCAAAATCCTACTTATTAACTTAATAATTTATTAACTCATTAACTTATTACCTTTTCAACTTTTCAACTTATCAATAAGGTTCATGTAAAGTCAAATATTTCGCGTTTCTGAACTGCAAGATGGCACTGACAAGATATGTTTTTCATGCCATAGTTACAGCGATCTTTTATATTTCCATATAAATTACAGTTTTCTGCAACGGTAAACCCTACTGCTAATGCAATATTGCCAAATCTCAACATTATTCGGAGTACTGCGAAATAGCTCACAGGTTTTTTTTTCTTGGTGTTTTGGCATCGACTGCTATGGTCATTAGCCATGTGTTCTGGATAGGCCTTGTTACCAACTCCATACGCCACTTTAGGAGCAGCACTGTTAATTTTTAACGCAACAGTGAATCGTGGAGGATTATTCCCAGCCGACACGAGCCTCAATCATTCAGACTTTCACATCTGAAAATGAAAAAAGATCGCACCGTCTGGTGAATTTGATGAGAGTTACAGTGCCTCTGGTTTTTGTTGGGTGGAGACCTCAGAGACTTCATTATTCGAATTCAGTGTTCCTTGCTGTGTCCTGTTTGAAAATTTCAGGAAATTTACAGCGCCCTCAGATTTGTATTAGGTGAAGGCCTCATTTTTCGAACTTACCCCCGTACCGAATCATGTTTGCAAGTTTCGGAAAATTTGCGTAGTGTTCAGTTTTGTAATGAGTGTACTACACCACATTATTCAGAAAGTGATGTATTTTCCTTGTCTGCAAATTTCCAATGATTTGCAGAACATCCAGGCTTACCATGGATAGGGATATCCTTTTGTTCTAAAAGGAGTTATCTTTTGAATCGTTTTCAGTGTTTCCAAAGGTGGGGACCATTTTCTTTAAAGTTGGTTCATTCTTTTTCTTAGATTTTAGTATATTGATGATGCCTGTGCAGTCGGTTTTCCTGTGGGAAGAGATCTTGAGAATCTTTGGTAATGCCGCTTTTTTCCGGTTCACTGGTATATTATTTATTGTATTCATTTCGTTTGTTTTTCTGATATTCGGGGTTGCAGTGCCCATGGGTTTGTTATAGATATAGTCAGTCCGTCCTTGATCTTGCTTGGATTAGATTTACTTTTATCACAAACAACAATATTGTTGGTAAGATTCAAAAAGAGCAGCTAATAGGAACAACTCACTATAATTTATTTTTATCATTATTTATCATCTTTGTAAACTGAACGTCGCCTATTAGGTCGATAATTTTTATGTATATAAAATAATGTTACTCAAAAACAACTGGAATGGACAATAAAGACGCTATTTCGATTATTATTATTATTTTCAATTCTATTTTACTTCCTGTTTCATTTCCAGAACTGATATTTTAAATCCCAAAACATAAAACTCATTACTTACATAATTCTTCAATTGTGTCCAAGGACTCCAAGGCTTTATGAGGACCAATCCAACATCCAACTGATGAACTGACAAACCCCTATCGACGTAACTTTCATTTTCGAAAAGTTGAACAAATTACATCGGTTACCGATGTATAGAACTATTGGCAACGCTGTACAGTAAATATGACAGTGACAATAATTCTGTTTAATACCTTGTGGACAGTAGCAGAACTATTTTTGTATTTCCGTTCATGTACTACAGATGAATCACTTACTGGAGCGATTTACCGTTTTTTGTCCGAGATTTTAAAAATTACCATTAAAAATATAAATCATTTGATTTTACGTCTGAAAAATATCATGAATAGTTCCTCAATGTTCAGTCTTCTAAATTTCATATAAATATCACTTGCAAAAGCGATTCTTCTCAACTGTCTTTGATTTTATAACAAGAGTTTCAGAATTTTTTTCAATTGTGAGAGAACGTTGAGGTTAAAAATTCTGAAAAAAATCGTGATCATCTTTTATCTTAACATTGATATGTAATGATATATGAAATGGAATCTGATGAATGGTTTTTGGGAAAAATTAAAAAAACCTCTAAAAAATAGGTTTTTATTTTTTTTCTCGAAAACTGTTCATCAGATTTACTTCTACATCTCTCTAATTATTCAATTTGAATGCCAGAATAACTCGAATTTTGTTCAGAATTTTTAAACTTGCCGTTAATTTTTTCATGGGTTTACATGAACCTTAATAACTTATGGACTTATTGACTTCTTAACTTATTAATTTAATAACTTATTACCTTATCAACTTATTGACTTATTAAATTAATAACTTATTAACTCATGAACTCAATAACTCAATAACTTATTAACTCATCAACTCATTAACTTAATAACTTAATAACCTAATAACTTAATATCTCAATAACTTAATAACTCAATAACTTAATAACTCATTACCTCATTCACTTGATAACTAATTAACTTATTTACTAATTGACTAATTAACTTATTGACTTCTCAACTTATTAACTCATTAACATATTAACTCATTAACTAACTTATTAACTTAATAACTTGATAACTCAAGAACTTATAACTTAATAACTTAATAACTTAATAACTTAATAACTTAATAACTTAATAACTTAATAACTTAATAACTTAATAACTTAATAACTTAATAACTTAATAACTTAATAACTTAATAACCTAATAAATTAATAACTTAATAACTTAATAGCTTAATAGCTTAATAACTTAATAACTTAATAACTTATTAACCTAATAACTCATTAACTCATTCACTTGATAACTAATTAACTTATTTACTAATTGACTTATTAACTTTCAACTGGAACATCATCAATTTTTATCAATCTTAAATTCTGGTACCCTATTTCAAAAATGAAACTATATGTAATGTATTTTAGAGCCTAGGAGAAGGACTAGGACGTCTTGCAAACACGAAAGAAGCAAAACTGGTCGAACACACAGTTATTTATAAGATAATAAATCCCAAAGCAATAACCATGGGTCAACTTTACGGGCAGTTCGATCCGGCTTCTCACGAATGGTCCGACGGAGTTCTGGCTACGACTTTCAGAGATTTTGCTAACAGTTATACGCTTGATAGAAAATGGATTATTTTTGACGGACCCGTGGATGCAGTTTGGATTGAAAATATGAACACTGTATTGGACGATAATAAAAAATTGTGTCTCATGTCTGGAGAAATCATTCAGGTGAATAACAACGTTCATTTTTATGTTCAATGACCTTTGGAAGGTCAAAATGTATGAATGTGATTTCCTTGTGGAGTACTGGTATCTTGTCAGATTATGTTTGATGTAATAAACAGTATAGTACATTCGATTTCATGATCGGCAGTACACATTTCAAAAATTAATTTTACGTAAGTACGTACAACAAAATAAAACCTCCACAAAAAATAATCTTGTTCGTCTTTACCTCAATGTTATATAACCACAAAATTTAATGAAACGAAAAGAATCGTGGATGTTTTTCTAATAAAAGTACGTTTCCTGAACACCTACCAATGGAATTCAATAGGTACCTGTATCAACAATCCAATAACTAAGTACAGAATTGAATGGTTTTTCCTAGTTATACACGATTCCTTGAGGACTTTATATTACGGCCCAACTTTCTCATCTCTGAAGTTAGATTCATAGTTACTGTAACGATCTCAGGGCATTTTCATCTAAATATCTTCAATCAAATAAACTCACCTCACCAAAAATACTATATAATGAACGCTCTGTAGTTGTTGACAATCAAATCGCTAGCAAAATGACATATGTCAAAGAAGTAAGAAAACGGAATAATTTTGACAAAGGCTAATTCAAACGGAAATTCTGGCCAGAACTCTTATATTTTCTTTTTCTATTTTTGAGTTTAAAATTCTACAACCCAAACACAGTCTAACTGAATAATTTTTTTAAAATACAGGTACAAGAATACTTAAGTATGGGGTATTAGACCTCTGAATAATATTTCACTCTAACATCTCTTCGATTTTTTTTCTGACAGCTTCGCTATGGCATAATGGTATTGAATACGATTTTGCAATAAATGGAATATTATCTTTAAGCGTAATTTATGTTCATAAACATTAGTTCTACAAGGAATATCTGAAGAAACATCTTTAAAACTTTCAATTATTTTGTTAATATTTCCAACGTCAGTATTAACAAAATCGATATCGGAATCTAAAATAATTTCCATTATTTCAGATACCTTTAATTTTGGTTCTTCATTTGAAAAAGGTAACATAATATTTCTGCCGTTACTATTCATATATACTAAATTATGCTCAAAATCTATTTTTGCATTCACCTGTGATAACCAGTCAATGCCCAATATTATAGGATCTACAATTAAGACTACAATTTCAAATTCAATATTATGTATATTTAAATTTGGTAATGTTTGCCAATTTACTGATTTTGATTTAAAACCCATAGCTCCAGTAACTTTCACCCCTGTAACTGGTAATTTTGGAAGAAAAATTTTTATAAGCGTTTCAATATATTCTTTATTTATACATGACACTTGACAACCACTGTCACATAATACATGTAGTTCTACATTTCCAATTTTTGCATTCATATAAGGTTGAATAAATTTAAAAAATTTTTCATCAACATTTTCCGAATACAAAGTACCACATATTTTTTCAACTGAATTATTTGGATTTTCTGCTCCTTCATCAATGGGTGTTTCAACGGAGCAGTTTTGATTCACCCTTGGGAGTTTTCCGTCTCTAGTATACTTGTTTCGTCACAATCCAGCTTATCAAAATTTATTTCTTCTTGGATTGTTTTGGCATGATAATCTGTTTTTCTAACATTGTATCCTGGCTCTCTTTTGTTTTGCTCAAACTTTTCATTTTCTCTTCTGAACAAGCCTTGATTTTCTGTCTGTCTTCTTTCAATTCTCTCATTTTTTCCACGGTAATTCGTATCATTGTCTCTTTGTTCATAACCCTTCATCATCTTCTTATTGTCATGAGTATGACTCTGATTAGATTATCTGCTTTCTTGTTTTCTTCTATATCCTCCATGATCATACCTGACTTCATTCCACTAAATCCAAATTTTCGAAGAACCTGTAAATGGTCTCAAAAGATTTTTCATGAACACTAAATAAAATCTTAGAAACATCTCTTGGAATTTTTTTTATTAATATGTTAGTGTCATCTTGTCTAATACATTTTATATCTCTAATTCTTTTTACTGTTTCCAGAAACCATCTGGCCATTGAAGAACTTGAACCACTTGGGTAATATCTACTGTTATAAACATCATTCAATACCTCTTGTTGTTTAATTCCATTCCAATATTTTTCGAGAAAATTCCTTTTGAAGTCTTCATATGTCATATCTGTAAAAAATAACTCTACCCACAATTCAGCATCACCAGTCAAACTTCTTTCTGCCCATTTCACATAATCCTTTTCATCTAAATTTTGAACTTCAAACCACCTTTCTAGTTTTCTCTAAAACTCTGGAGGATTTTGAGTTTTTGTCAATCTGTTGAATTTTGGCAAATTACTAACATCAACTTTTGTTTTCAAAACACTCAACATTTTACTTACCAATTCTGATTCGCCTTCGAAAATACTTACATTCTTTTGTTTTTTTCGACAGTTCTCATCTTTATCATGCTCATTTCTTAAAGTACTTCTATAGTCACTTACATTTTCCCTACCACCTTCCTTTCGCAAATTATTTCGCATTAGAGATTCCTTCTCATAGTTAATATGAAAGAATTTTTTTCACCGCACCAGTATTTTTACCTTCGATATTATCCAAACTTAAACTAAAATTCTCAAATTCTTGAGCTTCTAAGCTTTTAGCCATCATAAAATACAACAACAATATAAAATGACTTATTTATACCTTTTGAAGGCTTTTTATTTAGGTTGGGCGCCAAATATGTAACGATCTCAGGGCATTTTCCTGTAAATATCTTCAATCAAATAAACTCACTTTACCTAAAATACTATATAATCTGGAAGACAGACGTTGTCTCCGAATGGATCAGTTCAAGTAAATCTCGACAGCAATTGCTCTTCAAATGATTGAATATCAAATATGAATCCTCCTACCTCGTCACAGCTTTTGAATGAATGAATTAAAACCATCTGTCGTAGGACGAAATTACTCCAACAATTCGGTTATTTGGATATCGTGGGAGACACCTGGATATATGGAATCATCTACAACACCATTCCACGAGTTCATGAATGACTAATATCAACCATTGAATTCGGAATAACGATATTTCGTCTCGTTGCTATTGTAAAACGTTATATTTATTGGTTTCTGCTATCAGTAATTATCAGTTGTATTTTGAAAACTTATTGCTTTTTACTTTCTTCTTGCTTCCTTTCAAAGCTACTTTTTTCTTTCTTTTTTTTCCATAGTCTTATTCTACAAACATAATTCAGACTAACGAACCGTTGCATTACTGAAGAGAAAATGATCCACAACGAAAAAAAAAATCTGTCTGTCGGTCTGTCTATCGGTTGTGCACGCTTTTGAACCTGTCATTTCCGCACCCTTGGAGATATTGCTTTGAAATTTGAACCACATCAATAACTCAAAAAACAATACTTGCCATTTTTTATCAGAAAATCCGGAAAATTTTTACAGCGTTTTTCCCGTTTCTTAACTTCCTCGATAGCGGTCCGGCAAGTGATTTGATCAGTTTCAAATTCCTTGAAGATGAAGTCCAACATGCCATACAGAAGTGCATGGTTTTTAAGGAAGATCGAATATTGATAACAAGCTTTTCCAGGCGATTTTCCAAAAAAAATCGAATTTTGCAAAATCGAAATGCGGTTTAATCGAATAATGGAATAACTGGAATTTTAAAATTGCAATCGATTGAGCTTTGATACACGAACGAATCCAACGAAGAGCGTTTTCCGAAAAAAATATCGAAAAATGGTGAAAATCCCTTAAATTTGAAAATGAAAATTGCCATTTTCGAGTATAGGTACGGAATATCTTACGATCGGTTGATACCATCAGGATTTATAAAGACACCTTTTTTATGACCACCTTCAAAAAAGCTACGAAACAAGTGAAACATTTTTTTTGGAAAAATCAACAGTCCAGGAAATGTTTTTAAAAAACGAAAAAAATGAGATCTTGACTGTACTATTGATAAAATTGATTTGATTCAGGTTTCATTACTATTGATTCGAAATAGAAGGTTTTTCTATTCTATGCGAATGGTCCAATATTTGAGTTTGTTTTCAGGTAATTATATTCTTTAAATTTTTGATTTTTTTTTGTAAATTCACATAAGCTTTCCATGATTATTTCTTTCTTTTAATCTCTCATTTTCGTTCTGTAACTAATTCCTCTTTTTCCAAAATTAAAATTAATTTTCCTCAATCATTTGGCATTATTATTATTATTCATTTATTCACCCAAGAAACATTAAATGTTTTTACAGGGAAGTCAACGAATAATTGGCTATATATAATACGTATATAGGATAAATGAATACAAATTAAATTAAATTAAATTGTCAAATCTGATAAAATTCTAAAAAATTAGGAAACTAAGAAATACTCTTTCAGTTGTAATTTGAACTTCAATAGATGTTTTATATTTTTCAAACGGTTAGGTAATTGATTATAAATTATGATACCATCATGCAAAATGCACCTCTTTCCAATTTCAGATGTTGCCTTACTGGGATATAGTTCATTGAAATTTCTTGTTAGGTGTTTGTGAATGACTTTATTTTCTGTAAAATGCAAACCAGTATATATTTTTTTAAATCGGCTTAAATGAATAAACAAACATACTGATAATTTGTAAAGAGATTCCAAGTTCAATATTTTTTTTGGCTTGTACAAATTTTTTGTTGGTTCAAGATGGGGAAGTTTGTGAATACATTTTATTGATTTATTTTGGAGTTTTTTCAAAGGTTTCAATACAGATTTATTCGCGGATCCCCATATAGATATCAAATATTGTAATTGCGAATATATGAAGGAATAATATATATTCATCAAATATTTACGACATATATAGTTTCTAATCTTGTAAAGTATGCCGATAATTGGAGAGATTTTTTTTCTAATTTTTTCAATATGTTTTTTCCAACTGAGGCATACATGCTGATTTTCATCTTTCAGTTTTCGGATTGTTTCGTAGTTATTTTCATAATAAAAGTATATGAATTGGGAGTCACATGATTCATCTTCATGCTTATCATATCATAAATTTTGCTTTTGATAGAAAATTTCACTGTAATGACATTTTCATGTCATTCCAGTGAATTAAAAAAATGTTTATTCAACGGATTCTCTACAAATTCAGCACCAGTCAATAAATACCACAAAGTTTTATACAACGAAAAGAATCGTGTATATTTTTCTAATAAAATTAGTTTCACTCAACCCCTACATATCCAATTTAACAGATGATTCGAAAAAGAGTTAATGGCATATCAGACGGGAAAATGAAAATCATAACTGTATTAAAAAACTGTGGATCAATCGGGATTCGAACCAGGGTCTCATTGTCTCCGGCAATGTGCGTTAGTCCACTGATAAAAAGGATTTTTTGATTGTATTCTTAAATAGGTCCAACCAAATATTAGTTTGATTTTTTGACGGAATCCTCTTGGCCACTTACAAGAAACATATTTTGAACCAAGTGAACACTTGCTTCATAAGTTGGTTGAGGCAAGAATATTTTAGCTTCAATAATGGGCACTTTATTTTGTTGAATCATGAACATTGCAATTTCAATAATGAATACTATTCTTCTATCAACTTATTTATTTATTTATTTATTCAATCCCAAGAAACATTAAATGCTTATACAGGGACAACGAATACAAATATACATATGAAACATATGAAAAAAAAATTGTTATAGTTGATAGGTAACAATTAAATATAAATATAATTATAATAGTTAAATCAGTATTGAGCAGAAATTGGTCAGAGACATTAAACTACTTCATCTTCAGTAGAAATGATAAATTTCATGTCTGTGCCGTCGGCTTGACCCCTATGAGATTACAACCCCGTTTCCCACCCCTGTAGCACGCATTCACCCTATATATATATTTATCCTTTCCGCGTCCCGTCCCCCCCTCTATCGGCGGACGCCGGCCACGAGGTGAGTGGGACGCAGGTCTTCTTCAGTACGCTTCGTGTTTCGCTACCGTGTACACGTATCTCACCAACGCTAGTGTAAACGGCGCGTGCCGTTCGAGATTTTCAGAAGCTATTTATATGAAAATCGTTCTTTTTGTGATAGTGTGAGTTATAGAAGTAAGTAACTTTTTTTTTCGTGGCTTCATGCGCAACCAGCCATCAAAAAAGCAGTTCCTCACTTCCAGGGTCACCCCATCGCCAAAGCAGGAGCCCTCCAAGTCCCGATTTGACAACAAGAGCAGATCATCGGCTCATCCAAACAAGTTTCCTGTCAGAATTAGCCAAAAGAGAAGGTCACCTTTCAAAACAGACAGCAAACCACCCAAGCAATCAGCCCATAATCGCCTCAGGAGGCAGTGACTCACCGTTCAGAGGGGGACAATTGGAGCGCTTCGCTCAAAAATGGGAGGAAGCCACTGCCCCCCCAGCGATCTTGAGCACAATAAAGGGTTATTCAATTCCTTTCTCAAAAAAGCCCCCTCTAACGTCCTTGGTGGAAATACGGCAAAAGGCATGCAATACGAAATTCGAAAAATGGTACGTCAGGGTATTCTGGAGAGGTCTCCGTCCGCCACTGGTTTTGTTTCCAAAATGTTTCTAGTTCCGAAGTCAGATGGCCTGATGAGGCCGGTTTTCAATCTACGTGCATTGAACAGATACCTATCTCCAATGAAATTCCGTCTACTGAATCATTTCAGGGTCCCAAGCTTCCTTCAGGAAGGGGATTTTATGGTGAAAATAGACCTGTCCCAAGCCTATTTTATGTCCCGATAAAACGCCAGCACCGAAGGTTTCTGTCATTGTTCCACGAGGACAAAGTTTTCCAAATGACATGCCTCCCTTTCGGCCTTTCAAGTGCCCCCTTGGCATTCGCAGGACTGACGAACTGGAAGTTATCTTCGATCAAGAGGGATGAGAATAATTGTCTATCTAGACGATTTTTTACTAGTTCATCAGGATCAAAACCAACTAAGGAGCCAGATGATAGAAGCTACATCCTTCCTTCGGAAGTTAGGGTGGAAAGTCAATTGGGAGAAGTCTTCAAAAGTCCCTCAAACAGAAATAGAGTTTCTAGGCATTGTCTGGAATACAAGAAACAACACTGTTTCTCTTCCCTCGAAGAAGATAATGTCCTTGAAAAAAGATCTGAAACGGATCATCAGCAAGGGGCATTGGAGCTGGAACAGCGCAAAGCGGCTTTTAGGAAGGCTAAATTTCAGCTCTTTCGCGATTCCGTTGGGCAGGCTTCATTGCAGACTGATTCAAAGAGCGAGTCTTCAGTTACCAGAGTCGGACCCCAGCAGGTGCTTCCCAGTTACTCATCAGATTCTGAAGGAATGCGACTGGTGGTTGAAGAACTTAAAGGCGAAATCCCATTTTTTTCCAACGAATCCGAATGTCTTTCTAACAACAGATGCGTCGAACACAGGTTGGGGGGCGCAAGTCGGAGACAAAATGCTGAAGCGATCGTGGTCTCCTCGCCGGCATATCAACAAAAAAGAGCTTTTCGCAGTTTATGCTTCGATACGCATCTGTGCACATCATCTCATGGGCAAGACAGTATTAGTCCAAACCGACAACAAAACAATAGTAGCTTACATACGGAATCAGGGCGGGACCAGATCTCTAGAATTACTGAGGATGGCGGGGAGGCTCTTGACGTTAGCACACCAGCTAAAGATATCATTATCCGCAACTACATTCCCGGGCCTTACAACGACGTCGCAGACAGCTTGTCCCGGATGAAATCGTTGACAGACTGGCACCTGTCGGACAAGGTCACAAATCAAATATTCAGGAAATGGGGAATTCCGGAGATCGATATCTTCGCCACAAACGCTTCAAAAGTAGTCCCTCGGTATGTTGCCAGGAACGTGAAAGATCCAGCTGCCGTTTTCATAGATGCGTTCAGCAGAATATGGAATTTCACTCTAGCATGGGTGTTCCCACCCCCATCGCTCGTTCCAAGAGTACTCAGCCATTTGAACTCTGCGCAGGGCACTTATATCCTGATAGTGCCTCGGTGGGAAAAAGTGTTTTGGAGACCAGATCTAAAAGCACGTGCTCTGGCCCCTCCATTCCGAATAAGAAACCTTCACCATCACCTAGTAGAAGCCCAGACGAACAGCCCCTTGCCTCAAGCTCGAAATCTTCACTTGGAGGCCTGGAGGATACGGGGTGGTCCAGTATCACGGCAAACTGGCCCAAAGAAGATGTCGACCTATTAGCAAACTCATGGAGAAAATCTTCTTTGAAAACTTATTCAGCACCATGGAGAAAATGGCGAACATGGGCTATCGAAAGGAACATCAAAGCCAAGGAGCCCAATCTCAGTGGGGTGGCTCAGTACCTAGGTTACCTGCATAGGATCGAAAAGCTAGCCCCATGCACAATCAAACTGCACAAATCTGTCATTGCTACCTTTTCCAACCCAGAAAATTGTGATTCGATTTCAAATCATCCCTTGGTGAAGCATATGATAAAAGCAATAGAACTGAGCAAGCCGATATCTAATCGAAAACCAATATGGAATGTGAATAAGCTTGTTTCGTGGCTTAGAGGAGACCAGGTGAGAGAAGATAGCCTGTTCTAAGTCTCAAGGCGCCTAGCAATTATTCTGCTCCTATCATCGGGACGCAGAATCCATGACTCAACACTTTTGAAGATTGATCAAAACAGCTTGGAGATGGACGACAAATCTGCCTCATTGTGGCCAGCTTTTGGCTCCAAGACAGACCGCACATCGAAGATACGATAACGAGTTACCTTTGGATATAATCCTAAAAAATGGCAACTGGAGTGGGGAAAATAATTTCTTTAAACATTATTATAAGGAAATAAAAAGGACCAGTTCACTTGAAATAACTAAGTCTGACTTAGTACAAAACAGTTTTACAGCGATATAATAAAGCCAAAGTTTATTTCCGCCAATACAAATAGGTTAAGTTATATTTTTGGGTCGGTGACCCAGCACCACCCAGTTTTCCTTTTGTTGTTATTTCTTTGATAGAAGACTGATGTTTATTTTACTTTTTAATATAAGTTCAATGTTCCATAGTAGTTTTTATTTGGCATCATTGAGCTGTAATATATTCTTTGAAAGTCACAGTACGCTTTTCCGCGTCGTCAGAGTCCAAATACATCTCATAGGGGTCAAGCCGACGGCACAGACATGAAATATATACCGTTTTCCCCCCGAAGGGATGAAAACGAGTTATTTCAGGTCTTGCCTAGGCTTGACCCAATCAATAAGTGCTTGACGACTTACCATGAGAAGGTACTGAAGAAGACCTGCGCCCCACTCACCTCGTGGCCGGCGTCCGCCGATAGAGGGGGGACGGGACGCGGAAAGGATAAATATATATAGGGTGAATGCGTGCTACAGGGGTGGGAAACGGGGTTGTAATCTCATAGGGGTCAAGCCTAGGCAAGACCTGAAATAACTCGTTTTCATCCCTTCGGGGGGAAAACGGTATATATTTTTTAATTCCTTTTTGAATTTTGTGAGGTAATTAATAGACCTTATTCGTTTCGGCATGCTATTATAAGCTAAAATACCGCGATAATATAATGAATTTTTGCCAAATTGAGTTATAATTTGGATAGTTTTTAGGTTATGAGGTTGAGTTCAAATCTGCAATTTGCACTGGGTTATAAAATATAGAAAGGAAGCCATTTTCATTTTGGCAACATTGAATTGATTCACAACTACAAACAATTTAGGTATAAATAATGGTTTTATATGAGAATAGTTTTAAGTTTAATAACTGTATTCTCAATCAAACCAGTTAGTATTGACGCATATTCCAGTTTGATTGGATACATAAACAACGCAACTCGCTTTTAGACACAAAACTGTAGAAGACCAAAATATTTTTCACTCATTTTCATAACTGGCCCGTAATGAGCATAATTCAATTTTCGATATTTCATTTTTATTTTAAGGAAACAGTTTCCACTAGGCTCAAAACCAACATTCATATCGGTACGCATAGCCTCATAACCTCCAACCCAAATGGTCAAACTGGATGAAATGGTCGAAATGGAAGCCGTATTCACTTCATAGGTCGCGGTGCCGCCACCTGCTTTGATTGCTCATTGGTTGAATGTGTCACGTGGCACGGGTAGTGATATCTACCAAGGAGTTATATTTTTGTGTTACGAGGATTATGTTTCACAATGAGTTAATGTGAATGTTTTCTAGGATGAAGAGTAGAATGTTTTCACTGCAAGCAAATTCATTTCAAGAGAATTTATGTAAAGAAGCAAACATCTCAATCAGCTTGAAATGGGAGTATATTCATTGATTAGAAATGAATATTCTTCCCAGAAGATTATTCTATTCAAGAGTATGTATATTCTTGATTGAAGAAATCTTTTTTATCTGTGTTCGCTACGCTATTGAACATTATTCAAAAACCGGCTTCAAATTCAGCTCTTTGTAAGTATGAGATGATGAATGAGAATCGAATGAAGAGATGGAAGATGAAGGTGTTCGAATCCCGGTTGATCCACATTGTTTTAATTCAGTTCTGATTTTCATTTTCCCGTCTGATATGCCATAAATTTAATTTTCAAATTTAATTTAACTACATATGTAAAGCTACTTCATTAATAAATAATACCTATTTCAACAATCATACAACTAAGTACAGAACTGGAATGTTCATCCTAGTAAATATTGTTCTTCAATTCCAGATGTCACCCCAAATGAACCTCATATTCGAACCCGCTGATTTGGAGCAAGCGTCTCCAGCGACTGTCTCTAGATGTGGAATGATTTACATGGAACCGGCGTTACTCGGGTGGAAACCATTCATGGACTCTTATACGGCGTCATTGGAAAAGTTTCTGCTGGTGGAACAACTAGAACTCCTTGTGGAGTGTATCGAGTGGCTTGTACCCCCTTGCTTGGAACACATAAACAGGGAGTGCAAGAAGTTCGTTGAGACTTCTGATATTCATCTTTTTTACGTGAGAGCCTAACAATTATAATCTAGGGAATAAGAATTCTTGACATAGCTTTTTGAAAATTTTAACTTTCCAGTATGAAAATAAAAAATGGTAATTTAACGAAATCTGAAAGTGTAGAAGGACAATGCATCAATTTGCCCCTGTGAGTGACTGCTTTAAGAAGATTGTTGTCTCATCGTTGATGTTTCGGAGTCTATACTTCTGACTCTTTTATCAAAACTCACTGAAAGCTCAATTTTTCATTAGGTTTGGAGTTGATAAGATCTGTTTTTGACAAAGTCAAATGAAATTAGCAAGGAAATTATTCACGATGACATTTGCTATCTCGTTACATAGGTGTCAGGTATCAATCAGTCACCATTCTGTTGATTCTTACTTCTTCCACAAGAAGTAACCACTTGCGGTCCATTATTATGATGTGATGGATATTAGGATGGTTTTCAGGTTTCCACTGAACTGATAACTGATTTGGGAAGATTTTATTCATTAACTTCGACAGACTATTTTCAAAATCAATTATTTTCGTCAAGTAACTATTTATAAAAAATCATAACAACTCATTTTCATTTTCAAGGACCATAATAAAAATGAATAATATCAAATCTTCAAATTCCAACTATTCAACAATCCCTCCAATAATGTGGATTTTTCATTGATCGTTAAACTCTTTGTTAACAGGTCGGCTCACTGATCTTGAATCATCTCTTCTTAGACGAAATGAAATTTCACATCTATGTGTTTGGTTCTTTCTATCACATTTTCATTGATCAGCATCTTGATGGCGCTCTGATTGTCCATGAACATTTTGATTGTTCTTTTGAACATCTTCAACTCCTCTATCATCTTTAAAATACTGAAGACTTTTTTCAATCCTTCTGAGGCTGCAATGAATTCTGATTGTTTTCTTGTGGACCAATGCACCACCTTTGAATGTTAAAACCATAGAAATATATATCATATACTTACTTTAGAATGCTAGTCCCCATGTCAAAAGTGTTGTAAAAAGTTCAGGCTAGTCCGCAATACGCATGCGCGTCATTAGTGATTTTTGGAACAGGCCCGGTTTTAGTAAAATATTATGGTACTTATGAAGATTAACAAACTTTAATTCTGAACCTCTGAGATTAAAGTTGGAAACCCCATTGTACTTATACCTGTTATTTGTATTTAGCCGATTTTAATACATATTTTCACATATTTATGATCCCAAATATTCAGCAAAGGCCATCAGGAAGTGGAATACGGTTATTATTATTATTTATCGCTCTGAAGCGACTGATTTTTGGCATCACATTCACTTTTCAGCTGTAGTTAACCAACAAAAATCTACGGAACCACCCCAAATCGTCGGTGCGAATTTCAAGGAAGCACTGGATTGGAAAATAAATTGAGAGTACAAAAATGTATGAAAATTCATTTCAGCTAATATCATGAATACTTTCAACTCAAATTGGATTCATAAAATTGGATGCTTGAAATCTCGAGGTTTTTTTTCAAGAACGATTCATGTCAAAATATGCAACTGCATTTGATTTAAATCATTTGAAGAGATTAACATGCTATTTCTACAAGTATTTCTGGTTGTATTACCTTAGTGCAATTTCCACATTGAGGCCAGAAGCATTTTCCTTACCATCAAAGAAAATCACTTCCATATTGATATTAATTTTCTGAGTCGATTCTATGTATGTTTAGTACTTTTTGTAGGACTCTAGATTTCGTAATATAAGCGGTGTGGCTGAAAGTTGTATCACTCGCCATGCATGCTTACGCAGACTCAGTATTGGTACTGCACTGGGTTTCAAATTATTCTATTGTCGTTTTCACATGAACCTTCATGAGGAAAATGTCTGCCACAAATAAAAAATTTCTCACTCAAATGTTCTGCTGGGGTCTCTTCTCAAGAACAATAACAAAAAATCATGCCTATTTTGTCAAGCTAAAATAAAATTCAAGCTATTTTGAGCAAAGCATTTAGGTACATAAAAAATTTCATTATCTACCAAAAATGATTTATTTCAGGTATTTTTCCTTTACACAACAATAAACAGTTCATTGTTTATTTGTAGGAAGAAACGGCTTTATTAGAAATTATCTTTAAAGGAACAAGATTGATGCAAATTCACGAATGATGAAAGAATAACCAACGACAATAAACACCACACAAAACGACAGGAGAAAATCTGAAATTCTTAAAACCGTCTCTGATCTCTGACAAGAGTGACATATCTTAGTGACAAGTCTTCCTGTTGATGAAAAAACATTGTTGCACGGTCATTTACAGTAGCATAGGGTACATTATTGTTTTAAATAAGTTTCTTTCGCTCCTAAAATTCGGAGTAATCTATCTCAAACAGGTTCTTTTCGGTTTTAAAAGGTCCTAATGCGCTGTCAAATTTCTCTCTTTCAAATGACATGTGTTTTATTACCTTATAACAAAAAAATCTGAATTGGAACACCAAATTATTTTCAAACTTGGCAACGATCTACCCAAACTACACTGATGACGCGCATGCGCACATCGTAAACGGGTCGCATACACGGCATGCTTTTCGCCGTGAAAATTGGCGGGATTAGTATTCTAGAGTAAGTATATAATATACATTTCTATGGTTAAAATATATCCGAAAGTAGACCTTCTCGTTGTTTCATCATCAGCAAAATCAGTGAAACATTTCATGATATCGTTTCCAAAACGGAATAAAACCATAAACCTTCTGTTTTTGTTCCTTGTGAATATCTGAATATCCTTTTTTATTGGAACAAGGAGCACAAAGTCATCTCCACAGATATTTTAATTGATAGGACCAGTCTCCTATTAGTTCAGACACGCCTCGAACACACGTATGCTCATCCTCAGCAATAACAACCAACATGTATCGATTCAAAATGTAAGTGATATATGTAATGCCTGGTCTAGAAACCATCGACAAAACCATTAGACATCCTATGGCCTATTCAACTTCAATGTCGTAGATACAGGTGTTGCCACTGCATTACAATTCGCCAGTCCAAATTTAAGGTTCATATAAAGTCAAATATTTCGCGTTTCTGAACTGTCAGATGGCACTGACAAGAGGCAGTGCATTATGTAGCTATATTGTCTCTCTTCTATTATTCCTTCCATTTTGAAGGGGACTAGTAACGATTGTATCCATAACAATTCTACCTTTTGTAATTTATTGTTAGGTTTTTGGGCTACCTTTTCAAGGTTCTTTCTTTGTTTTCCTTTCTTCCCTTTTCCAGCTCTTCGTATAGGCTCATTGTTCAGTGTTCTTCTAGATATTTCAGTTTCTCCGGTTTTTTTGTGAATGTAGACTTCGTGGGCCTCATTACTGTTGATCAGCGACCTCTACAGAGCGTTGTCAGTGAGTTTAGTGAGACTAACAGGGCCTCTAGATTAAAAACATTAGAAAAAGAGTTAAAGATTTAGAGAGTATTTCAATGATACAATTACAACATACCTAAATTTGAATGTAATCTCTTATGTGAATTATAGTTTATGTGTAAATTCTTATGTGTATTATGATGCATATACAGCATAGAATTCACAGTGTTTACTGATGTGATTCAACAATTTGAATATTTCGACTTTTTTACTTAAGCACTTTCATTATTTTTTCAGTATTTATGACCTTATTCTATGCTTTGTCAGCAAGAATCTAATTCTTCGCACAATAAAGTACTTTTGTTTGACATCTTGACAACACACGTGTTTTTCAACCAGGCATGTGGTCGTCTATAGATCAAAACGTAATATAAAACAGTTTATTAGCACGCCGTCACTGCTTCTATGCCTACATCCGAATATCATAACAATAACAAATCTCCCCCTCCGAATCGGAGGTACCCCTCACCTACAAACTATTACAAAGGACAGTGATATGCAGCTTTCATAACAACGTGTGTTGTGCATATAGAAATGACACCTCTATATCTTTTATTGCTTGAAGGTCCTTATATCGCAGTAGAAGAGAGTTTCATATAGCGAATGAAATTATCGGGGATACTAAATACCACAAAAGCTCGCAATACTATTGATAGTCATTCTGTCAGAAATCAAGATCAAATTGCTTGGTAACACCTTCAGCAATTTGATCGAGTTTGCGATTTCTAACAGAATTTTTGGTAGTATTGTGAGCACGAGTTGTTTTTGGGATAATTTCATGTTTCAACGAAGTCAAGAAAGTTTTTTGCTAGTGAATTCTTTTAGAATGGAAAAATAATTTTTTTACATCAGTTGAATCCTGTCTGTAAATTTGATGGAATTCACAGGGCCTCCATAATTTTGTTGGGTAAAGACCTCGGGGACCTCGTTTTTCGAATACTGTGGGCCTCTGCTGAGTCCTGTCTACGAAATTGGTTGAATTTGTAGTGTCTTCGCTGTTTTGTTAGCTGGAGAACTCCGTGACCTCATTATTCGAATTCAATGGCCTCTGCTGAGTCCTTTCTGTGAATTTGGTGGAATTTACAGTGTCTCCATAATTTTGTTGGTTGGAGACCTCGGTGACCTCGTTATTCGAATTCAGTGTTCCTTACAGTTTCGGAAAATTTGCGGAGTCCTCAGTTATGTAATGGGTTTACACCACATTTTTCGGAAACAGTGTCTGCAAATTTCGGTTGATTTGTAGAACATCCAGGCTTACCATGGATAGATACCTACTTTTGTTCTAAAATGGGTTATCTTTTCAATCGTTTTTAGTGTTTCCAAAGGTGGGGACCATTTTCTTTGAAGTTGGTTCATTCTTTTTCTAAAATTTTGGTTTATTGATGATGTCTGTGTCGTCGGTTTTCCTGTGGGAAGAGATCTTGAGAATCTTTGGTATTGCCCGTTTTTTCCGGTTTACCGGTATTATTTATTGTATTCATTTCGTTTGTTTTTCTGATATTCGGGGTTGCAGTGCCCATGGGTTTGTTATAGATATAGTCAGTCCGTCCTTGATCTTGCTTATATTAGATTTGCTTTCAGCACAAACAACAATATTGTTGGTAAAATTCAAAAAGAGCAGCTAATATGAACAACTCAGTATAATTCATTTTTATCAATATTTTTCAACTTTGTAAGCCTATTATGCCGTTATTTTTTATGTATAATATAATTTTATTTGAAAACAACTGGAATGGACAATAAAGACGCTATTATAATAATAATAAATTATTTTTAAATTCTGTTTTGCGTCCTGTTTTATTTCCAAAACTGATATTTTAAATCGCAAAACATAAAACTCATTACTTACGTATACTTCCTCAATTGTGTCCAAGTGGAGTCCTTGGACTTTAGACGGACCCTATCGATGTAACTTTCATTTTCGAAAAATTAAACAAATTACATCGGTTTTACCGATGTCTAGAACTATTGGCAACGCTGTACAGTAAATATGACAGTGACAATAATTCTGTGCAATACCTTGTGGACAGTAGCAGAACTATTTTTGTATTTTCGTTCATGTACTACAGAATAATCACTTACTGGAGCGATTTACCGTTTTTTGTCCGAGGTTTTGAAAATCATTATTAAAAATATAAATTGTTTGATTTTATGTCTGATAAATAGTATGAATAGTTCTTCAATGTTCAGTCTTCTGAATTTCATATAAATATCACTTGCAAAAGCGATTCTTCTCAACTGTCTTTGATTTTATAACAAGATTTTCAGAATTTTTTTAAATTGTGAGGGAACGTTGAAGTCACGATATTTGAAATGGAACCTGATGAATGGTTTTTGGGAAAACTTAACACGTTCAGTGCTCAGTTTTATTGTAGACATTCGTATAGCCTGATATGAATGTTTTGGCAATGGCTATTTCACGTTCTTGATGTGTCTTATATGAGTGTAAAATTTGAAAATAAAACAACCATTCGAGGTAATTTTTGTATAACGCACCGGTGCGTCATGAGCACTGAAGAAGTAACTTTTGATGTGCGCAAATATGAAAATATTCTAATATTGAAAATACAATTTCCTGTTATATTCAAGAAGGTAACCGACGCACCCGTGCGTCATGCGCATTTCTATAAAAACGGTTTGACGCACTGGTGCGTCATGAACACTTAATGTGTTAAAAAACCTCTACAAATTAGATTTTTATTTTTTCCTCGAAAACTGTTAATCAGATTTTCTTCTACATCTCTCTTATTATTCAATTTGAATGACAAAATAACTCGAACTTTTTTCAGAGTTTTTAACCTTGCTGTTAATTTTTTCTTGGGTTAATGAATATATTTATGATGACATTTTGTATGAATTCCATATTCTGTCTTGCTGATTCCTAGTCCCAAATAATTTTCTTCAGTCTTTTGATATCTTCTAGTTTCTTCAATAAATCTTAAATTTTCTTCCGATTCCTTGATAAAACCCATCCATCGACCACTTAGATGATTACTATCAGAATATTTTTACCAAATCTAACGAAGATACAATGGTCATTTTCTAGTAGTATGACTTGAAAGCTTTGCAAAACTGCTGTGAATGTTCCACTCCAACACTTAGCTGATTGTTTCAATCCATAAATAGTTCTTCTCGCAGATTCTATCCGAAACCTCTTCATAGCCAGGTGGTTGATCCATATAAATTTCTTCTGTCAAAGTGCCATTCAGAAAAAATGTTTTTACATCAAATTGCTCAATATGAAGATGGTTAACTGCAGTCAGATGGCTTAAATATTTCTGTATAATCTCTACCATATTTCTGACTATAGCCCATTGTAACTAGGATTGCCTTTTTTTGACTATTTGATTTTATTGTGGATACCCACTGTTTATCTGTTATCTGGTAGGTCGACATACAAGAATCTGTTTTTTGTATGAAGCCATATTTCCATTCTGCATCCCTCAGAGCTTATTCAAAACTTATTTCTCATTCTGTCTATATTTTCAAAAAGTAATATCAGTGATACCATTCAAGATGGTTTTTGTTCCATATTTGTACGTCAAACCATTGAGAAGTTACCGTGGGAGGGGGGGAGGGAGGGCAAAAAAGCCGCACTGTAAAACAATATACCATCCGGCTAGCATATCATTTTCCAATTCGAATGGGACAATGAGAAAATGGAGAAAAAAGTAAAAAAGGAAATTGGTCGTAGGTGGGTGTGATTCGATATTCTGGTTCCGGTAGAAAAGGCCTACAATTTTGAGAAATCACTAGATCTGGTGTTTTTTGGGGTAGAAGCGGCTTTGAATATCCACTCCTTTATTACTGATAAACATTTTTATCTTTGTTTACTTTCTT
Source organism: Chrysolina oricalcia (assembly GCA_944452925.2). Classification (NCBI taxonomy): domain Eukaryota; kingdom Metazoa; phylum Arthropoda; class Insecta; order Coleoptera; family Chrysomelidae; genus Chrysolina; species Chrysolina oricalcia. Next base: position 47,852,135 of record OX101824.2, read on the forward strand.
TTGCAGTCTTTCACTCGTTTGTTCACATGTTTACTGAGAGATGAAAACCAAGTGAGCACGGTGTGGTTACAATGCGTCTTCCTCTTCTGCCTAGCCTGGGGCTTGGGATCTACGTTAACCCATGACGGCCAACAGTCATTCGACGTTTTCTATAGAAAAATCCTCAACGGAGAAAATAAAAGTTACCCAAAACCCAAATCTTTCAAGTTGGCCAAAAATCAATTGTTTCCTGACAGATCTATAATTTTCGACTGGGTTTATGACAAAAAAAATAACGGGACCTGGATCACCTGGTCGGATACTGTGGACAAGGTTCAGCAGATACCTGCAAATGCAAAAGTAAGATATATTCGAAAGTTTTCATTATCGTGAATCTTGTTTTGACAATATCCTCATGATCCCGAAATATGGGATACCACAAAGATCAATTTTTGGACTAGTTCTGATTTTTCTTCATATCAACCCCTTTAAAAACTAAAGGGGAAAATCATTCCATGAGGTGATGAATTTTCAACATGGTTACAAATTTCACGAATGTTTCTGAAAGAAAGACAACTGATTCAAATTGAACCGCTATCATTAGTAACCTCTACACCTTTTTCAATTGTAATTCAGAAAGTGTAACTTGAAATTCAGATTAGTAACATGTACATCAGAAACTGTAACTTGTAATTCAGAATTGTTAACTGTAATTCAGAAACCAAAACATGTAATTCAGATCAATTAATTGTATTTCAGAAACCGTAACATGTAATTCAGATTAGTAAATTGTATTTCAGAAAGCGTTAATTGTAATTAAGATTAGTTAATTGTTTTTCAGAAAACGTCAATTGTAATTCAGAAACCATCACTTGTAATTCAGAAACCACCAAGGACTTGATTAGTAAGAATAGGGAATATGAGAGCAACGAATTATTTATTAGTGAACATTGTTATGAATAATAATATTTATCGCCCAACGGGCATGTCTTGGAATGCTAAAGCTGCAGCATGGTGAAAGGTGGTGTGTTGTGCAGCCCTACCACAATCGCCTCCAACTATATTATTTTTTGCCTAGTCAATGATTTGCTCAAGATACACAACCCGCTGTTCTCCAATACCTTGAACTTGGGGAACTCGAAGATTCTCTTTTACATAGGACTTTATTTTCGACCATATTGTTTCGACTGGGTTCAACATTGGGGAGTATGGACTCACACGAAGAAGACTTACCTCAGTTCCATCCAGAACGTTTTCAAATCTGGAATGGCAGGGTGCATTATCACACACAAGGACAACATCGGATAACTGATTTCCTTGATCTTGCCATAGCTGCAATAATCTTTCCACCCACGCATTTGATGAATTTCTCTTTCGAGCACGTCCTCTTGTTCGACGGCAAACCTGGTTAAAATTTGTTTCATCCAGCCAGATAATCTGGTTTCCTTCACGAATATATGCATTCAGTGTTCGAACATATTGCTCTCGTTCATTTTTATTTTCAAAATTGTTCATTGTCACTACTTCATTGTGGGACTGTTTCACCGTGAACAACCTGCCATCTAGATAGTTTCCGATTGTGGTAATTGATAGATCTTTTTTGAAGTGTTCCTGTATTTTGTTTTGAATTTTTTACCGTGGAATCATTATCATCTCCTACCCAAGAGATGATTATATCGATCTGTGCATTTGTTAGGATTCTAGGTTTGATGCATCCCTCTCGAAGCATTGCATCACGTCCAGATCGTACCCAATGAAATGCAGACCCAATCATCACATCTGTTGGCACATGCTACTATTCTTTTTATATCCTGCGTATTATACCGCTTATACCTAAAAATAAAGTATTCGGTTTACCATATAAAATAGAGTGCCAATAATTACAACTACCTTTTCCTGTCAGTTACAACCTATTCAGTAATAACCATTCTGCAGATTGGACAGGTCGCATCTGGCATATTTCCGAATGGTTGAGCACACTTTTCATGTAAAAGATGTCGACACGGTTCAATTATGATAACTGTACCTCGAGTCATTAAATTTCGGCATATCACACAGATATCTTGGATATTCATATCTTAAGTAAGAATGACAAACAATCTATCTACCTGCACAAAACTTCTTTATTTCAATAAGACGTTTATTTGACATTCCGTAGTTAGTTTCAACAGGCCTTGATAGTTGGTCACTTGAATCACGTTCGAAAATATGTACATACGGGTTGTTCTTGATTTCTGAATTACAGTTGATACTTTCTGAGTAACAACTAATGCTTTCTGAATTACATTTTACACCTTTTTTTTTATTGTATAAATAACTTCCAGTCAGAACAAGTTCTGGTATAAGGAAGTTTGAATGTACATCAATGAGAAAATAAAGTAATCTAATTCTAATACATTATCAAATAATACAAATAATTCATGAAGTTTTGTAGTATTCTTATGAACATCATTTCAATGGTAACATTTCTTTAAAATTTTTGGAAAATGAAATTATCGTTTTTGAATTTTTTATTTGTTCTGGTAATTTATTAAATGTTTCTATAGAGCTGAAAATTGGATTAGCTTTTCCTTTGTTGGAATGGATATTGTCCAAGTGAAATACAATTAACTTATCTGAATTACATGTTACAGTTTCTGAAATTCAATTTACTAATCTGAATTACATGTTACGGTTTCTGAAATACAATTTACTAATCTGAATTACACGTTACGGATTCTGAATTACAATTTATTATTCTGAATTACAAATTATACTTTCTGAAATACATCTTATACTTTCTGAATTACAATTGAAAAAGGTGTAGTTACTTCTCAAATATTTTGAGGAGAGCACAAAATAAAACAATCAAATGTATCTTTGAAATGAATTATCTGGAAAGAAGTTGATTTGGGATTGAATTGACTGAAAATTAAAAAATCATATTAGTGTAATTCGTTCCATTTAAATTCCTATCTCAAACCTAAAGTTTCATTTCCATCTTGCATATTTCTATCTGGGAAACATTCATGAAACGTCTGAGAAGTATTTCAAATGAATCGATGATAATAATAACAATAAGAGTAATAAAATTTGCTTATTCACAAACAAATACATTGATGAATTCATGATCATACCTTGAATTGAGTGAAATAAATATACCGGGTGTCCCACGAAAATTAGAATAGGGAAAATCTCGGAACTCTGTAGTAGCAGAGAATTGTAATTTTGGGGTTCTAAATTAAAGCAATTGGTGTATCTTTTTTTGTTATTATGTTATCCAATGAGCTTTTTGTTTTCGGTCACGTGACATCAAATTCAAAATTATTAATGGGACAACCCGTATATTTTGGCACTTCTATGTTCCTCCCGATGATAGGAGGATTCCAACAAACTTGTGGTCTAAAATGATTATTTTGAGAACTATAGGTCCCATGACGATTTTTTAATGAAATATAGGTGATTATCATAATTTTGCCTTGTATTAATCATCACAAAAAATATAGGACTGCCTAAATGTACAGAGTGATCTCAAACCTGGATAATTTGTCAATTGCTACTTTCAGACGTCTTGGAACAAAGGATATTGAAGTACTTGTAGTTCTTAAATTTATCGTTTTAGACCCCAAGTGTGATAGTTCGTTGGAATATTTTCATCGAGAGAAACATAGAAATGCCAAAATATACAGGTCGTTCCATTATTAATTTTCAATCTCATCTCACGTGACCGACAACAAATGCTCATTGCGTAACATAATATCAAAAAAGCTACACTAGTTGCTTTAATTCAATTAAACAAAAAGGATTAACGAGATCTTACCTTTTTAAGTGCGATTCCTATCATTTTCTCGGACCATCTGTAAAATGTCTGCAGTCGCTGCGGTTTGAACCTTCTATTGGCAACCAAATAGATTGAAACATCGGCGCTTTAATCACTCGGCTACCAGGCTCCGTGGTTTATATAATTTTTTTAAGGGTTCTGAAATGGGTTAGTTGTATATGCGGTTTCAAAAATGAAATTTTGACAGAGGCTAAACATATTCAATTACTTTAAAATAACCATAAAATTGTTTTAAATTTTCAATTTAATTTCAGAACATATTTTTGGTCAAACTAAAAATATTTGGGAGGTTGATATATTTATCAAATTGTGAATATATCTGTGGTATTTAAAAAAAATTTTTTCCACGATCATCACAGAATTTGCCAATTCTGAAATCAAATTTGATTACAGAATGCTGGAATTCTCTCTCTTGAGATTGAAGAAATATTCTGCAACACCTCTGCTCCCATGCAATTTAAATGTATTTACATTTTCTCTATTGTGATAGAATAATATTCTCACACTGGTTAGCAATAATAACATTAGCCTTGACGCAGTTGATTGTCATCGTAGTGGCAAAATTTGAGCAAGTGTCAAAAATATTGCTGTCACGTTTCCTATCTTTGATCGTGGAGAGAATATAGTCTGCTACTCGGTTAGAATGAAAATTCGTGATGCTCGTGGTTCCTCACGCTCGCCTTCGGCTCGCGCTCGGAACTTTCCACTCGCATCGAATTTTCATTCAAACCTTGTTACAGAATATACTATTACTTTATAGGTGTGCAAGAAAGTAAACATTACCTACTACTAATTCCCCTCAAGACTTTTACGATGTATAATAACTATATTGAATAACTTTTCAGGCTAGTGAATTGATAATCCAAACTAATGATTCTGCCTGCCAAAGATATTTTATGCAAATGTGTCTCAACAACAACATACCGATTCTTTTCGTCGGTCCAACAGGGACCGGTAAATCAGCAGTTGTATTGGATCAATTGCTGAACTTGCCGAAAGAGAAATTTTTACCGAACGTTCTCAATTTCAGTGCCAGAACGACTTCAATGATGGTGAGTCTGGGACCTGATGGTTTTGATGAATAATGATAATAATAATAATTAATAACGGTCGGGGCGTGGCGCAGTGGTTAGAGCATCCGTCTCTGGGTCGAAAGGTCCGGAGTTCGAGCCCCAGTTACGGCTGGGATTTTTTAATTTAACTTGACCGATTAAATTATTCAAATCTCGTGGCTGAACTGGGGTGAGTCCTGCACGATTCACTGGTGCGTTCCAATTAACAGTGCTGCTCCTGAGGTGGCGCATGGAGTTAGTAACAAGGCCTATCCAGAACACGTGGCTAATAACCATAGCAGTCGATACCAAAACACCAATGAAAAAAAAATTATTAATAACGTTTATTCATAATTCCGTGCTACATGTATAAAATGAAAGTATACCCATTTCTTAATAAATATTGTTATCACAGTGTACAATGGTTATTCTTAAGAAACAATTGTATAATTAGGAAAGGGTATATTTAGTCAATTATTATATTCATGATGGAATAGCATGATCAGTCATCAAACTGGTATGAGACGATCAGTCTCCTTAACCTTTTTGTACTTACATGTTTTTTTTATGAAACATTCAGAATTACAAAGATACAAAAAACACCAAAACAAAGAAGGAATCCTAATAAAGTCCATTTTTTTTTGGAAAACATATTTTTTTACTTCGATTTCAAGTTCAGTGATATTTCTACAATTTTTTATGTCTTAGGGTATTTCATTGAATTTTGATGGGACAAATTATGTTGTCGTGTATGGTAATTGTTGATTTCTTATTGATATAAAATTAGATTCAATAATTTTATTGATAATAAGGTAAGATACTTTGAGAGTGTCCATTGCATAATGCTCCTCCAAAGAAAATGTGTTTGTCATTGAATAAAGTTGATTTGTTGGAGTGTCAAATGGTAGACGATATAGTACTTTCAATGCTTTCCTGTATACTGTGGAGATTTTATTGAAATTATTTTTGAAACACGTTCCCCATATAATAATTAAATATTTGAGTCTACTGAGAATACGTGAATATAGAAATTTTATTACCTATTTTGGGATTCAATTTGGGACATCTTTCCAGGGCTCCATAATGGAAGATATTTTTAAAATCAGATTATCAATATGTTTCTCCCACGTTAACCTATCATCCATCCAAATCTATCGTTTATTCTAGAATTAAAGGGTTTTCATTTGTATATAAAAGCACTGCATCGTCCGCGAATATGTTATAATGACATGATAAGTTAATTTGGGATGAATTTTGTATATACAGGGTGAGTCAGGCTGATCGCCTCGGACTCTCGTGGCCATAAGGTATTTTTTTTCAGTAAACGGCCTGGGGGAGTACATGTATGTCGATCTGAAGCACATTTTAAAAATAATGATGTTTTATACAAGGTGTTTGAAATAAGCGTGACATATCAAAGTTATGTTTTTTTTAATGTTTTTTTAATGTATTTTCTTACATTTTTTTATTATTTGAGAAAAAATAAGCTGACTTTGCTGAAGTTTCCCTATACCTAACTCTTTCCATTTATGAGATATTCAACTTTTTCTCAAAATGTAACGTTGTCAAAAAAATTCAATATTATTGCAATTATCCACTGCATGTGTACGAAATTTTTACCGGTCACTCTTATCCCTTTCAGCTAGTTACTGCAACTTCAGACGACGATCAATATTATACAGTGTGTTTTATATTGTCAGGAACACCTACGGCATATTTGATCTCCATTAACTTTGTTATTTCAAATGGAACACCCTATATTTTTCCAGGTAAAAATATTCACCTTTCCATTCCCTTTCAAACCATATAATATTTCCCTATAGCTAAATGTGGTGCTTCAGAAGTTATCGAAGCATTTTCAAAATCCGATGAACTTTTTGGATTGACATTATTTCATCAAGTAGGCTGATGCCATGGATACTTGAGTAATGCGTTCAACTGTGTTCAATTGCGTTGTTCCAAGCGGGCTTCTGACAAATAGCGTCATATTTTGTCATAAGTTTGTGTTGAAATCGTTTTGTTCAAGTGTTCTCAAATTTGAGGAGTAAAATGAAAAGTTTCACACTTCAAGAAAGAATCAATATGATAATAACCATTGGAGAGTGTTACGAAAATTGCTTATTAGCGTCGAGGGTTTATGCACAAAAATACCCAGATCAAGAGCATCCTGATAAAAAATGTATTCGAAAGATTATTAGCCACATTTCCAAAAAATGGTAGTATCGAGTACACTGTGGGCAAGTTTTTAAATTCATCTCTAAAAACATCGCTTAATTTATTCGAAATTTTAATGTGACGTCACAGATGCTTTTGCTTTATACAAATATTCACTGAATTTACGAACTCTTCGGTCTTCACTTCAATGAAACAATCGAGATCGGTGAAGGTAAACATAACTAAACATATTCATAATCATAAATCGACATTTCGTTTTTTTCATTTGCTGTTTGGATTTTGGAACCTCTAGAGTTTGGTTGCTCGGAGTTACGAACTTACTCACTAGGACTCTGGTGCCTACAAAAAAATGGATCAAATGAAAGTGATAAATTTGGTTTATCATGATCAGTGATTCGAAGTAAGATTAGACAATGAAACTTATGAGGAAATAATGAATGGTAAATAACACATTAATTTTTTAGGATATTATTTATACATGATTGGTTTTTATTTCTACAGATGATGATAAGCTGCAAAGATATGCAAAAGAAGTATATGAACTTAATTCTGCGAAAGAAAATTGTGGCATAACAAAAGAGACTGCATCAGACACAAAGCAAGAGAGTTTCAAATGGAACCATAAATCAACTCTCACACTCATTGAATTTCGTTTACAAAAGGAGAAGGAATTCAACAGACCAATATGTACAAAAAAAAAACTTTGGGCTAGCATTGCCCAGGACATGAAAAAGTTTTGGTACAATGTAACAGGCGATATGTGTGATACTAAATACAGAAATCTCTTATCAAAATATAAAGTAAACAAAAAGAGGAAGCAACAGAGTGGGGAAGGTGCGGTAACATGGGAATATTTTGAAAAGTTTGAGTCCGTACTTGGATCAAAAGCAGCTATCGTTCCGCCACCTGAAACATTAGGAAGTGTGGATGAAATGGGAATAAATGACATCACACAGGAGATCATAGACGATAAAGACATGTCTTTTAGTTCTGAACCATCGACAAGTATCAGCACGTCCTCAAATAAGAGAAACCAGAAGGACCTAAGTTTTAACGATTATTTGAAAGAAAAACTGAAGCGATAGGAAGACACATCAAAAAAGAGGGAAGAAAGATGGATTCAGAAAGAGGAGTTGAAAGAACGAGAAATAAATGCTATAGAAGCTTTAGCACAAGCTATAGCTAGTAAATACAAAAAATTAAAATGATGCATAATGGTTATTTTGTTAAACTTATGAGAATTTTATTTTTGTGTTGCAATTGTAATATTTAGAATTACATTAGGTTTTCGTTGAATGAATTAATTATTATTTTATAAAATAAAAATAAACTACAAATGAAAAATAACTTTAATATATATAGTTCAACTAGTGACATATATTGTTCATCATTGAATTTCTTAGCTCTACAGCCAATCTATCAATTCGTTCAGCATCTTCAATATCCGCTTCTTCATTGTTCTCTTCTGGTATGTAAAACTCGTCATCCTCAACTACCGCAGAGTCTTCTTTTAAAGAAATATTGTGCAGAATGCAACACGTAAATATGATAAATTTTGCATATTTTAGATTTAAAACATGTAAATATTTAAGCCTTCTAAACATTCCTTTCAGTCTGCCAAATGCCTGTTCTATGACCACACGTGTGCTACTCAATAGTTTGTTGAACGTTCTCTGTCTCTGAGTTAGATGTCCATTGTCCCGAAAAGGAGCCATAATGAATGTTCTTAAGGGGTATGCAGAGTCTCCTAACAAGTAAGTGTTGGGAGGTAAAATATTTTCATCACAGATCTTGTTGAAAATTGGGGAATTTTGCCACATTCTTGCATCATTAACGGATCCAGGCCAACCGCAGCAAATGTCAATAAACTCCAGCTTTGAATTACAAATACCTTGCAATAATATAGAGTGGTACCCATTGCGGTTATAGTATGAATTATCATTCAAAGGTCCTGGAATAGGTATATGTGTACCATCGACACATCCAATAACGTTTGGAAAACTTCTGTTTCCCCTTAATTCACTGAACTGTGTCACAGTTTTCAACGCATCAGGCCCTGTTGGCCATTTTATGTAGTCCTTTACTTTCGCTGATATTAGTTTGCAGGTTTTGATAAAGATGGTATGAGCTTGTCCTTTGCTGAAGCCGAAGCGATCGGCAACAGATCTTATGCTCTCTAAAGTACTCACTAGCCAGATAGTCATTAATATACAGTCACTTAGTGGTACAGGTGGTCGACCAGTTATGTGCAGTTTGTCTTAAGTTATACTCCTCAGAAGGTTCTGTAACAAAATAATCAAAATTACCTAGGTAGGTAGGTACTTCATACCTTGATTTATTAAAAAAATATAATGTACTTACATGTATAGCGGTTCTACTTAGTCGAAAATGTGATTTGAAGTCACTATCTGAATAGAGATTAACAATATTTGCTATATAATTCGTATTTTTGATATGTTTGTCCCTATGCTTTTTCTTATTTATGAAAAATAATATTTCTTCGCTGTCTGTTTCTTCAGATGAAGATGAATCGACAAAACTATCGTCAACTATCATCTTTTGGGCTAGTAAAACCTCCATTTCGTATCTACTGAACTTGAAATTGGCCGATTTAAAAGCCGAATATTTTTTCAGAAATACTTTTGAAAGTTTTGAACAACAGAACCTCAACAGCAACAAATCTACAATCCAGCGAATCCACCGACTGATGGAGATAAATTGTTTCCTGCGCTGAAAATACAAACTGTCAGATGAATGTTATTGTAATATATAACTGAATTTAAAAACGTTTTGCTGAAAAGGCGCTTAATGCGCATTGACAATTGGTGAATTTAAAAACTTGCCCTGTTCGAGAGCTATCGAAACCAGTTACTGGGAATGAGGAACATAATTTCGAAGTTTTACAACATGTGATTGAAGATCCCAATACCAGTACCAGAGCCATTGCAAATGCCACAGGTATAAGTCAATCGAGCGTTAGCAGAATTATTAGTAAACACAAATATCATCCATACCACATTCAGCTGCATCAACATTTGTATGGAAGGGACTCTGAACGCAGGATAGATTTCTGTTTATGGTATCTTGAACGAGTTGGCGAAGATATGAACTTTCTTGGGAATATTTTATTCGACATAATTTTCATTATTATGACACCGAAAACAGACATTTATTTCGAACCGTCGATCGCCAGAACCGGTGGAGTGTTAACTCATTCGGTGGAATCATAGGAGACACCATAATTAGTCCTTATTTCTTTGACGGGCATCTGTATGGAAGGAAATTTTTAAGATTCATGAAAAGAGATTTTTGGAATCTTCTGGAAAATATTCCTTTGAATTTGAGAGAGAAGATGTGGCTACAATTAGATGGTGCTCCGGCACATTTCAAACGTGTTGTCAGGAACTATCTGGACAGAAAATTTCCAGATCAATGGATAAGGAGAGGTGGTCCTTATAACTGGCCAGCAAGATCCCCCGATCTTACACCTTTGGACTTTTTTTATGGGTATATATCAAGAATATTGTTTACAGTACACCACCCACTACTCCTGATGATATGAAAGTGAGGATTAGAAATGCCTTCCAAACAGTAACTCCAAATATGTTGAAAAATGTCAGAAGCTCATTCGAAAAAAGAATTAGATGCTGTATTGAAGTAGATGGTGGTCACGTCGAATTTTTAAATTTTTACTTAAACTTTAATTGCCAAATATTGTTCTTTTTTTAACCAGTAACCCCAAAATTAGTAGATACAGATGGACCGATATAACAAATGCTCCAAAGAAAATCAACTGTAAGTAGAGAGTGTTCAAATTCAATGTAGTAAAGATGATGGAGAACTACTTTTTTCAGTATTTGACATTAGCCGGTTGATGAAATTTTATTATTTTGAAACTTATATTGGTTTACAAAAAGGCTTTGAAAACTCCTGAAGCACCATATGTAGGTTTGAATGTTTTAGACGATGTAGTAACTTGATTACTTATATTTCGGACGTCCATCATCTTAATGGTTGAAAGATTTCTATCTCTTTCAAATTTTTCACAACGTTTCAATTGCTTGAATCCGCAATCGTCTTCTGGTGAATAATGACAAAATCAGATGCTACGTATGGAACGTATGGAAACCGCTCATGGACCGTTTTGGAGGGAGAAAAAGCGCGAAAACAAGCGCGCCACAAGAAATTATAGACCTATAAAAGGTCGCGTAGCATCTGATTTTGTCATTATTCACCAGAAGACGATTGCGGATTCAAGCAATTGAAACGTTGTGAAAAATTTGAAAGAGATAGAAATCTTTCAACCATTAAGATGATGGACGTCCGAAATATAAGTAACACCATATGTAGGTTTAGGGACATATTACATGGTTCGAAAGAAAATGAAATGGTGAATCTTTTCGCGTGGAAAAATATAGGGTGTTCCATTTGAAATAACAAAGTTATTGGAGTTCAAATATGCGGTAAGTGTTCCTGACAATATAAAACACACTGTATAATATTGATTGTCGTCTGAAGTTGCAGTAACTAGCTGAAAGGGATAAGAGTGACCGGTAAAAATTTCGTACACATGCAGTGGATAATTGCAATGGTATTGATTTTTTTTTGACAACGTTACATTTTGAGAAAAAGTTGAATATCTCATAAATGGAGAGAGTTAGGTATAGGGAAATTTTAGCAAAGTCAGCTTATTTTTTCTCAAAGAATTAAAAAATTTAAGAAAATACAGGGTGTTCCATTAAAAAAAACATAACTTTGATATGTCACGCTTATTTCCAACACCTTGTATATAATTCATTATTTTTAAAATGTGCTTCAGATCGATATACATGTACTTCCCCAGGCCGTTTACTGAAAAAAAATACCATATGGCCACGAGAGTCCGAGGCGTTCAGCCTGACTCACCCTGTATAATAAGTATAAAATTACCTAAAACCGATCCTTAGGGAACAACTTTGTTAATATCCAATCAGTCAGTCTCCACGTTATTAGTGTATGTCCTTATAGTTCTATCTTCGAAATAATAACGATTTAGTCTAATCGATTAGTGTTGAATTTTACAGACCCAAGAAATGGTGATGTCCAAATTGGATAAGAGGAGGCGAGGAGTGTTCGGTCCCTCGATGGGGAAAAAGTGCGTGCTTTTTGTGGATGATGTTGGTATGCCACAGAAAGAGGCATGGGGAGCTCAGCCACCAGTAGAACTGCTCAGACAATGGATTGATCATGGACATTGGTTTGAAAAAGATACTTCTATGCTACAATTAGTTGATATTGTGAGTTTAATGTGAGACTATAATATAATTTAAAATATATTCATATAGACTGAAAAAACATTGAGTAGGTAATAACTGTATTAAAGAAAGGGAAATAACGGGAATCTTCAGTCATCTATGAAGAAGAAACTGTACCAAGTTTTCGCATTGAAATTGTAAGACCTAGCCGAGGTCAGTAACGCGAGTGAAAAAATTAATTTTGAGAATAATAAAAGTTGATTTATTACTCACCCTGTAATTAGTTCTTTGGTGCGTTGATCTCGGGATAATGTCAGCCAATAATGTGTGATAATTTTTAATTTTTTTTTGAAACCATAAACCATATTTAAAATTAGTCCAGTTATTGAAAACCTCACCGCAGTGTTGGAGGTACTGCTGAGGCTGCCACCGCTCCCAGTCTGGATCAAGAAGGAGGCAATGGCAGCCCATTGGAGGATGCGGGATCGGGAGTCTGGATAAACGAAGGAGCGATGATAGGTCATGTGGAAATCGCGAAGTGGGCAGAGCAGGAGATCCCGATCTCTGCCCTCAGAGAGAAAAGCGAACAAGACAAACTGCGATGGAATAGAGACTTTACTCTTACTATTCCGAGCAGAGAACAGTGGGAAGGAAACACGGTGGAGTTTAAAATAGGAAGCCTAATATGTTATGTCGAAATTGGTTCTCTAGAGAAATATGACATCATTTTCTCCCAATTTCAAGCAATACCGATTTTCGAAATATTACGAGAGAAATATTTCTTTTGATATTGACAGAAGAAAATCCTATTACGAAATGCAGGAGAATTCGAAAATTCTCCTAGAAATTTATTTTTCAGGTTAAAGAAACTAGAAGATTTTTTCTATGTATTGGTAAAATTATTATTATTCAGGTAGGTATAGGTATGGCTATTGTACAAGGGATGGTTTTGAATAATTTGGAGGCTGCAATGGCCACAATTTTTTGCGAGACCAAAATTCGTTCCACAATTCAAGTGAACGACAGTTTGTTAGAAATCTATGATATGCAACCTCCCTGTCGAGTTTTTGCAATGAAAAAGTAAACTTAACTTTTAATAGCCTTGGATATTCCATGCAGATGAAATTATAGAACTGTTTCTTTTTTCAATTTATTATTCATTCATCATCAGTGTTGATGTTATTGATGGCCCTCCGCCGGTTCATTTTGTTACAATTTTTTGCGTCCCTGTTCTTTTTATTTGCATGATTTTTCTGATTTTGCCAAGTCTACGACAGGAAAATGTTGCTTCACTCCATCTCTCCTGTATGATTCCACCAACATACTTTTTTCCAGCAAACCCCAGTTTTATGTTCCCCAGGAATGATATTCAATTTAATGGCAATACTATCCCACTTTTCTTTTGCGATATTATGTGTAATAGTTTTCGTAAATTTATCAATTCTTAGTTCTGCATCATTTTCCGCAATTCTAATGCATTTTTTGAGCGCTGCAAAAATCGTATCTGCAAACGTCAAATTCAAATGCGTGTCCCCAAAAATCCTAATTTTTATTGGTCAAACAAAATTCTTCTATGATCGCATGCAAGACATACGTCCCAAAACTTAGCTCCTAGGAAACGACTTCCTACGGTGTTCAAAAATAGCGGTTCTCTTGTTTCATTGTTTCACGTGGGAATTTAATCTAGAAATATTTCATGAGAGACTCAATTCCTACGATTTCAAAAATTGGGTCCCTGGAGGGAAGAGAAGTACGAAAGAGCTACGCTCTGGGCAGATATACAACAGTTTTTCAAGCTGAAGTGTTCGCCATCCTATCCGTAGTTACGAGGCAAGAGGTGAAAGAAGGGTCCGAACAGAGAATTTATATCTGTTCGGATAGTCAGGCATTGTTCAGAGCCATAAGCCATCCCAAACCAAGCTCAGCGCTTGTACAGGAATGCGGAGTTGCGCACGAGAAACTAGCTGAAACGAAAGAAGTTCAGCTGATATGCGTCCCGGGTCACAGAGGGGTGCGCAGAAACGAGGTGGCAGACAGTCTTGTCAGATCCGGATCCGCGACACCGTTCTGAGGGACGGAGCCAGTACTAGGCATCCCAAGAAGCCAAACCTCATCAGCCCTCGACGAGTGGGCAGAAGAAGAGACGAATAAACTTTGGAGGGATAACGCCGGCTGAAGGCAGTCGATAGACTTCGTGGTCGGCTCCAATAAATCTAGGACGACATGGCTCTTAGGCAGAAACCGCCAAGCACTACGCCTTCTTATAGGAATACTAACAGGACAACAAGTTAAGCAGACACCTATCACTTATAGGTATAGAAGACAGCCCGATTTGCCGCAAATGCGAAGAATACGAAGAAACTTCATCTCACTTCCTCGGCGAGTGTAAGGCATACGGGAGGCTAATATTTGGAACCTTCGGAGTTAAGAAACTCCAACAAGAGGAACTAATCGACTTGAAGCGGTCGGACATACTGACCTTCATTAGGATGTCACATAGGTTCGAAAAGGAAAACTAGGAGGATGAATGTAGAGAAGTGGAGAACAGGGGATGGCAAAATGGGTCCATGAGGGCCTACTTGCCTGGCCGCGGTTGCGGCTTCCCCAAAGAACTACTACTACTATTGAAAACCTCATCCTTGTGAAAACTATTGCAAGTCGCCTCTGCTCGAACACTTTTGCTGATACATATCATATACGTACAATATATTTTCTTCTGAAATTGAGTTGACAATGAATAATCCTTTGCTACAGAATGTTATCACTATTGAACGTATTTTATTTATGTGTTTTGGGTAAGGTGATACTAGCTCCATTATTATGAGCGCAACAATGAATAGTAAGGGACTCGCTCCAATCAAGTTACTAAATTGAATAATTCAGTGTATAAAATTAAATCGAAAAATGTTCCGGATTTGAACGATCTGACACTTTTTTCCGTCCCGGTATTGACATTATTTATCAAGTTGCAACACATACACGTCGTTGCAACGTGGTAGTGAATGACTAAACGCTCGCCGAGTATTTTCAAACAAAACTTACTTCGGTTCAGCACTGATACGTACGTATTGTATAGTCTCATGAATAGTCTGCATTTTCGAAACAATGTTTACTGCTGTACATATGAAAAATTGTCAGTACGTTTTCCGCTTGGGCCTCCGGCAGAAAATTCAATCTCAAACCTGACATGAGCAAGCTAACCTGTTAGCGAATCAGCTCAACAAAGTAACTTACGTTCTTCAATAATAATAATGAATATTTTGGGCGGGGATTAGCGGAACGGTTAACCGAGAGGTTCCAGGTTCGGTTCCCAGCTGGGGCGGGCTTTTTTCATTTTCAGATGTGAAAGTCTGAATGATTGAAGCTTGTGCCGGCTGGGAATAATCCTCCACGATTCACTGTTGCGTTAATAATCAATAGTGCTACTCCGAAGGTGGCGTATGGAGTAAGTCACAAAGCCTATCCAGAACACACGTCTAATGACCCTAGCAGTCGATGGCAAAACACCAAGGAAAAAAGATGATAATGAATATTTATTCCTTGCAATGATCATTTCACAATGACATATGAATAATCAGTTTGAACATGAAACATATGAATGTAAGAATACACAATATGTAAATCACTAACATAGATAGATATAAATGTATACATACAAAATACATGAGTTACTAACGTAGACACATATACATACGCAAGATAGTGGATAGATCTACCAAAAATAAATAAATACTCAAGATACTCGTCGATGGAATGAAAGCACCACTTCAAAAGATATAATATACTATCGATAATTCTGTCAGAATTCTTAAACTCGATCAAATTGCTTTGAGGTACTGATCGACAAGCGTAAGGATGCCTCCGAGAATTGGTTGCGCAGTAGACAAAACCCTGGAGTGGGGCAGGAGCTCAATCGCGCTGCCTTATTAAACAGTAGTCGATCTTTGTCGCACATCTACTCACGCTTTCTATCGTTTGCGCATCTCAGAGGCATCCTTACGCTTGTCGATCTGTAACGCCACTCGTCCTAAAGGACTCGTGGTGCTAGCATTTTGATTTCGTTGATTTCTGATAGAATTACTATCGATAGTAGTGCGAGCACTCGTGGTATTACCCCCGGATATATTATTAAAGAGGGCGACTTTTGAAACAACGTTGTGCGCCGTTGTTGTAGTTTTATAAGATGTTCATGTCTTGTTGGATAGTTGATTTGGTTTCATACTCAGACTCGCGCTTTTTTACATAAAACAAACGATGTAAATATGGAAATGGATGGTAATGGTAAAATATTTTTCTCTCTGAAAACGAGTCCGCTTGAATCTGTTAATATTCAAAATCAATAGTGATCAACATAATTATTCAACCAGATATTCCAACAATATAACATTGATTAAAAGTAAGACAAATATCGGTCAAAAATCAATACTATGTAACGGAATAAAATTTTATAATGACCCAATGAATTGAAAAATTATGGTAAAATCCGATTCAATTAATTTAAAAAAACTACCTAATGGGTTGAGTTTAGAACAAATAGAAAATCTTTTCTGATTCCATCATTTTCAGTTTTGAAACTTTGAGATATATCTTGTTAATTTCCATCAATTGCTTAATTTCTTCTTTAATTTGTGTTTCATAAGTATTGTATTATTCAGTGTATCATTTTTACATATCCCTCTATAAGCAGAAATGTTTCTTGGGATCAATAAAGTATTATTGAATTATTGTATTATTCGCTTCTGAGTTGCCCCAAAGAAGTATATTATAAAAGAGAACTGAATTTACCATTGCGTGTTAAACAAAATATTCCTTCATTCAAGTCTTTCTTGAGTTGTAACACAGCATACAAAATGCTTTTGTTAGAAAGTAGTTGACAATGTTTCAGTTTGAGTAAGGTTATTCTGGACTTTCATTGTCTAAAAAAGAACAAAGAAAAATTGAATTCTCTGCAATTTTTAATCACGACGTTTCAACTGTTAAAATCTACAGTCGTTATCAAGTGTATAATGCGACAATCTCAAGGATACTTCCTATATATGCTATGGATAATTATGTGTCATTAGACTAGGGGTAATTTGGCGGTATTCAGGTAAGCTTGTTAATTCCAGTGCCAGGCCCCTCCGGTACAGCATTGTTAATTCTTAAGCTCCCTCTTTTTCTCCCAGGAAGACGGACTACCGATGGGATCCCCATTATCGTCCTTGGTAGCAAACATCTATATGGAATGGTTTGAAACTTTTGCTACAGAGACAGCCCATAAGAAACCTCAGATGTGGTTGAGATATGTTGACGACACGTTTGTCATATGGAACCACGGAGACGAGGAACTTGACGTCTTTTTGGAACATCTGAATAACATCAGAAAGTCCATAAACTTCACGAAGGAAAAGGAGACCCAAGACGGTTTACCTTTTCTAGACGTGAAAGTTCAAAAGAACAATGATAGGTGCCAAACATCAGTATACAGAAAGCCGACTCACACCTATGTAACACAGATGAAAGTCTTACCATCGGATTGGACAATATCAAGAAAGATCTGCGACGAAATGGGTACCACAAAAAACATATAGAAGAGGTTCTAGCCCGCAGGGGGGATAAGAACAAGAAACCAGACGAGCCGACACAAGCCACCCTGTGCGTTCCGTATGTTAGAGGTCTATCGGAAAGAATACAGCGAATTGGGTCGAAATACAAAATACGGACATGTTTCAAGTCAGGTAACACTATTCGCAGCCATCTAACGAAGACGAGACCACGTGACGCTGACATTGACTTCAAAAACTGCATCTACCGCATCCCTTATGAATGCGGTGAAGCGTTAGACTCGCTGAACACAAGAGAAACACTCAACGAGGAGAAACTTCAAAGTCGGATAGCGGATCATGTCTGGACGACCCAACACAACATAAAATGGACTGAAGCCGAAGTCATCTATAAAGAAGAGGGCTGGTATAGAAGGAAGTTTAAAGAGAGTGCATATATTATGAACAACAAAGTCTTCAGTCAAGCTAGCATAGAAATCCGTAGTGTGTGGAAACCCTTAATTAGTGGCATGGATCAATTGAAATTGCGATAAGAATTAACAATGCTGTACCGGAGGGGCCTGGCACTGTAATTAACAAGCTTACCTGAATACCGCCAAATTATCCCTAGGCTAATGACACATAATTATCCATAGCACATATAAGAAGTATCATTTAGATTGTCGCATTATACACTTGATAACGACTGTAGATTTTAACAGTTGAAACGTCGTGATTAAAGATTGCAGAGAATTGAATTTTTCTTTGTTCCTTTTTAGTCCAGAATAACCTTACTCAAATACAAAATGCTGATGATCTTCAAACATACGTAGCTGACGCGAAATTTCCAACTCAAATCAGAATCAATCTGAATGCCTGAAAAGTTCGTGGTCACCGATGGATGTAAGACCACCTAATTGATTTCAACAAGTATTGCTCAATATGTTTTTTTGAGCCAACACTTCTAGAATGAGACTACTAGAGCGACACCAGATTGAGAAGTTTTTACCTATCGTGTTGTTTGGCTTGAAGTTCAACAAGACTATCCGTTTCTGCTGAAATGTCGGTATCATCGGCAAAAAAAGATGAAGAGGTTGTGCCTATATGTCATCGATATAAATTATAACAAGTAAAGGTCCCAGAACTGAGCCCTGTGGAACACCAATGTCCATATTGAATAAGTCTTAGTCCACATTATCCCATTCACATGAATATTTTTTAAATTCATACAGGATATAACCCATACAAGAAATCTCCCTCGAACACCTACTACACAATAATTTATCAGCAAGTATATCAACATTTTTAGAATCGAATACCTTGGTCGAAGAAAAGTGCAGCTACAAATTTTTCCCCTGTCGATATCATCATAAATATTCAATTCAATTTATTTCCCCAAGAAATATACAGTTTATAAGAGGGAAAAAATCACATAATGCAAATAACATGCAGGTAAATACCACATTAAGAATAAATTAATAAATAAAATCATATAATCTGAATTAGAATGGATTTCTTTAGATTATATTTAAATCGCAATTCACCATACCGGTAGGTGCATATCCATATCTTCCTTCAGTCCTGTGAGTTTCATTATTCTACCTTGATAATTACGGAAGTTACGGGGGTGCTTCCATGAAAAGCGAGACACACTGTATAATGCTTGATTCAACACTTTGAGGTAACATATATACGTTAATATAATTCATAAATGTTACTGTTACAGTAGACCGTGCCGCTGTACTGCAGTAAGAAATCACAAACCAAAAGAGGAGTTCTGAAATTAAATTATTTACCGCGATACAGCATAAGGTTCTGCTGCACCGTGGTAAACAATATTTTTACTTGGTATTCCGTATTGCCACATTCATTATAACTTAATCTGAAAGCTGGAAACTTTGAATTCCCCTCATATTCCTAAAAATTATAATTCCTTTCCACTTATTTCCAGATGTTTGTTGGTGCGATGGGAGTGCCTGGTGGTGGAAGAAACGAAATAACAGATAGATTCTTGAGGCACATGCAGATCATTGGATTGGACTCCTTTGATGATAATACATTGAATAAAATATTCGTAACTATTCTTGATTGGCATTTTGCCAAAGGATATGTTGAAACTATTTCAAGACTCTCAAAGGTGAGTTAATCTAATCCACACACGTTTAATTCACATGAGAAAGTTCTAAGATCGATTCTGATGACATTGATAGTATTTCGTTACAATGAGTATGTTTCACAAATAAATTTGGAAAAAATAGAATTATTTATTTATTTCTTTATTCATTGTTAATAATACAATATCGATCTATAATATAAAGAAATAAATTTCTCATGAAAACATGATCAAATAAGTAAAAGACTTATCCATGATCATGCAAAAGTAATTATGAAATAATCCACATCAAAATACACATGATAATATCCATAATATATACATATAAAGAAAGAAAATAAATAGCAAAATGAACTTGAATGTATGCTTAAATAACACACTTTGAATAAATAAAAACAATAACAAAAAACTAAGTAGGTACTAATTAAAACATCATGATTCGAAATTATTTTACATACAAATAATTTTCCAATTTTTCAGAATTCTCAATCAACCAGAATTTGATTTTATTTTTAAATCCCCAAAAACTAGCTTTTTTAAAGAAACTGGCAAATTATTATAAACCTTTTTACCTATATAAATGGCATGTTGTTGCATCAAAGTTGTAGAGAACTGGATTCCGCCCTGGCCATAGTACAACCACTGCACTTTTGAATGTCACCGATGGTTTCGGTCAGTAGACAGAGGTGAACTCTCGTGTCTTGTTTTGCTTGACTATACCAAAGCTTTTGATACCATAGATCATGATGTACTCTGTAAAAAACTAAAATACTTAGAATTCCATCAGAGCTCAGTGGCCCTCATCAAAAGCTTTCTCTCGTTTCGGACACGTCAATAACTCTTGGTGGTGAAACTTCTGGAACACTACCTATTGAGTTTTGAGTACCTCAGGGTTCAGTCCTTGGGCCATTATTGTTTTCCCTGTATATTTGCGACTTTCATGAGACAATGGAGTACTGTAATATTCATCAAAATGCTGATGATACCCAATTATACGTCAGTTTTGATGTAAACAACGTCAATTTAACATCAGCACGAGTGAATGAGGATTTGACCACTCTTTTCAATCTTTCAACCGCTCATAACCTGAAGATCAATCCTCATAAGTCCCATGCTATGATTATCGGAAATAATTATAAACGATTAATGGCCGAAGCGAAAATTTGGGTGTCTGGTTCGATCAGCAATTACGATTCACAAAGCACGTCAGTCACTTATGTCAGAGTTCCTTCAATGTGCTGAGACAGTTGTACAACTCTCGGGACATTTTACCCACCTCAAAACCTAAACTAAACCTTTGTGAATCCTTGATTATCTCCAAGCTCTCATATTGCGACGCCGTCTATGGCCCCGCTCTCTTGCAGAGTGACGCCTCCAGACTCAAAATTCCTGCATACGTTTTGCTTATGGTATTTGTAAGTATGATCACATCAGTGCATGCAAAGTTCAGGGAATCCGGATGGCTGAGACTGGAAAAATTGAGAAAAATTCATTTGCTAACATTAATCCACACAGTAGTAACAACTTCTACACCGGCATACCTAGCTGCCAAATTGATCACCTTCCGTAATTACAATACTTCAAGAACACGAAACAGAAACACCATGGTCATTCCAAAATTCAAAATCAGTTTGTACAAACGAAGCTTCTCATACACAGCTCCCAAATACTACAACTCTTTACCCAATAATTTTCAGAACTATAATATAATCAACTTCAAAAAGAAACTGAAAGAACTATTAAATAACTAAAACGCTCATATTAGATATACTTCTGACAATGCTTGTACAATTGATTGATTATTTCTCTCTAATGATAGTTACGAGATGATAGTAGTATAAGATATTTTTTGTTGCTTTCTATAAAATTGTTAAACTTTTTATTTCTCTCTTTTTTCAAGGGTTAAATTGAAAAACAGCATTTGCTGACACTTCGTCCATTCGTCTATGTCACACCATATAATTATGTATGAATTTATATTTTTTGCAAGATGAATAAAGACGATTTATTATTATTATTAGAACTTTTCAGTTGATATTCAACCATCCATTTTATTCTTTGTTTCATATTTATGTTGTATACGATTATCAATTTGAAAATTTTTTCTTATGTAAACTGTCGATGCTTTATAAAATAATTGTTTGACAGATAAAATTTTATATTGTTCAAAGAGAATTTTAGAAGAATAATCAAAGGGTTTTTGAAAAATAATTTTCAAGGTAAACATTTGAATTGAAGTAAGCGGTTTTAAAACTTGTTTGTAAATGCCTCCCCAACCTATTATACCATAGGCCAAGATAGACTGAAAGAGACTATAATAAAAACTTATAATTAATTTACGACTGACAATGTTTCTCAACAATCTAAATTTATAAAGTGTTTTCCTCGGTTTTTTATCAATTCAGTAATTTGTTTATGCCACTTGAGGTTGCAATCTAAATGAACTCCTAGATACTTTATAACATCAACTTTGGAAATATGTTCGCTACAGTTACACAGTTCTTCATTTTTTAGGCATGAAATAGTAAGGATCTTTAATTTTTCAAATTTTTTCTGGTTGCATATTCTCATGCAACGTGATTGTCACAAAATGAGACTTTTTCAAATTCAAAGTTAGTAAATCGTGATTGAGATTAATTTTTAAAATTGATAAATCAAATTCAGCATTTGATACTGTTTGTTCCCAGGTATTCCCACTTCCTATATAAACTGTATCATCAGCATAAGAAAACAACTTTTCTTTAGTTTTCGTATTTAACAAATCATTGATATAAATCAAAAATAAAATAGGTCCTAGAACTGACCCTTGGGGAACACCACATTTTACTTTTCTAGAATTACTTTTGATATCAATTTGAACAGCTTGTTCTCTTTCAAATAAATAGCTTTCAAATAGTTTCAGGCAAATTCATCTTTTTCCAAACCGTTCTAATTTCGATAATAATTTTTTATGTGAAAATGTGTCAAACGCTTTCTTTAAATCTAAAAATATTCCAAGGGTTTTCTTTTGATTATCTAACGATTTATAAATATTGCATTCTCTGTTCCCTTTTTTCTCTGAATCCAAAATAATAATAATTTTTCTTTGTACTATATCAATATCTAAATTATATCATATTCAGAATTCACAGCGTTAAATATTTACTTATAAACTAGTATGAGTATGCTCATCTGGTATTATACAGAGGTACATTAATTGAGAGATGATTCAAGATTGAGCTGTAGTCGATACTATTATTTATTATTTTGTGAACTCAATGTCAGCTATTTGCTGTCAATCTGCTAATAATATCAGATTGAGTTGTATTTTAATTTGTAGTAGATCTTTGTGATTGGGTATAAATTTTCAGTTTTGTGTTGGGGCAACAATAGAAGTATATAAGGAGGCCACACTGAACTTCTTACCAACTCCTTCAAAATCGCACTATACTTTTTCTTTGAGAGACTTTTCGAGAGTAATTAATGGCCTTTTACTCACTCCACCTTCGAAGATGGACGATCCAGATAAATTTATCAGACTTTGGATACATGAAACGTATAGAGTATTCCATGATAGGCTCATAGATGATAGTGATAGGTGAGTAGGTGTTTTTTAATAATAATTATAATATTTATTCTCAAGAAACAACCTGAGTTTATAACAGGAAACAAGAAGTTTTTCCTTTAACATAGTATTTATGAACCAAAGTATGTATTATCTCATAAATATAAGGGATATATAGTCAAATCTGATTTTTCTGTAGCCTGTGATTTTTAGGTTCGTTTTTTAATTTCAGAATTGTCCTAATACTTTTCAGTAATGTAGGCAAAGAGTTGTTTATATAAATTCCATAATAAGAAATGGATCGTTTTTCAAAATTTGTTTTTTCTTTATTTCAATTCAGTCCTTACAAGTGAAACTTCTTAAGGCTTTTCCGCTTCATTTGCTAAAAACATACAATTGATTATGATGATGTACTTATTTAAATGTATATTATTGCAATTAAACATACGATTATTTTTATTTTTGTCGAACATTGATAAACAATTTGTCTTGTTTGGTGGTTATTACTAGAGGACATTTTTTATAAAGGACCCCGCACATTTCTTATGGAAAATGGCATTCCGTGAATTTGGCTGAATTTTTTGTATATTGTAGTTCTTGATGAGCTGATCAAAAGTGTCTACAAAGCTCAAAAATGGACAGTTTTCGAGATATGGAGATTTGAAAATGGATTTTTTCCATTTTTTGTAGTATTTGGTCATCAATCCGATAGCTCTTATTTCTTGATGTTCGGCGCCCCCAATCCGAGAAATAGTCTTTCTCAGTTATGTTATGCACCGCCATCAAACAATTTTCATACACTGCTCCACACTGGTTATGAAATCAGGTACTATTTCCAAGATCTTCCATAAATCTTTTTATGCTACAAGATAGCGCCAGTATAATTTTAATTGTCAAAAAACGACATATGTTGGGTATTTTTTGAAGAGAAACCTTAATAACTGATACTGAATATATCTAATGTCCAATAATATCGAGCATGTTTTCCAAAATGTTCATAACGAGGCTCAGCGAGCTTCGATGGAAAAAATGGACAAATCATAATACTGTGTTCACAGAGACAACAAATGTGATCACTATCGATGTCATTTACATGAGATTACGTGATTTATTTCTCGCAAATCTCGATAATCTCGATAATCTGACAATGGTGTGCCAAGACATTTTCCTCAGGGTGGCTCGTAATGGATGATAGCATCTCACAGTCAAAGAAATCCGTGAAAATGTCTGCACCTTTGATACTTTGTAGTACTTTCCAGTTAGAATAGGGAAGTTCAGGTATTGGTAGCAAACTATGAATGGAATTTTCGATATTTACCACCGAATTCTTGAAAATACAATTTTTTTATAAATGTTGCATATTAGAGTTTACACTTATAATTGAGTATCTACTCATGATCGTTTGCAAAATGAATGGATAGATCAATCAAAAACAATGTAATAGTAGGAGTAAAAGTCATAATAATAATGATATTGAATAAAAAATGATAATAATCTATCCTGGCAATCTCAAAAAATCATTTGAAATATTATAAGCGAAGCGGATTTATTTTTTCTTCACATTCTTGAAATGATTTATGACTGTGTTAGGTTCGTTGATATAATTATAGTTATATGTTACCAGTAAATCACTTTACCCATGATCTGACTCATAATATTTTAAATGATTTCTTGAGGTTGCTAAGATAGTTTATTTATTTTTTTATATAATATCATTATTATTATTAGTATTATTATGAATGCTACTTTTACTATTATAATGTTTGTGAATGATCTACTCATTCATTTTACCAAAAATCATATGAACAGATAGAATTCATTTATTTGTGTAAACTTTGATGCAACATTTATAAAAAAATTATAGTAGTTTCAAGAGTTCGGGGGCAAATATCGGAAGTTCCATACATAGTTTGCTTCTATCATCTAAACTTCCTTATTCTACCTGGAAAGTACTAGAAGGTATCAAAGATGCAGACACTTTCACGGATTCGTTTGGATGTGAGATGTTATCATCCATTTAGAGCCAGCCTGAGAAAAATGTCTTGGCACACCATTGTCTGATTATCGAGATTTGTGTGGAATAAATGACATATTATATGTAAATGACATTATTAGTGATCAGAATTATTATCTCTGACGATACATGATTATGATTTTACCGTTTTCCCCCATTAAAGTTCTCTGAGACTCGTTATGAAAATTTTGGAAAGCATATTTGATATTACTGTACATAAGATATATCTAGAATCAGTTATTCCAGAGATTACCCAACACATGTTGTTTTTTGAAAATATAAATCATTCTGGCGTTATCTTGTAGCATGAAAAGTTGGATAGAAGATCTTGGAATTAGTACCTCATTTCATGTCCAGTGTGGAGCAGTGTATGAAAAATTATTGATGGCTGTGCCAAATGTAACTGAGAAATACCATTCCTCAGTCGGGTTCTGGGCGCCGAACATTTAAATTCCATCCCAACAACAAATGAAAGCTTCCCAATTGATGGGCAAATACTACAAAAAAAAAATAAAATCCATTTTGAAAGCTCCATATCTCGAAAACTGTCCATTTTTGAGGTTTGTACACTTTTGATCAGGTCATCAAGAACTACAACATACCAAAAATTCAGCCAAATTCACGGAAAGCCATTTCCCATAAGAAATGTGCGGGGTCCTTTCTGATGGTGTCTATGTGTTCTGGATAGACATTGTTACAAACTCCATACGCCACCTTAGGAGTAGCACTGTTATTTTTTAACGCAACAGTGATGATAAAACTGATGTTAAACATTTTTCTTGTATTTTCACCGACAAAATGAAACAACAAATCATCGAATGATATAATTTTTCAATGTTCAATAGATATATACATTTATTTAGAGTGGGTTGTGAAAATGGATGATTGCATATGCATTTGAAAACTTCATTTTGTTACCTTTTCAAAGGTTTCAAAATATTCCCAAACTAAGATCAAATAATGAAGTTCAGATTAAATTAGAGAGAAATAAATGAGTTATTTAACTGGAATATACTGACGGATTTTGAAAACAAAACCTATGATTGCTAAAATTTGTTTCCTTGTATTTCCAATGTATGTTCTCCAAGATAATGTCTCATCAACGAATAGACCAAGAAATTTGGATGTGCTGCTATAATTTAGAGATTTTCCATTGAATATAACGGGATGTTTGTTCATAATTGTTTTTTCTCTATATGTACATGAATGTGGATTTCTTATAGGTAATTGCCAATTTATGAGTTTCAAAACGTAACATAAGATTATTTCCAATGTAGTTTTCAATTTCCAAAGTATATCATATTCATTTCGTCGACATATAACTTTATGGATCCATTTGATTTCAGAAAACGGATTGAATTGATATATATATATATATATATATATATATATATATCAAAAATCATACATGTGTTTTTAACGGAACTTCTATTGATTACTTATATTTCGGACGTCCATCATCTTAATGGTTGAAAGATTTCTATCTCTTTCAAATTTTTTTCACAACGTTTCAATTTCTTGAATCCGCAATCGTCTTCTGGTGAATAGTGACAAAATCAGATGCTACGCGACCTTTTATAGGTCTATAATTAAAGTGTAATTACGCGCGGTATTGTGGCGCGCGTGGTTTCGCGCTTTTTCTCCCTCCAAAACGGTCCATGAGCGGTTTCCATACGTTTTTAATTTCCACGCTTGGTTGACTAAAGGCACCATTGGCTTCTATGTAGGTGGTTTCCATAAATTTCCGTTTGAACCAATGTTCCTCTCTATGAAGAACACTAGCTTCGTCCCAGAGAATTCGGTGGTGTTTTGTCCAGGCGTGGTCAGCAATTCCCGATTTTGATGTTTCCCCTCGTTGTGTCCACCTTTTGTGTTCGGCTATTCTTACTGATAATGGCCTCTTGGTCTCTCCGATATAGGAATCTCCACATTCACATGGGACTTTGTAAATACAGTTTTTGCTGGATTTTTGTGTTCTCTGGTTTCGTCTTGGTGAGGAAGCTTCGTAAGGTACTGCCGGATTGAAAGCAACCTTGATGTTGTATTTATTTCCGATCCTTCTGATCTTCTCGAAGATACCCCTGATATAGGGAAGAATGAGAACGGGGTTTTGTGGTCTTTCTTCGGTTGTCTTGGTCTTTTCGAATTGTTTCCGAACTTCTCCCATGAGTCCAATGACTCCACCAGGAGGCGGAAATTAACCACATCAAAAAGGACCTACGCCGAAACGGATACTCCGAGAAGCTCATCAGAACCAGTTGCTTATTTAAGATAAAATTATCTATACTGATAATGACGTCATGTTTGGTAATGTTATATATCTGACAAAATAACGTTAATATTCCCAATGAAATGCGTTCAAAAGCTAGTAAAACTAGAAATTTCATTTTGTAAGATGCTAAACTAAAAGTAAAATTTCAGAAAATGCGGAAGCGAAAAAAACTAACCTGTCATCTTGTGACGTCATTCTTATCTTAACGTTAACAGACTTTATTTCTTCTACTGATGATGGATTCAATAACATCAATTTGGAATTCACCTGTGGCACATGGAATTCATCTGTTTGAATTAACAAATGTAATATTTTTGATAACTCAGGTATTATGTAGTTTTTGTATCTCTACTATGAACCAACAAGTTACTTGGGATATAATATTACTACCAATTAGGTGGGTACTACAAAATTTGATATTATGAAATCACGTCGTATGTTTGTCGTATGTCGAGATAATCGACAATCATATTTTCTTTTCAGAGTTTCATTGTTTGCGATTGTGAAAAAAGCGTGTTACCAGAACTTTAGGCAGCCTATGGATAAGGTTTGTGTGTCCCTTATACCAGAAGGACAATTCATGAATCCACAACATATTAGAAACTTATTCTTTGGCAACTATATTCTACCGGACGCCGAACCGAAGATTTACGATGAGGTATGGTCAAATTACTTTAATTTATTTAATTTATTGATCCCAAGAAACATTTCTGTTTATAGAGGGATTACATTTTTTACACAAATTGAATAACGGCAATACTTATGAGATACAAATTATTTATTTATTTATTGAGTGAATACCTTCCACACTGAACAAGTTCTGGTATGAGGAAGCTGTACAAATAATGATGAAAATGATTAACAATTGCAATTCAAACAAATATATCATAAATGACCCATATAAAATAAATACTGAAATAAAATCATAAATTAGTGAACAAAAATTGATAGCAGGATGTCAATTCCGTAAGGAAATTATGTGTTTTTTACAGATATTTTGAATTTGGAAAAACTTCTGCAATTGATAGCAGGATGTCAATTCCGAATTCCGTAAGGAAATTATATGTTTTTTTACAGATATTTTGAATTTGGAAAAACTTCTGCAATTTGTTATATTATAGGGTAATTTTTTAAATTCATCCAAAGCAGCGTGAGTGAATCTCTTTGGCCAACTGAGTTTTTCTTCAGAATTAAATTTTTTATTTATCATATTGAATGCAATTTTTAGGGTATTAATTCTATACAATTCATCTAAAGAAAATCTGTCTGTAATTGCAAATAGTTTATTATTTGGTATGTCAAATGGGAAACGATACAGTACTTTCAAAGATTTCCTATACAATGCTGATATTTTAATGAAATTATTTTTGGAACAAGATCCCCAAATGTTTATCAAATAGATAATACGACTTAGTATGTGAGAATATAGAATCACATTTATAATTTTTTTATCGAGTTTAGGACATGTTCTCAAAGCACCAATGATTGGAGAAATTTTCTCAGTTAAGACCTCAATGTGTTTGTCCCATTTCAATTTTTCATCAATCCAAATACCAAGATACTTTATTTGTTCCGTTCTTTTCAATAATTCATTTTTGATATTGAGGTTGAGGGAAATATTCTGTTTGTTTTCTTTTGCTGGGAAATTATATACTCAGTTTTATCAGTATTTAATGATGAAAGGTTGCAATAAAGCCATTTTTCAATTTTTTCAAGTCGTCATCAATAATGTTTTCTAGAATGAGAGAATCGTCTGCATATATGGTATATCTTCCTGCTAACCCAATTTTAGAAATATTTTGAATATATAATAGATACAAGATTGGTCCCAAAACAGATCCTTGTGGAACGCCTGTATTCATTGGTAGTCTAATAGACTCAGAGTTGTTACATTTGTTACTGATTGTCCTATTTTCAAAAGAGGATTCCAAAAAAAATTTCACGGTACCCCTGAATCAAATTCACGAAAAATGAGAAATAAAACTTTCTATGTTTTTATACCACTTCTATTTGTAACCAACGTTACTGCAGTTCCATCCTATATGGACATTAGCAAACAATACAATAATCTGAAATAATAAATAACACTCCTCAAATACCCTTAATTCTACCAGAGGCCTGTCTTAATGACTAACGATCATTAATGACTTTTACTTGGACCTTGTTTATTTGCGACAATGTGACCGCGCTGCCTTAAAAACCGGTGAATAGACCAAATCCAGTTGTTCAGTAGGTTACATCCACAATATTTTTGTCAATGAATTTCTAGGGATTCTAAATAATTCTGTTTCCAACCCTTGCTTGCATAGTGCAAAATTTCCGTATCGTTCAGACTCGGAAACTTGTGGTTGCATTCCAAGGAATGGTTCGAAAACGTCGAATAATTTTCTCCTAGTCTGAAGGACCTTTCATGTTCAGCGTATCTTTTTGAAAAATTACGTCCACATTGTCCCACATAAACACCGGTACACTCTGGACATTTAAGCTTATAAACTCCAGATTTTTCCATTTTTGCTATTTTATGTTTGGCATTGAAAAGAAAATTAGACAACCTGGCATGGTATGCTACTTCTATATTATTCTTTCTAAAGAATCCCGCAATAGCCTCTGTTCTTCTCCCGAAGTACGTTAAGGTTACAAATTTCTTAGTTTCTGATTGTTTGACCTGGGGGTATATTAATTTGTGTGAAAATTTAAGACGATGTTTTCTGACTAACTTTTGAATTGTGGACGCTTGGAAACCATTATTTTGTCCTATCTGTATGATTGATTTAATTTCTGTATCTAGATTATTAGCAGACAAAGGTAACGAGAACGCTCTATGTAACATTGAATTATATGCTGCTAATTTTTGACTATCGGGATGGAAAGAATCACTTGGGATTGTAATGTCCGTGTAGCTCGGTTTTCTTTATACATTGAACTCAAATTTATTATGATTATGTGTGATGGTTAGGTCTAAGAAATTAATTTGTCTCTCTATCTCTGTCTCAAGTGTGAATTGTATGTTACTATTTAGATTATTTATACGAAACTTATTTTCACCGTATTAGATAAACGAAGAATTACCAATATGAACCCCTCCTGTCCCAAACTGTATGGCATAATTAAAACACACAAAAAAGATAACCCCTTAAGACCGGTCGTTTCATATATAGACAGTCCGGTGAGAGAATTAGGAATACGACTCAACAAGTTGTTCAAAAATATTACCAATTTTGTTCCGCACCAGAGCGTAAAAAACTCACTAAGTCTAGTAGAAAGAATAAATAAAGAAACCACTCCACATAATTCAATTTTAGTTTCATTCGATGTGAAAAGTCTGTTCTCCAATATACCGTATAACGAATGTAAGTCTCTCATTTTAAATATATTAGATCAGGCCAAAGTAGACCATACTACTTCTTTTGAAATTTCGACAGCTTTTGATGTATGCCTAGATCAGAATTATTTGCAATTCAATAACATATTTTATAAACAGGATTCAGGTTTACCAATGGGTTCACCCCCTCAGTCCACTTTTAGCAGATATATTTATGAACAACTTGGAGACCACTATAGTAAATTCCGAACTTGGTAAAAAACAGAGTCATTTTTGGTATAGATATGTTGACGATATTCTTGCCTGTTTCAGAGGTACCACACGACGGCTAAACCAGTTTCTGATATTTATAAATAATCTAAATAGTAACATACAATTCACACTTGAGACAGAGATAGAGAGACAAATTAATTTCTTAGACCTAACCATCACACATAATCATAATAAATTTGAGTTCAATGTATTCAGAAAACCGAGCTACACGGACATTACAATCCCAAGTGATTCTTTCCATCCCGATAGTCAAAAATTATCAGCATATGATTCAATAATACATAGAGCGTTCTCGTTACCTTTGTCTGCTAATAATCTATATAGAGAAATTAAAACAATAATACAGATAGGACAAAATAATGGTTTCCAAGCCGCCACAATTCAAAAGTTAGTCAGAAAACATCGTCTTAAATTTTCGCACAAATTAATATACCCCCAGGTCAAACAATCAGAAACTAAGAAAGGACCCCGCAACAACCCTTATGGAAAATAGCTCTCGGTGAAATTGGCTGAAACATTAGGATATTGTAGATATCGATGTCCTGATTAAATATCTCAATAGGCACAAAGTCCAAAAATTTACAGTTTTTGAGATACAGGGTGTCAAACATGCAGAGAGAAAGATGTTACTTACCTTCAAAAAATCAATAGTATGGCGATTATTTCGTTACAAAAAGTTAGGAAATATAACTGCAATCTTAATATTGTCGACTCGAGTTGTAATGAAACGTTCTAAGACACCATATACAGGGTTATTAACAATTACATAATTTTTATGTAATTCTTGGAACAAAATCAGTCAAACGCAAAAGCTGGTAGACTTGCATAATGAGTGAATATCATTTGATTTTGATATTGGGTGATCTGAGGTTACTATTATACAGGGTCACTCAAAATTTTCTTTTCTGATTGTATTTATTTTAATTTTTTTAAGAAACATCGATATAAATTAAACGTAAAGTAGAAAACTAGATATAATATGATCAATAGTTGCTGACTATTGTCTATTTGTTGCATCTTGTACGGATTCTGGTCAACGGCGTAATGATGCAGCTATCAAAAGGGAGACTACTTCATTGAAAATTGTTTTTACTTGTTCATACATTGTCTGTTAAGACATTGTACCTGGTTACTAAAACGACAAATGTGAGCCACTTTAATTAAAATCGAATGAAACTGTACCGTATCCACATTAGCATCGTTTATAACGTTCAATAAACCTGTATGAGAAGTCGCTCAAATCTGGGGTCAGAATTAGAGAATCTACGTCAGTGATGACGGGTTGGCACTTCCTCGTAATATACACTGTCTTCGACTCTACTGTTAGGACCTATATTTTGATAAAATACTTTAGAATTACCCACTCAGTAATGCAAGAAGACCTTTTTCAATTGAGTAAGAGAGCATTTGAATTATAAAGTATACGTTAAATCGTGTTTCTATATACTCCCCTAGTGAAGTTTATGAAGTATTTTCTAGCATCATAAATAAGTATATCACATATTATCAAATTCCTTTTTTATTTATTCTTATATTGTCGAATTTTTATAACTTCTTTTATTTTATTATAGCTTTCCATTTTTGCAAAGTGTAGATGAGTGAAAATCTATAACTACTTTTTGGTTTGACTCTAATAATAATACTCATAGTTTTCATTCAATTAAAGACGTATATGCAATATATACATTTACATTTTGTGCTGTTGGCTCTGTCACTTTGAGACGGAACAATCCAGTAGCCGTGTGTCACTTGCGAATCAAGAGACGTCAGACAGAGTTGAATGTCATCCATTCATTGTTGAACAACAAGTAAACGACATTATACGCCACAAATGGCTTTCAGACAACAGATTCCATGTTTTTGTGTGCAATCATAATTTTCCATTGCGGCAAACTGCGAGGGTGACTGGCGATGAAAACATAAATAATCGGCAAATCGCTATCGCTCGAAGGGATACGAATAATTATCCACCTCTCGAGTTTGATAATGAGTGCAGACTTTGTTTAAATTGTAATAAGTCGATACACGCAGAAATAGCTGCAATTGAAGCTAATCCAAGTGTGTTGCGGTTGAACGTAGTAACACAAACGGCCAGTAGATCGTGCGTTATATGCAATGCTATCAATGATGTGCACAGGCTGTCAGTAGCGTGTAGAGTAAACGCATTTGTGATTCAAAATATTTACATACCAGAGGATGTTAGGTCATGTGCAGTACATTTAGATGAAAATGGATGCTTTCCAAAGTTACTACTAGAAGGACTAAAATCAGTGAACAGGCCTTACGCTATCAATTATCAATTATAACTTTTTTTGGAACGAATGGGAGATGCAGCTAATGTTGAAGGTGCGTTCAACGATGAAAATAGTTTTACTGATGTCGAGTTCGAGTGCATTTGTCCCGTCTCTAAACAAGATTTTCGTCAGCTTCATGCGTATTGTGATCCAGTTGAAATACAAGGGGTCAGAAGATTTATCACTAAGAAACATTTATTGACCTTTCTTTGTAAACTTAAACAAGGTTTAACCGATGATTTTTTGAAGGTCATATTCAAGTACCATAGCCGACAAGCTGTAAGTTTTACTATAAAGCTTGTAAGAATATCATTATTGCACAGATTTGTACCCCAAAATGTAGGATTTCATGCAATAACTCGACAAAACTACATTACCAGTCATGTTACAGAGTTTGCAAATGAGCTATACAATCCGGAGCCCCTGAACCCAAAAGCTATCTGTGCTATTGATGCAACATATACGTACATAGAAAAAAGTAGCAATTTCC
Source organism: Chrysolina oricalcia (assembly GCA_944452925.2). NCBI lineage: Eukaryota > Metazoa > Arthropoda > Insecta > Coleoptera > Chrysomelidae > Chrysolina > Chrysolina oricalcia. Next base: position 47,886,239 of record OX101824.2, read on the forward strand.
GTGTTCTGCGACAGTCTTATTCTTTGCACAAACATCGGCATTTGATTAAACCTACTATGATCGTTGCACCTAACGGCTACATATTAAGCGTACTTGGCCCGTATTTTGCTGATAGTCGCAATAACGATGCTACAATTCTACAAATGGAATTCAGCAGAGATGTTGATGCCATGCGTGAGTGGTTTCAAAATGGAGATATTTTTCTTGTTGATAGAGGATATCGTGATGTCTTGCCATGGTTGGAACAGTTAGGTATTTCTTGCTGGATGCCTGCTACAAATGGACAACACCAATTAACCACGGAAGATGCTAATAGAACACGAATTGTCACAAAGAATCGGTGGGTTGTGGAAGCAAGAAATGGACATTTCCGATCGATTTTCAAATTCTTTGCTGGAATTGTTATAGTGCCACATTTACACAATCTTCACGATTTTTACTGCATTGCTGCAGCTATAATTAAAACAAGTATCATTCACTAATCATCATGGAAAATGCTACGGCGGAGCTTGCAACGGGAATGATCAGGAAATCTCGAACACCGAACCATGTTCAAATTCGAGTACAAGAACAGAATCTCCGTATGAGACGGGTTCAATGGAGAAGACATCAATGAAGCGGTTCCAGATTCTCCAGTTCTAGATATTCAATATTTGAGAGATATTAACTATGGCGTCTACCAAGTTAAAATCCTTCGTATATACAAGATAAGCTTAATAGAGATGGCGATGGGGAACTCCAAGTCGATGAAAATATTTTAAAACGAGGATTTATAAGATTGAGAATATACTCTAGATTTCGAAGAGCTACAATACACCAACTATTTATTTCATATAGGAGTAATGACGATGACGCCTTAGAAAATGGAGGTGATCCTAAAACTGGATATTACTGTACCTGCCAGTCAGGAGCTCGAACTTTAGGTACCTGTGCACACATCGCTAGTGCATTATGGTACCTATGTTACGCTCGACATCAAGCGAACATAAAATATCCTGATACAGGTTTATTGAATGTTATAAACGATGCTAATGTGGATATGGAACAGGAACCTGTAGTTATCGAATAATAATTATGTTACATAGTTTCATTCAATTATAATTAAAGTGACTCACATTTGTCCTTTTAGTAACCATGTGCATACTGGTAATTACAATGTCTTAACAGACATGGTATGAACAAGTTGAAACAATTTTCAATGAAGTAGTCTCTCTTTTGATAGCTGCATCATTACGCCGTTGACCAGAATCCGTACAAGATGCAACAAATAGACAATAGTCAGCAACTATCGATCATATTATATTCAGTTTTCTACTTTACGTTTAATTTGTATCGATGTTTCTTAAAAAAATTAAAATAAATACAATCAGAAAAGAAAATTTTGAGTGACCCTGTATAATAGTAACCTCAGATCACCCAATATCAAAATCAAATGATATTCACTCATTCTGCAAGTCTACCAGCTTTTGCGTTTGACTGATTTTGTTCCAAGAATTACATAAAAATTATGTAATTGTTAATAACCCGCCTGTATATGGTGTCTTAGAACGTTTCATTACAACTCGAGTCGACAATATTAAGATTGCAGTTATATTCCCTAACTTTTTGTAACGAAATAATCGCCATACTATTGATTTTTTGAAGGTAACTAACATCTTTCTCTCTGCATGTTTGACACCCTGTATCTCAAAAACTGTCCATTTTTGGACTTTGTGCCTATTGAGATATTCAATCAGGACATCGATATCTACAATATCCTAAAGTTTCAGCCAATTTCACCGAGAGCCATTTTCCATAAGGGTTGTTGCGGGGTCTATTTGTAACTTTAACGTACTTCGGGAGAAGAACAGAGGCTATTGCGGGATTCTTTAGAAAGAATAATATAGAAGTAGCATACCATGCCAGGTTGTCTAATTTTATTTTCAATGCCAAAGATAGAATAGCAAAAATGGAAAAATCTGGAGTTTATAAGCTTAAGTGTCCAGAGTGTAACGGTGTTTATGTGGGACAATGTGGACGTAATTTTTCAAAAAGATACGCTGAACATGAAAGGTCCTTCGGACTGGGAAAAAATGATTCGACGTTTTCGAACCATTCCTTAGAATGCAACCACAAGTTTCCAAGTCTGAACGATACGGAAATTTTGCACTATGCAAGCAAGGATTGGAAACTGAATTATTTAGAATCCCTAGAAATTCATATACTCAAATATTGTGGATGTAACCTACTGAATGATCAACTGGATTTGGTCTATTCACCGGTTTTTAAGGCAGCGCAGTCACATTGTCGCAAATAAACAAGGTCCAGGTAAAAGTCATTAATGACCGTTAGTCATTAAGACAGGCCTCGGGTAGAATTAAGGGTATTTAAGGAGTGTTATTTATTATTTCAGATTATTGTATTGTTTGATAATGTCCATATAGGACGAAATTGCGGTAACGTTGGTTACAAATAGAAGTGGTATATTTCTCATTTTTCGTGATGATTTCCTACCACGTAGTAACGGCTACATCCATCAATTTACTGAATCAAATTGTTTCCAAGTTTTCCAAGAGTATTTTGTGATCATTTGTATCAAATGCCTTCTTAAGGTCAATAAAAACAGCTACCACATAGTTTCCATTATCAAGTCCATTTTGAATTGCTTGCATGACTTGTAGTATTGCTGCTTGTGTGTCACTATTTTCTTGGAAACCAAACTGATTACTATCAAAGCCCTGATTTTTGTTCATAAAATCAACAATACGTTCTTTAAATTTTTTTTCAAAAATACTCAATATGGCTATGGTCTATAATTTGATGGATCTTCAGCATCTCCATGTTTGAATATAGCTTTTAGTGAAGCATGTTTCAATTGAAGTGGGAAAATACTGATGAAGGAATCAAACAATTAATAGAAAATGGGTGATAGGAATCATCTGTAAACTATGAGTGAATAGGTGATATCAGAGCAAAAGGAAACAAAAGCAAATCAGTCAAAGGTGAAATATTGTCTTATTATAGGAACTGAAAAGTGATCTGTATTTGGACCGATACGGTATGCGCCAAAAGTTTTCTATTTGTGGCCCATTAGACATACGTCGATCATAGAAGTAAATTTGGTGTTCCGACTGTAGGATTTCCCAACCATTTCAACACTGCTCTGTCGCTAGTGTCAGTAACTTTTATAGTTCCGACGATCAGATTGCTGAAAGTTATTGAAAACTGATAACTTATTAACGCAATGGCTCGTGCCAATTTAGTTCACAAGAGACGGTTCATTAAAGAAAGCATTTCAAAAAAATTACGCAATGCAGTCTCAGCGATGTTGGATGCAAAAAAAGGTAAAAATGGAAAAGTAATGTTATAAGATGATCGTTCTTGATTTATGCAAATGTGCAGAACTTCAGGAAAACAAATTCTGACGCAAATGGAATCCGGCCAAACTAGAGAGGTAAAATATACTATAAAAACCAAAAAAGTAGTCACACATTTTCTTTGACCATTTTGTTCAGAAAATCATTCCAATTCCACTTCTAATCTTTTCCAAAATTCCCGTATAATTATATTCTGACGACATTATTGGCAGAGAGGCTGCCCTATTCTCCAATTCTAGAGTTTCAATTTTCTATATTTCCTGGTCTATTCATTTCGGTATATATTTTTCGTTTTCTTTACGAGCTGCTTTGTAAGAAAACTTTTCTAGCGTATCAAACACCTTAAGTATAATGTTTTTAAAGTAAATTTTTGAATTTAGTTTAGTTCCAATTTCTTTCAGTGGCTGGGGTATTTTATCATATGTCTCAATTTCCTCGTAAAGTTCTTTCTAAGTTTTACACGAACTTGAAACGTAATGCATTTATTCTATTTACATTTCTTGTTTCACGTAATGTATATTCGAAATATGATCAAGAGTAACATCCCAATTTTTTTCCAGTATCAACATAACGGATGAGAATTGAAATTTTAAATTCATGTAATGAACGAAAGTTTAGTAAATTAGTAGGTTTGCATAATTTTTTATGGTTTCTAAAAAGGGCAATTTGTTTACGCAATTTGAAGCTTTGTATGCAGACTTTGTAGTAGTTTCAAAATAAAAATTTTGGTTGAGTCCGAAACCGAAATGAAGTTTTATCATTTTCAATAAACTGAACTGAAACGCACGATTTTAAAATATTTTAATTGGGTTTATTGTCTTATTCTGAATATTATTCAGTGGGAGTTGTTTCCTAATATTGTCGATTGTTGGTATAATTGAACCAAAAGAGTGTTGTGTCGATATGTAAACCCAAAAATTTTGTATCGTTGGTATGCTGAATTGGCGAATTTTAGAATTTCATTGGTCATTAGTTGGAATACTTCGTTTAGGAATGAACATAATTGATTATTTAAAGAATTCAACAACTGATCATGAGTGAGTAGCATGAGATAATATTTGATGATCCTGTTCAATATTAGGTAGAATTTCGAATTCATTCTCTGCAAAATATACAATTGTCCCATGAGCAAAAAGTTTAATTCCATCTTTCAATTTAAGTTCTGACATTAGGTTTATATATATTAAAAAAGGATCGGAGCAAGTATAGATCTCTGTGGCATCCCACAGTTTATATTTTGTTTTGTTTTTTCATATATACGAGTTGTTTTCGGTTAATAATAATAATTTTCAAACCAAATGTAAATTTTTCCCCTCATTCTAATTTCATATACTTTTTTTAGAGAATGTTGTGGTTTACCATGTCAAAGGCTTTCCGCTAATCTATAATAATAATAATTTATTCATAATATCCCAAGAAACAGGCTTGTTTATGGTAGGGATACAAAATAATGATAATAATAACAATGCCTCACAAAGGTACAGAAAAAATAATATACAATTGATATAAATACAATTCATAAAAAACTTTAAAAAAAAGGAAAAGTTATCCATGTCAATTCAAAATAGTTGGACAGAAAAATAAAATAAATTATAGAAAAAATCATTTTAGACTAATTGACGAAGAAAGTGGGTTTTTATTCTATTTTTAAAAATCGCCACTTTTGTAATTTTTTTTATTTCATTTGGTAGTGAATTGTAGATATCTATACCATCATGGTTTATCGATTTTTTTCCAAAATTACTTCTGAAATTGCTGAGGCTTAAACAGTGACAATAACGCATAGTTTTTTGTCGAATCAATTTTTTTTATCCCAAGAAACATTTCTGTTTATAGAGGGATTGCGTTTTAACATAAATTGTATAACGACAATAGGTACAATTATTTAAAAAAGGAATGATACAGATAATCTGTGAAATATGAGTAAATAAGTCATATCAATCAGAAAGGAACAAAAGCAAAAACAGTCAAATTATAGTTTTACTCTGGATATTATGTCTTCTGCCGCAGACTTAGTATAACTAGATTTCAGAAATCCATATCGTTCTGCATACAAAAATTTGAAGATTTTCAGATATTCTCTTAACCTTCTATCCATTATATTTTCGATAATTTTTGAAAGTATTGGCAGAGTTGAAGTTGGACGGTAATTTCATCACATTTGAATATTGGTTTGACTTCAGCTGTTTTTAATTCATCTGGGAATACACCTTTCTCAAAAGATTTATTAATCAATTTTATCAATGATGGTACTATTTCATCTTTAACTGCTTTGACAATTTCAACATTAACTCCATTAATTCCTGCTGCCTTCTTATCATCTAGCTCGTCAATCATTTCATGAATTTCCTGATACTCGGTAGGATTCAAGAATATTGAAGAGGGATTCGACTGGTAGAAAACCTATTTTGGGTATATGCTACATACCTGGATAACTATTCAGCTCTAATATTTACAAAGTATCCATTGAAATGCCCACATATTTCCATTTGATCTTCAACTTGTCTGCCATTTTATGATTCCGATTATAGAAATCATGATAATATGTGTTATTTTTCTTCGATTTGATAGTAATACTTACTAATCAAAATACTGAATTTTGAAGATTACAGATATGGAAGATCTCATTGAAAAAATGGATTATTATTTGTCAGAATTCAACGTCATTTCTAAATCACCAATGAATTTGGTGATGTTCAAGTTTGCCATTGAACACGTATCCAGAGTATCCAGAATCCTCATGCAACCGAACGGCAATGTCTTATTGGTAGGAATTGGAGGATCTGGACGTCACAGTTCTGCGAAGTTAGCTGGGTTCATGGCTGAATGCAGTATATTTGAGGTAGGTATTATTACATCGTAATAAGGAAAATTTAAATATTCGTCAAGATGAGTGAAACTTCCTCTCAACACTGACATTCACGTTTGAACGATTTGTATTTTTTCCAAATTTTTTTAATAATAAACTCCTAAATAAAGTATAATAATTGTTTTCAGATTGAATTGACGAGAAATTATGGTATTACAGAGTGGAGGGAAGACCTGAAAAAATTATTCAGTAAAGCGGGATGTGATGGAAAACCCATAATATTTCTTTTTGCGGACACACAAATTGCAGATGAAATGTTTATTGAAGATATTAACACCGTCCTAAATACCGCTGATGTCCCAAACTTGTTCGCTCCTGACGAAAAAGCTGATATTTTGGAAAAAATGCAAAATGTTGCCAGAGAGACGGTAAGATCGAATGACTCCAATATTTTTAAAACGATATCGATTTGAATATTCGTTAATACCATCATTTCATAATCAAAATCAAAATAAGGTTGGGACTAATTCTACAGTATTTGAATGCAATTTCAATTCAGATAGAGAAATATTTTATATGAATTCTGTTAAATGTGCGGTTTATACAAAAATGGGATATTTGGTGCACAATGAACAAATTAATGGTGAAGGTATTATACCTCCCAAAATTCTACAAATCCAAGAAAAGAAATATGTACATTTTGAATAATTTTTTACACAAAAAACCACGATATAAGAGGGTGGTTGGAACTAAGGCAACAGAAATTAATGAATCTTACGTAATTTTTTGGATTATTATATCGTAAGATATGAATTAACTCGTTTCCACACCATCCAAGAAGTAGAGTTGCCGGTGCGTTTTTTTAGTGGTATCCCCTGTAGGCCTATTCCACTATGTGAGGGGAATAGAAGCCAAAGACGTTTCCCCTAATATTCCAAATGTATTATCTAATGATTAAGTGTTATTGAGAGGAATATAATTGAATTGACTTTTTTTCTGCTGTCCATTTTCTTGGTATTGTAAAAAATAGTTTAGTTTTGGCAGTCTGTTCCCAATTTGAAATGGGAGTATCTTTTCGTTTTCAGAAGAAACTAGTCCCAACATTGAGAGGGTTATTACTTCTGGTACATTTCAATTTTCTCTAGTTTCTTCGGAATCAGGGCTTTCAAATGAAAAACATTTCATTCACAATGTATATAAGGTATTGCATTTTTGGAATAGGTACCGCAATAATCTAGCCTGAATATTTTTCAACAAGAATTGTTGGAAAATAGCCCATTTCGGTCTCCAATGGAGTATATCGGGTATCAATATCCGTCAATTCAAAAGTATATAGCCGACAAACGAGTCCGGAGACCTATGCTAATATTGATGGCAATATCTCGGACTCCTCAAATCAAGCATAATATCAAAAATTCAAGAAAATTAATTCATTGAAAAAAACCGCATTTTTGCAAGAAACTTAGACTGTATCTTTTTATTCACCCTATATATATATATATATATATGAAATGACTATACGACTTTCTTAACATTGAAGAATGTTTGATATAAACAGGGCAATTCAAATTCGACCCCCACCATTGGGATCTCCTAAACTACAGGAGATACGACGGAGCTTAAATTGGGGCAAAGTTGCGTAATCTGGTGCTTAACAAAATACTGTTTTGAAACTTTGAAAATTCCGAGTATTTCCGAAAATATCGGAAAAAAACTGAAAATCGGAATTTTTGTTTTTATTTTTTTCTATTGTTATTTGACAACATAGCTCAAAACCAAAAGTACATTTCCATCGATACTTTTTTACAGCTACACGTTTTCATGTTCAGATTTACTATCCGACGTTTCGTATTCTGGCATTCTTCATCAACTTTTTTGTCTGTTATGGGCGCCATATTGTTTTTTTATACAGAAAAATAGTGATTCTCATTCTGATTTCATTGATGTAAAATTAGTTATGATTTGCACTTCTGAAACCACAGATATTAAAAAAAACATCTTTATCTGAGATGGTCATGACTCCAACGAAAAATTTTGTTTAATAAACACTAGTTGTCAGAACTCATTAAACATCATAAGTTTGCACAAATACTTCAGTCGAAATGTCCTCATTTTCAAATGAAGAAAAACGAGATATGTTGAAACTTTATTATAAATTTGATAGGAATAGTACGAAAACAACACAAATTTATTTTGAATTATATCCGGAAAGACAACAGCTGGATAGAACATTATTCGGAATTTTGGGTAAACACTTGGCTGAGTACGGTGCGTTTCAAAAAACAAGAATTAAATCATGAGCTTGTAAAAAATGCACGAAAAGTATTACAGCAAGTGTTCGAAATGATGGCCTTCCTCTTGAATACATAACCGAGCTCGTCCTGTCAAATTAAGAACAGCCCTAACAATATCCCTTCTTCTGATAGACCTGAATTGCGTGACGATATTGTCTCTAAGTTCATCTACTGTGTCATATTCTTGCTCTCCATAGATTTTGTTCTTTAAAGTGCCCCACAAGAAACTATCCAAAACTGTAAGGTCAGGTGACCTTACCGGCCACTTCACTGGTCCAGAATTTCCTAACCACCTATCCCCGTCATGCTAAAACCAGCAGCTGTTATAATTAACAAGGGGAAACGTATCCATATATTCTTCGAATTCGTTTCTTAAGAACCGAAGATAGGTTTCCCCGTTCAAAGTATTTGAGAAGAAATGGGGTCCAAGTATTCGGTCGTCATAAATTCCAGCCCACACATTCAAACGAAACCGAACTTATGGTCTGACTTCTCTGAAGTATCGTGGATTATTTTCACTCCAAATGTTCTCATTATTTCTATTAAAAACACCACAGTTCAAAAAAGTACTTTCGTCGGTCCAAATAATGTTTTCAATAAGTTTGTAGGGTCTACCCTATTCGAGAGCCAGCTACAAAATTTCATCCTTCTCTCAGGATCACCTGGATGTAATTTTTGTGAAATATGTATCTTATAACATTTCAAACCACTTTTATTGAATTCCCTCCAAACGCTCGTCTGTGGCACATCCATTTCTGCCGAGACTTGATGTGTTGATTTGGTTGATCTGCATTTATCTAAAAAAGTACCAAAATTAATTATACTTCTTCGAATATGGAATGAACAATAATTATTTTACCTCGGCTAATAAGTAACGTTTAATATTTTTTTCCATTCTGCTTCCATATTTCATTCTTGGTTTTTGAAACGCACCGTACTCAGCCAAGTGTTTGTCCAAAATTCCGAATAATGTTCTATCCGGCTGTTGTCTTTCCTGATATAATTCAAAATAAATTTGTGCTGTTTTCGTACTATTCCTATCAAGTTTATAATAAAGTTTCAACATTTCTCGTTTTTCTTCATTTGAGAATGAGGACATTTTGACTGAAGTATTTGTGCAAACTTATGATATTTAATGAGTTCTGACAACTAGTATTTATTAAACTAAATTTTTCGATGGAGTCATGGTCATGACTCAGATGAAGTTGTTTTTTTTAATATCTGTGGTTTCAGAAGTGCAAATCATAACAAATTATACATCAATGAAATCAGAATGAGAATCGCTATTTTTCTGTATAAAAAAACAATATGGCGCCCATAACAGAAAAAAAGTTGATGATGAATGCCAGAAGACGAAACGTCGGATAGTGAATCTGAACATGAAAACGTGTAGCTGAAAAAAGTATCAATGAAAATGTACTTTTAGTTTTGAGCTATCTTGTCAAATAACGATAGAAAAAAATAAAAACGAAAATTCCGATTTTCAGTTTTTCCCGATATTTCCGGAAATACTCGGAATTTTCCAAGTTTCAAAACTGTAAACTTCGATCAAAATTGAGGAAGTTCATCCAGGATCAATTGGATCTTTAATTCTCATGAACGAACTTACACTGGTTGGTTTAAAATTAATCGAATTGGATTTTTCTTTGTTCACCCTGTTGGAGAGCACGAAACGTGAAAATATAATAGATACGAGATCCAGATGACATTGTACCATCATTTAGGCATGAATAAAAGGGCGTTTTGTCAATTCTCGGAGTTGTTAAAAATTCTGAGCAGAAAGCTTCACTTTTCATCTTTGACACCCTGTATCTCGAAAACTAGTCAGCCGATTTTTTTGTGCCTGTGGACACTTTTGCCGAGGAAGTCGAAATCTACAACATATCAAAAATTCAGGAAATTTAACAGAAAGCGATTTTCCATAAGGAAAGTGCGGGGTCCTTTGCCACCATCACAGATTTTGTGAACTTTGTCAAATAAAAGAAAAATAATTTTGCATTTTTTTCATTATTTTCAGATTTGACAAAATTCCCGAAATCTGTGATTGTGGCAAAAATTTTATGTATTCTAGGATCTTACTTCTTACGTTTTCGACCAACTCAAAAAACTTTTACATTATTTTAGCAACATTTTTGTTTATTTTACACTGAAAAATATTGTTTGCAACCAGAATTTGTCAAATAAAAAAAAATTAATTTTGCATTTTTTTTTCATTCTTTTCAAATTTGACAAAGTTTCCGAAATCTGTGGTGGTGGAAAATTTACTATGTTTTCTGGGAGATAACTGCCTACGTTCCCAACTGATTAAAAAATCTTTTGTATCATTTTCATAATCAAGTCAGGTTGCAAAGAAGTTTTTTTATTGTAAAATAAACAAGAAAAATATGTTGCCGTGATCGGCGGTGGTGGCAAGTTTCTGCAAGACTTTTGATAAAGAGAGGAACGTTTATTCAAAGTACTTGAATGATCTGAATTGTATTCTAACATCATTCGGTTTGTCAGCTACTATAAATGAATATACAAGAATTACAGCTACATCGTCCACATGTTTGGATAATATAATAACGAATCTCAGTGAATCTACATTTGACAGCAGTGTTATAGGACCTTGCCTTTCTGATCATCGTGGTCAGCTTATAAGTATTCAAAAAACGAGATTGTAAGTACAAATATTTTGTATCAGAGGTCTTTTGGAAAAAAATCCATCTCAAAAATAAAAAATGCCCTAGTTTCTGTTGATTGGACAATTTTTGAGTCCAGTGAAAATGCTGAGTATTTGGCAAATTTTATAGTAAAAACCTACAATGATGTGGTTAAAAAATACTGCCTCTTGAAGAAATATACTACAAATAAAAAAATCGTTCCAGTTAAGTGGTTTGATGATAGGCTAAAATCCATGAGAGATTCACTATCAGCTCTCAAACTAAAAGCTGATGTAACTAAAAAAGCAACTGACTTCAAAACTTACAGTCAACTAAAAACTATATATAACGGTGAACTGAAGAAAGCGAAAAAGGCAGCATATGATCGATATATTATATCAGCTGAAAACAAATCGAAAGCATGTTGGCAAATAATAAACTTCGAGCGAAATAAATTCCACCGTATCGAAACGGTTCCTGATTTTTCTCCTGATGATTTCAATGATTTTTTTGTCAATATTGCTATTGATATTATAAATTCATTACCCACCGTATCGTCTAGTAAACTTCTGGATTTTTAAACTTGTGAGTAATACAGGTTTGAGTTGCGTGATAATGTCACCATCACCATTCTTCATTCTTCGATTGTAATCGAATGGAATACGTATAGTGACAAAATTTTGTCTATGATAAAGACTTATTACCTACGCGATGTGACAACGCCCAACTCAATATCACGACTAAAGATTGTGGAAAACACGACTTCAAACCAGGATGTAAACATTTACATGATGGTTTTTCGGGTTGTAAGGCCGACGTATGTTCTGAGAAAGTCTCGACGTTTCGCCAACACGAGTGGTTAGCATTTTCAAGAGTTATTTTGCAAATTTCTGCTTTCTTAAGTTGCTGTCAAATTTATCAGGATGTAAACAGCTCGGTCCAGTACAATACTTTATTGGTCCATGGAAAAAAGCCGTTAGGATTTTATCCAGCGTAAGTTATCTGGAACGCTGCCAACCTCTGTTTATCAAACTCAAAATAATGCCTGTTAAGGAAGATTTAATTATGTTATTGTTCTTTGATTTTATTTACCTTGTATATGTATTTTGATTTGAAGTTTTTCTTCACATTTAAAAAAAGAAAAAGTTGAATAGGGGAAATTGTAAACAGAAAATATACAGACATCATTTTTGGAAAGAAAGTATTTTATTCGATAAAACGAACTACAGAACAGTAGTAAAGTTATAATGCCCTTGCCGTGTTTATGTATTTTTCAAGTTTTGATAGAGATTCATTAAAAGTCTTCGATACTCACTAAGGAATATGATATACACAGCTATGGTACTAGGCAAGCAGATAACTTAAGATTAAACCGGTTCCGTCTGAGCAAATCCAGGAAAAATTCATTAAATTACCATCTCTACAATATATTACCGGCCGAATTGAAGTCATCAAGTGTGCATTCATTCAAAAATAAAATAAAAAACTTACTCTTGACACACTGCTTTTATTCCGCAGAGGAATACATTGGACATTTCAGACCGTATAGAAGATAAAACTCATCTCAACAAAATTCCATTCTGTCTATGTTACGTTTAGTGTTACTCATCTTTTTAACAATATTTTTACAGTAATTTACAATATATTTTTTACACTATTTGTTATATTTGTCATGTCAACTATATTTTATATTCAAGTAATTCAATATTAGTATTGTCGGTTTTATGACGTGCTACAAACATGAATTTGTAATAGACCGGGGGCGAGAGGGGTTTTGCATGTATCATAGGCCTCACGCTGAGACTCTGGGGGCTTATAGACAACGTTATTTCCCAATGTGAAATCCCGGTATGGCACCTCTGAAGTGTAGCTTTTAGGGAGGGTGGATTTTCAAACGTGTAATAAATATCCATGCCCATGGATCATAGGCCCCACTTTGATTCTTGTTTTATGTCGTCAAGGAGGTCGCCAACTCAATATGCCATACTAATATGGCGTCACTTAAGGCCCACCATACTTACCGAAACGTGTAATTTTTTCACTGTGGACATGGATCATGGGCCCCACGCTGTTGTTTCGTGATCCTTGTTAACAATGAACTGTAGAACAAAGATTTCGAAACGCCGTACCGCTGGGGCGTCGCCAAGTGGCCGCCATACTGGACCAAATATGTCATTTTTAGCACTGAACATGTCTAATAGATACCGGTATGGCGTTTTGGTTTTGAGATGCTCTGTTGGATCACTTTAGCAGGGATTACACTGCCACACCGATAGCGTGTCGCTAAAAGGGTGCCATATGCGAAATGACTCCAATATTTTCAGTAACATGACACAGAGTTGAAATTTCATTACTTTTTATGTACCGGATAGATCGAAACGCAAATTGAAAGATATCTTGTTTTTTTTTCAATTGGAAATTTACGTTATTTACAAGGTGAAGTAAATACCAAGTGTGATAATCATTCGAAAGGAAATTTTATTGCATTTCTGATACTGAAACTGAATGTATGGGTTTCCATTTGAAAAAAAAACAAGATATCTTTCAATTTGCGTTTCCATCTATCTGGTACACAAAAATTAATGAAATTTCATCTGTGTGTCATGTTACAGAACCTAGACCATATTGGAGTCATTTCGCCTCCCCTAAAGTTTTAGAATAATTTTTCCACGAATAGTTACAGAGTGTTGAATCCGTTATGTTTTTTGAAGTAATATCGATATATCTCCGAAAATAACGTTGATGGATATACAAAACCCTAAATTTTTTGAATGGTCAAAGTATGCTTTATTCAACCATGTGATGAAATACAGGGTGTTCTATTACAAAAAACATAAGTTTGGTTTGGTGCACTTTTCTGGATCACCTTGTATACTTCGAAATATTTTCCAAAGATACACTATCACGAAGGAAACATGCTTGCATTCGAAAGAAATTTTGAAGTTGCGCCGTTTAGAAGCTATGTACCACCGGAGCGCAGTTGCAGGACCCTGTATATACGATTGATTGTGCACGTTACCGACATGCCATGGCTATTGCAGTGATATATTCGTGCCTTATACTTCAAAATACACATACAAATGCCAGTATGGCAGTGGGGCCTTTAATACACGTATCCTATAAAAATGTGACAACTTTGGAAGCCAATATCTGACGTTAGCGACATCGCATCGGTATGGCAGTGATATATTCGTACTGTATACTTCAAAATACATATAAAAATGCCAGTATGGCAGTGGGGCCTTTCATACACTTAACCTATAAAAATGTGACAACTTTGGAAGCCAATATCTGACGTTGGCGACATCACATCGGTATGGCGCTTTCAGTACTTTGTTCAGGACATCAAAATGAACAAAGAAAACACGTTTCCATAGTGGGGCCTATTAGACATGTTCATTGCTAAAAATGACATATTTGGTCCAGTATGGCGGCCACTTGGCGACGTCCCAGCGGTATGGCGTTTCGAAATCTTTGTTCTACAGTTCATTGTTAACAAGGATCACGAAACAACAGCGTGGGGCCCATGATCCATGTCCACAGTGAAAAAATTACACGTTTCGGTAAGTATGGTGGGCCTTAAGTGACGCCATATTAGTATGGCATATTGAGTTCGCGGACTTTGGCGACCTCCTTGACGACATAAAACAAGAATCAAAGTGGGGCCTATGATCCATGGGCATGGATATTAATTACACGTTTGAAAATTCACCCCCCCCCCCCTAAAAGCTACACTTCAGAGGTGCCATACCGGGATTTCACATTGGGGAATAACGTTGTCTATCAGCCCCCAGATTCTCAGCGTGGGGACTATGATACATGCAAAACCCCTCTCGCCTCCCGGTCTATAATGTAGTCAAATAAAAAATACCCTACTCTATTTGCGACTCTTTGATCATTAAAATCCGGCAATGCTCAAATATTCATATGACCACATATAAAAATAGAAGAAACTTTTATTTTCGATTTCAGAACTTGATCTCAATGCTATTTCTGATGGGTAACAACTTTGAACTTTTCAGGGTCGGAAAATAGAACCAACGCCACTAGCCTTATATAATTTTTTCATCGAAAGAGTTCGAAGCAATCTGCATGTAGCTCTATGCATGTCACCTATTGGAGACTCCTTCCGTGTGAGATGTAGAATGTTTCCTTCATTAATCAACTGCTGTACCATCGATTGGTTCCAAAGCTGGCCTGACGATGCCTTAGAGCGGGTGGCCCACATGTTTTTATGCCAAACTGATATCGAAGAGAAAATGGTAGATCTGTGCGTTTCAGTTTGCAAGCATTTCCACGTGACGGTAAAAGAATCTTCGCTGCTATTTTACATCGAACAGAAAAGAAAGACATACATAACCCCGACTTCCTATTTGGAACTGATACAAACGTTCAAATCGCTATACTCTCTGAAGGTGGAGCGAATCACGGGACAACGGAACAGATACGAAACGGGGTTGGAAAAGCTGGATTTTGCAGCAGGACAAGTCGGTCTAATGCAGGATGAACTGCATGATCTCCAGCCCAAACTCATTGTTGCGTCGGCCAAAACTGAAAAGCTGATGATCAAGATTGAGCAAGATACTGTTGTCGTGGAGAAACAAAAAGAGGTGAGTTTACCGAATATTTTCTCTTCAAATCTTAAATGTATTATAGCTTTTGATTGCATGCCAAAACGAATAAGGTCTATTAATTACCTCACAAAATTCAAAAAAGATTTTTTTTAAATTCTACTGTAAATGGAGTAGCATGGTCTATCGACTAGTATTATCTGCTCAATTCTGATTCAACTATTATAATATAATCATTATAATAAACTGGTAAAAAAACTGTAAGGGAAGCGAAATATAACTATTACAAAAAGGTATTTTTTAATGCTAATCCAAAATCTATGTGGAAAACTATAAATAAGGTATTATATAACAGGAAAAATGATAAGCAAGTCAATGTAAAAATATTGCACAAGATAATGAACATATTGAGGATCCAATGGAAATATGTGAGAAATTTAATGAATATTTTTTTAATGTTGTACCAAATTTAGCATCTGCTATTTTGTTTGAACCATCCAACACCTGTGATAATGTATCATTGAGTTATTCCATGTTCTTGGAAGATACAACCTGTGATGGAGTACAGGATACTATAAAAAATCTTGACAACAAAAAAGCGGCTGGTTTCAATAATATTAGTGTTAAAATTGTAAAAATGGTTGCATTAGAATTGACAAAATGGTTAAGGCTTTCGCCGCCGAAGATTTCAGTGTCACAATTTTCACTCGGGTGAAGGCCGTCGTTTTTTTGGAATTTGATCCTAACGTTTCGCTAGCGCGAGTGGCTAGCTTCTTCATAGGCTTATCCATCATGAATAATCTCAGATGACTGGAGATTCCGTCTGCGAAGATTGTATTTATTCTGATTTAGGTAGTCCTGTTCGTTATTTACCGTATCTGGATTCTCGCTAACCCTAACCTAACCCTTGTTCTTTCAGAATTACTTATTCTCGTATCTGGGTTAAGCATATTTTCGATAACATTAATTGACACCTTTTTGCCTGCTGTCTCAATGCCGTAGTTTTCTTTTGATACTCTGGAATTTCTAAGAATGGGATTCCATATTCGGTTGAGGTTAACATCGTCTTCTTTTCTGTTGAAATTTTTCGTGTGTGTGTGTGTGTGGATCTCTATTGCCTCCCGTACAAGTCGGCTATGGGATTCCTGGTTCGGGGCAAGAAGTTTTACGCCCTCAAACAGAATCTAGTGGTTTCCTTCACTGAGCGCGTGTTCTGCCACTGCTGACTTGTCCGTTTGGCCTAATCTGCAGTTCCTCTGATGTTCCTTCAGCCTTGTTCCAATCGATCTTTTTGTGGTTCCGATGTATACCTTTCCGCAAGTGCATGGTATGCGATATACCCCCGCTGCAGATAGTGGGTCTCTTTTGTCTTTTGCCGACCTTAAGGCTTTCTTGTATTTTCTTGGTGGGTTTGAAGGCCGTTTTTATGTTGTGTTGTCCCAAGAGTATTCCAATTCTGTCTGTGACCTTAGGAATATATGGAAGATACGCACGTGCAACTATTTGAGCCTCCTCCCTACTTTGTCTCGTGGAAGTCCTCGGTTTTATCGCCCTGTTGATTTCGGGTACGCTATATCCGTTCGATGTCAACGTTGTTTGGAGATGTTTTAGTTCAGAGTCTTCAAGTGGGACGTTGGTGTACTTGTTCACCAACGTCCCACTTGAAGACTCTCCGAGGGAGCTAACTAACATGTTTCCGAATGACATCGTCGGGCTCTTTAAGGCATGTCTCACGCGAAGTTACTTACAATGGAATGGAAACTTCTATGAGCAAGTAGATGGCGTGGCGATGGGAAGTCCACTCAGCCCAGTGATAGCCAACTTCTTTATGGAACATTTCGAAGAGGAAGCAATTGATGCCTTTGATTTAAAACTGACCATGTGGCTACGTTACGTGGATGACACCTTCGTAATTTGGAGACACGGAAGGGACACACTGAACCGTTTCCTAGAACATCTGAATGCTCAACACCCCAGCATCAAGTTCACCATGGAGACTGAACAGGAACAGCGGATAGCATTTCTAGATGTTCTAATCGAAAGATGTGGCGCAAGACTGACACACAAAGTATTCCGAAACCCTACGCACACGGACAGGTATCTGCATGCTCTTTCAAACCACCATCCTAGTCAGAAGCGAGGAATTATCTCCACACTAGCAGAACGTGCTCGGAGAATATGTGAACCTGAGCATCTACAGGATGAACTAAAACATCTCCAAACAACGTTGAGATCGAACGGATATAGTGTACCCGAAATCAGCAGGGCCATAAAACCGAGGACTTCCACGAGACAAAGTAGGGAGGAGGCTCAAATAGTTGCACGTGCGTATCTTCCATATATTCCTAAGGTCACAGACAGAATTGAAAAACTCTTGGGATAACACAGCATACAAACAGCCATCAAAAACCCCACCAAGAAAATACAACAAAGCCTTAGGTCGGCAAAAGACAAAAGAGACCCACTGTCTACAGCGGGGGTATATCGCATACCATGCACTTGCGTCAAGGTATACATCGGAACCACAAAAAGATCGATGGGAACAAGGCAGAAGGAACATCAGAGGAACTGCAGATTAGGCCAAACAAGTCAGTAGTGGCAGAACACGCGCTCAGTGAAGGAAACCACAAGATTCTGTTTGAGGACGTAAAACTTCTTGCCCCCAACCAGGGATACCATAGCCGACTTGTACGGGAGGCAATGGAGATCCACAAACACACGGAAAATTTCAACAGAAAAGAAGAAGCTGTTAACCTCAACCGAATATGGAATCCCATTCTTAGAAATTCCAGAGTATCAAAAGAAAACTACGGCATTGAGACAGCAGGCAAAAAGGTGTCAATGTTATCGAAAATATGCTTAACCCAGATACGAGAATAAATAATTCTGAAAGAACAAAGGATATCAACGACATTAAGCCGAGGTAGAAAGGGGTCAATTAGGGTTAGCGAGAATCCAGATACGGTAATCAACGAACAGGACTACCTAAATCAGATTAAATAAAATCTTCGCAGACGGAATCTCCAGTCATCTGAGAGATGTATAAGCCTCTGAAGAAGCTAGCCACTCGCGCTGACGAAACGTTAGGAAGAAATTCCAAAAAAACGACGGCCCTCAAACCCGAGTGAAAATTGTGACACTGCATCAGAATTGTCCCTTTGTATAAGTGCGTTGATCAATAAATCATTTGACAGTTGCTATGTTCCTAATAATATGAAAATTGTAAGGGTGACACCTATTTTCAAAATTGAGAAAATAGAAATTTTAAGTTATCATCGACCTATATCAGTATTACCTGTTTTATCGAAAATTATTGAGAAAATCATGAACCGGAGAGTAATGGATTACCTTGATAAAATAAATTTTTGGTATAATGGAGAATATGGTTTCCAAAGATCTTGTGACACTGAGTCTGCCGTGTTGGATTTGATTACAAAAATTGAACTAATAGATGACAACTTCCAATATTGTTTAGATTCACTGGATCTATCAAAAGCATTATGGTAGATCACGAAATTTTATTATGTAAATTATTCAATATCGGGATTAGAGGTCATGTACATGAATGGTTCCAAAATTATTTATGTGGGAGAAAACAATATGTTTGTATGGGTAATGGACAAAGTTTGTGGGGAATATAACATGTGGTGTACCACAAGGTTCAATTCTTCAAACTTTATTTCAATTCAATATACAATCTTAGTTAGCATGGTGAGCTCAAATTATTTTCGGATGACACATCATTAATTTATTTTGGGAAAAATGACAATGAAATAATCGAAAATATTCATGCTGATTTGAAAATAATTTCGCTTTGGTTAAACAATCATCAAATGACTTTGAATATTGTTGAATCTTCCTTCATGTTCTTGTCAAAAAGAGAATCCAAACATATTGCAAATTCATTAGTTTTCTTGAAAAAACCATATTGAAAATCTTAGAAAAAAATATCTCCTATGATTGGTATTTTGTTCAAAATTCGATATTACATTCCTTTGAAATATATAAAAAAGATATATTTCAGTTTAATTTATTCAAAATTACAGTATTTAATATCAATATGGGGTCCTGCCAATTGTAATATCTTGCGTCCACTAAAACAAAAGTATCAAATGAAATTTTAAATTACCTTTCCTTGAATCTACATCACATTTATATGCTCCAAACAATATTTTGGATATCAATTCTTTGTACAAATTGAAAATATGTATATTCACACATTCTGTCATCAATAATAGGAAACATTCATCTCTGGAATTTATTTCTACTGATACCATACAGAATCACCAAGCTAGACTATCAATAGTCTCATCACGCATAGTATAAAGACAAAAAAGACAAAATAATAATAGAATAAAAACAAAAAGAAAAAATCAATTTTATATAATGGAATTTCGATATTCAATAATATACCCAATAATTTAAAAAATATCATACAAAAAATCGTTTCAAATTTCATTTAAAGAAGTACTTATTACAATGATACTTGAGAAAAACTGATGCAAGAACTTTATAGATTTAGGTCCTTATTATAAACATTTATATTTCTTGGGGTCAATAAAGATTATTATTATTATTATATATTCATATTTAATTAATACCTATCAACTATATCTGAAATATCTGAAAATATACCAATAGTTTTTTGTTGATCATCCAACGATTCATAAATAGTTTCTGTAATATTGAATATTGCATTCTATGTTCCCCTTTTTTCTCTGAATGGTGTTAAAGTAATAAATTATATTTCTCAAGAAAATTTCTAAATGTAATTTTATCTTCTCCTTCATATATTGGAGAAACGAATAATTATTTTTAAGATATTGGAAAAATACCAAGGGTTCTTAAACAGTATTTGACTATAATCTTCAATAATTCATCATTAATTCTATTTGGACCAGGGGCAGAAGAATAGTTTTTGAGTTTGAAGTCAATTTTTCAAGCTGATTATTCCATTTTCTGTGATAGGCGACCAAAATGTATTACTTGAGTTATATGAATTTTATATGAATAGAAATTCAATTGTTTTCAAATAATTCAGCGACTGTTTCAGTTTGTGCCCAGTTGATTCATTCACCAAATCTTTTTTTTTTTATTTTATTTTGATAATAATTTTCTTTGCAATTTTTATGAGTTTATTCGATAAATTCCTTTAATTTTTATTATTTTGAAGACTACTTTTTTTTAGTCATCTCTATGTTTGTTAGATCTAATCAAACCATTTGTTATTCATGGTAACATTTCTTGATTTGGTTAATTTTCCAGTATATAAAATTATTGTAGGCTCTATTGGGATCAGATTTTTTTAGAATGTCATCCCACTTTTCGTTTTCTAACAAATTTTCCAAGTTATCAAAATTCATTAATTTTGTATTGGTACAGTTTTCTTTGTAGCCTTTGAAATCGAGTGATATGTGACAAGACATTGGAAAATGGTCTGTAATCTAGGTTTCAAAAACAAAAATTTATTTCACACATTTTATTGTTCATTTTGGTAAAGAAGTGGTCAATACAGAGTCCTTGGAGATTTTTCTTGGTTTATTCAAATATTTGTCAAAAGAATAAAAATTCAGTATATTTAAATATTTGTTTGTGTCTTTGTTATACCAATCTGAAATTCTGATGTTGATATCTCCCGAAAAAAAATATGCACTAATTAAAAACAATTCAAACTTGAAAGAAGATTTCCAGTATTTGTAGAAGGTGGCCTGTAGATTGTAGGTATTCCAAAGGAATTATTTATTACCTTTATTGCCTATGACCCTTATAAATTGGAAATTGTTATGATCAATAATAACAATATTTGATTTTATATCATTTGTAATGTGAATCAGAAGGCCATCATTTTCGCAAAATTTAGAATGATTGTGAAATGAATCATAGCTATGTATAAATATTAAAACAACCTAAATTAATTATTTTCCTTGTTTTTTGTGATTTTCGAAAAAATCAAAAATTGATAGAAATTCTTATTGGTACTTCTAATATTCAAATAAAGTACATTCAGATTCAGAAATTAAATGAGTTGGAGGTTATTTTCCCAGTTTTGAAGAAAATTTGTATGATTATCATTTCATTCTACACTATTTTCCTTTAGTCTTTTCCATAATCCGTCCGTTCTTTAGCTATTCTTCCACTCAACCAGCGATTCTTCTGGCATATATCGGTCAATTGGGATCGTCACTTGATGATTCATATTTTGATAACTTTCAAATTTTTTTCTTACATGAAAACAGTTGAAAAAATTATCCGAACATTTCTTATTATACTGATTCAATGAATGTGCATCTGCAAAGAAAGAGAATTTTGAATAGATTTTTTGCATTCTCATGTTTTGTGGTCGGAAGCACAACACTTGCAACATCTTAAAATGTTGTAGTCTTCAAGAATTTTATACTGTTCCCGCCAATGTGTATTTCCCTGTTCACAATTTATTTTAAATGTTCTTCCATATGTTTCAGCATAGAGTACCTATTTTTTTGACTGCACTGTTTATTTCATTTCCAAATTATTCTTTCCCGTTTTAGTTTATCACTGTTCGTATATTTTTTTTTCGAACCTAATATAATAATTCTTGATTTTCTTTTTTGGGTTTTTTCAACCTCAGAATTTGTTTTAGTGTGTCAGATTAAAAATATTTTCTGCTACTTCTGTTTTCTGACTTTTTGTTACAACGCAGTTTTTGCCGTTTGATATGAAGAAACTGGGGCTTTCATAATACGGGGATTTATTTTGTTCTTGATGAGTATTGGTTATTTCTGCGGATTGTTTTTCCACTGTTTTTCAAACGGAGGAAAAAAGATGGATTCAGTCCACCTATCATGTTTGGGCAAGAGCTGGAGCTAGTCCAGCAGGTCAAATACGTGGGGGAGGTTCTGGACTCCAAACTTTCATGGAGGCCGCACGTAGATAGGGTTATTCAAAAGTCGGTAGCAATCCTATGGCAACTGCGGAGAATTGTAGGAAACAATTGGGGCACCAATCCAGAGATCATGCGCTGGCTGTACACGGCAGTCGTAAGACCAAAGATCCATTATGGGTCAGCCGTGTGGTGGCATACGGTGAGGCATACGGGAGGCTAAGATTTGGGACCTTCGGAGTTGACAAACTCCAACAAGAGGAATTAATCAACTTGGAGTGGTCGGACATACTGACCTTCATTAGAAGATCACAAATGTTCGAAAAGGAAAACTAGGAGGATGAACGTTGATAAGTGGAGAACAGCCCAGCAAGCACAAACATCTCTGGGAGGTTTTGAGATGTTTCAAAAAATGTAGTCACGCCGATGTTTCTTTGAGACGTAATATGTACTTCCCAAAGAGGTCCCTGAAGGATATTCAATGTTCTGTTTTTGTTCTTCTGTGGCATTATTTTAAATGCCTATAGGAATGTATCGGAGATGTGCACAAAATGTTATCTTGTGGATGTTTTCACTTGGCGTAACATAGTTCACCTTTGAGATGTTCACCGAGAATATATCTAGCGTTCGCGCAATCGCAAATGTAATCTCAGTGATGTTTGAGTTGACGGAGATTATCGTTTTTAGTTTTGACTCAATTTACCCCTTTTTGTTTTACGTAAAAGTAGTCGTTTTAGAGTGAAGTGAAACGTTTTGTCAAGACAAAATATTATATTTAGTAATCAAGTTGATCACGGACTGCAAAGTTTGGAATGAATTGTCGATATTCAGAAAATAAATAACCTCAAAAACATATACCAGTTATGACTTGTAAAATCATCATCATAATCATTATGTATACCTTATCTATGTGAAGTGATTGGTCAAGGACACAGTATTATTGAGAGTGTATTCACAGTTTTGTTTAAATTCAGTTGAATCAGACAACAACCAGTGTTATAGTGATTTTTACATTTTTGAAAAGTTGTTCAATTTGAATGAATAGAAAATATTTTGGGTTTAAATTTGTGTGTGTGTTCCTTTGATCCTATTAAAATAAGTTATATCGATTATTTTTTTTAAATCGCCCCAGAGTTCTCTTCATATTTTGACTATATTGTCGATTTGTACAATCAATGACAAAAAACGAGATAAAAGTGCATTTTGTGATGTCTCGGGAACATCTTAAACAATGTTTTATATACAGTGATTTAATGCAAGCGAAAAGCTTTAAAAATGTTATGTTGTGTCTTAAAAAAGGCTTTGAAAAAAACGTGAAAGAAATGCTTTTTGTGATGTCCCAGAAACATCCTAAAAATAGCCGCGTGCGGCGGACATCGCAGTGGAGGTTTGATATCTCAAAAACTCTTACTTTTAACACCTTTGAGATGTTTGTGTGCTCGCTGGGAGGGGATGGCAAAAAGGGTCCATGAGGGCCTACTTGCCTGGCTGCGGTTGCGGCCTCCCCAAAGAACTACTACTACTACCTACTACTATAATAATTCCTTGTTGATTTATTTTTTCTGCCAATTCACTTTCCTTTGGTTTCAACAACAAATTTTATCAATTTTCCCATCCATTTCCATCAGAATTGATGAAACATAAATTGTAGAAAATAATTGACGGTCGTTGAATTTCTTCATGAATGGTTTACATTATTTGCAGAACCATATGATAAGTTCTTTTAGAGATTTTATTTGTTGAAATTGAGAAGGGAAAGTATTAAGTCTCACAGTGTGGAAAGATTTCGTGCACCTACCGTTATATAATCCTTGAACATATTCCACATTCTTCATGTTCATCTGCAGGCATTTCTTTGATGAGAATTTTTGAAGTTCCACACTCTAGGAGATCTAGTGAGCAAATATGAAAATCTCTCATGCAATTATCATTATTCGGATTTCTTGCATATTTCGGGGGCAAATAGGATCTTCCAGGGTAGTTACTGTTTTCTGAATTCCAAGTACTTGGGAGAGATGGAGCGAAATCCTTGTTACAGTCAATGTGTAACATTACTCTTTTATGACAAGATGATGACAAAAATGTCAATTTTCCAGGTTTTCCTCAAAAACTTGACCAGAAAGAGGAATATTTTTGTAATCCAAAATTGTAGATCTTCTATGGTCGTTCCTACTATAATAGTATTTATGAAGATATCATTGAAAATATGAACAGGATGTTCATAAAGTCAGTTGTGGAATCATCTGCGACTGAAAGTTGGAATTTAGTCGCTGTTTTCCATCGAACAAGATAACCTCTCTTGGAAGGGATTCATGTTTTAAAGAGAAACATTCTCAATTGAAAATTGAATCAATACATGACTCCTCTGGAAATGGAAAAACCCTACGATAAAATTGAAGTTACTTTTTGTAATATCTAACAGAAAACAACTACTTCCCCGGCAAAAGCCACGCTGGACATTGAACTACATCTTATAGATATTGAGAAAGACCTTATATAACTTGAGAGACAAAATCTGAAAGTGAAAATTTGCATTTTCATTCAGATAGTTGATTATTTATTGAATGTCCAGTTTCCGTTGGAGACTCTTATCTATGAATGAGATAAGGGAGAATGTTATTCAGAAGTATCACCCACAGAAAATCGCTCATTCCATTGATGCGTGAATAATTGCATCTTTTTCGCTAGACCTCCAATACATTTTTGGTTGACAAAAATCTATTTCACCCTTCTAAGATCATCAGGGAGGTCGGAAGAATTGGAAAACATACTCTTCAGAAGCAATTTCACACTGCAATGAGGAATTGTTGGACTATTTCTTGTGGGGTGAAACTTTGAAAATATTTTTCTGACATAAAACATGTCATGGGTATGGCATGTTGATTTCATTGAAAATATGAACAGGATGTTCATAAAGTCAGTTGTGGAATCATCTGCGACTGAAAGTTGCAATTTAGTAGCTGTTTTCCATCGTACAAGATAACCTCTCTTGGAAGGGATTCATGTTTTAAAGAGAAACATTCTCAATTGAAAATTGAATCAATACATGACCTCTCGAAATGGAAAAACCCTACGATAAAATTGAAGTTACTTTTTGTAATATCAATACATGACTCCTCATAGATAAGAGTCTCCAATGGAAACTGGACATTCAATAAATAATCAACTATCTGAATGAAAATGCAAATATTCACTTTCAGATTTTTTCTCTCAAGTTATATAGGGTCTTTCTCAATATCTATCAGATGTAGTCCAATGTCCAGCGTGGCTTTTGCCGGGGAAGTAGTTGTTTTCTGTTAGATATTACAAAAAGTAACTTCAATTTTATCGTAGGGTTTTTCCATTTCCAGAGGAGTCAAGTATTGATTCAATTTTCAATTGAGAATGTTTCTCTTTAAAAGTATTTCTGAAATTGTGTCCTTTGCTTAAAATCAGCTTTTTGTACAGCACACGATATAGTTCAGTCACTTTTAGACAGGGATTTGTCTTCTTTATTCCGGAACACCTTGCATAGTCTCAGAAGGAATAGTTTCAATAAATGAAAAATGTATTGGGCTAATTTATCTAGGATTATTTCTTGATGGTACTTTCAGATTGTCGGAGCAGACGAAGCACTTGCAAACGAAGCAGCTGCAGCTGCACAAGCAATCAAGGATGATTGTGAATCCGATTTATCTGAAGCGATACCAGCTTTAGAAGCTGCAGTTGATGCTCTGAATACGCTGAAACCTGCTGACATTACCTTGGTGAAGTCCATGAAGAATCCCCCTTCTGGTGTAAAACTTGTCATGGAAGCTGTAAGAAATTGATTTCTATGTTATTTTCTACTTAACTCTTGGCATACGCTTTCAGATATGTGTGATGAAACAAGTGAAGCCCGAAAGGAAGCCTGATCTGACCACTGGTAGGATGGTGGAAGATTTTTGGGGACCTTCTGTCAAGTTATTAGCAGACATGAAGTTTCTTGAGAATTTGAAATCTTACGATAAAGACAGTATACCGCCTCCAGTTATGAAGAGAATAAGAGACAGGTGAGTGTTTCAAGTATCTACATTTCAAAAATATTTCGTCCTTATCACACTACAGAGTTGGGCGAAGTCGGTGGTAAAAGAAAATGACTGAAATGAAACAGTAGAAAAGTGTCATATTACGGCGTCGAATATAGGTTTGTGTTTCAATTGCTTCTCATGTAAAAAAGAGGAAATTGAACCAGGAGATGTGAAGGAACAGATTTTATGGTGCAATTAATAAATAACAAGAAAGTAATCATATAAACGATAGGAGCTTAACGGACAGTCCTTAGAGAGGAGAGCATACCGTAGAAACGCGTCTCGGGACAGTTGATTTTCGTAGGTACGGTGTAGTCAAGTGTAAGGATGTGCAAGACTTGGTTGTGAGCAGAAACACAAATGTAAAAGTGATACGATCATTTGTGGTTTCAGTAAGCACACCCTGTACTCCAGAATATCAACTAACATTACACTTGGAAGCAGCTATAGTTACCTACCTGCCTGAAGGACGAATTCAGTACATATAAATGTATATTATATACTTACTTAAGAATGCTAATCCCTATGTCAAAAATGATGTAAAAAGTTCAGGCTAGTCCGCAATGCGCATGCGCGTCATTAGTAGTTTTTGTAACATGCCCGGTTTTAGTTAAATAGTATGGTACTTAACGTTAACAAACGTTACTTCTGGATCTCGGAGAACAAGGTTGGAAACCTCATTGTACTTATACCTGTTATTTGTATTTAGCCGATTTGAATACATATTTTCACATATTTGTGTTCCCAAATATGCAGCAAAGGCCATCAGAAATTAGAGTACGGTTATTATTTTTATTTATCGCTCTGAAGCGACTGATTTTTGGTATCACATTCACTTTTCAGCTGTAGTTAACCAACAAAAACATACAGAACCACACCGAATCGTCGGTGCCAATTTCAAGGAAGCACTGGATTGGAAAATAAATTTAAAGTACAAAAAAACTATGAAAATTTATTTCTGCTAATATCATGAATAATTTCAACTCAAATTGGATTTTTAAAATTGGATGCATTCTAATTTTTCTAGAATGATTCATGTCAAAATATGCAGTTGCATTTAATTTAAATCATTTGACGAGATTAACATGCTATTTCTTCGAGTTTTTCTGGTTGTATTACCTTAGTGCAATTTCCACAATGGGGGTGTATGAAAAAGTGAGGCCAGAAGCATTTTTCTTACCATCAAAGAAAAGCACTTCCATATTGACATTAATTTTGTGTATGTTTATAATAACCAAAAATCATGCCTTTTTTGTCAAGCTAAAATAATATTTAAGCTATTTTGAGCAAAGCATATTTCCCTTCCTTTACACAATACTAAACAGTTCATTGTTCAGTTGTAGAAAGAAACGGATTTATTAGAAATTGTCTTTAAATGAACAAGATTAATGCAAATAAAATTCACGAACGATGAGAGAATAATCAACGACAACAAACACCACACAAAACGACAAGAGAAAATCTGAAATTCTAAAAACCGTCTCTGATCTCTGACAAGAGTGATAGATCTTAGTGACAAGTCTTCCTTTTGATGAATATAACTTTCTTTCGCGCCTAAAATTCGGAGTAATCTATCTCTAAACGGTTCTTTTCGGTTTCAAAAAGTCCTAAATGCGCTGTCAAATTTCTCTCTTTCGAATGACATGTGTTACTGCCTCATAACAAATAACTCTGAATTGGAATACGAAATTATTTTCAAACTTGGCAACGATCTACCCAAACTACACTGATGTCGAGCATGCGCACATCATAAACGGGTCGCAATTGGCTGGATTAGCATTCTAGAGTGAGTATATAATATATAATTTCGATGTTTCATGACCCCTATTCAGTGTTGCCACAATAGCTTTTCTGGTTGAATCGACTGACTTTTTTTAGACCTTCTCTGATATGGTCGAAACGGATACAATTTTGAATTATAAAGAATTACGAATATTCCCGGATACATAGATCGAAGTACCATTGGTGAAATGGACACCAATAAAAATATCTCATGGAATTTTATGTCATATTGAAAAAGTACAAACGTAAAATTCCCTATTATATTTTATTTGTGACAATATCATCATTAGTACTTCGGATTTGACTTCCGGCAGCGGTTGAGGTCAGACGGCGGTCTCGTGTTGGAAGTCAGGTTAATGTGTGTGGCGTCCGCAGACTTAAAGACGTGCATATGACAGATCAAATATGAAGTGTATTGATAAAACTCAAAAAGTGTTTGAAATATGGGATGCAGTATTGCCTAGAGCAAGATAACTTTATTCCCCCGATAAAACTTTGCTGTCTACGCCGGTTAAAGGCCGGATGGGAACGGATTTCTCGCAGCAGGGTATGTCCACATGGCGCCGAATGGAAGCCGAAGGACAATAAATGAAGAGAGAGAGAGATCATTAGTACTTTGTCTCGCATATCCGGAACATCCGGGAATCTTTCTGATTGAAGATTGTATCCATTCCGACCCTGAACCATAACAGAAAAGGCCTCGAAAATGTCAGACAATTCAACCAGAAAATCAATTGTGGCACCAATAAATATGGGTACTGGAATCGTCCATTGACCAAATTTACTCTCGCTATTTCATCATGAGACAATACCAATAACCCAGGGTTCTCAACTGGAAATAACGAAATTTACCCATTCCATATCACCACGAAAAAGTCTTAGTAGATATAGGTAGTAAATGAAGTATCAAATTGATTTTATTTTTAGATGGAAAGAACTAGTTATGAGTATTTCTAATGATAGTGTAGTATATTTAAAATTTCTGGGACTTTATGTAGATGAAAATGTATATAGTGGTCAAAACATATAGAGGTTTTAGGAAACAGATTTCTCCAATTATTGGAATTCGTTTCAAGATGAGAAATTTTTACCCCTCAAACATCTCAAGAGCATTTATTTTTCGTTAGTTTATTCAAAATTTCAATACATGATTTCTATTTGGGGTGCAGCAACAAATTCTTTGCTCAGGCCACTAAAGACGCTACAGAATAAAATCATCAAATGTATATTCAAACTTGATTATTATGAGTCAACTGCTAATTTGTATAAACCAATAAAGCTTCTGGATATTCATTCATTATATAAAATGAAATTTTGTACCTTCATTCATTTAGTTAAAAATAATAGGAAACATTCTAATTTAATATTCAAAATCAATAGTGATCAACATAATTATTCAACCAGATATTCCAACAATATAACAATGAATAAAAGTAAGACAAATATCGGTCAAAAATCAATACTATGAAACGGAATAAAATTTTATAATGAATTACCCAATGAATTGAAAAATTATGGTAAATTCCGATACAAAATTAATTTAAAAAAATACTTAATGAGTTGAGTTTAGAACAAATAGAAAGTCTTTTCTGATTCCATTATTTTCAGTTTTGAAACTTTGGGATATATCTTGTTAATTTCCATCAATTGTTTAATTTCTTCTTTAATTTGTGTTGTCTTGCATTATTCAGTGGATAATTTTTTCATATCCCTCTATAAGCAGAAATGTTTCTTGGGATCAATAAAGTATGAAGTATATTAAGTAATTTATTTTGAAATCAATTTATTTGACGAAATAATTCAATTCAATAATTTCAACACAATACTATAATTTATATAACAATCACTGGACTATTCATGTTCGACTTCTTCTTCACTGACTGTCTAACTCTGCTGCGCGGTTCTTTTTATTTTCACAGTTCATTTCCCCGAACGCTCTTGATATTTCTTTTAAGCCTCAGGAACGTTCTTCGATTCGACCAGATTCTTCTCGGTGCATAGCGCCTCGAAAGTCATATGCGCTCACTTGCTGTCCACGTGAGCGTTCCGGCATCGCCCGCAGCTTCGCCACAATAGCGTAAGAGGAAACCTTTTCGAATTTTCAAAAAGATCCAAAGTCGAAATTCTGAAATACAAAGAGAAGTCTACAGAAGGCAGTGCTCAAAATCGCCCTTTGAAAGCCGTCGCCCAGATAGCACGGTAACGTTGAAATGACGTCAAAATTTGGTCAAATAATGGACTAACAGACGTCAAGAGACGTCAAGAGACGTCTCAGAGACATTGAAAAGATGTCAAAATTTCACAGCCGTAAGACACCTGAAAACAAGTCTTTAAAAGACAAACTCCTTCCAAGATGTAAAAAATAAGGACGAGAACGGGAAACGCGTATTTTTGTGGGAAATTATTTAAGACAGACATGTATTGAAAACGCGTATTTTTGTGGGAAATTAGTCAAGACAGTCATGTATTGAAAACGCGTATTTTTTCTCAAGTCTCGCATTAGTCGTTGTATTCAAATTATTGGTGTCCAATTATAGTTTCAAATTACAGTAGTTGTATTCATATCAATGGTATCCAATTATAGTGTCAAAGGCATTAGGGTAGTTGTATTCATATTATTGGTATCCCATTATAGTTTTAAAGGCATTAAGGTCGTTGTATTCATATTATTGGTATCCAATTATACTTCTAGGCCATTCAACTTTACGAGCTTTCCGTAAAGAGTTCGCGAATTCGAGCGCGTAGCGCGAGATTCAATCAATTCAACTTCCTAGCATCTCAACGTCCGAGCTCCTCAACTTCCGAGCTCCTCAACTTCCGAGCTCCTCAACTTCCGAGCTCCTCAACTTCCGAACACTAGTTTGTTATTGTATACGTCGGTGGAGAATTTTTTGTTATCCTAGAAAAGCTTTGAGCACAGCTGGTGAGAGCACAGTAAATTCTTAGTTAATATATCAGAACTCTTCGTATAACCGTCCCCTAATCATTGTTCGCCTATTGCTAACAGAAGAGTCCAGATTTCTGTCAACATCGATTCTGGAGCAATTCTCAGTGAATGATCCTTTTTTCGTCAATTTTCGAATAAGAGATTGTTGACTTCGTGAGGAACATCACTATGACCTCATTGTGATCGATGACGTCTTGGACCAATGGTAACTTGAATAAAACGTCACTAAGACGTCATTTCACTAACCTGTGCAACCTGGGCATTTTTGGAATTGCTTCCTGTGGTTTCGAATCGAATAAAAATAAGCGGTATTCAAATTAATTTGTTTTTTATTCTAGGTATATGCCAGACAGAGAATTTGATCCGGAACGCATTAAAAACGTTTCAACAGCATGTGAAGGCTTGTGCAAATGGGTCAGAGCAATGGAGGTTTATGACAGAGTTATCAAAATTGTTGCTCCTAAAAAAGCAAGACTTGCTGAAGCTGAAGCCGAACTAGCCGCTCAAATGGACACTTTGAACGAAAAAAGAGCCCAGTTACAAGAGGTTTGTAAAATTTAATTTATAGGTTGTAATGTGAAAGATAAAAAAATGCCTATTCAAAGATGGAATGAACATCGAAATGAAGTAATTTTCATCATATCAATTTCGGGGGTAATGCCACGAGTGCTCGCAATACTACCGATAGTAATTCTGCCAGAAATGAATGAGATCAAATTGCTTGATAACACCACGAGTCCTTTAGGACGAGTGGTGTTACCTCAAAGCAATTTGATCGAGTTTAAGATTTCTGACAGAATACCACAGAGTGCTCGCAATAGTATCGATAGTAATTCTGTCAGAAATCAACGAGACCAAATTGCTTGGTAACACCACGAGTCCTTTAGGAAGAATCAAAGCAATTTGATAGAGTTTGAGATATCTGACAGAATTATCGATGTCAGCACGAGTAGTATTTATTGAGACTATTTCACGCACTTGCTAAATGAACCAATCAGAAGCTCTAGTAAAGTTCGGATTATCGATAATACCGAACTTGACTCTTGACTCTGATTGGTCTGTAAAGTTCGGTGTTTTCAGCTTCGTATATGTGACAGTTAAACGTCAAATATAAGTAATGCGCCATGCACGCATTTAAAAACGAGCAGATTTGGGATAAATTCTATCGAATTAATCAATATTTCCAGTTTACTGAACTTTATTGATTTCGCAGATTACGTTTTTTGCCAATTTCATCTAATTCTGCCGAATTTCAGATTTTTTATCTTTAACTCTGTTTGTGAAATAGTCTAATAAAATTCCACTCGTGATTGAATTTATCTCATAAGTCTGTCTTTCATTTGTGATCTCAACTGAATTGATTCGAGAAAACACCACTCGTCCTGCGGACTCGTGGTGTTTTCTCGAAACAATTCAGTGTCGTTCAGAAATGAATCGACAGAATTATCGCGAAAATTCAATCACTTGTGGTATTACTACTGATAATTTCACGAACCAACAAAGTAAATGAGTTCCATTGTCGTGAATTCTTCAATAGGTATAGATAATGCCTGATAGACATGGAGTCTGTCAGACTGACATTCATATTAGTAGCAAAATGATATTATATTATCCGTTGTTGTTTGGATACGTGGTTGTCATGACAAAGTGGTATTACCGGCTCAAAAGGAAGGAACTGCGTATTATCGAGACATACGTCCCTTATTGATCCTGATATTGCAGGAAAGGAGGGTTTCATACGGCGAGTGGAATTATCAATTATTATTGCATAAGTGCATGAAAACCACCGATAATTTTGCAAGAAAGCGTGTTTTCTGAGAATAGCACGAGTTTATTTTCATATCAAAGTAGAAGGGCTCTTTTACAAAATATGAAAATAACTGTGTGCAATTTTTATACGATAATATTGATTAAAAATTCAGACATTCACAATTACCAGACACGACAACATAACTTGTTCCATCTAGCTTTTGCAAACTCTGTAATTGGCCAGAAAAGATTCACCCATGAAGGTCTTTCGAAATTCAATGAAATACACGAAGACTTACAAAATTGTAGAAATATTACTGAATTTAAAATCAAAATAAAAAATATTTTCTCGAAAAAATAAATGGACTTTATTAGGATTCCTTCTTTGTTTTGGTATTTTTTGTTTCTTTGTAATTCTGAATAGTTCATAAAAAAATATGTAAATACAAAAAGGTTCAAGATCAGTCTCATACCAGTTTGAAACTGTTTGATTGTTCATGCTATTCCATCATAGATATAATAATAATTGAAAGACCCTTTCATAATTTTACAATTGTTTCTTAAAATTAAGAAATGGGTATACCTTTATTTTATACATGTAGCATGGAATTATGAATAAACGTTATTATCATTATTAAAAATCATCTGGTAATTTTCATGCACAAGTGTAATTCATTAGAATATTTTACGAATAAAGAAAAAAAAAATCTGAGAAATGTCATAATACTCACAAACAAAGACTATACAGGGTGGGTCACGGTCGATGGTACCTTAGACGTTAACGAAGAACGGGAAATAGGATCATTCTGAAAATTTGGTTTCTCTAGTAGTTGCTCTTGGTCTATCGATCTAAAATATTTTCAGCAATGCAGCGTTGCCGCTTATACCAGAAAGTAGCAGCATCTTTGTTATTTCAAATGGGTCACCCTCTATATTACCGCATTTTTGAACTTGTCATTCTTTTCTGATTATTTCTGCCACATATTCCCCTATACCTATCTCTAACGGTTTTTGAGATATTGGTTATTTTCCATATTTTTTATCCAAAAAATAGCCCGAGTCGAAGGTTTATTTCTGCGGTATTTGGATTCTTAGGAAGTTGCAATTTTGTGTTTAGTTCATCAAGATCATGTACATTGATTCTGTATAGAGAAGTTTGTTCTGCGTTATACAGGGTCGTTAAAAATTCATGATCGTACTGCTAGATACGAAAAGGGTTGAAAGTTCGTTTTTTTTAAATGGAACATCCTGTATATTATGAAATATCCTGAAAGATGACTAAATTCCCTTCGAATTCATTTATCATGTTCCTATACCTATACCTATAGTCAGAATTCCGAGATAATAGCAATTTTCACTTTTAATCTCCCAAGTGCTTGAATTAATGCCGGAAATTTTTCGAGTACATGAATTTTCTTTGAAATCGTACAAACTTCCTTTTGTTCATTGGTTGTAAATCTGGATACGTTTCACTGAATTTTCTGCACGTTCTTGCTATAATTCCCTCACATTTTCCATGAAGAATAAACAATTTCATCAGAACTTCGTTTGAATAGTTATTTCCCTCCATTTCAATTATTTTTGAGTCACTTTCGTTAAGAAACACACAACGGTATTATTAATAGTGCACTAATTGTCAAATTTTCATAATGTCATGTACCATCATGACATTTAATAGCCTCCTTAGATGAATATGAGAAAAATAAATCAATTTTTTTTGAAAATTTTACACCTCATTTTTGCAGCCAATCAAAAAATTCGTTCTTGTTTTGACACCATATCAACCCTAAAAATTTCCGGAAATTTTTATCCTCCTGGGTACCCTGGGCGAAATTAATAAGTGGAAATTTTTCTGTCAAACATTTGACATGTGACAAGTTGATATTTTCCTTTAATATACAAATGGAGGTCTAGTTTTCATATGAAAGGAGATAATTATGTATTTACTAGATATTTGGAATGTGTCTGAAAATATTTTCTCCACGATTATTGCAGAAATTGTCAATTCTGAAATCATATTTCAGAAGAAGTTCAATACACCATTTGTCACAAGTTTTTATTACAAGTAGCTCAGCCGTAGTGTTGCGGCCTATGAGTCGCTAGGTCGATGGTTCACCACGATAAGAACATAAATTTTTATTTATTTTTTGTTGAAAAATTTAAACACATTTATTAATGAAAATTTTGTTAAGTATTTTACATATCAATATTACAGTGGTTATAAATAGTTCAGGTGAAACCATCGTTAGTTATTTCTTATGAATTGTTGGATGATTTTCATTTCTCGGTGTGAAATTTTCTTACCGAATCCCACTCGTGCTTGAATTAATTGCCGTAAATTTATCTCGTACATAAATTTTCAAAGAAAATTCATGTACTCGAAAAATTTCCGGCAATAATTCAAGCACTTGGGAGATTACAAGTGGAAATTGCTATTATCTCGGAATTCTGGCTATTTAGGTATAGGAACATGATATATCAATTCGAAGGGAATTTAGTCATCTTTCAGGATATTTCATAATATACATCAGGATGTTCCATTTGAAAAAACGCACTTTCAACCCTTTTCGTATCTAGCAATAAGATCATGAATTTTGAACGACCCTGTATAACGCAGAACAAACTTCTCTATACAGAATCAATGTAAAAGATCTTGATGAACTAAACACAAAATTGCAACTTCCTAAGAATCCAAATACCGCAGAAATAAACATTCAACTCGAGCTATGTTTTGGATAAAAAATATGGAAAATAACCAATATCTCAAATACCGTTAGAGTTAGGTATAGGGGAGTATGAAGCTGAAATTATAAGAAAGGAATGACAAGTTCAAAAATGCGGTAATATACAGGGTGACCCATTTGAAATAACAAAGATGCTGCTACTTTCTGGTATAAGCGGCAACGCTGCATTGCTGAAAATATTTTAGATCGATAGAACAAGAGCAACTACTTGAGAAACCAAATTTTCAGAATGATCCTATTTCCCGTTCTTCGTAAACGTCTAAGGTACCATCGACCGTGAACCACCCTGTATATAGACAAGCGACAATTTTTCACTTTCTGACATTTTTCAGTATTGTTTGTGGAGTCATGTAAATTATTGCATTCTTCTTATGAGGAATTTTGTAGATGAGAGGAAATATTTGGTTATAAGTGCACAAGTGCATGAGAATTATAGATAGTATTGTAAGAAAGCGTGTTATCCAAAAATTACACTAGTTTGTATTTACATTTTGGCGGAAGAGCCCGAGCCGAATCATAAAATACTTTTGCTTAAGCTACAAAAATATGGATTCCGAGGAATCACTCTCATTTGGTTCAATTCCTGTTTAACTGAACGAAATCAGATAGTGAGAAGTTCATCATATTCAGAATTGAAAAGTATTGATTGTGGAGTTCCTCAAGGTTCCATACTTGGGCCTGTTTTATTTTTATTGTATATTAATGACCTACTGATTATCCAAAATTCAGGTTCATTACCTGTTTTTGCTGATGATAGCACTATACAGGGTGTCCGGTAAACCTTGTACAATATTGAAACTGGTGATAGACCAGGTCATGACTGTTCAGAATATCGGAATTTCATCTTAGTAAAAATCTCACCGTTTTCGAGATAATGAGCATTTTAAAATTTTTGGGAAATCATTACCTCATCTTTGATTTTTGAGAGCCATGTCTAAAAGTTGGGACCAATTCAAATGTCTTTGCTGCTGAAGGTTACTGATGAGTGATGCTTGCATACGTCCGAAATAGTTTTTCAGAAAACGATACAATTTTGCAGAAATGAGGGTAAAATGCCAGATTTGAGTTTCACCAATTTTTTAACAACAGTGTGACATTATTGTAGGGAATGATCCTGTATGATGCATTGCTATAGAAATGTATCAGTTTATTTTTAATTTGTAATAAACATTATAGTTACTTGAGAGAAACTAAGATTCTTTTATAGTAGATATTCACTCTATTACAAATGGCGCAGTCAGAAAAAACTAATGAAACTCCCAGCGAGGCTCTGCAGATCAATTATGTTGAAGACGAAAGAACTGGAGACAGTCAAGAAAAAATTTCATTTGGAAAGTCAGAATTGGATAATCTTATGTCAAAATGGATGTCAATCGCTGATCAAAGATTTGAACCTATGAAAAAAAGTCATTTTTCTTGGAAGAGAAATAGATGGAGATGTGAAGAAGATGAAAAGTGAAATAGTTGAGAAAGTAAAGAACATGAAGAGACCTTACAATCTGAAATCGTTGCAATGCTTCACTGGGCTAACAAATCACTTTAGAAATTTTATTAAAGATTATGGAAAAATTGTCCGCCCTTTAGATGATTTGAAATGTAAAAATAAACCATTCATTTGGACTGATGATTGTGAAAACGCTTTCAAAAAGTTGATAGGAGCTATAACATCTGAACCAATTCTTTGTATTCCAGACACAAGGTTGAACTATGAATTATCAACTGACTCCTCTTATTATGGTTGTGGTGCAATACTTTATCAGAGAGACATTACAAAAAGTAAAAATCACCAGCTGAGAGTTATTTCATATTATTCCTATACTTTTTCCAAAAGTGAACAAAATTATTCTGTTACTGAAAAGGAATGCCTAGCGGTAGTAAAAGCTTTAAAATTTTTCAGAACCTATCTGGAAGGTAAAAAATTCAAGGTTCATACAGATCATCGGGCTTTAACACAACTATTGACAACCGGAAACCTGAGGGATAGACTAGCAAGATGGCAAATTTTTCTACGTAGTTTTGACATGGAAGTTAATCATAAATCCGGACGAGAATTGGAAGATGCTGATGCAATATCTCGATTATGCATAGAAACACCTGAAAATATATCTCAAACTTTTTGGTGTAATTTAAACATTTAAAATTTAGAAAAAATGGAAGATGGAAGGTATTACGTGAAAACGAAAGATATGAAAAACGAAATTTTAGTCTTATGTCATGATGATCCTGATTCTGGAGGTCATGATGGATATTTCAAAACCTTTTATAAAATACGTAAGCGATTTTTCTGGAAAGGAATGAGTGGAGATATTAGGTACTACATAAAAACGTGTGAAATTTGCCAGCATGTGAAATTTAAGTATTTGCCTAAACCAAATTACGTTCATTTATCGATTTCTGCCCAAAATTCGTACGAAACAATTCATGTTGACTTCGCAGAATAGGCAGAATAGGCAAACAAAATCTTTTGTATTGATCATTGACGAAGCTTTAAGATATGTATGCGCAAAAGCATTAAAGCAAAGTGGTGTAGCACTAAAGAATTATTTTAGTAAGCTTCCTTTTCTGAATAAGATAACAAATATTGTTACTGATTGTGGGTCTTCATTTACCTCTGGAATATTTCATGAATGGGCATTATCCAGAGGAATAAAATTAATCCATACAACTCCCTATCATCCTAGTGGTAACGGACTTGCAGAGAGAACTATTAGGGAAATGAAAACTTACATGAAATGTTACGAAAACTATAGGGGTGGCTGGAAGAAATGTCTTGAAGCTGCTGTTCGTCACCATAATTTCTCTCATAATGAGTATTTAGGGTGTTCTCCAAATTTCAAATTATATGGGAAAACTACAATTCTACAGGCAGATAAGAAATTAGGGATAGAAATTCAAATACATGAAAAACCCAAGACTGTTGAGGAGCAATTAAGATATAAACAGAGAATACAGGATCAAGCAAATAAGAGGAATAAACTATCGCCGCCAAAGTTGAAAGTTGGAGACTGGATTCTTACAAAAAATCAAAGGATTGGA
The DNA here is from genome assembly GCA_944452925.2 of Chrysolina oricalcia. NCBI lineage: Eukaryota > Metazoa > Arthropoda > Insecta > Coleoptera > Chrysomelidae > Chrysolina > Chrysolina oricalcia. The sequence goes on from OX101824.2 coordinate 47,925,077, forward strand.
AAAGAATTTGTAACCCGGGGTCCTTTCCAGCTGACGAAGACCAAATTAATTAATGATGTATTGGCCTATGTACATTTTGATAATAATTCGAAAGAAGAGACTGCACATATTTCAAATATTCGACCATATCATCACAGGAGTGATGATTTCTTGGGATGGGGAGATTTGTAGGGAATGATCCTGTATGATGCATTGCTATAGAAATGTATCAGTTTATTTTTAATTTGTAATAAACATTATAGTTACTTGAGAGAAACTAAGATTTTTTCATAGTAGATATTCACTCTATTACAATTATTGTTTGAAAAAACATAACCAAGTGGAAGTGGATATTCATTACAAAATAATTCCAATTTCGTCCAGACTACTATGGTATAAAACATACGATACTTATTTTTTGGAAGGAGTAGAATTTCGATTATAAAATTATAGTGTGACGTTATTCTGAGCTCAAATCAACTCCATTAGACTTTGTCAGTAATGTCTCTTATTTTTATTCTATCAAGATGAAATGATTAAATAATTATGAGTAATAACGAATCAACTGCTGAGAAGCATTCATTGAGATGTAAAGAAGTAAATACTAAGTCAACGTTTTTTTGAATCAATATACACTATAACCACAATAACGATTATTCAACATCGCATTGAATATTATTACAAAAATGTTATTTTCCATCCACTCGTACGGAGAGACGACATCTTTTCAAGAAGAACCTTTTCGAATGCGTTATAGGTTATTTATTTATTTACTTATTTATTCAATCCCAAGAAACATTGAATGCTTATACAGGGACAACGAATATAAATATTCATATGAAACAAAAAAAAATAACAACAATATTAGTTATAGTTGATTGGTAACAATTAAATATAAATATAATTATAATAGTTAAATCAGTATTGAGCAGAAATTGGCCAGAGACATTATACTACTTCATCTTCAGTAGAAATGATAAATTTTTTTAATTCCTTTTTGAATTTTGTGAGGTAATTAATAGACCTTATTCGTTTCGGCATGCTATTATAAGCTAAAATACCGCGGTAATATAATGAATTTTTGCCAAATTGAGTTTTGATTTGGATAGTCTTTAGGTTATCAGATTGTCTGGTTAGATGACTAAGACCATCAGAAGCAACAACATAGGAGAGATTGGAATGTATTTTCTTATTTTTTGTTAGGTGAATAAACATGCAAATTTTCATTCTGAATAATGAATCAACATCTAGAAGATTTCTTGGTTTGTATAATTTAGAAGTAGGTTCTAAGAAGGGTAATTTGAAAATACATAATTTTATTCTGTAAGGTTTTCAATGGTTTCATAACTGATTTTGTTGCAGTTCCCCAAATTGAAATTAAATACTGAAGCTTTGGATATATCAAACTGAAGTAAATATTTTTAAGGTGTTTTAGTGAGATATAAGACCTCAGTCTGTATAAAATGCCAATAATTGGAGATATTTTTTTTTCTCAGATCCAGAACATGCGTAGACCAAGATAGAGTTTGATCAATGGTTAAACCTAGAAATTTTAAGTATTTTTTGTATCGTATACAAGAATTATCTGCAGTGAGGGGTTTAATCTGATTTTCTGGTGAAGATCTTTTAGAAATATACATAAAGCAAGATTTTTCAAAATTTGAAGTTAACTTATTTTTTTTTTAACCATGACGAAATCAAAGTGAGGTCACCTTCCATTTGTTCGTTTATTTCTTGAGGACTTTTTCCATAATAATACAGGGTAGTATCATCCGCGAATAATTTTAAATGGTCTTTCAAATGCAGACAAGATATCGAATTTATATAAATCAGGAACAAAGCCGGCCCAAGGATAGACCCTTGAGGTACCCCACAAGATATATCTCTCTTCGAGGAGGTTGAGCCTCCCATATAAATAAATTGCTCTCTTCCAAATCAGCAATTCTCTGAGTGACATTGTGCAATCGTATATCGTTCTGCATAAAGCGCTGCTGCAGCAGTAGCACTACCTCCACATTCACCATAAATGTAGTGCATAAGCGCATGACAAAGAAATAAATACCACTGAATGAAACAAGCGGACTAATTAAAAAATCTACGACAGAAGTCACAAGTTGTTCAAACAAAATGTGACAGCCACCTACTAGATTTTTTCAATTTTACTTACAGAAGATCCGTTCATGCACAATGCTGTATTTTTTTTAGGAAACTATTGCTTCTACGGACACAACATAGGAGTTAAAAAAGTTTTTAAATTTTGACAAGGATTCACCTCCTAAAAAATTTTGCACTTATTTGGTTACACCCTGTATATTTGTTGGCCTCTGAAACTTCGTTGGAATCTGTATTTTGGACAATTGCAACATTTATCACAAGTATTTAAATTAATCGGTGCCATGTCGGATAATCGACATTTCATTTCGATAATTTCATTAGGCCTAATTACATGAGAAGTTAATTTTATCGACATACTATTTAATGCTACCAAGCAGTCTATTCTTTATTATTAATAATCATTTCCACATATATTTAAATAGTCCAGTGTGAAATGTGAAAAATATGAGAAGAAAGAAGAAAAATGAGAGTATAAGTGAGAAAGACTTCTACAATAGTTCACAAATAACAGTGGCGGAACATTCTGAAGTCGACTTTTCGGAAAATGAATCAGAGACAAAATCGAAACTACTTCAAGTGAATTATATTGAAAAAACCTTAGAGCCATCATCAGATAATGAATTGGATTCAAGTATCAAGAGGAAAAGCCACAAAAATGAATTAATTGAAATCTTGAGAGAAGAAATCTTTCTGTTGAAACAAATTATTAGGGACAAGGAGGTAATGATAGAAGAAAAAGAAAAGAACATAGAACTATTGACCAAGGAAAACGATAGCATACAGCAAAATTATGAATTCTTATTGTCAAACAAAGTAGACAAAGAAAGTATAATGGACAGTTTAAATAAAATAAGTAACAAAATCAGTACATTAGAGTCATATTCAACAAATAAAAATACGAACCTTAATAAAACATATGCAGATGTAACAAAAAATGACAAATACTTGCATGAAAAACCTCTAGATCAGACAGTCACTATAAAACCAAAAATGATACAAACATCCGTAAAAACAAAAACTGATTTAGAAAATAATGTGAGAATCAGTAAATTAGGTATTGGAATAAATTCACTAAAACAAATGCATAACGGAAATGTAGTGATCAAGTGTAGAAATAAAGAAGATATACAAAAAATTCAGCAAGAAATCCAAGAAAAATTACCTAATCAATATGAAACGGAAATAAGAAAACTATTGAAACCAAGAATCAAGATCCCAAACGTAAAGTTACAAGGTGAGCTAACCAAAACAGATGTTGAACAGATCAGAGACCAGAACAACATAATTAATGATATGGACTACCTTTCTGTTCAATTTTTAAAACATTTTGAGGATAAAGACCGTTTGACTATATTTGCAGAAGTGAATGGCACTTTATTAGAGAAAATAATGACGATTAATAGAGGAAAGTTATGCAATGGGTGGCAAAATCTCAAAGTATACCAAAATAATAATATCACTCAGTGTGGCAAATGTTTAAATTTCAAACATACACATAAGAACTGCAGAAATGAATTTGTGTGCCACGATGTTCTGGCTCACATGAACTGATATCATGTAAAAATGCCGAAGTCGTCAAAATGTAATAACTGCACTCATTCTAATACAGTTTACAAAACCAACCATCCAGTTAACAACCTAGCTTCTGATAGAAGTTGTCCGACATTTATATATTACCAAAATCAGCTAAATTCCCAAATAGATTACAACTCTTAAAAAATCCATATTCCTGATTATAAAGCTCTTCTAGTATTAAAAATATTCCAAAAATTGACAATGAATAATCCTAATGAATAATCCAAAAAATATAATAAAATTATATGAACTAAATTCGATGTTAGACTATGAGTGTACTAACAGGAATCATTGGAAAATATTATATATCAATTCAAGATCAATAAGAAACAAAATGGATGAGCTGGAAGTGATGATCAATAAACTTGGAGTGAAAATCTTAGTGGCGACTGAAACCTGGATGAAAGAAGATGAAGAACAGTACTATAATTTCAAGAATTTTAACTCTGTATATTCAAGTAGGCATAAGCGTGGTGGTGGTGTAGGAGTATTCATTCAAAAAGATATTGAATTTGAAATACTTGAAAAAAAGGATAATCCTCTAACCTATTTAGCAATTCAAACAAAATCTCCTTCATTTTTGATATGTGGTTTATATCGTCCCCCAAAATTTAAAAGTCAACACTTTCTCAGTTTATTGGATAGAACCCTCGAATCGTTTAACAATATTGATTGTGAATGTTTCTTTTTCGGTGATATGAACGTAAATTTGTTATCAAATGATAATGAGTCAAAAAAGTTATGGGATATATATGTTTCGAATAATTTTTCAATATGTAATGATGAGGTTTCTACTAGAGAAACAACTCTACATTAATTGATCATTTCATAACAAATTCTAAAAAAAATATAGATTTGTGTTTAATCAATACTGCATTAAGAGATCACAAAATGTATATAGCATGTATCAATAATAGACCTAAAAAAAACAAAATCCAACAAGTTGCGAATAAAATCAAGTTTTATGAAATAGATAAATTAAAAAATGAACTTCATGAATTTGGCAATAACCTTTTTCGTTATGAAAATCCAAATGAAGAATATGAGGATTGACTCAAAATTTTTGAAAACAACTCGTTTATGAAAACTTTTACAAAAAAAACATGATTCTAAACCTTGGTTTAATGAACGTGTTGCAAACCTTATTAAAATTCGCGATAAGTTCTTTTATAAGAAAAAAAAGAATCCATATTCAGATTTCTACAAAAAAGAGTATGATCGTCATAACAGATTAGTAAAAAATCAATTAGAGAAACAAAGACAAAATTCTATGAGAGTAAATTCGTCGAAGCTAACCCAAAAAAAATTTGGAAGGGCATAAATTCCTTACTATATAATTCAAACAGCACCAAAAAAGAAATTAAACACATTATCACCAATAAAGTAAAGGTTAGTGATCCTCAGGATATATGTGAGGAAATCAATAAGCATTTTGTAACCATTGGACCAAAACTATCTTCAGCAATCAAAACTCAAAATTATGTTATTGGAGATAAATCAAGTGTTCCGTCTATGTTTTCAGCACCAGTATGTATTAATGAAATTGAGGAAATTATTGATCATTTGGACATCCATAAATCTTCTGGATTTGATGAAATCACTGCTGGAATTGTGGAAGTTATAAAAAATGAGCTATCTCCCATTTTACTTGATATAATATCCAAGTCATTAAAAACAGGATGTGTCCCAGAAAAAATGAAGGTTGCCAAAGTTTCACCAATATTTAAAAGCGGTCGGAAAGATAACGTAAATAATTACCGACCTATATCAGTTTTACCAGCATTTTCAAAAATTTTGGAAAAAATACTGAATGTCAGACTTTTTAATTTTCTTGAGAAAAACAATTTATTAAGTCATAATCAATATGGTTTTCGAAAGTTGAGAGACACAGAGGCGGCAGTTCTGGATGTTGTTTCGCATATCCAGATTCAGATAGACAGCAACAAGAAATGTGGCCTTCTCTCTCTTGACTTGTGTAAGGCATTTGATACGGTTGACCACAAAATTTTATTTACAAAATTATACTCAATAGGTATAAGAGGTAAAATTCATGAATGGTTTCAAAATTATCCGATGAATAGGAAGCAGTACGTGTTAGTTAACGGTGTTAGCAGTTCTTTGATGGATATCAAATGTGGGGTACCGCAAGGATCAATTTTAGGACCTGTTTTATTTTTGATTTATATTAACTCCATTACAAATTTGAAATTGAAAGGAAAAATTAAACTATTTGCTGATGTTACTACATTAATATATTTTGCCACTGACCTCAACGAGATACGTGAAAATATGGAAAGTGATCTAAATATAATTTCAACATGGTTACAACATTTTAAACTCACTCTGAACTTTGATAAATCAACATTTATATTTGTTTCTAAAAAAACCACAAATAACTTCATTCATCCGCTATTATTTGGATCTAACTCTATAAAATATACTAAAGTTACTAAATTTTTAGGTCTTCTTATTAACGAAAAACTATCATGGAACAATCATATTGATAAATTGAGAAAAAATATCAATCCAGTCATTGGTGCACTGTTCAAAATCAAAATAAGAAAATTTGTGCCGATCAAATACCTTAAAAATATTTACTTTTGTCTTATCTATTCTAACCTACAGTATTTGATATCAATCTGGGGAACCGCTAATAATTCAGTTTTGAAACCTCTAAAAAAATTACAAAATAAATCTTTGAAATGTATTTACAACTTACCGTTTTTAGAACCAACAGCAAACTTATATAAACCTAAGAGTTTACTAAATTTGAATTCCCTTTATGAAGTAAAAATTTGTTCATTTATTCACTTTATTCGATTGAAACAGAAAGTTTCTAATTTAAATTTCATCGAAATCAATAACATACATGATCACAAAACAAGACAAGCAAACCGTTTAAGCCTCAGCAATTTCAGAAGTAATTTTGGAAAAAAATCGATATACCACGATGGTATAGATATCTACAATTCATTACCAAATGAAATAAAAAAAATTACAAAAGTGGCGATTTTTAAAAATAGAATAAAAACCCATTTTCTTCGTCAATTAGTCTAAAATGATTTTTTCCATAATTTATTTTATTTTTCCGTCCAACTATTTTGAATTGGCATGGATAACTTTTCCTTTTTTTAAAAGTTTTTTTATGAATTGTATTTACATCAATTGTATATTATTTTTTCTGAACCTTTGTAAGGTATTGTTATTATTATCATTATTTTGTATCCCTACCATAAACAAACCTGTTTCTTGGGATATTATGAATAAATTATTATTATCTTGATAAAATAATAAATAAAATAATTTTTGGGCGTAGGTATAAATGTTGATGGAAGCCCAGAATAAAACCACGCCTAATTCAATGGAAATCACTTCCTCCAAAAATAATTATTGTTTATTTTATACCATGGTAGAGTCTGGACAAAATGAGAATTTTTTTGAAATGAATGTCCACTTCCAATTCCAATTTTCTCGAAAACGGTGATATTTTTACTGAGGTGAAATTCTGATATTCTGACCTGGTCAGGACCTGGTCTATCACCAGTTTCAATTTTGTACAAGGTTTAGCAGACTCTCTGTATATTGGTACAACAAGGACAAAAAAGATCTTGATGAAATTATATGATTTGATCTGAAATGATTGGTGTGATTCTAATTTACTGTCATTTAACATAAAGAAAACTAACACGATTTCCTTCAGATGTCATCTTGAAGATATACCGTTATACAATAAATAACATTGTTGGAAATAAATTAAGTTTGAAGTACCTAGGTCTATATATTGATAGTTCATTGAAATTTGAGCAGCACGCCGAAATTCTATGTAAAAAGATCTCTTCTGGTTGTTATGCATTGAGAGTTGTATCGAATGAATCAGGATTTGCAGCTTCCAAACCTGTGTACCATTCTCTTATTGAATCACATCTGCGGTTATCGATTTCAGAATGTTCTAATTTTACAGAAGCGTGCTCTACGATATTTATGCAAAGCAAAGTATCGTGATTCATGTCGATCTCTGTTTTTAGAACATAAAATCAACAGTTGTTGCATTTTTCATACTTGAAACTGTGTTTGATATACAAGCATAAAACAAAATTTACTATTCTATTCTTATCATATTACAAGACAAAATAATGAATTGAAATTGCCAATCCCTAAAAATACTCTGATCAAAAATTCAATAATTTATATTGGATGTAAAATGTTTAATCACCTTCCATCAAACATTAAAAGTATCAAATCACTTTTTCGGTTTAGAATAGACGTAAAGTGTTTGTTGTCTGAAAGAGTGTATTACAGTTTGCAAGAGTTCTATAATGATGGGTTCTGAAACGCATAATTCAAGTATGAATCGAACATAGTTGAATTCAAATATCTTCTATTATTTTCATCAGAACACTTTTTGAGTATTTTTGTTCTATGATTTTATGTACATTCTCGTCATTGATGGACTGGAACGTTTTCTCCAAGTGTTGCGGCTGGACTTGCAGAAGATGGCAGAAATGAAGGGGTCATTGATGTGATTATGAGCGTTAATGTTGTATTTTTATTCTTATTCAGTTCCTCGCGCTCATTCTCGCCTCAGTGACTCCTCGGGTGGTACTGTAGGTTTTTCCGGGTTTTTCTTGCAGTTGGAATAGCAAATGCTCCAAATTTTTTTGTTAAGTTGCCCTGTAGCGCATATTCAATTCAATTCAATTTATTCAGTGTTGTTAAAGTACATATTTCATACATAGATCAATGTATTTTTATTACTCTGCTGAATCAAAACGCTTCACCTAAGCACTCAAGTGCTTGTCTTGGTGGTGGTACTCTCTTTCGTCTTCACTCATGTTCAGATCGCGGAAATTATCACCATTACATTCTAAATAATATATACCTATTTCAATTTGCATTTTTATTTATACTTTGCTTTGTCGATAAGATGACATTTAAGTATATTTTGACTATGACTTTGACTTTACAAAATACAAAAATAATCGATTGTAATTTTTATAAGATAACACGATTGAATGTAAAATAATCTGGTAATATAAGCATGAAATGGATCAAACAGTCTATATCCCTTTTTGTAAATGTTTAACTAATTTGCAGGTTGCTGATAAACTCCAAGCTCTTAATGACGAGTTTGCCGCCGAAACAAAGAAAAAGAAAGACCTTGAAGATCAGATACATTTATGTTCCCAAAAGCTGGATAGAGCAGAAAAATTGATTGGTGGACTTGGTGGCGAAAAAACAAGGTGGTCCGACACCGCTAAACAATTGCATAGTTTGCTGGGCAACGTGATCGGTGACGTCCTTCTGTCTGCTGGAACTATTGCTTATTTGAGTCCATTCACAGTGAACTATAGGTAATTTTTTTATGACGTGTTGCATGTAGCAATCGATTTCATTTTTGGTTTTCGACTGCTCTAATTAATTTGATCACCCCGTTTCATAATTCATTTCTAAATTAAGAGAATTAAGAGAAAGCTGTTATTTTCATTTCAATTTACACAAACTCGTGGTTCGGCTGGGGTAACATAATATTCTTAATAAAAACTGAATTAATTTCAAATGATGTGCATTAAACATAATTACAAAAAATTTTACGTATATTATCAACATCTAGACCAAGTTATATTGGTTTTTTTCCCACAAAATAAAAGACGACCATGGCCTATATTAATTTTCATAAGGTCGTTGATGAAAACCCAGAAAAATTGCTTTGTGGAATTTTTTACACAAGCAAATAATGAAAAAAATTACAAGTTTTTTGGTTTTTTGGAAATATCTCATTATTCAAGGAATCGTTTTTCAGTCAATAAAACTTTTGCAGAGATTTATAAAACCTACAAAATGGATTTCCATACGATCGGATTGGTGGATTTTCCACTGAGAAAAATCCACAAAATCCAGGAAAACCTAAAAAAGAGACCATTTTTCAAAAATAGTTTTTATAAACAATATTGCGGAAACTAATAGATAATAATATATGATTCTACTGTGCGCAAGATGTTTTCTGTTCGATGTGTAATTTTTGCATAGTCGCGTTATAAACAATTTGAGGGCATGTCTTGCAAGATTTAAGGGAAATCGTCATATTCAAATTCTGTAAACGGCATCTGGAAGTACAAATCAATATCTACAATTTGTATATATTTTGGAAGTTACTTTCAATGCTTCAAAGTGCACCCAAAGTCGCCCGAATTTAACTTAAGTTACCTTCAGTGCGACTTCGGGTGACTCGGCCGCACTTTGAAGCGTTTTGATCAACATTCAGTGATATTTCCCACCTCACAGGTGAAAATTCAAAACTATTGACCAGTAGCACTGATTTCTGCACCAATAACCAACCCTTTCAAATCAATATTTAATAAAAAAAATTAAATCATGTTTATCCATGTCTAAACGAAAATTGACATGGGTTCTTACCTAAGAGGTCTACGATAACTTTACTGGCCCAACATGTTTTGTATAAGAGGCAAATAAAGTGGTCGAAAATAACAGTCAACCATATTGACATTTCATGCTAAGCGATACGCACTCTGGTGGCTTTAATGTAACTAGTTTCTGCGACATTGTCTTCTAACCACACTTTCGTATCGTTTGTTTACAATTGATTTTTTAAGAATATAGAGCCTTTCTTTGAACCGTTTTTATTTCATCTCAATTTAGTGATGAGAAATTGCCTTTTTACAAGTAAAGCGACCCTTGCGGTCTTATAATGGCGTCTTACAATGGTTATTGTTCTGTGCCACATTGCAATTCCTAGGCCAAAAGAAATTAATTTTTCAAAGATATCCCGAGGAAAATGACCCAAAGGTTTATTTTGAAACGGAGATGGGACGAGAATTAATCTCAAGAAGAGAAGCCTGGATATTAAAGGTTCGGATTGTCAAACCAATAAGCAAATTTATGAAAGTGTGTTCGCTCTATTTTAAGCAAGAAGATTATATTAACAAAGGTAGGTTTGTATAATTTTAATATAACCGTCTATAATTCTGAGTTCTCCACTCACTTGATGAGGCTTGGATTGCAGAGCGCTTGTCTGGAGACAGAGGGCACACACTTTTGTAACTGAAGAGTTCCATTTATTTTTTCCATATAATATTATATGGTCTGCATTGAGGACTTCTTCACCTTCTACTACACACAGAGAACTTTCGGTCACTTCAACATACCTCAGAAATTCCAATAAACTTAATTTTAATAAGGCCATTTGTCTTTGTTTATAAGAAGACCATTGAAGTATTTTATCACTGGCTTTTTTCTAACAAGGTAACTATTAACACCTTAACACTAATCCTTACACCAATAATCATTTATTGAAATGAACATTAATAAAATGTAAAAATCATCGAAATCACAGTTTTAACAATGTTTAAAGGGCCTAAACCACGCTTCAAATACTCAATACACGAAATAAACAAAGTAAACAATGAAATCTATATGGAAGAAAAAGTAAGGTTATAAATCAATGTCGTAGAAAGTACTTCATCGTCCGCCGCCGGTAGCGCTACAATCTTAATTTGAAATCCCAATATTACTTCCACAGATATCAGTGAAGTCTTCGACAATGTTAATCATGAGGTTATGTTGAAAAAATTATACAGCTTTGGCTTTCAGATCGACTCTTGAAGTTGTCAGCATCGTATCTTAAGGACAGGAAACATTGTTCAGTTTGAAAGGAGGGTGGGGTAGAGGATTTCTTTATGAGGTGAGGTGTACCCCAAGGGTCCAATCTAGGACCCCTATTCATTTCATCACTGATACATGATCTGCCAGAGGTAGTTCAGGACTCGCAATGTGCATTTTCCGCGGATTTTGCTATAATTCAATTCAATTCAATTTATTTTTCCCAAGAAACATACAGTTTATAAGAAGGAAAAAATTTCACATAATGCAAATGACATGGAGGTAAATACAACATTAAGAATCAATTAATAAATAAAATCATGAAATCAGAATTAGAATGGTGACAAGATAAAGTTTACAAGTGGTCCTTGGCAAATCGTGATAATATATTCATATCATTCAATATTTTTCCATTAATTTCCTCGGCATTATTTCCGGAATAAACAAGTGTCGTATCGTCAGCAAATAAATACGCCTTTCCTTTCAGCTAGAGATACTGTATGGAATTTATGTAGATGAGGAAAAAGACTGAGCCCAGTATTGATCCTTGTGGCACGCCACATAAGACAGTTTTACTGGGGCTCATTTCTTCTCCCATATATACAAACTGCTTTCTATAACTCAGATAATTTTGAAACCATGTGTGTACACGTCCCCTTATTCCTAAGTTATATAAAATGCCCAATAGTATATTATGATCAACAGTATCGAATGCCTTTCTCAAATTAAGTGACAAAAATCCACAAGTTTTATTGGAATCCAATTCCATCTGGAAACGAGTAACTGCATCTACTGCTGCTGACTCTATTTCACAAGACTTCAGAAAGCCATACTGATATCTGTAGAGATAATCAATATATTTCAAATAATCACATAATCTTACATCCATAATTTTTTCGAGAATTTTAGAGACAATGGGTAAAACAGATATAGGCTTATAGTTTTCCATTTCACTTTTTTTACCACCTATAAAAATCGGTCTAACTTTGGCAATTTGAATTTTTTCTGGGATGATTCCTGTTTCGCAGGTTATGGTTATTAGTTTAGTTAATAAAGGGGTTAATTCTGATTTTACTGCCTCATCAATTTTAACATTGATGTTGTTAAATCCTGGAGCTTTCTTGTAGTCCAAACTATCAATCACGTTTTCAATTTCTTCTTCATCAACAGGTTTCAGAAACATTGAAGCTGGACTGGATTTTCCTATATGTTTTATGTTTGTCGAATTTTCTGAAATTTGGATGTTGTAGTTCATAGCCTTCTGAACAAAAGTCTTCATGGGCCCAAGACTTTTTTAGTTTTTTTAGTTATCGAAAGTCAAAAGTTGCAACTAGTGGAAATCTCTCACGCGATCGGAAAAGAATTTGCATCTCTTCCTTTGCTCTCGTCTGCGTATGGCGATTTCACGTTTGTCGGCATTTTCTTTTGAAAGCCATATTATTCAAAATAATGCGAGTATAAGAATCTTTAAAACATTACATTTTTTAGAAACTTGACATTTATGGACAATTCAGAAATTGTTATTATTCCTGTCAAAACTGGACAAAGTCATCGCCATTATAGACAGTCGATTTGCACAAGTTGCAACTTTTGACTTTCGATACCTAAATAACTGTCCATTTTCAGGTATCGGGCCAATGGAGACTTTTGATCAGAAGGGTCTAAACTACAACATATCCAAATTTCAGCCAATTCGACAGGGATCAATTTCCCATTTGATTTGTGCGGGGTCCTTTGGACCGACTTGTATAAAGTATTCATTGGAGGCTTTACTCTGAATTTCAAATCTCTTTCCATCTACTGTAATGTATTTCGTTGTTCAATTTTTTTGTACTTTTTTGTTATGAATTAAAGAATTTATAAGATTCTCCAAATTTTTTTTTTTTTTTATACTATACAAATTTCGTACCATTTATCAATTTAATATCTAATAATTTACTCACATTTGACTCAGTTTTTCATTTCAGTGATCCAATTGTTTTTCTATATTACAATGTCACAGTTTTTTTTAATTGTTCATTTGTCTTTTTGCAAAATAATCTTTTGCTTCATTCATATTGTCTTGTTTATAGTAGAATTCTATACTTTTCATGAATAAAGTTTATTAAATGAAAAATTTCGTCCAAGTCGAAATACCCTCTCTCCACAGTTCCCACACAATGGGAAAACGTTAGGCAAGTATCTGTCAGAAAACAACTACTTCCCCCTACGAATATTGAATTACATCTGACTTTTACTCGTGCAATGTTCCTCATAGGAGGACACTATTGAAAGTGCTGAGTGCTCCCAAGCAATGCGTATCATCCCCCATCCGGTTGGAAATGACCACCTGCGTACATGCATGTTTCAAGGCTCTTACCTCTCATCAGTGCTAGGTTAGGTCAGACAACATTAGAGTCATCCTGTCCCCCCCAACGAACGACAACACCCAAAGCCCAAGAGCAAGCAGCACTCCTCGACTGCACAACTCCGGGAAGAGTAATGCTACAGAAGTTCGAACAAAGTTCGAAAGGTGTGCTCATCTCAAAGGAGAGTTCCATATTAAATGAAAAATTTCGACCAAGTCGAAATACCCTCTCTCCACAGTTCCCACACAATGGGAAAACGTGAGGCAAGTATCTGTCAGAAAACAACTACTTCCCCCTACGAATATTGAATTACATCTGACATTTACTCGTGCAATGTTCATTTGATATGGAACTCTCCTTTGAGATGAGCACACCTTTCGAACTTTGTTCGAACTTGTGTAGCATTACTCTTCCCGGAGTTGTGCAGTCGAGGAGTGCTGCTTGCTCTTGGGCTTTGGGTGTTGTCGTTCGTTGGGGGGGACAGGATGACTCTAATGTTGTCTGACCTAACCTAGCACTGATGAGAGGTAAGAACCTTGAAACATGCATGTATGCAGGTGGTCATTTCCAACCGGATGGGGGATGATACGCATTGCTTGGGAGCAATCAGCACTTGCAATAGTGTCCTCCTATGAGGAACATTGCACGAGAAAATGTCAGATGTAATTCAATATTCGTAGGGGGAAGCAGTTGTTTTCTGACAGATACTTGCCTCACGTTTTCCCATTGTGTGGGAACTGTGGAGAGAGGGTATTTCGACTTTTCATTTTCATTTGAAGTAGAACTCTCCTTTGAGATGAGCACACCTTTCGAACTTTGTTCGAACTTGTATAAAGTTTATTGTTATTATTATTTTCATCATCCATATTTCTAGGAAGCGTCTGATCACGGATTGGAATATATATTCAAAGAAATTAGGAATCCCTTGTTCTGATAATTTTTCTCTGGTCATAACAATGGGCGAACCAGTCGTGATAAGAGCATGGAATATTGCTGGTTTGCCAGTTGACAATTATAGTGTTGAAAACGGTATAATATCAACAACAGCAAGACGATGGCCTCTGATGATAGATCCTCAAGGTACGTATTTGAGTTATGTATATTTTTTACAGGTGTGGTAAGTAACGAGCTCTAGAATCCGATAAGAATTTACTCTGACGTAATGTAAGTTATAATGATATTAACAATAATAATTGTTTCTATTGATAAGTTCAAAACTAACCAGTATACAGGATGAAAATACCATTCTGTTTACGGTGAACGGGACATAGGATCATTCTGAAAATTTGGTAACTGAAGTAATTGCTCTTAATCAATCGATCTAAAATATTTTCAGCAATGCGGCGTTGCCGCTTATACCAGAAAGTAGCAGCATCTTTGTTATTTCAAATAGAACACCCTGTATATTACCGCATTTCTGTACTTGTCATTATTTTCTGATTATTTCTGCTCCATAATTTTCTATACCTATCTCCACCGGTTTTTGAGATATTGATTATTTTCTATATTCTTTATCCAAAACAAAGCTCGAATTGAATGTTCATTTCTGTGGTATTTGGATTCTTAGGAAATTGCAATTTTGTGTTTAGTTGATCAATTCAATTCAGTTTATTTTCCCAAGAAACATACAGTTTATGATGGGGAAAATATCCACATAAAGCAAATAATATGCAAATAATACAATATTAGGAATTAATTAATACATAAAATCATGAAATCAGAATGAGAACGGATTCAATGAAGCAAGTACTTCTTTAATTTATTTTAAAATCTCAATTTACCATATGTTTTTAAACAATTTGGAAGTTCATTGTAAAATTTCACACTATCAAAATAAATTGATTTCTTTCCAATAATTGTTTTAGTTTTGTTAACATATAGATTTTGGGCCAGTCAGGTCAAGATCATGTATTTTGATTCTGTATAGAGAAGTTTGTTTTGTGTTATACAGGGTCGTTCAAAATTCATGATTTTACTGCTAGATACCAAAAGAGTTGAAAATGCGTTTTTTTGTGAGCAACACCAATATTATAGAATATCCTGAAAGATGACAAAATTTCCTTCGAATTGATATATCATATTCCTATACCTAAATAGCCAGAATTCCGAATTAAGAGCAATTTTCTAAAAAAATCGAATAATTTTTCTCATACTCTTCTAAGGTGGTTATTAAATATTATGATGGTACATGATATTATGAAAATTTGACAAAAGTACAATATAAATAATACCTTTCCCACCGAAAAAGAATTGTAATGAAGGGAAAATACTATTCAAACGAAGTTCTGATGAAATTGTTCATTCTTCATGGAAAATGTGAGGGAATTATATCAATAACATGCAGAAAATTCAATGAAACGTACCCTGATTTACTACCAAGAGGAATTCTGTACGATTACAACCTAATTTCATTAATTATGGATCAAAATTGAATACGGAACATTTACCGAAATAAGGCAACATAAATGCTTTGTCCTATTTCCATGCTGATCCCTAAGTTCTAAAACCAGAAGATCATCAAAGTAGGGTACAATTTTGCGAAATGATCCTCACTCTCACGCAAGAAGATCCTAATTTCTAAAAAAAAAAAAATATTTGGACAGACGAATCAAAATTTTCAATTTTCAAAATTTTTAGTAGAAGGAACGAGCATTTCTTGGCTGATCAAAATCCGAATGTTGTCAAGGAAATGGGATATCAGGAAAAGTTTAGTTTCAACATATTTTGCCTTCTAAAGGATAACCGAGTAAGTTTTCCTATCTACGATGAACCGTTGAATTCTGAGAAATATCTTAAAATTTTAATGTCATTTGTGACGACTTCTTGGACAATCTCTCATAATAGTATCGCAGCAGTTGGTTTCAGTTGCACTAGGGAAGTAACAACGGAGTTGTTCGAAATGTTCGACGATCGCTGGTTCAGACATTTAGGTCTGTGAAATTGGCCTGCGAGATCACCCGATCTCACTCCACTTGATTTTTTCTTGTTGGGTAATTCAAAGAAAAAAGTATACACCAGTGCACAGTAAACAAGACCGGCGCCAACGAGTGAACAACTGCATTGAAGCCAATGGTCGGCATTTTGAAAAATTTTTGTGAACGTTTTCTAATTTTTGACAGATAATTAATGAAATTATTTTGTAATCGTACAAACTTACTTTTGTTCATTGGTTGTAAATCAGGGTACGTTTCATTGAATTTTCTGCACGTTCTTGCTATAATTCTCTCACATTTTCCATGAAGAATAAACAATTTCATCAGAACTTCGTTTGAGAGGTTATTTCTCTCCATTTCAATTCTTTTTGAGTCATTTCCGATGAGAAACACACGAATAATAATGCACTAATTGTCAAATTTTCTATAATGCCATGTACCATCATGACATTTGGTAGCTAGCTACCTTAGATGAATATGAGAGAAATAATTCGATTTTTTTAGAAAATTAGTCTCCTCTCGGAATTCTGGATATTTAGGTATGCGAACATGATGTATCAATTCGAAGGGAATTCAGTCATCTTTCAGAATATTCCATAATATACAGGGTGTTCCATTAAAAAAATGCACTTTCTTTCAACCCATTTTGCATCTAGCAGAAATATCATGAATTTTGAACGACCCTGTATAACGCATAACATACTTCTCGATACAGAATGAATAAACATGATCTTGATGAACTAAAAACAAAATTGGAGCTTCCTAAGAATCCAAATACCGCAGAAATAAACATTCAATTTGATCTGTGTTTTGGATAAAAAATATAGAAAATAATCAATATCTCAAAATATACCAAATATACCAAATGAATGAGCTCCGTTTGGACACCTTGGAATGAATACTTTATAATTGAAGAGCGAACCATCTTTTACAGGGCAAGCAAATAAGTGGGTGAAGAATATGGAGAAACATAACAGACTTCAAGTCATCAAACTAACAGATCAAAATTATATTAGAGTTATGGAAAACGCAATAACATTTGGTACTCCTGTTCTGTTGGAGAATATCAATGAAGATATCGATGCTATATTGGATCCAGTTTTGGTAAAAACCATATTCAAATCGCAAGGTGTTTGGTATCTGAAACTAGGAGATAACGTTTTGGAATACTCTTCCGAATTTCGATTTTTCATAACAACTAGGCTAAGGAATCCCCATTATCTGCCGGAAGTTGCGGTTAAAGTAACTCTGGTCAACTTTATGATTACCCCACAAGGATTGCAAGACCAGCTCTTGGGTATAGTAGTAGCTAGGGAAAAACCAGAATTGGAGGAGAAAAAAAATGCCATGATTGTTGAAAGTGCTAACAATAAGAAAATGTTGAAAGAGATCGAAGACAAAATTTTAGAGGTGAGATTCATTTGTTGTCTGTGATAAGTTGAACTGAGTAGATAATGTATTGAAAAAGTAGATCTTCTGCAATATGTTTTGACCAATTCACACACACGCATGAAGTGATTGTTTGGACAACCCCATACTGTTTGTTACCTAAGGGTAGCAAAAAAATCAATCAATTGATGAACTCGATATGGATATTGAAAGTATTTCCGGCAATGGGTTTCAAATTATGAATGACATTAACACAAATTCTTATACTAGAAAACAAAATAATTCTTTAAGTACTCTTGATCACATTTTGACAAATTCCTATCCTTTCAATTTCAAGATAACTTCACTGGATACTTCAGTAACTGATCATCGCAAAATGTACACCACCATTAGAAGATGCGACATTATTTTGAAAAAATAATGAAAACAGATTTTTCAAAAATTTAGGAAACTTGTTCCTGAAAAATTATTTTTCTACGACCGTGCGTTTTTACCCACTTTCCCGCACTCATTTTAGTTTATTGTATTGTATATTTCTCACTTGTGAAGAAATTGTTCAATTTAATGTTTTTATATTCATATATATGTATATTTCTAACCTCACTACAAGTTCCACTTCGTAAGGAAATTTATACCTTATATATTGGAAAAACGTCTATTTTTTACGAGGGAATTGAGATATATAATAAAATACCACAGGCAATAAAAGAAATTAGAACTAAAACTAAATTTAAAAATGAACTTAAAAAATTTATACTCAACAGATGATTTCCCATGATATAACAATATTTCACCTTTGACTGTCTTTGCTTTTGTTTCTTTCTGATTGATATTATTTACTCATATTTCACAGATCATCTGTATCATTCCTTTTTTTATAATTGTACCAATTGTCGTTATACAATTTATGTTAAAACTTAATCCCTCTATAAACAGAAATGTTTCTTGGGATAAATAAATAAATAAATAAATGTTTATTTAAAAAAAATTGTGATCTGTTATTTATAAACTTTATCATTATTATTATTATCGTTATTGAATGTACATTTCATTGATTTTACCTGTATATTACTATTGAAACTAATATAGGTTTTAATATTCAATCTAACCCAGACTATTTTTCATTCATTGGAATGAAGAAATTGCGATACTTTTATACAGGGTGGGTCACGGTCGATGGTACCTTAGACGTTTACGGAGAACGGGAAATAGGATCGTTCTGAAAATTTGGTTTCTCAAGTAGTTGCTTTTGGTCTATCGAACTAAAATATTTTCATCAATGCAGCGTTGCCGCTTATACCAGAAAGTAGCAGCATCTTTGTTTTTTCAAATGGGTCACCCTGTATATCACCGCATTTTTGAACTTGTCATTTTTTTCTGATTGTTTTTGCCTCATACTCTCCTATACCTATCTCTAACGGTTTTTGAGATATTGGTTATTTTCCATATTTTTTTATCCAAAACATAGCTCGAATTGAATGTTTATTTCTGCGGTATTTGGATTCTTAGGAAGTTGCGATTTTGTGTTTAGTTCATCAAGATCATGTACATTGATTGTTTATAGAGAAGTTGGTTTGAGTTATACAGGGTCGTTCAAAATTAATGATCTTACTGCTAGATACGAAAAGGGTTGAAAGTACGTTTTTTTAAATGGAACATCCTGTATATTATGAAATATCCTCAAAGATGACTAAATTGCCTTCGAATTGATATATTATGTTCCTATACCTAAATAGCCAGAATTCCGAGATAATAGCAATTTTCACTTGTAATCTCCTAAGTGCTTGAATTATTGCCGGAAATTTTTCGAGTACATGAATTTTTATGAAAATTCATGTACGAGATAAATTTATGGCAATTAATTCAAGCACGAGGAGGGGTCCGGTAAGAAAATTTCACACCGAGAAATGAAAATCATCCAACAATTCATAAGAAATAACTAACGATGGTTTCACCTGAACTATTTATAAGCACTGAAATATTGATATGTAAAATACTTACAAAATTTTCATCAATAAATGTGTTTAAATCTGGAACAAAAAAAAGTAAAGAAGTTGTGTTCTTATCGTGTATTGAACCATCGACTAGCGACTCATAGGCCGCAACGCTACCGCTGAGCTACGGGATTTATGATAAAAACTTGTGACAAATGGTGTATTGAACTTCTTCTGAAATATGATTTCAGAATTGAGAAATTCTGCAATAATCGTAGAGAAAATATTTTCAGACACATTCCAAATATCTAGTAAATACATAATTATCTCCTTTCGTATGAAAACTAGACCTCCATTTGTACATTGAAGCAAAATATCAACTTGTCACATGTCAAATGTTTGACAGAAAAATTTCCACTTATTAATTTCGCCCAGGGTACCCAGGAGGATACAAATTTCCTGAAATTTTTAGGGTTGCCATGGTATCTAAACAAGAACGAATTTTTTGATTGTCTACAAAAGTGAGGTGTGAAATTTTCATAAAAAATCGATTTATTTTTCTCATATTCATCTAAGGTGTCTATTAAATGTCATGATGGTACATGACATTATGAAAATTTGACAATTAGTGCACTATTAATAATACCGTTGTGTGTTTCTTAACGAAAGTGACTCAAAAATAATTGAAATTAACGGAAATAACTATTCAAACGAAGTTCTGATGAAATTGTTTATTCTTCATGGAAAATGTTAGGGAATTATAGCAAGAACGTGCAGAAAATTCAATGATTTACAACCAATGAACAAATGGAAGGTTGTACGATTACAACATAATTTCATTAATTATCTGTCAAAAATTAGAAAACGTTCACAATAAATTTTCAAAATGCCGACCAGTGGGTCCCAAACATTTCAAAATCCGGGTATTTGGAGATACAGTTGTAGCATCTAGCATTTTTTTTGTTCCAAATTTAAACACATTTATTGATAAAAATTTTGTTAAGTATTTTACATATCAATATTTCAGTGGTTATAAATAGTTCAGGTGAAACCATCTTTAGTTATTTCTTATGAATTGTTGGATGTTTTTCATTTCTCGGTGTGAAATTTTCTTACCGAATCCCCCTCGTACATGAATTTTCAAAGAAAATTACCCTCGTTGCTTCGCGACTCGGGTAATTTAAAAAAAATTCATGTCCTTGAAAAATTTCCGGCAATAATTCAAGCACTTGGGAGATTACAAGTGAAAATTGCTATTGTCTCGGAATTCTGGCTATTTAGGCATAGGAACATGATATATCAATTCGAAGGGAATTTAGTCATCTTTCGGAATATTTCATAATATACAGGATGTTCCATTTAAAAAAAACGCACTTTCAACCCTTTTCGTATCTAGCAGTAAGATCATGAATTTTGAACGACCCTGTATAACGCAGAACAAACTTCTCTATACAGAGTCAATGTACATGATCTTGATGAACTAAACACAAAATTGTAACTTGATTTTAGATCGATAGACCAAGAGCAACTACTTGAGAAACCAAATTTTCAGAATCATCCTATTTCCCGTTCTTCGTAAACGTCTAAGGTACCATCGACCGTGACCCACCCTGTATATCTACCCTATACATTTCTCAAAATCAATCCACATAACAATCAAACCAAGCTGAGTCAAGTGGTTTGGTGTGGTAACCAAAGATTCGTTATGACAACCAAGTTGTCATCAAGACGTCAAAGTTACAAGTCGAAGCGTTGTCGAAGTGTCCGATTCTGGCATTTTCCAAATTATTTGCAATAAAAGCAATATTTTAATGGATTCGTCAGACGAAGAGCTCCCAGAAGCAATATTAAAGGCCGCAGATGAGGTAAATTCAGACCTGTTACCAAGTAAATCACGAGAAAGATACGAACAGCAATACAACCAATTTTTAAACTGGTGTAAGGAAAAAGGAGTGAAAGGCTTCAGAGAAGAGGGTTTTTTGGCGTATTTTTCCGATCTGAGTAAGGTACTGAAATCCAATACCCTATGGTCGCGTTACTCGATGGTGAAATGTTTAGTTAAAATAAAACAAAACCTGTACATAAGCAAATTTCATAAATTGACATCGTTCCTAAAAAAGCAAAATGTTGGTTTTCGACCACATAAATCGCTGATTTTTACCAAAGAAGACATCCAAGTTTATGCTAGCCCCTGATGAGATATATCTTATGATTAAAGTAAGTACAATTTTTGCTTTAGCCGGTGCTCTTCGCAGAGCGGAGCTTGTGAAAATCACGCTTGACGATATTCAAGATAAAGGAAACCTTCCGATTCAAAAAACCATACTTCAAGATCCTTTGTTACATCTGAAGACATAAATAATGGAACCTTTTTGAAGCTCTATAGAAAGTATGCAAATTTACGGCCTCCTACCACCACGTACCGTCGTTTTTTTATCAATTACAAAAAAGGCAAATGTTCTGTTCAGATTCAGGCGAAGGGATAACCAACATAAAACGTCTTGGAGGCTGGGAGTCAACTGCTGTTGCTGAGAGTTATTTGGAGGACTCCGTAGAACAGAAGAAAACCATCTCGAATAAAATTCTTTCATGTACTGGCAACTTGCAACCGATGCCGTCTCCGTCATCTTCATGCACTTTGCAATCTACGAGTGTTACTCTTAACAGCCAGTTGCCACCAACTAACTACTCTGGACCGGCTATTCTGACGCATTTGCAGAATGCAACAAATTGTGTTTTCAACATTAATATTAATAATAATTAGTGGATTTTCATGGAATGTTTTGTATGTTCAAATAAAATATATATTTTCAATGTGCTTTTTGAATCTTTATGCGGTCGTAGAAAAAATAATGGTCCTAATTCATGCGTAAAGTGTCTTTCCCGCCCTTGACTGCTTGCCCGAACTCCGCTTTGCGTCGTTCGGGTCAACGGCAGTCGCATGCGGGAAAGTATCACTTTCCGCACTTGTTAGGAAAATAACTATTTCTGAGCGTTATTATAATTTTAACTGAAAAACATAATTTTCAAAGCCAAAAATTAGTCAAGCATCAAAATGTACATTAGAGTCCGTGAAAACAATGATTGGATTACAGGTACACTCATTGGAGAAACAGAATTGAGAAATATATTCAAATAATATAAACATAATATTAATGATAGAAATTTAATGACTGAATGTAGAATTCAGACAAAGTCAATGCTATGATTAAAACAGTCAAAGCTGAATATATTGATAGAAGATTTGAGACCGCTCAGGGTAGTAACAAAAATATTTGGAATGCCTTAGAAATACTCCAAAATCTAATGAAAATAGTGATATTGAAGAAGAAATTTAAATTTATTTATCCATTTATTTATCGCCAGAAACATTTCTGTTCAAAGAGTGATTAAATTTTAACATAAATTGTATAACGACAATAGGTACATTTGAAATTGATGAAGAAATCAAACAATTATTGAAAAAAGAATGATACAGATTACTGTGAAATATGAGTAAATAGTTCATATCAATCGAAAAGGAACAAAAGCAAAAACAGTCAAAGGTGAAACATTTCATGTTTAATGTAAAAAAGTTTTTTATGAATAAATAAATAATTAAATATCTTGAGACAACACATATTGTCGAAACAATTACTGTATGAGGAAAATAAGTGTCTCACTTCTCATGTAAACACCCCCGTATCTTCCGTAACAATAGAGGTAAAATGATGAAACTCTCAGGACTGATGGAAATGCTCAAAATGCATCTACCACCTGAATGGGTTGGCCTAAGTGATATACACTGCCCGCCACTCGCGATGGAACAACCCATTTTTACGGTAAAACATACTAGGGGGCAGAATAGGCTCAAAATTCTTACAGATTCGTGATCAGGACCACCAACTCACTAGAGAGACACGTTTTCCCGGAAAAAATTTCAGTCCTGAAAAATCCGAATTTGTCTCACTTCTCATGGAAACACCCCAGTATCTTCCGTAATTTACGTAGAACCATGAAATATCTAGGATCGATAGATACACTGAAAATGAACGCACTGCACGGGAATGGTCAATCTACGTAATATACACTGCACGCCAGCAGCGAAGGAACCACCCATTTTTCCATCGCTGCTGGCGTGCAGTGCACATCATGTAGGATGACCCGTTTTGTGCAGTAGTTCATTTTTAGTGTATCTATCGATCCTGCAAATTTCAGGGTTCTACGTAAAAAATTACGGAAAATACGGGGGTGTTTCCATGAGAAGTGAGACAAATTCGGATTTTTCAGGACTGAAATTTTTTCAGAGAAAAAGTGTATCTGTAGTAAGTTGGTGGTCCTGATCACAAATCTGTAGGAATTTTTAGCTTATTTTGCCCCTAGTATGTTTTACCGTAAAAATGTGTTGTTCCATCGCGATTGGCGGGCAGTTTATATCACGTAGGCCAACCCCATTCAGGTGGTAGGTGCATTTTGAGCATATCCATCAGTCCTGAGAGTTTCATCATTCAACCTCGATTATTACGGAAGATACGGGGGTGTTTCCTTGAGAAGTGAGACACACTGTATTCCAAAACGAACTCACTGAAAACAACTTGATTCGCATTTTTTGTAGGTTCTATCATCGTCAGAGGGCAACATTTTGGAAGACGAAACTGCAATCAAAATTCTATCATCCAGTAAAGTTTTATCTGAAGACATACAAGAGAAACAGAAACTAGCGGCGGTGACAGAAAAAGAAATTGACGAAGCTCGCAATGGATACGTACCTGTATCTAAACACTCTTCAGTATTATTTTTCTGCATATCCGAACTGGCCAACATTGATCCCATGTATCAGTATTCCCTAGGTTGGTTCATCAACCTGTATAACCAGTCCATTATCAATAGCGAAAAATCGAACGTGTTGGAAGAACGATTGGGCTACCTGAATAACCATTTCACTAGCAGTATTTATAGGAATGTGTGTAGGTCACTGTTTGAGAAGGATAAGCTGATATTCTCGTTTGTTTTGACTGTTGGAATTCGGAGATCACAGGTAAATTCACTGTGGAATTTTCGTGGTTGATATAGGGGAGAGTTGAGTCAATTCGTCCTCTTTTTGAAATGTATTTTGTGTCCTGTAAGAAAAACAAAGGACCCCGCACATACCGGGTGTCAACGAATACTATTAGACAAGTCATAAATTCTAGACGATTAGGTGTATCAAAATGAGATTTGGTATAGGTAAATGGTATGTGAAGAGGAGAGTTTTCACATATTTTTCTCATACCGGTCACTTCCGGTTTCACCGGAAATTGCTCCGGTTCTAAATTTTTAAATGGAACACCCTATATATTGTAATATTTTTGGATTTCTGAGACAATTCTAGATCAGAATGTGACATTTTCGAAAGTTTTTATGTCTACTTCATTTTTTTGGAGTCACTTTTGAAATTACATCTAGGTGGCCATGATCGGAAGTAAACTAATCTAAGGACCTCAGGTGATATCAGAATATTACAATCGCGAAGTTTTAGTGACTAGTACGATAGATAATATGAATAAGACAAGTTGGCAAAATTGCATTTTCGTGTATAACTATTATTTTTCAAATGGCGACCATTTTTTGACAAGCACTTTCTGAAAAAAGGATATTTTAACGAATCTAACGATACTACGGAAAAGAAACTGTAATTCACAATGAGCTTATGACTTTAGGCATAAGATGTCCCGGAGGACTGCTCATTGCTAATATCCTATACAATAGAAAAAGTTGGGTCGAAAATCCATCAGAAAACAACTACTTTCCTGGCTAAATGCCACGACGAACATTGAATTACATCTGATGAAGTTCCGTGCAGAGTTCCTACAAGGCCATCCAGTGTTGCCAGCCACTAAACTTTTGACGTATCGAATCGTGACTAAAAATCGTACTAGATTCATGAACTGCGTACTAGATTATCGTGTAGTCTAGATTACGTGTCAATGGGTTATTAGTTTTCTTTTCACTAGGTGCAGTAAGGTAATTGATTCAAAATTCCAATTACCAACATTATATAATTTCTGATGGAACAAAATATAAAAATACAAAAATAAATTATTCAACGAAAACATGGACTAAAAGAAATTATTGGTTCATTATGGTTCACTCAGGCTCACTGATGATATTGGGGTTTGCGCTTCAATAAACTATCACTTGGTTGCCAAGTGTAGCATGTCTCATCCCCTAATAATTCTTTGTAAAATAGAGTCACAAGTATCCACATCTAGTCGATTTCTTGTTTTTGTTTCCATCAGATTCAACTGAGAAAACACCCTTTCGGCCGCTGCAGAGGAATGTGGCAAACAGAGAATGCCTTTAATAAATTTGGATAAATTCGGGAACATGACCTCATCCAACGAATTTTTTTGTTCGATTACATTAGTCCAAAATTTTTCAAATCCTAAATCTTTGAATTTTTTCAGTTCATCCACTTCACTTACCATTCTCCATTCAAAGTTTAACCTTTCTACGTCATCCACAAGGGAAGCAAAATATTTTGAGCTTTCACAAGCAATATTGCCAACATCGCCCGATAAGGCTATTTCTGGGCTAAACCACAGAACTATAACGGCTAAACTTAGAAACAAATGTTAGAACTGGATCATCGAAAGCAAATCTGTTTTTTATCTGTTGACATAGTTCGATATATAAATCTAGAGCGCGTAAACGAAAATTATGGAGATCTTGTGCTGGAATATCTCCTTTTGAGATTAACAGTTCAGTCTTAGCACCATAATAAATGTCTTCAATTTTCAAGAATATTCTGGGGTTGTTCGGTGAAATGGTTTCCAAGTTGTTATCAACATATGTCTTTTTAACAAAATTACGGAGAAGTGTTTTATATAACTCTTTTACCCTTTTCAAGAGTACGTGAATTTTGGATTTTTCACTTTGAAACTAGATATTCAACCTGTTGACTAATTCGAGAGCATATGATAAAAATGAAAAATATACTCTGAATATCGGGTTTTGCAACGAAGTCAAATTGGCTTGCGCACTATGTAAACCATCATTATGACACTCATTAATGAAAAATAAAATTAATGGGTCCCACGATTCTAGCACGCGGTCAACAGCAAGCTGCAAAAAAGTTATATTCTTAGGAACAGATCTAATAGATATATTATAAATAAAACAAACCTGAAGTGAAAGCCATCTTGTTTGACTAGGTTTTAGCATCTTGTGAGGCTTTATCCTGGCAAAAATTTGACACTCCTTCAATTCTTCACAACGTTTGCTGCTGTTTGAAAAATAATTATATACACCGCGAATAAAATCTTCTATACTTTTTGGTAATTTCTTCGCAGCTGCAGATGAGCATAGATGGAAAGAGTGACATGTGCAACCAAGAACAAATAAATCTGGTAATATTTCCTTGAATCTGGCTTTCAGTCCCATGATATGACCCATCATCACAGAGGCATTATCAGCTGCAAGTCCAATCATATTCGTTACTGGTACATCATGTTTTCTTAAATGTTCAGTTAAAGCATTGAATAGACTTTCAGCAGTAGCTGACGTCACTCTGATCAATCCGAAAAATCTTGCAACTATTGCTAGTGATTTACACGTTCCCACGTCAGTTGTTTCATCTACTATGAGTGAAAATTTGCATGTTCTTAATTTCTGACTCAATATCTTAACTGTTCTGATGTTATTGAGTCTGTTGTGAGATGTGTCGCTTTTGTTCGTCCACAGTGAAGGTCCTTGGCAATAGCAGAATCTGGACATACAGACTGTACAACTTTAACAAGATGGTCCATCAACAGGAAGGGTAAGTTGTGCTCATGAAGAAACATTGTAAGTTTTAATTCTGCCGATTTTACGGATTTGCCTTTCATTACTCTCGCCTCCGTATTTTCATAAAATGTATGGATTTGAACAGTCTTTTCACATTTTGTCAAATTTTTTTTTGTGCCAGATGGTATTTTCGTGACGTTGAATATGAGAAAACCCACCCTGTATCGACTTACTGCATACTTTGCAGTATGGTTCCTTATTGTCTTTCGACTCTGTTAACCAAGTCCCAAATTTGTTTTTCCAATCTTCTTTGAAATTTTGTTTATAACCCTTTTTCCGAACCGTTTTAATTTTCTTTGAAACTGGTTGTTCCTCTTCAATTTCACTTTCATTAGGGTCTGATTTGTCATTATACGACTGCGGATGTGTTTTCAATCCTGATCCGGACGGAATTGTAATATTTGCAATATCTGAAACCTCATTAGATTCGGCCGAATCAACACACGACGATTGTGTTAGTCTAGGAGTTTTGGTGACAAACCTGCGATGAATGCACGATAATTCATATACGGCTAATGGGTAAATCAAAGTCTTACCTGTCCATAATCAAAACAACTTACCCAACACACAACAAAAAAATGTATTTACTCAATATCCAAGATGCGGTTATGAAACACGGTAAACGTAAGGTAAAATAGTATCAACATAACAAGTGCGGGAATCCCCCATCCAGTCCGCCCGGTTAGCGTTCTTCGCTTGTCAGTTGTCAGATCGTCATCATCGTTCCATGCCCAGTCCAGTGTCGCACATGCTTTTAGTGTCAGTGGTGAATGATACTCAATAATACGACGAATTATACAAGTTCGACAAGAAGTATCGAGTTTTCGTCTAATATTATTGTAATTTTGGGCAAATAAAATTCATTTGAAAAGGTATTATGCTGGCGGCGTACTAGCGTACCAGAATTCATAAAATAGTATTAGATCGGATACGAACGTATTAGCCCTGGCAACACTGAGGCCATCTCTGGGCAATTGCCTGGTTGCATGGGAATGTTCATCGAAACACTTGGACAGCATAGGGCATAGGGCAGGTCTAGCAGTCAATAACTAATGACTGCAAAGAATGAATCGACAGCCAAACCCATTTACAGACCGAAACTGAGACCGCGCCCGCACAGTGGATTAATTCCAAACTGCGAGCGCCATCTCAGTGCCGGAAGCCCAACCAAAGCTTATGCCTAAAACTAACGTTTATTTGCGATTGGATTGCAAATAAGAACATAAATTAAATATTACCGAGGAAAATGCTTCATAATAAATTATTTACTTTTGTCAAGTGTGCCACATAGATAACTTTTTGTAAGCACTTTCCGAAAAAAGGATATTATGACGAATCTAACGATACTAAATTATTTGCGATTGGATTACAAATAAGAACATAAATTAAATATTACTGAGGAAAATACTTCATAATAATTTAATTACTTTTGTCAAGTGTGCCGAGGATAGGCATGATGCATATAATTTTGCAGTTATTTCGATCAAGTCTTCTTTGGAGAACAAAACACTCACTTAGGTTATGACAGTGACATAAGCTTTAAGAGAAGAAGGTAAAATTTTCTTGATTTTCGTTAAATTTTATTTCAATTGTCCGTCAAAATAATGTATACTCAAAGTGAAAAAGTGGATATGTTGTTATTGTTTGGAGAATGTCACAGAAATTCAAGGAATGCTGCTGAGTTGTATGCTCAGAGATATCCCAATCGGCAACATCCATCCCATCAGTATTTTCCGTATGTTGAGAATCGTTTTAGGCAAGAGGGAAATTGAGAGGCAGAACAGAGGTTTATCATAAATGAGGAGACTGAGAATAACGTTCTTCCTATGGTTGAGGTTGACAAAACGGTTTCTTTAAGAGAAATTAGTCGAGAAATGCAGATAAATCACGAATCAGCAAGGAAAGTATTGAAAAAGCACGGATATCGAGCATTTAAATATCAGTTACATCAACATTTGTATGCTGACGATGGCGATAGACGAGTGGTGATTTGTGATTGGTTGCTTCAAAGTCATAGTGTTAACCCAAATTTCATCAACTTTATTCTATTTTCCGACGAATTACGATTTACAAATAATGGGTTGTTTAATAAGCAAAATTCTTGGTACTGGGCCCAACAAAATCAACATGCAATGAGAGAGGGCAATTTTCAAGAAAGGTTTGGCGTCAATGTCTGGGCTGGTATCGTTGGAAACAGAATAATTGGACCAATATTATTTCAAGGTCAGTTAACAGAGGCTAGGTACTTAGGTTTTCTTCAAAATGAAATCGAGGATCATCTTAATAATCTACCTTTAGCATTTTTACCGCAAATTTATTTCCAACAAGATGGAGCACCCCTTCATTATAACAGATACGTTCTTGATTACTTAATAGAGCATTTCAATAATCAAGTTATTGCAACCAATGGTCCAGTACGGTGGCCTGCCCGCTCACCGGATCTGACTGTGCTAGATTTCTTCATTTGGGGATATGTTAAAGAAAGGGTCTACTATGCAACAACCCCAGCCACTCTCGAAATCGTAGAAGAAAGGATTCTACAGGCATTTAGAAGTATAACGCCACAAATGTTACGAAATGTGTTGAGAGAAACAATTGAACGAGCTGAAATGTGTCTTCAACAAGGAGAAATGCACTTTGAAAATTTACTGTAGTGAAAATTTTAAGAAATTAGGATATTGAAAAAATGTAAGTGCATCGCTGAAATTATTGTTAATTTTGTAAAATTTGTTGATCCAATCGCAAATAAATTAGTATCGTTAGATTCGTCAAAATATCCTTTTTTCGGAAAGTGCTTGTCAAAAAATGGTCGTCATTTGAAAAATAATAGTTAGACACGAAAATATAATTTTTCCAACTTGTCTTATTAATATCTATCATACTAGTCACTAAAACTTCGCGATTGTTATATTCTTATATCACCTGAGGTCCTTAGATTAGTTTACTTCCGATCATGGCCACCTAGATGTAATTTCAAAAGTGACTCCGAAAAAATTAAGTAGGCATAAAAACTTTCGAAAATGTCACATTTTGATCTAGAATTGTCTCAGAAATCCAAAAATGTTACAATATACAGGGTGTTCCATTTAAAAATTTAGAACCGGAGCCATTTCCGGTGAAACCGGAAGTGACCGGAAAGTGAAAAATATGTGAAAACTCTCCTCTTCACATACCATTTACCTATACCAAACCTCATTTTGATACACCTAATGGTCTAGAAGTTATGACTTGTCTAATAGATTCGTTGACACCCGGTATACTACGTAAAATGGCTTTCGGCTAATTTTGCCTGACATATTCATTATGGATTTCAATAAACAGAACGTGACTAGTTTTCGAGCTACAGGGTGTAAAAAATTAGATTTTAGCTATTTTTTATATTTTTATTTAATGGCATTATGGCATGTCAAGACAATTGTATCATTCCTTTTTTTAATAATTGTACCAATTGTCGTTATACAATTTATGTTAAAACTTAATCCCTCTAAAAACAGAAATGTTTCTTGGGATAAATAAATAAATAAATAAAAAATGTTCATAGAAATATATAAATATCAATACCATAATCGTATTGAATTTCACTAAATCCATTGAAACTACAACACAAACGACCCTTGGGGAACACCACAATTAGCTTTTCCAGAATAATTTTTGATATGATGAATACATTATTACCTATGATTTCGAAGAAAACAATAGTTTGCTAGAAAAAAACATTGAATAAAGTGAAGTGTAGTGTGTTATATTTTTCAACCAGTTTTTTTTTGGTTTGTTTTATGCAAGAATTTAGTTTTTCTGTCTGACAATATATTCTATTGAATGAATAAGATAGCTCTTTGGAACCAATTGAATAGTTGGTTGAATATAGAATTAATGGAATTGGTTCAAAAATATGAAATAATGGTTTCAGAATATGAATGTCAGGCAGATTTTTTTTTTGATTATAACAGAGCGATTTCGACTAGAACCATAAAAACATCTTGTGTTCAAGGGACAATGCGTTTTTTTAAAATTAGGACCAATTGAAACATTTAACGATAAAAATTCAACTAGAACGTGTTCAATTCAACTTCCTATAGATGGCAAGAAGTTAAGCAATTTGATTAGGTCCACGTCTAGAAGTTCACCAAAAAAATTGTTTTTCTACAAACGTCAAAAAATTACGAGGTTCGCGCATTGATGACAATATGCGAAGTGACCTTTTTTTAAATTTTCCTACCTTGCCACGACACTGTGCGCGAAATACATATTTCGCGCACTGAATTTTTTTGTCTTTCTATGGTCCTCAATCAAGCAAAAAAACAAGAAATAATTTATGTCTAAATGTTTAACAATAAACAAATGCCATTTTATTTCCATAGTTACAGTAATTACTTGATTTTTTATATCAAGCTAAGCGTTTTTGAAGAATATTTTCTGACGTTTGTAGATAAAAAATTGTTTGCAACTTGTGCGCGAAATAGTGATCTCGACTATTTCTTTACTCTCGGCTGTTCCTCGATAAAAAATCAGTTATCGAGCACCAAAGTAGCATTTCGCGCATTAGTTACAAAAATAACTATTTATTATATTATTATATATTTTCATCACCCTCTTCTAGGGAAAGATTCAGGAAGATCTGTTAACATTCCTCTTAACAGGTGGAATAGCTCTAGAAAATCCTTTTGCTAACCCTTCACCGAACTGGTTAACTGATAAATCTTGGTCAGAAGTAGTAAGGGCAAGTAGTTTGAATGGGTGAGTATAATATGTTTGCAAATATCGTGTTTTTATTTTATTTTCGACTATGTTCAGTTCATCTGAGGTGAAATTTCACGACCGGTAATCTCTGAACTTTCGGTGGTTTTCAGGTTTGTTGGTCTTAGTCCCGAGGTAATTCTACCTGACGTTTCATTTACATATGCGGTAGATGATTGTGCTTACTGTAATGAGAGTCGTGACTTCATTAAGTCTTGATTCCATATAGTCATTGAATTCCGATACCTAATCATGTTTCCTATTATTATTGTGTAACGATCCGATCGCCACTAGTTACCCCGCGATATACAAAAACATAAATCAAATCCGGGTAGGTTATCAAGTGTCGAAACTAAAGATTTATTTATTTATTTATTCATTGTTAATAATACAATATCGATCTAGAATATAAAGAAATAAATTTCTCATCAAAACATGATCAAATAAGTGAAAAACTTGTCCATGATCATGTAAAATTAACAAGTCTGGGCGTGGGATCCGCCTACGCTAGGATCCACCTAACCAGACTTGGCCTCCGACGGTTAACTCTCGCGCAAGCGCTCGACCTCGCGCTTCGCGCGAGCACTTTTCGAAAGCTCGGAAGATGAAATGCCTAGAAGTTGTAGAAATTTTTTAATACAACGACCTCAATGTGTAGTCTTGTTTTTTTACCTATAATTGGACACCAATAATATGAATACAACGACCTTAATGCCTTTTAAACTATAATTGGATACCAATAATATGAATACAACTACCTCAATTCCTTTAAAACTATAACTGGACACCAATAATATGAATACAACTACTGTAATTTGAAACTATAATTGGACACCAATAATTTGAATACAACGACTAATGCGAGACTTGGGAAAAAATCCAATTATATTTTTCAATACATGACTGTCTTGATTGATTTTCCATAAAAATACGTGTTTTCAATACTTGACTGTGTTGACTAATTTGCTATAAAAATACGCGTTTTCAATACATGACTGTCTTGAATAATTTCCCGCAAAAATACGCGCTTTCAATACATGATTGTCTTGAATACTTTCCCACAAAAATACATGTTTTCAATACATGACTGTCTTAAATAATTTTCCACAAAAATACGCGTTTTCAATACATGACTGTATTGAATAATTTCCCACAAAAAAAAACGCGTTTTCAAAACATGACTGTCTTAAATAATTTCCCACAAAAATACGCATTTTCAATACATTACTGTCTTGAATAATTTCCTACCAAAAAAAACTCGTTTTCAAAACATGACTGTCTTAAATAATTTCCCACAAAAAACGCGTTTTCAATACATGACTGTCTTGACCAATTTCCCATAAAACTACGCGTTTTCAAGACATGACTGTCTTGACTAATTTCCCACAAAAAAAAGCGTTTTCAAAACATGACTGTCTTGAATAAATTCCCACAAAAATACGCGTTTTCAATACATGACTGTCTTGAATAATTTCCCACCGAAAAAAAGCGTTTTCAAAACATGACTGTCTTAAATAATTTCCCATAAAACTACGCGTTTTCAATACATGACTGTCTTGACTAATTTCCCACAAAAAACGCGTTTTCAAAACATGACTGTCTAAAATAATTTTCCACAAAAATACGCGTTTTCAATACATTACTGTCTTGAATAATTTCCTACCAAAAAAAAAACGCGTTTTCAAAACATGACTGTCTTAAATAATTTCCCACAAAAAACGCGTTTTCAATACATGACTGTCTTGACCAATTTATCATAAAACTATGCCTTTTCAATACATGACTGTCTTGACTAATTTCCCACAAAAAAACGCGTTTTCAAAACATGACTGTCTTGAATAATTTCCCATAAAAATGCGCGTTTTCAATACATGACTGTCTTGACTAATTTCCCATAAAAATTCGCGTTTTCAATACATGACTGTTTTGAATAATTTCCCATAAAATTTCGCGTTTTCAATACATAACTGTCTTGAATAATTTCCCATAAAAAACGCGTTTTCAAAACATGACTGTCTTGAATAAATTCCCACAAAAATACGCGTTTTCAATACATGACTGTCTTGAATAATTTCCCACCAAAAAAAAGCGTTTTCAAAACATGACTGTCTTAAATAATTTCCCATAAAACTACGCGTTTTCAATACATGACTGTCTTGACTAATTTCCCACAAAAAACGCGTTTTCAAAACATGACTGTCTAAAATAATTTTCCACAAAAATACGCGTTTTCAATACATTACTGTCTTGAATAATTTCCTACCAAAAAAAAAACGCGTTTTCAAAACATGACTGTCTTAAATAATTTCCCACAAAAAACGCGTTTTCAATACATGACTGTCTTGACCAATTTATCATAAAACTATGCCTTTTCAATACATGACTGTCTTGACTAATTTCCCACAAAAAAACGCGTTTTCAAAACATGACTGTCTTGAATAATTTCCCATAAAAATGCGCGTTTTCAATACATGACTGTCTTGACTAATTTCCCATAAAAATTCGCGTTTTCAATACATGACTGTTTTGAATAATTTCCCATAAAATTTCGCGTTTTCAATACATAACTGTCTTGAATAATTTCCCATAAAAGTACGCGTTTTCAATACATGACTGTCTTGAATAATTTCCCATAAAAATACGCGTTTTCAATACATGACTGTCTTGAATAATTTCCCACAAAATACGCGATTTCAGTACATGACTGTCTTGAATAATTTCCCACAAAATTACGTGTTTTCAATACATGACTGTCTTATTTTTTAAATTTAGAAGAAAATTCGAAGGAGGGGGGGAAGTAAATATTCAAAAATCCGTGCGCTTCGCGCCCGGGAAAAATCGAAGGAGGTGGGGGAAGTGAATATTCAAAAATCCGGGCGCTTCGTGCCCGGGAAAATTCGAAGGAAGGGGGGGAAGGAAATATTTAAAAATCCGGGCGCTTCGCGCAAGGGAAAATTCGAAGGGAGGGGATAAAAGGATATTCAAAAATCCGGGCGCTTTGCGCCCGGAAAAATTCGAAGGGGGGGAAGAAATACGCAAAACTCCCTAATTTTTCGTTTTTGTGAAATATTTCCTAGACTATTCATATTACAGAAAAAATGTCGGTTCATTTTTTGCAGACTATTAGAAGGTGATCAAAAAAGTTCATATGTAAAATTTGAAAATCTATCGCCATCTTGGAGTTTTTTTTGTTTTTTTCAAAGAAAATCGAATATTTTGTTTATTTTCCAAAATATGCAAAAATTTCATAAAAACTTTTTGTAGACATATTTGAGTTCAATGAAAATGTTCGAATAAATTTTTCCGATATTTCTTTTAGTTTTCGAGTTTTTTGTGTTTTTAATAAAAAATGTGAAAGTCCGGAATTTTTCAAAATCGTAATTTATTTTTTCAAGATACGGAAAAATTTTATGAAAACTTTTTGTAGAACTTTATGCGAACTATAAAATTGTTCATTTACATTTTTTCGGTATCTCGTTTATTCTTCGAGTTTTTGGTATTTTTAGACAAAAACCGGAAAATATTTCCAAGTCCATATCTCTATCGTTATTCAAGATATGGGAAAACTTATCTGAAACTTCTCATAGAACTTTTCAAGAGCAACAAAATTATTGGTATACAACTTTCCGATATCTTGTTTGGTTTTCGAGATTTTGACGATTTTATAAAAAAGTACAAATTTTCAATTTTTTTTTTTAGTTTTTTCAATAATTTTACAATTTCCTAACTAGTTGGAAAAAACTGGTTCAGAAATATCGATGTGGCTCGTGAAGATGCATCCAAAGCATTTTTAAGATTTTCATTTGTTTCATTTGTACGGTCAATATATCGATTTTCCATTTTTTTCAAATATTTCCCGTACTATTGATTTTAGGATAAAACCAAATAACATTTTTTGTAGAATTTTGAAATTCCATAAAAAAAGGTATCTTGATGAATTTAAAAATAATCAATAATCTACATCAAAATACACATGATAAATATCCATAATATATACATATAAAGAAAGAAAAAACTATCAAAATGAACTTTGTATGCTTAAATAACATTGGTCACATTTTGTATGAATAAAAATAATAACAAAAAACTATGTTGGTACTAATTAAAACATCAAAATTCGAAATTATTTTACATACAAATAATTTTCCAATTTTTCAGAATTCTCAATCAACCAGAATTTGATTTTATTTTCAAATCCCCAAAAACTAGCTGTTTTTAAAGAAACTGGCAAATGATTATAAATCTTTTTAAATGACATGTTGTTGCATCAAAATTGTAGAGAACCTTTCAGTTGATATCCAACCATCCATTTTATTCTTTGTTTCATATTTATTACGATTGTCAATTTGAAATTTTTTTCTTATGTAAACTGTCGATGCTTTATAAAATAATTGTTTGACAGATAAAATTTTATATTGTTCAAAGTGAATTTTAGAAGATTAATCATAGGGTTTTTTAAAAATAATTTTCAAGGTATAATTTTGAATTGAAGTAAGTGGTTTTAAAACTTGTTTGTAAATGCCTCCCCAACCTATTATACCATAGGCCAAGATATACTGAAAGAGACTATAATAAAAACTTATAATTAATTTACGACTGACAATGTTTCTCAACAATCTAAATTTAGTGTTTTCCTCGGTTTTTTAATCAATTCAGTGATTTGTTTATGCCACTTGAGGTAGCTGTCAGAGATGAAAGTTGGTTTTCTTCCTGTGGCAACTGCAGCGGCAACGTGTCGCTGTGCAGTTTATAAACAGTTGCACTCATTAAGCATATTTCATCTTCGGCTGTGTCAACTGTAGCTTCGGAGTTTATAAATTGAGCTTTTTAAGATGTTTTTTCTATGGATACTGAATACTTGTAGTCCTTGAATTATGAATTTACTCATAAATGACTTGAGTTGTGTACCGGTAGTACACGTTTTGTTCGGTGTATAATGATGAATATTGGTATTATTGAATTACTAGGTGTGCTATCGATTTAATTGGTTGTAATACGTGCATGAAACAGAGGTTGACTATGCTTGAGGTTATTTATAAGGTTCGTTATAGTAACTATATTCAGCCCTATGCTGTATCAGTTCCGCTAAACATAACGTCAAAGTTATTCGCCACTTCCGCTATTTTGCTAAGATGCTGTAACGTGTTTCGTTAACTGGTTGCGCTATTTCAGAACATAGCGATCGTATTTTAAGTTGACGTATATGCCATCCGTTATGACCATAACTGTCCAAGTTTTTAGTTTATTTTTTGTTTTCCAATAATTTTTCCGCAAAAACGTATTTTTGAGAAATTTTTCATGCCGCTTTACGCAAGCAATTAGAGAATACAATTCAAAGCTTAGTGGCTTTATTTTTAAATCAGGTTATACCTATATTTCATTTGAGATATGAATAAAACGTGGAAAGAAGAATGTTACGCGATATCAGCAATCCATTCAAATTGACGGAAATTAATTTTCGCCTATTGAGAAAGTCAGTGCAGTTTTGGGGCCCATTTCACATCAAAGAAAACAAAGTAATGTGTTGTCTGTTGAAATGAAAGTGAGTGGCGTTTGAATTTGAGTCGGTAATATACCAATTCATTTCTGTAAATTGAAGATTTTGAGTACACTAGCGTTTTTGCTACTGGACATTACTAGAAAGAAAAGACACAATTTGCATTTAGCTCTTGAGCAATCTCGTTCACGTAGAATCATAGCAGAGATAATTAATGCAGTAGTCACAAATTTGTTAGATGAATATTAACGTTCTTTAGCCTCCTAAATGAGAAACGTATATCGTCAGATGGCAGTGCGTGTTCTCCCGACGAAATAAATACAAACTCCGCCTCACTTCTAACTTGGCGATTTTCGTAAGATACAGGTCTGAATTAGATAAATCGGTGCTCGTTCTTCCAAATTATATATCTAGATTAAAACCTGTAGTAATCTGAAAGTTTGCACGAAAATTTCAAATGAATAAATATAATGGAATCCAGGCAAACAATGTATCAAGAATTGAAAAAATATTTTAGCAACTATCTCGGAAATGTTTTGAATGAGAATTTTAAGATGAAGTATACCATAAAAAAAATTGATAATGACGCCTGAAATATCAGATAAAAGGTAATGTCATAATATAAAACATGACGTGCATGCAGCACAAAACAAATACACAACGCTGACGTAAACAGCCTATTTTATTATTTTTTTAAAATGTATTAGTACATTTTTTTGTACATATTTGTACATTTGGGAGAAAAATTTTTATTTCGCCCTGTATGAAATCTTACATTCTCGTTCACTCCATTATTTCGACCATTTCTATTTGTATATTACTCCTAAATTTGAATCTGTTAGTATGTAGCGTTTAAAGAAAAAATCGATTCTACATTTGAGAGAAAAATTTTATTTTGCCCTGTATGAAATCTTGGGAGACATTCTCGTTCACTTCATTATTACGACCATTTCTATCTGTACATTTCTCCAAAATTTGAATCTGTTAGTATGTAGCGTTTTAAGAAAAAAACGAATCAACATTTGAGAGGAAAAATTTTATTTCGCCCTGTATGAAATTTTGGGAGACATTCCTGTTCACTCCATTATTTCAACCATTTCTATTTGTACACTACTCCAAAACCTGAATCTATTAGTATGTAGCGTTTAAAGAAAAAATCTATCCTTCATTTGAGAGAAAAATATTTATTTAGCCCTGTATGAAATCTTGAGAGACATTCTCGTTCACTCCATTATTTCGACCATTTCAAACTGTACATTTCTCCAAAATTTGAATCTGTTAGTATGTAGCGTTTTGAGAAAAAATCGATACTACATTTGAGAGGAAAATATTTATTTCGCCCTGTATGAAATTTTGGGAGACATTCTCGTTCACTCCATTATTTCGATCATTTCTATTTGTATATTACTACAAAATTTGAATCGGTTAGTATGTAGCGTTTTAACAAAAAGCGAGTTTATGTTTGCGATGAAAATTTTTATTTCGCCCTGTATGAAATCTTTGGAGATATTCTTAATCGATTCATTATCTCGACCATTTCTATCTATACATCACTCCAAAACCTGAATCTGTTAGTATGTGGCGTTTCAAGAAAAAATCGATTCTACATTTGGGGGGAAAATTTTTATTTCGCCCTGTATGAGATCTTGGGAGACATTGTCGTTCGCTCCATTATTACGACCATTTCTATCTGTACATTTCTCCAAAATTTGAATCTGTTAGTATGTAGCGTTTTAAGAAAAAAACGAATCAACATTTGAGAGAAAAAATTTTATTTCGCCCTGTATGAAATTTTGGGAGACATTCCTGTTCACTCCATTATTTTAATCATTTCTATTTGTACACTACTCCAAAACCTGAATCTATTAGTATGTAGCGTTTAAAGAAAAAATCTATCATTCATTTGAGAGAAAAATATTTATTTAGCCCTGTATGAAATCTTGGGAGACATTCTCGTTCACTCCATTATTTCGACCATTTCAAACTGTACATTTCTCCAAAATTTGAATCTGTTAGTATGTAGCGTTTTGAGAAAATATCGATTCTACATTTGAGAGGAAAATTTTTATTTCGCCTTGTATGAAATCTTGGAAGACATTCTCGTTCACTCCATTATTTCGACATTTTCTATCTGTACATAACTCCAAAACCTAAATCTGTTTGTATGTAGCGTTTCAAGAAAAAATCGATTCTACATTTGAGAGGAAAATTTTTATTTCGCCCTGTATGAAATCTTGGGAGACATTCTCGTTCACTCTATCATTTCGCCCATTTCTATTTGTATAATACTCCAAAATTTGAATCTGTTAGCATGTATCGTTTAAAGAAAAAATCAATTCTACATTTGAGAGGAAAATGTTCATTTCGCCGTGTATGAAATCAAGGAGACATTCTCGTTCACTCCATTATTTAGACCATTTCTATCTGTACATATCTCCAAAATTTGAATCTGTTAGTATGAAGCAGTTTAAGAAAAAATCGATTCTACATTTGGGAGGAAAATTTTTATTTCGCCCTCTATGAAATCATGGGAGACATTCTCGTTCACTCCATTATTTCGATCATTTCTATTTGTATATTACTCCTAAATTTGAAACTGTTAGTATGTAGTGTTTCAAGAAAAAGCGATTTTATGTTTGCGAAGAAAATATTTATTTCGCCCTGTATGAAATCTAGGGAGACATTCTTGTTCACTCCATTATTTTGACCATTTCTATTTGTACACTACTCCAAAACCTGAATCTGTTAGTATGTAGCGTTTAAAGAAAAAATCTATCCTACTTTTGAGAGGAAAATATTTATTTCGCCCTGTATGAAATCTTGGAAGACATTCTCGTTCTCTCCATTATTTCGACCATTTCTAACTGAACATTTCTCCAAAATTTGAATCTGTTAGTATGTAGCGTTTTGAGAAAAAATCGATTCTACATTTGAGAGGAAAATTTTTATTTCGCCCTGTATGATATCTTGGGATACATTCTCGTTCACTCCATTATATCAACCATTTCTATCTGTACATTTCTCCTAAATTTGAATCTGTTAGTATGTAGCGTTTAAAGAAAAAATCGATTCTACATTCGAGAGGAAAATATTTATTTCACCCTGTATGAAATTTTGGGAGACATCCTAGTTCACTACATTATTTCGATCATTTCTATTTGTATATTACTCCAAAATTTGAATCGGTTAGTATGTAGCGTTTTAAGAAAAAGCGATTTTGTGTTTGCGATGAAAATTTTTATTTCGCCCTGTATAAAATCTTTGGAGACATTCTTGTTTACTTCATTATCTCGACTATTTCTATCTATACATCACTCCAAAACCTGAATCTGTTAGTATGTAGCGTTTAAAGAAAAATTCGATTCTACATTTGAGAGGAAAATTTTCATTTCGCCCTGTATGATATCTTGGGAGACATTCTCGTTCAGTCCATCATTTCGACCATTTCTATTTGTTCACTACTCCAAAACCTCAATCTGTTAGTATGTAGCGTTTAAAGAAAAAATCTATCCTACATTTCAGAGGAAAATATTTATTTCACTCTGTATGAAATCTTGGGAGACATTTTCGTTCACTCCATTATTTCGACCATTTCTAACTGTACATTTCTCAAAAATTTGAATCTGTTTGTATGTAGCGTTTTGAGAAAAAATCGATTAAACATTTGAGAGGAAAAATTTTATTTCGCCCTGTATGAAATCTTGGGAGATGTTTTTGTTCGCTCCATTATTTCGACCATTTCTATCTGTAAATTTCTCCAAAATATGAATCTGTTAGTATGAAGCAGTTTAAGAAAAAATCGATTCTAAATTTGAGAGGAAAATTTTTATTTCGCCCTGTATGAAATCTTGGAAGACATTCTCGTCCACTCCATTATTTCGACCATTTCTATTTGTATATTACTCCTAAATTTGAATCTGTTAGTATGTAGTGTTTCAAGAAAAAGCGATTTAATGTTCGCGAAGAAAATATTTATTTCGCCATGTATGCAATCTAGGGAGACATTCTTGGTCACTCCATTATTTGGACCATTTCTATTTGTACATTACTCCAAAACCTGAATCTGTTAGTATGTAGCGTTAAAAGAAAAATTCGATTCTACATTCGAGAGGAAAATATTCATTTCGCCCTGTATGAAATCTTGGGAGACATTCTTGTTCACTTCATTATCTCGACTATTTCTATGTATACATCACTCCAAAACCTGAATCTGTTAGTATGTAGCGTTTGAAGAAAAATTCGATTCTACATTTGAGAGGAAAATTTTTATTTCGCCTTGTATGAAATCTTGGGAGACATTCTCGTTTATTCCATTATTTCGACCATTTTTAACTGTATATTTCTCCTGAATTTAAATCTGTTAGTATGTAGCATATTGAGAAAAAAATCGATTCTACATTTGAGAGGAAAATTTTTATTTCGCCCTGTATGAAATCATGGGAGACATTCTCGTTCAGTCCATTAATTCAACCATTTCTATCTGTACATTATTCCAAAACCTGAAACTGTTAGTATGTAGCGTTTAAAGAAAAAATCGATTCTACATTTGAGAGGAAAATTTTTATTTCGCCCTGTATGAAATCTTGGGAGACATTCTTGTTCACTCCATTATTTCGACCATTTCTAACTGTACATTTCTCGAAAATTTGAATCTGTTAGTATGTAGCGTTTAAAGAAAAAATCGATTCTACATTTGAGAGGAAAATTTTTATTTCGACCTGTATGAAATCTTGGGATACATTCTCGTTCACTCCATTATTTCAACCATTTCTATCTGTATATTTCTCTAAAATTTGAAACTGTTAGTATGTAGCATTTTGAGAAAAAATCGATTCCACATTTGACAGGAAAATTTTTATTTCGCCCTGTATGAAATCTTGGGAGACATTCTCGTTCACTCCATTATTTCGACCATTTCTATCTGTACATTACTTCAAAACCTGAATCTGTTAGTATGTAGCGTTTAAAGAAAAAATCGATTCTACATTTGAGAGGAACATTTTTATTTCGCCCTGTATGAAATCTTGGGAGACATTCTCGTTCACTCCATTATTTTGACCATTTCTATTTGTACATTTCTCCAAAATTTGAATCTGTTAGCATGTATCGTTTAAAGAAAAAATCGATTCTACATTTGAGAGGAACATTTTTATTTCGCCCTGTATGAAATCTTGGGAGACATTCTCGTTCACTCTATCATTTCGACCATTTCCATTTGTAAAATACTCCAAAATTTGAATCTGTTAGCATGTATCGTTAAAAGAAAAAATCGATTCTACATTTGAGAGGGAAATGTTCATTTCACCCTGTATGAAATCTTGGGAGACATTATCGTTCACTCCATTATTTCGACCATTTCTATCTGTACATTTCTCCAAAATTTGAATCTGTTAGTATGAAGCAGTTTAAGAAAATATCGATTCTAAATTTGAGAGGAAAATTTTAATTTCACCCTGTATGAAATCTTGAGAGACATTCTCGTTCACTCCATTATTTTGACCATTTCTATTTGTATATTACTCCTAAATTTGAATCTGTTAGTATGTAGTGTTTCAAGAAAAAGCGATTTAATGTTCGCGAAGAAAATATTTATTTCGCCCTGTATGAGATCTAGAGAGACATTCTTGTTCACTCCATTATTTCGTCCATTTCTATTTGTACACTACTCGGCACATTAGGGCACTATTAGGGCACATCGTACTTATA
This sequence comes from Chrysolina oricalcia, assembly GCA_944452925.2. NCBI lineage: Eukaryota > Metazoa > Arthropoda > Insecta > Coleoptera > Chrysomelidae > Chrysolina > Chrysolina oricalcia. The sequence goes on from OX101824.2 coordinate 47,968,710, forward strand.
GATTGCGTCACATAAATAATTTGTATTGAGGTTCAGTTTACGAAAATATGTCTATTGTGAGGATTATTGTGAACTGGGTTTCTCATGACCTCCTGAACAAAAAATCCAAATGAAATTTTTGGCGGTCTCAAGTAATTTAGGAGATACGGGCCTTTTTTTTGAATGAAAACTGGCATTTTCTAGCACACGTTTCTTCTTCGAAAAACACACTCAAATGCCTCCTGATTTTCACCAGCACAATATACACACCCTAATTCACCAGTTTCACACTTTTTTTTTTCATTGAAAACAGTATTTTATCAACAAATTCTACTTTATTTTAGCAACAATAAAATCAACAAATTCATGATGTTTTGTTTAGTTAATATCTGTCAGGTTGGTAACAATGGAATTGACGTAAGGGCGAAGCGACATTGCCAGTGTGATTCCAGAAATATTCAATTTAAGTATAACATGGAATATTTTAGTGAATGAGTAAGAAAAATTAGTTGATAACCACAACATTTTCCCATCAACACTTTAACTGCACCTTTGAAACAATGGTACTCATACAGCCGTATGCATAGTCAATTCCAGCGACTCGCCAGAGTTTCGCCGCTCGCTACACAAGAACTATAATTCACAGTCGAGCTCCAAAAAAGTGGTACATCGCCAGCGTTTCGCCAAAAAGTGACTTATCGCGTAGTTGTCACTTTTTTGGAGCTCGACTGTGCATTATTATCCTTGTGTAGCGAACGGCGAAACACTGGCGAGTCGCTGGCGATTGACTATGCATACGGCTGATACTGTTTCTAAATGACTGGCAAAATTCAAAGGACGAGACAGATCACGGAAATGTGCGCAAACATAACATGAATACACATGCGAACAAAAAATAATGAGCACTTTTCACATAAAATTAACCTACTTTAATGACTATAACTTATCCCGACAGATCCGATCTCATGCAAACCCAACCGAACTTACCCGACTATACAATACAGTTAGGTTGCGTCTTTTCTATCTGTTTGCGCATGCGCACTTACCAAAAATGAATGTTTGTGATCCGACACGTTTATTCAAGTAATTATTTGGTCGCAAAAAATGCCTTCTAGCTCTGTCTATTTAAAAATATCTTTTTTCTACAAACGTCAAAAAATGACAAGGTTCGCGCATTGACAACAGTATGCGAAGTGGCACTTTTTTTCATTTTCATTCGTTACCATGACACCGTGCGCGAAGTAATGTGCAAAATATATTTCGCACACTGCATGTAAACTATATGGGATTTTCATATTCTAACCTATATGGTCCTCAACTCCTCAATCAAGCAAAAAACAAGAAATCGTTTATTTATCAATGTAGAACAATAAGTAAGGCTTTCAAATTGTGAGAGATATTTTTCTGGCTTTATTTGCTTCACACCACTCTTTAAATTGCTGATATGCATTTTCATACTGCCGCCTCGATTTCTCCGGTAAAAGGTTGGAAATTACGGAATTGGCCGCATCTATCAAGTTAGCTGGGGTACTGCTTAGTTCATCGTCGCTCGAAATTTCCATTCTTTAACAATAATAAATATCACGCACGAAATTGACGCGAATAAAAAGTCACTCCAAAATAATTATCAAGAACTGTCACTTTGAAATAATTGTCAACAAATGCCATTTTATTTCCATAGTTACAGTAATTACTTGATTTGGAAAAATTATTTAAGCCAGTTCAATACTATTTTTCATAGTTATTACTTATTTTAGAACAATATTTTTGACGTTTGTAGAAAAAAATTTGTTTGCATCTCATGCGCGAAATACTTTGGTAATCACGACTATTTTTTTTAACTCGGCTGCGCCTCGTTAAAAAAAATCAGTTCTCGATCACCAAAGTAGCATTTCGCGCACTAGATACAAAAATAACTATTGTGCATTCAAAATATTAATACCAAGACTTTTTCCAAATCCTGTTCTCACAACGAAATGGCTTGTTTCATAACAAGGTAGCCAGTATCAATGTCTTTTATTGAATCAACAACAGCAAGTCTTAAAAACTTTACAATACAATGCGACGTTGTCAGATTCCCTAAAATTCCTGAAAACTGAATACTCATGAATATGAAGTGTTTTTAGGGGATAGTTTTCAGAAGTATTGGAGCCCTAGAGACTCAGTTTTCTTACTCATTCACTAAAATATTCCATGTTATACGTGAATTGAATATTTCTGGAATCACACTGGCAATGTCGCTTCGCCCTTAGGTCAATTCCATTGTTACCAACCTGACAGATATTCACTAAACAAAACAGCATGAATTTGTTGATTTTGTTATTGCTAAAATGAAGTAGAAATTGTTGATAAAAAACTGTTTTCAATGAAAAAAAAATTGTAAAACTGGTGAATTAGGGTGTGTATATTGTGCTGGTGAAAATCAGGAGGCATTTGAGTGTGTTTTTCGAAGAAGAAACGTGTGCAGTTTTCATTCAAAAAAAGGCCCGTATCTCCGAAATTACTTGAGACCGCCAAAAATTTCATTTGGATTTTTTGTTCAGGAGGTCAAACTACCTAAGTCCCAAAAAATTTTTTTTAAAGCTTGTAGCGCCCGGTTAACGGAATTTTACCAACTAATTGGTGAGTGCATTATGCAATTTGATACTATGAGGTATTTTTGTGATGATTCCGTTACAGAAAATTATTTTCTGGTTGACATAACATACACCAAAGATTACATAACAGGATATTCCTTTTCGTGGGAACCAAGACAAAGAAAGAATATTCACATATCTATCTGAAACAAATCATTATATCTACTTTGAAAGAACCATCACATAGGATAGCTTCATTGATTCCATTTTCTAACAAGATTTTCAAAAATGACTGGAAAGTAGGTAACTACGAATGGAAGATGTTGACATGAATTAGTGAAATCTTCTTCTATTTCATGGAATGGTTCAGATGAGCTTCAAAGTCTTGGGTTTCATTACCCATGGTCGAATTTCTGCTGAACAACACATCTGACGGTAATCTAGGATTCGATTCCAATCCAAGTTTGATAAATCTTTGGATTTTAACATGGACTGAACAACCGGCCCTTGTATCGGTCGGTATGGGTTGGTTGGTAAACTCTGTGAACACCCAACTATGGAATCCAGTTGTTTTTTTCTGTTTCCATTGTGAACTGGATCTTCGGATTCATGGAGTCAAGGTGGTTCCGAGAATTTTTTGAAGTTAAATATTTAGTTCAGCGCAAGAGGTCGAAAATTCATTCATTCCAAGATCATAAAGAGCTCGGTAAAAAATTACAGTCACCGGATCTGACGCAAGATCCCCCCTTATCAAGCGACTGGACTAATAATTGCTGATGAGCAAATTACAATCGAGAGGAAATTCAACTTCCCATAGATGGTAAGAAGTTGAGCAATTTAATTAGGTCTACGACTGAAAGTTCAGCAAAAATCAGAACTACAGGATCAAAAAGACAGTAAATAATATTATATGAAGTGGAGTCATGATAACAAATTGTTTTTCATAAAAAATGTGGTGTTTCAATAATAACTTACTAAAGAGATTATTTTCAATGGATAGGTGATCACCAGTTCATCTCCGATGATGGGTTAGACTCGAGTCGGGAACTTATTATTCTGAAAATCGTGATATCAAAACAGAAGTCCTGCAAGGTTGAGTTCTGGGTCCTACCCTTTTCCAAACTATTCGTAAATGACATTTCTAATTTTTTTTTTCTTTGGTGTTTTGGCATCGATTACTATGGTCATTAGCCAATTTCTAATATTAATCAACCAAATTGTACCGTACAGTTTGCGGATGACACGTCCATCATATTCAGTTCTGCTTCATGTGAAGGGTTGTCTGATTAGGCAGAAAATGCAGTTGCTAATATGCAAAACTACTGCTCCAGAAACGGCCTTGTATTGAATAAGAATGAAACGAATACCATTGTTTTTTCTCTGAGGGTTGGATTGCAGTATATTGGTAAAAGCAAATACAAAATCGATTGTACACCAAAAATCAGTAACCTTCCTAGAGTTGAACATAGACTCACAATTATCCTGGAATTAGCATATTGACTCTATTTCAAAAATATCATCCAAACATTATTTTGTTATCTGGAGTCTCAGGAATTTTGTCCCTATTAACATTTTATTAGGCTATTACTATGCCTGTGTTCTCTAAGGTCTCAATTATTGCTTAATTTGTTACGGTATTTGCAGTAGATTGAATGATTTATTGATTTTCCAAAAAAAATATATTGAGGACTATGTGTTTTACAAAATATGGCGATTCTTGTAAGTAGTTATTTACAGAATTGAGAATTTTAACTGTGATATCCATGTATATTTTGAATTGTGTTACTTATATAAAATAACACTGGCACATGTTTCAGGAAAGGGACACCTACTGTTTTGTCTCAGGCTACACTCTAAGACAAAATTTTAATTTCATTGTTGTCAATTACAAATTAACATATGTACGAGGATGGATTGACATCTAGTTAGCCTAAACCAGTTCCCTGCATAAACAAAATATTGCGTTACCATAGTAACGAACAATAACTTATTAGAAGTGTCAGTCTAAAGTTTGACGTCAAAAAAGTTAACCAGAGTTACGCAATAAATTAAAAGAAAAAATATGTCCACCGAAATTGTGAAAACCGAAAAATTGGAGTATCGAGCCATCATCAAGTACCTGTATTTGAAAGGGTTAAGAGGTAAGCAGATTTACGAAGATATGCTTAATACCCTTGGTGACTAGGGCTACTAGGGTAGCATCCTGAGTCGAAAAAGGGATTGTTTCCCTAATACTAAATGCGACTTAGGGTGTAGCTTCAGTTGGTAGCTATTGAAACTCAAGGGGTAGCAAAGGAATATAAACATTTATTATACAACAACGGGTTACTGAAGGGAAAGTTATATACACATTGTGAAATAAGGGACATTCAATAATATAATATGGAACAAATCAAGCTCTTACCTAAACCATAACCAAACCAATACTTACAGCTAAGGCCAAAAGGGCCTAGTCTATAAGGCTTACAGAGCGCTATGGCTCTCTCATCTACAGGAGTCTATTACTAACTATATTGATTCTTATCACCTTAAATTTATATAAAGGTAGAAATGTTTTGTTTTTATGTGGTGTGCACAGTCACGGTCATACAATTCGATAGTAATCAAACTCGCATTTGATAATAACCTGCGGTCGTGACCTAATCAATTAATAACAAGAAACAATAGATCAGTGCACTAAAACAATTCAAAGGGCATTGCTTGATATCACGACAATCAATGTCCTTCGTATGCGACCGTGAAGATGATGACCGATCGGGAAGGTCAGTTTCTGTGTCAGTCCTCGAAAATATCGATGCAGTTCATGACATGATTTTAACAGACCGTCGAATTGGGCTAAAACGGATATCTGAAGCACTGAATATTTCATACGAACGCGTTCATCATATAGTTCACGACAATTTGAACATGAGAAAAATTGCTGCAAAATGGATCCCCAAATGTTTGAATGTTGACCAAAAGCGTGCAAGGGTAGTAGCATCGCGTTCGATCTGTGCTCGATTTGAAAACGATGTAGACTTCTCAAACCGAATTGTTACTATGGATGAGACTTGGGTACATTTCTACGATCCAGAAACAAAGCAACAATCGATGGAATGGCGACAATCCGGTTCCAAGACCTAAGAAGTTTCGTGTCCAAAAATCTGCTGGAAAAGTTCTTGCTTCGGTTTTTTTGGGATTGCCATGGAGTAATCATGAATGATTTTTTGGATAAGGGTAGAACAATAACTGGAGGTTACTATTCGACATTACCGACCACACTACGGGAATAAATTGAAGAGAAAAGACGCGGAAAGCTATCCAAAGGTGTTTTGTTTTTGCATGACAACACCCCTGCACACAAATCTCATGTTGCCATGCAAAAAATTCGTGATTTTTGGTTTGAATTACTAGAACACCTCTCTTATTCACCAGATTTGGCTCAGATTCACCAGATTTGGCTCCGTCCGACTATCATCTCTGTCCTCAACTGAAAAAAGTTTAAAAGGTCGTAAATTTTCTTCCAACGAGGAGGTAATAAAAGCTCTGGTTTGCAGAGAAAGAAGAAACATTTTTTTAAAGGTCTAGTGACGATGCAGGTTCGTTGTAATAAATGTATCCAATTAAGAGGAGAATATGTAGAGTAATGAAATATTTTGACATTGAAATTTTGTTTGGTTCTACAGTAGGCTAAGAATTTTTCAATATATCTTCATATATATTTATTTGCTATGAATTATACTTGTATTAATTCTATGTATTACTGTCAAATAAGTTTTGATATATTTTTTTGTAATTAATTTTCAATGTCCCTATTATAAACAAAATTATTTTTTGGGATAACAATAAAGTACTACTACTACAACTACTACTATTTCGAATGAATATGGTGAAAAAATATGAACGGTATCCGGAAAAATTTAGATGATTGAAAAGAGAATTGAATTTTCTTTTCAACGATGTGTCGCTTGACCTCCCATGCCATTTAGAAGTTTTAAATTGATGTGCGCCCTCTTCCAAGTAATCACAATGTCTTTTATTTCAAAAAGTAGTATCGATGAAACAATTCAAAATGGTTCTTGATCCATGTCTGTATGTCGAACGGTTCAAAAGTTAACCGCACTGTATATTCATTATAAATGTTGTAAAATCTTCTCAAATACATTTGGTTTATTTTGGACTTTCATTTGATTGAGACACTGGAAATATAATTTGAAATAACAAGAGACTTTTATCAATGAGATGTAAATAAAATAAAATGAATGTTTCAATCATACATAAAATATTTCAGCTTGGAAGATTTCAAACGTTCAGTGGAAACAAATAATGCAGCGTGGAAAGAATTTTACGATGTTTCAAATCCCAATGAAATTCCCAGTCCTTTCCCTTATCACGAAAAGTATGGTTTGTTGAGACTGGTACTAATACGGTGTATCAGGCCAGATAAAGTTGTTCCAGCTGTGCAGGTTAGTTAATATTTGTATAACCTATCGAATTTGAAGTGAAAATAATAATAAAACCTCGTAGGTATAGCATAGCCTGTGGGGTATTATTATTATTTGCCGTAGCGCTCCGGGAGACGCTATGAACATCATATGATTAACGTGTAGCATTTATTGAAATAGAATTCCACATCCAAGAATTGCTAAGACTTGAAAAATATATTTCATACATTATATACGAAATTATTATTTCTAACTGAATGAACACTTGGCAAATACATCTATGAAAAAAAAAAAAATTCTACAAAACAGTAATATGAAAAAACAAAATCACATCACCGTCTAATATTAATTATTTCCAGAATTACATCGTAGAAGAAATGGGCTCTTCTTATTTGGAACCGCCACAATTCAACATAGAAGAGTCATACAATGACAGTAATTGTTGCACACCTTTGATATTCATACTGTCAGCTGGTTCCGACCCTATGGCGGGTTTAGTGAGATTTGCAGCGGATAAAGGGATCGCAAAAACGAGTCTTATGACCATTTCACTGGGACAAGGGCAGGTGAGCATTATAATAATAAAACTTCATTTCCAGTAAGACAATATTACAAATCATATGGGAACTGTAAGAGCATAAAAAACAGAAGAAGGAAGGGCTTTTGAATCAACTTGAATCTACTGTTGAACGTCTTTCTGAAGAAAGTATCGGTGATACCAATCAAAATGTTTTTTTTTTCGTCAAACCGTTCAAAACTCAACAGAAATGAAAAGCTGCACTATACAGGGTGATTCAGAATTCGATGTAAATATTATATATATAGGGCGTATTGTTGGGATCAAAATAAGACTTTTTCTTCGAATCAACATGTGTCCTAAAATGCACCCTCTCCGAGCTACAGCCCCTGTAAGTTAGGAAAAAAAAAACAAGATTATCTAAAACTGTGACTATAATAAGGAATCGAATCTTCTGAAAATTGGCATACCCCTATTTTTTTAGGCACTCTATTCTTTTTTTGCTTCAAAAATTATGTAAACCCAGCTTTGGGGGAGTTGGAGGGGGGTCCACACTTTTATTGGCCCAATTTTTATGTTCAAAAAGAGCAACTGCAAATTCGAGTAGCATAATCTAATTTGCCATAAAAAAAATTAGAATTCGGTCTCTTGCATTTTTATCGTACAACCAACCGTTTGCCGGAAAATCGTAATCAACGAAAGATGGGTATTTTCACAATATCAAACTAACAAAACATGTATTAGCTAATTTATTCAAAATTCGATGTGAATATTTAAAAAACGTATTGTTGGGATCAAAATAAGACTTTTTCTTCAAATCAACATGTGTCCATGTTTTTTTTAAATTGATTTTGATATATGGTTACGTTTGAATCACTAATTGTATTTTTACTATATGTATATTCAATATATCAGATTACACCGTGATTTTATATGAAATATCTAATCCTTCAATTCAGAAACTATGATCAACGAAGATATGAAAAGATGCATTATTCTAATCTCTTATCATAAGATATAAATAAATCTGAGTACATCATGTTTCAACAAAAAAATAATCAAAAAATTAACCTCAATTTGAAAATGAATAATGATATTTCAAAGCAAACTTCACATATATCTAGGAGTATGGTGTTCCGTCTTCACCTCCCGTTGTAAATATATATATATATATATATATATATATATATATATATATATATATATATATATATATATAAGTGAAAATAGAGTATTTTTCGTTTTAATTCCGAGAGTTCTAACCTTTGACAGCTGTTTCGTGCTAACGCACTCATCAGAAAGGATTTATGGAGCTCTCGAAATCAAAACGAATCCACTCAAGAATTAATACTGTAGATGTCATAAGTAACTTTCTATATATATATATATATATATATAGAAGGGTAGTCTTTGCTGACTAGTTAGGATACAAAGCAGGAAATTTTTTTGGGTATAGCAGCAAGCAAAACGTGTACTCTTTTAACACTATATTTCCGATATTTCAACAGTGAATACTGTCATCTTCAGGGAAGCTACAAGTAACAAGCAAAATTGTACGATTAATGGAAAGAAAACTTTGAAGAAGAACCACTTACTGTGTTGATGAGAATGATTGCTATGGATGTAATATTAAAAATTATAAACAACATGTCATGTAAGTCACATGTGACAAAGATGAACAAAACACATTAAAATACGTCAAACAATAAAAATATTAATATTAAGTCATTGTTATAAAATTTGTTTAAACATTTATTTGAATTATCTCCACACGTGGAGAGATTCAAATGTAACATAAGAAATTTGGTTAGGATTATTCGACAACAGACAGTTGACATTATTGACATTAGATGTCAGACACTTTTGAAGTGTGACACGAAACCACGAATTGGCCGCTGCTAGTGGGTGAAATTAACCAATTGTCTCAACTCAAAAGAGATGAAGTGTTCCCTAAGGGAGAATTATTTAAGTTATGTGTAATATTATTGTCGATGAGGAGTAAATATGAATAAATTTCACTTAAGTGATTAACGTCAGTTTTTTTATTTAAGCAAGAATCTGATTGAGAGATGAAAGCCATTTCCATGAAAAGTCTTTTAGTGGTATTGTTTTCTTTAGTCAAAATTTTTGTATTACTATAATTCATGTTATGACCAGTGCTATTAACATGTTCACTTAATGCACATCTTTCAGGATGGCATCTACAGTCACTTTTATGTGCAGTGATTCTATCTTTTAATGTCCTCGAAGTCTGACCTATGTAAGTTTTATCGCAATTCGAGCAAGGAATACAATACACCAACTGTGATTGTGAAGTTAAAGGTGTTTTATCTTTAACTTTGGTAAAAATGGAATTAATTGTTAATATTGTTTTATTTGCAATTTTTATGTTCTCAAAAACTTTGAAGATTCTAGCAAGCCTGGGTGAGACATCTGCGATATAAGGAAGAGAAGTGAAAAAATATTGGATTTGGATCCTATCTGCATCATTTGTAGTAGTGATATTATTTTGCGAAATGTTATTGATATTATTTAATGAATCATGTGTGTCTATGGTAGACGTACTGTATAAAATCTTTTTTAATAGTGAAGGAGGATATGAATTATCAATGAATAAATTATATAAGATTTTTAAATTTTGTTGATGAAAAGAGGAGTCAGAAATACAGAGTATTCGATGTTTCATTTGTTTAACCAAATTAACCTTCATGGATTGTTTATGGTATGAGTGATAGTTCATAAATCTTCCACTACTTATGGGTTTTCTATACCAGTCAATGACTAAGGTATTGTCCACTGTACGACGAAATTTTGTGTCCAAGAAGGGAACACTATGTTCTTCGTCTTCACGTTCTATGGTGAACTGTATATACGGGTCATAACTATTGAATACATCAACTACTTCTGTAGTTCCGTGATGTGGTAAGGCTATAATCAAGTCATCCACATATTTTTTAATGAAAAACAATTTGAAAGGTAAAACTTTTAGGACTGTATCCAGTATGTCATCCATGACATACATAGCAAGGATGGGACTAATTTTTGCCCCCATAGGGGTTCCAAAAGTCTGTTTGTAAAATTTATTATCAAATGAGAAATAAGTATTATTGAATAAGAAAGTAATAAGATCAAAGAAAGTTTCTTTATCAACACTACAATGATTACTGATACTATCCCATCTTTTATCAATGGCTCGTATACAAGCATCCAAGTAAACATTACTAAAAAGTGAGACTACATCCAAGCTCGCTATAACATAGCCCTCGGGGAGTTTCATTTTATTGAAAATTTTTGAAACCTCAAAAGAGTCTTTAATATAATATTCATTATCAAAATCATACGAAGTGGTCAAAATATCAGTCAAAAAAGATGCCAAATATTCTGTTGGATTACCAATACTAGAAATAATTGGTCTTGCTGAAAGTGTAGGTTTGTGGATTTTAGGCAAAGCATAGAATTTTGGGCACACACCTTTATAATTGGTGAGTTTCTTTTTTTGAATTTCATCTATTTGTTTTAAATTGAACATATTTTTTATTAATTGGTTACATTTAACTTGTATTTGTGACGTAGGGTCTCTAGGAATTGACAAGTAGGATTGGCTATTTTCTATTAATTGATTGGAAAGATTCATGTATTCAGATTTTTCTAAAATGACAGTGACATTACCTTTGTCAGATTTAGTGACCACTAAGTTTGGATTATTTTTCAAAAACATTTTTGTTTTATTCTAAAAAATTCTAAAAAAACAGCTTCATTAGTAAGTGAGATGATATCTCGTTTGAGCAGAGTCAATTGGTTTTCCAATTTTGAAATAAGTTTATGATTAATTGAAATTTCTAAGTTAAGAAGTTTGTGTCCTAACCTGTTACAGAATTTACTGGATTGGTTTCCATAATTTATACAATAAAACAAAAATGTTTTTGAAAAATAATCCAAACTTAGTGGTCACTAAATCTGACAAAGGTAATGTCACTGTCATTTTAGAAAAATCTGAATACATGAATCTTTCCAATCAATTAATAGAAAATAGCCAATCCTACTTGTCAATTCCTAGAGACCCTACGTCACAAATACAAGTTAAATGTAACCAATTAATAAAAAATATGTTCAATTTAAAACAAATAGATGAAATTCAAAAAAAGAAACTCACCAATTATAAAGGTGTGTGCCCAAAATTCTATGCTTTGCCTAAAATCCACAAACCTACACTTTCAGCAAGACCAATTATTTCTAGTATTGGTAATCCAACAGAATATTTGGCATCTTTTTTGACTGATATTTTGACCACTTCGTATGATTTTGATAATGAATATTATATTAAAGACTCTTTTGAGGTTTCAAAAATTTTCAATAAAATGAAACTCCCCGAGGGCTATGTTATAGCGAGCTTGGATGTAGTCTCACTTTTTAGTAATGTTTACTTGGATGCTTGTATACGAGCCATTGATAAAAGATGGGATAGTATCAGTAATCATTGTAGTGTTGATAAAGAAACTTTCTTTGATCTTATTACTTTCTTATTCAATAATACTTATTTCTCATTTGATAATAAATTTTACAAACAGACTTTTGGAACCCCTATGGGGGCAAAAATTAGTCCCATCCTTGCTATGTATGTCATGGATGACATACTGGATACAGTCCTAAAAGTTTTACCTTTCAAATTGTTTTTCATTAAAAAATATGTGGATGACTTGATTATAGCCTTACCACATCACGGAACTACAGAAGTAGTTGATGTATTCAATAGTTATGACCCGTATATACAGTTCACCATAGAACGTGAAGACGAAGAACATAGTGTTCCCTTCTTGGACACAAAATTTCGTCGTACAGTGGACAATACCTTAGTCATTGACTGGTATAGAAAACCCATAAGTAGTGGAAGATTTATGAACTATCACTCATACCATAAACAATCCATGAAGGTTAATTTGGTTAAACAAATGAAACATCGAATACTCTGTATTTCTGACTCCTCTTTTCATCAACAAAATTTAAAAATCTTATATAATTTATTCATTGATAATTCATATCCTCCTTCACTATTAAAAAAGATTTTATACAGTACGTCTACCATAGACACACATGATTCATTAAATAATATCAATAACATTTCGCAAAATAATATCACTACTACAAATGATGCAGATAGGATCCAAATCCAATATTTTTTCACTTCTCTTCCTTATATCGCAGATGTCTCACCCAGGCTTGCTAGAATCTTCAAAGTTTTTGAGAACATAAAAATTGCAAATAAAACAATATTAACAATTAATTCCATTTTTACCAAAGTTAAAGATAAAACACCTTTAACTTCACAATCACAGTTGGTGTATTGTATTCCTTGCTCGAATTGCGATAAAACTTACATAGGTCAGACTTCGAGGACATTAAAAGATAGAATCACTGCACATAAAAGTGACTGTAGATGCCATCCTGAAAGATGTGCATTAAGTGAACATGTTAATAGCACTGGTCATAACATGAATTATAGTAATACAAAAATTTTGACTAAAGAAAACAATACCACTAAAAGACTTTTCATGGAAATGGCTTTCATCTCTCAATCAGATTCTTGCTTAAATAAAAAAACTGACGTTAATCACTTAAGTGAAATTTATTCATATTTACTCCTCATCGACAATAATATTACACATAACTTAAATAATTCTCCCTTAGGGAACACTTCATCTCTTTTGAGTTGAGACAATTGGTTAATTTCACCCACTAGCAGCGGCCAATTCGTGGTTTCGTGTCACACTTCAAAAGTGTCTGACATCTAATGTCAATAATGTCAACTGTCTGTTGTCGAATAATCCTAACCAAATTTCTTATGTTACATTTGAATCTCTCCACGTGTGGAGATAATTCAAATAAATGTTTAAACAAATTTTATAACAATGACTTAATATTAATATTTTTATTGTTTGACGTATTTTAATGTGTTTTGTTCATCTTTGTCACATGTGACTTACATGACATGTTGTTTATAATTTTTAATATTACATCCATAGCAATCATTCTCATCAACACAGTAAGTGGTTCTTCTTCAAAGTTTTCTTTCCATTAATCGTACAATTTTGCTTGTTACTTGTAGCTTCCCTGAAGATGACAGTATTCACTGTTGAAATATCGGAAATATAGTGTTAAAAGAGTACACGTTTTGCTTGCTGCTATACCCAAAAAAATTTCCTGCTTTGTATATATATATATATATATATATATATATATATATATATATATATATATATATATATATATATATATATATATATATATATATATATATATATATATATATATATATATATATATATATATATATATATACAGATATAATTCAATATCTGTCGAGGTATTAGCCAGAGAAGTAGTTGTTTTCTGTCGGACATATGCCATACAATCTATACAAAGGTATAGTGAGTTCCTAAAGGATTGTTTTCGACTGTTTTACAGTCACTGGAACATTTATTGCTCCTTGAAACAAGTATTCAGCATATACCATTTCGCATCCGAAATGTCCTTCTGGAGCGCTCTCTAATCTGTTGCCGTGGTGGATCCTGTAAGCGATTGCAGTGTTCATCCCGGCGAACGATAACGGGCACCGGGCCCCCGCGTGTATACAACCGTGATAACCAGGACTGCTCTGATGAGGGACTTCATCCCGAAACCGGTCTGCAGTTGGTTCCTTGTTTGGATCAGGCGGTGTCCTGCTGTCTGTCTCTGAGAGCTCTTGCAAAGTTGTTCCTTCAAAGTAAGGATCTTTGCACATATGTCTGACAGATATAATTCAATATCTGTCGAGGTATTAGCCAGAGAAGTAGTTGTTTTCTGTCGGACATATGCCATACAATCTATACAAAGGTATAGTGAGTTCCTAAAGGATTGTTTTCGACTGTTTTACAGTCACTGGAACATTTATTGCTCCTTGAAACAAGTATTCAGCATATACCATTTCGCATCCGAAATGTCCTTCTGGAGCGCTCTCTAATCTGTTGCCGTGGTGGATCCTGTAAGCGATTGCAGTGTTCATCCCGGCGAACGATGACGGGCACCGGGCCTTTGCGTGTATACAACCGTGATAACCAGGACTGCACTGATGAGGGACTTCATCCCGAAACCGGTCTGCAGTTGGTTCCTTGTTTGGATCAGGCGGTGTCCTGCTGTCTGTCTCTGAGAGCTCTTGCAAAGTTGTTCCTTCAAAGTAAGGATCTTTGCACATATGTCTGACAGATATAATTCAATATCTGTCGAGGTATTAGCCAGAGAAGTAGTTGTTTTCTGTCGGACATATGCCATACAATCTATACAAAGGTATAGTGAGTTCCTAAAGGATTGTTTTCGACTGTTTTACAGTCACTGGAACATTTATTGCTCCTTGAAACAAGTATTCAGCATATACCATTTCGCATCCGAAATGTCCTTCTGGAGCGCTCTCTAATCTGTTGCCGTGGTGGATCCTGTAAGCGATTGCAGTGTTCATCCCGGCGAACGATGACGGGCACCGGGCCTTTGCGTGTATACAACCGTGATAACCAGGACTGCACTGATGAGGGACTTCATCCCGAAACCGGTCTGCAGTTGGTTCCTTGTTTGGATCAGGCGGTGTCCTGCTGTCTGTCTCTGAGAGCTCTTGCAAAGTTGTTCCTTCAAAGTAAGGATCTTTGCACATATGTCTGACAGATATAATTCAATATCTGTCGAGGTATTAGCCAGAGAAGTAGTTGTTTTCTGTCGGACATATGCCATACAATCTATACAAAGGTATAGTGAGTTCCTAAAGGATTGTTTTCGACTGTTTTACAGTCACTGGAACATATATATATATATATATATATATATATATATATATATATATATATATATATATACATATATATATATGTACATTACCAAGTTCATGGGTTGAACCGCGTTGAGAGTTTATAACTCGACGTTTCGGCTCCTGCTTTGGAGCCATTTTCAAGAGTGTGACTGCGAGGCCTCTATCTGCCTACTCCTCGAGTCGTGGTCTTGAGAGATATCAAGGTCTCAACCTGCCTACTCCTTGACCTCAAAAGACTTTTGAGGTCAAGGAGTAGGCAGGTTGAGACCTTGATATCTCTCAAGACCACGACTCGAGGAGTAGGCAGATAGAGGCCTCGCAGTCACACTCTTGAAAATGGCTCCAAAGCAGGAGCCGAAACGTCGAGTTATAAACTCTCAACGCGGTTCAACCCATGAACTTGGTAATGTACATATTTCTGACCGCGGAAACCTTTCCGAACATATATATATATATATATATATATATATACATATATATATATATATACATATATATATATATATATATATATATATATATATATATATATAAAAATATAAGTAAAAAAGTTATTGGGTATAACCCTCAAAATGTTATGCAACCGTAGACACGTGTTTCGAGCTTAAGCTCTCTTCAGTACGGTAAAATCAAGTGCGAAGATGTACAACACTTGGATGTAAGAATAGAAACAAAGGAAGTCAACAACAGGAAGCCAACCACACATTTGTGGCATCGGTTAGAAGACCTTGTACTCACAAGGCAACAACTAACGTCGCCACGGAGGTAAAAATAGAAACAAAGGAAGTCAACAACAGGAAGCCAACCACACATTTGTGGCTTCGGTTAGAAGACCTTGAACTTTCAAAGCTACAACTAACGTCGCCACGGAGGCAGATATAGCTACCAGCGTGACAATCCTACTTCCTTTGTGTTGTACATCTTCGCACTTGATTTTACAGTACTGATGAGAGCTTAAGCTCGAAACACGTGTCTACGGTTGCATAACTATCTGAGGGCTATACCCAATAACTTTTCTATTTATACTTTCATATATTTCCCCTCGAAAAATCTATCCTGAGTTATATATATATATATATATATATATATATATATATATATATATATATATATATATATATATATTTATTTGTTGTTTATTTGATTATTTGTCAATTTTGTCCCTTCGAATATATCGCGAATATGACTGTGTTTTCCCACTTTTACTGGACTATGTTTTGCTCGCGCACCCGGGCCTCGGTAGTGAAAACGCTGGCAGTAAAATGCGAGGTCTCTCGTTCGTCACTCCGAATACGGTGTACCTGTGCACTATGAGTTTGGATGATCTCTTACCCGACTCGAATCTCTGGAGGAAGTAAAATAACCAAGCTAAGGAAACACATCGAAGTGCTCATGAAAAAAATTCTGATAATATAATGAGTAAAATTACCTTTCTCATTAATATTTGGGGAACATGTTTTAAAAATAATTTCAACAAAATTTTCAGTTTGTATAAAGAAGTCAACAAGTCAACTGTATATAATTACAGACAATATTTTGTTAGTATAATAAAACGCAATTCCGGTGAAATAGAGTTTCATCACAGCTGATACTATTAATTGTGAGACCGAGCGGTGCTTTTTCATTATTTTATAGGAGCGTTCATGTAGGAACACATGAGGAAAATTATACAGTTACTTACCTATCAAATGTCATCTCCGGCAACCATATCAGGAAGCTGCTAAATAAAGGAAAGCTGTAAATTTCAGGACATTTACTTTATTAAACTATTCAAAAAGGTATTATTCTTACTGAAGCATTATACTGATATTTTGGAACAAATCGTTTACCAGAAAAGGTCGGTTTCTTCTACAATCTGCTTATGCATTAAATATTTGAAAACTCAGATATTCCGACGTTACGACAAAAAAAAAACAATGCAAATTTTTCGCATTATGATAAAAAAACAATGAATCTTATTTCTACTTATTCTATGACATGGATCTTTCTTTAACACTCGGTTATGGTTTGAATCAATTCTCTTAATGGAAATATGACGTTGAATTCATAATGGAATTGATTATTGGATATAAAATATTTTGTTCGAATTTATAAATTCCCCTCGTAACTCTGAAGTCGGCATTGAAACGATTTTCATAGCAACCTCATGGACGAATGTTTTGGTGCCCTTCTCGGTATTGTAAATGCTGAATTTAATGGCTTCCGGAAGAACATTCGATGTTTTTCGGGTTTCGTCGTATGTTTAGAACAACAAATAAATTTCAAGATTACGTTTTGTTGCATTAGAAGAACTGTATTATACAAAAGAAACTTTGAGAATGTCTTTCAGTATCGTGAATAAAAAAAGTTAAATAAACCTAACAATAACTAGATATTCTGTGACCAATAGTTACCATACTAAGCAACATATCTTGTTCCATATTGATCCTGTTAGCTCAAATTAATAGACAACTATCAGATTTTGATTGGTTACCAAATTTATTTATTTATTTATTTATTTATCCCAAGAAACATTTCTGTTTATAGAGGGATTAAGTTTTAACATAAATTGTATAACGACAATTGGTACAATTATAAAAAAAGGAATGATACAGATGATCTGTGAAATATGAGTAAATAATATCAATCAGAAAGAAACAAAAGCAAAGACAGTCAAAGGTGAAATATTGTTATATCATGGGAAATCATCTGTTGAGTATAAATTTTTTAAGTTCATTTTTAAATTTAGTTTTAGTTCTAATTTCTTTTATTGCCTGTGGTATTTTATTATATATCTCAATTCCCTCGTTAAAAATAGACGTTTTTCCAAAGTTTGATTTGAAACGTAAAGCGTTTATTTTATTTACATTTCTTGTTTTATGGTAATGGATATTCGAAATATGATCAAAAGTAAGATCCGAATGTTTTTTTCCTGTATCAACATAGTGGATGAAAATTGAAATTTTAAATTCATATAATGAACAAAGATTCAGTAAGTTATTAGGTTTATATAATTTTTTTGAGGGTTCTAAAAAGGGCAATTTGAATATGCATTTTATAGCTTTGTTCTGCAATGTTTGTAGTGGTTTCATAATAGAAATTTTGGCTGAGCCCCAAACAGAAATGAGGTATTGCAATTTTGAATAAATTAAACTGAAATATATGATTTTTAAATATTTCAGTGGGGTATACTGTCTTATTCGAAATAGTATTCCAATCAAAGGTGAGAGTTGTTTTCTCAGATTGTTGATATGATTGGACCAAGAGAGTGTTGTGTCGATATGTAAACCCAAAAATTTTGTATTGTTGGTATACTGAATTGGTGAATTTTTCAATGTCATTGGTCTTAGAGAATCAGTTGTAATACTTCGTTTAGAAATAAACATAATCGACGATTTCGAAAAATTCAACAATAGTTTGTGAGCGACTAGCCAATGAGATATAATTTGAAGATCCTGTTCAATATTAGACAGAATTTCGAATTCATTCTCTGCAAAATATAGAATAGTTGTATCATCAGCAAAAAGTTTAATTTGACCTTTCAATTTGAGTTCTGATATCGAGTTTATATATATTAAAAAAAGGATCGGAGCAAGTATAGATCCCTGTGGCACCCCACAGTTTATATTTTTAATTGAACTAAGTGTATTTTTGATATATACTAGTTTTTTTCTGTCAGCCAAATAACTTTTGAACCAAATGTAAATTTTTCCCCTTATTCCAATATCATATAATATTCTTAAAAGAATGTTGTGGTTAACCATATCGAAGGCTTTCCGCAAATCTAGTGATAATAACGCGCATTTTTTTGTCGAATCTAATTCCAGTTTTATTCTTGAAATCATGTCTACTGCCGCAGACTCAGTATCACTAGATTTTCGAAAACCATATTGTTCTGCATACAAAAATTTTGATTTTTTCAGATATTCTCTTAACCTTCTATACATTATCTTTTCAATTATTTTTGAAAATATTGGCAGAATTGAAATTGGACGGTTATTTCCCAAGTCATTTTTTTTCCACATTTAAATATTGGTTTGACTTTAGCAGTTTTTAATTCATCTGGGAATATACCTTTGTCAAAGGATGCATCAATCAATTTGTTTAATAATGGTACTATTTCATCTTTGACTGCTTTGATAATTTTAACATTTATTCCATCAATTCCTGCTGCTTTCTTGTTGTCAAGCTCGTCAATTATTTCATGAATTTCCTGATACTCGGTGGGATTCAGGAACATAGAAGAGGGAGAGGAACTGGTAGAAAATTTGTCTTGGGTATCTGCTACATTTCTTGATAATTCGGCTCCAATATTTACAAAATAGTCATGATTTGCACCTTGTGTGATTTTTTCTGATGGAAGCTCTCAGTATGGTATGTCAATGATCAATTGTACTAAATTTCAAAAATTATATGTATCATATCGGTGTCTTGAACGGAATTTTCATCCGACACAATTACATTAAATTTTGGTGCCGAATATTGTTTTCTCGTTTTTTATCGGTGATTTCTATCAAGTTTTAGTGCAATCATATTTGAAGGGTCCAGTGGAAAAACGATGAGGTTCCATATTTTCCGAAATCGACATTTTAGCGGCATCTGTTAGCTTATAGCTCGAAGTATCAACATACCAAACCTTACTGGGGACAAACAATGACATTCCATAAAAAACTGTGATCGAAAGTAGGCAGCACAGTGTAAAAACGATGACACTCCCACTTAAGATTTCGCTTTTCTCAACTTTTTATAAAGTGGAATCTCATCGTTTTTCCACTGGACCATTCATTTATTTTTTGCATAAAATTGAATATTCTCTCATATCCTAAAATCAAATTCGGAAATATAATCAAATCTGCTCTTGGGTATTTTGTGACCCTCCAGTACTAAAAGTAAATTCAATATTAATTTTCAACTTTAACGCCCTGCATTTCGAAAACGAATTGTTGTCTTTTACATGTTCACCTATAGACATTATTTTCCTTGCAATGTGAGAAATTAATGAACGGACCGGTCCACCTTAAGAATCATCCTGTATAAGCAAATATTGTGCAAGTCCTCACATTTCCTTCAAAAAAATTAAGCAAGTTATCAAATTAAAAAGTATATATTCCTGCCATAAATGCATAAAATCACGCCATACACACCTTATATGGTAATCACATGAGAATATATTGGCTAAATTCAGTGCGAGTCAAAATCAATACTTACATAAGTTCAGGTAATTACCAGGAAATTAATTCCTATTTTGTCAATAACCAAATACAGTTTTTTAGACAAAAATTGCAATAAATCAATGAATAAAATTATTGACATCTCTACATTCATTCAAATTATTCCACCTATCGCCCCCACGTAACGTTAGGCGCGGAAGATGTAAAGGCCCGCACAGCAATTAGGTACGTTTTTTTTCCATGCAGGGTCGGGCGTAGTTATAATAGAAATCACAGCTGTAGTACGCGCAGCTATTAGCAAATTAGATTTCGACAGGGCAGTTGTTTACCTAATCTAAGGATACTAATAATAATAAAATGGATTATTCTGAATACAAAAGTTACAGTGCTTTTGTTAAATTAACTTGATTAATCTGCACGCATCACAATATTTAGTGGCATATGTACTAGTCCGACCCTGGTCGGCGGCATGGGAATCAATTTCGTGATAATCGACCATTTTTTGCGCCTTTTTTATTTATCTTATATGTTTGACTACAACTATAGCTGTTTTCATTGACCCTAAGAAGGCATTTGATACAGTTGATCACAAAATACTTTTTGGAAAACTTGGAAACAATGGGATTAAGGGGTACCGTGAAAAATCTTTTGGAATCCTATCTTGAAAATAGGACAATCAGTACCAAATTTTACAACTCTGAGTCTGTCAGACTACCTATAAATACTGGCGTTCCACAAGGATCTGTTTTGGGACCCATCTTGTATCTATTATACATTCAGAATATTTCTAAAATTGGTTTAGCAGGAAGTTATACCATATACGCACACGATACAGTACTTTTATGTGAAAACAAAAACTCTCTTATTCTAGAAAACATTATTAATGACGACTTGAAAAAATTTAGAAAATGGCTCTATTGCAACCTTTCATCAATTAATACTGATAAAACAGTATATAATTTTCCAGCAAAAAAACAAACAGAATATTTTCCTTAACCTCAATATCATAAATGAATTATTGAAAAGAACTGAACAAATAAAGTATCTTGCTATTTGGACTGATGAAAAATTGAAATGGAACAAACACATTTAGGTATTGACTGAAAAAATGTCTTCAATCATTGGTGCTTTGAGAAGATGTCCTAAACTATAAATATGATTCTATATTCTCACATACTGAGTCGTATTACCTATGTGATAAACATTTGGGGATCTTGTTCCAAAAATAATTTCAATAAAATATCAGCATTGTATAGGAAATCATTTTAAGTACTGTTTCGTCCCCCATTTGACATACCAAATAATAAACTATTTGCAATTATAGACAAATTTTATGATATATTTGTTTGAATTGCAATTGTTAATCTTGGGTATCAATCTTCAAGAAATCGAGCCTATAACTTCTTCAAATTCCTCCATTCACTGTATTCAGCAGTTCAACGCAATTGAGGATATCAGTTCAAAATTTCCAACAATTTTTCAAGCACAAGTTGGTTGTGTCCTGAATTTCACTGTGTCACTTCAACTTCGAGAAAATTCAAAGCCTGTCTTCATCAAAGAGAGAGAGAGTTGCCTTATGCTCTTCGTGATAAAGTTGATAAACGATCTTGAAGCTCAGGGAATCATAACCAAATCTACGACAAGTGATCGGGGATCTCCGCTAGTAGTAATTCCAAAACATGACGGAACTGTGAGATTATGTATCGATTACAAAATTGGTGTCAACCCCAACTTGTAAATTCGAACTTCCCTATCAAACGTATCGATGAAATTCTGAACAGCCTTCAAAATTCCAAATATTTCTGCCGACTAGACCTCTTCAAGCCATATCTCCATATTCCAGACGAAGAAAGCAGTAAAATCCAGACTATTTCTACACATAAGGGGACCTACAAGATGAATAGATTATCGTTCGGGATAAAAACTGCCCCTAGTGAGTTCAATCGTATCATTGATCAGGCTCTACAAGGTTTACCGAAAACCTTATCATATTTCGATGATATATTGGTTCGCGGATCAACAAAAGAAGAGTGCTCTAAAAACTTGTTTCTGTGTCTTCAACGATTGGAAAAATTCGATTTACACCTAAATAAAAAGAAATGCTCCTTGTTCCAAGAGAAAATTGAGTACTTCGGATATGTTGTTCAATTCAATAAAATCTCTATGAATCCTGAAAAAGTCCGAGCCCTTGTTGATATGCCTAGACCTACCAATCAAGAAGACATACGCCGTTTTTTGGGTATGACAACTTACTACTCCAGATTTCTGCCAAATATTTCTACAATCACCTATCCCCTTCGACAGCTTCTCAAGAAAAATTCAAATTTTTACTGGACAGCCGCATGCGAAGCTGCTTTCTTGAGGCTTAAAAACGAGCTCTCAGGTGATCGTACTCTTACACCATATGATATATCGCTTCCGCTTCTCCTAGCGTGTGATGAGAGTCCGGTTGGAATTTCGGAGTCCTATCTCATTTGGTCAAAGGTGAAGAGAAACCAATTGCGTTCGCTTCTCGCTCACTGACTATGTCTGAACAAAATTACGCGCAACTCGACAGAGAAGCTCTCGCCATAGTTTTCGCAGTTGATCATTTTTTCAATTATCTGTATGGAAGGCATTTTAAATTGTGCACCGACAACGAACCGCTTACCAAAATTTTCCACCAACACTCCAAAATTCCACCCATGACTTCCGGCCGTTTGCTAAGATATGCAACTTTTTTATCAGCTTTTGAAGTTGTCTTCAAAAGTGGGGAATCGAACATCAACGCAGATTGCCTCTCGCGCGCTCCAGTGCAGCAAAGCAAACCATCTTGAGATATTCTCATCAATGATGAGATTCAAGACTTATGCATGAATTCCATAAATCAAATTTCGTCAGAAATTCTCAATTCTGATCCCATCCTCGTCGCCAATTGTTATGGCCGACAGGGGATTGAATTGAATTGAATAATAATGTTTGATATCTTGAAACTTGAAACTTTGATATCTTGAAACTTGAAACTGTTTGACATATATCTTTTATTAATTGACATTAACTGACAAAACTCAAAACTAGAAGCGTGTTCCGTTTCATGCATTCATCGCATCACTGTTGCAGACATAATCAAGCGTTCCGTTTCAACTAACATTGACGTTGGTGGGTTGAATCGGAACGATTTTTGCTTGCGTGGTGTATGCCGTTTCGATTGTAACATTTATTTAACATTTATTTATTTATTTATACTGCATACAAACAGATAGACCTTTTACATGTATACAGTTTAGATATATAAGTATGAATATTGTTTCCCGAAGATGTTGACATTTATCACTTTATCAGTTAACCAAATTCTTATGTAACAAAAACAAATCTGTTAATCTAATAAATAAATTAATATGGGTCGAACGAAAGTGTTAATGGCAAGAGTAGGAGGCGAGCTCTGTGAAAATGAGAGTAGCTCAGATTCTGATACAAGTGATAGTTATGAGGATAATATCGTCTGTCCCACGCCAAAACCGCGAATATGCTAATTCCAGGGTTCTGACTTCAATATGTAAAATACTAATTTTGTACCAAAATTTTCAATGCCAAACTCACGAAAGTGCTATCAGGTTGTCTACTGTGAACGAGAGTGAATTCGCGAATGTGAAAACTCACCTAGGTTTTCAAAGCAATAAGTACGAATATTCTTAAAACTCTTCTCATTCGAAATGACAAATTGCACATTCGTGGTGGCATGAGACCGACGATATGATGTTGAATGAAATGACGATTTTTTCTTCCATTGTACGGTAAATCAGGTAAATGTGATAGTGCACGATACTCGACACTTCATCAAATATCAAATTTAAACTTTTAATTCGGTTTCTGACGTTTCTGTTTGAACGTGACTTTTGAGTTTGACAGATCTAATTTGGATCGCATTCATCGCTGCTAGACGAACGGGCAGTAGTTCATGCACTTTCGATGTCTCAAGGACAAAGAGGAGAATATAAAAGTGGGCGTGTCAATGCGCTCCTAATGTAGGAAACGGAACGGTCATATGCGCATTATGTCCTCAATGCATGAAACGGAACACGCCTTAGGACTACACCTGACTGAACTGAACAAAATGGCAAAAGGCCATAAGTTACAACAGTACCTTATCCTTTTGAGTTTTTGTATGAAAGTTTGTTTGAAATCGTATAGTGTACGGTATCAAATTAATCATAATGAAATGTTGTTTTTTCTTAAGCCGACGAGCCACACTGTATATAGTCATTTGAAGAAAAGTGATACAACACATTCAAAAATTAAATTTCAGATGGCAGTTACATTAGGACAGAAAACAAAGTTTATTTTCCCCAAAATTTTATGACTTTCATTAAAAAAATAAATAAAAAAAAAAGTTTTACATAAAAAATAAAACAAAAAAGTCATAGGGGCGAGACACCATCCTCACTATAAGCAGCCTATGTTTCTTGGGAATAATGAAGTTGATAAATAAATAATATATAGACTTATTTCAGACATATATGAATAATATATAATAAATATATATATAAATAAATACTAACGTTAACACATTGAAATCTTCGAATGGTGGTTCACAGGATTCTTTCTGGCCGAGACTTTTACAATACCCCCAACGCCATTAAATTTTTTTAAAACGTCTCCTGATGCGAACTCGTAAAACAGAGTTTGGTTATTGCTGTCAAAGAGCTGTATATGAACATTTGACCAAAAAAACAATTCAGGGAAAAAGTTTGAATTTTTCAAAAGATAACAGGGGGTTTCAGAATTTTCCCATAGCTGAAAATGGAATACACCAAAAGTAAAGCTTCGTCTTTGAGTGGTGAAACTGACAGTGGAGTATACCGGGTAACACAGCAGACATGCAGCAGCTTGTAGTTTTTTTATTTGAAGAGATAAAAATTTGAAATGCAGAAGTTACATAATCAATGATAACGCTTCATTTGAATCTAACGATAACTTTTTTCAACTACCTGTTTGATCGGCAGTAACTCCAACTTCTTTTTTTTTTAATGACACCCTGTATATTAATCTAGCCTATCTTATTTGTCTTGAAATTCACTATTCAACCGTGTAGCACAAAGTGGCATTCGTTTCTCAATTCGCAGATGAATTGCATTTTATTGAAAAACATCAAGTTGGCTGTTACCCGAATTCGATACTCTTTCGATGCTTGGTAGGCTTGGAAATCCAAAGAGTATCAGCTAAACGATATAATTTCAGTTTTTTCCATACCTGATTACTTCCTACAGATTGTCATTAATTTCTTTAATAAAAAGAAAAAACATCTGAAAATAACTCACGATATTGCGAAAACTGAGAAAGGAACGTATTTATTTCAATTTGGCTACTTGTGAAGAAACTATCTGCCTTTCTCTTTGACCATGTAGCCATCTCATGATCTATCCATTTGGGAACATAAAATTAAAATTGTTCTCCTGATACACCAATTCACAAGTCTATTAGTCTAGATATTTGCAATAATATTTTGCCTAGTAGGCGGTGTACACAAAATTTTTTGTGTTTGACAGGTAAACATCATTTGATTGCAATGATTATCTCCGTCAATTTTATGCTGATTGAAATTGCATCGTTTGATTAGATACTAAATATGTATTCAAAGAACGAAAAGGTCGATATGTTGTTGATATTTGGAGAGTGCAAGAGAAATTGTAGACAGGCTGAACAATTGTATGTGGAAAGATTTCCGGAAAGACGCCATCCACCTGATAATTATTTCGCTAGAGTAGAAGAGCAGTTCAGAGCAGTTCTTTTCAAAACTCTTCTAGCAGTCTCTCGATTCACCCTGATTTCGTCCTCAATTTGTCTCAGTGATATCGTCGGTTCTGCATGTACTATGGCCAAAACGTTCACTTCCATTTCCTCGTCGACAATGTATAGGAGATTGTTTTGATTTTCCGGTTCTCTTCTGAACTGCTCTTCTACTCTAGCGAAATAATTATTAGGCGGATGGCGTCTTTCCCGAAATCTTTCGATTTACAATTGTTCAGCATTGTTCAACATATGGACCTTTTTATTCTTTGAATACATATTCAGTATCTAATTAAACGATGCAATTTTAATCAGCATAAAACTGACGGAGATAATCAGTACAATCAAATGATGTTCACCTGTCAAACACAAAACATTCTGTGTACACCGCCTACTAGGCAAAATATTATTGCAAATATCTAGACTAATAGACTTGTGAATTGATGGATCAGGAGAACAATTTTAATTTTATGATTCCAAATGGACGAATCATGATATGGCTACATGGCCAAAGAGAAAGTCAGATACTTCCTTCACAAGTAGCCAAATTGAGAAAAAACATGTTCCTATCTCAGTTTTCGCAATATCGTGAGTTATTTTCAGATGTTTTTTCTTTTTATTGAAGAAATCATTGACAATCTGTAGGAAGTGATTAGGTATGGATAAAACTGAAATTATATCGTTTAACTGATACTCTTTGGATTTCTAAGCCTACCAAGCACCGAAAGATTATCGAATTCGGGTAACAGCCAACTTGATGTTTTTCAATAAAATGCAATTCATCTGCGAATCGAGAAACGAATGCCACTTTGTGATACACGGTTGAATAGAGAATTTCATGACCAATAAGATAGGCTTGATAAATATACAGGGTGTCATTTAAAAAAAAGAAATTGGAGTTATTGAAGATCGAACAGGTAGTTGAAAAAAGTTGTCGTAAGATCCAAATGAAGCGCTATTATTGATTACATAACTTCTACAAATTTCAAATCTTCATCTCTTCAAATAAAAAAACTACAAGCTGCTACATGTCTGCTGTGTCAACCGGTATTTTGACACTGGCTTCGAAATGACTCAGAATGAATTCACATATTTTTGTAGTTACATTTCCATATGATTTTACTTTATTTAAGGGACCTATAGCTACAAATATGATCAGCACTGGATTGGAGACTGGTCAGTGGGCAGTATTGCAAAATTGTCACTTAGCTGAAAGTTGGATGAGAGAATTGGATAGGATTTGCGATGAAGTTATTGTTCCAGAGAGTACAAATTCCAATTTTAGACTATGGTTAACAAGTTATCCGAGTAGAGCGTTTCCGGTTGCGATCTTGCAGAATGGTAAGCCTGTCAGCATCAAATAGATTCAGTGGTAACTTGGTGTATGAATTGGTCGTATAATTTATGTGATTTCATAATTTTATTTTTCACTGGTCCATTACTGCTTTATAATACCTTGGCAACGATCGCTATCAACAGACCCATAACGCCCGGGACGTGAGGGTATTATGAATCATAATACCCGCTAAATGTTTTTTCTGTAGTTCAATAAATTGATTACTCAGAAAAGTTTTATTTATAACTGTACTTGAAAAATGGACTAATTATTTTCTCTCAAATAGAAATTACAATTTTAAATGTTCATGAAAAATCAGTACCAAGTTTGAAATTCTGTGAGTTGACCAAAGATGATGAACTCCTCAATGTGCATTTGGTTTCGTTCGGAACGTTAACATTTTCTCTTTCGGAAACGGAATGGGCTTTCATTGTAGCAATTTTGTTCTTCAAGGAGATACTTTCTTCAATACAGCTCTCCGCTACCGTACTACTCTTCCATTTTCCATGTAATTTTAGTGTTTCAAAGGAAGCACCACCTTGAACAAGAAGTGTTGACGACGTTCGACGTAGACAATGTTCGTGTAACCTTTCGGGTTTTCCAAACTGAAGTATTTCGCTATGATAAATGGAACATTTCCTATAGTGTTTTTACATACAGTTAGCTCAATGCATTTATTATTCCTGTAGGTACCAAATGAAACCTATCAAGGCTCCTATTTCGCTTTCTTCAACAATGGTGAAACTTCTTGAGGTGCAGGTCTTAGTTTCTGGTACCTTGATCAGTAAAACGGCTATTCCGTCTTCAATATCATCAATTGTCATCTTGACCATTTCATCACGTCTTAAGCCTCCAAATACGCCCATTACCAGAACAACTTTATGTAACAGAAAAGTATCATCTGGATCTTTTCTTATGGATAGTAATACTTGTCCACCTTCCAACACCTTTGATTTTGTAGGAATGTATCCTTTTGATTTAACTTTCAAAAAGGCAAACAGTTGACTGAATGCTGATATATTAATGGTTTCTTTAACAATCAATGTTGATGTCAGCAGTGAGTATTTGGTCCATATCTTGAAAACTGTAATTTTTGTAGTCTGTAGCAATAGACACTTGATCAGTGCATCGAAATCCACATCATATCAAATATTCAGACATTTTCACGGATCCGTTTGCCTTAACGGTTCGATTGGCGATTAGAAATGATTATTGGGTATGTATTCCCTTGTTTCTATTGATGTTTAACACTCGGTATAAACAAACTGCATTCGATACGAGTATTTATGTCGTCAGCCTACATTATGAACGATTTTCTATATATGCTCATTTTGCATTTACCACTATTTCTTTGACGACTAGGAAACTATTTTTAAAAAAAGTATCTCAGATTCAGTTCCTATAGTGTGTATCGAATATTATTTTTCTAGTGCCCCTATCGAATGGTGTTGAATATATGTGACTCTGTGATACCTTGAGCAATTCAGAAGTTTTTGTTTCTACAAAAACTGGACTATAGAAATTGAAAATAATATTCCAGTTACATTGTCAGTGACGAGCAGTGTATAACAATTTCTTCAAATGGCAGTATCTGAAAAGAAGAAAAAATTATTCTTCAATCGATTCCTGCAGTGAAATCATTGAAACTCGGTTTTTCCTAAGTATAAGAGTGAACTGATTATGTGTCAAAATCCAAAAATTGCAAAAAAATTACATTGACAGAGCCATATCTCGAAAACTGTCCATTTTTGGAGTTTTTGGCAATGGACACTTTTGATCAGTGCATCCAGACAAATTCACGAAAAGCCATTTTCCTTAAGAAACGTGCGTGGTCCTTTATGAAGTAAACAACGTCGTTTAAGATAAGTTTTTCGTGAAAAATTCAATCTTGTATGCACCACGAGCGTTACTAGATCCTAACGCCGATCGGGCAACATTCATCCCTCGGGCCAAAGGCCCTCGGGTGAATGTTACCCTCCGGGCGTTAGGACCTATATAACGCACTTGATACATAAATAGCTATATCGTTATTACTACGTTTTTACTTCGCGTTGTATTTAGTATTTCTTATCATATAGAGAGTCCAAGATAAGGTTGTCCACCAAGGGAATATCTGGAGCGGTAGTAGATACAGTTCTATAAAACAAATAATTTCTCCCAAAAAACTATTGTTTTTAGTTTGGAAGAAAAACTTGTTCCCATTTCACGATTACCATTTAGCATCTTTGTCAACAGTGAAAGAGCTTTTTTTAACTGGATTAAAAAAGCTCCTGCTCTTGCGAGACATCAAGCCGAGCAATAATATGAATTTTCCAAAATAATTTTTACGTTTTTCAGGGGTGAAAATGACAAATGAAGCGCCAAAAGGATTGAGACAGAATCTCATGAGATCGTACATGTCTGATCCTATTTCAGATAACGAATTCTATAATTCCTGTCCTAATTGGAAAGCTTTTCGACCTCTGCTGTTCGCATTATGCTTTTTCCATGCATTGGTGCAAGAAAGAAGAAAATTTGGACCTTTAGGTTGGAATATACCTTACGAGTTTAATGAATCAGATTTGAGGATTTGCGTTATACAATTACAGGTGAGAAATCACTATACTCGGCAATCACCATTCTTCCATTCGACTATGAGGACAACATAAACTTGAATTTCATATACTATTTATTGTAATGAGCTGAAGCCGGCCCTGCTCAGTCTCGAAGCACGGAGAACGCGACTGAATTGTTCTGAGGTCTTTCTCGTCTCCTCTGGATAGTCGCTATCAATTGAGGGCAACCTACTTGGATATAAATACAGAGACAATGACTAGAGCGGCAGTCTGAGTTGAAGTAGTTAGAGCTTGGTTTGAAAGAATAATTTCAACTAAAGATGGAATTGCGAGATAAAAATTCGTGAATCATTATATAGTTTACGGGTGGCAAATTTTCACTGCTAGCTTCAAAAATGTTTTTCTCTATTTTCACAAGCTGTAAAAGTAATCTTCTGATAACAATCACGACTGACAAGAACAACATAAACAATGTCAGCGGTTCCACTGCTGTCAGATTCAATCAGTACCGTCAACTTAGGTCAACAAAAAATACTAGAATCTAGTGCAGACATTCTACGTTACAAGAGTATACATATTCGATTTTTTCCTATGTTTCAAAGGCTCTAATATTTTTATAACTGGATGATGGGTTGAATCTTTCACAAGGTAGGGAGCTAATGCAAAATGGTCACTGAAAATAATATTCAGTTTGACTTTGGAGTTTTAGGAAAATAGCGAATTGGGGCAGAAATAGATGAAATTAGGGACGATGCAATTATTGGAATAGACATCATGATTTCCAGAAGGTTCGAGATGAATTTCAAAGGCAGTATCATACGTGTGAACAAAGGAGAGCTGATGCTTCATGGAAGAAGTAAAGAAATTAATCTTGTCCTGTTATATAGAAATATACATTTTGTATTTGGCTGAAATATTATGAAACACTGAGATCAATAACACTGAAGTTACTTATAGGTGTGTGCGTTCTTACCTGTGTTATCAAGTTCCATCACTACTTTTTCCAAAATGAACCAGGAATCAATAATATTTACTAACGAACCAACCGTTTCACAAGTAATTGAGTGAAAGAGATGTACACTTAGAGAAAATATTAAGTTCCGGCTGATACTGCGGTCAGCAAACAGCTGAGAGCTGATATTTTGCTATCTGGAACGAGTTTTAGAAAACTAACTTCTGGCCGCCCAGAACAATCAAATACCCCTATCTGCAACGTGACGAAGTAGGACAGTTACCTTTTCCCAACATTCTGGAGACGATAGCCTATTCTACGATTTTATGGACTCTAGACTTGAAGGGTGGATATTGGCAGGTAGTAATGACCCCAGCAGATCAAAAAAGGACAGCTTCAACTGTCAGCTCAGGATTGTGGCAGTTTTCTGTTATACTTTTTGGGCTCTGAAATGCTCCAGCCACATTTGAGAGAGGTATAAAGATAGTTCTGAAGAGACTCTCATGAAAGACATGTCTAGTATATCTCGCCGACATTATTGTAGTTGGTGTATCGTAGAAAACCTGGAGGAGGTATTCCTCTGACTGACAAACTCTGGATTGATATTGTGTCCCAACAAGTGCTATTTGTTCCAAAAAAGTAAGATACCTTGAACAAGTTGTGTCTGGGAAAAGAGTAGCAGTAGATGACCAGAAGTTCAAAGCAGTAAAGGAGTAGCCAAAAGATATACACCAGCTCTGGAGTTTTTTCAATTTGTGCACCTACTATCGCCAATATTTATTGGAGTTTACTAACATGGCTGAACCACTCTGATAGCATACCATGTCCCAGGGACGTCCCTATTTGGTACAAATCATGTCCGAATGTCCGGGACTTAAAATCATTGTCCTTGGGACGTCCGATTCAGTGCATTTTCATGAATTTCCCCGAAGGACTTCTTATGGATGTCCCAATCGGTACATCGTATAAAACGTCTCTGCGAGGACGTCTTTGGGATGTCCTGGGTCGGATATATTTTATGGTGTTTCCTAGGACATCCATCGGACGTCCCTGTTAGTAAGTATTCTGGCATGTCTTTGAATGGACGTCCCATGGTTGTCCTGGTACGGGACATTTAGGAACATCCCGCATGAATGAATATTGGACGTACCAATTGGATAATCTTAGAATATCTCCCTGCGAGGACTTCCTTGGGATATCCTGGTTCGGATATATTTTGTAGAATTTTCTAGGATATCCATTGGATGTCCTGGTTGGCATGTATTTGGCATGTCTTCGAAAGGACTTCCTATGGTGGTCCTGGTACGGAGACATTCTGGAACGTCCTTGATGGATGTACATCGGACGTCATCCCAATCAGTGAATTTCAGAAAATGTCCCTGTGAGGACTTCCTTGGGATGTCCTGGATTGAACACTTTTCGGAATGTTTCCTAGGTGCATCCATCCAAAGATGAAGGATGGATGATCATAAAAATGAAACAAAATTCGAAAACAGTTACAATAATTAGGCCTCCATGTGTACCCAGTACCCGTGTTTACATCCCAGCTAGTGGTTTTACAGAGGAGGTATAAAATGGATCGCATATTTACAATAGGACTGAACATTATAGCGAAAACAACCCATCTGAAATAAAACCCTTTTCACTATCATTGTGGCCATCAGGGGCCATATTCTCGAGTTTATGCGTATGCCAATACGATTCACTGTTTCACAACAATGAAAATAAAAAATGTATGTTTGTCTCTCTTGTTCGTATACGGATTGAAACCGAACAATTCCTCATATATGAATTCCGTGCATAAAGTTGTTTTCTGTGTTTTGTGTTCTGTGTTCAAGTGAAGTGTTGACGAACTGACAGACAATTGTTGAGTATTTACCAGCTATGGCGGCTTTTCTATCGTCTTTTGTGATTAATTAGTTTAGTGACTGTTTTGTAAGTTATTTTGTGTTCATTCAGTGTAGTTATATCTATAAATGAAAATAAAAGTTTTGTTATACTATTCAATAGTTATTAATAACCTATTCAACACTGTATTGAAAAAGGTGTT
The DNA here is from genome assembly GCA_944452925.2 of Chrysolina oricalcia. Taxonomy (NCBI): domain Eukaryota; kingdom Metazoa; phylum Arthropoda; class Insecta; order Coleoptera; family Chrysomelidae; genus Chrysolina; species Chrysolina oricalcia. The sequence goes on from OX101824.2 coordinate 48,001,846, forward strand.
TCCATAAGACAAGTAGAGTTGTGTGTATCCTTTAAACATGTACAAAACTGAATTGAATGACTCTGAGAGAGTGCTGAGCTTACATAGTAAGTAAATCTAGTTTTATCCAAATTGGTATCTCCAGTAGGTAATCCAAAACAATATCATAATCTTAGTCTTGAAAGAGATGTAGACATCTGATAATTCTGCACATCCTAAGGACGTCCCAGATGTACTTTCGATTGAAGTAATTCGGGGACGTCCAATGAACATCCCAGGTGGATGTCGATTGAATATCCTTATAGAACGTCCAATTTTGGTGAGAAGTCGAAACATTTGTACTTCCCACGGATGGCTAATGGACGTCCGCGGTACCAATACTGCACGTCCTAAGGACGTACCAATATTGCACGTCCTAAGGACGTCCAAGATGTACTTTCGATTGATGTAATTCGGGGACGTCCGATTAACTTCCCAGGTGAATGTCCATTGGATATCCTTATAGAACGTCCAATTTTGGTGAGAAGTCGAGACATTGGTGCTTCCCACGGATGTCCAATGGACGTCCGCGGTACCAATTTTGCACATCCTAAGGACGTCCCGGATGTCCTGAGAGGATGTCCTATGGATTTCCATCGGACTTCATGATGCTATTAGGGCAATAACCAGACTCAAGGTAAGGGTGAACAGAGCTGTGGTAGTTCGAGGAATGCCAAGACTCGTACAGAAAGCCAAAAATAACTTTGTTCAACGCACAAGTTCTGAGCAATCTCATACCGAATGGAAAATTCATTTTGTATACAGACGCCAGCAACTTGGCACTTGGACCTGTCCTGTCTCAGATCCATGAGTGACAGGGAAAGGTCATTGGAATACACCATTCTGATTGAATTTGAAAGAGCTAAATTTGCATTCAAGTTAACCAAGAATATTCAAAAGAGTAATACACCAATCAAAAAAATCCAAATTACATAGGGAATCATAATCCTCGAATTTTGATCCACTTTCACTTGAACAATATTCATTCGAACAACGGAAAAGCAAATCCAATTTTCAGCAAAATATTTAACATAAAACTGATATTTTATTTTCCAAAACGGAACTTTAATACCTATTGAAATGATGTTCATAAAAATGTAACAAAACTTTATGAAATATTTGTATTATTTGATAGTCCTTCAGAACTTGTTTACTGTATTTGATCATCAATGTACATTCAAACTTCTTTATTCTAGAAATTATTCTGACAGAATACAATAAAAAAAATAAAATAATTTTCAGATGTTTCTGACAGAATATGTTGATGTTCCTTATGACGCACTAACATATCTAGCTGGAGAATGCAATTATGGTGGCAGAGTGACGGATGATAAGGATAGAAGACTTTTGGCTTCTTTGTTATCCATATTTTATGTTCCTGAAACTGTGAAAAAGCCTGGGTAAGATAGATAAATAATAGTATATTCTTCAACGAGCGTATAATTATCCGACAAAACAATAGCTATTATACGTGAGTAGAAGACTATACTTTCTCTACGACTATACGATAGTCAGAGTTTTAATGAAATCTAAATATTATTTATGAAAACAAGTATATATTATAAAGTAATATAAGGTAGAATAACATTTATACATGAATAATCGGTGTTCCATCATGAATGAATAAATGCCTCAATTGAAAATAACAATAATAATATTGTTTCCATCAGATTACATGATCCCATATGGGTAATGCGTTGCCATGCATATACACGTAAAGTTACTTACCTCATGTAATATAATGTAAAGTCATAACTTGCCTTTAAATGTGAATTTTCAATATATTCCATGGATTATCACTTGTATACCTATGTAATTTTCTCCATTATTCCAGATTTAATGGCGCTTTCTACATGTTTGATTAGGTGTTTTTACCATTATATTCAAATAGTTCCATAGTATGTATTATTAGATACATATTCAAGTATTTTTGCGGAAAAATACAATTTTTGTAGTAAATTAAACTTGGATCAACATGAATTTTTACATACATCAAATGTGCTTTTCCATATATTCCCCGATAATCACTTATTTTATAGTATTTTCCTGTGATTTTTTCCATAATTTCAAATTTAACGGAAATTGTTACATGTGTTCAGGTGTCTTCATCATTGTTTTCAAGTAAGTAGTGTCATTAACTTTACATATATAGGCTTATAATTTCTTAATAAAACAGAGGAGGGGGAGATCTGCAAAAAGTACACAAAATCAGTATTAATGATACTTTATTCATCATAACATTACAATATACATATTGTCACATATTGAAGGAAAATAACTCAAACTCTCAAATCATTTGAATGTTGTAACAAAAACAACTATTTAACAAAATACCATACTCTATACTTCAACATGGAAATTAACTAAATAGTTCAGCTGTCCTAATAAGATTGCCCACTCTCCGATTTCATGTTCATGTATTCATAATATTATGGAGCGAACAATGACAAAATGAACAAATGACTATAATTTCATGATGAATGTTTCATATTTTTTTCACAGTACTTATTTACTTACCTGATATAAAATCCGATGACAATTTGGCACCCACATACTCACTTACATAAAACACAAAAGACTGTTTGTATGTTTTTAGAACCTACCTTCGCCAGATTCCTAACGATGTTCATCCTACCAATATTAACTGTGAATGAGGGTTGGGCCAAATGCCGGTAGGTGCGCATGGCGATAGCGTCATGGAGAATTACTTTTAAACAAAGGAGAATTTATACTTTACCTGTAATATTCTGTAAATTGGCGTCATTTCGCTGTAACAATACGTCGTTTTACTGATTATCACATTCATTTAGAGTCATCATGTAAACCAGCGGAAATTACATATAATAAATTATTGTATTACATGCTTACTGTAAAACACGGGAGAAATGGAGGACATTTACCAAATTTTACATTAAAATTTTATACTACCTGTGCAATCAAGTTATAATACTCGGAGGATTATGTATATATTACATTTTGGCATGTATTTTTCCACCCACTTTTTACTGTGTGTACGCGCTTCTACCAACTGAGCTATAACAAGCACTCGAAAACTTGTGAATGAAATACCTACTAGAGAAACTGACCAAGAACTGAGAGAGTGTGGAACGTTCAAGTAAAAATTGTTTGACATACCTTTGTTGCAAGATAGATTTCATCTTCCTCACTATCACTGCTTTCCCAATCCACTCTATTCATTTTTATATTAGGTACTTGTCACACAGATCAAAGTTAAAACTAATAATATAGTCAATCTGACATTCGCGGATGCCAAGCTGTGACAAAATTTCAATCAAGCAAAGCCGTCTTGAGCAATTTGTTTATTAAACCTCTCAGTTCCCGTGGATTCTGAAAATTCTGAACCTGTGATTGGCCGAGTGCCGTTGAATAATGAGTTAGGATCCACGGTGTCTTGGAATCATCTTCATTCTTCAATTAAAAATCAATATGTAATACAATAGTCATTGAGAAATATATTTCTGACACAAATGAGAAAACACAATTATTTTTCTGTGACAGTTCAGTATGGGGAAGTACCAATTGTACTATCTTGTGTCCACTCAAATTTTTGCAAAACAAAATTATTAAATGTATTTTCAAGTCACCATTCCTTGAATCTTCATCACATTTATGTGCTCCCAACAATCTTTTGGATATCAATTCTTTGGACAAATTGAAAATATGTATATTCATCCATTCGGTCATCAATAATAGGAAACATTCATCTCTGGAATTTAATTCAACCGATACCATACACAATCACCAAACAAGACAATCAAATAGTCTCATCACGCATAGAATAAAGACAGACATTGGGAAAAAATCAATAATATATAATGGAATTTTGATATTCAATAATATACCTAACAATTTGAAAAATATCGTACGAAAAGATCATTTCAAATTTCATTTAAAGAAGTACTTATTACAATAATACTTAAAAAAAACTGATCCAAACATTTTCAACTTTTTTTGTTTTAATTGTATTAGTTATAGATTTAAGTCCCTATTATAAACATTTATATTTCTTGAGGTCAATAAAGATTATTATTATAAAGTACTGTTCTATGCACTGTCCATACATTTACGAATTCTTGAAAATTCAGTATTTTGCGTCAAATTTTAGAGCTTACAATTTGTCATCATAATAACTGTCGTAAAGAGCTTTTTGGAACTCGCGTGTTTTGTTGAATTCAGCTGTGCCTCATTCAACAAATTTCAAGCTCATCCAAAAATTCCTACTCTACGATCTTATATCATATATAACTATCACATGAAACAAGTTCATGTAAATAGTCTACCGCAAACAGAATACTACGCGCTGTTGCCAATTCAATTCAATTTAATTCAATTAAAAAAAAAAGTTTCTCGGATCTATGCTATACAAAATGTCCCAATCAAGCCAAAGGTGTACTAGGTCGCAAATCCAGTCCTAAATTAATTTGAGGAGTACAAGAGGATCTTCAACTATCAAGAAATCGAATCCTGAAATTTCATCAACTGAAGAGGAGGAAAGGTATCAAAAACTCCAAAAGGAAGTAGACAGTCTTAAAATAAATCTTGAAATTAAAGAAAGAGAATTAGATGATATAACGAAACAGTTTCTAACAGAAATAGAATGTTTGAAAAAGGGGAATGAAGATAAAGAAAAGTACATCATTCAGTTGCAAAAAAGGTCTAAAGATTTTGAAGATGAAGTATTTCAAGCGGAAGAGTCACTCTTGAACGAATCTCATAAACACAAAAACTATCAATGAGCTCAAAGAAGAAAATAGTGCCTATCAAATAAATATTTCAAAACTGGAAAATGAAATCAAGGAAATCAAAGCTATGGGTAAAGATGTGAATGTAGCCGCAGATTCACGTCAAAGAGATGTAATGGAGTCGAGTGAACGAAGGGAAACTATCGCGTCACTGAATAAAAATATAATGGAGTTGGACAATAGAAACAGGGTATTTCAAGAGGAGTTAAAAGAAAGTAATAACAAAATCTTTTCAATGGAAGAAGATATACATGAAATGAATATCATAAGTAGACAGATGGTGTAGTCAATAAAAATATTGGAAGAAGAAAAAGAAAACTATTGCCAAGAAATAACTCATTTAAGAGAGGACACTATAATTAGCGTAAATCAGTTTGGATTCCAGAGTGACAAAAATACCCATGATGCCATCTTCTCTATCGAAAGCCTTCGACTGTGTAGACCACCGAACATTGTTAAAAAAGCTCTATGTCTATGGCTTCAGGGGAAAAGCACTGTGCTGGTTTCAATCATATTTAGCTGGTCGAAAACAGATAGTGAAAACAACCTCACACTCGAAAGAAATGAATGTGGATTTTGGAGTTCCGCAAGGATCTGTATTAGGTCCATTACTGTTCCTCTTATATGTTGATGATATTAATGTCCTTAGTTTAACAGGAAAACTTACCCTTTTCGCGGATGATATAACTATCATGTGGCATAGCAAAACTGAGGAAAAACTGAAGAATGTAATGACAATAGATCTCTATCGTATCAAAGAGTGGTGTGATGCTAACTCGCTGTCATTCAATTTAAAAAAAAACGAATGTTATATCTTTCAGATGTACCGTAGGAAACATACCAATGAATAACTATGTAGTTGAAAATAAAGATTGTACAAAATTTTACTACTCCTCCTTGACAGCAAATTATATCTTTATTTATTGCCCCTCGATAAATCTATCCTGATATATATATATATATATATATATATATATATATATATATATATATATATATATATATATATATATATATGTTCGGAAAGGTTTCCGCGGTCAGAAATATGTACATTACTAAGTTCATGGGTTGAACCGCGTTGAGAGTTTATAACTCGACGTTTCGGCTCCTGCTTTGGAGCCATTTTCAAGAGTGTGACTGCGAGGCCTCTATCTGCCTACTCCTCGAGTCGTGGTCTTGAGAGATATCAAGGTCTCAACCTGCCTACTCCTTGATCTCAAAAGACGATCCGATGTTGGTTGCACTGTAGTATTTATAGGTGGTTGGCTACCTGGAGGTGGGCGGGTCTTACGGGTTTTCTCGTTTGTCTTGTCTGCTGGTGCCTGCTGTGTAGTTGGAGTTAATGGGATAATAATTGATTGCGGATAAGTTTCACGTGGCCTGGTAATTACGGTTGGAAGAAGGGGCTTCCAAATGGGGTTCAATTTACGGCTATCATCTTTAATGTTCAGGCAATCAGGCCGTTTTTCGATTTCGATGGCTTCTCTGATGAAACGAGAAGTTCTTGAACGTACTGGGGCGATGGTTTTCGTTTTCTCGAAATCTATGGGGTGACCCGTTTGGATGAAATGAAGAGCTAATGCGGAGCTGGTGTCTCGATTTCTAACTGAAAGGGAGTGTTGATAGGATCGAAAATGGATCTGTTTCGAAGTTTCTCCTATATAAGAGTGGGGGCAGATAGAACCTGCGATTGCCAATATATCCATGGAAGATTTCGAAACCAAAGCCCTTTCATCAGCCACTCTTCAACCTTCCTGCTGGTTACGATACGTTGATGACACTTTTGTCATCTGGCCCCACGGGAGAGATACCCTGGATTCTTTCCTGACCCATCTGAACGAAGTACACCCTTACATTCGCTTCACGATGGAGATAGAAAGCAATTCAACTCTGCCATTCTTAGATGTACAAATCACTAAAAATCCTCAACAAGGTTTCTCGTACACGGTTTATAGAAAACCCACCCACACCAACCGATATCTCAACTCCAAGTCCCACCATCATCCCTCACAACTCAACTCAGTCGTAAATACTCTGATATCCCGCTCCATCCGACTAACCGACAACCACAACAGACAATCCGAACTTCACAACGTAAAACAAGCTCTCCTACAAAACGGATACAGACCAGACCACATAGACAGAAACATCCAAAAACAGCTTCAGAAACCATTAGTAACCAAAAACGAACCACAAGTTGAAGACCGTCCATCCAAAGTCTTCTTCCCTTACATCAAAGGGGTGACGGACAAAATCAGTCGACTTTTCAGAAAAGCAAATATCAAAACCATCTTTACCACAGAACAAAAACTATCACACCTCATCAGACCAACAAAAGACAAAATTCCCAACGAAGACCATGGTATTTACGAAATTCCCTGTTCTATCTGCCCCCACTCTTATATAGGAGAAACTTCGAAACAGATCCATTTTCGATCCTATCAACACTCCCTTTCAGTTAGAAATCGAGACACCAGCTCCGCATTAGCTCTTCATTTCATCCAAACGGGTCACCCCATAGATTTCGAGAAAACGAAAACCATCGCCCCAGTACGTTCAAGAACTTCTCGTTTCATCAGAGAAGCCATCGAAATCGAAAAACGGCCTGATTGCCTGAACATTAAAGATGATAGCCGTAAATTGAACCCCATTTGGAAGCCCCTTCTTCCAACCGTAATTACCAGGCCACGTGAAACTTATCCGCAATCAATTATTATCCCATTAACTCCAACTACACAGCAGGCACCAGCAGACAAGACAAACGAGAAAACCCGTAAGACCCGCCCACCTCCAGGTAGCCAACCACCTATAAATACTACAGTGCAACCAACATCGGATCGTCTTTTGAGATCAAGGAGTAGGCAGGTTGAGACCTTGATATCTCTCAAGACCACGACTCGAGGAGTAGGCAGATAGAGGCCTCGCAGTCACACTCTTGAAAATGGCTCCAAAGCAGGAGCCGAAACGTCGAGTTATAAACTCTCAACGCGGTTCAACCCATGAACTTAGTAATGTACAGATATATATATATATATATATATATATATATATTTCCACGTTTTTATTACTATTATGTACACCTTTACACTCTCATATATATTTGTATATTTTTATTACTATTGACCATATTTGTGTATTTTTGTCTAGTTTTGACTAACGTGTATATCGTCTTATCACAATATTTAATGTACACCTACTATGTTTTGTCTACAAAATTGACAATTTTTTGACAGTAAAGTATATTTATTATTATCATTATTATTATTATTATATACTTTTATACATTTTTAAATTTTCATCATTATTTTACAGTTACATTTTTATTTATATTGTCCATATATATATTTTTGTTTTGACCAATGTGTATATAGTCATATCGATTCCATTATTATACCATGCTTTGTCTACAAAATGAATATTTTTTTGACAACAAAGTATATTTATTATTATTATAGTAGTCAATCGGACAGAAACCATTTTTAACCAAACAAAAATTAAACTCTTTCCAATATTTGTATGACGGAGAGCAAGAATTCTCCCAAAAATTGCTCCTATAAAAATAGTAAATAAATCGCAAATTGATGTTAATTCAAAAGCGGATATGATTTAGAATTCAACGGAGAACAAACATTTTTTGATGATTTCCTACTTGGAACAATCTTGTCTTTTGGCAACTCAACATGGTCTGAGAAAGAATTACTTTATTCGCTTAAAAGACATGTATAGATGAGGGCTATTATAAAATAACATTTTTTATGAACCTATCAACATTACAGGAATTTATGAAAGCCTTATTGTATTAGATGACATGAATTTAAACTTATTACAGAAAAATGGTGTCGATTAATACAAAAGCATTTATATAACTAATGGTTACAAATTACTCAACATAGTCGACGAACTTCATTTCACTAGAAAAAAATCATGATAATACTAAATTTTAAATCATATTCTAACAAATACCTCGACGTATCATCCTGTATTTCTTATTAACATTAGGATATTCATCCTTCAGATCATAAATAAAAACAAAAAAAAAATTATCAAGAGCAAACCAAAAATGGTAGAAAAGTCTATAAAAATTATCATTATCAATCACATTACAGGGATTTATAAAAGCCTTATTTTATTAGGTGACATGAATTTAAATTTATTACAGAAAAATGGTGTTGTCGATGAATACAAAAGCATATATATATAATTAATGGTTACAAATTACTCACCATAGTCGATGAACACCATTTTACTAGAAAAAATCATAATAATGCGAAATCAATTTTGGATCATATTCTAATAAATATCTCAACAGATCATTCTGCATTTCTTATTGACTATGAGGATTTTCATCTTACAGATCATAAATTAATGAATATAAAAATAAAGAAATTATCAAGATGAAACCAATGATGGTCGAAAAGTCTATAAAAATTTTGGATAAAAACAAATTTCTAGATTATTTTTCTGAGAGTCTACATTCCTTATCTGATACACCAACATTTCAAGAACTCGCTAATATAAAAGAATCTAAAGAAAAATCGAGCATTTTAAAAAAATTCAGGACAAGGGAAAATAATAATTGGATAACAAAATATTCTAAACAAAATGAAAATTCGGGATAATTATTATAAAATATTGAAAAAAGTTCCTAATAAGAGCGAATTGGAAGATACGTTTAAAAAAATTAAAAATGAAATAAATACTTGTTGCAAAAATTCAAAGAAAGATAAGTTAAATAAACAATTTGAAAGTGCTGGGATAAACCCTAAAAAAATATGGGAAGTGATTAATAATAACTATGGGTTTGAAAGTTTATATGATTCAATCAAATATATTAATGAATGTTTTATTAACTTTACAATATTTCATATTCTCAAAATTGAAATGAATAACTGTTACCGAAAAACATCAAGATAAAAATTATCCTTCAAAACTAAAAACGTCAAAATCTAACAACCATCCTAAAATCTACCGAGAGATAAAAATTAAATTGATGGCACCACAATAACATTGGAACTAATAAGTAAAAAAAAGCAAATACCAATCAACCAAATTATGAGTAAGGCCGGTGTACTACTGAATAATGCAAATGATATATGTAATGAATTCATTAACTTCTTCACAGAAATTGGTTTAACATTATCTAAACAATTCAAAACTGATAAATTGTGAAAGGCTTTCGCGGCCATCGTCACTTACATGGTGGTTCTTCGGGTAGTAAGGCCGACGTGTTTTCAGAGAAGAACTCGACGTTTCGCCATCACGAGTGGTTAGCATTTTCAAGAGTTATTTTAAAAATTTTCGCTTTCTGTAGTCGCTGTCAAATGCTTGACATTTGTTATACGTTGTCTCAATAAATACCTGTGATTTGACGTTCTTACATCTGATTGGTCCATAGCATTAGCAGACATCATAGAATCGTTCGTACCGTTATTTTGTGGGTAGGGAGCTAATTGAGAATTTTTGAGAACCGAAGAAGGACTACAATTGAACAAGGTTTGGCTTCCAGTTCTCAAAAATTCTCAATTAGCTCCCTACCCACAAAATAACGGTACGAACGATTCTATGATGTCTGCTAACGCTATGGACCAATTAGATGTAAGAACGTCAAATCACAGGTATTTTTTGAGACAACGTATAACAAATGTCAAGCATTTGACAGCGACTACAGAAAGCGAAAATTTTTAAAATAACTCTTGAAAATGCTAACCACTCGTGTTGGCGAAACGTCGAGTTCTTCTCTGAAAACACGTCGGCCTTACTACCCGAAGAACCACCATGTAAATTCAAAACTGTATTGAAAAATTTGTCACCATATAAAAAGTCAATTTTTTTGAAGCCAGTTTCAGATGAAGAAATTAATAAAATAATTATAACTCTCAAATCGCATACAGCACCTGGTGAAGATCAAATTACTTCAAACAATTTTAAAGATATTGTTGATCTAGTAAGCTTACCTTTATCCTTAATTATTAATAATTGTATAGAAAATGTTACTTTTCCAGACTATTTGAAGAGAACAATTTTGAAACCTATTTATAAAGGAGGTGACAGAAAAAACATTTCAAATAATCGTCCAATTGCACTTTTGAATGTGTTTGCTGAAATTTTTGAAAAATTGTTAAAAATCCAGTAAGTTGATTTTATCAATGCTAATATTGGTTTTGATAAATTTCAATATGCATTCCAACAACATTCCAATACCCCAGCAGCAGTTACTGACTTTATGAGTCATATTCATGAAACTTTAGATTCAAGTAATTATGGTGTTGCAATATTCATTGATCTTAAAAAAGCTTTTGACACTGTCAATCATACAATTCTATTAGACATCTTAAATAACCTGGGTATAAGGGGACATGCAATGAATATATTTCAAAATTATTTCCGAAATCGTGTACAATATGCACTTATCGACCAATATAAAAGTTACGAAAAAGTATCAACATTTGGAGTTCCGCAGGGTTCTGTTTTGGCACCAATTCTTTATTTGATTTATGTTAATAGCATTATGATATCAACCTGATTTTTCTTTTGCTGATGATACTATACTCTATCACAAATCTAAAAATGTTCAAACCTTAAAAACAAATTTGGAAAAAGATATTAAAACAATTGAAATATGGTTGAATGAACTTAATTTAACTATTAATTCAGAAAAAACTGTCTATATGATATTTAAACAAAAGAATATGGAAAACATCAAATTAAACATTACAATTAAAAACAGAACTATTGCTGAAGATGAGAAACACAAGTATTTGGGTCTGATTATTGACAAAAATTTTAATTTTGAGAGTCATATAGAGAAAATGAAAAATTCTATTATTCCTCTGATTGGAGCTATCAGAAGAATACAATTTCTAAGAAAAAAATATTCAATTGTTAATATATAATGCACATATTATCGATCGAATCAGATATATGATCACAGTGTGGTCATCATGCAGTCAAAAACAAAAAGAAATTATTTATAGATTGATGAATAAAGCAATAAAAGTAATATTTGGTAAACCTTGGGATACACCATCTTCAGATTTGTACAAAAACACCAATAATATCACATTGAACCAACTTATCAAATTTGAAAAAGCTAAATTTGCATTTAAATTAACCAAGAATATTCAAAAGAGTACTACAACAATTCAGAAAAATTCCAAATTACATAGTCATAATACTCGGATTTTGAACCACTTTCACTTGGACAATATCCATTCCAACAAAGGAATAGCAAATCCAATTTTCAGCTCTATAGAAACATTTAATAAATTACCAGAACAAATAAAAAATTCAAAAACGATAATTTCATTTTCCAAAAACTTGAAAGAAATGTTACTATTGAAATGATGTTCATAAGAATACTACAAAATTTTATGAATTATTTGTATTATTTGATAATGTATTAGAATTAAATTACTTTATTTTATCATTGATGTACATTCAAACTTCCTTATACCAGAACTTGTTCTGACTGGAAGTTATTTATACAATAAAAAAATAATTTTGGATAAAAACATATTTCGAAATTATTTTTCTAAGAGTCTACATTCCTCATGTGATACACCAACATTTCAAGAACTCGCTGATGTTATAAAAGAATCTAAAGAAAAATATCAAATATAATAATCGGATAACACAAAATATTATAAATAAAATTAAAATTCGGGATTATTATTAATAAGATTAAAAAATATCCTAATAACAGCGATTTGAAAGATACCCACGTATACATTTTTTTAAGTCGAAGTCGAAGTCAAAATATGCTATTGTCGGAAGTTAATGATAAAATTATTGACAAAGTTTCATTGTATTATAGATAATGTTGAAAAATTTATGGAACTTAAATCAATACTTGAAAAGTATAATGGTGATACACCCTACCATCGGCACCTCATTCCTGATGAGAGGGAAAACCACCACTATATACGCTCCGGGGCGACGTAAAACATAAAAAAATGGTACAAAATGAGTAGTTGTCTTGAATATTCGATTTACACGGCATTCTAAAATAATTCTTTCTCATCTTCAGGTACGCGTTTTCTTCAAGTGGCCTATACTATGTTCCTGCCAATGCCACTCACAAAGGATGCTTGGAATATATCAAATCATTACCAATTATTCCAAAGCCAGAAGTGTTTGGTTTGCATGAAAATGCAGACATAACTAAGGATAACCAGGAAACTCAAATTGTAAGAAAAATGTTTTTTATCTGCAAGTATTAATGGTCATTTTCACAAAAAAAATTTCTATATAAAATTGGAAGATGTTCTAGAAGAGAGAGCGAAAGTATAAAGGAATATTGATTTAATTGAATGAAAGTACCTTTCTACAAATTGATGTAATCCTTTTTTATTGAATTTTGAACAAACTTTATTATTATCATTTTTTTCTTGGTGTTTTGGCATCGACTGCTATGGTTTTTAGCCATGTGTTCTGGGTAGGCCTTGTTACTAACTCCATACGCCACCTTAGAAGCAGCACTGTTAGTTGGAACTCAACAGTGAATCGTGCAGAACTCACCCCAGTTGAACCACGAGATTTTAATAATTTAATCGGTCAAATTAAATTGAAAAATCCCAGCCGCAACTGGGGCTCGAACTCCGGACTTCATTATTATTATTATGAGAATCCGTTTTCAAAAAATATTTCAATTATCATAATTTCAATTCACAATAAACTAGAAATGGAAGATATATCAAAACTTTAATTTTTAAATGTGTGTTTCCAATAAACGATGAGTTTTGTAAAACAATAATGAAATAAGAATTTTCTGTGCTATTAAGAAACACATTAGTTCACATGAATGATTTTTTTAACGAATATTTGGTATAATTTTCATGTACCAGGATGTATTGAGATATAGTTATCCTAGACCAGTTCCCTGCATAAACAAAATATTGCGTTACCATAGCTACGAACAATAACTTATCAGAAGGGTCAGTGTAAAGTTTAGCGTAAAAAAAGTAAACCAGAGTTACGCAATAAATTTTAAAAAAAATATGTCCACCGAAATTGTGAAAATCGAAAAATTGGAGAATCGAGCCATCATCAAGTACCTTCATTTGAAAGGGTTAAGAGGTAAGCAGATTTACGAAGATATGCTCAATACCCTTGGTGATCAATTTCATTCGTATGCGACTGTGAAAAATTGGACTGCAAGCTTCAAAAGAGGTAAATTTTCCATTGAAGATGACGACCGATCGGGAAGGCCAGTTTCTGAAAATATCGATGCAGTTCATGACATGATTTTAACAGACCGTCGAATTGGGCTAAAACGGATATCTGAGGCACTGAATATTTCATACGAACTCGTTCAGCATATAGACGTCAATTTGGATATGAGAAACAATGCTGCAAAATGGATCCCCAAATGTTTGAATGTTGACCAAAAGCGTGCAAGTGTAGTAGCATCGCGTTCGATCTGTGCCCGATTTGAAAACGATGTAGACTTCTTGAACCGAATTGTTACTATGGATGAGACTTGGGTACATTTCTACGATCCTGAAAAGAAGTAACAATCGATGGAATGGCGACACTCCCGTTCTTCAAGACCTAAGAAGTTTCGTATCCAAAAATCTGCTGGAAAAGTTCTTGCCTCAATTTTTTTGGGATTGCCATGGAGTAATCATGATTGATTTTTTGGATAAAGGCAGAACAATAATTGGAGATTACTATTCGACATTACTGACCACTCTACGGGAAAAAATTAAAGAGAAAAGACGCGGAAAACTATCCATAGGTGTTGTGTTTTTGCAGGACAACGCCTCTGCACACAAATCTCATGTTGCCATGCAAAAAATTAGTGATTCATCAGGGTTTGAATTACTAGAACACCCCCCTTATTCACCAGATTTGGCTCCGTCCGACTATCATCTCTTTCCTCAACTGAAAAAATTTTTAAAAGGTCGTAAATTTTCTTCCAACGAGGAGGTAATAAAAGCTGTGGAATTCTGGTTTGCAGAGCAAGAAGAAACATTTTTTTGAAAGGTCTAGAGACGTTGCAGGTTCGCTGTAATAAATGTATCCAATTGAGAGGAGAATATGTTGAGTAATAATTGATTTTGACATTGACATTTTGTTTGGTTCTATAGTAGGCTAAGCATTTTTCAATATATCCTCGTATATGCGAGTTCATAAACATTTGTACGTCATTCATTAACCTTTCAATGACATCCAGTACTTGAATTTAATAATCAAATTTTTCAAAATATCGTTCATGTACGAGTCTAATCTGGATGAACAAATTTTTATAGAATTCGTAAAAACAAATTTTACAATTTTTAACACGTTTTTTCAGTTGCTACATGGTGTTTTACTCACTCAAACTCAAATAACGGCTGGAGGTAGTGGGGATGATACCCAAGAAATGGTCATAGACTTGGCACGCGATATTTTGGGAAAAGTTCCAGATACATTCGATATCCATTTCGTAAGCAAGAAATATCCCGTAATATATTCAAATTCTATGAACACAGTACTGCGACAGGTGAGTTAGTACAATATCATAACCAGATATCATACAAATTAAGATGATAATCAACAAATCAATCTACGACATTTTTGCAATCTATAGATCACCATCTCATTGGCTACTCGCTCACAAACTATTGTTGAATTTTTCGAAATCATCGATTATGTTTATTTCTAAACGATGTATTGCAACTGATACTCTAAGACCAATATAATAAAAAAAATCACCAAATCAGTATACCAACAATACAAAATTTTTGGGTTTACATATCGACACAACACTCTCTTGGTCCAATCATATCAACAATCTGAGAAAACTACTCTCACCTTTGATTGGAATACTATTTCGAATAAGACTCAGCCAAAATTTCTATTATGAAACCACTACAAACTTTGCAGAACAAAGCTATAAAATGCATATACAAATGGCCCTTATTAGAACCCTCAAAAAAAAAATATATAAACCTAATAACTTACTGAATCTTCGTTCTTTATATGAATTTAAAGTTTCAATTTTCATTCACTATGTTGATACAGGAAAAAAACACTCGGATCTCACTTTTAATCATATTTCGAATATCCATTACCATAAAACAAGAAATGTTAATAAAATGAACGCTTTACGTTTCAAATCGAACTTTGTAAATACGTATATTTTTTACGAGGAAATTGAAATATATAATGAAATACCACAGGCAATAAAAGAAATTAGGACTAAAACTAAATTTGAAAATGAACCTAAAAAATGTATACCCAATAGATGATTTCCCATAATATAACAATGTTTCACCTTTGACTGTTTTTGCTTTTGTTTATTTCTGATTGATATGACTTATTTACTCATATTTCACAGATTATCTAAATAATTGTACCAATTGTCGTTACACAATTTATGTTAAAACTTACTCCCTTTATAAACAGAAATGTTTCTTGGGATAAATAAATAAATAAATCTACAGATGTGATGGGGTTCATTAATCAATTGGAGTATTTTTGAAACAGCAAGGTTGATCCCATTACAGCATTTCAATAGGAGACTTGAACATAGATTTGAAGAAGCCTGACATAGTAATAAATTCCGATATTAACGTTCTTAGCTCATATGGCTACAAACAATATATAAAATCTGCCACTAAAGTAAGTTCAGAAACAATGAACATCATTGATCATGCATTAATTAAAATGGACCACAACCCTAACAACAGCCGTAAGCATAGTCAATTCCAGCGACTCGCCAGAGTTTCGCCGCTCGCTACACAAGAACTATAATGCACAGTCGAGCTCCAAAAAAGTGGTAGATCGCCAGCGTTTCGCCAAAATGTGACTTATCGCGTAGTTGTCACTTTTTTGGAGCTCGACTGTGCAAACTTAAAAATAAAATGAGCAGTGGTGTAGATGATATACCACCAAAAATTTTAAAAATGTGTATCTCGTCCTTATTACCAGTTCTATGTCACATTTTCAATGATTGCCTAATATCCGGTACCTATCCAGATCAAATGAAGTTAGCTGTAGTTATACCCTTGTACAAAAAAGGCGAAAAAAATTACATGACTAACTACAGACCAATAAGTTTGTTGTCAGCCTTTTCCAAGTTATTAGACATAATTATATCAATGAGAATCATGAATTTTTTAGAAACACAAGGTTTGCTGAATGATTTTCAGCATGGCTTTCTCAAAGGAAAAAGTACTGAAACAGCTCTGATCAAGTTCGTAGATGAAATTCAACAGTTAATCGAACAAGACTCTTGCGCATGTGGTATTTTTCTCGATCTCAGTAAAGCTTTTGACTGTGTTGATCACTCCATTCTACTTCAAAAGCTGTTCAACTATGGAATCAGAGGAAATGCCTTGAATCTCTTAAATTCTTACTTGAGTAACAGGAAACAAAAAGTATGTATTAGGAAACAAAATACTGAGTTCTTCTCAGGTTTTACTGAAATCAAAAAAGGTGTACCTACCACAGGGAAGTGTTCTAGGTCCTTTACTATTCATTGTATATGTTAATGATTTTTCAGAAATTTTTAAACAATCAAGTACTACAGTTGTGTGTTATGCAGATGATTCCAATATCATTTTACCCATCAACAGGCAACTTAATCTGGAAGACTCGATATCAAACAACATTTCAACAGTATCTACCTACTTTAGTACTAACAAATTATTATTAAACACCTCTAAAACAGACTGCATACTTTTTAAAACTGTTCAGAGAAATATTACTATTCCGGACTATGTTCAGCTCGAAAGCGATAGATTGTCTTTTTCAACCAGTACAAAATTGTTAGGAATCTATATAGATGACAAACTAAATTATGAAATACATATTGAATATCTCTCAATAAACTAGCAAGTAAGTGTTATGCAATTAGAGTCTTGAAAAAACACTTGAATTTCGAAGCACTGAAGACCGCATATTACGGGACTGATTATCCTTTTCTGAAATATGGAATATTAGTATGGGGAGGGAGTACACAACTTGAACGTATTTTCATCATGCAGAAACGTATCTTGAAGACCATGTTGAATATGAAATATACAGATTCTTGTCGTGGTACCTTCAAATTCAACAAAATGCTTACCGTATATGCCATTTACATATATGTTTGTGTAATTTTCCAAATATTCCAAATATTGCCTGTGTGTTCACAGAACTCTAACAAATTTTAAAATTTCCAACTTTGTTAATCCATATCCATATTTTCCAGATTCAAATAAGTATGTGGCTAGTGCCTTTTCGTCTTCTTGCTTTAAAAATGTTTTCCTTCCGGCACCTACATGTATATCGAATATATTTCCAATGTTTCTATATTTTCCTAACGTTGACTTGGGAATGCCGAATCGTTGCGACACTTCTCTCAAAGTATTTCCACGCTGAACTGCTGCTATGGCGTTTCTCTCTCTCACACGCTTGTTTTTTTTCTGTATAGTCGAGGCATTTTTCTGAAACAGAAAATATGTTTTCAGTTATAATCAGCATTGTCCACTATTGCACACATAATTTACGAAAGGATGTCCACTATTTCCAACACGAATAAATTTTCAGAGGGTAATAGTGGAATTAGCCCTATGTGAAACAGGCTTGCGAATTGAATTTGATTATTCGCTAGAAATATAACCTCACTATGTGTTTACAAGTTTTCATAATAAGTTTTGAGGTAAATTATATGACTGAGGTTTACGAAAAATATTTGCATGAAAGTAGGGCATTTTGAACTCCAAGTTCAGTACTTACGGTTTTATCACTTGCGGCACGAGATTCACCACAGACTGAAGTACTGTCGCCAACATGACAGGTGCACGGCGCGGTAAATTTGAATTTTTCGGCAGGCTCTTCCACTATTACCCCCTTCCATTATTCCCCCCTCGTCGTGGATTATGTTGGAGAAACTAAGAGGCCACTGAATGTGAGAATCGGTGAACACAAGAGAAATACTCAGCGAGGAGAGACAGCGAAGTCGGGAATAGCAGATCACGTATGGACAGCACAGCATCGCGTGGTCGGAAGCCGAAGTTATCCACAAAGAACAGCATTGGTATAAGAGAAAGTTTATAGAGTCGGCTTATATTCAGAATAATGACGTGTTCAGTCAGAGCATAGGGATTCGGAATGTGTGGAAGCCACTTATCACTCAGCTAGATCGATTGAGATTTCAATAAAAACTTTGTGTCAAGACCTATCAAAATCGGTCATCAATAACAACGCTGACCAAAAAAAGGTATTTGTAACACATTAATTAACATTAATGACCTGAGAGAGACCCCACGAAGAAAATAATTACCGTTATAGCAGGGACATCAGTTGCAGGCTATATAATAAGTATCCGAGATATCTTGTCGCATTCACACACTTGATAACGACAGTAGATGTTAACTGTTGAAACGTCGAGACTCAAACACACGCAAAGAATTAATTTTCTTTGTTTCTAGACAATGGAAGTACAGAAGAATTGCACTAACCACTTTCAAACAAAAGTTTAAAACTGGGATGAGACTGTTATGAACCTTTTTGTGTTCACATATTTCTTTGAATGAAACATTTAGAACAGGGTTTCCCAACCTTTTTTTTCTTGAGGCTCCCCGGACTACTTACAATATTTTCATGCCCCCCCTTTACTTTTACAATAAATACAAAAAACGCACATTATGTACTTAAAAGCCTTTTATTTTAATTCTAATAAACAAACTTTGAAAGTTTAAATTAAAATAATAAATGTTTTTATCCAAAAAATTTAATAAAATAAGAGTAGGTATTAAATGATACACTTGAGCTTGCATGTTCTGTACCAGTTGGTTGATTCTAGGTTCTGTTCTTGCCAGAGCTATCATCAGGTCGCTATCGACATCAAGACGATTTCACTGTTCAGTTTTAATTAAGTTATAGAATAGAATTTATTTATACATTACAAACAGGTTATTACCCACTGACATGTACACAGTGTAACACTTAAGTCTAAACCTAGTACTATGATAAGTTGTAGCAAATAGTATATAAAATAAATAATAAAAATATCTAACAATCACAGAGTAGTACTGGTTGATAGGTGCAAATTTATAGTAAAAATAGTGGTTAAAATACATAATAGTCATCTAACAATCACAAGATATCACATTAGTATTTTGTGCTTTATTTCAGTTGCTGTGCTGTTGAAAAAATCGAAAATCGAATGCTTTTTATTTATGTCATTAATTTCCTTAAGGCAGCGATTGAGTGGAGATTCCGATTGGACATTTGTCATGAAAACACGATTTCGATTTCTGAGTCTGTTATCTGGAATTTGTATATTTATTGCAGACAACAGCTCAGGTGTATCGATAGCTTGGTTAAAAATATTGAAAATAAATAGCGCATCATTCATTCTTCGGCGATCAGCCAGAGTGTTCATCTCAAAGAGTTCCAGCTGTGTTTTATAGGCAATCATAAAGGCGGATACTTTATATTTTCTATAGTATGTGCATCTTAGGATTTTTTTCTGGATTTTTTCCATCATTTCTGAGTGGAGTACTGTTTGAGGGTTCCAAATTGTTGATGCATACTCCAGTTTCGATCTGACAAATGAGTTGAATATAAGGATGCCCACATCCCATTTAAATTCTTTGGAATTTCTCAGAACAAAACTTAGTTTTCGGTTTGCATCTCTAGTTATGTAATCAATGTGGTTATTGAAACTGAAATTGTTACTGAATATCACTCCCAGGTCTTTAATTTTCTCTAGCTTGTTCAATTTGGTTTCATTTATAGTGTATTCAGTGTGGATGATACATTTTTTGCGTGAGAATGACATGCTTTTGCATTTTCCCTCGTTTAGTCTTAAGTCGTTTGCTTTACAAAATAAAGAGATAGAATCAAGGTCTATCTGAAGGTTCAAATGGTCGGTCTCATTGTTGATAACCTGATATAGTTTTAAGTCATCTGCGTATAGTAAGAATTTTGATGTTTTTATATACCTACCTATATCGTTAATGAAAATAACAAATAATAATGGCCCTAAAATTGAACCTTGAGGTACGCCTGACGTAGGTCTAATTATTTTCGATTTTTTTTCATTGAATGAGACAAATTGATCTCGGTCCGTCAGATATGATTTCATTAGCCCTACCAATGAGTCATTCAAGGAATAATTTTTCAGTTTAGAAATTAGTGTTCCATGGTTTACTTTGTCAAAGGCTTTCGCTAGGTCTGTGTATATTACATCTACTTGTTGTCCTGTTTCAATTGAGAGTCCAACATCATTGCTAAATATCATAAGGTTTGTCACTGTTGATTTGCGGCTTACAAATCCATGTTGTTCTATGCATATTACATTTTCAATATGTGCATAAATTCTATTATACAGGACCCTTTCTAAAATTTTAGATGGTGATGGAAGTACTGTCACCGGTCTATAATTAATTATCATGCTGTGATTACCAGATTTATGTATTGGGATAATGCGACCTATTTTAAATGGCTTTGGAAATACACCACTTTGAATTACCGTATTAAAGACTATGGCCAAAAGCCCCTTGAGACTATCCATGTAGCATTTGAAAAAGTAGGGTGGAATGCTATCTACACCCGCCGACGCTTTTGGTTTTAATGACCTTATTGCATTTCATATTTCTTGTTCAGTAATAGAAGATATAATCAGTTCCTGAAGTTCATATTTTGATTGAATTCATTCGTTTCTTGAGGGTTATCATTGTAGGCTGATTGAAAGAAATCTGCAAATGCATTTGATATAGCTTGATCATCCGTAACGGTTTCATTATTGTATTTGAAGTTATTTCCTATTTTGTTATCTTTCTTTTTTTTGTTTATATAAGACCAGAATTCCTTAGAATTTGAGCTAATATTACTCTCTATTGATCGTAAGTACTCCTGTTCGCATTGGATAATTAATTTTTTTACTTTTGTCCTCAATTTTCGGAAATTAGCCCTATACTCATTTTGCCTTGGTGATAAGCGTTTTGATTTTCTGAAGACTGTTTCCTTGTCTTCAATAGTTGTTCTGAGTTCTGCACTATACCAGAACGGAAATTTATTTTCATTATTGGACTTCATTTTCCTTTTCGGAAGGCATTCATCAAAGATTCCGTTCAGTACTTTATAAAAAATGTCTATGAGTTCATCTGGGTCTTGTGATACCAGTACGTTTCCCCAGTCATATTGACTTAGTAGGTGGTAGAGTGTATGAAAATCCCCTTTCCTGAAGTCGTAAGTATAGTCCTCTGTATTGTCAGTGTCACTTACTATAGTTTTCTGTAGGGTGAAAGATATCTCTAATGGAGGATGATACTCGTCCATAAAATCAATGAAACTTAAATCGGCCTTTGTAACTTCGACTTCAACCATGTTAGTCAGAACCAGATCAAGTGTGCTGTTGTTTGAATTAGCAATATTATGCATAATACTGATGGCGGGTCGAGCAGGTTGTTCGTCGCCGGCTCTTAAAGAAAATGAAAATTTCATTTGTAAACATTGCTCAAAAAAAGTAGTGAACAAAGTGAAGTGTATCAAATGCAGTGACTACTTCCACCCAAGGTGTCTCAAGCAATCTAGTGACCTAAATAAAGCGGAATGCAAACATGAACCCGATAAACAAGCTGATGATATACTTTATTTATCTGAAGAAGACTTCCTGAGAGAAGAAAATAAATTACTTAGGCAAATTTCCGCTGATAAGGAATCCATAATCACAGACAAAGAACATGTGATTCTATTACTGCAAGAGAAAATTGCATTTTTGGAAGACAAATTGACGAAAGATAAACAAACCAAAGCTATAAAACATAGTATCACAATCCCAACAAAAACCGATGAATTCGTCGATAAAGAAGAAAACACAAAAAAAAACGCAAAAAATAAGTAACAAAGGAAAAACAATTCAACACAAACTTGAATCAGACATTGTGGATGCCCCCAATATACAGGGTGGCATAAGCAACAATTCAAAAATTGGAAGCAAGCCACAAGCAGAAAACCAAATCACTGTTTTAGAGAACGAACAAAGGAGGCTTATGACAGACATCAATAATTTAAATGATGAAAATGAGAGCAATAAAGGATTTCAACAGGTGGTACATAAGAGACATAAAAACAAAAATAAAAGTAAAATAAACATTGGCAGTGGCGAAGGTGACAGTAATTTCCATGGGCATAATGATCAACACAAAAAGATATGGTTATTCATAACTAGAGTCCCCGATGACATAAAAGAAGACAACATAAAAAACACATTGAAACACAAACAGAACAATTGCCAGAAAAGCAAGACATTGAAGTAAAAAAACTCCCAACACTAAACTCAAAGCGTAATAATCAATCATTTATGATAGGTGTGCCACAGACTCTGAAGGAGAAGGTATATGATCCGAATTTCTGGCCAAAAAATATTGCATTTGAGCGATTCAACTTCAGGAGAGGCAATCATTTTCTCGACAACCATAACACAAAAAAAGAAAATCCTAACCAGCCTGATACTTTTTTAGGAGGAAATTAAATACAAATTACCCCCAGATAAAACATTTTTTGGTTCATCAAAATGTTCAGTCTTTGGGAAATAGCCTCAACATGATGCAAAAGGTCAATGAAGAACTGAAATGCCCAGTAATGTGCATTACAGAACACTGGCAATCACAACACAATGTGAAGAACTACACCTTCATAGATCACAATCAAGTGTCTACCCATTGCAGAAAGGATGGCCAACACGGAGGCTCAGCTGTATATGTATCCAAGGAGATTGTCAGCAGTCCCATCAACGAAGTAAATGTCTTAGCTGAAGACTATGTTTTTGAGTGCTCCAGTGCAGCATGCAAAATGGGTGAGACGAAGTTCAACGTAGTTTGTATCTATAGGTCTCCATCAAGTGAAATAAAATCGTTTTTAATTAAATTTCAGAGTATGTTGGATATCTTATATGAAAAAAACTGTATATATTTTATAGCAGGTGATTTCAACATAGACACTACTTGTCTTACAAACAATAACTGTAAAGATTTCAGAAATCTGTTGACTACTTATAATTCTATTTTAACCATCAATAAACCAACAAGAGTTACTTCTAACTCCAGTTCCTGCCTAGATAACATAATAACGAATCTCGAAGGTGATAAAAAGGGAATAGTAATTGAAACAGGTACTAACTGTGTCAGCAATCTACATCTATGAATTAATAAAGTTTATTATCAATCATCCAGGCCATTTTGACACACATCGCAAAACACATATTTACGGGACACGGCAAAGAAAAGACTTCGCATATCCCATTCATACAACATCCTCATATGAACGTAGCACTGTCTATAGCGCAATGAAATTTTATAATAACCTCCCATAAGATATAAAAGATATTGGAGTTGCCAACAGTTTTCTGAAATCTGTAAGAGAATTTCTATGTAACTTAGAGCCCTACGATACTGATGAATATTTTCTGGCCTGCAGAAATTTATGAATCCAATTTTATATCTACAAAATCATGCTATACATTGATACATATAATTTAGTAAAAAAATTATCTCTAGTTTTAATAACAATGTGAAATGTCATATATTTTAAATTATTTGTCTTTGTGTTTGAAACCTGAATCCATTCATTTAGAATGTTTCATATCTTTTTTAAACTTACATGTAAAAATTTTGATATTTTAGAAGTTTTTGACGTATTTCTCAGACAAAAATATTCTGCCACTCTTGTGAATGATTATAAAATACTCTGTGGAAATAAATGTATCTGTATCTGTATTATTTAGTGAGAAAAGATCATAATTACTCATTAAGTCACCTATATATTCACCTTTACCTGAGCAGTTTTCAAAGTTGAATGATGCGCCATTCACTTCAGGTATATCAAAATCGCCTAAGATATAGATAAAATCACAACCGTTCATGTCAGTTACTTCTTCTAGTTCTATTAGAAACTCACTGTATGCTTCCGCTTTGGAGTTAGGTGGGATATACACGCAGCATATTAAAATTTTCATATTCCTAACCTTCATGGACACAATTAGCCAGTGTATACTGGAACTTTCAGCTATCATCACTGGTGAGAGTCTCTTAAAACTAGAGCAGAAAAGCCTGTCCCACACAAGTAAGTTGAAGAAAAAGGAATAAATACTCGTTAAGCAAGAGAGGCAAGTTTCGAATTAACAGGTAATCTTTTGATCCAAAATTTCTCCAAAGTCAAAAGATGGAAGTCATCTTTCATGGACGAATCAGCTTTCATTTCTAGAAATTCTTCCTGAACTTCTTCTGGTAATTGTAACACATCGACATCAAATGGATTTCTTGTCATGTGCCATATTGGTGACTCTGAATCGATGTCTCGATATTATCGGCGAAATTCGTATTCCAGCGCTTGTAAGTGAGTTTTTATGTCAGCTTTCAAATTTGCGTCCAGTTTGTTATTTTTAATTGCTTCGAACAGCCGAGAAAAAGATATAACATTTTCAGAAGACAATTTTTTATTCCAAAGTTGAAGCTTTGCTATGAACCCCTGAATATAATCATAATTGCTTATTATAGTGCCGTTTCTGCCCTGAAGTTTCAGGTTTAGCTCATTCAAGGCACCAAATATGTCAGTTAAATAAGCCAACATACATTGAAATGTGTCATCTTTGAACATTGTGAGCAAATCGTGTTTTTCTTTGAACTCAAGAAAAAGAATTACCTCTTCTTTCAATTCATAAAAGCGAGCCAACATGTTGCCTTTGGACAGCCAGCGTACTTCAGTATGGAACAGAAGAACTTTGTGATCAGAATCAAGATCCTCGCAAAGTAAAGTAAATAACAGACTATTCAAAGCGCTGCTCTTGATGTAGTTTACAATCCTTATAGCCGAGTACAAAGTATGGCGTAATTTCTGTGGCAATGTTTTGGAAGCCAGAGCTTGCCTATGAATAAAACAATGTGTACTAACCATTGCGGGTTTTTTTTCTTTGAGCTTTATAGCTAAGCCCGATCGTACACCTATCATTGCAGGTGCGCCATCTGTGCAAAGTCCAATGAACTTATTGCAATCCAAATCATTTTTCTCAACAAAATTTGATATTGAATTAAATATATCTTCAGATGTAGTAGCCGCTGTCAAAGATTGAGAGTACAAAATCTCTTCTTCAATATCTCCGCCGATGTAACGAACATAAATTATTAACTGTGCACAATTAACGATGTCGGTGGATTCTTCGCAACTAATGGCGAAAAATGGCGATAATTTTACTTTGTTAATTATTTGTGACTTAATGTCTGCTGCAATGTCATCGATTCTACGCTTGACTGTATTATTGGAAAGAGAAATAGACTTCATTTATTGCTCTGCATCTTCTCCTAAAATTATCTGCGTGGCTTTTAGGATACATGGTTTTATTAATTCTTCACCGATAGTATGAGGTTTCTTTTGCTTTGCTATAATTTATTTTATTTACTTATTTATTTATCACACAGAAAACAAACAAGTTCACACCTAATTATATGTTTTCATTATATCCTACAATACATGTAACATTTCGTGTTTTAAAGTACAGAGTAAGAAACGTAAAATGGAAATCAAGAAGAATTTGACGATAACTTAAGAAATTAAATATGATCGATATGTTATATAAAACAGTAGAGATACTAGCACGGCAAAAATGAGAACAAGAAGAGGTAAATAATATGATATTGGTGACTAACAATTCTATTGTTGAAGATACACTTGCATGAGGTTTACTGCACTTATTGTTGTATTATCTAATCGATAGCGTCAAATGGTTTTTGAACTTGGCTAAACTGATACCAAAAAAACCCTCAGACAGGTCGTTGGAATAAATATTGCATACGGAAAGAAAGCGATTCATAATGATGCCATTGTTTTCAACGTTGAACAGCATCGGCCTAGGGCGTAACCTACTCAGAGGAACAGAAAATCTAATTTCAGATAGCTGG
The DNA here is from genome assembly GCA_944452925.2 of Chrysolina oricalcia. NCBI lineage: Eukaryota > Metazoa > Arthropoda > Insecta > Coleoptera > Chrysomelidae > Chrysolina > Chrysolina oricalcia. The sequence continues at coordinate 48,028,499 of OX101824.2, forward strand.
TATTCACACTCAAGTTGATTATTCAGAAGTTTGAATATAAACAAAATTATGTTAATGATTCTCCTCTGCTCTAGTCGACAAATTATGAACTGTTCGCGGATTGGTTGAACTGATTCGTAACCCGGATTGGTATTGAATTTCCTAAAATAAAGGTACTTCAGAAATTTATTCTGTATAGTTTCGAGCGCTCTCTTCTGATTTTGTTGACTGGGATCCCAAATGACAGATGCAAATTCGAGACGACTTCGTACTATAGTAAAATATAACATCCTTATTGTGTTTACAGATTTAAACTTTGAAGTATACCGCTTGACGAATCCTAGCAATTTCATGGCCTCGTTACATAGTATGTTCACATGATTCCTAAATTTAAGGTCAGTCGTGAAATTTACTCCTAAATCTTTCATATCGGTTGTACGACTAATTTGACGATTGTTCATAGTGTACATATAATTATTTGGATTTCGATGAGGACAGTATGTCATAACATTACATTTATCCAAGTTTAAATATAATTTATTAGTAACTGACCAACTGTGTATCTCATCAACATCAGACTGAAAATCGAAATAATCGTTAATGTCTTTGATGCATTTGAAAAATTTGAAGTCGTCTGCGAACAATAGACAATCCGATTTTACCACATTTGGTAAATCATTAATAAAAATTGAGAAAAGAAGGGGAGCAAGATTGGATCCTTGCGGTACACCTGAAGCTATTTCAAATGAAGCTTTGAGATGCTGCGATACACCTGTGTGATAACTTCCCGATTTATCCAATCTCATCCGCTTGAGTGATTCTGCTTTAGAAGAAAAAAACTCTTTCGTCTTCAAAACCAGAGTAGGATGTTGTTGCTTTAAATGCCTTTCAAGGCGATTGGGCCTCATGCTATCATTACTTAAAACTTTCATACATATCACACACTGAGGCAATTGTAACTCGTCTTTTTCTATGAAAGTAAATCCAAACTTAATGTAATCTTCGGAAAACTTTCTTTTTTTCGCTGCCATTTTGCACCTATAACAATAAAACAAATAATCAATCAGTCACAATGACCGATCTATGAACGCGTCTCCGCTCTATCACCAATTTAGTAAATTAAATGAAAATGGTGACTGAAGTTTGTAAATACACAAACTTACCTTTTAACAGTGAGACACAATAATTTTGCACACTCAAACTGATTTTTCAACAAAAAATGTACACCGAAACGTCAAATTTGTCGCAAGTGAGGGAATGAATTTCACAGATGCTTATGCGCGTCCGGTAGGTACTCCATTGTTTTCTAAACTGATGGATGCATGTTAAGCGGAGCGGGTGCCTTGGCGAGGGTGCGCGCGGGTTTCATGTTGTGACTTGTCGAAACTTATATAAACTGCGATTGACGACGTCGGGTTTTCGTCGGGGTCAACAATGGTTGACAGAATAAGTGAATAGGTATTATGTTTAATTTCATTAATTTTATGCGTGTAAATTAAACATTACATTGAAATGTTATTTGTTAATGTTGTATGTTTGTTTTTTGTTATTTTTGCCTGTTTACCACCTTAGTGATAATAAAAAAAATGCAAACGCTTTGCGCCCCCTTGACATCTCTCTATGCCCCCCTTGGGAGGCGTGCCCCCTGGTTGGGAACTCCTGATTTAGAATTACAAAGAAACACCAAAACACAGAATAATTTCTATACGGAAGTTATGTTTTGTAGTGTACGGTATTTGTGAATTTCTGAATTTCTGGTAAATATAAAATTGGATTTCATCATTTCATTTATAATGAGGTAAGAATGTCCATTGCATAATGCTCCTCCAAAGAAAATGTGTTCGTCATTGAATAAGGTTGATTTGTTGGAGTGTCAAATGGTAGAAGATACAGTATTCAGTTCCGGAAAATTTCTAACTGTTCTGACACAATTAATCACAACCCCTGAAGAATGTAGATGAAAGTGATCCCAAAAATTTTAGACTAATCTTAGTTACATCAATCATTGTTAAAATATTGGAAAAATGTATAGTCTCCAGATTGTATAAATTCCTAACTAAAAATAACATATCAACTCTTCAATTCGGCTTCAGGGAAAATTTCTCCACAGAGGACACTCTCTATTCTTTTTCACAAAGAAAATCCATGAAAATCTGGAAGACAATGAAAGAGTTGTAGGAATATTCATAGATTTGACTTCTGCTTCTGCCAAAACTTGAATCTTACGGCACCCGGGATTGTACATAAACTTTATACGGACTACCTGACTGACCGTAGGCACGAGGTTGAAATAAACTACTACTTTGGTGAAACTTCAGAAATAAAGTGTGGTATCCCCCAAAGAGTAGTTCTTGGTCTCTAGTAATTCCCACGTTATATAAATATCATGTTGAAAGATGACAAACTTGGGAAATTACAAAAAGAAACTACATGGAATTAAATGCTGGCTAAACAGTCATCTGAGCAGCTTGAAATTGAAAACAAAAATTTATGACTTTGTCGAATAGTGTTTTAAATCAACCTGATTTGACCACGTTGAAATTCCACTCCAAACGCACATTGAAAATATTAAATGCTTCTTGGCGTAATAATAAACAATGCACTGAAGTGGGATAGACACTCTGAATAGTCAACAGATAGACTGAAAGAACTGGTGTACACGTTTTATGACCTACGAAAATTTCAAATCACTGTTTGAGTCTATTTTGTGGTGAACATTACTATCTACAACACAGCTCTCTCAGACAAACGATTTATGATTTTGTTTTCAGCGTTTCCAGATTTATGTACAAAAATACAATTGATAAAAATACCGATAACCACGATTACACATGGAAAAAAGTCAACATCATGACATCATAGCAAAAAAGATATGAATCAGATGTGAAATCATCTGCAACTGAAACACAAACTTTACTCGCAATTTTCGAGACAAGGAATCTGATGGAATGGATGAAATACCATTCTCAATTCATATTCTCAGTTTATCTTTCATTTACAACAGGTACCTTTCCAAATGGTTTAAAACTGGGAAAAGTGTAACCGATAAAAAAAAATCAAATAATCTACCTAGATAATTTCAGACCCATAACTATCCCACAAAGTGTGTCAATTTTTTTCGGATATGCCTTTCTGGATCATTCATTGAATCTTATAAATTCCCACAATACCTTTAGTCCCATGCAACATGTATTTCGTTTGTTTCAGGAGCTTATTCGATTCAACAGGCTGATTGCAGTAGTGAAAAGGACTCTCAATGAAATGATCAAGGCGGTGAAGGGACTCGTTGTTATGTCTACCGAATTAGAAGAAACGTTTAATTCCCTGGTTATTGGAAGAGTGCCATCTTCTTGGGCGAGTAAGAGCTATCCAAGCTTGAAACCTTTGGGATCTTACGTCAATGATTTGATTGCAAGGTGAAAATTTTGTAATTGCTTCATGTGAGGATTGCATAAATATACTCAAAATTTATTTTTCCATTGCCGTGTTCAATTTGGTGTAAGAGAAATAATGCTAAAAAAAGATTAAGTAGTCTTCATGACTTTTTTACTAACTATCCTGAATTCAAAAGGATTGATAATTTTATATACATCACAGATAAAAAAAATTTCTTCAATCAAAAATATACATACTCATGAATAGAATTATCTTCTGAAAAAAATTATTATTTCTGATTAATGAATATACTCCCATTTCAAACTGATTGGGATGTTGCTTCTTTACATAAATTCTCTTGAAATGAATTTGCTTGCAGTGAAAACATTCCACTCTTCATCCTAGAAAACACTCAAATTAACAAATGAGCAATCAAAGCAGGTGGCGGCACCGGGACCTGTGAATACGACTTCCATTTCGACCATTTCATCCAGTTTGACCATTTGGGTAGGAGATTATGAGGCTATGCGTACCTATATGAACGTTAGTTTTGTGCCTAGTGGAATGTTTCTATACAATAAAAATGCAATATCGAAAATTGAATTTGGCTCATTATGGGCCAGTTGTCGAAATGAGTGAAATGTATTTTGGTCTTCTACAGTTTTGTGTATAAAAGCGAGTGGCGTTGTTTATGTATTCAATCAAACTGCAATATGCGTCACTACTAACTGGTTTTATTGAGAATACAGTTATTAAACTCAAAACTATTCAAATATGAAACCATTATTTATACCTGAATTGTTCGTAGTTGTGAATCAATGCTTTGTTTAATCTTTTCAATATTGCCAAAATGAAAATGGCTTCCATTCTATATTTTATAACCAAGTGCAGAGTGCAGATTGCAGATTGGAACTCAATCTCCAAGTTGACAGAAGAATAGTATTCATTATTGAAATAGCAATATTCTTGTCTCAACCTACTCCCATGATTCACCAAAAGAAGTGCCCATTATTGAAGCTAAAATATTCTTGCCTCAACCAACTTATGAAGCAAGTGTTCATTTGTTTCAAAATATTTTCCTTGTAAGAGGAATCCGTCAAAAAATCAAACTAATATTTGGTTGGACCGTCCGACTTTGGGTCGAAAGGTCCGGAGTTCGAGCCCCAGTTGCGGCTGGGATTTTTTTATTTAATTTGACCGTTTAAATTATTCAAATCTCGTGGCTGAACTGGGGTGAGTCCTGCACGATTCACTGTTGCATTCCAATTAACAGTGCTGCTTCTGATGTGGAGCATGAAGTTAGTAGCAAGGCCTACCCAGAACACGTGGCTAATGACCATAGCAGTCGATGCCAAAACACCAAAGAAAAAAATAAATAATAGAATTATGATTCTCAAGAAACACATGCTGCTTATATTACGGAAATATTAAAATTATATCGAAAATAGATGAATAAACAAAAGAAAAGTTGTATGATGAATTGTTAAATCTGATTCACTAAAAAAAATTGCATCAATTTTCAACAACTGTAAAAACCACTCACCTACATCAATTCAAAATTATACCTAGAAAATTATTTTCAAAAAATATTTTGATTACTCTCTATATTCTTCTTGAACATTATAAAATTTCATCTGTTGAACAATTGACAATATTCCACAGGTGATGGTTTTTTCGCTGTCAGGTTGGTAATAAATTTTGTTTTTGAATGTCGGAAACACTGATTCAAGTCAATTATATTTGTCATCTGTCAATTTTGAGGGATTGTTTACAGTTTTGATATTTGGGATATCTGAAATTTAAAATATATTAAAAAAATTGATCCAGATATCCTTATTCATTGAGGCAAATATCGATATCTGCGTGCATTGCCCGAGTTCACACATTTTTATTCTACTCATAGATCACATGATCTATGACGTAGAAAAATATTGATCACTGGAAAAAAATTGTCTTCTCATTCAATTTCCGGAGTTGGAAATATTCAGCATTCGGGACTAAAGTAAAAATAAATGTTTTTATATTCATATTCTTTATTTATTTATTTATTACAAAGTAGGGATACAAACAGACAAAATCCAACGAGTATCCTCTTATTAGGTTAGGTTAGGTTAGGTTACTGGTTGGTTGGGAATTCTGAAAATTTGTAGTATTACCTGTATGTTAAATAACATTCATTATATGTTTCAATAGGTACATACGAGGATGTATTGATATCTAGTTAGCCTAGACCAGTTCCCTGCATAAACAAAATATTGCGTTACCATAGCAACGAACAATAACTTATTAGAAGTGTCAGTGTATAAAGTTTGACGTCAAAAAAGTAAACCAGAGTTACGCAATAAATTAAAAGAAAAAATATGTCCACCGAAATTGTGAAGATCGAAAAATTGGAGTATCCAGCCATCATGAAGTACCTGTATTTAAAAGGGTGGTAAAACTTGCGAATGTGGACATGTGCCCGATTTTCATGAAATTTGCACAGATTGTATAAAACATGATAAAATTACTTTACCAATCGAAATTTTTCCGCGGAAATGTCTGTGAGAACCTTTTTTTTGGCGAAAATCCTTCATAGTGGTCACTTCACAAATACTTCCCAGTCCAAGACAATTCACGTAATTTCCAATTCAAATAACTGGTCATTAACTATAAACATAAACTCTCAGAAGTATAAAGCAGATTAATTGACTGAATGAAGCTCAAGAAATTACGGAGTTCAAATTTTAAACTCGATTTTCAAAAATATTTGACAAATTCAATGACAGCTCTCATGAACATGCGAATCCTTGCGAATTTTCGAAATTTTCTTCCGATTCGACGTACACGGCGAAAAAATTGCGCTGAATGATAACATGTAATTTTTCAGTCTGGAGTTAGATATTACTACATAACAATTATTTTTTCGCCGTATAAGTCGAATCACAAATATTTCCAAGGGTTCCAATTTAGGTTAGGTGATTTTCCCTTCTATTGCGTTAAAATATCAAATCTGTGAGCAGTTATCAAGGCAGAATACGAGCGAGCGAAGCGAGCATAATGATGGCGAGCGCAGCGAGCATACATTTTTATTTAGGGTTTCAACGCTAAAAAGTGATCGGATCGTAAGCAAGTTCTGTAACAAAAGTGCCAAAGTTAGGTTAGGTGGTTTTCCCTTCTTTTACGTTAGAAAATGGAATCTGTGTGCAGTTGTCGGGGCGGAACAGGGGCGAGCGAAGCGAGCATAATGACGGCGAGCGCAGCAATCAACTATTTTTTTTTACGTTTTCAACGTTGAAAAGTGATTGAATAGTCAGCAACTTCTGTAACGAAAGTGCCAAAGTTAGGTTAGGTGGTTTTACCTTCTTTTTACGTCCGAAAATTGAACATGTGTGCAGTTGTCGGGGCGGAATAGGGGCGAGCGAAGCGAGCATAATGTGACGGCGAGCGCAGCGAGCAACTATTTTTGTTAACGTTTTCAACGCTAAAAAGTGATCGGACCGTAAACAATTGCAGAAAAAATGACGAAGTTAGGTTAGGTGATTTTCCCTTCTTTTACGTTAAAGTATTAAATGTGTGTGCAGTCGTCGTTGCCCAATAGGGGCGAGCGAAGCGAGCATAATGACCGTGAGCGCAGCGAGCAACTATCTCAATTTACTGTTTCAAAGCTAAAAAGCAAAGGGATCGAAAGCAAAGTCTGTAACAAAACTGCCAAAGTTAGGTCAGGTTGTTCTCTCTTCTTTTACATTAAAAGGTTAGATCTGTCGTATCAGTAAGATCAGGACGATCCCTCCGTCATTTCATCAACACAAAAATCAGCCTCAAATCCAACAATTTTTTAGTTATTTTAAACATAATTTCAAAAAAAAAACCTTCAAACTGATCCCGGTTTGCAGGAATTAAAATAAAACTGGCAACGTCGCTTTGTTCTCTTTGCAGACTTCACCGTGTCTGACATTTGACAATTGAATTAATATCAATGTTATGGATTTCAATTTCAAATGAATTGAAACTTAATGATAATTCAAAACCGTTCCCTGTATGAATCGTTTCTTGTATGGCCTGAAATTAGCATTATGTAGTTACTGGTACTTTTTGAAAGTGAATAGACAGCACAGAAGCAGACAGTTAGTTCAATTTAAACTGGTTATAATATGTATAATTATGGGGTATGTACTGCCACACATTTTATAGAAAAAATCCAAAAAAACGTGCTTTACGCAAAAAAAACTATCTCATTATCAATTATTCGCTGTTTTAAGGCATCTGTGAAAATTTCGTTAAAATCGGCCAAATATCCATATTCGAAATTTTTTCCAAAATTGGACTGCAAGCTTCAAAAGAGGTATATTTTTCATTGAAGATGATGACCGATCGGGAAGGCCAGTTTCTGTGTCAGTCCCCGAAGATATCGATGCACTTCATGACATGATTTTAACAGACCGTCGAATTGGACAAAAACGGATATCTGAAGCACTGAATATTTCATACGAACGTATTCATCATATAGTTCACGTCAATTTGGACATGAGAAAAATTGCTGCAAATGTTTGAATGTTGACCAAAAGCGTGCAAGGGTAGTAAGTAGCATCGCGTTCGATCTGTGCTCGATTTGAAAACGATGTAGACTTCTTAAACCGAATTGTTACTATGGGTACATTTCTACGATCCAGAAACAAAGCAACAATCGATGGAATGGCGACACTCCGGTTCTACAAGACCTAAGTAGTTTCGTGTCCAAAAATCTGCTGGAAAAGTACTTGCTTCAGTTTTTTGGGATTGCCATGGAGTAATCATGATTGATTTTTTGGATAAGGGTAGAACAATAACTGGAGAGAACATTACTGACCACTCTACGGGAGAAAATTAAAGAGAAACGACGCGGAAAGCTATCCAAAGGTGTTTTGTTTTTGCAGGACAACGCCCTTGCACACAAATCTCATGTTGCCATGCAAAAAATTCGTGATTTAGGGTTTTAATTACTAGAACACCCCCATTGTTCACCAGATTTGGCTCCGTCCGACTATCATCACTGTCCTCAACTGAAAAAAAGTTTGAAAGGTCGTAAATTTTCTTCCAACGAGGAGGTAATAAAAGCTGTGGAGGTCTGGTTTGCAGAGCAAGAAGAAACATTTTTGTTGAAAGGTATAGAGACGTTGCAGGTTCGCTGTAATAAATGTATCCAATTAAGAGGAGAATATGTTGAGTAATAAAATATTTTGACATTGAAATTTTGTTTGGTTCTATAGTAGAGTAAGAATTTTTCAATATATTCTCGTATTTAGTTTTTCTTGGCCTTTGCTATATACATTTTATATTTCCTATGAATAGCTGGATATTAAATTTTAATTGTTTTAGTTCATCAAACAAAAAAATATCGATGGGAATCTTATTTTTGGTTCCATTTGCGTTTCAATTGCCAGTTGGTTTGATTCATGTATTCCTAATCCTACATTATCTTTTTTGGTTTCAGGCTGAAATTTCTACAAGACTGGATCAATGATGGAGCACCAATAGTATTTTGGATTTCAGGATTCTACTTTACGCAATCATTTCTGACCGGCGTATTACAAAATTACTCCAGGAAGAAGAATCTACCGATAGATTTAATACATTTCGAGTATTTCATCACCGAATTCGAAAACGATACTACTAAAGACTGTTTGGAGGGAGTGTATTGCAAGGTAAACGGAAAAAAAGGCAATAAAGATAGTCAAATGTTTAAAAAATGGATAGGTGAAATGAGTTTATTTATTATTTTATTTATGTTTTATTAATAATACAATATCGAAATACAGGTCGTTTCTTTTATCATGTGGTAACATTGCTATATTCTAAACCGTAACAGATACGAAGACGATTAAATGGGAGAAAAGGTAACTATTGTGGAGAACAGTACAATGGTCAAAGAAAATTCACAGGGAGTCTCGCCCTTCCCGAGTTATACAGGGAAAACTAAAAATGCTGTTATTTGTTTTTTACGAATAGAATTGTTATTTCTGAAAATATAAAAAAATGGAAAAGGAAAGTTTTAATGTATTCTAAATGTACTATAAAAATGTAACAATGAATCTTTGATTAAACGTTTCGTGTCAACACGGCCACCATCAACATTTCTTTTCAAATACGGACCTGTCTCTTTTAGTACAAATATTGATAAAGCGATAAAATCACAATTCAGTGGTACATCACACTTGATATTTTTATAACGTTTCATTTAAAATAACTAACATCATCAGTGACAACAATTTTTAATTACGGTCCTGTCGTTAGGTCGTTTATGGATTCCACAAAACCTAACTCTCCGTTATAAAAATTATCAGTGACGCTTTGAATAAATGTATCTATTAAAATTTTCTAGCATGATGGGTGTAATGCTATTACATGCATCTCTTATTTTTTGTTTGAGATGGTCGATATCTGTACTAGTTGTCGAAAAAACTTTATCCTTTATGTATCCCCAGACAAAAAAATCTAAAGGAGTCAGGTCTGGGGATCGAGCTGGCCAGGCAATTGGTCCATTGTTTCCAATCCATTTTCTTGGGAATATTGCATCTAAATGTTCCCTTACTATTGCTGCATTATGGGGAGGGGCACCGTCTTGTTGAAAATATTGTATTTCACGGCGGATGTACAGTGGCAATTCATCTAATTAGCCATCAAACTCATTGGATAAAAAATGTAAATACATTCCACCATTCAAATGCTCGTCGTAAAAGAAAGGACCTAGTATGTTTGTTCCCAAAATTCCCAACCAAACATTTATTCCGAACCTTTCCTGGAAATTGGTTTCTCTATGTAAATGTTCATTTGTATTATTCCACCTATAATGGATGTTTCTGTTAAACCAACCATTGTAGGTGAATTTTGATTCGTCCGTCCACATTATTTTATTACAAATATTTCCAACTTCCCTATTTCTACGTCTCAACCACATCGCAAATCGTACTCTCCTTCCGTAATCCCTTTCATTGAGGTGATGAACTTTGAATCCTGTAGCATTTGTATTTGTTCTTTTTCAAAATATTTCTGGTAGATTTTACAGAAATCCCTAGTTCGTGGGCAATTTCTCGTAAAGAACAATCTTGATTAGAAATATTTTTGTAACTGACCAATCCTGAATTGAAAAAAAATATTTTCGTCACTTTGTTAATCTTTATGAAGTATTATTTGCTTACCTAAAACATTTATTTGGTTCCGAATACTTCCAGTAACAACACATTTTCTAGTTTTATTTCTATCAAATGCACCAGTCTCTCAAATTTCTTTCTAATCGTCTAAACATTTGAATGTTTGGAATACGACGATTTGGGTATAGCTCACCATACATATTTTTTGCCAGAAGAGGATTTCTATTTGATTTTGCATAAGCAAATAGCATATCAGTCCTTTCGTCATTTGAATACATCTTTGATATGACTGAGTGTATAAACGACTGACAGTTCTTAACACGTATCAACAACTCATTTATTTGTCCTGCCATAGAAACCAAGCAAAGCCTACTTGTTTAAAAATGGTAAATGAAGTGAGATGCTATTTAATTGTACCATATCACACAATAGTCGTATTTTGACCAAAAACTAATATTTTCGTTACTTCCAGGATTGAGAATTATAGAAATATTCAGTATGATAATTGATTCAGAAGAAATCAGCCTTGAAACAAGGATTTCTGTAATACAAAAATGCCCAAGAAGGAAAAATACGAATGTTCGTTGTGTTGGGGTATCTTCTTATCGAAATTATTGGATGAAGTCTGAAGTATGTCAATAGTTGAATAGGTTTTGAAGAAATCAAAATAATTTACAAAAGAACTAACGACAGGACCGTAATTAAAAATTGTTGTCACTGAGGATGCTAGTTATTTTAAATGAAACGTTATAAAAATATCAAGTGTGATTTAATCGCTTTATCAATATTTGTACTAAAATAGACAGGTCCGTATTTGAAAAAAGAATGTTGATGGTGGCCGTGTTGACACGAAACGTTTAATCAAAGATTCATTGTTACATTTTTATAGTACATTTAGAATATATTAAAACTTTCTTTTTCCATTTTTTTATATTTTCAGAAATAACAGTTCTATTCGTAAAAAACCAATAACAGCATTTTTGGTTTTCCCTGTATAACTCGGGAAGGGCGAGACTTCCTGTAAATTTTCTTTGACCATTGTACTGTTCTCCACAATAGTTACCTTTTCTCCAATTTAATCGTCTCCGTATCTGTTACGGTTTAGAATATAGCAATGTTACCACATGATAAAAGAAACGGCCTGTATAATATATAGAAATAAATTTCTCATGGACGCTTGATCAAATAAGTGAAAAACTTGTCCATGATCATGTAAAATTAATTATGAAATAATCCATATCAAAATACTCATGATAAATATCCATAATATAATATATATAAAGGAAAAAATAGCAAAATGAACTTGAATATATGCCTAAATAACATTGTTTTTTTTTCCTTCCTCGGATGCTGGTCCTTTCACCAGCTACACCTCAGCCTCTTGGGCTTTTTGTGTTTTCCGTGTTTGTTTTACAGCACCCACTCAGTAACTCTGGTCCCCTGTACCATTCTGTACAGGTTCTTCACCGGTTAGCTGTCGTATTCTTCGGGAGTTAAATTGGGTTTCCCGAAAATTGCCTGTCTCTTGCGGTCTAATGCCTCGCATTCTGACAGTATATGTTTGGCTGTTTCTGTCCCTTTACCACATTGTCTGCAGGAAAGTTCTCCGTTGTACAGACCCATTTTGTGCAGGTGTTTTCTCATTGGACTGTGACCAGTGAGAAGACCCGTTATTGTTCTAACTTGATTCCTGCTCAGCTTGAGTAGTTCTTCAGTTTTGTGTTTTGACGGTTCTTTAATGTATGTTTTGCCGTGGTGCATGAGGGGGGCTTCGTGCCACCTCTCCATTTGTTTTCGCTTGAACCAGTCCCGAATGCATCCTCGAATGTCGGATTTATTAATCCCGAGTGCGGGTTCTGGGCCAATATATGGAGTTGATGAGCCCTTTCTAGCTAGCTCATCAGCTTTTTCATTGCCCTCGATACCGCAGTGTCCTGGAACCCACATCAAAGTTAATTTGTTGTGTTCTGTGAGAACACTGAGTTCTTCTCGGCATTCCCATACCAGTCTTGATGTCACTTTCGGGTTCATAAGAGCCTTCATTGACGCCTGGCTATCGGTACATATTTTGATCCGTGCATTGTGCATTTCCCTCATATTGATTTCTCTCGCGCATTGCAAGATGGCGTACATCTCTGCCTGGAATACAGAGGTATTTGTTCCTAGTGAGACGCTTATTTGGGAGTTCCTCCCCTCACTGTATATTCCAGCACCAGTTCCTTCTCTGGTTTTGGATCCGTCCGTGTACCAGATCCTCTCTCCAGGTTTGCTCCTGGTGTTGTCGTATGTCCATTCCCTTCGATCTTGCAGGATAGCCTCGAAGTTGATGTTGAAGAAGTATCTAGGAGTCATGTGGTCCGTTGGTTTCATTTCAAGAATGTTGCCTCCCACTATTTCCTTTATCTTGTTGTGATCCGATCTGTTGCTCGTATTTTGTTGCCTCAGGAGTCCCATTCTTGCCTCTCCCATGATTGCTATGTCAATCGGTGGGATGTCCAACAGTACTTCCATGGCTAATGTTGGTGTTGTTTTCATAGCTCCCGTTATACTGAGGCATGCAAGTCTTTGTACCTTGCTCAACTCAGCCGCGGCTATTTTTTGTGTTATCTTTGTCCACCATACCAAAGATGCATATGTAATCATGGGTTTCACCACAATGTTGTATATCCAATACACCATTTTGGGATTTAGCCCCCATGTTTATCCGTGTGCCCGCCTGACTAACATCAGTGTCATTTCGGCTTTCTTCTTAACTTTTGCCAGCTGTTTATTCCAGGTGAGTTTCGAGTCTAAAATCACCCCGAGATATTTAACTTCCCCTGACAGCTGTATTAGGGTACCTTGTAGGGACAGAGGTCCTAGGATCTCTAACTTCCTTCTACGGGTAATCGCTACAATGGTTGATTTGGAGGGGCTAATAGTTAGTCCCTCCTTATCTATTCATGTACTTACCAGATTTAGGGCCGATTGCATTCTTTTCCTAACTGTGGTGTTGAATTTGCCTTGGACCGTGATGACTATGTCATCTGCGTACCCAAGTGTTTTGTGCCCACCCCTCTCCAGTGTGAGTAGCAGGTCCTCCACCACCAGGTTCCACACTGCCGTCCTAAGCCCAAAGGGCGTATCTCAATTTTTTCCAATTTCAGATTTCACTTTCTACAGTTTCCTTAAGACCAAGCCCTTAACTTGAATAGCAAATTTGGCCAGATCTCATCGTTCTATGCCATTCAAAACATAAGTAAAAGAAGACGTATATCCAAATACACCTAAAATTCTGAAATTTATAGGCGTAAGTGACTGCCTCAATATCTCTGGTTATTCTTTGAGATACGCCCTTTGGGCTTAGGACGGCAGCACAGCAGTGGGGACAGGACACTCCCTTGCGGACAACCCCTGGTGACCTTGGCTGCCAATGTTTCTCCCACTAAGGAGGAGTGGATAATTCTATCTCTTAGCATGCAGTCTATCCACCTGCAGCAGGTCTCATCGATGCCTTTTCGTCTCGATGCCCTTGAGATTGAGTTTAGAGATGTGTTGTTGAATGCTCCCTCGATGTCCAAGAATGCACCCAACAAGACCTCTTTGTTTCTTAGTGCAGTTTCCACCTTCTCTACGAGTTGGTGTAGTGCTGTTTCTGTAGATTTGCCTGTTGTGTAGGCATATAGGTCCTTGTGTAGGGGTTGGTTTACCAACACCGTGTCCCTGATGTGCCTGTCCAACAGTTTTTCCTGTGTCTTAAGAATAAATGACATAAGACTTATTGGCCTCAGTGCCTTCGCTCCCTCCTGTGCCGTTCTTCCAGGTTTAGGGATGAAGTCCACTGTGGTTGCTCTCCATGCTTTTGGTATGTATCCCAGTGCTAGGCTGGCCCTTATTACCGTGCATAGTTTGTGTGCCAGTAGGTCTATGCCTTCTTGTAGCATGATAGGATTAATGCCATCCGTCCCTGGTGATTTATACGGTTGGAATGAGTTGATTGCCCATTTCGTTTTTTCCACGTCTATCACTTTCTTTGAGACCTGCCATTCTTCCCTGGAGGCCCACGAGGGAGGTCTCAGTTCTGAATGTCTCCAGGCCTCAGTTGATATATTGGTGTTTATTGATCCTGGAAAGTGTACCATTGGTTACACTTTGTATAAATAAAAACAATAACAAAAAACTAAATTGGTTCTAATTAAAACATCAAAATCCGAAATTATTTTACATACAAAAAAATTTCCAATTTTTCAGAATTCTCAATTCTCAATCAACCAAAATTTGATTTTATTTTTAAATCCCCAAAAACTTGCTTTTTTAAAGAAACTGGCAAATTATTATAAATCTTTCTACCTATTGACTATTAATTTAGAAAGAACTGCTTACATGATTTTCAAACAAAAAAATGTAGAACAAATATAATTAAAAGTAAAAATGAATAAAAGTAAATAGAATATTAAATGAAGTGGAAGAACACAAATACTTGGGTCTGATGATTGATAAAGATTTGAATTTTAAATTCCATGTAAATAAAATAAGGAAATCCATTATTCCCTTAATTGGAGCAATAGAAAGAATCGATTTTCTAAATATTCCAATCCAATATCTCATTTATAATGCCAATATTGTCTCGCATATTAGATATTTGATAACATTATCTTGTAATAAAACCAAAAAGGTTATATTTATATTCAATTATGTAATAATATAATAATTATTTTCCTTATACCAGAACTTGTACTGTTTGGATGGGGTATTTTCAATGAATAAATAAATGAATAATTTGATAATCATTTAGGTGGAGGGAGGTAGTTATTAGCTTTTTGAAGAATCATATTTTCATAATTTTATATAAGTAATTTCTCAATTCCATATTACACTAAATTGTGAACATTTGAATCAACATCTGTAATAATCAATAATAACTCTTTTACAGGGACTGTATTTGGAAGGAGCTAGATGGGACAGACAATTCAAACGATTGAATGAGTCCTACCCAAAAATTCTCTTCGACGTTGTGCCTATTATGTGGCTGAAACCAGCTGAGATATCGAACTACAACCCAGAACCTTGCTACAATTGTCCGGTTTATAAAACTAGTGCAAGGCGAGGAGTTCTTTCAACAACTGGCCATTCTACAAATTTCGTTATGTTCACCACCTTCAATTCAAACTTACCCGAAAAACATTGGATCAATAGGGGAGTGGCAGCGTTGTGTCAACTCGATGACTGAATAGTACCTAATTTCTTATATTTATACCAAATATACTGCAATAACTTGATGTGGTGTTTTATTTTTTGCTTGTTCCAAATTTTTGTTTCAGTTTCACGTAAATACAAATTATTTCTTCAAGAAGGTTTATTGACCTAAGACTTATTTGAATTAAAAAATATTCTGGTAAGGGTTCCAGAATATTTTTTAATTAATTAATTAATATTTTACCTTGGGTATTTTCCCACTTGAATTGAAACATGCTTCACTAAAAGTGGAGATGCTGAAGTCCATCAGATTATAGACCAATAGCATTATTGAACATTTTTTCTGAAATTTTTGAAAAAATTCTGAAAAAACGTATTGTTGATTTTATAAACAAGAACTGTGGCTTTGATAGTAATCAGTTTGGTTTCCAAGAAAATATTGACAAACAAGTGGCAATACTACAAGTAATGCAGGAAATTCAAAATGGACTTGAAACAGAAAACTATGTGGTAGCTGTGTTCATTGACCTCAAGAAGGCATTTGATACAGTTAACCATAAAATACTTTGGGAAAACTTGGAAACAATGGAATTCGGGGGTACAGTGAAAAATGTTTTGGAATCCTATCTTAAATTTAACAACTCTGAGTCTATTAGACTACCAATGAATACGGGCGTTCCACAAAGATCTGTTTTGGGACCTATCTTGTATCTATTATACATTCAAAATATCTCTAAAATTGGGTTAGAAGGAAGTTATACCATATACGCAGACGATACAGTACTTTTATATGAACCCAAAAACTCTCTCATTCTAGAAAACACTATTAATGAAGACTTGAAAAAATTTGAAAAATGGCTTTACTTTAACCTTTTATCTATAAATACTGAAGAAACTAAGTATATAATTTTTCTGCAAAAAAACAAACAGAATATTTCCCTTAATCTCATTATCAAAAATGAATTATTGAAAAGAACTGAACAAATAAAGTATCTTGGTGTATGGATCGATGAAAAATTTAAATGGAACGAACATATTGAGGTCTAAACCTAAAAAAAATTCTTCAATCATTGGTGCTTGATAAAAAATTATGAATATGATTCTATTTTCTCATTTTCTAAGTCTTATTACCTATTTGATAAACATTTGGGGATCTTGTTCCAAAAATAATTTTAATAAAATATCAGTATGTCGGGGCGTGGCGCAGTGGTTGGAGCGTCATTTAAAGATGACTGTATTGTCATTTTGACAGCGATAAAAAAGGTGCATCGTTTTTAATCACCGATAAAAACGCCTGTTCCTCTTTAGCGTATACATCTAGTATGCTTACGACACTTTAATGTCTGCCCTGTCAGTTATTTAAGTATTGTTGATAGTTGATACTGAAATATTACAACATGAGTCGTTTTGGGGAAGTTTCGACTCAACAAATAACAAAAAATATAGAAAAAGCAATCCCGCAATCTACAAAAAATCCTAAAGCGTCAATATGGAGACAATTTATATTCGGTCGTTAATTTATCTTGCCAAAAAACAGTCGAGCTTTTCTTTTAAGGATCAATTTCTTTTTAACTCAAAATTTTTCATCAGTAATTTTGCTCGAGAAACTGATATTTGACAAAATCGCTCGACCTTCGATTTCGCGATTTTGTCATGTTAGTTTTTCTCGTGAAATTACTGATTGGCAAAATTATTTCGTTACAAAAAGAAATTTATCCGATAAAAAAAAGCTCTTGTGTTTTTACTGTTGACTAAATTATTCAAATCTCGTGGCTGGACTGAGGTGAGTCCTGTACGATTCACTGTTGCGTTCCAATTAACAGTGCTGCTCCTGAGGTGGCGCATGGAGTTAGTAACAAAGGCCTATCCAATACACGTGGCTAATGACCATAGCAGTCGATGCCAAGACACCAAAGAAAAAAAAAAGAAAAATAAAATATCAGCATTATACACGCCGTTTCTTTTATCATGTGGTAACATTGCTATATTCTAAACCGTAACAGATACGAAGACGATTAAATGGGAGAAAAGGTAACTATTGTGGAGAACAGTACAATGTTCAAAGAAAATTTACAGGGAGTCTCGCCCTTCCCGAGTTATACAGGGAAAACCAAATATGCTGTTATTTGTTTTTTACGAATAGAACTGTTATTTCTGAGAATATAAAAAAAGTTATAGGAAAGTTTTAATATATTTAAAATGTACTATAAAAATGTAACAATGAATCTTTTATTAAACGTTTCGTGTCAACACGGCCAACATCAACATTTTTTTTTTCAAATATGGACCTGTCTATTTTAGAACAAATATTGATAAAGCGATAAAATCACAATTCAGTGGTATATCACACTTGATATTTTTATAACATTTCATTTAAAATAACTAGCATCCTCAGTGACAACAATTTTTAATTACGGTCCTGTCGTTAGTTCTTTTGTAAATTATTTTGATTTCTCCAAAACCTATTCAACTATTGGCATACTTCAGACTTCACCCAATAATTTCGATAAGAAGATACCCCAACACAACGAACATTCGTATTTTTCCTTCTTGGGCATTTTTGTATTACAGAAATCCTTGTTTCAAGGCTGATTTCTTCTGAATCAATTATCATACTGAATATTTCTATAATTCTCAATCCTGGAAGTAACGAAAATATTAGTTTTTGGTCTAAATACGACTATTGTGTGATATGGTACAATTAAATAGCATCTCACTTCATTTACCATTTTTAAACAAGTAGGCTTTGCTTGGTTTAAATGGCAGGACAAATAAATGAGTTGTTGATACGTGTTAAGAACTGTCAGTCGTTTATACACTCAGTCATATCAAAGATGTATTCAAATGACGAAAGGACTGATATGCTATTTGCTTATGCAAAATCAAATAGAAATCCTCTTTTGGCAAAAAATATGTATGGTGAGCTATACCCAAATCGTATTCCAAACATTCAAATGTTTAGACGATTAGAAAGAAATTTGAGAGACTGTGGTGCATTTGATAGAAATAAAACTAGAAAATGTGTTGTTACTGGAAGTACGCGAAACCAAATAAATGTTTTAGGTAAGCAAATATTACTTCATAAAGATTAACAAAGTGACGAAAATATTTTTTTTCAATTTAGGATTGGTCAGTTACAAAAATATTTCTAATCAACATTGTTCTTTACGAGAAATTGCCCACGAACTAGGGATTTCTGTAAAATCTACCAGAAATATTTTGAAAAAGAACAAATACAAATGCTACAGGATACGCAAAGTTCATCACCTCAATGAAAGGGATTACGGAAGGAGAGTACGATTTGCGATGTGGTTGAGACGTAGAAATATGGAAGTTGGAAATATTTGTAATAAAATAATATGGACGGACGAATCAAAATTCACCAACAAAGGTTGGTTTAACAGAAACATCCATTATAGGTGGAATAATACAAATGAACATTTACATAGAGAAACCAATTTCCAGGAAAGGTTCGGAATAAATGTTTGGTTGGGAATTTTGGGAACAAACATACTAGGTCCTTTCTTTTACGACGAGCATTTGAATGGTGGGAATGTATTTACATTTTTTATCCAATGAGTTTGATGGCTACTTAGATGAATTGCCACTGAACATCCGCCGTGAAATACAATATTTTCAACAAGACGGTGCCCCTCCCCATAATGCAGCAATAGTATGGGAACATATAAGTGCAATATTCCCAAGAAAATGGATTGGAAACAATGGACCAATTGCCTGGCCAGCTCGATCCCCAGACCTGACTCCTTCAGATTTTTTTGTCTGGGAATACATAAAGGATAAAGTTTTTTCGACAACTAGTACAGATATCGACCATCTGAAACAAAAAATAAGAGATGCATGTAATAGCATTACACCCATCATGCTAGAAAATTGCCAAAGAAATTGTATGGACAGACAACTTATGTGCATTCAACAAAGAGGTCGGCAATTCGAGCATTTAATGTACGTTATCATGAAGAATTCATTTTCTGTATTGGTTTTATTTTCACTCAAAAATTCAATATGAAATAAATTGTTTTCTGTTTGTTTGATTTCTTCTACTCTTAAATAAGTTTATTTCCGAGGTAAATTGCTATCGTTCGTCTCTGAAACTACAGATATATTTTATTATAGTGTAAACATAATTTTAATAGATACATTTATTCAAAGGGTCACTGATAATTTTTATATCGGAGAGTTAGGTTTTGTGGAATCCATAAACGACCTAACGACAGGACCGTAATTAAAAATTGTTGTCACTGATGATGTTAGTTATTTTAAATGAAACGTTATAAAAATATCAAGTGTGATGTACCACTGAATTGTGATTTTATCGCTTTATCAATATTTGTACTAAAACAGACAGGTCCGTATTTGAAAAGAAATGTTGATGGTGGCCGTGTTGACACGAAACGTTTAATCAAAGATTCATTGTTACATTTTTATAGTACATTTAGAATACATTAAAACTTTCCTTATCCATTTTTTTATATTTTCAGAAATAACAATTCTATTCGTAAAAACCAAATAACAGCATTTTTAGTTTTCCCTGTATAACTCGGGAAGGGCAAGACTCCCTGTAAATTCTCTTTGACCATTGTACTGTTCTCCACAATAGTTACCTTTTCTCCCATTTAATCGTCTTCGTATCTGTTACGGTTTAGAATATAGCAATGCTACCACATGATAAAAGAAACGGCCTGTATAGGAATTCTTTGAAAGTACTGTATCGTCT
Source organism: Chrysolina oricalcia (assembly GCA_944452925.2). Lineage (NCBI taxonomy): Eukaryota > Metazoa > Arthropoda > Insecta > Coleoptera > Chrysomelidae > Chrysolina > Chrysolina oricalcia. Next base: position 48,048,872 of record OX101824.2, read on the forward strand.
TCCTTTTGACATACCAACTATCTTCAATTACAGAAAAATTTTCTTTAGATGAATGTTATAAAATACATTAAAAATTGCTTTCAATATTATAAATAAAAAATCAAAATCATATTTAATTTTGATTAGAAACTCTGAAATTTAAAGTCATCATATACCAGACAATATAACTTGTTTCACCTCGATTCTGCTACATCTACAGTAGGCCAAAAAAATATTCACTCATGCTGTTCTAGATGAATTCAACAAATTACCATACCTATTATATCACAAATTGCAGAAATTTTTCCAAATTCAAAATATCTGTGAAAAAACATTATTTTCTTATGGAATTGATATCCTGCCGGTAATGATCAATCTTTGTTTACTAATTCAAGACTTTATTATGGGTTCATCATAATTGTATATGTTGATTCTGTTTATCAGTGGTTTATGATTTTTTTTTTGTTTCAATTGCAAGATGCAGTAATTGTTAAAAACACAAATTTACCCGATAAAATACAAACCACTCGTGCAATTATAAGTGATAATAAATAATAACGTCAATGACGCAAAATGTCAAACCAATTAGAAATGTGCAAAAAAAAATCCTGGTATATTTCGCTTCTGAGGCGAAAATAAATACGATATTCGTGTTAATCTCGCCGAGCTACCCCAGATTAAGTACAAAAGGATTCCTGTACGCGGCCTAGAAGCCGAGATATTAAAGATTCAGCAAGCGCAAGCCACTTTCAGTTTCATTGCGAGCGCGCCGCCCTCTCCCCACTCTGCCGCACGCTCCGGCAGCCGCACGCTCCGGCAGCCGCACGCGCTTCACTTTGTTATGGGATTTCTAGTAGTATGAATTAATAGAACATATCCGAGTATTTTTTTATTGAAAATATAGGTATTCAACATTAACACCCACAAACGGCACATCTGTAAACTGTTTATTGCGTCTTTGAGATTATTTCGAAAAAAAAAATTATCTCCGAAAAAAATTATCTCCGGTCTAGAAGGTCGCAGATGAAAATTTTTTTTTCGAGAATACGTGAAAGAATGTCAGGAATCGATTTCCGGCAAAGACATTTTCCTAAAACAAAAATTGTAAAACTGGCCCAGAAAAAACGTGTTAAAAAAACGTGCAGTTTTTTCAAAGTCATTTTTTTACCATTAAAATTAAAAAAATCGCTATATTTCTTCAATAACATTATAGCACGAGTCTTTAGGAAGAAAAAAAGCCCGGAAACCTTACCCTAGGACCATTCAAAAAGCAAGAGGAACCAATTTATGAGAGCACCTTTTTTTAGAAAAATCGATATATCTCGAAAAATAATTAATAAAATTGAGTAAAAAAAAATCTTTTCCTAACTGGCAATAAGCTATACTTACAGTAAATAAGAAGTATAGGAACGTAATAGTTTACGACTTCTCGATATCCCGATTATTCACGGTTTTTTCGATAAAACTCGAAAAGTATTGAAAATATCGAAAAATGCTATGAAAACAAATTGATAGATATTTTCAATACCTACAACTTTCTCATTCAAACTATCGCGATCGGAGCTATAGTTTTCAAGTTATTTAAGAAAAACCTCTTTTAGCAACTTAACCAATTTTTTAGGTTATGTGCGTCGGATACAAGAAACAGAAACTCACCTTTAATTTTGATTTCCTATACGCTCATATTTTTCTTTTCAACTATCAATTTTTGCAAGCGTTTTTCCCTATTGCTTGGTCTAAATCATTTTGATTAATATTATATGTACAACTTCCTCATACCAGAACTTGTTCTGCCTGCAAAGTATTCACTTATTAAATAAATAAATGATCTAAGAGAAAATCAATCGTGAATGGTGATTCAAACAAATGGGGTAGAAAAAATCAATAGGTTCATGTTAGTTGCTAGCCATAACATAAAAGAAAATATTATCAGGATAGTAACCGGAAAATACTGAATTATCGGGACAGAAAAGAAAAGCACATTTTTGAAAGTGAAATAAACATACTCAAAATATCTGAATCCCAGTAAAAAACAATATCCTGTTGAAGTCAAAGTTTCAAAGTTAAAATATGCTTTATTGTAAGAAGTCATAGAAACTTGTAGACAAAGCTTTATTATTGTATTAAATATAATCTTAAAATTAAATCAATAATTACAAAGTAAAGTGGAAGCCTTTAAAAAGTCTGCAATCAACTATGTATTTTACATATACAGTGACCGCCAAAAAGTATGTACCATATGGGAAAATTTTTTATTATTGGAGTATTGGAAAAAATATTCTGGGGAAAAGTTTGTGCATGTCCGATAACCTAAAAATCGATTTTGACACATGTCACGTGATCGCTAGAATGGCGGCAAAATGAAAAAACTTGTAATGCAAAGGCAAAAAAAGGGGAAGATGGCAAGATATCAAAAAAAGTTATTTGAAAAAGTCACTTAGAATTCAATTTTATACATATAAACAAAGTTTCAAGAGATAATTCAAAAAAATTGAAAATAGCAATTTTTTAAAAATATTTTCCCATCCATTTAAAAATATTTTTTTTTTTTATGAATAGCTTGACTATACCGAAACATTTGCATTTTAATGATAATGACAAAACTTTCTCATTTTCTCCACACCAGAGGGCACTAAATTGAAAAAATGGGAATTTGTCAGAACCCTTGCTGTTACATCGGTTCGTATCTAACAGTTATATCCGAATTCCACGACCATTGTGATGACATGACACTCCAAAAACATGGTAATTTCCAGATTATAATGAAGTTCCGATGATAATCGTGCATGAGCGTTTCACTTCGCACATAAACTTGAAAATAGTGCGTCAAATTAAAGATTCTCAAAGTTTATGTGCAAAGTAAAACGCTCATACAGCATTTTTATTGAAACTTGATTAAAATCAGGAAACATGGTGTTTCTGGATTGCCATATCAACACAATAGTCTTGGAATTCTGATATAACTGTTAGATAAGAACCAATGTAACAGCGAGGGTTCTGGCAAAAACCAATTTTTTTAATTTAGTGCCCTCTGGTGTGGAGAAAATGAGAAAGTTTTGTCATTATCATTGAAATGCAAATGTTTCAGTATAGTCAAGCTATTCATAAGAAAAAAAATAATATTTTTGAATAGATGGGAAAATATTTTAAAAAAAATTGCTATTTTCAATTTTTTTTTAATTATCTCTTGAAACTTCGTTTATGTGTATGAAATTGAATTCTAAGTGACTTTTTCAAATAACTTTTTTTGATATCTTGCCATCTTACCCCTTTTTTTGCCTTTGCATTGCAATTTTTTCATTTTGCCGCCATTCTAGCGATCACGTGACATGTGTCAAAAACGATTTTTAGGTTATCGGACATGCACAAACTTTTCCCCATAATATTTTTTCCAATACTCCAATAATAAAATTTTTTCCCATATGGTACTTACTTTTTGGCGGTCACTGTAGAATGTTTGTCAGTTTTTAGTACTTAGTGTTATTTTCATTTAGCACCCAGTTTAAAGTATTGTTTTTTATAATATTTCAACATTTTTACTGATTTTGTAACTGTTTCAGTTTTGAGTTTTTTTCTTATATACAGTGTCCGCCAAAAAGTTGGAACCGTATGAGAAACTTTTTCATTAATAGTTTCTCAGAAAATGTCATTTTTCATAAACATTTGTGCATTCAATTAAACTAAGTATGCGCATATCGATTATTACCAGTGGCGTGCTACTGAGCAGCAAACGACGGATACTCTAAATTTACTATAGAGTAAAGTGACATTAATATGCAAAATATCGAAAAAGGTTATTGAAAAAAGTTGTTTGCAATTTAATGATATTCCTAGTTATCTAGTTTAGTCTACCAATTGCTAATTTTGATAACTACTTAAAGAGTTGGCCTCAATTTTTAATGGGAATTATCTACAATAATTCTTGAGTGGTAAAATACTGAATTGACATAAATTATCTGTCGAAGCAAGTACATGATATAACAAAATCTTAAATATGAGTAAAAGAAAGAAATGGAAATATAATGAATTAAAACCAGGATCCTTCCAAAAATTAAAATTAGTAATTGGTAGACTAAACTGGATAACTGAGAATATTCATTAGCAAAAAACTTCTTACAACGACATTTTTCGATATTTTGCATAGTCACTTTACTCTATAGTGAATTTAGAATATCGGCCGTTTCCCGCTTAGCCGCACGCCACTGATAATAACCGATATGCTCGTACGTCGTCTAATTGTATGTATCAACTTTTAAGACGAATGAAATTTTCTGAGAAACTATTAATAAAAAAGTTTCCCATATGGTTCCAACAATTTGGCGGGCACTGTATATGTACATTTTACGTTTTGTAACTTAAGGGTTTACCAGTTTATACCAAATAAATGAATGCTTCCTACTATCCGCACATCACCATTGTTGAAAAAAGCGAAATAGGAGCCTTGAACTTAGTTAAAAAGGACATTGCACAATGTCAAAAGGATGTAAAAAACGTAGGTTACACCCATAGAAATATATATTATTTACTCACTCTAGAATGCTAATCCCCATGTCAAAAGTGTTGTAAAAAGTTCAGGCTAGTCCACAATGCGCATACGCGTCATTAGTGATTTTTGTAACAGGCCCGGTTTTAGTAAAATATTATGGTACTTATGAAGATTAACAAACATTAATTCTGAATCTCGGATAATAAGGTTGGAAAGCTGATTTTACTTATACTTGTTATTTGTATTTAGCCGATTTAAAAACATATTTTCACATATTTTTGATCCCAAATATTCAGCAAAAGCCATCAGAAAGTAGAGTACGGTTACTATTATCATTTATCGCTTTGAAGCGAGTGATTTTTGGTATCACATTCACTTTTCAGCTGTAGTTAACCAACAAAAACCTACGGAACCACCCCAAATCGTTGGTGCGAATTTCAAGGATTGGAAAATAAATTGAAAGTACAATAACCTATGAAAATGTATTTCAGGTAACATAATGAATAATTTTAACTCAAATTGGATTTATGAAATTGGATGCTTAGAAGCTCGAGCTTTTTTTCTAGAACGATTAATGTCAAAATATGCAACTTAATTTAATTTAAATCATTTGAACAGATTAACATGCTATTTCTACGAGTATTTCTGGTTGTATTACCTTAGTGCAATTTCTACAAGCATTTCCAGAAGCATTTTCCTTACCATCAAAGAAAAGCACTTCCATATTGACATTAATTTTCCGAAGCGATTCTATGTATGTTTAGTACTTTTTGTAGGAATCTAGAACTCATAAAAAGAGCGGTGTGGCAGAAAGTTGTATCACTCGTCATGCATGCTTATGCAGACACTGCACTAGGTTTCAAATTATTCTATTGGCGTTTTCACATCAATCTTCATGAGGCAAATGTCTGCCACAAATTGCAATTTTCTCACTAAAATGTTCTGCTGGGGTCTCTCCTTAAGAACAATAACCAAAAATCATGCCTTTTTTGTCAAGCTAAAATAATATTTAAGCTATTTTGAGCAAAGCATATAGGTACATAAAAAAATTCATTATCTACCAAAAATTATTTATTTCAGGTATTTTTCCTTTACAGAACACTAAACAGTTCATTGTTCATTTGTAGGAAGAAACGGCTTTATTAGAAATTGTCTTTAAAGGAACAAGATTAATGCAAATTCACGAATGATGAAAGAATAACCAACAACAAACACCACACAAAACGACAAGAGAAAATCTGAAATTCTAAAAACCATCTCTGATCTCTGACAAGAGTGACAGATCTTAGTACAAGTCTTCCTGTTGATGAAAAAGCACTGTTGCACGGTCATTACAATCACAGTAGCATAGGGCAAGGAGACTAAAATTTAACAAGGAGTGTTTGATTCCCATAAGACAATGGGGACACTAGTAGAAAGAGATGAAAGAACATTTGTGACTAAATGTGACGTAGTAGGACGTGTTATGGCCGCCGTTCTCTATAGACAGTGACGGACTAGCTCTTGGTATATGAGAGTTACTGCTGACAGTTTTGTTGCTTGGTTCGAGTTCGACTCTGTACTCATATCCAAGTACGTCACTATGACGCGTTGATGCTACAAGTTTCTTTCGCGCCTAAAATTCGGAGTTAACTATCTCTAAAAGGTTATTTCGGTGTTAAAAAATCCTAAATGAGTTGTCAAATTTCTCTCTTTCAAATGACATGTGTTTCATTGCCTCATAACAAAAAATTCTGAATTGGAACAGCAAATCATTTTCAAACTTGGCAACGATCTACCAGAACTACACTGATGACGCGCATGCGCAAATCGTAAACGGGTCGCATACGCGGCATGCTTTTCGCCTTGAAAATTGGCAGGATTAGCAGTCTATAGTAAGTATATAATATACAGGGTGAGTCAGAATAAAACCGACAAACTCCGACTACAGATTCCTTGCCTCAATTTGAGATGAAAAGTTTCTATCAAGGTATGTCCTAAAATGCATCCCCTCTGAGATACAGGGTGTCAAAAGTGCGAAAAAAATTTAGATTTATTTTTTTTCTCTAAAACTCTTGGAGAAAAAAATTTCAAACTTGGTGCACTAATCAAGGTTTATCAACGTGATAATTTGAAGTTATAATTTTCAATTTTCGTAAACCAGTGTCGTAGTTACGATGGTATGTGGTCATATTTTCCTTCATATTTTCTTTGGACAACTGAATTTACAAATGAGCGTTTGACATCAGTTAGGCTCATCCATATTCAACCTAAAAGTCAAAACATTCCATTTGCCTAAAAGTGAAGGTTTCTGAGATATTTGCAAAAAACTTAAGATATGTCCAGAGAAGAAACATAACATCCTGTGTGCTATAATCGCATGATGCAACTTTATTATAGCTCATAGGAATAATTGTCAACCGCTTGAACGTTTTTTAATGTTGGGAGTTTTCATAACATAGTACAGGTGAGTCAGAATTAGACCGACAAACTCCGTTTGTCGTTCAATCATTATGACGAATAAAAAATCTAATTTTTTTTCGCACTTTTGACACCCTGTATCTCAGAGGGGATGCATTTTAGGACATACCTTGATAGAAACTTTTCGTCTCAAAATAAGGTAAGGAATCTGTAGTCGGATTTTGTCGGTCCTATTCTGACTCACCCTGTATATTTCTATGGTTACACCGGACATTGTCTACGCCGAACGTCGTCAACGCTTCTTGTTCAAGATGGTGCTTCCTTTGAAACACTAAAATTACATGGAAAATGAAAGAGTAGTACGGTAGCGGAGAGCTATAGTGAGAAAGTATCTCCTCGAAGAACAAAATTGCTACAATGATAGCCCATTCCGTTTCCGAAAAAGAAAATGTTAACGTTCCGAACGAAACCGAATGCACCGGTCAACTCACAGAACTTCAAACTTGGTACTATTTTTGCAGGAACATTTGAAAATTGTAATTTCTATTTGAGAGAAAATAGTTAGTCCCTTTTTTAAGTAAAGTTATAAATAAAAGTTTTCTGAGTAATTAATTCATTGAACTACAGAGAAAAACATTTAGCGGGCGTTATGATTCATAATGCTCTCCATAACGCCTCGAGCGTTATTGGTCTTTTAATAGCAACCGTTGCCAAGGTATTATAAAGCAGTGATGGACAAGTGAAAAATTGACATTTTTCCAGCGCGGCGCTGCGCCACTGAAACGCAATCGGATCACCACTTTCCAAACATTGTAATGGGCAACGAAAATAGCAGCGGAATATATCCAGAGGAAGCTGTCGACTGTAGGACGCATGCGAAACCTATATACAAGACGTCACGACGCCAGTCGCCGCCGTCGCAGCATTAAATAACGATGTCGCTTTCGATTTGTCCCGATTTTGTGTACGTGGATAACTGAGAATCGGCGAAATGAAGTTCGCCGAACACCTCTCCGCTCACATAACTCCGGAATGGAGAAAACAATATATCAATTATGAGGTAAGTAATGAAAACATTGAAATGCATGCATCGGTTTCTTGAAGTGTCAGCACAGTGGCGCGTTGAGAAAATAATTGGGTATGGATAATAATAGTAATCATCTACAATAATGATGTGAAAATTTTATGGCAGGGGTTGGTCATCTCTATCTTGCCTAATACCGTATATTTTCACGTCCCGAAATTCTTCAGATTTTTTTGGATTGTGAATTATTGTCTTGACTCAAAAGTATCTCCTGAGTAAACATAATTCTCTCATACTGGAAACATATAATTGAATAATGATAATGATGATAACAATGATACTAATGAAGATAATGATGATAATGATAATAATGGTAATTGTTGTAGAAACAGTTATTTCCATCAACCAGCTGCAACCCTACGCGCAATCGTGACGTTCTGTTTGGAGGTTGCAAAGTGGATTGTTGTCTTGTTTCTCACCTCACGTAGGTTTTTTCATTTACAAGATACTGAAAACACACCAATTTTCTTCTTTGGAAAGACTTCACGTCTCAACAAAAACTGCAAAATGCGGAAAACAGATTATACTTAGCAGACATCGTCGGTATAAAAGCAGTGATGAGAAGTGGTCGTGGTGTTAAAACGTTTGCCTTCCACTCCTGCGGTCCGGGTTCGATCCCCGGATACCTTTCATGGAGCTGAAGTGGTTCGGATTCCACTTTAATTCGAACTGCATGTCTCAAATCTCCTTTGCTAGCACAAACTCTGCTTTTGAGGGGTTTTCTCTGAACACCTGGGAGTTTCGTAAAAACAGTTTTTTTTTTAAGTTTTACCGGAAGGCAGATATTCAAAATTCGACGGACCTCTTCAGGAGTTATCATTTAACCAATTCCAACTCTTCAGATGATGTGGAGTTGCAGATTTTTCCGGGTTTCCCTGCAGCAGTAAAAGCGAATTCATTTGAGCCGGCCCGGAGCGCCAATAATTTTTTTTCGGCTGTTTCTTTGTTATTGTTACATTACATAATGAAATTAATAATTTATTCATAATATCCCAAGAAACAGGTTTGTTTATGGTAGGGATACAAAATAATGATAATAATAACAATGCCTTACAAAGGTACAGAAAAAATAATATACAATTGATATAAATACAATTCATAAAAAAAACTTTAAAAAAAGGAAAAGTTATCCATGTCAATTCAAAATAGTCAGACGGAAAAATAAAATAAATTATGGAAAAAATCATTTTAGACTAATTGACGAAGAAAATGGGTTTTTATTCTATTTTGAAAATCGCCACTTTTGTAATTTTTTTTATTTCATTTGGTAGTGAATTGTAGATATCTATACCATCATGGTATATCGATTTTTTTCTAAAATTACTTCTGAAATTGCTGAGGCTTAAAGAGTTTGCTTATCTTGTTTTGTGATCATGTATGTTATTGATTTCGATGAAATTTAAATTAGAAACTTTCTGTTTCAATCGAATAAAGTGAATAAATGAACAAATTTTTACTTTATAAAAGGAATTCAAATTTAGTAAACTCTTAGGTTTATATAAGTTTGCTGTTGGTTCTAAAAACGGTAAGTTGTAAATACATTTCAAAGATTAATTTTGTAATTTTTTTAGAGGTTTCAAAGCTGAATTATCAGCGGTTCCCCTTATTGATATCAAATACTGTAGGTTAGAATAGATAAGACAAAAGTAAATATTTTTAAGGTATTTGTTCGGCACAAATTTTCTTAATTTGAACAGTGCACCAATGACTGGATTGATCTTTTTCTCAATTTATCAATATGATTGTTCCATGATAGTTTTTTGTCAATAAGAAGACCTAAAAATTTAGTAAGTTTAGTATATTTTATAGAGTTAGATCCAAATAATAGCGGATGAATGAAGTTGTTTGTGGTTTTTTTAGAAACAAACATAAATGTTGATTTATCAAAGTTCAGAGTGAGTTTAAAATGTTGTAACCATGTTGAAATTACATTTAGATCACTTTCCATATTTTCACGTATCTCGTAGAGGTCAGTGGCAAAACATATTAATGTAGTATCATCAGCAAATAGTTTAATTTTTCCTTTCAATTTCAAATTTGTAATGGAATTAATATAAATCAAAAATAAAACAGGTCCTAAAATTGATCCTTGCCGTACCCCACATTTGATATCCATCAAAGAACTGCTAACACCATTAACTAACACGTACTGCTTCTTATTCATCAGATAATTTTGAAACCATTTATGAATTTTTCCTCTTATACCTATTGAGTATAATTTTGCAAATAAAATTTCGTGGTCAACCGTATCAAATGCCTTACACGTCAAGAGAGAGAAGGCCACATTTCTTGTTGCTGTCTATCTGAATCTGGATATGCGAAACAACATCCAGAACTGCCGCCTCTGTGTCTCGCAACCTGCGAAAACCATATTGATTATGACTTAATAAATTGTTTTTCTCAAGAATAATAAAATGTCTGACATTCAGTATTTTTTCCAAAATATTTGAAAATGCTGGTAAAACTGATATAGGTCGGTAATTATTTACGTTATCTTTCCGACCGCTTTTAAATATTGGTGAAACTTTGGCAACCTTCATTTTTTCTGGGACACATCCTGTTTTTAATGACTTGGATATTATATCAAGTAAAATGGGAGATAGCTCATTTTTTATAACTTTCATAATTCCAGCAGTAATTTCATCAAATCCAGAAGATTTATGGATGTCCAAATTATCAATAATTTCCTCAATTTCATTAATACATACTGGTACTAAAAACATAGACGGAACACTTGATTTATCTCCAATAACATCATTTTGAATTTTGATTGCTGAAGATAGTTTTGGTCCAATGGTTATTGATGGCTTATTGATTTCCTCACATATATCCTGAGGATCACTAACCTTTACTTTATTGGTGATAATGTGTTTAATTTCTTTTTTGGTGCTATTTGAATTATATAGTAAGGAATTTATGCCCTTCCAATTTTTTTTTTGGGTTAGCTTCGACGAATTTATTCTCATAGAATTTTTTCTTTGTTTCTCTAATTGTTTTTTTTGCCAATCTGTTATGACGATCATACTCTTTTTTGTAGAAATCTGAATATGGACTCTTTTTTTTCTTATAAAAGAACTTATCGCGAATTTTAATAAGGTTTGCAACACGTTCATTGAACCAAGGTTTAGAATCATGTTTTTTTGTAAAAGTTTTCATAAACGAGTTGTTTTAAAAAATTTTGAGTAAATCCTCATATTCTTCATTTGGATTTTCATAAGAAAATAGGTCATTGCCAAATTCATGAAGTTCATTTTTTAATTTATCTATTTCATAAAACTTGATTTTATTCGCAAATTGTTGGATTTTGTTTTTTTTAGGTCTATTATTGATACATGCTATAATTGCACAAAGTTATGATTTGAAATGAAGATACTAATTATATAACACTAGATTGTCTGTGTAGAAAGTACATGAAAAGAAATGGAATGCCAGCACTATCCCCTTCATCAGCACCTTGTGGAGTATTAATAGAAAAACGTGAGAGTATTCTGAAAAACTTAAATCATGTGTTTTCAAGTAATAGGAAACACTTTTGGGCAGAGTTGGAAATTATTCCTTCAACTATGAGAAATTAAATTAAAGTAAATTCATGATCAATAAAATTGTTCATATTTTAATGAATAAATAAAATTATATTCCATGTATTGTTATTTTAAAAAAAATCGTAGTTCCTTGAACATTTCATCACAATATTCTTCAGATTTTTTCATTACATCGTTTTACGTCTGTAGTCCCTTAAAAATTCAATACCTATAGAATTTTTGAGAAGCTGCTGACGAAAAACGATAAATAAATTGAAATTGTCAACATATTATTGTGGTTTTGTTCAACGTCTAACTAGGAATAGATGCAGTATGTGAACGCTGCTTGATAATGAAGCAGTATGTACGCACACATACGGCATTTTTTCTTTGTAATAGCAATACAATTTCTGCAGTTTATGCATTTATAGCAGACATAAGTGTTATAGTTGAAAAATGACTATTGTAAAGAATTCAGAATATTAAAATTACTCAAGAAACACATGTTTCACTACACAATTGACCGTAGGATCATTTGGTCAAAGTTGAAATTAAAAAGTCTCATATCTCAAAATGGCTGTTTTGTACATACGGCACTTTCACTTAGCAGGGCAGAATGATACTAATGATGATAATAATGATCATAATGATAATGTGGCTTATAACTATGGCAGTCGATGTCACTATGAATAAAACTGAAAAAAGATAATGATAATGATAATGATTATGATTATGATTATGATTATGATTATGATTATGATTATGATTATGATTATGATTATGATTATGATAACGATAACGATAACGATAACGATAACGATAACGGTAACGGTAACGGTAACGATAACGATAACGATAACGATAACGATAACGATAACGATAACGATAACGATAACGATAACGATAACGATAACGATAACGATAACGATAACGATAACGATAACGATAACGATAACGATAACGATAACGATAACGATAACGATGACGATGACGATGACGATGACGATGACGATAACGATAACGATAACGATAACGATAACGATAACGATAACGATAACGATAACGATAACGATAACGATAACGATAACGATAACGATAACGATAACGATAACGTTAACGATAACGATAACGATAACGATAACGATAACGATAACGATAACGATAACGATAACGATAACGATAACGATAACGATAACGATAACGATAACGATAACGATAACGATAACGATAACGATAACGATAACGATAACGATAACGATAACGATAACGATAACGATAACGATAACGATAACGATAACGATAACGATAACGATAACGATAACGATAACGATAACGATAACGATAACGATAACGATAACGATAACGATAACGATAACGATAACGATAACGATAACGATAACGATAACGATAACGATAACGATAACGATAACGATAACGATAACGATAACGATAACGATAACGATAACGATAACGATAACGATAACGATAACGATAACGATAACGATAACGATAACGATAACGATAACGATAACGATAACGATAACGATAACGATAACGATAACGATAACGATAACGATAACGATAACGATAACGATAACGATAACGATAACGATAACGATAACGATAACGATAACGATAACGATAACGATAACGATAACGATAACGATAACGATAACGATAACGATAACGATAACGATAACGATAACGATAACGATAACGATAACGATAACGATAACGATAACGATAACGATAACGATAACGATAACGATAACGATAACGATAACGATAACGATAACGATAACGATAACGATAACGATAACGATAACGATAACGATAACGATAACGATAACGATAACGATAACGATAACGATAACGATAACGATAACGATAACGATAACGATAACGATAACGATAACGATAACGATAACGATAACGATAACGATAACGATAACGATAACGATAACGATAACGATAACGATAACGATAACGATAACGATAACGATAACGATAACGATAACGATCACGATAACGATTATTATAATGATAACAGGATCCTAAAGCTGCTCACCAAATAGTTTGAAGAGTGGTTATTGGGGTAATGATGAGGCCAGTGATAATAAGTGGTTAGAACGTGCGACTCTGAGTCGAAAGGTCCAGAGTTCGAGCCCCAGTTGGTGCTGGAATTTTTTAATTCAATTTGACCGATTAAATTATTAAATTCTCGAGGCTCGACTGGGGTGAGTCCTGCACGATTCACTGTGGCGTTCCAATTAACAGTGCTGGTCCTAAGGTGGCGTATGGAATTGGTAACAAAGCCTACCCATAACACATGGCTAATGACTAGCAATCGATGCCAAAACACCAAAGAAAAAAAAATCATAATGATAATAATGATGATAATAATAATGATTATAATGATGATGCTAATAATTATAATGATGATAATGATGAAAATGATAATAATGATGATAATGGTAATAATGATAATGATAATAATGATAATAATAATGATGATGGCGCTCGCCTGGTAACCAAGAGGTTGCAGGTTCGATTCCCAGACGGTGTGATCTTTTTTTATTTTCAGATGTGAAAGTCGGAATGATTGAGGATCGTATTAGCTGAGAATATTTCTCCACGATTCACTGTTGCGTTAAAAATTAACAGTGCTGCTCCTAAAGTGGCGTATGGAGTTAGTAACAAGGCCTATCCAGAACACATGGCTAATGACTATAGCAGTCGATGCCAAAACACCAAGGAAAAAAAATAATAATGATAATAATTTTGATAATAGTAATGATGATAATAATAATAATAATAATGACCGGACACAATAGCTGCTAACGCATAATTTGGATAGTGGTTATTGGGGTAATGATAGGCCAGCGCGCCCTCCGAATATATTGGAGTTTTGGAGACAGGGCCCGACTGGAGAGTTTCAAGTCAAAATGATTGACATGAAAACAATGATAATCATAATAATATGATTTTAATGATAATAATGATAAAAATGATAATAGTAATAATAATTATGACAATTATTGCTAATGACCATTGTAGTCGATGCCAAAACACCAGGAATAATGATGATGATATATTATAAGATAGATGATGATAATACTAATAAAAGTCGGGGCGTGGCGCAGTGGTTAGAGCGTCCGACTTTGGGTCGAAAGGTCCGGAGTTCGAGCCCCAGTTACGACTGGGATTTTTTAATTTAATATAACCGATTAAATTATTCAAATCTCGTGGCTGGATTGGGGTGAGTCCGGCACGATTCACTGTTGCGTTCCAATTATGGTGGCGCATGGAGTTAGTTACAAGGCCTATGTAGAACACGTGACTAATGACCATAGCAGTCGATGCCAAGACACCAAAAAAAAAAACGAATAAAAATTATTATGATATCAAGCATTTGCTCAGTTGTCCTGGAGTACCCGATCAAATGGTGGACAACTGATGCCCCTCACTATGAGTTCTAGTCAAGTAAGAGTCCAAACAGAGCAGGTAACCTTCAGAAGGGGCGTCATTCCGGGAAACCCCTTCTGCCCTCTTCTCTTCTGCATTTCACTATTGCTCTTGTATGATGCACTCAGGAAGACTCGTGGGTTCAAATGTGGCACCCCCAGCAAACAGAGGCATAAAGTCACCCATCTCTTTTACATGTATGACCTCAAATTATATGCCTCTGGAGAAAGGGAGTCACATCAGTCCCTTAGGTTGGTGGAAGAGTACACGCATGCCATCGGAATGGAATAAGCAGAACACGAAATTTAAAAACTATTTTAACGTGACGTACTCTCTCGAGAATTTCGAGCAATGCCGATTCACGTCACAATCAACTCGATTAGAATCCGCCCTTTGTGCTGATTATGCACACATAAAAGTACACATGATTCAATACTTCCATGAGGAAGGCTAATCCATCTTCTTGAAAAATGGCGGAGTTATGAATTAAAAAAAAAACACAAAATTTTCCGGTTTTTCAATTTTTCTTCGTTACTAATAATCCGACCGGGTCGTAAAACATCATATTTTGTTCGTATCTCAATTATCTACAATTCTTTCAATTGGAGCAACCAGATTGCTCTATTAGTTTTCATTTTATAAACAAAACAATTGGAAAAAAACGTTATTTGTTATTTAAATGTTTATAACAAATTAATAAATTACAGTTGCGACTCGAAAACATATCAGAATATAACTATGGATTATCTTTCATGTGATGACATAGTCGGTTTACTATGCTCTATTGCTTGGTGTAATGACTATGATGTGAGTTTGTGTAGTTTCAAAAGGGCAAGTCTTTTCAATTAAAGGATCACATTCTAACCATTAATTAATTATTCTGGAGTTTAACTGGAACTGAAAAGACTGCCCCTTAATAGAGTAGTAACTCTATGATATTATCTTGAGATACATGTGTTACAGCGTTATATAGTCCAAGATCCCAGGGCCGTCAGACATTACATATTTTTAAACGAACGAAATGTGTACGATTGAGTAGTGTTAGTATGTACTATGTTGGCATGCCTACCTGCTAGCTTGTCCAGATGACCATTCTTCAGATATAAGGGAATCAAGGTACGTAAAAATATTACTCACTTAGTTCAATTGCCATTCTACAGAAATACTTTTAATCTCGTCTGCAACTATTTTTTTTTCTTTTTTTTTACCCAGCTAGCAGACGCATCACACTAAGGTTAGCCATCTCGGTTGGAAACGGCTTCGACTCTGGTAGGATTTTTGTTCGAAAAGAAATTTAAAAGAAAACAGAATTTTGGTAAATAAAAGATTTTGTTAAGATTTCCTTATGAGTAAAATCCCAGGGCCTTCAGACATAACTTATTTTTGAGAAGATGAAGACTTAGGTTCTGAGTGGTGTCTCATGTACTTTTAATACCTGCGTGCTTGTGGAGTTCGCTCTGTGACACCTGGGCAGGTACCAGGTGAGAAAGGTAACTAAAAATAAGAGTTACTTAACTTAAATTTGTGTGGCTGATTTTTATGTATAATTTGTTGAATATCACTCTGAAGTAATTTGTGGAGTTTTAAAGCATTTGATAAAAGTTCTGGTCTATGGAAAGCGTCTGACACTTTTTAAATTACTTAAGAGTAATATTCTACAAAATATACAGGGTGGGTCACGGTCGATGGTACCTTAGAAGTTTACGGAGAACAGGACATAGGATCATTCTGAAAATTTGGTTTCTCAAGTAGTTGCTCTTGGTCTATCGATCTAAAATATTTTCAGCAATGCAGCGTTGCCGCTAATACCAGAAAGTAGCAGCATCTTTGTTATTTCAAATTGGTCACCCTGTATATTATCGCAATTTTGAACTTGTCATTCCTTTCTGATTATTTCTGCCTCATACTCCCCTATACCTATACCTATCTCTAACGGTTTTTGAGATATTGGTTATTTTCCATATTTTTTATCCAAAACATAGCTCGAATTGAATGTTTATTTCTGCGGTATTTGGATTCTTAGAAAGTCGCAATTCTGTGTTTTGTTCATCAAGATCATGTACATTGATTCTGTATAGAGAAGTTTGTTCTGCGTTATACAGGGTCGTTCAAAATTCATGATCTTACTGCTAGATACGAAAAGGGTTGAAAGTGCGTTTTTTTAAATGGATCATCCTGTATATTATGAAATATCCTGAAAGATGACTAAATTCCCTTCAAATTGATATATCGTGTTCCTATACCTAAATAGCCAGAGTTCCGAGATAATAGCAATTTTCACTTGTAATCTCCCAAGTGCTTGAATTATTGCCGGAAATTTTTCGAGTCCATGAATTTTCTTTGAAACGTGCGTGACCTAGCTAAAGTCACCACTATCCAAGACCACATAACGAATCTTTCATATAAATTTTACAAATATTACATTCCCAAGAGTTCACTCACCAGGGAAACAACAAGAGTAAGGGCACACCACAATGAGCCCCGCAAACACGGCGGGCTCATTTACCAAAAACTAGACTTGTTCCATGAACGCCAAGACTAAGCACCAAGTCACCTCTATAGCTAAGACCAGAACCCGGTTTTTTTGCCGAAAACTTTTTCCGGGAATCCACATAACACCCCTCACAAATCACACTTCTAATATTTGATCAATCTGACAATCAACCTCTGTATTAGCATAGCGGGAGACAGGGTATACTAATACCATGATGTAGGAAGGTAAAATCTGAGTTACACCCGTCAAAACCAGCGGGGGTGCATCACCTGTTCCTCTTGAGGAGCCGAGGAGACACTACATTCGGGACAACGCCGACCCCTGGCAACAGGGATCGACGGAACAGGGGTCGACGGAGCCCCCCCACCCCAGCACTCCCTCGCAACCTGCGGGATCCCTATCAGCCCACGGAGGTGGGCGGAAAATATCAAGCAGAGTTGTGCTGTACATAGATTTCACCGAAATGCAATGTAAATAGTTAAATATCTAAATATACATGTTTTTGAGTTTGAGCTCAGCGGTAGTGTTGCGGCCCATGAGTCGCTAGGTCGATGGTTCAATCCACGATAAGAACATAACTTTTTTATTTTTTTTGTTCCAAATTTAAACACATTTATTGATGAAAATTTTGTTAAGTATTTTACATATCAATATTTCAATGGTTATAAATAGTTCAGATGAAACCATCGTTAGTTATTTCTTATCGGTGTGAAATTTTCTTACCGAATCCCCCTCGTGCTTGAATTAATTGCCGTAAATTTATCTCATACATGAATTTTCAAAGAAAATTCATGTACATACTCGAAAAATTTCCGGCAATAATTCAAGCACTTGGGAGATTACAAGTGAAAATTGCTATTATCTCGGAATTCTGGCTATTTAAGTATAGGAACATGATATATTAATTCGAAGGGAATTTAGTCATCTTTCAGGATATTTCATAATATACAGGATGATCTATTTAAAAAAACGCACTTTCAACCCTTTTCGTATCTAGCAGTAAGATCATGAATTTTGAACGACCCTGTATAACGCACAACAAACTTCTCTATACAGAATCAATGTACATGATCTTGATGAACTAAACACAAAATTGCAACTTCCTAATAATCCAAATACCGCAGAAATAAACATTCAATTCGAGCTATGTTTTGGATACAAAATATGGAAAATAACTAATATCTCAAAAACCGTTAGAGATAGGTATAGGGGAGTTTGGGGCAGAAATAATCAGAAAGGAATGACAAGTTCAAAAATGCGGTAATATACAGGGTGACCTATTTGAAATAACAAAGATGCTGCTACTTTCTGGTATAAGCGGCAACGCTGCATTGTTGAAAATATTTAAGATCGATAGACCAAGAGCAACTACTTGAGAAACCAAATTTTCAGAATGATCCTATTTCCCGTTCTCCGTAAACGTCTGAGGTACCATCGACCGTGACCCACCCTATATATATATATATATATATATATATATATATATATATATATATATATAAATCAGCCATATAGATTCAAGTTAGGTACCTGCCCAGGTGTCACAGAGCGATCTCCACAAGCACGAATGTATCAAAAGTACATGAGACCCCACTCAGAACCTTAGTCTTCATCTTTTCAAAAATAAGTTATGTCTGAAGGCCCTGGGATTTTACTCATAAGGAAATCTTAACAAAATCTTTTATTTACCAAAATTCTGTTTTATTTTAAATTTCTTTTTGAACAAAAATCCCCCAGAGTCGAAGCCGTTTCCAACCGAGATGGCTAACCCTATAGTGTGATGCGTCTGCTGGGTTTAAAAAAAAAAAAGAAAATAAAATTGTTGTGACAAGATTTGAACCGGAGCTCCCGGCTGGTAGCCAGATACTCTGTCCACTGATCCACCAAGGGTTATAGAAACATTTCTATAGACTGATAATTCAAAAAAATGAGTAGTGTTTTACCTACCTTGATTCCCTAATATCTAAAGAATGGTCATCTGGACAAGCTAGCAGGTAGGCATGCGAACATAGTGCATACTAACACTACTAAATCGTACACATTTCGTTCGTTTAAAAATAAGTAATGTCTGACGGCCCTGGGATCTTGCTCTAATAGGAAAGATTGGTGTCACTGTATATAGGTACATCAATAATTCATATTGAAACAACTACAGCCCTTTTCAGTTAAGCAATAATGTTTCAACTGAGAGTGTGTTATTGAGTTATACAAAATGGATATTATTCTGGAATCACTGAATAAATGACTAAATAAATAAATAAATTAATGAAAAATAAAATATTATACTGTCTTCAATATTATTTCTTTCATTGTATACATTTTTAAAGTTTGTCCGTTCTTATAAATAAATGAATATATACAAGATATGAATGAAATGAAGAAATGAACAGAACATATAAATCGAGCTTGCGGCCCTGGTCACATTGTTATGGTATTATTGATTGATTGAGGCCGTCTACGGAAATTACTTTTACAATCTGAATTAATTTTCTGGATGAACTAATTACAATAATTGTGATTCATGCTGATGATATTTTAGGAAATGAAATCCATGCTTTATGCAGCGGTTGAGCAAGCACCTTCGGCAGAACTGGTCGAGCCAGAAATTTTGACGAGATACTTTGCAAAATTTGATGAACAATTTTTTTCGTTCTGCGATAAGGAACTAGCGAAAATTAACACTTTCTATTCAGGTGAGTACTTTTTCAATAGGATTCATAGACAAAGTTCATTTTTCATATTGATTTCATTGAAAATATGAACAAGATGTTCATAAAGTCAGTTGTGGAATCATCTGCGACTGAAAGATAGAATTTAGTCGCTATTTTACATCGTACAAAATAACCTCTCTCGGAAGGGATTCATGTTTTAAAGAGAAACATTCTCAATTGAAAATTGAATCAATACATGACTCCCCTGGAAATAGAAAAACCCTACGATAAAATTGAAGTTACTTTTTTGTAATATCTAACAGAAAACAACTACTTCCCTAGCTAAAGCCACTGTGGACATTGAACTAAATCTGATAGATATTGAGAAAGACCCTATATAACTTGAGAGAAAAAATCTAAAGTGAAAATTTGCATTTTCATTCAGATAGTTTATTATTTATTAAATATCCAGTTTCCATTGGAGATTCTTATCTATGAATGAAATAAGGGAGAATGTTATTCAGAAGTATTACTCACAGAAAGTCGCTCATTTCATTGTTGCGTGGATTGCATCTCTTTCGCTAGGCCTCAAATTCCTCATTACAGTGTGAAATTGCTTCTGAATAGTATGTTTTCCAATTCTTCCGACCTCTCTGATGATCTTAGAAGAGTGAAATAGATTTTTGTCTACCAAAATGTATTGGAGGCCTAGCGAAAGAGATGCAATTCACGCATCAATGGAATGAGCGATTTTCTGTGAGTGATACTTCTCCCTTATCTCATTCATAGATAAGAATCTCTAATGGAATGGAATGGAAATCAACTATCTGAATGAAAATGCAAATTTTCACGTTCAGATTTTTTCTCTCAAGTTATATAGGGTCTTTCTCAATATCTATCAGATGTTCAATATCCAGCGTGGCTTTAGCCGGAGAAGTAGTTGTTTTCTGTTAGATATTACAAAAAAGTAACTTCAATTTTATCGTAGTGTTTTTCCATTTCCAGAGGAGTCATGTATTGATTCAATTTTCAATTGAGAATGTTTCTCTTTAATTCATTTTTCATATTTTTTTGCTTGACACTGACACTCTCATAAATGTTTACCATTATTATGCTTATGCTGCTATTGCATATAGCATAATCGTATGGGGACAAGGCATAGAAAGAATTTTCGTCTTTCAAAAGTGTTTGAGGCTTATTTTACAGTATCGGTTTTCGTTTCGTGGCCAATTTAAACAAAAGAAAATCCTAACTGTCACATCAATTTTCCTGTTAAAATTAATAACCCACATAATTATAACTAAAAGTGTATTTATTATAAAGAATGAATATTTACAAGCCTATGACACAATGCCTAAGAATGATCTTTCACTAAATAACGTAAATCACACCTGTTGTCAAAAGTCTCCAGTTAGGGCTGGCATTCGTTTTTTCAGTAAGTTACCACTTTCTCTTATGGAAATTACATCTAGTGACATGTTCAAAAAAGGTTTCCTGACACGAAAGAATGAAAACTCGCCAAATTGAAATCGAAAAAATCCGTTAAAATAGTGAAAATTATCTGACCATTGAATAATACGGTTTCAAAAAAATTTACCCCTCGAAAGCTAGATAGATAAAGCGTAGAAATTCGAAAAAACATTTCAACGGTTTAATACATGGAATATCACGACATAAAATGTCTGCCAGTGGGCTAGCTCCCTCCCCTCTTTTTTAAAAAATTGCGAAAACTTGCAAAAACAAAATCGGACAAATCCGTAAAAATAGTTAAAAATATGTAACCATCGAATAATATAGTTTCGAAAATTTTTACCCCCCTATCTAGATTGAGAATGCGTAGAAAACTGGAAAATTTATTGATTTTTTCGGACGATGAAAATTATGACGAAGAAAATATTGTTTGTTGCTGGGCTTGCACAGTACACAAAGTGCATGGTAGTGCTGTTGATCATGCCGTTGTCTATCTATGCCCAGAGGTCTTCTCTGCAGGCCAAACATATGTGGCTTTAAGTAGGGTCAAGACACTGGAAGGTCTACTCATTGAAGAACTAGATTGTAGGAAATGAACAGGCAAGCGACCGTGCAACAATAACGCAATAATCGAAATGAGTAAACTAAGAAACATATCCAATGAAATAAATAAATTAACTTAAAAAAAAAAAACTTTTTGGAGATAGGTTTTTATTCAATTGCATTAAAAAGAAGAAAATAAATTAAAAAGTGAATTGAACCAATCATTTTCTTACATTATAAAATTTTGAATAATATAAAAGCTTGTCGCGAAAATAAATCTTGAGGTTATTTTAATTTACAATAAGAAGTAAATAGATACTTTTCGCGACAAGCTTTTATATCATTTAAGATTTTATAATGTGACAAAATGATGGGTTTAATTCACTTTGAAATTTAATTTCTTCTTTTTAGTGCATTCAAATGAAAGCTTTTCTTTAAAAAGTTTTTTTCAAGTTTATTCATCTCAGTTGAAAACGACCTTTTGCGTAAACAGTTTATTGCAGAAATACACAAAAAAGTTCTCAGAGCCATATCAATATTTGGAAAGAAGATGTGATTTTTTGTTCTCTTATGAATCTGAGTGGTTGCTCAGTAAGCTAACACGACTGGTTGAATCCTCCGATTTCGTATCCAGCGTTGCCAACTTTTGGCTTTAGCCTAGGGTCTGCTGGCCTAAAATCTACGGCGCCTGAGGCTTTAGCCTTATCAGCCTTATGGATAAAACGCTCTTGCATAGGTATCTCAACGCACGTTTTTGTTGCAGAAACACTCTGCAGAGTAGAACTACTACAAACTTCATAAAATGGGATGCCATAACGTGTAGTGATTAATTTATTAAGGAATATTACTGTAATACCTTAGTTTACGCACTGTCGAACAAAAACTATATTTATTTTCAATATACTTACCAGTAAACAAATATTTTTCGAAGATTCTGATTTGAAAAAACTATGAGGGTACAACGGAACACTTTGCCAGAATAGTATATTTCATTACGAGTTCAGAAAATAGGCGTTTTCCGTGCGCATACGCGACATGTTCCCGTGGGAGGCGAAGCCAAACACGGGAAGTCGTGCAAGCACGGAAATAGCTATTTGTGTATTAAGAGCGCAAAGTGATATATTGTCGCTTGACAAAGAGAGTTCCCGCGCGACGCGAAGCGGAGCGCGGTAATCTTTGGAGAGCGACAATGACACTTTGTGCTCAAAATACACACAAGATTATTTCTACAAACGCAGTTTTCAGAAAAAGAAACACCAGATGCTTTATTCAACAAAAGTACATCACATTATAACAAACTTTCATAATGTATATGCTAACCAAATTACACTAAATTAAAAAAATACTAATCGCTTCTCAAACTACTAAAAGCATGAAATATTAGAATTTACCTTTTTCAGTAGATATTCTCAGTCGGGCGCTTCTTGTAAAAATTTGTGAATATCTTCAGTGGTGAATGTTTTGACTGGCAACACGTCATGAATTTACCGTAATGTAATTCATATTTCTTCTTTGATTTTTCTGGTAGGAGATTCAAAGTAACATTTTTTGCAATTTCTGCTACATCAGGAGTGTTTGATAATTCGCTGTCACTATCATCAATCATCATGCAGAAATACGTTGGAGAAGCGAGCGTTTTCGAAATATTTCCGCTCTAGAGCGCAAATGCTGTCACAAAATGACATTTCACGGAAAACGTCAATTTTGCGTCGAAATCTGAAAGCGTCAAAGGCTACTTTGTTAAGCGTTTGCAGAAAAATGCATTTATGCACTAGCGGGCGATAAAGTACACTTTATCGCCCGCTTCGCCGGGCGTAAAGTGGCACTTTACCGCCCGTGAGCGCATTATGGCCCGGCGGGCCGTAAAGTAGACAAAATTCTCAAATTATCTATACTCACACATCATTTCATGCAATTCCTAACACGAATTAGAATCATTTCAGTTCAATAGAGCAATACTCTTTCTAACATTTGTTCATAATCGTTGGCAATTTTTTCGGTGATGATCTATTTATTTGAAATAAATTCTCCAATATAGCACTCAGCTACTATAGTTTCACATTCCTCATATTATGTTACCCTTAATTACTGTATGCATAACGTATGAAACGTGTAGACCATTGCAATTCAAGTCAGTATTTGTGATTCGCGCTATAAAACCGCTAGTGCATAACATTTTGTATGTATCACGTGCGTAAAATGCGTTTAAGGCCTTCGGCGTGTGATGGCCCTCGGCTAACGCCATCGGGCCATCATCCACGCCGCAGGCCATAAACGCCTACTTTACGCCCTTGATACATAAATAACTATTATGGACGAATAATGAACGATATTTTTCATTATATTTTACCTGAAAAACAGATTGTTAAGAAACATTCATTTTTAATGATGAAGGAACAAAAACATATACTATTAATTGCAATATTTATTTTATGGTACAAAAATATCCAGAAATTGCCACGAAACAAGCGTTATTTACCTTGTTGGTAAGGAAATATTCAAACAATTTGCGATTTCTAGAGAACTGTCAACAACATATTATTTAATTTTGACATGTAAATAGGCAGCTGTAATGACACAAGCGCAAGGAAAATTTTTCCGTGCGGGCGCACGGAAAAAACCGTTTTTCAGTATGCTATATATAGTGTTTTCTGATAGGTATAATGAAAAACTCCTTTCAAGATTGACCAAAGACCTGAAATCACTCTTGGAATATTTTTCATGATGATACCTTTTACAGAAAAACTAGCAGAAGCAACAAGAAAATATGCTAGTTTGAAAAGCGAACTGACAGAAACACAGGAAGTGAGATATGGAGACAAGCGAGGTTCCGTTAGGAAAAATTTTCTACAAAAAAAGAACATTCCTGCGAGAAAAATTCAAGAAATAAAATTGGCATTCAGTGAATTTTATTTGAGCTTGATACTTCTACAAAACTATCAGAATCTCAACTTTACGGGATTCAGAAAAATTTTGAAGAAACATGATAAGGTAAGAGAAAGCTGGTAAATGTTATAGAAATCTATGAATAGTGAATTCACTTTATTCAAGTTCAGAAGTTTCGAAGAATTTGTGCTAAGTTCAATTTCTTCATTTTCTTTTTCTTCAACAGGCTCTCCTATATGGTAGCTCGGTCGTATTCTTGGAAAAAAATTTGGCATTGGATTAAAATTCATTTCTGTTTCGTGGTGGTGGTCCATCGGTTCATGATGTCATGCTACCAATTTTCACATTTTTACGATTTATACATCTACAGAAATAATATAATTGAAATTGTTGAAGAAATCACAATTATAATGGTGAAATGAGTGAAGAATGAAATATGTTTTGAAACGAAAGGTTCATTTATAAGTTTATCTAATTGATTAGAATATTCATTCAATTTGAATTGAGCTGTATTCAAGTCATCAACATTAATTTTATTTTATTTCAAAGGTTTCAGTTTTGGAAAATTCTATTTTTTAGGAAGTCCTGCACAACAGTGATATGGTATCCAGATTTCATGAAATGTTTACGTAATAGTTTTCCCAACGTATATCTGTTTTTTAGCATGAATTCTTGTACTGCCTACAAATGCATACCTGATAAATATTCAGTTCCAAAATTGAATTTGTTTCAATACTTTTGGTTTCAGTTATTTTCTTTTACAAGTCACAGGCAAAGGGTCTGAAACGATTATAAACCATGTTTTTATATCAATTTCATAGACATTATGGTCTTTTGCAAAAAGTAAACTTGTGTTAAAAGCTCTAGGTGATTCTAAATATTTGAGCTTCAAAAATAGCGTTGTTATCAATTGGGTATGGCAATATTCTCTCACATATTTTCATTCGATGTGGTTAATAATTTTCATAATTTGTTGTATATGAAAGTGAGACGTCATCTTTTCCAATGTATTCAACAGTTGTGGGTGAAATATAATATAACCCAGTCCTGTTATCCAATATGGGAATTGGGTGAGGTCTACAGATGGTATAAACTTCGAGTTCAACAAGGGGTATATTTAAAATTCACACAATTCTGATGTCTGCTTGAAAAGTTGCGAGTTCAATTATCTCGAGGTATTTTACAACTTATGCAATTTTCGGTTGTAAAGGAAAATAGTTATTTTCCAAAGATTCTGATATTTCCTGAAGGGAATTCACTGAATCATCAGGTTCAATTATTGCACTGCGAATGATTTTCAATATAGCAAGCAAGTGTTTGATGATGAAATATCATCAATACATCCTTCTGAAAATACAAAGTCTTCCATAAAGCATACACAAACATCTATCGTTTTATATTTTGCTCCAACAAGATATCAATTACCAATCATAGATTGGTTGTTCTATGTTTTTAATATCTTCATTGAATGTAGCTTCATCGATTTGTGATTTTTGAATGGTTTCTTTAAAATTTTGGATTACTAAATTTGATTCTTTGATAAATTGTCGATTTGGTTGATATGATGCGGCAGAACACTATAGAGGCTGACGTCTTAAGAATTATTTTGAAATATAGATAGCTCGTGCCTAGGAATCCTGATGCTGACAGCATTCCTAGTGCTGTATTGATGAATGGTGAGAGATGATGAGTTCTTGTGGATTTAAATCAGTGAATTGTTCATGTTTAAGGACGAAAGAATCAAAATAAAGATGTTTGTAAACTACGATCGGCAGGAATCTCTATATCTCGCATTTTTTGATATTCTTTTCGCTCTTGTTGAATGAAAAGGTCACTTGCAACCCATATTAGAATGAAAAAGTGAATAATGCACTGTTAAAGTGTATAAAAATTTCCAATACTGAGCTGACGTAGCTGGAACAGTATACTTGACAATTAGAGTTTTAATGTCTCTATATGAGCAATTCAGTTGAGTACTAGTTTTCAGAAAGATCAGGAAAGGTGACCTGCAATTATAAAAATTGGATAACAATTCAGCTGTTCCTAAATATACAGTGAGGACCAAAAGTCTGTCGCCCCTACCCCCGTAACTTCTTCATTTTCCATATTACAAAAAAATGTTGAATACATAAGTTGTAGGGTTTCATTAGATCTCTTTAATGGTTTGAGTTTCATTCATAAAGAGTTTCTCAAAAAAGCACTGTGACTTAGAATTTAATTTTTTAAATGTATTTCATTGCAATAATTTGTTTAATGGTTTTATATCAGAGAAGTTGATAGTTTTGGAATTATGAAGACTTGTAAATTATTATTTCGACTACGTTTGCGCCAGTTCAGTGTGAAAATCGTAACAAATGGATCACAATGTATTCCACTACTAACTACTAACTTTTTGAAAGCTATCCAATGTTGCAAACTGCTGATGAGCACCATGTCGTACTATTTTACAATTGTTAGAGTTATTGAATCTCACGGAAAACTAGTACAAATGAAGTTGAAACATTTTATTAACAAATAAGGTAGTCCATATATACAGATCAAGAATCATTAAAAACTGAAGAGATATTTTAATTTATAACTAAAAACGGTGAGTTCTTATCTATTCCAAATGATGTTCGACATGTCCACCCTGCTTTTCTTGACACATAAATAGTCGGGTTGTAAACTCTTCCCTAACATTAAACAAGGTTTGAGATGTTATTTCTGAACACACTTCAATAATTCGACGACGCAGTTCATCTAACGAGCCACAAACTGTTTAAAAAACTACGGCGGATTTCACATAGCCCCAGAAAAAGAAATCAAGCGGTGTGAGGTCCGGTGAGCGAGCTGGCCACTCTGTTGTTCCTCGACGTCCAATCCACCTACCTGGATACCTTTCATCTAAGTAATTTCTCACCTCCCAAAAATAGTGTGGTGGCGCTCCATCTTGCTGAAATGTTACATCCAAGTAAAATTCATTTGGGTTTTGCGCAACAATCTCATCGAAACTGGAACTTATTGTGTCTTGCAGCTTTTAGAGGTATCTGGGACCATTTAAATTTTCTTCCAAGAATATGGGACCTACAATGTGGTCACCTAAAATATCAGCCCAAATAATAATTTCCTGGAGAAATTGAGTATGCCCCTCTCGGAATTCATGTGGATTCTCATCAATTCAATATCTACAATTCTGGGTATTCACATTTACATTTAGGTGCTGTCATCACTAAAGCAGATGTGTTGCAAATGAAGTCAATTTCTGCCATGGTCTCGCAAAATGCAAGTCACCGGTCCAGATCATCTTCAACCAATTGGTGCAAAATTTTTATTTTGTAACGATAGAATTTTTTTTATATCCTATTTACTGATGTTTTAGAAACATCACATGTCTCAGCTACTTGCTTAGTTGATTGTTGCGGGTTATTTACCATTTCGGCTAGTACTTGAATTTCAACAACTTCCGTAATTATTTTCGGCCTCCCAAATCTCGGAGCATATTTCACTGTGCACACATTTTCGACACATCGGACGTTCCGGAAACCGTTCATTGAAAATGCGAATAGCAGCGTGGTAATTTCGGTTAGGTTCGCCAAATATGATAACGGCTTCAACTTTGTCTGCTACTGAACGAGCCATATTAATCAATAAGAAAAATTGAAAACATATTTTAAAAAACCTACAAAATATCAATGACATTTGGCAAAAACAGATAAGAGTTTTTTTTCGTTGTCATGGATAAAATAAACGCGCCTAGCGTGCATAGCCTACCTAATTAATTTATTCGTAAACTGGTACAAAAGTATTCGAAATAATTATTTACAAGTGTTCATAATTAATGAACATTTTTGATAGAAAACCATTCATCAAACTTGTTCAAAATTCAACGTACAATCTAATAATGCAATGAAATACAGGGTGTTCCATTTAAAAAAATACACTTCTATGTCGCTGGGCTTTTTGTATGGCTATTTCTGTATAGATGAAACTCAAACCATCAAAGAGATCGAATAAAACCCTACAACTAAGGTATTATACATTTTTTTGTAATTGAAATAGAGTATTTTTTTATTTGATTCCGGGAGTTCCAACCTTTGACAGCTGTTTCGTGGTAACCCATTCGCCAGAAAGGATTTCTGGAAGCTCTCGAAATCAAATTGAATCCACTCATAATTAATGCCGATAGGCAACGACAGTATATAACAAAAAGTCACTTGTGACATCTATAGTCACTCGTTGAAACTCAATTTGAAACGAACCATGGAATCCAAAGTTAAATGACTATCTACTCAATGACAGGCAGCCAACAATTTTGTTGTTCTGACCAACCCATGGTTCAATCAAGTTTCTAGTGCGTTATGTAATATGTAGAATGAAGAAGTTACAGGGGGGCGACAGACTTTTGGTCCTCACTGGAATTGTATTGAATTTTCATTATCTCTCATGATTTTACCCAAATCAGGTTTCATCTAAAATTCATTCGCTTTCTTTAAGCTCTTATCTGTTGACTATGGGGCAAGATGGAGGTTGGAATATGTGGAAGGATCTTTCTTTTACATGAATAAAGATATAGATCGACTCATTCGTGAAACTGAAACAGCCGTCACCCAAGAGTTAGAGGGAGGTGACCGACAACGGGCCATGAAGAGATTGAGAGTTCCTCCTCTTGGAGAGCAACAAAGTCCTTGGACCACGTTCAAGGTTGGTCTTTTTTCTGGGGCTCTCATTGTCTTACTCATATCAGTATTTTTATCAGGTGAGTGGTGGTTTGATTTGATTTGATTGTGAGCAAATGCGATGAAAATTTTTACTAGTACCTATAATTCTATAAAACCCGAAACCGGTCGAAAAAATAAAATAACTAGTGGAAATTAGACAAAAGTGTTTTTAATTCATTTTATTTAAAAAACCTATAATTCTGTTCATCTCCACGAAAGACAAACTTATATATTTCCAGAACAAATCATTAAAATCCTTTCTACTCAACTGTTTCCAGTACAATGATGCTGAAGTAAGATTATTTTCAAAAAATTACACTTTTGAGTAAAACCGAGCGAATTGAAATTTTAATGATCACAGGATATGGTGATAGAAGACGAAGTTGTGACAAAGTGGCGGATATTTTTAATGAATCTTTCTAAATAAACTGTTTCAGAATCATTGCAGCGTATTAATGAAGCTGGAAGTTTCAAAGATCTTCAAAATAGGGGAAGACCAGTAAGCGATACAAATAAAGAAAATTCTTTGAACGTCATGTTAGATGTGGTAGAAAATCCAGAGAATTCGACACAACAGAGGGCTTCCATCATAAAATTGGTTGATATTCCAATCAATAGATTTGCATACTGCAAAAATTCCATCCATATAAAATTCATTTGTTACAAGAATTGAGAGAAAACGATTTTGATAACAGTATCGAGTTCTGTGAAGTAATTATGGATAAATTGAACGAAAATGTCAACTTTGTCAATCACATATTGCTTTCTGATGAATCTACATATTGTTGAAACGGAGACGTAAACCGACACAACTGTATATTGGTCAGACCAAAATCCACAGTAGATGGAAAAAGTTCGTACTCAACGACCACAAAGAGGAAATGTTTGGTGTGGCAATAATGGTGGACACGTCATAGAACCCTATTTCATAAACGGAAATTTCACCTCTGAATGATATTCATTACTTTTGAGAGAGCATATTATTCCAGACCTTAGGCGAAAAATCCCGAGAAATAACAATCCCAATTTGCCGGCAGAACAAATATGGTTTCAACAAGATGGGGCTCCTTCACATTTTGGACATGTGGTACGAGCATATCCAGATAAACCTTTTCCTGGTGGAATGGACTGAACGCAGGAGGGCAATTTAATGGCCAGCTGGGTTTCCCGATATGACCCTCCTTGATTTTTTTATGTTGGGTCACATAGAAAATGTAGTCTACAAAAATAGGCCGCAGAATATCGAAGAGTTGCAAGAAGGGATAAGACATGAAATTTCCAAAATTCCTCCCAACGCTACAAAATTTTGTTTAGCGAATTCATTATTGTCAGGAGGTATATGGTAAAAATCCGTACAAAATATTTGTTGTTCATTTATTAAAACTAGTTTCCCTATTTTTTTTCTGAAAACAATGTATGGTTTTCATAAAATTTTAAATATCATTAATTAAAAAAAATACGTTTTTTTTCGTTTCTACCATTTATACATCAACCTTGAATAATTTCTTCTTTTCATTGTCTGTAAAAAATATTATAATCAAAATTTATTCGAATCAATATACTCCACTTTGTGTAATTTTCATATTAAATATCTAATATTTCGGGATTTTTCAGCTATGGTATTTAAAGAGCACTGCAAAGTAGTTCATGTAGAAAACTTTGCAAAGAATCTAATTGATATAATCAATGGTCGTAGGGGCAGTAGTTGTTTTCTGTTGGAGACTTGTCCACGAATATACTCATTGTATAGGTTGAAGCGGAAGACTGGATTATATAATTTTTTTTATTACTGGAATAAAAAAAAATATTATTAATAGTTATTTCACAATAAAAAAATATTTTTTTAGCTCTTTTAACTTCGAAGTTTGGTGTATGAAGGTTTCCAGAACATTTGATTCGTTTGGCAAACAATTATCGGTAATTGCAAGAACCTGCCGGATTTTTGTCTCAAGGAAAATACAAATATCTATAATAGTTTGTGATAACCTTATGAGATCACTTCTATCTTTTCTATTCAATAATTTGAAGTTTTCAACAACTGCAAAATATTCTGCAATGTTTTGAACAGTGGACAAACATACTCCATATTTGGTAATTTTTTTAAGAATTCGACAAATTATGATATATGTGTAACCACATTTTCTGTCAGAGTACTCAAAGGAGGGAGAAATGAAATTAAATGATAAAATTCCCTATCTTCGATTAACATGTCGTTGATATCAATTTCATATTTTTGTATAATGGACACAGAACAGGAAATTTGCATCTGCTCGTATCACATCGGTACAGACTAACAAACAAAGTCTCAGAGATTCATTGAATGTCAATTTATACACGGTGTCCCAACAAAAACTTTCCACCCGGATTTAGTGGGAAATGACAAATTATTTTCGGAAACGCGAAAACAGGTCGATTTTAATTTCTAGGGGACACATGTTAGTAATGGATTTAGTC
Organism: Chrysolina oricalcia; assembly: GCA_944452925.2. NCBI lineage: Eukaryota > Metazoa > Arthropoda > Insecta > Coleoptera > Chrysomelidae > Chrysolina > Chrysolina oricalcia. The sequence continues at coordinate 48,081,002 of OX101824.2, forward strand.
GAGCAACTTCATCCCCCTGACGGGGGCGGCTACCCCCTTGCGAATCATCATAGGGAACGTGGGTCGAGTGATACATCATCTTAAAGCTCTCTTTATTCTCTATCCAAACGTCTATAATTTTTTCAAAATCGAATGAATGGTAATTGAAATTAGTGTTGTTGACAGGTTCAAGGTAAATAGTCAATATCTTACCTGTTCCTATTCAAATTCAATTTATGAACTATTTTAAGTCTCAATGAGTGGACAGATAGACAATGGCAACATCCCATCCGGTGAGGTAACCCGGTCACCCCACGAAAAACGAAAACAAATTAGTCAAAACAAAGTAAGTAGCCAGGCTGGGACTATTAATTGCGAAGATCTTTCAACCAAGTATCAGTTTTATGTCGCTATTCGCGAATACAACATTACAAGCGGAAGATGCCCACCCCAATTGTGAGCGAAACGTCCAAAGGAACCTCCTCCACAGAGGTGAACCGACCACGGCACTGAAGCCCGGAAACCATATTTCTTAGTTTTTGTTCTGTTGACTTTTTCATAGACAAAAAATACCTGTTTTTTATGGTTCTCCTGCGTGTATGTTCTCAGCATGAATTCACAGTTCGCATGATTCTTATGGAAATATCATTTGATTCGTATTCTGTGAGTTAAGTTTCTGCCTGACAATGGTTTACGCATTAGAAGAACGAATTGAGTTAGTGAAACTTTACTACAAAAATGATGATCGTCTAAGAGCTGCAGCTAGAATTTTCAATACAAGGCATCCAGGGAAAAATGCATCTCATACCTATGTTCAAACGTTGATTGAGAAATTCGAAAGAACTGGGTCTGTGGGAAACCAGAAACATCATCCTGGACATCTGATAAGGAACGAGGCTGTTGAGGTAGCGGTTTTGGGACACGTGGCTATGGATCCTACTCAAAGTATTCGAAGCTTGGCTGACGCGTCAGGTGTAGCGCGATCGAGTATTCAGTCAATTCTCAAGTCACATCGATTCCATTCATACAAACTGAAACTTGTACATGAACTGAACGAAGACGATTTTGACAGACGTCAACAGTTTTGTGAGGAAATGTCTGAGCGTCTGAGAGTACATTTTTTGTTAATGGAAACGTAAATCGTCACAATTGCCGCTACTGGAGCGATACCAATCCCAGGTTAATACGTGAGGTCCACACACAAACTCCGCAGAAGTTGAATGTTTGGTGTGGTATTTTTGGCAAAAATATTATTGGACCACTTTTTATAGATGATAATTTGAATGGACAAATGTATTTACATCTTCTTGAGAATGCCATCGATCCCATGATAACGGATATTATCGAAAACGATGGAGATTATTCGGAAGACAACCTCCATTTTCAACAAGATGGAGCACCACCTCACTATGCAGTGGCGGTTAGAAACTTTCTGGATGAACGATGTACCAATCATTGGATGGGGCGACGAGGACCAATTGAGTGGCCAGCTAGATCACCGGACCTCAACCCGTTGGATTATTTTTTATGGGGGCATCTCAAAAGCAAAGTTTTTGCCACTCCGCCAGAGTCACTAGAGGATCTACGTGGTCGAATTGTAAACGAGTGCGGCAGAATAACTCCAGAAGTATTGGAAAACGTTCGTAATAGTTTCGAAAGTAGACTTTATCATTGTATGGAGGTATGAGGGGCTCATTTCGAGCAATTATTAAATTGAATTTCGATAAGAACAGGTACGTTATTGATTATTTAAATTAAACTTATTACCATACTAATCTCAATTACCAGTCATTCGATTTTGAAAAAATATAAACGTTTGGATAGAGAATGACTAGAGCTTTAAGATGATGTATCACTCGACCCAAGTTCCCTATGATGATTCGCAATGGGGTAGCCGCCCCTGTCAGGGGGATGAAGTTGCGTGACTAAATTCATCACTGACATGTGCCCCCCTAGAACTCAAAATCGACGTGTTTCAGCGTTTCCGAAAATAATTTGTCATTTTCCAGTAAATCGGTGTGGAAAGTTTTCGTTGGGACACCCTGTATAATCAGTCACCAGATGATCAACTCAACTTCTGTTAATTACATATTTCTGTTTTTTTATATTCATACAATTTTATATAAGTACTTTGAATATTTCTGTTGTATTTGTTTTTATACTGTTATTTTATTGATTTTTCATTCACTTCCTGACCAGCAATAAACACACAATTTAACGCTTTCAAATAAAATCTAATTATCATCCAAATTCAACTACAAAGATGTCAGAAGCAATTAGGGAAAGCACAGAAAACAGCACAAATGGCAAGCAAAGCAATTGAAAAAACGCGAAAACAAACTAGGTATCAACAACAAGTGTTGAAACCTATAACTGCAAAAAAGCCGACACTGCTCTCTTTCTAAGCTTGATACGTTACGATGATGATACGGTAGGATTTTAGGGCGGAGTTGCCAAGTTTAATGGATTTCCTACAATTATCTGCCCTAACCACAGATGACATACCGAACATTAATTGATATATTGCTATCTCACCACACTTTTTACAACTTCATACTGATTCTTATCAATTTGTCGATATATCAGTGACCACGTGACATGTGCCAAAATCAATTTTCAGGATGTCAGAGAAGCACAATGGACTACTTTTCATTTTTTTTATTATGGATTAAGTCTAAAAATTTGAGTAAAATGAAACAAAAATGTGGAAGAATCATTGAAGTATCTCTAGAAATGAAAAAGTTGTGGGACTTTGAGATTGCAGTTGGAAGAATAATATCATAGTACGCAGCTCTAGTGTGTGACGTCACGCCACATGAACGAAGCGACTGGTATTCGCAGAGTTCTTACTTTATTGGTGTACAATCATTTGCGCTGTTCGTGTCGAATATTGTTCATTACACGATGGCTGAAATTGAAAAAATATCCTACAAATATTGTATTGTTCCTATGTGCTAAAGCACGACAATTAGAAACCCCAATAAATTGTTTTTTCATGTGCCAAATGACATGAATAAAAAAAAATCATAATCTCAACTGTCATACCTCTTGCCCAACCCCTTGGCCACTATCATCCATACAATTTGAATAGGAAAAGTGGTAAGTGTGACTCATCATTAAAAAGGTAATTTCATAAGGAATTCAGCCATGCCAATTTTCGCTACCTAACTTTTCATTTTGGCGCCCTCTTACGGGAAAAACAACTGTTCCGCATTCCAAATTATGATACTTCATTTGCAAGCTAATTTGACATAAATTCAGTGACAATGCATTACGGAATTGGCGGAATTGGCAAAATGGCGGCTCCAAAATGGAGGACATGATTTGCAATTATGGTCCGATTCGATTAAAAATTGATATGTGGTGGTTTTCAGTGTCGGAAATTATGATTTGTTTGCCACTTCAAAAAAACAAGATGGTGGCTCCAAGATGGCAGACGAAATTTGTAAATTTGTATGTGTGGATTTTCAGGGTAGGAAATTATGATTTTTCTAGCGATGCAAAAAACAAGATGGCGGGCGAACTGCTTCGTATTACAACTCATGAAATTTGATTTTAAAGCTGATGTGAACAATTCACGAAAACATAACAAAAATTGAAAAAATTATCATTGTATGAACTTACAAATTGAAAATTTTGCATAAATTGCTCAAAAACGTCAGACAGCGTTTCGAGAATAACTAATGCATTATGGAATTTTTATTGGATGAAAAACCAACAGAATTGTAGCTCCAGGATGGAGGATGAGATTTGTAATTATGGTCCGATTTGATTCAAAATTGGTTTGTGGGGGTTTTAGGTAGGTACAGATTTTCAGCATGACTGAAAAAAATTTAATAAAATCGATGAAAAACTTTTATCAAAATGCGATGAAAAGAAAAAATATTTCTTAGATTCTGTGCGTTACAGATTCGAAAGCTTGCCGAGAGTACAAAATAGGTACTTTTGCGAGGTAAAATTTTGATTCTGTTACGTAAAGAATAACCTACGTCACACATCTCGGAAATTATATTATTTCCTTTTTATTGCATTTGTATAAAAGCTTTTTTTATCAATTTAATTTATTCATTTTAGTCATACTGGAAACTTGTAAAACGCCCATAGGCCAATTTTAAATCGAATCGAACCACAATTACAAATTCCGTCCACCATCTTGATTTTTTGCATTGACACAAAAATGGTGATTGCCGACTCTGAAAATACCCATATACTAATTTTGATTCGAATCGGAACATAATTACAAATTTCATCTGTCATCTTGTTTTTTTGCATTGACAGAAAATAAATCATAATTTATGTCCCTAAAAACCACCACATATCAATTTTGAATCGAATCGGACCATAATTGCAAATCATGTCCGCCATTTTGGAGCCGCCATTTTGTTTTTTGCTATAGAAAAAATTCAATAATGCATTGTCAACAAATTTATGTCAAAATAGCTTGAAAATGAAGTATCATATTTTGGAATACGAAACAGTTGTTTTTCCCGCAAGAGGGCTCCAAAATAAAAAGTTAGTTTGCGAAAATTGACATGGTTGAATTCCTTATGAAATTATGTTTTTGATGATGTCACACTTACTACTTTCCCTATTCAAATTCTTTGGGTGATAGTGGGTGGGGAAGAGGTATGCCAGTTGAGGTTATGATAGGAAGATGTCCCCCTTGGATTAAAAATCGACGTGTTTTTGCATTTTTTCCAAAACACATGCGTTTTGAAGATATTCGATCGTTTCGTTTTCGGTGCCTCACCCTGTATATTGATGGATTAAAATTTAAAAAACACTGATTTACTAGTTCTGATATATATTTTATTCCATCGCGTCAAATATAGTATTTTCAACAGCACTAAACTAGTTCATTGTTCACTCTACATTCTACAAATGAAGATTTTTCGAGAACATTCTATTCGCGTAATCCATCTCTTGCCATTTACACTTTTCTGTGATATCTTTTTTAGGAATATTCAAAGAAAGAGATGACTGGATTATAGTTATACGTTTGTACCGAGGACCCTTTCTGATAATAGAGTTCTTATTCCTATGGGGAATAAACATTTATGGCTGGAGATCTTCTGGAGTGAACCATGTACTAATCTTCGAAATGGATCCAAGGAACCACCTTTCTGAGCAGCACATAATAGAAATGGCAGCTATATTCGGAGTCATATGGTCGATATCAGTTTTATCGTTTTTGTATAGCAGTCAATTGGGTATTCCTGCATACGTCAATCCGTTAATACTGATGATAATAATGATTTTATTCATTTTCAATCCCACGAAGACTTTCATGCATGAAGCCAGATTTTGGGCTCTCAGAGTGATGGTTTGTTGATGAAAACGCAATGAAATATCTATAAGATAACTCAGTTTTTTTTCCAGGGAAAGGCATTCATGGCACCATTCTTTTATGTATCTTTCGCCGATTTCTGGGTTGCTGATCAACTCAACAGTTTGGTGACATTATTCACTGATACGCAGTACTTTATTTGCTTTTACTTCACCAATCCCAGCTGGTCTGTTGGTGTAGGTTTGTATTTACGAATCTTGTTTTATTTCTGTATATAATTCATGTGAAAATGTAGTTGAACTTTCAACCTTGGTACAATTATGTCCAAGAGATAGCGTCCAAATCACCAGCTGATCGCAAAGTGGATGGAACGTGTGTTAATTTAAAAAAAAAAATTAAAAAAACGATAACTTTTTCGTACACAGATAAAAAAGATTTCTTCAATCAAGAATTTACATACTCTTGAATAGAATAATCTTCTGAAAAGAATTATCATTTCTAATCAATGAATATACTTCCATTTCAAGCTGATTGAGATGTTTGCTTCTGTACATAAATTCTTTTGAAATGAATTTGCTTGCAGTGGAAACATTATACTTTTCATCCTAGAAAACATTCACATTAACTCATTGTGAAACATAATCCTCTTAACACAAGAATATAATTCCTTGGTAGATATCAAAGGAGCTGACGACACCGCGACCTGTGAATACAACTTCCATTTCATCCAGTTTGTCCATTTGTGTTGGAGGTTATGAGGCTATGCGTAGGTACCGATATGAATGTTAGTTTTGTGCCTAGTGAAAACTGTTTCTATACAATAAAAATGCAATATCGAAAATTGAATCATGCTCATTACGGGTCAGTTGTGAAAATGAGTAAAATATATTTTGGTCTTCTACAGTTTTGTGTCTAAATGCGAGTGGCGTTGTTTATGTATTCAATCAAACTGCAATATGCGTCACTACTAACTGGTTTTTATTGATAATGCAGTTCATAAACTTAAAACTATTCTCATATAAAACCATTATCTATACCTAAATTGTTCGTAGTTGTGAATCTATGCTTCGTTTTACCTATTCAATATTGCCAAAATGGAAATGGCTTTCATTCTATATTTTATAACCAAGTGCAAAGTGCAGATTTGAACTCAATAGTATTCATTATTAAAATTGCAATGTTCTTGTCTCAACCTACTCCCATGATTCAACAGAAAAAGTGCCCGTTATTGAAGCTAAAATATCATTGCCTCAACCAACTTATGAAGCAAGTGTTCACTTGTTTTAAAATATTTTCCTTGTAAGTGGCCAAGAGGATTCCGTCAAAAAATCAAACTAATATTTGGTGGGACCTATTCAATAATACAATCTGTTTGAGTCAACGCAATTATGCGTTGATGCAAAAAATCCTTTTTATCAGTGTAGGTCAAAATCCGACAGATTGCGATGTGCGTCCAAATTCGCTTATACATAGAAAAAACATTCTTGAATATGATTTTTGGTGACTGCCACTCGAAATCGGTTGTTAAGCCGTGACTGCCAATCAAAAACGGGCTAATAAAAATTTTTGAAAATCCGACTTATCGCAAAGTGAATGAAAATCGGATATGATGTCATTGAACACATCCAAAGACCATTGCCGGGTGACTGCTACCTCAAGGCCGTTGCTTTCTAGTGACTGCCTGTTCTCAAAGTTTGCTCTGCATCGCCTGGTAATTCAAGTTCGGCCTGTCGCGTCGCGTCGGTCTTTTGTAGAATCGGTCGTAGCTGTGCTTCTTCAGTTGTAGCTTGTAATTTTTGACTTTTTTGACTTTTGAGAGTAGCAGTGGATCAGAAATTGAACATGTGCGAAGTTTTTCGATACCCCTTAACACCCATGCCTTTATCACTGTGTCACGTCGATGGTTCCATACACAAAACCGACAATTCTGTACTTCTAAAATCGCTCGAATCGCAAATCGAAAGCTCTCATCCAAGCGAGGTCGATCTTCTTGTCCTTGATGGGTTTTTTGTTTTGCATACAATAAAAGAAATTTCCGTTCAATATGGAGAAGTCGCAAGTAAATGCTTGAATGTTTTTTAAACCATAATTCACTTGAACTCGCGGTGATGCTCGATTCCTACTTCAGCCCTTCCATCAAGGACAACGAGCACTTGCTTCGAGATAATACAGAAGATCGTAGATTCCACATGACTGGTCCGCAGCAAAAGCGCTGTACCGATTTCACAAAAGCTTTAGGAAATATCAATTTAAAAAAAGCTTTGATCCAGTTTTTCGTTGAAGAATGGCAGAGCAATGTCACAAATTTGAAGTCATTGGGGGAAAGGTTGTTTCGAGCATCGTCGACGAATTATCATGCGGAATACACGAAGAGGCTGACACAAAAATCGTGTTTCATGTTTGCAGGTCAAATGAAAAGTCAAACGTTGTGATACGTTGTTCCGATACAGACATTTTGGTAATAATGCTTGCAAATATGGAACACGTAACCAACGGAACGAAAATATATGGATGAACGTCGGAGTTTGAAATGGGCAGCGATACATTTATGTCTCGAAATTGTATTATCGTCTCGGTCCCGATCTGTGAAAATCTCTACCTGGGTACCACGCATTTACAGGGTGCGATTTCAATCTTTTTTTTTTAGAAAGGGCAAAAAAAAACATTGGGGCTATTGCAACATACTAAGGAATACCAGGTAGCTTTCGCAAAGCTTGGGGAATGCGACGACGAAGCTGTCGACGATGCAAATTTCGAAAAAATCGAATCATTTGTATGTCAGATGTATGGCGTTGAGGGCGTACGACATGTAAACGAGGCGCGCGATTATCCATTTTCTGGAAAAATTTCAAGGTCAATGACGTCAACGAGAAATTCGCGAAAAAGGCGACGACTTGATGGTTCGACAATCCCCCTTGCAAATCAGAACTCGTAGAGCAAGTTCTACGAGCAAAATACATTGCAAATATTTGGTGTCTCGCACACCAGAAATTCCCCACCAATCTTTGCCCCACCAAATATGGGTGGATTGAGAAAAATAACAAATATGCATTTGTGTGGTTGAAGGGTGAGCAGGTTCCTCAATTCGTCGAATATATAATAAGCCAGCCAGAATTTTCAAATGAAACTGGTAATTTAGAGAATATTGAAAGCATTTCGGAAGACGTTCACTTAAGTGATAGCGATACTGATAGTGACGATTAAGGTATTTGGAACGGTACGGTATGCACCAAAAGTTTTCTATTTGCGACCCATTAGACATACGTCGATCATAAAAGTAGATTTGGTGTTCTGACTGTACGATTTCTCCACCATTTCAACCATCCAATCTGGTGTCGGAGGCGCTAGGCAACACCGCTCTGAGCTTGTATTTCGATAATGAGATGGACGAATTTCTTCAGATTTGGTTATTATCATTGTTATCGAGTTTATTGACATGTGTTAGTTTTCCATCAAATTTGTAAGACGCGTTTCTTCTATACAGGGCAATTCATATTCGACCCCCACCATTGGGATCTCCTAAACTACAGGAGATACATCGAAGCTTACATTGAGGCAAAGTTGCGTATTCTGGTGCTTAACAAAATACTGTTTTGAAACTTGGAAAATTCCGAGTATTTCCGGAAATATCGGGAAAGAACTGAAAATCTGAATTTTCGTTTTTATTTTTTTCTATCGTTATTTGACAACATAGCTCAAAACCAAAAGTAAATTTTCATTGATAATTTTTTTTCAGCTATACGTTTTTATGTTCAGATTTACTATCCAACGTTTCGTCTTCTGGCATTCATCATCAAACTTTTTTTCTGCTATGGGCGCCATATTGTTTTTTTATACAGAAAAATTGTGATTCTCAATCTGATTTCATTGATGTATAATTTGCTATGACTTGCACTTCTGAAACCACAGATATTAAAAAAAACTTCATCTGAGATGGTCATGACTCCATCGAAAAATTTTGTTTCAGAACTGCAAATCATAACAAATTATACATCAATGAATTCAGAATAAGAATAACTATTTTTCTGTATAAAAAAACAATATAGCGCCCATAACAGAAAAAAAAGTTGATGATGAATGCCAGAAGACGAAACGTCGGATAGTAAATCTGAATATGAAAACGTGTAGCTGAAAAAAAGTATCAATGAAAATGTACTTTCGGTTTTGAGCTATGTTGTCAAATAACGATAGAAAAAAATAAAAACGAAAATTCCGATTTTCAGTTTTTTCCCGATATTTCTAGAAATACTCGGAATTTTCCAAGTTTCAAAACAGTATTTTGATAGGCAACAGAATACGCAACATTGCCCCAATTTAAGCTCCGACGTATCTCCTGTAGTTTAGGAGATCCCTATGGTGGGGGTCGAATTTGAATTGCCCTGTATAGTGTGTTATTTGAAACTATGAGTGTATTTGTCCTATGGTGTCATGATTTAGAGGTCTATCGGGGAGCAACTCTAAGTACAATTATCTCCGATTCTAATAGGACGAAAATTCTCAGAAAAATTCAGCTGATGTAGCCACTGTCATACCAAATTTTCATTGCATTTGTAAGAAAACTGCTCTAGCATTCCAAATACCCTAAGCTTTCACAGAATGTGGTCATTTTCTGTCGAAAAAATTATAATAAATAATGATATATAATATTATGATTTTTCATTATGAACATTCCATTTTACACTTGGTTTATGATATACTATATGTATATTTTATTCCATTCGACGTATATCAATATCTCGGCCGAAATGCCATACAGAAGAATACTTATATCTTCAAGTACGCCGGGCGATGCAGAGCCAACTTTTAGGGCTGGCAGTCACTAGAAAGCAACGGCCTTGAGGTGGCAGTCATTCGGCAATGGTTTTTGAATGTGTTCAATGATGTCATATCCGATTTTCATTCACTTTGCAATGAGTCGGATTTTCAAAATTTTTATTAGTCCGTTTATGATTGGCAGTCACGGCTTAACAACCGATTTCGAGTGGCAGTCACCAAAAATCATATTTGAGAATGTTTTTTCTATGTATAAACGAATTTGGATGCACAACGCAATCGATAGGATTTTTACCTACGAAAATGATATATATTTTTTTAATTAACGAAAGCAAGGTGCCCGAGCTGGCAGTCACCGGTTTCCATATTATACACGTTCGGGACTACATTATATAATTTTTCCATCCACTATGCGTTCAGCCGGTGATCTGGACGCTATCTCTTGGACTAATTCTAATGAATGGGCAAGATGAAAATCTACCCGTTTATTACACAACTACTCAAAAAATATTCTTCATTCATTCTATTATTCAGTCTGCCTATTTGTATTCTTGCATTGCTCTCAGAAAAGAGAAGCTAGCATTCACTTAAACAATTTACATAATTGTACATTCAAAATATATAATAAATAGATAGTTTAATTGTTTTTAGTGTTTAATTTTTAGTTTAAGGCACTAGTGCCTGAAAGTGTCACTATTTGGCACGAGTGCCTCAAACAGTGCCATTTCGGAATTCTAATCAATGCCAAAATTTGTTTCGGAATGCTTTCACAAAAAATATGTTACTTGGTTTTGAAACTACTGTTTGCCTTGAATCCCATTTTTATTAATGATCATGTTGCAGATGCCAAACATTGTGTGGCGAATTATCTGGGAGTAAGGGCGTTCGTAGCTTGTCTTCCACCATGGTTTAGATTCTCACAATGTTTGCGAAGATATAGAGATACCAAAGAAGCTTTTCCACATGTGGCGAATGCAGTTAAATATGCTACCTCATTTTTTGTTGTGATGTTCTCAACTTTGAATAAAATTTACGCTGGTGAGTATATCCGGCAGAAACGACTGGTAATATACTGGTAATATACTGGAATTCAAGAAGTATAGTGTTGAATACTCTAGAAAACCCTATTATAATTCGTTCTCAACTAGATCATTTCATTTTTGTCATTTCCAATTGTGCAAAAGTTACCATCTGAGACATTTTTCTGAAAAGAAATATATTTTTGCTCATTCGATATATTTTTTGAATTTTCAATGGTAGATATTAATTCCATCAAATTCTACTGCTGGATTCACGACTGAATTAAGTAAGTGGTATTTCGTCCAGTTCTATTTGTCTGTCTCTCCATTGGCATTTACATGTTTTTTGATAATTGTTTTTTTTTCAGATGACTTACCAAGCTCTATCGAAAATTTGTTCTTCTATTTATGGATAGCAGCATCACTGATGAGTTCCTGTTATGCATATACGTGGGATATCAAACTAGACTGGGGTCTGTTCGATTCGAAAGCTGGAGATAATAAGTTTCTTCGAGAGGAAATAGTCTATTCCTCAACGGTAATATGATGATTTGTTTCTTCCACCATATCTCCAATTTCAAAGCATTACATATTTTTTGTTCGCTGGGGTGGAGGAAATCTTTTGAAAACAGGTTAAAAATCTCAAATCTCAGTACCAACTGTGAGACTCCACCTATTCTCAGGGCTGTTCACCTCCCTCGCAACATCACAGTATGTGTGTCACTGTTTCTGGATCCTTACCGAATAGTCTGCAGGTCAGGTCTCCATTGTGAAGTCCCATTCCGTTGAGGTGTTCCTTCACTGGTGCATGTACAGTTAGGAGTCCCGTAACGGGTCTCAACTGGCTCCTGTTTATCGCTAACAGGTCTTCCGTTCTTTCATGGCACGGTCCTTTGATGTACTCTTTTCCATGTGTGTTTCCTTGTATGCTTTCCCACTAGTTTTTATGTCTGTCCCCAATCTCTTACAGACGTCCTTACTGTACACTTCGGTACCCCTCGTGTCTGCCCTTGGTTTGGGAGATTTTTCGATCTTTTTCTCGCTAGTTCGTCTGCTTTTTCATTGTCTGTAACTCCCTGGACCCTAATTCTCGAGTTCAGGAGAACGGAACGCTCCCATCACTGTTCACATCGCCTGCAATGTTCTTGAGCTAGAAATCGGTATTGTCGAACGCATGTGATAACAGCCTCACGAGAGAACCGTTGACACAACGTTGCCAGACGATTTTTGGTAGGAGTCTTACATTTCCAGTGGTTAAAGAAGAAGAAGAGTTACAAAATAACCTATTTTGTAAATTAAATTAAATAATTATGTGTTGTGTATTATATTATTATCCACTGAGCTGAACTCTAGCTTCTTGAATAATACTAATTTCATGAAAAACCGTATCTTCATAGGTACCTTCTACGCAAATTTTCTAACTTTTGAAGATTGTTTGGAAGTTTTACTCAGTTATTTGAAATTTGTAGTTGTTCTGCATCTGTCACTTCTAAAATGCAGCGGAAGTGCTTCATTGACCTATACCAGAAATTTTTTTATCCCATTTCTGATATCTTCCTGAAGCTTAAAATCTCAAAGTTACAAGCACCACCAACAACAAAGTTATTTAAAACTTATTTATATCACTTTTCGGTGTTTGCAGATATAGAGTAACCATTTCCATCAAGAAGCCAGAGAGGTTTTTAATGAGTCTAAGCATTGTTTATATAGAAGAGAGTTAGTCAACCTTATGGGATTATAATTGGATCAAAATGGATGCGACATGTAGATGGCGATAGTGAGCTCGCATCCAAGTCATGTCGTAACTTCAGTGATCCTGGCCTCCAAGTCATGTCCTAACTTGATTAAAACAATGGAAAAGCATTAAAATCAGGGTTTTTTTGAAGAAACCTGCATTAAAATGACGTCTAATATTCATGTTTGTAACTAATCACGCTAGATGACACTCGCGTTTGTGTCCAATACCTTTTCCACAGGTATTGACTAACTATGTTCTATTTAAACAATGGTCTAAGGGTGGATTTAGCACAAGCATTATCATAAACATAACGGTAACATCAAAGGTTTTCAGCATAAACTTGATATTGTTGTATAAATGGGGCCATTTGATGTTATAACAGATCGAACTTTCGCTTTAAACATATATTTAAGCACAATTCTAAAATAATGTTGACTAAATGCACCTTGACATTTTTCGGGGCGAACACTCTGCTTACCCCTCTGCTTATGAAACAATATAAGAAACAGAATCGGTTGGTAATGTCGGGAATTGTTGAGACTCACAGCGCAAAACAGATTGAATGCCTCCCGCGCTAATGTTACTTTGTATCGAAATCTTACCCTGGAGATTGTTGAGAACAACTTCAAATACTGCACCTGTTCCTTCTAAAGGATTCATTAATACACGAAAAACTAGGAGAACTGAAAAGTAAACACCAAATGCTGTGTCAAAATCAAGTCCGAAATGCCAAATCAAGGTTGAAAATTAAACGTCAGTTGGTCATTCTCAGGAGAATCAAGCGATCTCCCACATAATGGCAGGAGAATCACGTTCCCTAGCTTTCACGTGAAGTGATTGATCACATGTGTTCGAGAATACGCCTTGATGAGTTTCAGAGAACTGTGCCTACTTTTCTCAGGAGAACGATGTTCCCCAGTTTAAAGAACAGACCCCTGTCCTGGGACTCATATTAGTTTGACGTGATACCAGTTCTTCTTTGCAGTTCCATACTAGTTTGTATGTCACTTCTTTGTTGCAAAGGGCCTTTAGTGCCTCTTAGTTGCCTGACAGGATATTGATATGCACTTTTTCAACGTTTCTCCTGTTGTCCTCCCTCGCGCATTGAAGGATGGCGTACAGCTCTGCCTGAAACACAGAGGTGTTTTTCTTTTTACTCGTTTCCTTCAGAACACTCCTGAGTTCACCCCATTCCCAGTCTTGGATCCATCTGTGTACCAGATTTTTCCCTGTGGAGAGTCTTTTCCTTTTTCCTTTTTATTTAAAAAAACAACAAGGGGTTATTAGCGTTCGTAATAGTCTGTTGTCAGAAATAAAATATGTGATTAGGCGAACATTACAATTTCTTTCTTAGAGATATTTCATATTTGTTGGTGAATGATGATTTAGTCTCTCCTCCGCATGTTTTCGACATCAAATTAAAATATGCTTCACCGATGGTCCAGTGTCACATATTTCACAAGAAGATTTTTGTCATCCAGCTATGATACCGGGTGGCTACGAAAGTATTGCCTACGGAATATCTCAGTTATTGTATGAAGTAGGTTTGTGAAATTTGGAGCGTCGATATAATGACATAAGAGCTAGAATTTGAGCATATTGACAAGTCGAAGTTAACTTCCGGTCTGATCGGAAGTAACATCAACTTTCTTATTTTAAATGGAAACCCTATTTTTTTCTTTTCGCTTTATTCAGCATTCAATTCCCTTTCTAATGACATATCACAAGTTGGTATCTAACCAGAAACTAGATCAGAAAAAAATTATTATTGAAATTCACCGAGTAGGCCGTGGAAGCAAAATGAAAGCCAAAAATTGAAAAGTTGGCTATGGAAACCATACGTCACTTGATAACAGTTGCTACTACTGTGATATTTTATTTTCATTCGTCGGCGTTATAAAAAGCCGCAAAAAAAAAATATTGGAAAAATTGGGAAAAAAACAATACTCTGTAGGTCCATAACTTAAATAGGAACATACAACTTTTTCTTGCCTGTACTATTCAGCATAACCATTCCTTTCTAATGATATGATAGAAAATAATTTTTTGAACTGAGATACCGAAAAATCCAATTATTATTCTTCAAATAACAAAACAGATTATAGCCATACGCAAAAATAAAATTAAAAATAATGTGGAATGATAAATTATATCCTGTAGGTTGGTTAAATAGGAACATAAACGTACTTGGTCTGTGCCATCGTCCATAGATATTCTAATATCTACCTATGGACGATGTTTGTGCTATTCAGAATAATCATTCCATTGCAATAATCATTCGAACCAAAATATTAACAAGTAGGCTGATTAAGATGTATTTTGGAATGAAACAAAAAAGAAATGAGAGCTGTCACGAACGCTGCTATCCATATTATTTTGACGTTCGAAGTAGTGTTTTTGATTCTGCCATTTCAAAAGGGTTTGGAAAGCGAAATCAGTTAGTGGAATATTCAAAAAATGCCCCGTTATTCACGAACCGAACAAATTGACATGCTTCTCATTTATGGTGAATGTTTAAAAAATTCTTATGCCGCTGAACGATTGTATTTAGAGCGATATCCAGAGAGGCAGCAACCGTCAAGAAGGTATTTCCAGTGGCTTGAAGAAAAATTAAGAACTGAGCCTGATGTTCACGAAGACCAAGAAGCATTTGTTATTAATGAGGAAACTGAAATAAATGTATTAGCTTTAGTACAATATCCTCAAGGCAGATTGGCGCCGAATTAGCTATAAGTAAGGACTCTGCTAGAAAAATTTTGAAAAAACATCGATTGAAATCCTTCAAGTATCAGTTGCATCAACATTTGTAAGAAAATGACGGTGAAAGGCGCCTGGAATATTGTAATTGGTTACTTCGACAAAATGCTGAGAATCACCTATTTAACTATTATATCTTGTTTACGGACGAGTCAAGATTTACCAACAATGGATTATTTAACAGGAATAATACAAGGTAGGTACTGTACTTTACTTGGATTATTGTCGATAGTCGAAATGTAAAGTGCTAAAAGTGTGAACGGTCTTTTGTTCCAGGTACTGGGCGATAGCAAACGAGCACCGGTTTCGACAAAGCGGCTTCCAGGAGAGATTTGGTGTGAATGTTTGGGCAGGAATAGTTGGAACTCATATTGTTGGCCCCATTCTTTTTCAATGCCAACTAACCGGAGAGATACTTTAATTTTTTAACGAATGAAATTTCGGAATTCATCAACAACCTACCAGCGGAAATAACTGAGAGAATGTACTTCCAGCAAGATGGCGCCCCTCCGCATAATTCAAGAATAGCGAGAAATTATCTTCAAAATCGCTTTCAAGAGAGACTTATAACAACCCATGGTCCAGTCAGGTGGCCACCAAGGTCACCTGATCTTACTCCGTGCGACTTTTTTCTATGGGGGCATCTTAAAAATAGGGTGTATTCCACACAGCCTACAACTCTAAAAATTCGTAGAGCTTTCCAAGATATCACGCCCCAAATGTTGAGAAACGTTTTACATGAAAATATCACCAGAGTCAATAAATGTATTGACGCTGAGGGAATGCATTTCGAACATTAGTTTTGAATTTATTTTATCTTTAATCCTATCAATTTGAATTTTTTTTTCGATAAATCTGTTTTTTCGTTATTTGAAGAATAATAATTGGATTTTTTGGTATTTCATTTCAAAAAATTACTTTCTATTATATCATTAGAAAGGAATGGTTATGCTGAATAGTACAGGCAAGAAAAAGTTGTATGTTCCTATTTAAGTTATGGACCTTTTATAACGCCGACGAATGAAAATAAAATATCACAGTAGTAGCAACTGTTATCAAGTGACGTATGGTTTCCTTAGCCAACTCTTCAATTTTTGGCTTTCATTTTGCTTCCACGGCCTACTCGGTGAATTTCAATAATAATTTTTTTTCTGATCTAGTTTCTGGTTAGATACCAACTTGTGATATGTCATTAGAAAGGGAATTGAATGCTGAATAAAGCGAAAAGAAAAATAATAGGGTTTCCATTTAAAATAAGAAAGTTGATGTTACTTCCGGTCAGACCGGAAGTTAACTTCGACATGTCAATATGCTCAAATTCTAGCTCTTATGTCATTATATCGACGCTCCAAATTTCACAAACCTACTTCATACAATAACTGAGATATTCCGTAGGCAATACTTCCGTAGCGACCCGGTATATTCATGTATTAGTTCAGAGTGTTCAAGACGGAGTCTGGAAATTTTCCCTTATTGGCTTCTGATTTTTGAAAAGAATTGTTAGTGTGTTTCATTTTGAGCAGCTTTGGTAGTTGTTGCAACCGTCAGCCCACTGCCAAAATGCGTAATGATTTTATAACGTGTGTCCTTTAGGGTTTTGGTAGTTATAAATATAATGATCAATGATCAAGCAAACTTATCGCTTTCTCGTGTAACTTAGTAACAATAATGATAATAGTAAAAATGATAAAATATCAGAGCGTGACGCAGTGGTTAGAGCGTCCGACTCTGGGAAGAAAGGTCCGGAGTTCGAGCCCCAGATGCGGCTGGGATTTTTTAATTTAATTTGACCTATTGAATTATTAAAATCTCGTGGCTCGACTGTGGTGAGTCCTGCACGATTCATTGTTGCATTCCAATTAACAGTGCTGCTCCTAAGGTGGCGTATGGAGTGAGTAACAAGGCCTACCCATAACACATGGCTAATGACCATAGCAGTCGATGCCAAAACACCAAATAAAAAATAAAAAAATTATGATAATACTTTCTTTCTTAAAGACATGCATAAACACGTATATATACAACTATGCCCTATTTCTCAACATATTTGAGGATATATGTTGACTTTTCGGACCCAAGTCTGATGATTGGTTTCCGTCTGATTTTTATTACGAAATATCGTTTGGTATTATGCCTACACTATCATTAAAATACGTGATATCTTTATAATTCCGATCTGATTTTTCTGCTTGTCTGATTGCTTGAAGGAAGGCAAATAATTTTCCAGAAAACACGCTACTGCATTCGGGTAGTTTATTCTTGACTATGTTTTCGGATGTAACAATTGTAGCTCCGACTCCTTCTTCTATTTTTGAAGTATAGTCCTTACAGAATTCGCTGATTTTCTAAATTTCAAAATGTGTGTCAATGAAATCTTTATATCTCAAATATATCGAAATTTTTACATATCGTTTTTCGCCTGTATTAAGTTATGAAAATTCGGAATTCAGAAGTGTTCTCCCACAGATATTTTACGTCACTCACACAATCCGACAACGTTGGAATCGTGTAGGCATTTGTCGATTGTCATTGTATTATCACTATTGTCACTAATGTCATTCAATGTACGATCTGTCAGAGCTCCTACTGTTGATGAAAAAGGCAATGCTGATATTAAATAGATTCTTGAATAATACTTCACAGGTGTTGGACTCTTTTCATCGGTTTGATAGAGCAACCATTATGAAAAAGTGACAGCAAAAAATACCAAAATCTATGTTGTATGCTTGAAAACGGTAATAATCCGAAACTTACCTTGGGATGCTACATAACATTCAAGTAACAATTTATTATTTCATCATAACTTTCGTCAATAGTAGCTACAGAGAAGTATGGTTTGCTTCGAACTTTGTGCTCAGGAACTATTGATACAAATACAAAATATTCAGCTGCATATAACCCACAGCATCATCACCATAGCCTGATCTAGCAGCCCTATAAAATGAGTCTTATAAGTAAAGGATATTCATGCTATCAGTTCATTATTATAATTTACGCGTTACAAAGTTCCACTAGTTTTAAAAAAGTTTTTCTCAGTTTCCACAAGTTGTAAAAGTAATCTAATAACAATTTCACGGCAAGAACAACATAAACAATGTCAGCAAATGTCAGCTGTTCCACCGTTGTCAGATTCATATCAGTACCATCAACTTAGGTCAACAAAAAATACTAGAATCTAGTGAAGACATTCTACGTCACAAGAGTATATACATATTCTAATTTTTTCTATGTTCCAAAGGCTCTAATTTTTTTATTACTTAATGTTGAGTTGAATCTTTCACAAAGTGGGGAGCTAATGCAAAATGGTTTCTAAAAATAGTTTTCATGTCGATTTTGGAGTTTTAGAAAAATAGCGAGTTGAAAACAACATTTTGTTATTTTCCAGTGGTTCTATTATTTCGCAATATTTGAAGATTTGATCCTGCGATTTGGATGGGCTTTTCTGATATCAATGACAGAGATGGGATATGCTTTGGAAAACTCCATGGTAACATTATTAGCACCTCTTGAAGTTTTTAGGTGAGTTGAGAAATTACGTTCAATGCATATACAGGGTGGGGCACCGAAAACGAAACAGATCGAATATGTTGAGAATAAAATGCAAAAACACGTCGATTTTTGATCCAAGGGGGACATCTTCCTATCATAACCTCAACTGTCCTACCTCTCCCCCACCCCTTGGGCAATGTCACCCAAACAATTTGAATAGGGAAAGTATTAAGTGTGACACACCATTAAAAAGGTAATTTCATAAGGAATTCAGCCATGTCAATTTTTGCCACATAACTTTTTATTTCGGCGCCCTCTTGCGGGAAAAACAACTGTTCCGTATTCCAAATTATGATACTGCATTTGCAAGCTATTTTGATATCAATTCGGTGACAATGTATTATGGAATATTTTTAAGAGAAAAAACAAAATGGTGGCTCCAAAATGGCGGACATGATTTGCAATTATGATCCGATTCGATTTAAAATTGATATGTGGTGATTTGCAAGGTCGGAAATTATGATTTGTTTGTCAATGCAAAAAAACAAGATGGTGGTCCAAGATGGCGGACGAAATTTGTAATTCTGGTCCGATTCGTATCAAAATTAGTATGTGGGGATTTTCAGGGTAAAAAAATATGACGTTTTTGTCAATGCAAAAAACCAAGATGGTGGACGAAATTTGTAAGTAGGTAATTATGATTTGATTCAATTCAAAATTGACATATGGGGGTTTTACAAGTTTTCAGTATGACTAAAATTAATTAATTAAATTGATAAAAAAGCTTTTATACAAATGCGATAAAAAGGAAATAAATTTTTTTTAGATGTGTGAAGTAGGTTATTCTGTGCGTAACAGATTTGAAAGCTTGCCGCGAGTACAAAATGGGTATTTTTGCGAGGTAAAATTTTGATTCGGTTACGCATAAAATAACCTAAGTAACACATCTGAAAAAATATCATTTCCTTTCTAGTGCATTTGTTTAAAAGTTTTTTTTTTTTAATTAATTCTTTTTAGTCATACTGAAAACTTGTAAAACCCCCATATGCCATTTTTGAATCAAGTCGAATCACAATTACAAATTTCGTCCACCATCTTGGTTCTTTACATTGACAAAAATATCATAATTTGGATTCGAATCGGAACAGAATCACATGTTTCATCCGCCATCTTGGAGCCACCATCTTGTTTATTTGTATTGACAAACAAATCATAATTTCCGACCTTGAAAACCACCACATATCAATTTTGATTCGAATCGGACCATAATTGCAAATCATGTCCGCCATTTTGGAGCAGCCATTTTGTTTTCTCTCTTAGAAAAATTCCGTAATAAATTGTCAACGAATTTATGTCAAAATAGCTTGCAAATGCAGTATCATGATTTGGAATACGGAACAGTTGCTTTTTCCGCAAGAGGGTGCCAAAATAAAAAGTTAGGTGGCAAAAATTGGCATTGCTGAATTCCTTATGAAATTACCTATTCAATTGTTTTAGTGATATTGCCCAAGGAGTGGGGGGAGAGGAAGGCAGTTGAGGTTATGATATGAATATGTCCCCTTTGGATTAAAAGTCGACGTGTTTTTGCATTTTATTCACAAAACTTGCGTTTTCAAGATATTCGATCTGTTTCGTTTTCGGTGCTCACCCTGTATAATATTGGAGAGGATAATATATTAACACAAAAATGATTATTTACAACATTTGGAGTGACTACAAGTTCAAAGAATAGTATATTGTGTATCTAGTAGTAAAAGCAATACATTCCCGGACGACAATGTAAATTGTTAGCCGAGGCCAACAAGCATTGAAGTCTGGGAATGTGCTTTTACTACGAGGTACACATACTTTTTTTTCTGAAATCGCAAATCAGCATTATCATAAATTGAGGATTCGAAATTACGTGCTTTCCTGTCAAAGCGACAACTATAAACCAAAGACCGATTTTGACGGCTTAGGCCGGCAAAGTACTTTCCCGTATCGTTTTCGATACGGGAAAGTATTAAACGGTCCGGGAAAGTTCGTTGCTTAGCAACGGACTAAAATACTGGATTAGCGTATTTTGAGGCCTGCAGTTGCTCCGAGAAAGTGGGCATTCTTGAACGATTTCAGAAAATAATTTATTGTGTAATGATTGAAAGAGAATGCATTAATAATTAATTTCCAAAGACAATGATAACACTCTAAACGGAGAAAACCATTGTATCATCAAAAGAGTCATTTTTTTTTGTTGTAAAGAATCCGTAACACTACTCAATTTCTGAAGCTACGAAAATCTTCATGAAGTGGAAAATTAATTCTATAATTGAGAACTAATTAATCGATGAAGCTAAGAAATAATTCTTATTCGAGTAAAGTAGATAACGTTTGTCTCCTTGCCTATATGATCTGGAAAATTAGGTTTTTCTGAAATCGTTCAAGAAAGCCCACTTTCTCGGAGCAACTTCAGGCCTCAAAATACGCTAATCTAGTATTTTAGTCCGTTGCTAAGCAACGAACTTTCCCGGACTGTTTTCGGACCTAAACGGTACGGGAAAGTACTTTTTCGGCAATCATCCGGAAAGTGTTCACTTCCCGGACACTTTTTCTTTGGGAAAGTAGCACTTCCTGGCCTAGTCCGGGAAGTACGTACTTCCCGGACTAGGCCGGGAAGTGCTCGAATTTTGATACAAATATTAATATAAGTAAGAATTGGAATGTTTCTGTTGGTACCTATCTTCTGTTCGAATCTTAATACAAATAAGAACTGAAATGTTCGAAATATTCAAATTTGGAATCGTTTCATCCGGTTAACAGATGGGTGAAAGTCGACCTCTCTTCGTCTCTTAGACTAAATGCGTGTCATTGATTTGTTATTCAACATGATTGCCGAAAAAATAGTGTACGCAACACGTCTGAAAACAATTTTTTTGGACTCGTAGACTTCCAGGACTCGCTGACGCTCGTCCTAGAATTTGGTCTACTCGTCCAAAAAAACAATATTTTCCGGACGTAAATTACTATTCCCGTATCGAAAACGATACGGGAAAATGTTTGCCGGCTTGTTTACATTTTAGACAGTTATTGAATTCACGCAAACAATATGTAGAATTCCTTAGATTTTGATAATGCTGATTGCGATTTCAGAAAAAATAGTATGTGTACCTCGTAGTTAAAGCACATTCCCAGACTTCAATGCTTGTTGGCCTCGGCTTTACGCCTCTGCCAACAATTTACATTGTCGCCCGGGAATGTATTGCTTTTACTACTAGATACATAATATACTATTCTTCAGTCTATTTTTGTTTGGACTGTATACAAAGGAACGCCTAAATGATACTGATATCAATAACATTGTTGAAAATAAATCAAGTTTGAAGTACCTAGGTCTATATATTGATAGTTCATTAAAATTTGAGCAGCACACCGAAATTCTATGTAAAAAGCTTTCTTCTGGTTGTTATGCATTGAGAGTTGTATGAAATGAATTGGGATTTTCAGCTTCCAAACCTGTGTACCATTCTCTTATTGAATCACATATGAGGTATGGAATAGCACTTTGGGGAGTTTGCTGCGGTTATCGATTTCAGAATTTTCTAATTTTACAGAAGCGTGCTCTACGATATTTATGCAAAGCAAAGTATCGGGATCCATGCCGACCTCTGTTTTTGAAACACAAAATATTAACAGTTGTTGCGATTTTCATACTTGAATCTGTGTGTTTGATATACAAGCATGAAACAAAATTTACTATTGGTAGCTCTTCTTGTCATTTTACAAGACAAAATAACGAATTGAAATTGCCAATGCCTAAAAGTACTCTGATCAAAAATTCAAAAATTTGTAATTGATGTAAGATGTTCAATCACCTTCCATAAATATTGAAAGTATCAAATAAAAGAAAGAGTATATTACAGTTTGCAAGAGTTCTATAATGATGGGTTCTGAAATGCATAATTCAAGCATGGATCGAACATAGTTAAATCCAAATATCTTTTATTGTTTCCATCTGAACACTTTTTGAGTAATTTTTTTTATGATTTCTTGTACATTCTCGTCATTGGTAGACTAGAACGTTTTACCAAATTTTGCGGCTGGACTGGCAGAAGATGGCAGAAATGAAGGGGTCATTGATGTGATTATGACTGTTTATGTTGTATTTTCATTCTCATTCAGTTACATGTGCTCTTTCTCGCCTCAGTGACTCCTCGGGTGGTACTGTAGGTTTTTCCGGGTTTTTCCTGCAGCTGCAATAACAAACGAGCCACCTTTTTTGTTAGGTCGCCCCGGAGCGCAGATGGTGGTACTCTCTTTCGTCTACACTTATGTTCAGATCGGGGAGATTATCACCATTATAGTCTATACCGGGTGACCACGGGGTGAGGTACGCCCCCCAATTTTTCTATAGTTTTGAAGATACAGGTTTCAAATTTGGCACGTCGATATATTACTCAAATACGCATATTTTGACACCATAACCAGAAATTCACCACGTCCGGTTTAACCGGAAGTGACCCCAAACTTTTTTTTTTAAATGTCACCCTGTACAATTTTTTTCATTATCAGGAAGAACACGCAATTTGTGATAACACTGTTCTCCAAAATTGAAAATCGGTTGAAAAATGGCGGAGATACAGTTGATTGTTCAATCGAACAAAGTTGGCCATGAACATCAAACTCAAATCATCACAACTGACGAACGGCGTCAGCATTTACGAGAGGAAGGTTCGAGGTAAGATACAGCTGAAAATTGAGCTTCCCATGTAATTGCAGCAACCATATTTCCCATCAATTATCAAACATTTCCTCAAAACGGATTAGTACCCATAAAGAAAGGCTCACAACTGCCATTTCTCAAATAGAAACATACTTTTTTCACATTGTTATGTTGAAAGATGATGAATTATCAGATTACTCGAATGAAAAGATTTGAAAAATTCCGAAAGGAACCAGAAATACAATATAAGTGTTCCCAAAATTGAATGTTCTTCAACGAAGGCGGCTTTGAACATAAGAAAGCTAAACAAAAAAGCATATTTTGTCAACAAAGTGACAATTTGTTCTACTCATTCAATACAAGAGAATTGTAACTTGTTGAAAAACATTCCGATGGGGCGAAAATTTACTAGAAATGAAAAAGTAGATTTACTGCTAATTTATGGCAAGTGTAGAAAAAATGCAACTGCGGCTTGCATTCTTTACAGTGAACGATTCCCTCTCAGACAACGCCAACCAAGTAGAAACTATTTCGCACGTTTGGAAAGGCAATTCAGGATAGAACCAGATGACAATGTACATGATCAGGATAGTTTTATTATTGATGAAGAGACGGAAACTAATGTTTTGGCTGTTGTTTATGTAGATCCCACCATATCACTTCGACAAATCGAACATGAATTACCAGTTGGACGAGAATCAGCTCGAAAAATTCTAAAAAAAACATGGGTTTAAGCCGTATAAATATCAGATACATCAGCGCCTTTACGAAAATGATCATCAAAGAAGGGTCCAATATTGCAATTGGCTACTTGAGAACCACATAAGGAACCCGAATATGACGAGAAACATTATATTTTCCAACGAATCAAGATTTACGAATCTTGGTATGTTCAATAGAAACAACACCAGATACTGGGCAACTGAAAACCCCAGGCTCATAAGACAAGGGAATTTTCAGGAACGCTTTGGATTCAACGTGTGGATAGGTCTGATAGGAACTCGAATCATTGGGCCCATAATATTTGATGGTATGTTGAATGGGCAACGCTATTTGGGATTTCTACGAAACGAAATAGAAGGATTCATGGAGAATTTACCTCTCGACGTCTACCAAAATATGTATTTCCAGCAGGATGGTGCACCTCCCCATAATTCCCGAATAGTAACCAGTTACCTAGATGAAACATTCCCAAATCGATGGATTGGCACGAATGGTCCTACAAGATGGCCTCCGAGGTCACCGGACCTCACGCCACTGGATTTTTTCATATGGGGTTACCTGAAGAACAAGGTTTACTCTTCTAGTCCTACATCAAGGGAGGATTTGGAACATCGCCTTAGAGAAGCAATTGCAAGTATTACTCAAGCTCAGTTAAATGGAGTTATGGAAGCAATAGTGAGACGTGCAATTTTGTGCAGAGAACATAATGGAGAACATTTTAAACAGTACTTGTAAATCATTTTTTCATTACTTTGATTTCTGTTAGTGTAGTAAGTGACCAGAACCAATAAACAATTTACTTCATACCTTTTTTTTCGTTCAGAAATTAGTTGTATCAAATGTTAGAAATTGGAATAAATATCTAATACATTTTTTTTACTCTGCAGGTATATTCTTATGGTGGATTTATACAGCAGTTCCAATTCATGAGTTTTTAGTCACTAGTAAGAAGTCATAAGAATGTTCGTTAATGGAATATTTATTCCAACAACGATCTTAAAACTGCTGTATGAATCCACCATCAATTACGATTAGCATACGAGTAATGAGAAAAAAGTTCGCTCCATCGCCGTAGAATGTTTTTCGACAACTCACAATGTTCCATTATTCAGAATGTACCGCAAATTTTCACTATTTTTTTTTAAATATGAATTTTTGTTTAGCTTTCGTAGGTTCAAGCCGCCTCTGTTTAAGAATAGTCAATTTTGAGAACACTCATAATGAAACATCCCGTATCTTCGATTCCTTTCGGAATTCTTCAAATCTTTTCATTCGAGTAATCTGATAATTCATCATCTTTCAACATAACAATGTGAAAAGAGTATGTTGCTATTTGAGAAATGGCAGTTGTGAGCCTTTCTTTATGGGTACTAATCCGTTTTGAGGAAATGTTTGATAATTGATGGGAAATATGGTTGCTGCAATTACATGGGAAGCTCAATTTTCAGCTGTATCTTACCTCGAACCTTCCTCTCGTAAATGCTGACGCCGTTCGTCAGTTGTGATGATTTGAGTTTGATGTTCATGGCCAACTTTGTTCGATTGAACAATCAACTGTATCTCCGCCATTTTTCAACCGATTTTCAATTTTGGAGAACAGTGTTATCACAAATTGCGTGTTCTTCCTGATAATGAAAAAAATTGTACAGGGTGTCATTTGAAAAAAAAAGTTTGGGGTCACTTCCGGTTAAACCGGAAGTGGTGAATTTTCGGTTATGGAGTCAAAATATGCGTATTTGAGTAATATATCGACGTGCAAAATTTGAAACCTGTATCTTCAAAACTATAGAAAAATTGGGGGGCGTACCTCACCTCGTGGTCACCCGGTATAATACATACCTATTTCAATTAACATTTCAATTTATGCTTGAAAGCTTTGTCGATAAGTTGCAAAACTTCTGACATCAAAGTATATCTTGACTTTGACATTCCAGAAGTGAATAATTTTTTTTTCGTTCATTTCAGAAGGTTCATTTGGAACTTTTTCCGTTTGGAAAACGAACATCTCAACAACTGCGGTAAGTTCAGAGCCGTACGTGATATTTCTGTTGCCCCTCTAGACACATCGGATCAAATGCTCATAGTGAGAATGATGGATGAAGAGGATGGAGTTACGAACAGAAGAAAGCGAAAGAATGCTAATAAAAATTCAGTGGAGCCAAGGATAACGTTGGGACGAGAACAAATCGACAATTTAGATAATTGATTTTATTGAAAATATTGAGTTTAAGGAGAGTTTATATTTATATTTATTTTCTTAGAATAAATTCACTTATATTTTACACGATGATTATTTCACTCTGATATTTGGTATTTTTCATCATCCTCAAAAACACAGTTTTGATGAAAACTGAGAAGCGCTTCGAGGATTATTGGTACTAGACCCTGAAAAATAGATTCCAGCTATTAATAATAACGATCACTCAACACAAAACACTTCATCTTATGTAAATATCCGTTTATTCAGTTTAAAAAACTAATACGTTGTAAGTACTCACAAAACAATAATATGTCAAAACAGCGCTATTATACATCCAATAAAAACAATCAACAAAAATTACATAAATAAGGTGTGTATAAAGATATGAAATTATTTTACAAAATGTTAGGGATTGCTTCCTTCCAACAAATTTTGGATCAACAGTAAAAACACAAGAGCTTTTTTTTATCGGATAAATCTCTTTTTGTAACGAAATAATTTTGCCAATCAGTAATTTTACGAGAAAAACTGACATGACAAAATTGCGAGACCGAAGGTCGAGCGATTTTGTCAAATGTCAGTTTTTCGAGCAAAATAACTGATTGAAAAATTTTGTGTTAAAAAGAAATTTATCCTCGAGTGTTTTTTGGCAAGATAAATTAACGACCGAATATAAATTGTCTCCATATTGACGCTTTAGTATTTTTTGTAGATTGCGGGATTGCTTTTTCTATATTTTTTGTTATTTGTTGAGTCGAAACTTCCCCAAAACGACTCATGTTGTAATGTTTCAGTATCAACTATCAACAATACTTAAATAAGTGACAGGGCAGACATTAAAGTGACGTAAGCATACTAGATGTAGACGCTAAAGAGAAACAGGCGTTTTATCGGTGATAAAAAATGATGTACCTTTTTTATCGCTGTCAAAATGACCATACAGTCATCTTTAAATGACACATTTTATACAGGAGTTAATTTATCAAAGTAATTTTTTAAAAATTGAGAGAGCGTTCAAATTTTATTCCAGATGGTAACTCGTTGAATGCTTTTAAGCCTTTGATAAAAATGGAGCCTTGAATAAATCTTTTGTGAAATCGAGGAATCTGGAAATCTCTTCTAGCTCTCGTTTCATAGTCAAAATTATAGTTTACTTCATCTTTCAATTAGTCTGGTACACTTCCATTTCTCATTTTAAATACAAAAATGAGTGCCTGATACAACAGCTAAAGTTCTTTTTCCCGCTGCCGACACTGTAAATAGTCCATACATGCTTAGCAACAAAACAGGTAAATGGCCTATATCATTCGTTTACTAATTCATCTTGACAACGGAACTTAATAGTGTCATTTACATGCCTAGGGTAATAATGACTTTGAATTTGACAAGTAATACCTTCAGCTTCATTCATATCAATTTTTAGGTTATGAGACTTTTTGAATATTATTGTTGTCTGCTTATTCGGTAACTTAGTTACACGCACAAGCAACTTAGAATGAAATAGCGAACGAATAATCATGAAGGAAGGGTAAGAAAACAAACTTCAATTCAGGCAAATTTTGAGAAATGTCAACAAGCAGCGGGAAAAACGTAATAAGTAACACGGAATGTATCGACTGTTATCATCCTCGGTAAGCGACAAGCCTCGGCTTTGCCTCGGCTCGTACTCGCTCACCTCGAATGTTAACACGTCTTTACATTCCTTGTTACTTAAATAACTATTACTGACAACCAATCTAGCCTGCTCTACATTGTTGTAAAAGGAGTACGTCTATTACACAAGAGAATTGGTTTTGCAATTTTTTAAATCTATATATATAATTTTGATTCGGTAAATACAAAATACTTGAGCAGTATGTGAAATGAAGAAGTATAATAGTTTTGTAAGTTGGTTTTTTTCGTGTTTGTTTATAATACTTGTGAATAAATACCTTACAGGAAACTAAACTGCCAACAAACCTCTCTTGTACACTTTGACAGATTCGACAAGGAATCAATTCAACATTATAGCACTTTCTCATTTATTTTTCTGAATAGAAGTTTGGAAATTTCACAATTACATTTTATTATGGACTAGCACTGGTGAAGTAAACTATTTTACTATTTATGAGTTAGTTTTTACAAATACTGAGGTTCTTTTTCATGAGGAAGGAGTTCAACTCAACAAAAAGATAGTACAAACATTAGGACGTGACAAACGCCTACTTTGATATTTTTTAACTTGGATAGCTGAGGTGGAAATCGAATAGGGTTGGCTTCAGATATTTTAGAGACAGCTTTCTCAACATATATAACTTCAGATTTGATGACACGTGTGAAAAACATTGTCTGTATTGAGAAGTTACTTGTGGTACAATTGTTTCCAGGATTATTGCCAAAGTGGTTGGATATTTTTTCACCAAAATATGTAGTTAGGTATTTAACGAAAGCATTAGCGTGACCAAGTGGACCCGTTAAAGGCAAAATTCCGTTAACCGGGAGCTACAAGCTACCAAAAAATTTTTTTTGAGACTTACGTAGTTTGACCTTCTGAACAAAAAATCCAAATGAAATTGTTGGCGATCTCAAGTAATTTTGGAGATATGGGTCTTTTTTGAATGAAAAATTGGCTTTTTATAGCAGACGTTTCTTCTTTGAAAAACACACTCTAATGCCTCCTTATTTTCTCCAGCACAATATACACACCCTAATATACCAGTTTTAAACTTTTTTTTTTCATTGAAGACAGGTTTTTATCAACAAATTCTAGCCTTTTTAGCGATAACAAATTCAACAAATTCCTGCTGTTTTGTTTAGAAAATATCTGTCATGTCAGATGTCAGGTTGGTAACAATGGAAATGACGGAAGAGCGAAGCTAATTTTGCGACATTGCCAATTTGATTCCAGAAATATTCAATTCTCGCATCACACGTAATATTTTATTGAATGAGTATGAAAAATGAGTTGATATAACCACAACATTTTTCCATCAACACTTTGACTGCACATTTGAAACAATGGTACTTATAATGTTTCTAAATGACTAGCAAAATTCAAAGGACGAGACAGAACACGAAAATGTGCGCAAACAAATATGAATACACATCAGCACAAAAAAATAAAGAACACTTTTCACATAAAATAACCTACTTTAATGACTATAAATCAACCCGACAGACCCGATCTTATGCAAACCTAACCGAGCTTACTTAGGTTGCGTTTTTTCTATCTGTTTGCGCATGCGCACATACCAAAAATCAATGTTTGTGATCCGACACGTTTATTTAAGTAATTATTTGTACGCAAAAATGCCTGCTACATGCTCTGTCTATTTAAAAATATCTTTTGTGCATTCAAAGTTTTAATACCAAGATTTTTTTTAAATCCAGTTATCTCACAACGAAATGGCTTATTTCATAACAAAGTAGCCAGTATCAATGTCTTTTATTGAATCAACAACAACAATGAGTTTTAATAACTTTATAAGAGTACAATGCGACGTTGTCAGATTCCCTAAAATTCCTGCACACTGAATACTCATGAATATGAAATGTTTGTATAGTGAATAGTTTTCGGAAGTATGGGCGCTCTAGAGAATGGCAATTTTTTCATCAATGATAATAATAATACCCAAGTAGCACACCTATATTGGTAAAATATTGATACAATATTGTGAACATATTGGCGAAATATTTGAAATGCAATATTGGCGAGAAAAAAAATGTGAACATTCGGCGATATTGGTCCAATATTACTTGAATAATATTGGCGAAATATCCTTGAACTGATATTGGCCTCAAAATGTTCGGCGATATTGGTACAATATCGCTGATACAATATTCTGACAATATTGGCACAATATTCAAAAGTTATATTGTCGAGAAGTAAAATGTGAACATAATGCGATATTGGTCGAATATTGTTTGAATATTTTAGAAATAGTTTTGGTGAAATATTCTTGAAGCTATAATGGCCCAAAAATATTTATCGATATTGGTACAATATTTATCGATATTGGTACAATATCATTTGGATATATTGGTGGATGTCAATATACCTTGGTAAATTATTAAATGTCTTTTAGTTGATGAAGGTGACACCAGAGTCTGCCTTTTCATCGCCATAACCACTGAGTGAGCTGTCTTGAAACAAGTTTGTCATGATGTGCCAGAAATACTAGAGTTTTGAAGTTTGGAAAAATACTCGGAGAGTATATCTGGAGGCGAGAGCTCTAATAGGCTCCGACTACCAGTAAAAAGTTATACCATTGGCCGACTAAAATGTTCGGCCAGTGTATAAATAAAGGCTCAAATGGCTGTTTTAAGAGTCATCCAGGAGCCGCCCGAGGGCTCGGACAATTCCCAGGAGAGAAGCCCTCACTTCTGGATGGCTCAGTAGTGCTAAGTGTAAATTGTAAATAGTATTTCTGGTTAGTGAGTGATCTTCGGCCTGGCATGCGAATTAATGGGACCTCGTTGGTTGGCAACACCAACAATATGGAGAAAGAATTCGTATGTCAGACGCGTTCCTGCTGGTTTTCCAAATAAATGAAGAGCTCCGGAGTTGCTGAGATTTTTGCGACGATGCTGTACTTCGGATAGGCGGTCTGAGCTAGCCGGAAGAGGTGAAACATCCTGTTTCCTACTATCCAAGTGCACGCATTTGTTGACAGTGAGAAGTATTTAATATACTTTCGTAGGTTTTAGAAGACGTTCCATATGTAGAGCCACCTAGCGGATTTTTATCTAGGTTTGATCATGATATAATTTCAATGTTTTATTGAATATTCGGCCAATATTCAAATTTCATCTCAATCTAGATGTAGGAAACAATATGAAGACAATATTGTTTTAACGATATCGATAAATATTATTGAACCAATATTGACCCAATATTGATTAATAAGATTTGTTGAATATTGGCGAAATGATATTCAACCAATGTGTAATCACACTGGGAGATACAATATAGTTTTTATTCCTAGAATCGATATTAGCGGAATATTGGCATTGCGATATTTATTCTAGATGTTAAAAACGATGTGAAGACAATATTGTTTTATCGATATTGGTAAATATCAGTCAACCAATATTGACTCAATATGAGTTATTACATTTTGTCAAATAAAGTGGAAATGATATTCAACCAATATTCTAACAAACTTGGAAATACAATATAGGTTTTTCCCCTTATAATCGATATGACTGGAATATTTGGATTGCAATATTTATTCTAGATGTGGAAAACAATATATAACTAATATTGTATTATCGATAGAAATTATTCAACCAATATTGACCCAATATTTCGTGTGATAATCTACATTCAAAACTAGTTCAACCAATATCCCACCAATATTATTAATATAATATTGTTTTTTGAATATTCATCCTTATTGGACCAATATTGATTTTACATTTACAATATATCTATATTGGCCCAATATGGAACCAAGATTCAGCCGATATGATGTGCTACCTGGGTAGTTCCTCATAAACACTCGAAAAGTGAACCATTCTTAGTGAAGATATTCAGCAAGAAATACGCAAGCAAAGCGAGCACGCGCATTCCTATTACTACTTTTATAACTTATGTAACTTATCTCTTACTTCTTGGTGAAGATATCTGCGAGAAAGACACGAGCGCGCGCGTATTCCCATCACTACTTTGTCGATTTCTGTCAACTTTGAGTAGAAATTTTCATCCCTCATTTGTCAGTGAACAAGGCCAGAAAGGCGCGAGCGAAGCGAGCGCGCTCGCCCGACATTTCGCAAATCCACGCGCGCGGATTTGCGAAATGTCGGGCAAGCGCGCGCATTCCCATCACTATTTTGTCGATTTCTGTCAACTTTGAGTAGAAATTTTCATCCCTCATTTATCAGTGAGCAAGTGAACAAGACCAGAAATACGCGAGCGAAGCGAGCGCGCTCGCTTACATTTCGCAAATCCGCGCGCGCGGATTTGCGAATGTCGGAATTTTACCCGGTTGGATATTTGTTATTGTGACTAATTTCTTTAATGATATTATTATTTTTTTGTTTGCCCTTAACTTAATTTGATACTGCACGCCACCTATTAGGTTTCCTTTTTGAAAATAAAAGAAATCACAATATTTCTCAAAATAATTATTTCTGTAATTGAAGAAGTTATAGTTGTTTGAATATTGGGATTAAAATAAGATTTAAATGCATTGAGTAACAATAACTTATCCAAAAACTAATAACAACAATATTTTGAATAAAAATGTATACAATAGTTACCAATTTTATTTTGCAGAAGCGAGGTAAAAATAAGATGTCTTCTTCCTCACTAACTTTGACACTTGATGCATTTAAATGTGATTTTATTACCAAAATATGCTTCACTTTGAGAAAGATCAAAGGACCCCGCACTTTTCTTATGTAAAGTGGCCACCGGTCAAATTTTCTGAATAGTTATTTATGTAGCAAGGACTAAAAACTGTCTATTATAGTCGAGCCTGCAAATTGATAGCCGAGGCGCAGCCGAGGATAGCAAGCAGGCGAGACAGTAGACAGTTTTTCGCCGAGGTGCATATTACATTTTTTCGTCGACCTCTACATACCTTTATGAAAGTAAGTACTCGCATGTTTGCTGGCCTCAGCTACGTCCAACTCTTCGAACTGCAGACTCGATCAATTCTTGATTATTATGAACACTACCACGGTCTAAATTCACACGTAAAATCTAGCGGATTTCGTGAATAATTAATTTGACAACAGCAAATGACAGTTATTGTCACAGGCGCCTATGTATTAATTAAAACGTGGATTTACGAAAATGACTCAATCGCCGCTCTCGTACCGTGCCGTATCATAGTGACCACAGCGGACGAAAAGAGTTTGCGGACGAAAAGTGTTTGCGGACGAAAAGTACTTGCCTTCAAAAATAGTCGATTTTTCGTCCGGAAATTAGTACGTAAAATGTCATTTTTTGCAGAGGTCGACGAAAAAAATATTTATATTTATAAGGTGATTCACGAGTGTATGACGGTAATTTTTTTGCCAAAATTCACTTTTTCTACTGTGACGTCAGGGAGGCATATTTTTGAAGCGTTCTCTTCGATATAGTATTTTGACGAGAAAATATTGCACAGTACATATTTTTTATACAGGGTGTTTCACAGGGAGAACCACTAGACAACATTATTTTATTTTAGGATTAACTCGAAACCCTGTATTTATGGATTAATTTTTGGTAATAGTAATACCACAAATATATGTATGTCTCTAATATCCAAAATATTCACGGTGGTTTATTCATAGGAAGGTATTCTATTTTGGGAAAAGTACAAAAAATATGAACAACCTGTATTCAAAAATTTCCTCGGTCAAATGTAACTATTTTCTCGCTATGTATTTATTTTTATACCGTCTTCAGAGGTATGAATTCTGAATCCGATACTATGACCAGTTTTCGAGATACAGGGCGTTAAAGTGGAAAAATACTGATTTAATCAGTTTTTTCTTCAAATTGAAAAGCCGGATTGATTTTATGTTGCGCAAAGTATGTTGAGTTTAATATGAGTTTCGGTCAGATGTACATGGAAAGGTTCAGCTAAAAATATTTACTGTTACAGGGTTATTCACGAATAAATCACAATAGGTTTTTGCAAATACTCAAAATTCTACAGTTCCGTCACAGATAAGTTATTCCATGAAGTTAATACCTAGTCGTTTACAATTTTGAGTCTGAAATGATTACTTTTCATACAGGGTGAGCCATATAGCCAACCATACCATAAATATTTATGCATTGAAATAATTGAAATGAGAACTTTTTTAGTGAATTTTGAGTAACTGTATAACATTACATCAATTATGCATAACCATAAGAATTTTAAATATACAAGGTGATTTAGTTATAATCACCTACCAAAAATATACATCTTTTATACACGTGGCAGCAAAAATGATAATAAGAAGTTTTTTCATTTATTCAATACTTTATAAAGAAATATAATTTAACATTTATGATTCTTTTATAATAAAGGTACAATATCTACGAAGCATTTTGTTCCTGATCAGCATCAGAGTGCTGGTAACGGAACAGTATATAACTCGCTCTACACGTATATTGTGAAGTACCTACTTATACAAATGGGTTCGAATTATACCTATAGTTGCAGTCAAACATATAAGATAAATAAAAAAAGGCGCAAAAAATGGTCGATTATCACGAAATTGATTCCCATGCCGCCGACCAGGGTCGGACTAGTACATATGCCACTAAATATTGTGATGCGTGCAGATTAATCAAGTTAATTTAACAAAAGCACTGTAACTTTTGTAGTCAGAATAATCCATTTTATTATTATTAGTATCCTTAGATTAGGTAAACAACTGCCCCGTCGAAATCTAATTTGCTAATAGCTGCGCGTACCGCATACAGCTGTGATTTCTATTATAACTACGCCCAACCCTGCATGGAAAAAAACATACCTAATTGCCGTGCGGGCCTTTACATCTTCCGCGCCAAACGTTACTTGGGGGCGATAGGTGGAATAATTTGAATGAATATAGAGATGTCAATAATTTTATTTATTAATTTATTGCAATTTTTGTCAATTATTGACAAAATAGGAATTAATTTCCTGCTAATTTCCTGAACTTATGTAAGTATTGATATTGACTCGCACTGAATTTAGCCAATATTCTCATGTGATTACCATATAAGGTGTGTATGGTGTGATCCTATGCATTTTTGGCAGAAATATATACTTTTTAATTGATAACTTGCTTAATTTTTTTGAAGGAAACGTGGGGACTAGCACAATATGTGCTTATACAGGATGATTCTTAAGGTGGACCGGTCCGTTCATTAATTTCTCACATTGCAAGGAAAATAATGTCTATAGGTGAACATGTAAAAGACAACAATTCGTTTTCGAAATGCGTTAAAGTTGAAAATTAATATTGAATTTACTTTTATTACTGGAGGATCACAAAATACCCAAGAACAGATGATTAAAAATATGATTATACGAAACAGAATGCCAGTGTCCAATATTGATTATATTCCCGAATTTGATTTTAGGATATGAGAGAACATTCAATTTTATGCAAGAAATAAATGAATGGTCCAGTGGAAAAACAATGAGATTCCACTTTGTGGGAGTGTCATCGTTTTTACACTGTGCTGCCTACTTTCGATCGCAGTTTTTTATGGAATGTCATTGTTTGTCCCCAGTAAGGTTTGGTATGTTGACATACCATACTGAGAGCTTCCATCAGAAAAATTCACACAAGGTGCAATTCTTGGTGGTGCAAATGACTGTAATAATAATACTAATTTTTCATCTGAAGATGTGCTTTTCCGACAAAATATTAATGTACGGCGTTCCTTACGTTGGTAGATTATGAAATAATAATCTCTCAGAACCTACTGCCGTACAAAAATAATGGGACTGGAGGCCAGGAAAAGTTTTCAATTTCGGAAAATTAAAAAAAAAATCCTGGATTCCGGTCCCATTATTTTTGAACGGCAGTAGGTTCTAGGAGGTTATTATTTTATAATCTACCAACGTGAGGGATGCCGTACAGGAATATTTTGTCGGAAAAGCACATCTTCAGATGAAAAATTAGTATTATTATTACAGTCATTTGCACCACCAAGAATTGACGGCATAGTGACTAAAGTTATTTTTTCATATAGCAGCATCGATCTGAATTTGTTTCATGCTGGGTCAAATGACCCCCCAAAATTGTCATATGGGCTTGTAGTCTATTATTTACCCATAGCGAATTTACCTATAATGCACTAGCTATTTCAAACTCTTGCACTACTTGCCCCCAATATTATGTGGCCCTTTCCAGGCAGAGATGGACAAGATAAGACCATTTTTTGCGCCTTTTTTTATTTATCTTATATGTTTGACGGCAACTACACAAGAAGATGGATAATTATCATATTTTGGGGATGATATCGTAATAAAATTACTCAAAATTCACTAAAAAAGTTCTCATTACTTCAAAGCATAATTATTTTTGGTATGGTTGGCTGTATGGCTCATCCTGTATGAAAAGTTATCATTTCAGACTCAAAATTGTAAACGACTAGGTATTAACTTCATGGAATAATTTATCTGTGACGAAACTGTAGAATTTTGAGTTTTTGCTAAAACCTATTGTGATTTATTCGTGAACAGCCCTGTAACAGTAAAATTTTTTGCTGAACCTTTCCATGTACATCTGACCGAAACTCATATCAAACTCAACATACTTTGCGCAACATAAAATCAATCCGGCTTTTCAATTTGAAGAAAAAACTGATAAAATCAGTAATTTTCCACTTTAACGCCCTGTATCTCGAAAACTGGGCATAGTATCGGATTCAGAATTCATACCTCTGAAGATGGTATGAAAATCAAATATATAGTGAGAAAATAGTTACATTTGACCGAGGAAATTTTTAAATACAGGTTGTTCATGTGTTTTGTACTTTTCCCAAAATCGAATACCTTCCTATGAATAAACCACCTTCAATATTTTGGAGATTAGAGCCACACATATGTTTGTGGTATAACTTTTCCCAAAAATCAATCTATAAATACAGGGATTCGAATTAATCCTAAGAGAAAATAATTTTGTCTAGTGGTTCTCTCTGTGAAACACCCTGTATGAAAAATATGTTCTGTGCAATAATTTCTCGTCAAAATACTATATCGAAGAGAACGTTTCAAAAATATGCCTCCCTGACTTCACAGTATAAAAAGTGAATTTTGGCAAAAAACTACCGTCGTACATTCGTGATTCACCTTGTGAATATAAATATTTTTAATCATACGAATCCACTAATTTCATTACTAGATCATGTAGTAAACGTCTGTATGCAACAGAAATCCGATCTAACTTTCAATAAATAAAAAATAAATCCGAAAATCTGGGCAATTTTCAACTGTAACACCCCGTATTTAGAAAAATAGCCATCGGATTGGGTTGGGCCCATTGACACTTTTGGTTACTGAGTCGGGTACAACAACATACCAAACTTTCAGAAAATTTGACCGGTCGCCACTTTACATAAGAAAAGTGCGGGGTCCTTAATCGTAATGAAATGACCTTTCTTCCTAACCCGACAAGCCATTTGGAAGAATATTGTAATTTCAATTTGAAAATGGAATTTTAAACGGCACACACATTTTGACAGAAAATAGTGAAGTTATATTTTTCCCAAAGTTTCATGGAATATATCAGTGACTTGAAAGTATTCATGACACTCTGGATTCAAAAATAAATTTCAAAATAAAAAAAATGTTGGTCACAAAAAGTGACAAATTATAAATGGTTGTGTTGTATTCAGAATGTCATTTGGACACCAAAGAAGTGAATATATATGGTTGTCCTATTTAAAAATCGAAAGTTTATTTCACTTCTGGTGAAGCAGGAAGTTGCATGAACTTTAGATACTTATCAAAAATCGCTGTTTTATTTCGTATGCAGATCTTTCTAATTTCATTGAATTTTCTTCAAACACAAAAAACTTATATCAGTTCTTTTTTTAAATTTCAAAAATCTTCAATATTTTTCGAGATATTAAAAAAAACCAAAGCCCCACTTTTTTTTTCACTTAATCGTTTATAGCTTTTGCATTTTTGTTCGGCCCCTTCCGCAACCTTTCCTTAAACTTTCTACATGACCGTACAAATCGAATGACACCATGATAATAAATTTCGGTGACTATACAAAATAAAAAAAAAAAATGGTACATGTTGTACAGTTACCGTTAACTTTTATTTCACAATCACTTTCTTCAAGCTTATTATATTCCTTGTTATTACCATGAATTTAATTTTGCTTGTATTTTGTTTGTTTGCACAACACCATTTGTATACATTTTCCAAATTCACTTTCTTCACTACTGTCAAGAATTCTGAATTCGAGAAGTGAATCAGAGCGTCATCTGCAAATAAGTGAATCGAGCACCTTCCAAATCATCAATACAAATAAAACAATGAAGGACCAAGTACACTTGGGGGACCCCCTGTAAGCTTGATATTTCATCAGATAAAATATTATTTAATATGAGTTTCTGTCTTCTGTTCTCCAGGTAATCCATTAGCCATGCCAATGCATTACCCATAACACCGATGTTTTCTAATTTTCTTATCAATCAATAATACACAGTAACGAAAGCTCTTTGATTCATGTTACTTCAGCCTCTATATTGTGTTGGTGACCACTTCAGGAATTAAAATTGGGTATGGAGCTCTCATAAAGTTTGACATTCTCCTTACAACGGTTCCAAATTGGCTGAGTTTTATTCAATTATTCTTTAAAGAATAATCACTTAACAATATTAAGGAGAAATGCATCAACTTATTTCGGACAATATCAAAAATATTCGGAAAAAATATCAATCAAATTAAATCTAATTAGACGGTAAGACTGGAACACTGCAATCAAGCCGAGTGAAAAAAAACTAATCTACATAAAATGACCTGAAGTTAGCCTGAAAATGAATAATTTCAATCTCGATATAAAATATTGTTACGAACCCGGAATTCGACGGAAGCGTCGTCGTGATTGATGAAACATAAATACTCAGAAATATTTGAAGAATTTTAAGGATTCATCTAGAAGCACTGATTTTTGCTCCAGATCAAACATCGAAAATCCTTATTGTATGCTATGATTTTCTCAATTGTTCGAGAACTATATTTCCCTACATAAGCAGCACAATGGTGAGATTTGACATTAGTTGTGTAGTTGATGAAAAAAAAAAAACATTTTGAAATCGATCGTCGAATAAGAAACTACGGGGGTAGTGCTGCTATGAGCCACGCATTTTCGAGATTTCAGATCAGTTGAGAAGTAGTTCAGTAATTGACACTTGATGATTTATGAATCTGAAGTGAGAAGTGTAGTAAGTACAGTGTTGTCAAGTTAAGTAAAGTTGATAAAGGCAGTTGTACAGTAGCGTATCACTTATAAGAGCCCGAAAATGCAACAATACTGTGCCCTAACAACAACATATTCCTAACCTCGTTTGGAAGTAAAACGTTTCTATCAAGGTATGTCCTAAAATGCACCCCTTATGAGATACAGTGTGCCGAAAGTACGAAAAAAATAAAGATTTGTTTTTTGTCTCCAAAACTTATGACGGAAAAACTTGAAACTTGGTTCACTAATCAAGGTTATTATCTTTGATTCATAGGTATGTTACCAGTAAATTATACGCTAACATAAAATTCAACAAATTAAAAGTACTTATTTTCAGTTTTTCGCAAATATTATTTCAGGCTCTTACTCTCATCCAAATAGAGTATTATGAATTTGAGGCTGGGTTTGTTTATCAGTTGGTATTTCAAAACAATCATTGTGCAAGATAAGATGGTCACATATCAGTGAATTTACGACAACGATTCGATCAAATGATATGACGAATGAAAAAAAAAAACGGACTTTGTCGGTCTTATTCTGACTTAACTGTACTGTTTTGAATTTTCACAATATTGAAGAATGTTCAGTAGGTTGATAATTATTCCTATATGTTGTGTGTGTGAAAGTTGCATTATGAGATCATTGCACACACCAATTTATGTCTGTACTCAGGACATATCTTCAGTTTCTCGCAAATATCACAGAAACTTCCACTTTTTGGTATATGGAATGTTTCGAATTTAAGGATGAGTATGGATGAACCTGACTGATGTCAAACACTCATTTGTCCATTCACGTGTTTGAAGAAAATATGATCGAAAGTATGACCACATCTTACCGTAACTACGCCACTGGTTCACGAAAATCATGAATCATAATTTCAAATTATCACACTAATGAAGCTGTATTGGTGTACCAGTTTTCAATTTTTTATCCTTTTGGAATTTTGAAGAAAAAAAACTTAAATTTTTTTCGTACTTTCGACAACCTTTATCTCAGAGATAATGCATTTTACGACAAACATTGATGAAAACTTTCCACATCGGAATGAGGTGGAGACTCACCCGGTATATAAAGTCGCCTGTTAATTTACATCAAGTGTGAAAACTGCATTAACATTTTCAATCATTGCGATATTCATTTTGATACAGGAATATACAGGGTGTCCGGTAAACCTTGTACAATATTGAAACTGGTGATAGACCAGATCATGACTGTTCAGAATATTGGAATTTCACCTCAGTAAAAATATCACCGTTTTCGCGATAATGGGCATTTTAAGAATTTCTGGAAAATCGCTCCTAACCTTGGATTTTTGAGTGCCATGTATACAAATTGGGACGAATCCAAATATCTTTGCTGCTGATGATTACTGATGAGTGATGCTTCTAGACATACAGAACAGTTTTTCAGAAAGTGAAAACATTTTTCAAGAAATGAAGGTAAAATGACAGATTTGAGTTTCATCAATTTTTTTTAAAAAAAGTTTGACATTATTATCTGAAAGAAACATAACCAATTGGAAGTGGACATTCATTTCAAAAGAATGCTCATTTTGTCCAGACTCTACCATGGTATAAAACAAACTATAATAATTTTTGAAAGAAGTGGTTTCCATTGAATTAGGCGTGGTTTTCATCTAGGCTTCTATCAACTTTTATTCAAGAAAAAAAAGGAAACTACCCAACACCAAAACTGCGCCACAATCACACTCGACGCGCGTTTCGCCAACAAAGTTAGCATCTTCAGGAGCTAAAAGTAGGCTTTTAAGATTGTGACGTAGTTTTGGTGTTTGGGTATTTTATTTTTTTCTTGAATTGTATTTACACCAAAGGTTCCAAAATATCCATTTATTTGATAAACTTTTATACTTACGCCCAAAAATTATTTTAGTTAGATATTATCAAGATAAAATGTGAAAATAATTGTTAATAATAAAGAATAGACTGCTTGGTGGCATTAAATAGTATGTCAATAAAATTAACTTTTCATGTAATTAGTCCTAATAAAATTATCGAAATGAAATGTAGATTATCCGACATGACAAACTTTTTAAGAGATGAATCCTTTACAAATTAAAAACTTTTGTTTGAACAACTTGTGACCTCTATCGTAGTTTTTTAAAATTATTTCGCTTCTTTCATTTAGTGGTATTTATTTCTTTGTCATGCCGTACATATGTTATATTCCCCGAGAATATGCGCATATGCACAACATTTATGGTGAATGTGGAGGTAGTGCTACTGCTCCACCAGCGCTTTATGCAGAACTATATCCGATTGCACAATGCCGCTCATAAAATCGGAAGTCTTCGAGAGACTTGTGTGAGCTAGGGAAGACGCAGCCCTTACCTTTCAACGTGTGATGCCATGCTATTCATTATCTCGATTGAAATACTATAATATTGTTGTTAATTGGGGTTTGTTCACGACTAACTAGTTAGATCTGATCTGATCTTTTATAGATTTAAAATTTAAAAACATTTATTTCGCTATGTACAAATATGAGATCCAGACGATTGAAATGAATGACGAAATTAATGAATATAAGAATTAATGAATGTTACTTTTATATAAATTATTCTAGAAAGATCTATACATTTTGAAAACTTTTTGAATACTCTTGTTTTCTGTATATGGCACAATTGTGTTTCAAAATAAAATGACTTCACTCACGTACTGAATTGTAAAAAGTAAAAGGTTACCCACGTATTGAATGATGATAAAATATTTTAATATACAATGCGTTCGATCTATTTTTGACAATATGTAGCACTTTTTTTCTCCTTTTCAAGTTGTGATATTTGAATTTTCTCGTAATATTTATCTACACTTTGAAATTTCTTTTTAAATAATTCATCTCGTAAATGGGTATTTGTGGGCACTAAACATTATTATTACTATTATTTCAAATTACAACCAGAATTTTAATCGTCGGAAGAATAAGGCACCGGTTGAATAAATGAGTCTTATTGTAACGAAACACATGCTGGAGAGCCCAGTAAAGGCCCATTACACTTAGCGATGGTCGATAGCCTGTATAAATT
Organism: Chrysolina oricalcia; assembly: GCA_944452925.2. Classification (NCBI taxonomy): domain Eukaryota; kingdom Metazoa; phylum Arthropoda; class Insecta; order Coleoptera; family Chrysomelidae; genus Chrysolina; species Chrysolina oricalcia. Next base: position 48,123,588 of record OX101824.2, read on the forward strand.
ATTTTGGGCCAGAAATTTGTTTAATGGGTGCCACCCACACAAACTGAAACTTCATTGATTAGAACTGCACTTCAGACTATCGCAGTGCCTGGTAATTCGTTTTCAGAACGATTCACCACTTCTGTCATACATTTATTTATTCTTATCAAAAACCATAGCGATAGATGAGAGCATGAGCTCGATACATCGAACATACATGGCGGGTAAAGTCACCAATTGCTAACACTATCCCAATTAATGATACTTGCTCTTTCTATCTTGGAAAATAAGCGTTTTAGGCCACAAAGACCGGGGATAGCTGAGAATTTAACATTCAGCTGGCCTTCAGTAAGGAAAGAAGATACAGTCGGTAGGCTCCAGTAGACTAACAAATATTTACGCGAACAATCTGTTTGAGAATCCTCAAAGGGGTTCAATGGTGACGAGGCCTCTGTTTTCTTTAACCCTAAAGGGAAAATAGTGTTATCTTCCAAGGGAGCCAAGAATGTGTATTTGACTGTTTATAATGACGAAAAAGTGTCTTACTGTTTTGATAATAGCTAATGATCTTGGTGAGTATTCACGCACGTGAGAGTACCCGACATCATTGTAGAAAGCGTTCCTGATGTCTGGGGCATGTGGAAATCCTAAAACTGATGGATGACAGAAGCCACCTTTTATGAATAAATATATCACGAAAATATTTTAACCTTGGCTCGAAATGAATGAAATCCCACGTCCAGTTTTTTTTCATGAACGGACACACTTCACCATTTGACTGATTTTTGTCTGAAGACCAACATAATCATCATTGGTTTGCCCCCAAACACTACGGACTTTATGCTGCCGAAGGACATCTCTGTGTTTCGGTCCCTAAAAGAAATCTGGAAGACCAAGGTACACAATTGGCAAGTGGAACACATAAATCAACCAAACGTGATGCTGAAGAAGGACTTTTGTTCCTTATTGGATGAGGTCATGAAAGAATCTCTCCAGCAATAGTTGAGAATGGCTTCAGAAAATACGGACTTGTACCCTGGGACATGAGAGCCACAACGGTGTTCTCTGATGATACTTCGAACCCCACTGGTTCACAACCTCCTTTTAGGTTTGTTTGAAAGTGGTTGACAATGTTTCACTTTGAGTAGGGTTATTCTGGACTTTCATTGTCTAAAAAAGAACAAAGAAAAATTCAATTCTCTGCAACTTTTAATCACGACGTTTCAACTGTTAAAATCTACAGTCGTTATCAAGTGTATAATGCGACAATCTTAAGGATACTTCTTATATATGCTATGGATAATTTTGTGTTATTAGCCTAGGGGTAATTTGCCGGTATTCAGGTAAGCTTGTTAATTACAGTGCCGGGCCCCTCCGGTACAGCATTGTTGATTTTTATCGCAATTTCAATTGATCCATGCCACTAATTAAGGGTTTCCTCACATTACGGATTTCTATGCTAGCCTGACTAAAGACCTTGTTGTTCATAATATATGCACTCTCTTTAAACTTCCTTCTATACCAGCCCTCTTCTTTATGGATGACTTCGGCTTCAGTCCATTTTATGTTGTGTTGGGTCGTCCAGACATACTCCGCTATTCCTGACTTTGATGTTTCTCCTCGTTGAGTGTTTCTCTTGTGTTCAGCGAGTCTAACGCTAAGTCGTCTCTTAGTTTCTCCAAGATAAGCTTCACCGCATTCACAAGGGATGCGGTAGATGCAGTTTTTGGAGTCAATGTCAGCGTTACGTGGTCTCGTCTTTGTGAGATGGCTGCGAATAGTGTTACCTGACTTGAAACATGTCCGTATTTTGTATTCCGACCCAATTCGCCTTATTCTTTCCGATAGACTTCTAACATACGGAACGCACAGGGTGGCTTGTGTCGGCTCGTCTGGTTTCTTGTTCGTATCCCCCCTGCGGGCTAAAACCTCTTCTATATGTTTTTTGGGGTACCCATTTCGTCGCAGATCTTTCTTGATATTGTCCAATTCGATAGTAAGACTTTCTTCTGTGTTACATAGATTGTAGGCACAGTCCACCAGCGATCGGACCTCTCTTTGTAGCACCATGATGGTTCGATTCGAAGTTCAAGTATTGTCCGGTGTGAGTCGGCTTTCTGTATACTGATGTTTGACACTTATCATTGTTCTTTTGAACTTCCACGTCTAGAAAAGGTAAACCGTCTTGGGTCTCCTTTTCCATCGTGAAGTTTATGGACTTTCTGATGTTATTGAGATGTTCCAAAAAGACGTCAAGTTCCTCGTCTCCGTGGTTCCATATGACAAACGTGTTGTCAACATATCTCAACCACATCTGAGGTTTCTTATGGGCTGTCTCTATACCAAAGTTTCAAACCATTCCATATAGATGATTGCTATACCAAGGGCGATAATGGGGATCCCATCGGTAGTCCGTCTTCCTGGGAGAAAAAGCGGTATTTTTCTTTCTATGTAACACACTCCTTTCAGGTTGTTTCCGTTTTTTACGTTCGGCCGAAAATGTGGGCCATCAGAAGGAAGAGACACGCCGAAGGCGATCTATCTCCGTATCAGATTTCCAGTAATTCGAAGTGACCAACTTGGTAACTGAGCATTTCCACAAAACAAAAATGGTACCATTAGAATCGCCTGACGGCACAAAATCGTGACTTTCAATTGTATTTTCCATATAAAATTTCCAGTAATCCAAAGTGACTAAAACTTTATAGTAGATTTCCATTAATCCGAAGTGGCTAACTTGGCAATAGGGCATTTCCGCAAAAACAAAAATGGTACCATTACAATTGACTGAGGGCTCATAATCACTGAGTTCAATTTTTTTCACAACAGATTTCCAGTAAGTATTCAGGTGCACCTTGAAACTTGTTTATTGAATTAAAAATTGAAAAGTATGGCGGATGTCTATTCTGGAGCTCCTTGAAAAGCCATATTTATTGTAAGTTATTGAAAAGTTTTTCACTATTGAATATTTTTAAATTTTTCCTATTCACATGACCCAAAACTTTCAACAACAGTTTTCCAAGTTTCGTATATCACAAGCAGTTGATTGAGGAACTGTTTATAAACTTGATTCATGAAAATGTAGAGAGGTTATACATCAATGTCTCCCGAATATTTTTAATCAATTATACCCATGCAACTAGCCAACTTTCTTTAGTTAGAAAATGGGTAGGTATATAATCTCCTAAATTTCCCTCTTTTAATTACAGCATTGCAAAATTGAGAAAAGAAGTGAAAACAAATGTAGATTTTTATAATTTTTTTTTGTATTTTTTGTTTTGTTGTTAAAATTGTTTTTTCGTTAACCAGCTGTCGTCCCCTTACGACCGGCAGCTCTCAGAAGTCAAAACTTGTGCGAGCCAAGAATTGACGAGGTCTTACCTCTTTACGTGCGATTCCTAGCACTTTCTTGATCCATCAGAAAAATGTCTGCAGTCACCATGGTTTGTACCATCACCGTCTGGCAGCCAAAGTGATTGAAACAAATGTCGCTTTGACCACTCGGCTACCTGGCCATTTGGCCATTTACATAACATATTTCTAGACTAGAGCAAAACCAAAGAAAAAAATTATGAAATACCCACTTCAGATTCCCGTGGTCTTCCTGAAATTGTTCAAAAATCTGTTATAATAAGTATCGATTCAAAAAGGATATACGGCAATAAGATACCTAAGAATGAAATAGGATGCGATTCAGAATGAAATGAATTAAAAATATATTTTTATGCCCAAGGGACATATTGAAAATCCACTAGACAGGATAAGAGCTGTTCCATGAGGTAATCTTTCGTTACCAGGTGCATTGACTGGTAACTCTGCTCTCCTAGTCCTTATAAGGACTAGGATGGCAGAGTTACCCAAACGCAGTATCTGCAGGAAAGTCAAAATTGAGTTTTTGTTTAGATGTCTGACCGTTGTGAACTGTTCCTAATTTTATTTTGATTTGTGCTTTAAATATTATGTAATTGGGGTCACAGAATGAAGCATGAATTAAAACATGAACACTTTGGACATAAAGTTCATTTATCTCAAACTGATGGCGAAAAATATGAGGAAAAATTAAGTTTTTTAACAACTTCGATGCGTTTCCACGTTGGTTATTGCTAACAAATTAGTTTCTAGTCTTTAGTTTTTTTAATCTCTATTGTCAAATAATTCAAATAATAAAAAAGATATCATAAATTCCCCAATCCAAATGAATTTGAACAACAATAGCAATCATCTGTCAAAAATGTATCATTTGATTGATTCGACCGAATTTCCAACGTTGCCAAGTCAGGAAACTTATTCCAATTCCGGTTTTTCAACATTCAATAATCTGACTTTCAATGTGAATACAAAAGTTTCCTGAAATTGAAAAGTTAAAATATTCAATATTGAAAAATATTCAATATCCATGTGGACACCTGAATAAGGCTGAATGATTGATCAAATGAGTCTTATTGGAAAAAAATACACGCTGTGGAGCCAGGTAAAGGCACATTATATTACTTTTTCTATAAATTAAGTAGGTACACTTAGCGAAGGTCGATATCCTGTAAGTGACTATTGGGTCCAAAAATCATGTGCTATGGGTAGACGAAGTGAAACAAGATTGGTTGCCTTCTGCATTCGTGCAGCTAGGATTTCTGCCATATTACGGCAAGCCGGTATCATCTTCAAATTCCAGAGCAGTGTGTCCACCATTCCACCAAAGACTCCTATGATCAGAAGCACCATTTTAACAAAATGGTTTGGGTACAGCCAGCGGAGTTCAAATAGAACTATTACAAGAACAAAATTGGAACTGATAAATCAGACTCCAAACAAATTTGGGCCTGTATCAATGACATTTGTAAAAGTAAAAGATCAACAGAAATCAAGGAAATTGTTGTTGGAGATGGGAGAAAAATAACTAATAAAACAGGCATTGCTAATGAATTAAATAATTTTTTCACGGATGTAGGCTAAACTCTTGCCAATAAAATTAAACGTTGTGATGAAATGCAGACGGATGGACATATTGGTCAATTGCCAAATTCAATTTTTTTTAGACCAACGAATGAGAAGGAAGTTGAAAACATTATCAAAGAATTAAAAATTCATAAAGCTCCCGGATATGATGAGATCAATTCTGAGACTCTAAAAGAAATTAGTAATTTCATTTCCGCCCCCCTAACATACCTGATAAATCAATGTTTACTGAAAGGAGTTTTCCCAAGTTCACCCAAATCAACAGTCATATCACCATTGCACGAAGCCAAAAATAAACTGGAGATGACCAATTACAGGCCAATATCCCTAATCACCAATATTGCTAAGGTTTTTGAGAAAATATTGGAAATGAGAATAATTAGTTTTCTAAAAAAGTATAACCCAAGTAGCACACCTATATTGGTAAAATATTGGTACAATATTGTGAACATATTGGCGAAATATTTGAAATGCAATATTGGCGAGAAAAAAAATGTGAACATTCGGCGATATTGGTACAATATTACTTGAACAATATTGGTGGAATATTCTTGAACTAATATTGGCCTCAAAATGTTCGACGATATTGGTACAATATCGCTGATACAATATTGGCACAATATTCAAAAGTTATATTGTCGAGAAGTAAAATGTGAACATTTTGCGATATTGGTCGAATATTTTAGAAATAGTTTTGGTGAAATATTCTTGAAGCAATAATGGCCTCAAAATATTTATCGATATTGGTACAATATTTATCGATATTGGAACGGATATATTGGTGGATGTCAATATACGGTAAATTACTAAATTACTAAATGTCTTTTAGTTGATGAAGATGACACCAGAGTCTGCCTTTTGATCGCCATAACCACTGAGTGAGCTGTCTTGAAAACAAGTGGAAAGTATTTAATATACTTTCGTAGGTTTTAGAAGACGTTCTATATGTAGAGCCACCTAGCGGATTTTCATCCAGGTTTGATCATGATATATTTTCAATATGTTTCATTGAATATTCGGCCAATATTCAAATTACATCTCAATCTAGATGTAGGAAACACTATGAAGACAATATTGTTTTAACGATATCGATAAATATCGTTGAACTAATATTGACCCAATATTAATTAATAAGATTTGTTGAATATTGGCGAAATGTTATTCAACCAATGTGTAATCACACTTGGAGATACAATATAGTTTTTATTCCTAGAGTCGATATTAGGGGAATATTGGGATTGCGATATTTATTCTAGATGTTAAAAACGATGTGAACAATATTGTTTTATCGATATTGGTAAATATCATTCAACCAATATTGACTCAATATGAGTTATTACAATTTGTCAAATAAAGTAGAATTGATATTCAACCAATATTTTAACAAACTTGGAAATACAATATAGTTTTTTTTCCTTATAATCGATATGACTGGAATATTTGGATTGCAATATTTATTCTAGATGTGGAAAACAATATATAACCAATATTGTATTATCGATATTGGTAGAAATTATTCAACCAATATTGACCCAATATTTCGTGTGATAGATAATCTACATTCAAAACTAGTTCAACCAATATTTCACCAATATTATTAATGTAATATTGTTTTTTGAATATTCACCCCTATTGGATCAATATTGATTTTTCATTTACAATATATCTATATTGGCCCAATATGGATCCAAGATTCAGCCGATATGATGTGCTACCTGGGAATATTTTGTCTCCGAAGCAGTTTGGTTTCAGGGAAGATATGTCGACACAAGCTGCCATAATACATCTCACTACAAAAATATATAAATCATTGGACATAGGAAAACCTGCACTTGCAGTTTTCATCGACTCACAGAAGGCATTCGATGCAGTCGATCATATCCAATTATTGAAGGTTTTGGAAAATATTGGTTTTCGTGGTACTCCATTACAGCTGATGAAAGATTATTTATCAAATCACAATCAACGGGTTAAACTGAACGAAGTTTTGAGTGACACTAAAATTCTAAAATGTGGTGTACCACAGGGCACTGTATTGGGACCAATACTGTTCATCATTTACTTGAATAATTTATTCAATCTTCACACTAGCGCTGATATTGTTAGTTTTGCCGATGATAAGGCGTTATTTTTTAGCGCAGACACATGGGAAATATTGAAAACAACAGCAGAAAGGGAACTAGGTAAAGTTATAAATTTTTTTGGAAATAAACTCCTTTCAGTAAATTTCAGTAAAACTTACTTTGTACCTTTCGCTTGTCTAGCATCAAGCTTACCTGATTTCAATCGTTTAACAATTCCGAACAATAGCTGCTCCTGTGAAAAAATTGAAATTGAAAGCATTAACCAAATAAAATATTTAGATGTATACTTGGATTCACACCTAAAATGGAATGTGCACATTACTTTTGTTATCAAAAAAATAAGATCCCTTTTATGGAGATTCAAATATATAAAATCCATATTTAATATTGGTCAATTGAGAATGATATACCAAGTACTCGTTGAACTTCATCTCACTTATTGTATCCTTGCCTGGGGTGGAACCACAAACAATCATTTGAGAAGATTAGAGGTCACCCAGAAATGGATACTGAAATTCATATACAGAAAAGATTACACTTTCCCCACTGAACAACTATTTCATGAATCAAGAATTTTTGATATCAGACAACTTTTTTGCCAATATCTAATAATAATAATAATAATAATATAATAATAATATTTATTGTTGTCATTGGATCCAATTTGGACATTGACATGGTCAGTATCTATTAAAAACAATTTGAGTAAATTAATTAAAAAAACTTTCAACATCAAACAACAAACATAGCACAAACGTTATTTACATTAACATGTTAAAAGTTAGGTGTAACTAAGGTACTCTTCAACAGTGTAGAAGCAGTGTTCAAGCAAATATTCCGTAATTTTATGTTTAAATGAATTTATACCCTTGATTGATTGGAGGTTGACAGGTAAGGAATTGAAAATTTGTATTCCCCTATACTCTGCCCCCCTTTCGAATAGGGCTGTACTGTGTGCTGGAATTCTCAGACTGTCGGAATAACGTAGCACTCTATTACTATTAGCACGTCCATTTACATTTGTCATGAATAGATTTGGGTTACTTTTGACAAAAATAAGTAGCCTATATATGTAAAGAGAGGGAAGTGGTAGTACACCGAGTTTTTTGAAAAGTGGTCTGCACGGTTCTAAAAAGTGTGTTTTCAGTATACACCGTATTACACGCTTTTGTGCCAAGAAAACTCTATCAGTCAATTGGGATCCTTCCCAAAAATCAAGTCATAGGTTAAGATTGATTGAGCATGAGTAAAGTAGTAGGTTTTCAACACAGCAAAGTCCACGGAATTGTTTAGTTTTCGTATGGCATAACACATTTTATTCAGGTTCTTCACAGTTTGGGAGATATGATTACCAAATGACAGGTTACAATCAATTTCCACACCAAGGAACTTAGTATCAGAATGTACAGGAACTGATTTATTATTGAGTTTTATTAAAACACTTCTGTTTGGGTTGAAGCGGTTACTAAACTGCACTGACACTGTTTTTTTTGTGTTTAGGTATAGCTTATTATTATTGTTACACCAGGTCAACATTTCATGTGTCACCTGTGTTGCCTTCTTTGCGAGGTATACGAGATTTTTGTCAATTAATAAACATGAGGTGTCATCGGCATATTGGATGACAGCTGGAGTTGATAGGCAGTCAGGTAGGTCGTTCACATACATAATGAACAATAGGGGTCCCAGGATGGATCCCTGAGGAACACCAGTGCTGATATTTCTAGTGGAGGAATTGAATGCCTGAATTCTGCCATTGACTTCAAACCTCAAACCAACATATTGAGTTCTTCCTGTCAAGAAGGATTTTAACAACTGCAAAGGTATACCTCTAATGCCAAAGCATTGAAGTTGAATAGACAACATAAGCATAGGCATGAGCTTATAAATCTACAACATGGTTATGGAACTAGGAATAGGGATAACACAAATAAAGTACCGCACGTATTCAAATCTTTAACCCAAAGAAGTTACTTTTTTCTTGCACCTAGAATGTATAACCTCTTACCACCTGAGTTGAAACAAATAGCCTATCTACCATTGTACGAAAAAAAAGTAAAAGACTGGATTCAAAATAAAAATAGACTGTTCATACATAGCCTGATTGATTTGAAAAATATATATTATATAATTTAGGGATTAATAAAACAAGGGAAAAAATTATTTGAAATGAATTGAATTTTTTTTTAGTTGCTTTGATGTAATATGGCTGATAAGTAGTTCTACTACTTTAGCAAATTTTAAGAAGTTTATCTTTCAGAGAATGTTTATACTGTGTTTATTGTAACAACTATGAATGGGAGAATAAACATCATTATTATTATTATTATAGAATATCTCGATATTTGGTCCGTTTTCTGTCCTCTTTTCGAACGATATGGTTTACTGTATTATTATTATTACTATAATTATTATTTCAACTTTCAACCAGAATTTGGAAGATTAAGGCACTTATTGAAGAAATGCGTGTTATTGGAAAAAAACTGCTGGAGAGCCCGGTAAAGCCCCAATTAAAATGTTTTTTTTTTAATTACGTATACACTTAGCGAATGTCGATACCCTGTATAAATTATTTCGGGCTAGAAGTCTGTTCGATGGGTCTACCCACACAAACTGAAACTTTATCGATTAGAACTCCACTTCAGAGTCTCGCAGCGCCTGGTAATGCGTTTTCAGTATGATTCCAAGCCACTTCTGTCAAACATTTATTTATTCTTATCAAAAACCATAGCGATAAGAGAGCGCATGAGCTCGATACATTGAACACACTTTGCGGTTATTTCAGAATTCAGTTCATGAAAACTTCCCGCGACGCACAACCTATAGACAATCCAGTGACGTAGGTTTTCGCCAGTCCAATGGCTTTCGAGTAGTGTTATTGATTAGTCGCAGCAAAATGGCAGAACTGTGAGAACATATGGAGTTACCCAGGGTGAAGTTAACAATATGAAATTCACCTATTTATGCATTGTCATCGTCATATCATGTAGTGTTTGTGCTTCTGGTGATTTGGAAATTTTTCCAGGTGAGTTGACAAATGGGTATGTTCATTCATGAACCAATTAGATCCGTTTGAATCAGATTTTTTAACTATAGCACTCTGATCTATTCCATGAAAAATTACTGGGTAAGCAAAGAATATACACAATTAAGACTAGTGTTTGTCAATTCCGTGGGTTGCATTTGTTTCAAACGTTCTTGTTCTTGTTTCTGGCAGTATGAACTGTTTTGAAAACCTCGAAGAGATGAGAAGTACTGAAAACCTCAAATAAGAACGATATGAAAATCAGTCTTTTATGATACGAAGAATAGCACAGTATTTATGATACTTATGGTGAATAAACTTTTATCTGTTCACGTGTAACTACCTTAAAATGATAACCAAGCGAATTCTTGGATATTCAAATAATAAACTTATTTTCCAATATATGAGAGTCAAATTTATTCCTCAATTTTCTAAGACCGTCTTTTAGACTATCATGGTCAAGAGTCAGATCAGACATGTATGGTTTCACACCAGAATCAGTAGTTTTTGAATGATTTTTTTTTTATATTTATATCACAGGACCTAAGAATTAAACTGATTGAAGTTTTATAATATTTTGACCATGATTTTGCTTGGAAAATAGTTCAATGGGCAATAACTTGACCGCTTTGCGGTCTCGGGTTATCCATTTGTAATTTACAGATCGGGTGGTGTATGATAAAACTAGATTGTTTCCTGAATAAAGCTAACAACAAAGAATTTTAATAATAATAAAATTTCACATTTTCTTACAAACAAAAAATCCTGAATTTAATGTTTTTGGAAATCACGACCAAATGCATCGAAGCCTTCACGACAAAGTTTGCATGTAAATATTTCGAATTCGGAGGAATTTTCATGCCTCATATGTCAAACTATCTTTATAAGAATTCTGTCAAATATGGAGTTTTTACTGACTATTTCACGCACTTGTCAAATGAACTAATCAGGAGCTCTAGTCAGGTACTGATTATCGATAGTACTGTAGAAAATGGACTGATACAATAATATAGAACTCATATTTTCCAAATTTGTGGAAAGAAGCCATCATTAATCCGTTGGCAAAAATCACCTCTCCTACAGAATTCAACCATCTCCGTTCAGTTTTGATTTTGCCTGTAATGTCCAAAGTACTTGAAAGAGCAATCGAGTCTCAAATCGTACCTTTTCTCAACTCTATTGATTTTTTACCTGAAAAACAATCTGGTTTTCGACCGGGATACAGTTGTGATACTGCACTTGCTGATGTCACAGACGATGTTTTGAGAGGAACTGATGTGAATAAGGCAACTGTTTTGATACTCTTAGACTACACCAAAGCGTTTGATATGTTGAATCATAAAATTTTATTAAAAATTTTAGATCACATTGGTTTTTCGAATCGAGCTTGCGGATTAATAGATTCATTCTTGAGCAACAGATTGCAGAGGGTAGTTTACCAAAATAATATATCAACATCATTAGTTGTCAACTCAGGGGTACCTCAAGGAAGCATTCTGGGTCCACTACTCTATTCAGTATATACCTCTAAATTTGTGATATCGATAACTAATTGCAATTATCACTTATACGCGGACGACACCCAACTATACTTTTCCTTCAACTCTCCAGATGTAGTACAAGCAAATGAAAATATCAACGATGACTTACAGAAGCTATTTGAGATATCCAGCCAACATTTACTCAAAGATCTATGGCTTTACTTTTTTGTAATGAAAAAATAAGGGAGAAATTGGAAGCTAGTCTGTATATTCATCTAGATAATGAACTTATTCCATTTAAAAACTCCTCTAGAAACCTTGGTCTTGTTATCGATACGAAGTTAAAATTCACAGAACATGTTACATCAAAGTTGAGAATCGGTTACGCTAACTTGAAATTAATTTACCCACATCGAAAATTCCTGAATAAAAACACCAAAAAAATGTTATGTGACTCAATTGTCCTCTCGCATATGAATTTTTGCCATACTATATATGGACCATTTTTGGACAGTCATGATGCTAGGCGAGTGCAAAAACTACAGAACTCCTGTCTGCGGTTAATATTCGGTCTCAGACGAAGACAAAGAATAAGTCACAAACTGCCTGAAATCAAATGGCTGAACATGTATAATCGTAGAATACTTCATGCAACTATCCTCTACTATAAAATTATAAAAGTTAAACGTCCACCATATTTATATAGAAAAATAATTTTCAGAAGTCACGTGCACAACTTGAATATTCGGAGAGGAGAAATCATAACCATACCCTCTCACAGAAAAGAAATCTTTGAACGCTCGTTTACCTACTCCTCAGCGAACCTACTCAACAAATTTCGAATCACTGACTTCTCAAAATCGATTGTATCGTTCAAAAATGTAATGAAAGAAAGGCTTTCCCAATATTGATATTTCAAGATTTTTTTTGTATTCTGTTGAATTATTTTGAATGTGTTTTGTTATTTAGTTTTAAGATTTTAGTTTTCACTAGGCTTCAACAGCACCTGATTTCGCATCAGAAAGCTGAATTTATAAGCCTTTTAATCTCAAATTCACGTTTCGGATATTACTGGATTTTTGTTTTTTTTTGTGAATTTGAATTATTAAATGTCTTATTATTACTATTATTATTATTATTATTATTATTATTATTATTATTATTATTATTATTATTATTATTATTATTATTATTATTATTATTATTATTATTATTATTATTATTATTATTATTATTATTATTATTATTATTATTATTATTATTATTATTATTATTATTATTATTATTATTATTATTATTATTATTATTATTATTATTATTATTATTATTATTATTATTATTATTATTATTATTATTATTATTATTATTATTATATGTTTTGAAGAAATTTGCAAGATACATTCTTTGACAATAGTATTGAATTATCAAATTTGTATGTCATAACAAGAACAAAAAATTTTCTCCGTCGGTAGGATACGTATATGGGTATTCAATCCTCATAATCCAACATCCAATTCCAATTTCCAACATCCTCCTACCTTCTGCAATGGGACTTTGCAAAACAAAACAAAATCCCAGGGTTTGAAACGCTCTGGACATTTCACCTCTCGACTACTTCTTGTCTTCCTAATATTCTTCTTTTCTTCTTGATGTGGAGTATTTTCTTCTCTGATCTTGTCATCATCAGCTTTCACATCTCTATGAATATTCTCCATCTCATTAACTTCTCCTGTATATATTTCCAAAGGATATATTCTCTTTATTGGACGTATCAGTTCCCTTTTATCAACCCTCAGTCGCACAACTCTGGTTACTTGATCTCTACTAGGAAAAAGTTCCAAGACTTTTGCCAAGGGCCAATCACCCTTTTTTTGTCGTCTAATTCTGGGAGAACAATGTCACCCACTTCAACATTTGACCCCTGCCTTGAACCGAAATCAACTAGGTTTTCCAGCGTATTCTATAATTTTCTCTTAGTCTCTGTCTCTTCACCAAATGATTCTTATCGATGATGTCTAAGTCGGGTACTTCACCACTGGGTAACATTTGTAAAAAATATGACGGAGTGAGAGCATTCAAATCATCATCGTCTGATATATACGCGAGTGGTCATACATTTATAACGGGCTCACAGTCACAGAGTAGAGTTAAAAGTTCCTCATAATTGACAACAGCTTTAACCAAATTTTTTCTAATGAGTTCCTGCACCATCCTAACGATGCGCTCCCACCATCCACCCCACCAGGCGGCAGTGGGTGGATTGAAAATCCAACGAATTATTCTCATGGATGAAAATTGTTTCACTTGATCATAATCAATATTCCTCAATAGATTATTGCAACCAACGAAATTGGTTCCATTATCGAAATACATTGCAGACACCAAGCCAAGTTATCTGCTTGAGCCATGCTCGAAATGGTTTTACTATGTCACTTGGTAATATCCTTGTCCCATCCTAATTTCAGTTTCCATGATGAAGCAATTCTGGCAACAAGGTTGCGGGACATGTAAATGCTATTTGGTCAAATAATCTCTGAGCCACTGATAAAATACCTCTTCTGGATATTGTGATTTTTGACAATTTATCGAGAGTTTGAATGTCGCAAAATGAAGAGTCCTCTTCGAAATTCCAAGATAATCCCAAGACAGGTGAAATATTATCTTTGCATACCACATCTAGATTGGTATCGCCAAATGAATGAATCCATCCCCTCAAATCAAACTGCGCTGAAGACATTATAGATTCAGATTCTTCAATGAACACTTTTAGATCAGCTTCATTTTCGACACTCTTTGAAGATTTCAATTTTTCTGTAGTATCTGCCAAACAACCAAAAACATTTTCCAGATGATGACCAATTGTCTCTGACAATAAGAAAGGAGTGCAGGACACACCAAAGACGACCCTGCAATGTCTATAGATTTTAATTTCTCTATTTGCATAGTCTCTCCACCACAGAAATCTCAAGAAATCTTTATCCTTCGATGCTAAGCTTATTTGAAGAAAAGCTCTCTTTATATCTGCCACGGCACCAATACAACCTAATCTGGATTGCAATAAAACGAAAGGAATCCATTCAATGAGATTAGGACCCTTTTCCAGGCATCGATTCAAAGAATAGCCCTTTCTATCTTTGGCAGACGCATGGAACACTGGACGGATTTTTGTGGTTGCACTAGAATCTTTGAAGACTGCATGATGGGGTGGATAATTCACAGGAACATGCCATTCGCTTTCCGGAACTTCCTCGATGATTCCCAACTGCTCCCACTCTGAAAACAATTTGATTATTATCAGTGAGTTTCTTGCTCAAAGAAAAAACCTTCTTTCGGAAACGTCTCCGTTACTCAAAAGCTCAGGATGACCTAATGACCAAGGTAAATGAACTTCGAATCTGCTATCATCATTCAGCCTGACAGACTTTGCAAAAAACTTCATCTCTATCTGCCTATCTTCTTCAATTTTTGTTTGTTTGTGTAGGATCTATTATCCACAAAAACTCTAAACTCCAAAGATCGGATATGTTGACCTATGTCGAATACGACAGAGAAACTGCTCCAATTGACTTGACTGTGTCAGAACGATGTGCACCCATTATAGTCCATCCCAATCGTGTCTCCATTGCAACTAATCCCTTTTTAAAATTTTCTATGGACCCAGTAAATGAATTACCAATAACATCGGTGCCTAGTAAAATAAAAATTTCAGATACCTATATCAGCACGGAAATCCAAAATGGTGATATTCAAATCATTCCAGCAAATTTCATCCTTCAGTTTTGGAATGAAGTTACAAATTTCCATTTGATCCATATCCACATCAAATTCAAACGTTTTATCCAAATTTTGCATGGACACCAATAGAGAAAATGTATTTTGGATGAAAATTCCGCTTCCCCAAAAATACTCTGTATTATTGATTCTCTGTATTACTGATTTTCTACCAACCTTTGAGAAACCCATCTCTTTAGCGCAATCAGACGTGATATAAGACCTTTGCGAGGCAGAGTCCAAAAGTGCTCTTACCAGCTTACTTCTATTGCCATTGATGAGACGAACTATCATTGTTTGCAATAAAGTTTCAGGATGGCTATGAACATTATTACTAGTAAGAACATTTTCAATACTCTTTGAACAGCTGCTAGTAACATAGTTATTTGGAAAAACTACCTCTCCTTCGTCTTTTGTTACAGGTTTCTCTATATTCTGATCGGGACACACGATAGGAAAATGTTTTCTACTACATATAAGACATCGGAAGAAAATTTTACATCTTTTTATTGTATGATTCGCTTTAAGACATCCCAAACAACAGTTTTTCTTAAGAACAATATTCTTCTTCTCATCGCATGTTAGTTTTTGTGCTTTCATGCAATCCTGACTTTGATGAGCATTATTACAGAAAATATGTACATGTGAAAGTAAATCTCTTACCATCTTTTAGCATGTCGGAGAAAAAAGTTGCTGTAGTACATGGATCAGATTCATCACTATATATTCTGGGCCCTTGCCTCTTATTTTCTTTCTTTTTCACATAAATTATATGCACCAATCTATTATAACATTGTCTTTTACCTTTTTACCCATAAAATAGAATAAATACTTAAAAATATATATATATATATATATATATATACTGTCCGAAGTCGGCTATACAACACTTCTTCATCGGATTCATGTAAAAATAAAGCACTATCTATTCAAAGTCACCCTGTCATGAATTCGGAGACTATAAAAAAAATTAAAATGGAAAAACATTCAAGTAATCTTATGTAGTCAAATGATTTGGTTAGAATCTTCAGGTTCTTATATTTCTTGTATTGTATCTTTCTACCTTCTTTTCCTGACGAAAAACTTGTCTGGGCTAAATTTATGAGTTATTCACTCTCCACCTCCATTTTCAAAGAATCTAGTAACAAATTGAGATGATTAGTGGAGTTTACATTTCATGAGCTGAAACTGGTCGACTTGGAATGCAAAGAAATCGAATTGGAGTTGCCTTGTCTCTCCCATACCCTCAAAATATCTTCATGTAAAGCAGACTCCACTAAAGGATACAACATTGCCGCATACCCGTCAGATGTGCCACCTAATGTTCGAGTGCCCTCAATTGGGTTTTCAACTTATCAAACAAACTGGACAGAGACATACCTGCATTATTTTTCATTGCTTGCTTCAGTACAAGATTCAGAAGCTCCCTTACGTACACTTCTTTTAGGAACTCATCCCTGGCAAACCTAGTTTTCATCTCCCGATGGTGGAAAGCTTTCAATCAACTCTTTCGCTTTTGAACCTGCTTCCATTGACTGAAGTAAATACTAGAATTTGTCTTCTCTGGAAATGATCTCTTCTCCATCAATTTTCTCAAATTGACCCCAGAAGCCAATCCAGTTCTTCACATCTCCGTCGAATTTCTTTACTTCTAGTTTTGGTAGCTGGAAATTTCACTTTGTCTCTCTACTGTAACTCATTGCATTTGGATAGGCTGGTAAAGTATTGAGTATGAAGTAACTATCTGACGTGATCTGGATTAACTCTGTACGATATAATTCTGAAGGAACCAGCTCTTGTTCGAATGCTTCGTCGTCTATGTCCTGGATAAATAATATTGACTGGATTTTCTTTTCTAATAGCATAATTCTTCTTCCCTTATCTTCTATCTGATCTAGTAATTTCAAATTTTCTTTCTTCTGGACAGTTTCTTAATTGTTCCAGATCGTTCATATCCTTCTCAAACATCCGTTTCAGGAAAGTTCTATTATTTTGCTTAACTTTCAATTCTTACATTGCCAGTCCTGTCACGGTCGCCAATAATGTAGAAAATGGACTAATATAATAATATAGAACGTTATATCGGAATGTTTTAATGAAATATGCAAGATACTTTCTTCGACAATATTATTGAATTATCAAAATTAAATATCATAACAATAACAAAAAAATCTCCTCGGTCGGCAGAATACGTATAAGGGTATTCCATCCTCAAAATTTCCATGTCGACAGGATAACTATATGGATATTCCCATTTCCATCAAGTACCAAACTAGACTCTTGACTCTGATTGGCCTGTCAAGTTCGGTGTTTTCAGATTTGTGCATGTGACAGTGAACGTCAAATATAAGTAAACACGCTGGATCCATTCATTCAAAAATGAGCAGATTTGGGATAAATTCTATAGGGGGTAATAACACGATTGCTCGCAATACTATCGATAGTAATTCTGCCAGAAATCAACGAGACATTCATATTAGTAATATTTCATATTAGTAGCAAGATGATCTTATATTCTCCGTTATTGTTTGGATACATGGTTGTCATGACAAAGTGGTATTACCGGGGGTAATACCACAAGTGCATTGAAAATTACCGATAATTCTGAAAAAAACGTGTTTTTTTATAAACTGCACGAGTTTATTTTTTTCGTTGTTTCAAAGCATAAATTGCCCGACTCCGAAGGAGGAGGGCAATTTTTTGAAACAACGAAAAAAATAACCGAGTGCGGTTTTTTATAAAAAAACACGTTTTTTTTCAGAATTATCTGGTTAATTTTCAATGCACGAGTGGTATTCGGTAGGAAATTTCAATCGCGATATGAACACTTGTAGGTAGATGACACATTTGAAGTCTCACTTCTGACATTAAAATCGCGCGACTTCACTTGAATTGACATCTAATGCGATAATTGCACCGCCGTGACGCGAAACGCGTCACTACAGTGCAATTATCGCTGTGAGCCAGCGGTAATTGCATTCCTCTTATGGACGTTTTTACACGTGAGGGAAATTTCCAGGGGTAATACCACAAGTGCATTGAAAATTACCGATAATTCTGAAAAAAAGGGTTTTTTTTAAAAAACTGCACGAGTTTATTTTTTTCGTTGTTTCAAAGCATAAATTGCCCGACTCCGAAGGAGGAGGGCAATTTTTTTAAACAACGAAAAAAATAACCTAGTGCGGTTTTTTATAAAAAAACACGTTTTTTTTCAGAATTATCTGGTTAATTTTCAATGCACGAGTGGTATTCGGTAGGAAATTTCAATCGCGATATGAACACTTGTAGGTAGACGACACATTTGAAGTCTCACTTCTGACATTAAAATCGCGCGACTTCACTTGAATTGACATCTAATGCGATAATTGCACTGCCGTGACGCGAAACGCGTCACTACAGTGCAATTATCGCTGTGAGCCAGCAGTAATTGCATTCCTCTTATGGACGTTTTTATACGTGAGGGAAATTTCCTGCATCAAGACAATTGTTCGTGGAAAACAGGGGTAGTTTTTTAGAAAAAACTCGAAAACTAGTCATCTCCTGAATCGTAAAAAAATCATGTTCATTCGACACCAAAAAAGGCATATTCTTACAAATTTTCATGTGAATTAAATCATTTGTACTCCAGAATAAAAATGTAATACTGAAAAATCGTTTTTTCGCCATTTCGACGGTCAATTCGAGTTTATTTCGAAAATTATTACGTACAAAAGTTTTCGTATTTAAATGTTTTTTTTCCAAAAGTTGGAACCTCGACAACATTTTCCACCTGGTCCTTGCCTCTTAATTTCTTCCTTTTTCACATAAATTATATGCACCAATCTATTATAACATTGTCTTTTACTTTTTTGTCGATAAAATAGAATAAATACTTAAAATAATATATACCGGGTTACAATGATATCACTTCCGGGCTGCCATTTTTTTTATTTTTTCACCTATTGTAACGAAATTTGGCAGTTATTATTCGACCTAAATGTCAATTGACTGGTGTAATTTCTACAAATTCCGATTTCCCTGGAAATGTTCTTAACTTTCGATATTCAAATGGGACACCCTGTATATTGTTGTTTTTAGGATTCTTTAAATCATTATATATGTCTCAATTCATAATTTTTAAATTGGTTTTGACATAAATTATATTTTTAAACCAAATTTTAATTTTCAATCATGACGATCATAAAATGTCTTCACTTAGACTCTCAATTTACAGAAAAAGAATATCTTTGTTTGTTAGCCCAGAGAAAGGCTGTGAAGTTGTATAATTCAAATTTTTGGATTAATTAAAAAAACTATGACTTCGAGATACATTTTTGGATTCGTCTTGAAATAATGCATTTAATAGTGTTATGAAAGTGATATGGTTACATTTAAATTTTTTGAATTAATACAAAAAAATTAAATTATAAAATTTTCCAGCCTTTCTCTAGGCTAATGAACAAAGATAATAATCTTTTTAGGTTTTTCTGAAAATAGAGAGTCGGCGTAGAGATATTTTAGGATGGTCATGACACTCTAGATTGAAAATTGATATTTGATTAAAAAATATAATTTACGTCAAAATCAATTGAAAAATTATGAATTCGGATGTAGAATGATTTGAAGAATCTTAATAACAAACGATATACAGGGTGTCCCATTTAAATTTCGAAAGTTAGTGTCATTTCCAGGGAAACCGGAAATTGTAGAAATTTGTCGTTACATCAGTCAAATGACATTCAGTTCGAATATTAACAATGCCAAGTTTCGTTTTATAGGGTGAAATAATAAAAAAATGGCAGCCCGAAAGTGATCTCATTGTCACCCGGTATACTGTCCGAAGTCGGCTATAAAACACTTCTTCATCGGATTCATGTAAAAATAAAGCACTATCTATCCAAAGTAACCCTGACATGAATTCGGAGACTATAAAAAAAATCAAAATGGAAGAACATTCAAGTAATCTTATGTAGTCAAAGGATTTGGTTAGAATATCCAGGAATCTTGGAGCTATTGTATAATATTTTCATGTGAAAATCAACAAAATTCCGAAAAAATGTACAAAAACTTGCCCCAAATTACGGTAGTCGTTGAAATCTCAGCAAGAACAGTGATGGTTTTCTTTTTGATAGACGCAAATGAAAATCATGTAGCATAGTATATTTCGATAGGCTTGCATATGTTCAATATTTGCAAATTATTGGAAGTAAAGTGGAGTCAAATGATTCAATACAGCTCCATAAATCCATAAAAGACACCTCCATTAGTTTACTCGTTGCTACGTTTCTCAGCAGATACAGATTTCCAATTACAGAGGAACACATTGTTTTGTTCTTCAATACGTGTACTCAAAAATAGAAAATAATTCGAATATGTCATTCCCATTCGCGATAACAAAAGATGCGTCAAGTACATGTTCCATGTACCACCAACAAAGTTATGCCTTCGCCTGAATTCATTCGAGTTCTTGCAGCTCAGAATATAAAGCATCCTTCTGAAAAGACTATAGTCTTTCTGCTTTGTAAGCTGTTTTTATGAAACAATGAAATTGCGAATGAATCAATTCCAATTCCAACTGCAACATGCGAAAAGGGTCACGCGTACTAACGTGTCACATATGGAGTTATTACTAGAATACCCATGTCTCTGTTGGAGAGAAATGAAAGTTTTAATTATTATAAATTATGATTATTGTTTTTCAGCCACAAAGTTGAACCAGTACAGTTCTTCCTCTGAGATTTGGATTCAGAGGATTATCATATGACCTATTGAAAAGTGGTTATACGAGGGTGGTTCAACCTAATCTCCTTTTAGCTCCACACACTTTTCCCAGCGGTGTTCAATAAGTTCAATACCCTTTTTATAATAAGAATCGTCAAGCTCCTCAAAATAGCCATTAACTGCCGACGTAACCTCTTCATTGTTGGAAAATCTTTGTCCATCGAGCCATTTTTTCAAGTCTGGGCACAGAAAATGATCCGAGGGGGCTAAATCTGGTGAATAGGGTGCATGAGGTAGCAATTCAAACTTTAATTCATTAATTTTGACCATTGCAATAACGTATGTGTGAGATGGTGCATTGTCTTGATGAAACAACACTTTCTTCTTAGCCAAATGCGGCCATTTTTGCTTGATTTCTTCGACCAAACGTTGCAATAAAATCCTATAATACTCGCCGTTGATAGTTTTTCCTTTTGCAAGATAGTCAATGAAAATTATCCAACGCGCATCCCAAAAAACCGACGACATGACCTTGCCTGCAGATGGAACAGTATTTGCCTTCTTTGGAGCCAGTTCCCCCTTTTCAGTCCACTGTTTTGATTGTTCTTTTGTTTCGGGTGTGAAGTGATGGACACATATTTCATCCATGGTTATAAAACGGCGCAATAATTCGGCTTTATTTCTGTGAAACCTTGCCAAACACTCGATGGAAACTTCTTCACGGCGCTGTTTTTGTTCCATTGTGAGCAAACGGGGCACCCATCTTGCGCACAACTTTCTCATGTCCAAATTTTCAGGTAATATGCGATGTACCGCACTTTTTGAAATGCCTACTATGTCTGCTAGCTCGCGCACTTTCAGTCGACTACTGCGAATTGCGATGCTAATCTTCGCAGGTCGTACGGCCTCGTTTAAACTCTGCTAAGCAATATTTTACTGTTGATATTGAAGGAGCAGTCTCACCCAGAGTAGAATATAGTTCAGCTTTCATATTGATTGAGCTATGGCCTTTCAAATACAAGTATTGTGTCACATAACGATGACCAATTTTTTCCATGTTAACAAATTCACTGAAAACATTTACTATCGATGGCTGCCAAACAAATACTAAACGACGTGGCGTCCTCAAACTTGAACATTTGCTGTATAGATTGTGTACTTTCTAATACAATGGTATTTTTCAAGCAACTACCGCCATCTCTAGGTCAGGCCAGGTACTTCTGGGACCATCCTCGTACATACCATTTTCCTCCTATCCTAAATACGTGCCATCCTATGAGACGATAAATATTATAGGACAAAATAAATCTTTCAATGTATCATCAAAATCACTCACAAAATATCTTGGTGTTTTTCTTGACAGCAACTCAAGATCGGATAAATAAATTGATGAATAAACTAATATTCTAGACCAAGCTATAGAGGTTTTTTCCCCCACAAAATAAACGCAAAAAGTCTATACTAATGTTTATAAGGTAGTTCGTAGATGAAAACCTCAGTTTTCGCCCCAGCAAAATCGCTTTGTGGAATTTTTTATCATACGACCGGGAAAACCTTGAAAAAGAGGCCGCTGTTCAAAATTTTAAAATTTTTATGAATCTGAAGTTAGATTAACAATATTTCGAAAACTGATAGATAATAATATGTGGTTCAAATGTGCACAAGATGTTTTCTGTCCGATGTGTAGTTTATGCACAATCGCGTTATAAAGATTAAAGATGCAAGATGCGCCGATTCAAGGGAAATCGTCGTATTCAAATTTTGTAAACTGCATCTGGAAGTAGAGATCAAAATCTACAATTTGCATATTTTGGATTTTCAACTGAGAGATGGGTAATGTGTTGAAAATGTCAAAGAAAGTTGATCAAAACGCGTTGATCAAAGTGAGTCCGAAGTCACCCAAAGTCGCTCTGAAGTCAACTAGAGTTGAGTTCGGGTGACTTCGGGTGTACTTTGAAGCATTTAGAGTAACTTTCAGCAAACCAACTTGAAAAGAAAGCATCTGAATCACCATTCACAGGTCCTGAACCAGCATTTGGAATTAGCCAAACCCGATGCGAAAAACTAATCAATGAGTGAAGAAATCAAAACACCAAACGCATCGACACAGCACAGCAATGGTGAGGCACCTGAGCCAAACACTGACGGCTGACGTACTAAACCTTAACATATTTAAGATAGGCATGATCACCAGCTTACTAACTGGAAACTGCGGCCTTAAGAAACACCTACACACCATGGAAATAAATAGAGAAACCGTGGACTGTAGACTCTGTGGTGACGAGGAGGAAGCAGCCTCTCACATCATCTTCAAATGCGACGCGCTGCTCAACAAGCGCAACAAAATATTCAGACAGATAGATCAACCTAGAAGCAGGCATGAATCCGAAACACCTAGTACAAATCGACAAGCGTAAGGATGCCTCTGAGATGCGCAAACGATAGGAAGCGAGAGTAGATGTGCGACAAAGATCGACTACTGTTTAATAAGGCAGAGCGATTGAGCTCCTGCCCCACTCCAGGGTTTTGTCTACTGCGCAATCAATGCTCGGAGGCATCCTTACGCTTGTCGATCAGTAAATAGACTACTAAACCTGGTGAAGAACACAGTCCTATTTAAGTAGGAACTACTGACGACAGAACAAAATAATAGACCCCAGCTGGTCTCAGTGTTAAGGGAAACCTCAATATACCGGGTTTACCCCGCTATCTCGCTCGTCAGCCCTTCACCAATCAACCAACTAACCAACTTCCAGTGACATTTTCAACACATTTTCCACCTCTCAGGTGATAATCCAAATGTACACATTGTATTTCAAAATGCCTTAAATTGTTTATAACGCGATTTGTAAAATTTGTAAAATTTGTTTTTACGAAACTCCCAGATTTTCGGAGAAAACCCCTCAAAAGCAGAGCTTGTGCAAGCAAGGGAGATCCGGGACCTACAGTTTAAATAAAAGTGGAATCCGAACCACTTCAGCTCAGTGACACATGACCGGGGATCGAACCCGGACCGTCTGGGTGGAAGCCAAACGCTTTAACACCTCGACCACTTCGCTGTGCAATAACAACACATTGGACAGAAACTCTTGCGCATAGTTTAACCACATGTTATTACCTATCAGTTTTCTCATTATTGTTTGTCCAGCTTCAGATTTATAAAAATTATGAATTTTTGAAAAATTGTAATCTTTTTGAGGTTCTCTTGGATTTTCTCAGTGAATAATGTACCGATCTGGTAGTATAAAAAACCAATTTGTAGGTTTTATAATTTTCTACCAAAGTTTGACTGTTGAACGATTCCCCCAATACTTTTCGAGATATTCACAAAAAAACAAAACAAAAATGGAATTTTTTTCACTATTTCTTGTTTAGAAAATTCCACAAAGTGATTTTGCTGGGGCGAAAACCCGGGTTTTCATTTACGAACTTTTGGATAAAAAGTAGTCTTTTATTTTGTGTGAAACGAACCTCCTATTTTTCTCTACAGCTTGCCTAATAGGTAATCTGAACTTTTCGGCTTCATTAAAAATAGATTTTGAATTTATGAAAAATTCTTTGATTTGGTACACAGTGGTAGTAGGGTCACGTTTCAGTAATTTAAATTTCCCTGAATCTATGGAATCAAGAGTTTTATTGAACTTAATCATTCCTATGGATAGTGATGACTTTCTTTTCTTTATCAGCTGTCGTAAACGTTACATCCTCTTCGTTAGTTTCATTCTTTATGAATTTGATTATTCTCATATCATTCATAGTATTATCATTGAGAAATGTGTATTTGATATTCTGGGCAACCTGATATTTAATAGTGTTCAAAGTACTCTTTAGAATTTCTAGAAATTAATAAACTTAGAAATTCAAATTAACGACCAACTTGATCTCAATAATTCGCATTTTTTTATTCATTTTCTTAGTGAGTATTCATTAAGGAGATTTCCAGGTACATTGTATTGCTATCAAAGAGTTTTGTGGGTTCTGGAAATATGAGATTAGACTTGGTAGATACTCACTACCTTAATCAATTAATATTGTATTTAGGTTAGGTTTCAACGGAAAATATTTTAGTGTAGTAATCGCTTGATAAAGCGAAGCGAAGCATGTCACGAATGTAATCGTCTTTACCTCAGTGTTATAAACTTTCCTATAGCTCATGTAACAATTTTCTTTATGGCAAATCAATTATTAACATCATTTATTAAACTGCTATTTTATCATTTATATGTATGTATTTACATGTGATTTGTTGAATAAAATCTTTATTTTTATTATTTTTTTTCATTGGTGTTTTGGCATCGACTGCTATGGTCATTAGCCATGTGTTATGGGTAGGCCTTGTTACTAACTCCATACGCCACCTTAGGACCAGCACTGTTAATTGGAACGCAACAGTGAGTCGTGCAGGACTCACCCCAGTCGTCACGAGATTTCAATAATTTAATCGGTTAAATTAAATTAAAAAATCCCAGCCGCAACTGGGGCTCGAACTCTGGACCTTTCGACTCAGAGTCGGACGCTCTAACCACTGCGCCACGGCCCGACATCTTTATTATTATTATTACCTTTATTATTCATGACTTCACACCAATCACATGAAAGTACCTAGAACAACCTATAATAGAAGTTTTTCCCCCAGAAAATAATAGACGCAAATGGCCTATACTAATTTTTATAATATAGTAAGTTAATGAAAACCCCAGTGTTCGCCCTAGCAAAATCGCTTTGTGGAATTTTTTAAACAAGCAATAGTGAAAAAAATTACAACTTTTTTGGTTTTTTGGAAATATCTCAAAGATTATTCAAGGAATCGTTTTACAGTCAATGGAACTTTTATAGAGATTTATAAAACCTACAAAATGGACCTCATACAACCGGATCGGTGCATTTTCCACTGAAAAAATCCGGGAAAACTTCGAAAAAAAAACCGTTTTTGGAAATATTTTTATTTTTATAAATGTGAAGCTGGGCAGACAATATTCGGAAACTGATAGATAATAATATGTGGTTCATCTGTACGCAAGATGAATCTCTGTTCGATGTGTAGTTTTTGCACTATCATGCATTGCATAACATTCACCCGAGGGCCTTTGGTCCGAGGGATGAATGTTGCCGATGGGCGTTAGGTTCTGGTAATGCTCGTGGTGCATACGAAATTTTATTTTCAGGAAAAATCATCTTGAACGACGTTGTTTACTTCATAAATTTCTTCTCATAGTATTAACTGCGTTCTGGTCGGCAACTGAGCCCAAGTGAGCTTCTATGCAATTGCCATGGAAACATTGAAGAGGTTGCTAAGGGTTGTTTATTTAATAAAATGCATTTTTGTAAGAATTGACAAGCTTGTTAGTGGAGGAAACTAAAAACCTTTGTGTTCATAATAATTATGGAGATCCCACAGAATGTGACGCTCAAAGTTGAAAAAGTGTTAGGAAACTTACTGCCTGTGAAATCCAAGTACCTATACGAGAAGGAGTATGACCATTTTTTGAAATGGAAATATGAAAACAGAGTGAATATCGTAAATGAAACTGTCTTAATGGCATACTTCCAGGATCTGGTGAGTTTATCTGATGGAAATTATTAATATTTTTATTACATTACTTCAGTCTGAAAAATATAGTGCAAATAGTCTATGGACCAAATACTTACAGCTGAAATGAACATTGATTGTTATAGAAAACATTATTAAATCAGCATTCAGTCAACTGATAGCCTTTCTGAAAGTTAAATCAAACGGATACATTATTAAAGAAATCAAAGGTGTTGAAAGGTGGACAAGTATTACTTTTCATAAGAAAAGCTCCAGATGATACTTTTCTACTACATAAAGTTTTTCTGGTAGTGGGCGTATTTGGAGGCTTAAGACGTGGTGAAATGGTCAAGATGAAAACAGAGGAGCCGTTTTACTGATCAAGGTACATGAAACCAAGACCTGCACCTCAAAAAGTTTCACCATTGTTGAAGAAAGCGAAATAGGAGCCTTGAACTTAGTTGAAAAGTACATTGCACTACGACCAAATGGATGTAAACAACGTAGGTTTTTTTTAACCTACAGAAATAATAAATGCACTGAGTTACCTGTAGGTATAAATACAATAGGAAGTGTTCCTTCTATCATAGCGAAATACCTTAATTTGGAAACGCTGAACGTCGTCAACGCTTCTTGTTCAAGGTGGTGCTTCATTTGAAACACTAAAATTACATGGAAAATGGAAGAATAGTACGGTAGCGGAGAGCTATATTGAAGAAAGTATCTCCTCGAAGAACAAAATTGCTACAATGATAGCCCATTCCGTTTCCGAAAAAGAAAATGTTAACGTTCCGAACGAAACCGAATGCACCGGTCAACTCACAGAACTTCAAACTGGGTATTAATATTTCAGGATCATTTGAAAATTGTAATTTCTATTTGAGAGCAAATAATTAGTCCATTTTTTATGTACAGTTATGAATAAAACTTTTATGAGTAATTAATTTATTGAACTACAGAAAAGATCATTTATCGGGCGTTATGATTCATACTGCCCTTCATAACGCCCCGGGCGTTATGGGTCATGAATAGTAACCGTTGCCAAGGTATTATGAAGTGGTTATGTCAGTAAAATGACTAGGTAGCAGTAAAAACACTACATGTATTTCGATTTCATTTCATTTCATTTATTAACAGTCACGAAAGAATATAATACAGTAACATGACTATACAATACACCACACAATACACCACACAATACACCAAAATATCATATGCCTAAGTAATAAAGTACTACAACTAGATGTCTTATTGGAAAACGATGTTTCAGACTGTGATTTTCTGTGTGTGTCAGAACACTGGCAAAACAAAGACCAGTTAGATGTTCTGAAACTGAAAAAATTTCAATTATGTTCTTTTCTTTGTAGAGAGGTCATGAAAAATGGTGGTGTTGCGTTGTATAAAAATAATGACTGTACTTTAAACTGTGATATTTTTAATTTAGATAGGTTTTGTGTGGAACACGTTTTTGAATGCTGCGGCATTGTTTTACCACTTGTGAAAGTAGCAATTGTTTGTATTTATCGTCCACCTGATGGAGATTTTGATTTATTTTTGAACCTGTTAAATGGCCTTTTGTTTCATACAACCGAAAATAATCTAAATACTATAATTAGAGGAGATTTTAATGTAGATTTTGATGTAGACAGCGCTAAGCTACGGCGCATGAATGATGTTTTGGGGTGTTTTGCCCTGAATAGAACTATCATGGAACCGACAAGAGTAACTTCTGCGTCTGGTTCTTGTATGTATTTACCCTGATAGATTGAAGCTAGCTCAAATAAATCCAATATAAAAAAAATTACCCGCACCAAATAGAGAACTACAGGGCAGTCAGTATCCTATCCAGCATAGGTAAAATTTTTGAAATGAACATGAAGAACCAATTTCTGTCATTTTTAAATAAAAATGAAATGCTTTCCCCCCATCAACATGGTTTTACGTTGGGTAAGAGCACAGAAACGGCATTGAATGCTTTTCAGGAACAGATAGTAACAGCTCTTGATAGCAGAGTTAAAATTTGTGGACTTTCCATTGATTTTTCAGGAGCTTTTGACTCGTGTTAACCACGAGCTGTTATTATCAAAAATAGAAAGGTATGGGATAAGAGGAGTAGCCTTAAAGTTGATGCGCTCTTATTTAAAAAATGGACATCAAAGTGTTGTTATGCAAAACACACAGAGTCCTTCCCTACTCATAAAATAGGGTGTACCTCAAGGTTCCATATTGGGCCCCCTTCTGTTTCTCATGTATGCAAATGATCTCATTCACTTTTTACAGAACCTGTCAACGATCCAAGTGATCACGTGATACAAATATAGTAGTATCACAAAAGGATATCGAAAGTCTTGTGGAATCAACTGAAACTGCCTATAAAAAAGTTATTTTGTGGTCGGCAAAAAACCACCAAACTTTAAATGTACAAATACAGTGTTAGTTAATTTTTCCCTGAGCCATCAAACCGAAACCCTCTCTATCTTTGAAAATGAGGATATAAGAGTAGATGCACAAGAGACAACTAAATTACTGGGTGTCAGTATTGATAATAAATGGAGCTGGAAAACACATATTGTAGTCTTTGTGCAAAACTACTTAAGAACTGCTATGCATTACGATTTATGTCCAATCACTGTAGCAAATCTATATTGTTAAGTTTATATTATGCCAACATCAATAGCCATTTAAGGTATGGGATACTTAACTGGGGTTCATCTGCTTCATGGTTAAGAGTTTTTGTTTTACAAAAAATGGCAATTAGGATATTGGAAGGTCTAGGATGGAGGGTCTCATGTAGAAACACTTTCAAAAGTTTAAGCATTTTGACTGTAGCAGGTCTGTATGTATATGAGCTGTGTATTTTTGTCTATCAGAACAGAGATAAGTTTGCTCGTAATGGAGAAAATAATCTGCACGAAACAAGATCTAGAAATATGCTTGTTCCAGGCCAACACTGTACAAAAAAGTTTCAGAGAAGCCACCTGTTTCTTGGCTGCAAGGTCTACAATAAATTGGATCAGAAATTTAAAAGTGCCTCTAATATAAGTATATTCAAGAAATCATTGAAAATCCATTTAATAAATAAGAATATCTACTCTGTAGACGAATTTCTCTCATAATTCGTGTGTAAAATCTTAATTGTTTCTTTTCACTCTATTGGTATTTTTGTTTTAAATTTAATATACATTTATTTAATATTCTAGACGTTTTCTTTGTTATTGTACAAATGTACCTTTCAACAAACGAAATAAATTATATTATTATTATTAAGCGAAAAATAAACAATTTAAGAGCATATCTTGCAATATGCGCCGAATTAAGGGAAATTGTACTCAAATTCTCTAAACGGCATCTGGAAGTAGAGATCAATATCTACAATTTGTATGTTTTGAATTTCCACCTGAGAGGAGGGAAATGTGTTGGAAATGACGCAGAAAGTTGATCAAAACGCTTCAAAGTGCGTCCGAAGTCACCCGAAGTCGAACTGAAGTTAATACGAGTTGAGTTCTGGCGACTTCGGGTGCACTTCAAAGCATTTAGAGCAACTTCCAGTAACACTTCCAACACCTCTCAGGTGAAAAACCAAAATGTTAAAATTGTAGATATTGATCTCTACTTCCATATGTTCCAGAAGTTGAATTAAATGATTTCCTTTAGATCGGCGCATTTAGAAATATTTGCCTTCAAATTGTTTATAACGCGATTGTGGAAAAACCACATGTTACTATCTGTTTCCGCAATATTGCTTGTCCACCATTAGATTTATAAAAATTATGAATGTTTGAAAAATGGTCTCTTTTTCGAGGTTTTCCCGGTTTCAGTAAAAAATGCACCAATCTGGGCATATAAAAAACTATTTTGTAGGTTTTATAAAACTCTACAAAAGTTCCACGACAATAAAACGATTCCTTGAATGAACTTTGAGATACTTCCAAAAATCCAAAAAATTTGTAATTTTGCTGGGGCGATAACCAGGGGTTTCATTCACGAACTATCTCATAAAAAGTAGTGGCCCTTTGCGCCTTTGATTTCATATGGAAAGTGCCTCTTATTTTTATCTACAGCTTTGCCTAACCCACTTATTGAACTTTTTTTCAGGTTTGAAATTCAGCTTCGACGAGGATCAACGATCACGAACTAGAAGATTCGAACATCCAAACTTTTATTCGAAATTCCTATATCCCTTCCAGTCTATATCTGCACCAGATTATGAAACGTTGGAGGCTAGGGAATATCCGGGATATGAAACCATTCCAGATAGAACAGATAAAATTCGACAGTACAAAGAAGTAACTGACTGGGACAAATATTCTTCACGTCAACATAACAAACACATGCATCATCGTGGAAAACTACCTCCTCCGTACGACGTCAGTAATTTTGACTTGAATGTTCCAGTCATAGAAGATGCATGGAAATATTCTAAACAAAACGATAGATACGCTATCGAAGATAGAGACGACGGGGATGATGGAAAATTGATTTTCGAACAAGCAGAACATTTTGGTTATCCTAAAACTG
The DNA here is from genome assembly GCA_944452925.2 of Chrysolina oricalcia. Lineage (NCBI taxonomy): Eukaryota > Metazoa > Arthropoda > Insecta > Coleoptera > Chrysomelidae > Chrysolina > Chrysolina oricalcia. The sequence continues at coordinate 48,154,629 of OX101824.2, forward strand.
ATGGAAAGTTAATTTTCGATCGATTGCCACAATTTACTACCGACGAGTATCACGCTTCACACCATCGAATCCACTCCGATGACAAAAACAAAAGCGAGCAGTTTGATTCTGGACGATTCAAGGACGTGAAAGTTGTTGATGATCCCACCGATTTCGCTTATGCGCCACCAGATCCAAGATTCTATAGGAAAATTGATGAATCGAGTGAAACAGGTGGGTTTCGATTGTTTATGTCAAATCGTAGCTATTAAGTTTTTATCAGTACACAGCAGTTTCATCTCAGATTTCAATCAGCCTCAAATGAATCTAGTCTTGATATGTTTGAAAGTGGTTAACAATGTATTAGTGTTAGTATAATTCTTCTGGACTTCCATTGTCTAGAAACAAAGAATTTGAATTCTTTGCATGTGTTTGTGTCACGACGTTTCAACATTTAACATCTACTGTCGTTATCAAGTATGTGAATGTGACAAGATATCTCGGTTACTTATTATACAGGGTGATTCAAAAGAACTTTAACAAACTTCAGGAGGTGATTCCTCACAATATTCTAATATGAATTGCCCAAATAAATATATGTCCGGAAACGCTTCGTTTCCAAGATACAGGGCGTTGAAGTTTTATTTTTATTTTGTTTTTTTTCAAATAACTCTTGAAATACATAACTCAATTAAACGAAACTTGGTAATAAGAAGTTTTTGAGGTGTCGAATTCGAACCTGATGTTATTATTTCTCTTACTCGTAGGGGGCGCCACCAACACGTCTTTTTCTTTTTTGAAGATTCATAACTTTTTATAATGTTCTTCTAGCACATTATTAAGTAGAAAAATCGATTCCTTTATCATATCTACGTAAAAAAGCTACCCTTGTTACAAGTCACTGTAAGCAACCGTTTTCTAGATATTAGGACTTGAAAATTTCAAGTGGATTATTTGATAATCTATGCATGTAATAATTATTACCTTTATTTTGCATTTGCATTAATTTGACGTTTAAGTAAGCAGTTTTGATTTTTTTGTAGGGGTGCCACCTATTCTATTACTTTTTACTCGCTTGAAGAGGTCATTACTGTTGGGTACGTTCCTTTATGACATCCTTAAGCGAAATAGTAATTTAATAATAATAATTCAATAGTAATAATTAATAGTAATAAAATTTGCAAGAAATGTCAACATTTTATTTCAGGAAATTTTGAATATGTAGAATAAACTAAAATAAACGAAACTAAATTGTATTCGAATAAATTGTTGAAAGTGTCCACCTTCAGCGAAGATACAGGCAGTCAGTCGTCTAGTCATTGAATCTCGTACCCGCTCAAAAATTATTGGTGTGTTCCTTATTGTTTCACATGCGTCTACTATTCGGTTTCTAAGATCTTCCTCGTTCGCTACTGGAGTTTTATAAACTAGTGACTTCAAATGTCCCCAAAAATAAAAATCTATCGGGTTTAGATCTGGGGACCTTGGTGCCCACGGCTGGTTAGATTCTTCTACACCCCTACCGATCCATCGATTTGGATAGACTGTGTTAAGGAATTCCCTGGCTACAACGCTAAAATGGGCCGGAGCCTCATCATGCATAAACCACATGCGGATACGAATTTCTAATGGTACATTCTGAAGTAGTCCCGGCAATTCATTTTCTAAAAAGTGTTGTCTGTAAGTTGCGCCATTCAGTCGGAGCGGAAGAAAGAAAGGACCTATCAAGTAATTATCAATTATTGCCGCCCATACATTTACAGAAAATTGATACTGATAATGCCTTTCACTAACTACATGCGGATTTTCGAGAGCCCAAACATGGTTGTTATGAAAGTTTGTGATAGCATTTCGGGAGAAGTTTGACTCGTCCGTGAAGAGTACATATCTTAAAAATTGAGGATTTCCAGCCAATTTTCACAAAAACCACTAACACATAGTAATGCGTTGGGGAAAGTCTCGTGGCAAAAGAGCTTGTACCCTTTGAATATGGTATGGATAAAACTGTTGATCGTGGATAATCCTCCAAACTGTGGACTGAGTAGAATTGACAGCTTCAGCAATTATTCTTGTACTTGTTTCTGCATTCACCTCGAGAGCGTTCAAAACAGCTTCTTCCAATTCTGGGGTTCGGACTGCTCGTGGTCTTCCAATAATATCAGCTGCCCTCTTAAAGCTACCAGTTTCTGCCAAACGACGGTGGCGACTAGCAAATGTTGGAGCTGAAGGCATTACTCGATTAGGAAATCGCACCTGGTAAATACGTCTTGCTTCGCGCGTATTGTCATCCGCAAGGCCATAAACGAAATGCATATCGGCTAAATGAGCATTATTGTTTAAATAATCCATTTTTTCAAAATTAGTGTTTTCTACTTCTACTTACGGAAACTTCAACAAAACGTTTAACTGTCACAAAATATGTAATTACCAAAACTACTTACTTAAACGTCAAATTCTTTTCAAAAGCATTCTTGTGAAAAATGCAAAATATTGGTAATAACTTCAACATGCATCGATTATCAAATACTTGACTTGAAATTTTCAAGTCCAAATATTTAGAAAACTGTTGCTTACAGCGACTTTTAACAAGGGTAGCTTTTTTACGTAGATATGATAGAGGAATCGATTTTTTTACTGAAAAATGTGCTAGAAGTACGCTCAAAAAAGTTATGAATCTTCAAAAAAGAAAAATACGTGTAGGTGGCGCCCCCTACGAGTAAGAGAAATAATAACATCAGGTTCGAATTCGACACCTCAAAAACTTCAACACCCTGTATCTTGGAAACGAAGCGTTTCCGGACATATATTTATTTTGGCAATTCATATTGTGAGGAATCACCTCCTGAAGTTTGTTAAAGTACTTTTGAATCACCTTGTATAGCATGCAACTAATGTGTGTGCTTGACAATGAGATTTCCGATCACAGGTCAATCCTCATCAAATCCAAAGAAAAATATGTGTCTAGGAACGGTAATACTTCTCAGACATTAAGGAGCTTTAGTGAACACCACCTCGCTTTATTTTTCAACGCATTGAAACGAGGCGCATGGTTCGAATTATATAAAGAAACTGACATTAGCAAAGCGTTCGACAGCTTCTATAAAACATATCGGTTTCATTATGAAGAATATTTCCCAGCCAGAGAATTCTATAATCAGACAAGAAATAACAAAAATTGGGTTACGAACGAAATTAAAATATCAAGCAGCAAACGAAAGAATCTTTTTATCTTGAAATCTAGCTCTCCGCTTTTAACAGAGCAGAGCAAAGCTCAAAAAAAGCAACACGAACTTCTTATAAAAAATAACAAGAAATCACATTTTCAAAAAAAAATAATCAACTCTCAAGATACTTGCAAAGCCACATGGGAAGTAGTAAATGAATTATCTAACCGAAAAAGACATAAAAAAAATGAATTTTCTACAGAATGGTTATATTATTGACAATCCCAGTGGCAAATGCTTCAAACAGCTTCTTCGTCAATACGACAACGGATCTAACGAAAAAAATACCAGCTGCTCACTATCAAGTTTATGAGGAAAAAAGAACTAAAAAAAATCAATATTCCTAAAACCTTTTTCCGAATATGAGCTTCTCTCCCTTTTGAAGCACAAATTTAAATATTAAAAATCGTCACGCTTTGATGAAATTCCAGCATTTTTACTTCAAAGGTTTATTTATTTCTTGTTGGACAACATACATTGTATAAGAAAAGGTCACTGTAAAAGTGTATACAAAAACGAATAAAGTATATGATCTAAAATTCAATAGAATATACATGTAAATAAAATCATATAATAAAAACAGTTTAAAAGGTGAAGCATGCTCCAAAATTGAACGAAGAGTTGAACGAAGAGTTTACTGTATTCCATTGAAAAATTCATTCATGTTATACGGACATAAGTTTGTTAGATGTCATTTCAATTGATATTTGAACGTCTTTTCAGGTTCTATATTTTTTACAGAGAATGGTATGTGATTAAAAATTTTTGTTCCAATTCTTCCTGGAGCGTTATATGTGGCGTTTACTCTGCTCAGAGGCAAATGTAGATCATTTTTATTACGGGTATTGTAATGGTGTAAATCCTTATTTTTATAGAACATATTTTCATTTTTTCTGACGAACATACATACCTCAAATATATAAACTGCAGTCAAGCTGAGAATTCCCAAATTTTGAAAAGAAGCTCGACATGACTGATCTTTTTTCAGGCCAGCTATAATTCTTAGAATTTTTTTTTTGTTTGACAAAAACGTTTTGAGAAAATGAAGAGTCTCCCCAAAGGCATACTCCATACCTCAACCTACTTTCGACTTCTGCGTTATACAATTGAATCAGTTGATTCTTTTCCAATATAGATTTTATATTCATGAACTGAAGAAATCAATTGCATACATTATTGATCCCGTTATCTTTCTAGTTAATCTTTCATTTGGAGTGGGTGAGTTTCCACAATCTCTAAAGATGGGGGAAGATAGTACCTCTGCATAAAAAATCGGACAGACAAGACATAGAGAATTATAGATTGGTGACAGTACCCTCTAGTCTCTCAAGAATTTTTGACATCAGCCTCTTGAACCGCCTCATGAACTTCCTAGAAAGCGAAAAAATACTGACAAACAGTCAACATGGTTTCCGCTCGGAAAAATCTACGAATACTGCTGTTCTAGCATACATTGAAAAATTAGTCGAAATGATCGATGCGTGCGAGTGTCCTGCCGGAATTTTTTGCGATTTCAGCAGGGCATTCGACTGTGTCAATCATAGTAAACTGTTGTCAAAAATTTATCAATATGGAATCCGTGGAAATGCCCATGGGTACCACAAGGATCCGCACTGGGTCCAGTCTTGTCCCTGTTGTACATTAACGAAATTGATAAGATAACTGATGAAGCATTTTTTACCATTTACTCAGATGACACCTGTCTATTAATTTCAGATAAAAATTACGGCACCCTCAGGTACTTCAAAATGTAACAGTGTGTTGAATAATATATCCCAGTGGTGTGGGTCAATAAACTCTTTTTCAATGTAAAAAAAACTCAGTTGGTCCGTTTCCACAATCGACAAAAAACATGTCCTCAAATGGAGATTCAATTAATCGGCTCAGCTATACAGAAACAACAACAAAATTTCTCAGTATAACGATAGATGAAAACCTTGATTGGAGGGGTCATTGTCAAGCAATCATAAGCAAACTAAATTCTCTGAGTTATATGCTCAGGGCCTTGAAGCTAATTCTGCTGTAAAATCAGATACTTCTTGTATATCATAGCTTGGCAGCATCAACGTTGTCCAGCGATGTATTTATCGCACAAAAAAAATATACAAATAATTGCTGGAATGAAACAAAATGAAATATGCAGAGAAATATTTAGAGAGCTACGTGTTTCGATCGTACCGTCTCTGCTGATAATGGAACTTTGCCTCTATGTATTCAGTGACAAATTTCTTTTCACAGAAATGAGAAACATTCATTCAAAACAAACTAGACAAAAAATAATTATTATGTGCCTTATTGTAAGTACAAAGTGACAACAAAAGCTCCTTCACACCTTGGCCTGCAAACTTTTTAACAGGCTACCGTGCAGAGTAAAACACAAAAACTGTAACTCTCATGAGTTCAAAAAAAAAATCTGCAAGAATTTTTACTAGAGAAAAGTTTTTATTCACTATCCGAATTTTATACCGAATGTACAGGTACTTTGTATACCTGTGTTTAATCAATCAAGCTCAAGGTAAAATTAGGTTAAGTTTCAACATTTGACCCTTCTTATACAAATTAACATTTGTCTCCAAAGAAAATAGATGCTACTTACTTACCTGCTATAAAGGTAATTATGATCTTCGTGGGGTCTCTCTCAGATCATCAATGTTAATTAATGTGATACAACGACCTTTTTTGATGATTATTATTATTGATGACCGATCTTGACAGGTCTTGAAACAGAGTTTTTATTAAAATCTCGATCGATCTAGCTGAGTGATAAGTGGCTTCCACATATTCCGGATCTCTATGCTCGGCTGACTGAACACGTCATTATCCTGAATATAAGCCGACTCTATAAACTTTCTCTTATACCAATGTTGTTCTTTGTGGATAACTTCGGCTTCCGACCATGCGATGCTGTGCTGATTAGTCCATACGTGATCTGCTATTCCCGACTTCGCTGTTTCTCCTCGCTAGGTATTTCTCTTGTGTTCACCGATTCTCACATTTAGTGGCCTCTTAGTTTCTCGAACATAATCCATCCCACATTCACACGAAACTCGGTAAATGCAGTTTTTGGAGTCACTATTCTCGTTGGGTTGTCTCGTTTTTATGAGTTGGCTACGAATGTTATAACTTGATCTGAAGCATGTGCGGATGTTGTAGTACACAAACACATGCAAAGAATTTATTTTCTTTGTTCCTAGACAATGGAAGTCCAGAAGAATTCTACCAGTCTTAATACATTGTGATGATTTTTATAAAAATTTGATGAATAAAGTAGATTTCAAAACTTTTCACGAACACATAAATAGAAAAATACACTTTGGCAAACAACAAACTTTGAAATTATTGAAATGTCTCATTGACAAAATACCCAGTAACTCATTTGGAAGCACACAGTTACAAAAATTTAAAGAAAAACTCATTCCACAATGCCTTATGCAAAAGTAATGAAATCATCCAGTAGGATACAAAAATATATGGTACTTACTCATCTAAACAATTGAAATACGATAACAAAATTAAGGAGGCAAATTGCTAGGTAACTTGGTGAAATCAAAATTTTTAGAACAGAAATTCACAAACAACATAACTGGGCAAATACTATGGAACTTGCCCCAGAAAAAATAGTAGAGTCGAGCAGAAACATTTAGAAACTTAAAACTTGGAACCAAGAAACAAAACTTTTCAAAATAATTACTTATTATGAATTAGACAAACACAAATTTCAAAATTATTATTATATTATGTAAATAAAGAAAATTCATAATAATACCTAAGCACCGACTGAATAACAGAAGAAACATTTGGTAACAAAATAAAATTAACTCCTCATAAATAAGCAAAATAAGAAAATCATGAATCTAAATTAGGAACAGAAAATTTCCCTAGAAAGCCGAAGATATTTATTTACAGTTTTTGGATTTTCATCATTTTCTGAGTGATATTGAAATATTGAAAAAATGAAGAAAGACATAATTTTCAATCATCATTTTGATTTTTGGGGATGAGGTCTTGAATCAAACAATATTCTATTTCTTTATAACCAACGTTTCGTCAATTAATTTCGAAATAAAAAAATATAGTATTCTTTAATTCAAGACCTCATCCCCAAAAATCAAAATTAGTCGTCATAACAAAGGTTGTACAACTTTAATAATGTTTAATAGTTTCCATTTTGTTTGAATGACCTTTACATATGGTTACGTTAGGAAAATAAGGAGACGAATAGGACTAAATTGAAAATTTAAACCTTTTGGAAATGAAACTTTCATTTATGATATCTTCCTATACTTTCATTTATAAGTTCTGTACCTCCCATACTGAAAATGTACTGACCAATAAAATTCGGTTTCGAAACTTGAATCATTTGATGTTCCTCCTAACTGTAACGTTTCACATTAGTAATTGGTTCAATTCCATAGAATTTCGAATTCACACTGACAACATAACTATCTACCCATTTAGTTATTTGGGTTCCAGTGCTCCTCTCTAAAGTTGTTTCCCAACAACCCTGCGGTTTCTTTTGTATGATTCGTTGATCTGTGAGTGGAAATCCTTTCGGTATTCAATCCTTAGGTAAGGTTCTTGTAACATGATTCTCTTTGAATTTCAGGTGTTCCAGTAAATTCATTTTTGTAAACGAATTATCACAAAAGATTTGGCATGGAAGATCTCCTTTTTGCAAATCCAATTCATTTAACATTGATACAAATGGAGCTGATGCTTTTCCAAATTTAAACTCGTAGGTTCTCTTCTGAACGAGGGATACTCTTCCTTTTATTTATCAAATATTCCACTATTTATCAAATATCCAGTTTAAGATTCAAAACTCCACACCTTATAACAGAACTTTATAGGTTTCGTGCCCACATATTGTTTGCATGAGTGACGGACGTGCTATTTGATCATGTTCTCATCATAACTCATACATTTTTCTTGTTCATAAATAGCAAAAAAATTTGAATTTAGCTCATCGACATATTGCCGTAGTTTCCAAATTTTATCATTTTCCTGAGTTTAGTATCATCGACACAGTGCGTACATTGTATAATTCAGAAGAATCTATTACGTTTCATTGCTGCATAGGATTGGTAATTGTCGCCATCAGTGTCTCAATGATAATAAATCATTTGATCTCCTGAGGCGTAATTTTGGGGTCAGACCAAATTTTGAAGAATGCATATGAGGTTGATTCCTCAACAAGATAAGATATCAAATCATAGACAAAAAAGCTGAAAAAAATGAGGTGATGGAAATGTTCGGGTTTTATATTCTGCATTCTTCTTTATTTCTTCCTCTCCCCTATATCGGTATTAGATATATTTTCTTTCTGTTGATGCCAACCATTTTGTCTTCTTCTAATTTCTGCTGGTGCAAGGAGCTGCGCTCCACATCAATTCAGTTATTTTTCCAATCTCTTTATATCCCGAAACATCTTTATGTTATGTTCTCTTGAAATGCTTCTGGAAATGTCCTCTGTTCCATAACAAATTCACCCTATTCCATTTCATCCTGTTTGTTGTCCTGTTGATATCCTGGTTTGTCTGTTTTATTTTATTCCGTTTCTTTTTCGCTATCGTGAATTATTGTATCGTCATTATCGTCCATATACTTTTTTTGGCTCCGGTATTTTCCTTTGTTGAGAGTTCCTTGCTAACCTTTGGTTCCTACCAAATATGACCTTGTTTTACAGAAAGTCCCTGGTGGTGGCTGTTCCTATATGGGGTCCTTGTCCTCCATTGTGCCTTTCAATTTTTAAAGGAAAAAGTTGTGAAACCACTTTAACAAGTCGAGATTAGTTTTTGGAATGTGATATTTCCTTGAAACGACGGCAAAGAGAGCGTGCTAGCTTGCAAAAATGCGATGTATGCAGGGAGTCCAACGCTCGGGCATGAAAATGTGCAAAGAATGCAGGAATGTCAGAGAGAATGTCTATTAAAATTCAAGTGCACTGATTGAAAAAGCCGGATAAACCACTTATATCACCGGCTGAAGTTTTCTATTTGCCTTTATCACGGAGTGATTATTTCACTGGAAACTCAATTCTACTCATAGCCCATAAAAAGTTTCAAGCTCCAGTGACTGCTCCTGCTGGAGATTATGTCAAAATATACCTTATAGTCAGAAGTTTTTCAGCTTATCGACAAATCTTTTCAAGAATTAATAAAAATTTAAATTGAAATAGTTATGTATTATCGACTATAATGGTGATAGTCTCCCCGATCTGAACATGAGTGCAGACGAAAGAGAGTACCACCACCATATGCGCTCCGGGGCGACTTAACAAAAAAAAAGTGGCGCATTTGCTATCCCAACTGCAGGAAAAACCCGGAAAAACGTACAGTACCACCCGAAGAGTCACTGAGGCGAGAATGAGCGCATATAACTAAATGAGAATAAAAGTACAAACACTAACGCTCATCATCACATCAATGAACCCTTCATTTCAGCAATCTTTTGCCAATCCGGCCACTAGAAAAAAATTTAACTCAAAAAAGTTTAAGATGGAAACATGACTTGTCTTGTTGCAACAGAAGCAATCTAGGATGTGTATCTTCCCAATTATATTCATGTATCCGTCTTACTTTGAAGAATTTACGTCTCTGTCGTTTCTGCTTTCATATTCAGCATTTGTGTCTGTCTCTCTTTTACCCGTTTGTGTTTATTTTCTCGTCGATTTAACTGATTATTTTAAGTGGAAGTGCAATGGAAAGTATGGCGAACTAAAAAAATGGCATGAAAAAGCTAATGGAACTGTATTGGCTTAAACCATGTCTTACAGAACTCGTCTTGCGCGATAGACTTTGTCGGAACGTATCACGTACTCCCAGTTTCAAATCTTTTGTGATCGTGGCGTTACCAAGTTTTGGGTAACGCCTGCTTAGTATATTGTTAGGGAAAGAATTCCTCAAATTTTAAGGTATAAGAAGAAAAACTTTATTTCAAATATAATATAAACATAATTGATATACTCTATATACACATAAATTATATAAAAAATTCGTACTTCAATCTGTCCATTTAACCAAAATAGCAGAAAAACTACAACATACATATTTTATATTGGATATAAATTTACAGTTTTCTTTTTCAAAGCCTTATAGTTATTAATATATTTTAAATCTAAATCAGACTTAATTTTAGTTTGAATCAATTCGTCGTTATAAATATCAGAGAAGTGGAATTTTTATATAATTTGGCAGTTTATTGAAACTATCGAGACCCTTGAAAATTGATACTGCTTCGTGCCTTTGTATTTGCGGTCTGGAAATTAGTATTTGATCTGGTATTATGATTATCTACTTCATTGTTTGTAATTAAAAGGTTATTATAATATTTTGGTTGCAGTTTATTTAATATCTCAAATATAAAAACCTCTGTTAGATAGAAAAGTCTTTGGGAAACTGTAAGCCATCTTAATCTGCAAAACATTTCTTGTATAGGTGTCATTCTGTTTTGTAGTTTTATGCGCATTCCACGATTCAGCATTTTGCGTAACTGTTTTAATTAGTGAGTACCAAAAATATCGTAATGAGGTTTACTTATGCAATTATAGTAGGTTATTCTGGCATACATTGAAAATGAACAAGACACGCTAGAGAAAAAATACAGTTTCATTGATATTTTGCTTATTACAACAGCAATGTTCAATCAAAGAAAATATCTACAATAAAGCCTAGACTCCCTTCAATATTATTTCGTTTATGTTTTGTTGTACTGATCATCGTCTAAGTTTAAGTGATATTCAGTTCCAGTTAATTTGTCTAGCTGTTGAATCCAATTTAATTCACAATTCAGTATTTCAAAACCATTGAATACAAATGCAATATCAATTTCTGTATTACAATTGTTTATTTGACCACCAATATTAAACATTACTCTTTCGAAATCATAATTTTCTTTAGGTTTAATTAGAGTTTTCAATATCTCCACATTTCTTTTGCATTATCCTTGTTTTCATACATTTTTTGTTCATAATAGTGCTCTTTATTGACTTTCAACATATTCACATAGCCATTTTTCACTCTAATAATTTTTCCAATTTTTTTGCTTACTCCAATTTGTACTTTGAATACTTTTATAAGCTACATCTCTTTCATTTGCTTTAATTTTTAATTTTCTATATACAACCATCAGTTCCTCATCTCCATCACGTTAGTTGTCGATGATACATATGTTATCACCAAAGCAATTGCGTAATGAAAAAAAAACCAGGTCTGCCAAAGCAATACAAACTGGTCAACATCAAATTTAATGTGATATATCGAACTCCATTTTTGATACTCTGATTTACCTCATTTTTACGAAAGCGTATAAGGGCCCCTGAGTTTTTTTTTTATTTTTCCGACTTCAAACTCGGAATTTCCGACTTTGAAGTCGGAATTTTGTTTTTCCGACTTTAAACTCGGAAATTTCGACTATAAAGTCGGAAATTCCGACTTCAAAGTCGGACTTTTGTTTTTTCGACTTTAAACTCGGAAATTCCGACTTTAAAGTCAGAATTTTATTTTTCCGACTTCAAACTCGGAAATTCTTGTATCGCGGGTATAATTGCAAATCTTGCGTGTATCCTGGACTTGTACCTGCCAGGAATGGCTTTGTGCTGATTACTAGAGACTGTTGTCTATTATTTTTGAAAGGACATGTTTTTTGTTGTAAATGTGTTGGACAAAGCTTCTTGAATAAATATTTTTTTAATGAAAACAATATCATCTTTTAGAATCTTTGTAGTAAATAAAATCAATTCAGATAAGTATGTCATTCAGAATTTTGGGAACACCTATTTTTATTGATCGGGAAGAAGTATCACACAATCATCTCCACAACTTTAATTATAAACAAATTTCAAATTAGGGGTTACAAGTTTCGGATTCAGCAAGAATCCATCTTCAGCCTTCTATAAGTTAAGTAGAAAAAACGTCTTTTTTCATATAAATGTGAAAAATTGTGTCAAACTTGAAATCAAATATTGATAGTATGTATAATGCCAAAGCATGGTTATACTTAGTTGATTCAAAAAGAAAATATTTGAATTTGGTAACTAGTACCCCTACATGGTCCGATGATGAAAATATTTGAATTTGGTAAGTAGTACATGTTCCGATGATGCTTGTCACCACTACACTTGGAGCTGAAATGGACTTCTACAGAGAGTACCATTTTTTATACTCATTCGGTTATTTTAATTGAGATGAAAGTGCACATTATATGTGTTATTGTGTGTTTCTATATTGAAACCACTAATTTTGGAATGATCTGGATACTTTTTAATTAATACACCTAGTAAAAATTGCGACTTTCTTTCATTTCATTGGTGCATCTGATCGTCGGTTCCATTCCAAAAATATAACTGAATGTAGTTGCTATATCTTGTCTGCCATGTGGCCGAATATATCTCCACTACCTTTAAGACATTTCTGTTATGTTATATACCTACAGTCATTTCGGATTTGGTGATGGGTGAATAATCACTTTAAACCTTTTATCTACAACTGTCAAGTAATGATTATGATTTGACACTTTTTTGAATGTCATAATGACGTTTTTTACCGCACTAGTGCTTTTTTAAATCTATTACCGCAATAGTGCGGTAATGAGATGAGAAATAAATTTTGACCAAAATAAATCCTTTATTGAATCAATACAAAGAAAATTCGAATAGAAAACGATAAAAATTCAACAAAATGTTATTTTTCTCTCAAGAATTACGTGAAAACTTGATGAAGGCTGCTGTAATTTGCTTAGTTCATTGAAGTAAACTAGCAATCCCAATTCATCCGTCAAGTTAACAACCTTCCTTTTTCTGCCTCGTTTTCATACCTATCATACACTAAACGGTATTTTTCTCGGGATTTCTCGGGTACAAAATTTGAAATAACACTTGTCGCCGCATTTTTAATATCGATCGGTAGATCATCTTCACTTGAAGACATTTTCACTCAAGAAACCTACCTACCTACCTACGGCTTCGTCGTGCAATCCTCACATGCGTGCGTTAATAATGTCTATATCCCACATGTTACGTAAATAACTATTATTGAATTAGAGTAGAGTAGAGAAATGAAAGAATTTAATTTTTATTCGACTTGTAATGTAGCCCGAAAAGTATGAAACGGATAGCTGTCACTCCTCTCGGCGTTACACTACCTTTGGTATTATTAAACGTTTGATATAATTCAAATTTTGGTAACATACAGGACAATGATATTCTTCAGAACGACAACAAACTACTTTTTTCATCAGTTTATTTGTGATCAATTCTTTTAAAATGATGAGTTAATTATAGACCGTCAGATAGTGACAGATTTAGGTGCCCCATTTTCGCATACAAGCCTCTAATAGGGTTGAAAAGTACATCATGTACATGAATAAAATGGAAGGAAATTTAGAGTGGCTCCTGGGGAGAACATATGGAAAATTCGATTTTCCAGAACAGAAATAAAAAGAGTATGTTGCCCATATTTTCACGCGAGCTGTGTTCACCTAATTATTAATTAATAGAACCTGGCTTCGGAATACCAAAGGCTTAAGTGTTGCAGGTGGCTAAAGGGTCAAAATGAGGGTGTAATCTTGTAAGGAAAAATCAAGATTTTGACAGATTTTCCCACACAAGCCCATTGGAATTATGAAAACTCACATCGTCACTAGTCCGAAAACCATAATGACATAATGGCATTTTACTCAACATCGATGAACCATTCAACCCTACTCGAGGCTTGTATGCGAAAATTGGGAAACTAAATCTGTCCGAATTGATTTTATCAACTACTAAGATTCTTAGAGATGACATTATGTCTCTAGTGATCAACATAAAGCCATTCCTGGTAGGTGGGTACATGTCCAGGTTGCACGCGGAATTTGCAATTATACTTGCGATATGAGAATTTCCGAGTTTGAAGACAGAATTTCCGAGTTCAAAGTCGGAAAAACAAAATTACGACTTTGAAGTCGGAATTTCCAACTTTGAAGTCAGAATTTTTGACTTGAAAGTCGGAAAAACAAAATTCCGACTTTAAAGTCGGAATTTCCGAGTTCAAAGTCGGAAAAACAAAATTCCGACTTTGAAGTCGGAATTTCCGACTTTGAAGTCAGAATTTCCGACTTGAAAGTCGGAAAAACAAAATTCCGACTTTAAAGTCGGAATTTCCGACTTTGAAGTCAGAATTTTCGACTTTGAAGTCGGAAAAACAAAATTCCGACTTAAAAGTCAGAATTTCCGACTTTGAAGTAGGAATTTCCGAGTTTAAAGTCGGAAAAACAAAGTTCCGACTTCGAAGTCGGAAATTCCGAGTTTGAAGTCGGAAAAATTTAAAAAAAAACTCAGTGGCCCTTATACGCTTTCGTACAATTTAGTAATACTAATAGTGATAATAATGAGGACGATTTTTGAAAGAAATCGCCTTGTATCTTTCATATCAACTCTTCAGCTTCAGTTGAATCTAAAAATATATTTTTCACTACTAGAAACGAATTTTTATTATTTCTCTGCTACTCTGCAATGATTACTACGGAATTATTAAATACTTTCAGATGCACTGGAAGACAAAACTGGAGAAAAGATCGAGACGACTAGTACTACAAATATTGATTTGAAAATGGTTCAAAGAAGCGAACAGAACTTTGTGGAGAATGGAATCGACCACAATGGAAAAGCAGAACTCCGAACCACGCAGCAGAAAACTGAAGGTATAGAAGTGGTTGCTGTTCAGCCCAGCGTGTTAGATTCGGATTCAGCAGGGGTATACGTCATAGCAATAGTAGCTGGAATCAGCGCTGCTGCAACGGTTGGACTCATAGCAGTCGGCATTGGTTGGTATAAGTGAGTATTCACATTAATTTCTATTGATAACAACTTGACGATATCAGAAGTAGTAGTAGTAGTTCTTGGGGAGGCCGCAGCCAGGCAAGGAGGCCCTCATTGACCCTTTTTGCCATTTCCTGTTCTCCATTTATCTGCAGTCATCCTCCTAATCTTTCATTTCGAACCTTTGTGAACTCCTAATGGAGGTCAGTATGCGACCTCTCCAAGTCGATTAATTCCTCTTGTTGAAGTTTCTCAACTCCGATGGTTCTAAATCTCAGACTTCCAGACGCCTCAGACTCGCCGAGGAAGTGAGATGAAGTTTCTCCGTCTTTTTCGCATTTGCGGTAAGTGGGGCTGTCCCGTATGTGAACCGGTATCCGTACCAGCTGAACTTCATTCGTTTCAGCTAGCTTCTTGAGCAAATCTCCGCATCCCTATAAAAGTGCTGAGCTTGCATTAAGATGTCAGATGGCTCTGAGCGCTGCCTGACTATCCGAACAGATATAAATTCTCTGCTCAGACCCTTCTTTCACCTCTTGCCTCGTAGCTACGGTTCACTTCAGATTGAAAAACTTTCAGACGCGAACCGTGTTATACTCCATCGTATTTCTTTCCCATTGATCTCTGCTCGGAATAGTGAGAGTGAACTGCCTATTCTATCGTAGTCTGTCTTGTGCGCTTTTCACTCTGAGGACAGAGATGTCCTGCTCCGCACACTCCGCGATTTCCGCATGACCTATCATCGCTCCTTCGTTCACCCAGGCTCCCGAGTCCCGCAACCTCAAATGTGCTGCCATTGCCTTCCACTTGATCCAGATTGGAGGCGGTGGCAGCCTCAGCAGTACCTCCAACATTGCGGTTGGAGTCGTTCTCATTGCGCCCGTTACTACTAAACAGGACAACCTCTGCACTATGCTATCAGAAAGTGGGGTATCCAGGATATGCTCATTGAACACTTTCTCGTCTGAAAAACTTTGACCAGACGAAGACCAGGGGATTTTATTCACTTTCGTTTATGGAATCAGACGATACTCCATTGCCTCTAATTTGAATTTCAGTAGTTCAATGTGGATGTGTAGAAAGATAAAGCAGGGGGTCGCATCAGAAAGAAGGACTGCAAGGAAAAGCTCTATTTGACCGAGATTGATATATCGTGCCAAGGCTATGCAGACGACAGTTCGAGAGTATTTTCTGTGATATAGTTCAGAGAGATCTAAAGACAAAGAGAAGGCAAAGAGTAAATTGGCATATGTATTAGCAGTGAATCTGAAATTGGCCATTATTCTTCTTGGTGTTTGCTAACGTCCTTATAACATTCATTAGCAATAACACCTCAACATTTGTTACCAGTTACGCAGATGACACCAACATACTAATAATAGAAGAAAACATTGAAAGCCTGAGGAAAACCACAGCAGATATATACAGCAAAGTAAATCTTTGGTCGGAAAAGAATAACCTAAAACTAAACAAAGGCAGAACTGACATCGTCTTATTCTCTAATCGTAGCCTGAACAACTTGGAGATATCTTTGAATGACGAAACGTTAAGCCCAGTGGAAACAGTAAATATGCTGGGAATTATTCTGGATCCAAAACTATCATGGCATCCTGATATCGATGCACTTTGTACTGAATTGAAAAAATGTTGCTTCTCCATTAGGTTCATATCTAATCACTTTAGTATCAATGTATTGAAAACATTATATATCGTTATGGGATTCTGAACTGGGGCACTGGTACAGCTGTGCGAAGGATATTCTCAATTCAAAAATATGTGATAAGAATAATTGCTCAACTAGGATACAGGGAGTCATGCAGAAATGCATTCAAAGAACTGAATATTCTGACAGTCGCCAGCACATATACAGAGTGAGTCAGAATAAGACCGACAAACTCCGACTACAGATTCCTTGTCTCATTTTGAGATGAAAAGTTTATATCAAGGTATGTGCTAAAATGCATCCCCTCTGAGATATAGGGTGTCAAAAGTGCGAAAAATATATAGATTAATTTTTTTCTCTAAAACCAGAAGAAAAAATTTTCAAACTTGGTGCACTAATCAAGGTTTATCAACGTGATAATTTGAAGTTATAATTTTCAATTTTCGCAAACCAGTGGCGTAGTTACGATGGTATGTGGTCATATTTTCCTTCATATTTTCTTTGGACAACTGAATTGACAAATGAGCGTTTGACATCAACTAGGCTCATCCATACTCAACCTAAAAGTCATAACATTCCATTTGCCTAAAAGTGAAAGTTTCTGAGATATTTGCGAAAAACTGAAGATATGTCCTGAGAAGAGACATACCATCCTGTGTGCTATAATCGCATGATGCAACTTTATTATAACTTATAGGAATAATTGTCAACCTAATGAACATTTTTCAATGTTGAGAGTATTCATAACATAGTACAGGTATGTCAGAATGAGACCGACAAACTCCGTTGTTTTTATTCGTAATATTATTTGAACGAATCTTCTTTGGACAACTGAATTGATAAATGAGCGTTTGACATAAGTTAGGCTCATCGATACACAACCTAAAAGTCATAACATTCTATGTGTCTAAACGTGAAGGTTTCTGAGATAATTGAGAAAAACTGGAGATATGTCCTGAGTATCACGTAATTTGCTATGTGCAATAGTAAAAAAAAACAAACCCAACTTCAAATTAATAATACTCCACTCAAATAAGAGTTTAGATCTGAACCAATTTTTGCAAAAATTTGTTGAATTTTATGTTGGAGTATCATTTTAGAGCCTTTTCTAATTGGTGTATCGAGGAAAAGTAATCCATTCAGCATATGGTTTTGAAAAAGAACAAGAATAAAAAACTTTATTTTTTATGCATTGATCAATGGTATACGAACTAGTCTGGAAGGTTCTACTTTGCAATTAGTTATCACGAATCGAAAGAAAATAATTCAGGAACAGTACAGTCAATTGACATAGTAAGCATCCTCAGAAGCTAAACGCTGAAGCTAATATTGGAAGAATTGAAAAGATGGTTCGGATGAGTCTGAATTAGACAGTCATTGTTTCCGGTAGAAACAAACTGATATATCGATACTTACATTAGAGCTACGTTTGAGTTGAAGCCCGAACGAGCGAGCAGGGCAATCAGTGCATTGGCGGGGCTTTTGATGCCATTGAAAACAATGGAACAGAATTTGCCCCGACTTTCAAAAGAAATGCGATAAGGTTATTGGGAGCGCGCCCGTATCGTTTAGGGCGTCAACTCGAACGCAGCATAGTAGATATGATTGACACTATTGATAGTAACCCAAACAAGTTTATATTGTTGTCAAGTCATCTGTCATCATTTCAGTCAGTGAAGATCGTTTCAAAATGGATTATGGACGGAACACCGGCCCATTTTCAACGAATCGTTCGTCAATTTCTTGATGAAACATTCCATGATCAGTGGATAGGTAGACGAGGTCCCATACACTGGCCTGCACGTTCTCCGGATTTAACGTCACTAGACTTTTTTGTGGGGATACCTTAAATCCCTGGTGTATTCGACACCTGTAGAATCTGTTGAAGATTTAACGGCAAGCATTTTAGCAGCATGTACGTTAATACAGGATACACCAGGAATATTCCAAAGCGTGCGACAGTCAATGATACGGAGATGCCAATTGTGTATCGAACAAAATTGTGGTCCATTTGAACATTTACTTTGAGCCTTTTTTGTTTTTATGTTGTGTACCCTATAAACCGTTTCTATCATTTGAGTAGATATAAATACACAATAATTGTTTTTCTTCACCAAAAACATGATGATTGGAAAATATTTTCCTAGATAATTCAGTATGAAATGACTTTGATAATGATACTCCAACATAAAATTTAACAAATTTAAAAGTGGGTAGTTTTTCGCAAATATTATTTTAGGCTTTAACTCTCATCTAACAGGAGTATTATTATTTGAGTCTGGGTTTGTCAGTGGATCTTTTAGAATAATCATTATGCAACAATGTATGGGCACATATCGGTGAATTTACGAAATCGATTCGTTCAAATATTATGACGAATAAAAAAACGGAGTTTGTCGGTCTCATTCTGACTTACCTGTACTATGTTATGAATACTCCCAATTTAAAAAAAAACGTTCAAGAGGTTGACAATTATTTCTATAAGTTATAATAAAGTTGCATCATGCGATTATAGCACACAGGATGTTATGTCTCTTCTCAGGACATATCTTCAGTTTTTTGCAAATATCTCAGCAACCTTCACTTTTAGGCAGATGGAATGTTATGACTTTAAGGTTGAGTATGGATGAGCCTAACTGATGTCAAACGCTCATTTGTCAATTCAGTTGTCCAAAGAAAATATGAAGGAAAATATGACCACATACCATCGTAACTACGCCACTGGTTTACGAAAATTGAAAATTATATCTTCAAAATATCACGTTGATATACCTTGATTAGTGCACCAAGTTTGAATTTTTTTTTCTCCAGGAGTTTTAGAGAAAAAAAAATATTCTAAATTTTTTTCGCACTTTTGACACCCTGTATCTCAGAGGGGATGCATTTTAGAACATACCTTGATGAGAACTTTTCATCTCAAAATGAGGCAAGGAATCTGTAGTCGGAGTTTGTCGGTCTTATTCTGACTCACCCTGTATGTTAGAATCTTGTGCATATGTATTTAGAGATAAATCAATCTTTCAACCATATCAACATGATCACAATATTCGTGTCAAGGGTCTACTGATGTCAAATGCTCGTGAAACAGCATTGTATGAAAGAGGTGTAGATTTTAATAGCTGTAAATTATACAGTATTCTTGCTGAAGGTATCAAGGATTCTCCAATTTCTCATGTGTTCAAAAATAGGCTGAAGAAACACTGCTACTTCAAATGAACTGTTATACTTTTCAGGAATTTATCGAAAAACTATAAATTATAGACTGAGCAAAAGCTCACTCATATTCACAATATAGATGACTCACCATTTTCAATGCAATGATGATTAATTACTCAAATAATTTTATATTTACTTAATTACTTGTTAGTTCTGTCCGACTTTACATTTTTATATTTTTTATATTTACAACTTTAGACACATGCTTTTGACGACTCTTCTCTAATTATTGTACATTGTAACATTATTGCAACAACTGTACCTTTCAATTTGAGAAATAAAGATATTAATATTATTATTATATATTATTATATAACTTCACTGAAGAAAGGTGTCAATCGATGGGACTTAGCGCCGACCCCACCAAGACCACCCTAGTTGCATTTATACGAGAAGTTTTTGAATGGAATCCAGAAGTCAAATATATGAGACTAATGCTAGATAATAAACTCATCTGGAATAAACAGGAAAAGGAAGTAACTACTAAAGCCACGAAAACCCTTAAAACTGAGAAAGAACTGTGGATGTATATCAAAGACCCTGCAGAGGATGTACCCGTCTATAGTGAGACCGACCATTACTTACGGGGCATTGGTCTGGGGCAGCAGAACTGAGCTAGCTAGTACAATGGCAAATATATCGAAAATCCAATGGCTAGCCTGAGCATACATAACAGGTATATAACTCTTTATTAGCAACATGTCCTTCACAATGACTAAAACATACACAGTTGAAACTATTATCATAAAAAACTATGACAATCTAGTATACTTTGAATTTTGGAATTAATAACATAAAAACAACAAAGTTTACATAGAGGCAATACATTTTCTAGTATTCAATTCGAAATATGATCTTTCACATATTTACATGAAAATATTGATACTTTTTTCAATTCTGTTGGTAAATTGTTGAACAAGATCAATACTGTACTGAATAATATTCCTGCTTTCAAATTAGGGTTAATATAAAAATAATTAGTCTCTTTCCCAAGCGTATTAAATTTATGTATATGTATTACTCATAATGTCAGCTGATCTGAAAGATAGGTTGGTAACATATTATTTTCTAATTTATATATGAACAATAGCATATTGTAATTCATTATTTGTCTAATTTTCATCAATGATGAAGTATTCAACATTTCCTTAATTGGTGTATTACAATTTAATATTGCCCTCATAGCGCTATTTTGTAATTTTTTAAATATATTCACTTGCTCATTATTTAGAAAAAATAGAATAGTGCTAAAATAATCAAAATGAGGTGCCATGCCACTTTTGTATATTGTGACATATGAAAATACGGATACTTTGTTATTCAACCTACAGAGGTAGGGTATTTTTTGGCCACTTTCTTTTTTATACGAGGTGCAATGAGAACGTGCCCAGTGACCACTATGGAAGTAATCCTGAGCCTTCCACCCCTCTATATATTAGTGGAGAGTATAGCGATAAGGACAACATATGACTGCTCCCTGGAAATCAACAAAACTATGCCCCAAGATGAGATGACAAAAAAGTTCAGCTAAGTGAAAGAATTCAATACAAAAATAGGTAGCAAAAGTGAATGGGACAAAGACAACATCCCAAGACTAGAGAGAAGTACCATTAAAGATGGATCCAAAACAACAAAAGAAACTGGAAAAAAGGTATATGGGTATGAAACTAAATATTCCGAAAGTCTAGAGAGTCTAGAAAGAAATGATCGCAGACAAGAGATCATCTTTATTCCAGATAGCGAAGCAGCCATTAATGTTCTGAAATCCCATGTAATTAATTCCAAGATGATGTAGGAATGAAACTATATGAATTAGGTACAACACTGTTACCCTCGTATGGGTTCCAGGACGCATTGTAGTAGAGAATAATGAAATAGCAGGCGTACTAGAAAAACAAGGCGCTGAAATACCATTTGTGGGACCTGAACCCTTCTGCAGAATAATTACCAGCAAAATACTGTATGAACTTGAAAACGAATTACACAACAACAAATCCCAATCAAAAGGAATGAGGCAGGCCAAGATCAACTGACTGCACCAGAAAGAGTTAAAACAATATTAGAATACTAACGGGAATTCTAATAGGGAACTGCTGACACCTCAAGAAACTTGGATCAGTCGAAGAAGAAGAATACCGATTTTGCAAGAAAGATGACGAAATCTCCATCCGAATTATCCTAGAATGCATCAACCTGCAAAATCTGAGGGTAAGATACCAAATAGAAGGGGGAGAACTACCTGAAGTCATCAAATATCCTGAACTTCTTGAATGACATTGGACTGGAGGAACTGCTCTAGTCATTGATACATCCTAAACGGCTGAGCAGCAGAAGGAGACACCATAGATCTTATAGGTAGCAGTGTATTGACACTCCCACTAAACAGACCAGAAAAAATGCAGTTCATTGAAAACTACAGGATGATTCGCAAATCAAAAACGGACGGATTTTTGGTTACAATCGGTCATACATATCATTATAAAAATTCAAACTGATTTTTGTATTTGATTTTTCATTTAATTTCAGCCTCCAGAAACACGTGAAGAACGCTTCAGATGTAGATTATCCCGCATATGGTGTTACAGGACCGAACAAGGACTGTTCTCCATCCGGAGACAGACGTCTCGCACAATCCGCTCAAATGTATCATTATCAACATCAGAAGCAACAAATTATTGCAATGGAAAGGTGAGTGGATCAATCAAACAGTGGAGCAATAGATATGGATAATTATCATAATATTTGTTTTATTTCTCATTGATTTCGGTTTCAATTTTGTTTTTATTATTATTTTTCAAATCAATCAATGAAGACATGAATGCCGATCTCTCACTTTGCATAAATACCGTAGATCATACTTTTGCAATATTAGGACAGTCTGTCAATGATGAATGACTACAATAACAAACTCCCCAGAATTCAATACCATCATATCGTAGATGTGATTCAATATTGATAAACTGGTTTAAAAACTGAAAATACTAATAATTCATTCGAGACAGTTTTCAATTCGTAACAACCCGAAGATTATTGCCTTTTACATAAAATTTCAATTATGCTGTTCAAATTCAAACGAATTATGCAGGTGAATTCAAAGGTATTTCAAAGTAATTTTATTTTTAACAAGGTTATTGTCTAATGGAATGTTCTTATGTTGAATGACATCGATCTTTTAATTTTTTCAGATCAAAACGTATCATTTGATCAAAATCATGCTTTTTTTGTAATGCCAAGATGAAGTACTGTCAATAGCAGAAGCATTAAAATAACTTGATAGTTGGATGTTCAATAGGCCATTTTTTACAATAAAAAGAGAATTTGTCTAAGTAAAGAAACTTGAGGTACTTACTCCACAATTAATATTCTTCGATTCTAAATGTCTTAAATTCCTATTTGATTTCGCTAGCACAATAATATTCAAATCTTTTGAGGGTGATATTTTTGAAACCATAATGATTGAAGACTAAGCAAAAGTACCTCATGATGCAAACAATTAAAAGCTTTGGAAAAATCTTAAAACACTTTAACCGCGACCTTTTCACCAATAATTCGCGGACATACTTCATATAGAAGAGGCAGCATTGCATCTCCAGTATATTTGTTATTCTGAAATCCAAATAGAAGGTTGTTGATTAAACTATGATACCTCAAAAACTCTGTAATTCTCAGATGAATCAGGTTTTTGATATTTTTTGTCAACTTATGTATAAGCATTGTTTAAATAGAAGATAGTTAGTCAATGCATGTGGAAAAGGTATTGGACGCAAACGCGAGTGTCATCTAGCTACAAACATGCATATTTAACGTAATTTTAATGCAGGTTCCTTCAAAAAACCCTGATTTTAATGCTGTCACATTGTTTCAATCAAGTTACGACATGACTTGGTGGCCAGATCAATGAAGTTACGACATGACTTGGATGCGAGATCACTGTCGCCATCTACATGTCGCATCCATTTGAATCCAATATAAATCCCATAAGGTTGGCTAACTATCTTCTATACAGGGTGTTTCTTAAGTACGTGTAGAAACTTCAGGAGCATGTTGTTGACGTGAAAATAAGAAAAAAAGTTCCTATAAACACATGTCCGCAAGTTATTCGTTTCTAAGATACAGAGTGTCACAGTTCAATTCTTATATTTGTTTTTTGTGAATAAATATCCAAAATATTTGTGATATTCGAGTAAAGTTTGGTATCTGGATGATTTTTCTATGACAAAATCAAATTTTATATTAATTGTGAAGAAACTAATTTCTAATTGAATTTATTTTTAATTTAAAAATCTTGTCATTCAAAATCACTTACATCGATTATTTCAAATCTCAATAACTCGAAAATAGTTGCTCGCAGTGACTTCTACCAAGAATATATTTTTTTACATAAACTAAACAATAAATATTCCCAGATACCAGACTTTACCCAAATATCAAAATTATTCACAAAAAATAAAAATCAGAATTTAACTTTGACACACTGTATCTCATTTAGTGTCAGCAACACGCTCCTAAATTTTCTACACGTACTTAAGAAACACCCTGTATAAACAATGGTATAAGTGAAATAGGAAGAAAGTTAGATGGATCATCAATATCAGCAACTCTATACGGTACAATAAATTCATTATTTCTGAATATAAACATATTTTGGAAAATTCCTCGAATACGTCAATTTTTTTTTCCGATTGTCCAATTTTTGAATTCCACCATAAATATATAGGGTTATCCGCAATCGAGTAAAAATGACTTTAGTGATATTTTTAAATGGGACACCCAGTGTATTTTTCCATATTTGGTTAGGGGTCTTCATTACAAATCCTGTGATACCAGGTTTGATGGGATTATGTCGAACGGTTGCGGAGATATGGGCAAAAAACTTCCTCGTATGTCCAATGAGTATGACTGAGAGACTTCACACGATTCGGAAGGTTAAATGTCTCTGTCGCACTCATTGAGCATATGGAGAAGTTTTTTGCCCATATCTCCGCAGCCGTTGGACCTAATCCCATCATACCTGGTATTACTGGATTTGTAATGACGATCTCTAACCAAATATGGAAAAATACACTGGGTGTTCCATTTAAAAATTTCACTAAACTCAATTTTACTCGAATGCGAATAAACCTATATATTTTGGGTGGGGTTTATAAATTGGCCAATCGGAAAAGATAATCGACGTGTTCGAGCAATTTCCCAAAATATGTTTATGATCAGAAATAATGAATTTATTCCATACATTTGCATCGTACTGTATATAACTCTATATATTGGAATAACCATGGACGTTTTAGGAAAGGTGAAAAATTGTTATGCTGAAATTAATTTTTATTCAAACAACAAGGACACTGGGAGCTATTCTTGGAGATTAAAGAAAAATGTATTGGAAATTTCACATACATACCTGTATCACGCAGGATCAGATTTTATTTGATACTGACATCCTGGAGATAACTCAAAGGATAATTAATAGAAACAATAAAACTGGTCAACTTCTCAGCAATGGAACAATAAAAATCATTTATAATGTCAGCACGACTTTTTATGTTTTCTATTGGCATTTCTCTGAAATTATTTACATTATTCCAACTTCCCTTCGATGAATTTCTAGCTTCAGATATCCTTCTCTTATAATAACTATCATAAGTATTCATAAAAACAATCACTATTTGTAACTTTCTGATATAATATCAGATCGGAAAACCACCTGGAAAATTCTCAAATCAATGTATTTTTCTGACCAAACCCGGCTTCAAAGTTGGAAAAACTTTGTTCTTCAAATTTGTATTGTATATACTGAATGATCAAAATATTTTTTTGTCTTTCAGAGCACCGCCCAATGAAAGAAATGGATCGGTGTCTGATGCAGAAAGTGACGAGGAGAATGAGGAAGGGGACTACACGGTTTACGAATGTCCAGGACTAGCCCCAGTGAGTGTGAATGATTATTTGGTCAATAGAATCTAGATCATGTTCATACTTCAGCTTTCCATCTTCAAAGGAAGAATGAGGGTCTATGTTTTTTATTAAATCATCCTCTTCATCATCACAATTATCTTCATCGTCATCATCGTCCTGGAAACAAATTTTTTTGTATTACCTGAATAATTTCACTCAAATCTGTTCTGCTAGTTCTGTATGAAAGAAGAGTATAAACACTACCTGGGATTCTCACAGTAAAATCCAGTTTGAGAAATCGATAGATAAGCATCATCATAATTCGTTTAATGCCTCAAAATAACGATCTTAATTCAACTTGACGTATTTGCCATCCTTTTTAGTTTGTTTTTCGTGGTTTCCAATTATTTACTCCAAAACAATAATTCTGAAGAAATTTTGCTTGCCGCTTTAGAAGAACAATTAGAGAATGTAATTCAAAGTTTTCTGTTGACTTCATTCAGCGGTTTTTTTCAAATTAGGTTGAGTAGGTATGTTATATCTTTCATTCAAGACATAAACAAATCGTTAAAAGAATAATGTTACGCGATATCAGCAATTTATTTGAATTGACGGAAATTAATTTTCAAAAGCATTTTCGCCTATCGAGAATTTCAGCAAGAACTTTGGAAGAAGTTTTTAATTCATTATTATTTATTTATTTATTTATATTCACACAGGCCTATTGGCCTAATTACATGAATATATACATTCAAAATTATATTCAAAATAACATTACAATAAATGAAAAATTTCAGTATCAAATAGAATTGTAGGGGACATCAATACAAAATAAACAGTATTACCTACTATATAACATTATCTACTTGTAATACCTGGTTTAGTATCATATGCTAATTAATATTTGTTGCTGAAGAAATAGTTTTCGCAGTCTGTTGAATGTCATAGACCAATCTAAATCAATCAATGAATTAGTATAGTTGGCCAGTCGAAGCATGTTTGCAAGAGGGGCGCGAGATGTCGTGGACAATAATGAAGTATTGAACATTAGAGGGAACCTGGTTCGGCGGGCAGACACATTAAAAGGGATAAGAGCTAAGAGATCGGAAGAATTGATATCGTAATTTATTATTTTATGCAAGAATGATAGTATATTCAGTTTTATCCTATTATCCAAGGAAATAACACCGAATTGTAACCTGAGCTGAGATGATCTAACAATATTGTAATCTGGCCAGATTCTATACTTTTTGAAGTACAGATGTCGAAGAAATCTGTTTTGGACTTTTTCTAATGATTTTAGAGTAGTTTGTGATTCCCCATTCCAGATTATTGAACCGAATTCTAGTTTAGGCCTCACAAGAGTGTAATATAACGTGATCAAAGTTTTTATATGTCTGAAATCACAGCATTGTCTAATTATGAATCCAAGTGTTCGGGTTGCAGACTTTGAAGTATTCTCAATATGTTTAGTGAACGATAGTTTATTATTGTACGTTATGCCGAGATCTTTGATTTCTGTGCATCTCCTCAGATAATCCTCATCCATTTTATAATCGAAAAGTATTTGTTCTTTAGTATGTGATAATGTCATTACTGAGCATTTTTTCACATTGAATGGTAATTTAAATTCATTGCTCCATTCGTACAACAAATTAACATCTTTTTGAAGCAAAACACAGTCTCTAACTGTTTGAATTTTCCTAAATATCTTTAAATCATCAGCAAATAACAAACATTGTGAATTTTTCACCACAGAGGGTAAATCATTAATAAAAAGAATGAAAAGTAAAGGTCCCAAATTTGACCCTTGTGGTACTCCTGAGTTAGCGTGAAATTTTCCAGAAGTGTTACCATTATACCTAACCATAACATTTCTGTTTTCTAGATAATTTTTTAAAAGTTCTAAAAGTCTTGCAGATAATCCAAACTTATGAATTTTTCGTAATAAAATGTCATGATCTACTTTATCAAAGGCTTTACTAAAATCTGTAAATATGGTATCCAATTGCATTTTTTCTTTCATGGCATTAGTAGCAGTATTTGCAAATAAAAATAAATTGGTATTTATTGATTTTTTGTTCATGAATCCGTGTTGCTCGTTTGAAATATTCATTTCAACATGTTTGAAAAGTCTACTGTAAATAATTTGTTCAAATAGTTTTGCTGGCGCACACATAATAGAAATCGCCCTGTAGTTTTCAATTTCCATTTTATTACCAGATTTGAATATTGGCGTGCTGATTGCATTTTTCCATATCCGTGGAAAAGCTGAACTACGAATGATCAGATTGAATATGTGCAGTAGAGGTTGCTTTATCCATTCATAACAACCTTTAAGGACATAAGGTGGAATTCCATCAACACCGGACGCTTTTTTTGGTTTAAGTTTTTTTATCGCTTGATCTAAATCTATTTCACTGATTTCATTTATAACTAAGGTATCATTACTCACACTTACATCATCAATAAAATCTAGGCTATATGTGGACTTATCAGTTTCGTAAATTGACGCAAAAAAATTTGCAAATTGATTGACTGTATCATTATCAGGTACATGTTCGCCTTTGTATATAAAAGAATTATTATTCGTGCAGTTTGCCCTCTTTTTATTAATGAAAGTCCAAAAGTTATTAACGTCCAACTTTATATTATCTTCCAGTTTTTTCATATACGCGTTCTCAGCTATTCTAATCGAAGACTTCAACTTTTTTCTTGAATCTATGTATTTATCATTGTAAAATGTGGAAACAAATCGCAATTTTCTCAGTCGTTCTTTTTCTATAATTAAATCTTTTATTTCTTGCCCAAACCAAACAGGACATTTTTTACTTCCAACATACTTTTTATACTTCGGCACCCAGGTATCTATGACACCATTCAAAATATTATAGAATTCGTCTAATGCTGTGTTTACATTTAAATTTTCAATAACTTTTGTCCAGTCAGTATTCTGTAAGCTTAAACTAATCTCTAGAAAGTTTGCCTTCTTGAAATTATATTGAAAATCTGTTAGATTTTTGTCTACTTTATTATTGAAACTTATATTCTTTTCAATTATTATTTCTAAAGTTGGATGATATACGTCTTCCCTAATAAGTGGTATTTCTTCCTTTTTAACTGTTATGGAAAAATGTTCTTTGGGCCCTATTACTAAATCTAATGTTTTACCTTGAAAGTTTTTTATATCATTGTAGAGGGTGTATGAATTAAAAATCATGAATTCATCTATAATATTCATTTTCTGATTAGCACTATTGAATTGGGTGTTAATTCCTTCGATTTCAGGTAAATTAAAGTCTCCAAAAATAAATGACTGATTAACATTAGGAATGTGTGATTGTAGAAAAAATATGCACGATTCATATACATCAAGAGAACTCTGTGGTGGAATGTATACGCAGCAAAATGTAAATATTATGTTAAAAATTTTAATGTGTAAGATTAATGCTTCAAACTCGCTACATTTCCTTATTATTTTTGTTATTTTGTATTTGTTACTCACGGCCATGAACACTCCGCCTCCTTTACTTTTTTGTGTAACTCTCAAATTTTTATCAGCTCTCACCATGTTATAAATATTACAATCCACAACCTCCCCATCGCGTACTCCCTCCTGCAGCCATGTCTCAACTGCCAGTATAACATCATATTTGTGATACAAGCTGTTTCTGTAAAAATCGTTTAGTTTCGTATTGAGTCCTCTACAATTCTGAAAATAAAGAGATAAATGGACCATACATGTGTCACTTATGAGCTCCCTATCAATTATACATATAAAAAAACGTGAATCGTCTGTAGATATAGAAAACTTACAAAAATTATCAATTCTATAATTTTTAAATGTTCCCAACAACTCAATTTAAGTATTTAAAATGATGTAATGAAAATTGTGATATCAATTATGATCATAATAATAATCCGAATTGATGAACCATAAATTAAAACATTCCCGCAAGACCTATCAAACGTAAAAATGTATCCCAATAAATATTTGTTATTTATCAATTTTTTTTTTTTTTTTTTTTTTTTTTTTTTTTAATTTGCATCAACTCAATATAAATTATAATAGTTGTGACGATATAAACCTAATGGTTCAATTAATTGTACAAACTCCTGAAAAACCTTGAACACCATCAAATTTAATAGACATAAATATTTTAATATGTATATGGTGCAAACCTGCCTTAATATTCAAGTCGAGTAAAAAGTCAAACAGAAAATGTAGCTATGTAGCAAAGAAAAGAAAAAAAAAACAAAGATCAAGACAGTGATTGATAAAATAAGGCTCGTGGTTACAGGATTGCCAGGTTCACGATTTTATAAGTCATCTACATTATTTATCATTCTTATCTTTCCATTTTCTTTAACACATATTATAGCGATAGACCGTCAAATAGTGTCAGATTTAGGTGAATGAACGTGCAAATTTTTGTTCTGAATAATGAATCAATATCTAGAACATTTCATGGTTCGTATAATTTTACAGTTGGTTCTAAGAAGTGTATATGGATAACACATTTCGTGATCTTAATTTGTAAGGTTTTCAATGGTTTGAAAATTGATTTTGTAACAATGTGCCCCAAATTCAAAGTAAATATACTAAGATAAATATTTTAAAGAAGTTATTCATTTATTCACCCAAGAAACATTAAATGTGTTTACAGGGAAGTCAACGATTAATTGGCTATATATAATACGTATATAGGATAAATGAATACAAATTAAATTAAATTAAATTGTCAAATCTGATAAAATTCTAAAAAATTAGGAAACTAAGAAATACTCTTTCAGTTTTAATTTGAACTTCAATAGATGTTTTATATTTTTCAAACGGTTAGGTAATTGATTATAAATTATGATACCATCATGCAAAATGCACCTCTTTCCAATTTCAGATGTTGCCTTACTGGGATATAGTTCAATGAAATTTCTTGTTAGGTGTTTATGAATGACTTTATTTTCTGTAAAATGCAAACCAGTATATATTTTTTTAAATCGGCTTAAATGAATAAACAAACATACTGATAATTTGTAAAGAGATTCCAAGTTCAATATTTTTTTTGGCTTGTACAAATTTTTTGTTGGTTCAAGATGGGGAAGTTTGTGAATACATTTTATTGATTTATTTTGGAGTTTTTTCAAAGGTTTCAATACAGATTTATTCGCGGATCCCCATATAGATATCAAATATTGTAATTGCGAATATATGAAGGAATAATATATATTCATCAAATATTTACGACATATGTAGTTTCTAATCTTGTAAAGTATGCCGATAATTGGAGAGTTTTTTTTTCTAATTTTTTCAATATGTTTTTTCCAACTGGGGCATTCATCAATATAGAGTCCTAAAAATTTTATACAGTTTTTGTATTCAATTTGATTTTTATCAAAGATTAATGGTGTGAGTTGGTCATTAATTTTTCGTTTTGCAATAAACATATATGAGGATTTGGAAAAGTTTAAGGTTAATTTATGTTTCTGTAACCATGAGAGAATATTTTTAATGTCGCATTGAATACTTTTTTTGAGAGTGTCTGTATTGGATCCTGAATAAATTATAGTTGTATCATCTGCAAATAATTTTAGAGATCCTTTTAAATCCAAAAAAGAAATAGAATTGATGTAAATAAAAAAAAGAACAGGCCCCAAAACAGATCCCTGTGGTACACCATAACTGATTTTTCTATATTGACTATAACTATTTTCAATGCAAACATATTGTTGTCGATTATTCAAAAAATTTTCAAACCAGTGATGAATGTTGCCTCTGATGCCAATACTGTATAATTTTTTCAATAGTATTTTATGATCAACTGTATCAAAAGCTTTACATAAATATAAAGATAATAGTGCACATTTTTGGTTGTTGTCAACTTTTTGTTGTATAGATGAAATAACATCTTGTGTTGCTCTCTCAGTATCTCTCAATTTACGGAATCCATATTGGTTTTCAAATAGAAGATTTTTCTTTTCCAAATACTCAAATAGTTTGTCATTTATGAATTTCTCGAAGATTTTTGAAAATACAGGAAGCACCGAGATGGGCCTATAATTGTTCATATCTGTTTTTTTGCCATTTTTATATATTGGTGTGACTTTAGCAATTTTCATTTTTTCTGGTACTATTGAGGTTTGGATTGACTTATTAATTAAGTATTTCAAAATTGGAGCAAGTTCAGATTTGACAATTTTTACAAGTTTGATATCAATTTCGTCAAATCCAACAAGCCTTATTTGGGTCGAGATTATCAATTATACTTATGATTTCTTCAGTATTTGGAGGATCCAGGAACATTGATGAAATGGTTGTTTTTTCTATACAGCTCTGCGATGTTTTAGGAATTTTGGAGGCAAGTTTGGGTCCTATATTGGTGAAATGTTCATTGAATTTATCACATATTTTGTGGCAGTTCTCAATTACTTCATTATCGACTTTTAAAGATTGAATATTGCGCTTCTTTCGATAGTTGGAATTCAGTAGTTTATTTATTGCAGTCCATTTTTCTTTCGTTGTTGAATTTTCGAATCTGTTATCATAGTAATTCTTTTTTGCAGTCCTCAATGCTTTCTTCACAAGTTTATTTTGGTGGTTATATAAATCAATATAATATTCATTACCAGGGTTTTCTTTCTTTTTTCGATTATACTTCTCACGTTTTTTGATCATTTGTTTCAGATCATTTGGCATAAAATGCCAATAATAGGGGATATTTTTCTTTCAGATCAAGAACATGCGTAGAACAAGAGAGAGTTTAATCAATGGTTAAACATAGATTTTTTTTTCGTATTGAAGAATTATCCACATTGAGGAGTTTGATCTAGTTTTCTGGTAGAGACCATTGAGGAATATAAGCTAGATATTTTAAAATTCAAAGTTAACTCATTTTCTTTTGAAAATGGGATGATGATGGGATGAACAAATAGTATTTTCCTCTTTACAACACGAGTATTTTCTCTCCTAGATGCGCAACAAGCTACCTTCATCAATAGGAATACCAAACTGAGCTGCAGTACTTTTTCTTTTATCAATATCTAACAAAATCAAACTGAGGCCACCTTCAATTTGTTCCTCCATTCCTTGAAGACTTTTTTCATAACAGTAAAGGGTAGTATCCTCTGCAAATAATTAGATGACCCTTCAAATTCAGGCAAGATATTGAATTCATATAAATGAAGAATAAACAGGCCCAAGGATGAACCCTTAAGGTACCCCACAATAAATATGTCTCCTCGAGGAACTTGAGACCCCCATATGGAAAAAATGCTATGTAGTAATTCTCAAATAAAGCATAAACATTGCCTCTGACTCGAATTTGTCTTAGTTTAACTAATAAAATGTCATGATCCATAGTGTCAAATGCTTTACGTAAATCCAGCGATAAGATCCGCACAAAAAATCAGAATCTAATTTCATGTGAATATTAGTGATCATATCCAAAGTGGCACTCTCTGCATCACAAAATTCACAAAAGCCATTATGATTTTTAAAGGCAGTTTATTTTGTCAAATAATCAAATACATAAGTTTTTATGCATAATTTTTTCAATAATCTTTGATAAAATAGGAAGAATAGAAATTGGTCGATAATTATACATAAAGCATTTCTTGATAGAACTTTTTTTTCGGAAATATTCGAGATACAAAACATGACCCGGTCATTTTACTCAATAAAGGAGCTAATTCTATTTAACAAAATAGATGTTAATGTTATCAAAACCTGCTACTTTTTTATCATCCAATCCATTGACCATCTTCTGTCGAAAATTTGATGGTTCCAGAAACATTGAATCAATAGGGGCATCTTCAGGATCAGAAGGCTACTGCATATTGTTATCGGGATATTTGATCCAAGATAATAATCCAAGATTGACAAAATATTCATTGATGTTTTCACATATCTTTTTGATTTAAAATTATAGGATCCTCAAAACGCTAACGTAATTTATGTTCACATCTCTTTCTGTTTTATTGTAAAGGAGGGAGTTTCTCGTTTTCCACATCGATTTTAAGAGTCGTATCTGAAAACTGGACTTCATGGAATTCTTCTTTGGTCTTTCTTCTGGATTGTTCAACAAGCATATAGTATAGTTCCTATTGTATAGAATATTAGCAATGAGCAGTCCTCCGGACATCTTATGCCTCATGTCATAAGCTCATTGTGAACTACAGATTTCTTTTTCGTGTTATACGGTCTTGACGATCATGGTCATGGGTATTAATTGGTTGGGCTTCCGGCGCTGAGATGGCGCTCGCAGTTTGGAGTTAATCCACTGTGCGGGCGCGATCTCAGTTTCGGTCTTTAAATGGGTTTGGTTGTCGATTCATTCGTTGCAGTCATCAGTTATTGACTGCTATACCTACCCTATACTGATGAGGAGCAACACTCCGAAATCGATATATAGGTGGTCCGAATGTTTCGATGAACATTCCCATGCAACCAAGCAATTGCAGAGATAACCTTGTAGGAACTCTGCACGGAAATAGGATATTAGCAATGAGCAGTCCTCCGGACATCTTATGCCTCATATAGTAGTAAATTAAATTTCCAGTTATAATCATGTCATGTGGAATTTTCTTTCTTTTGAAAAAGTTTTTGTCTCTCAATTAAATCAGTGATGCTACATCATTGTTGAACCAAGGTTTTGCAACAATTTTGTTACGGAATTCGTAAGGATCATTGAAAATAAATTATTTTTCATAACTGGTTCGGGCTCTGCAAAGGGCATTCCTCTACATTTTTCTGTATTATTTCTCATTGATGCTAGTTTTCATTTTGTTTCAGACCGGTGAAATGGAAGTGAAAAATCCTCTGTTCCAAGATGATCCGACACCTGCACAAACGCCAGCTATCAAATCAAACAGCGAGGAGAAGTGAAGTAGTGATGTGAAAAATATCAATATTTTTATTATTATCATATTTGAAATTCTATCATCAGTTGAGATTATCATGAAGTAATTTAATTTACAAAGTGTCCATAGAGAATTATATATATATTAATATTAACTTAAGAAACTAATTTTGACCCTGCAGAAAGTGAGTGAATATAAGCACTTTGAAACTAATATATGAAATACTCAGTAAATGAATGGAAAATATATAATCCGAGCAAATTATCGAAATCAAAAATAAAACGTCATTTCTCCCACATACCTATTATCTTTCCGAAAACAACAGAGAAAAAATGGCGACTCAAAACCATTCCAAAATTCAATTTGATTGATTGGTTGCCAATTCCTCAATAATAATAATAAATTTGACTCGTCTCCCAGTTTGAAAATATTCGCTGTATTCACTTCATACAGATTACATGTAACTAGAGAAAGAGAATTTGGTATAGTCGTAGAAACTGACTACTGCAGGGTCACTATAGTCAATACGTAAGCCCTTAGACAGGCATTCACTATGTCAGTGACATTGAGTTCAAGAAAATTCGGAATAAGTGGGATGACGAGCCATATGTAATGTTTTATAAATTTGCCAAAAAATGATATATGCTGAAAGAAATTACAGGAATACACCATCAACTCATGTTTCATTCTGGAACCATATCACATGTATTCTCTTCTTTGCATTTAATGCCCTTAATCAGATAACTTGGAAAATGTCCGTGAATGATCAGCCACAATAGCATCATCATTTTCCATTTGAATGCTATCATATTAATTTCGATTTAATGCTTGATATTGAAGAAAACAACATAATGATTCAATACGCTACAAATATTTTGAAATGTAGTTCAATTTTCATGATAGCATATGTTGAATTTGTTTTTTCGTTTACAAATCCAACATATCCAACATATGCTTCTAATGTATTAACCTAAACAAGGGCATAAGGCTGGATATATTAGAAAGCATGGAGATTATTGAATGGAAAAATTCTCAGAACCTTCTCAATGACCAACTCGAAATAAAATAAATCCAGGTATAGTTTTATTATAGATATTAACATGGATTATAGTTGTACGAGGATATATTGAAAAATTCTCAGCCTACTCTAGAACCAAACAAAATTTCAATGTCAAAATATTTTATTACTCAACATATTCTCCTCTTAATTGGATACATTTATTACAGCAATTCTGCAACGTCTCTAGACCTTTCAAAAAAAAATTTTTCTTCTTGCTCTGCAAACCAGACCTCTACAGCTTTTATTACCTCCTCGTTGGAAGAAAATTTGCGACCTTTCAAACTTTTTTTCAGTTGAGGAAAGAGATGATAGTCGGACGGAGCCAAATCTGGTGAATAAGGGGAGTGTTCTAGTAATTCAAACCCTAAATCACGAATTTTTGCATGGCAACATGAGATTTGTGTGCAGGGGCGTTGTCCTGCAAAAACAAAACACCTTTGGATAGCGTTCCGCGTCTTTTCTCTTTAATTTTTTTTCGTTGATTGGTCAGTAATGTCGAATAGTAATCTCCAGTTATTGTTCAATTATTGTTCAATCATGACTCCATGGCAATCCCAAAAAACTGAAGCAAGAACTTTTCCAGCAGATTTTTGGACACGAAACTTCTTAGGTGTTGGAGAACCAATTTTTACTGAATTACATTTTGGAGAACTACGAGGATGTGTTGATATCTAGTTAGCCTAGGCCAGTTCCCTGTATAAACAAAATATTGCGTTACCATAGCAATGAACAATAACTCATCAGAAGTGTCAGTGAAAAGTTTGACGCCAAAAAAGTAATTAAAAGAAAAAAAATGTCCACCAAAATTGTGAAATACGAAAAATTGGAGTATCGAGCCATCATCAAGTACCTGTATTTAAAAGGGTTAAAAGGTAGCAGATTTACGAAGATATGCCTAATACCGTTGGTGATCAATGTCCTTCGTATGCGACCGTGAAAAATTGGTCTGCAAGCTACTAAAGAGTTAAATTTTCCATTGATGATGATGACCGATCGGGAAGGCCAGTTTCTGTGTCAGTCCCCGAAAATATCGATGCAGTTCACGACATGATTTTAACAGACCGTCGAATTGGGCTAAAACGGATATCTGAAGCACTGAATATTTCATACGAACGCGTCGATCATATTGTTCACGTCAATTTGGACATGAGAAAAATTGCTGCAAAATGGATCCCCAAATGTTTGAATGTTGACCAAAATCGTGCAAGGGTAGTAGCATCGCGTTCGATCTGTGCTCGATTTGAGAACGATGTAGACTTCTTAAACCGAATTGTTACTATGGATGAGACTTGGTTACCTTTCTATGATCCAGAAATAAAGCAACAATCGATGGAATGGCGACACTCCGGTTCTCCAAGACCTAAGAAGTTTCGTGTCCAAAAATCTGCTGGAAAAGTTCTTGCTTCAGTTTTTTAAAGCTGCGGTCATATCCTAACCACAATTTTTATCGCAGCTCATTTCGCGGAAAATAGTTGCCAGTCAACCCAAAAGTTTGCAAAGCTGAGTTTTTGCTGGATTATCTGCTTATGTACCATGTATATAAGCAGATAATTGCCGAGAAACAAGCAACAGTAAAAATTGTGCTTAGATGTGACTCTGTCTTGACCGCAGCTCGAAATGTAAATAAGTCGAGTCGTATCAAGTAAAACGGTGGGTGTGGACCACAAAACATAGATCAAAATCAGGTTGTACGATAAATCGGAAATATGAACCGCCAGGCAGAATTTTATGAAAATTGATGCGACAAGTTGGGGCATGTGGACGAGCGTTCGTTTTGTTGGAACGATTTGTAGTTTTTTTTAAGTATTAGTATACATTTTTGCCATTTCATTTTGATTTTTGTCAATTAATGATACGTCAGATCTTCGTCAGTGCACTCGACAATTTTTAAGTGAGTTTATTGAAATCAACAATAGTTTCCCGTGCTTGTGGCAAGTCAAAAGTAAAGAGTATAGTTACCGAAATAAGAAGTCACAGGCATATGGAATTCTGATTGAAAAATACAAGGAAGTTGATGAAGCGGCTAATAAGGAAACAGTTCAAAAAAATTAACTAATTGCTTACCACAACACGTCGCGAAATTGAAATTTGAACGATATAATGGAATCGTGTGGACGGGCTTATATCTGTACGTTTTCTCGAACGACATGCATGACCATCATCGTTTACCTACTTGATGTGGTAATGACTGGCAAGAGTCAATTAACTAGCCACCTCCTATCTAATTAACCTTCATAAGAGTAAGACTGACCCGTAAAACTTACGTTCAAGACCAAGTGGGGTACACGAGTACCCACGTGTTGTTTTTGTCAGTTTCGATTAAATAAATTCATTTGAACAATAAAACAAACTAAAATCTGAAATTTCTATGTATTTTATTGATTTGCTTCACAAATATGATATGATACATTGTAATAATATTACTGAAAATGTAATTACTGACATTTGGCACAAATATATTGAACCTTTGAAAGCTCTTTGCGGGCATTGTTATTGCATTTGAAGCACCGATTTCAACTTATATTTACTTTTTTCGTGTCACACAAATGACACCTGCCAATACTGGGGTATAGGTTCAGAAAAAACCCATGTCTCAAATCGGAAACTAGAGAGAAGAAAAAGATATACAATTTTGGTAATTGTAGCTAAAAAAATAATTTTAATATAGAATGATGGAGAAATTGATACAGATTTCTCACATCGAGTTTAGAAAAACATCACTCTGGGGTACACCTGTACTCCACTCGGTCGTACGAAGATTAAGTTGATTTTGAAAGATGGTTTCGAAGATATCCAAATGTATCTGGTTCAACGTCTAGACAAATTCTCTTCTAGGAATTAGGATTGAGTAACACACTTTGTTTTTGAAACGTTCTCAGTTCATGGCCTTTTTGCACGGTAACGTGTAGGCAGAGAGAGGAAATTGAACATTATCCAATTGATGCGCTTTGCAACTGGGTTTATGGAGCATATCTTGTCACCATCACCTATTCTCCTGTTCAGCTTTTGTTCTGACACACGCGTTCGATATTAAACAATTTTCTAGGTCATCGTGATAAAGAAATCCCCAATACATTGAAACGTGTTGGGAAATAGATTTCCTAAAATATGTAGAGCTTCTGAATGTTGAAGAGCTGATTATTTTTATGTTTTCTACGTACTAACATGCAGCAGTTGTCCAAAATGGAAGAGGCAAAATATGTAATCTTGCTAAAATCTGATATTGTACTATACTTATGCAAATAATTATTACCAAAAATTAATTTTATTCAGTCCATGTACCTTCCACAAAAAATTGAGTGAAAAAGCCTAATAGTCATCTTCTAAAGCCAGGTGATGAATACAGGGCGAGCCATATTGAATGGAAACTATTGATGATTTGGCTTTTATTCAAGATTCGTGAGGTATCCTGCAATTTGTTTTGTCCTATTGTTAATATAAGTAAGATGAATAATAAATTGGAAATATAATTTATTTCCTCAATAAAGTATAATTTTTTACTTCATGATCCCAATCAATTATAAGTTACACTCTGGCTACCAACCAAGTTGATCTGCAGGTAAGATGTGATCAAATAGTATAATTTAGTTTTAAAAAATATAGTTGATATCTGTCTCTTATTAGCCTAACTACAGTAAATAGTCTTTCTTCTAAAGAACTCAGAAGCATAAAGGATAACTCATAACAAATTATGGGCACTTCCGTCGACTTTAGTAATACGAATAGAAGTAAAATTTGAAATGTTCTGAATCTACTGAAAAGTATTTTATGCGAGGAATCGCACGTGAAAAGGTAAGACCTCGTTAACCCTTAGCTCGCACAAGTTAAGACTGAGGGTTGCCGTTCGTAAGGAGACGACAGCTGGTCAACGGAAAAAGCTATTTTTTTTATCATAATGTTTTACAGAAATTATCTTTTTTGGTCATAACAAATATAGATAAATTCATGTTTCCATACGAGGGTAGGAAATAAATTTATTATAATAAATTTTTTTATAAAAAAATATATTTCCTCAAACTCCAATTACGCATGTTTGAATGAAAACTTAGGTTTGATATGTTTGTGATATAACAAAAATATTTTATTCTACTGAAGTTTTGGGAGACCCCTAATACAGTGTGCCCAAGATAAGGATGAACAGCATGGGGATCTCGGTAACCATAAAAGTTACACGATAGGTCGAATGGGCAAAAAGTTGCGCAATTGAAGGGTCAATAAATAGATGTTGAGAAATCCCAAAAATGTTGTTTACTTCCGGAGATATTCGGAACAAACCGAAATTTGGCGATTTGGTTTTTATTTTTTTCTGAAGTTATTTGAAAAGTTTCGAAAAAACCAAAGGCACTTTCTCGTTGCCACTTTTTTACCTCTACAAAATGGCGTCCACAAAATCTCCGTACAAAGTTTCATTTGAAAGAAACCATCATCAACTTTGTTTTTTTTTATATGGCACGAAAAAAATTTACAACCTGTATGACATAGCATTTTTTATTGCGAATGCAACGATGTACGGCACAATATGTTTTCCTATGTTTTTATTCAGAAAAAATGCTTATGAATAGTTTTTCAACATAATCTAATATTTAACTAAAAGAAACTAAATTAATGAGAACTAAGAAGGAAAGAATTATTGTTAAAGATTGTAAAGAGTAAGTTCTATAGCATATGTTCAAATAGATTACCTCCAGTTTGTAGACATAAGTATGCCCGTCTCACTGTGGATTCTATAACGCGATTCAACATTTCAGGTGTAATTCTAGCAAATGCTGATCGTACTGAGCGAAGTAAGTGTTCCTCGTTTTCAAAATTTTCTTAGTATACCTCATTTTTAATATGGCCCCACAAAAAAAGTCTAAACACACCTATCACTATGAGTGCCACCATCTTGTTGAAACCAGCAATTATGCACAGCGTCCAATGGAAAATTATCCAAGGCATTTCCCAGATCATGTCGTAACTGACGAAGGTATCGTTGAGTAGTTAAAGACGAATGGTAGATGAATGGACCTATAACCTTTGTGCCAAAAATTCCACACCAAATATTAAATCCGAATCGATGTTGGTATCTGGACGATCTCTTCACACGTGGATTTTGTTGTGACCAATAGTGTGTGTTGTGCCTGTTGAAAATACTGTTATTGGTAACCCTAGTTTCATCCGACCAGATCACTTTGAAAGGAAAATTTGCATCGCCATCACACATTCTTGTATACCACTCGCAAAAATGTCTACGCCGCTCGTCCTCACCTGGTCTTAAGCCTTGACAAATTCGAAATTTATGTGGCTTGAATTTATTTTTTCTTAAAATAATTTGAGCTGTTGATTTAGGTACTCAGTCTGGTCTTCAATTTCTCTAGTTGAACTTTCTGGGTTTTCAATGACTGATTGTAACACTGGGTATTCTCTTTCTTCAGCAGACGGTTTTTGTCGGGATAGCACAGGTTTTTTAAATGAACCATAATTTTTTAAATTATGTACTAAACGCCTGAAAATGGACTTGCCAGGTTGTTTTCGCTCCGGGTATTTGTTCGAATGTGTTCGGCTTTTACACAATTTCTTTGGCATACAATGTAGCAGGACAGCATATCAAACTTTTCTTCGTTTGTAAAATTACCTCCCTCCATTTTAATATAGAAGAAACGAACGCAATAACAACAATAACAACAATGAAATACTCATTCAAGACGAAAATTATTTATGGAAACTGACAGCTATGTATGTTGCCATGGATTGTTTCTAGGCCGCCTATGTTCAAAAATTGTAATAAGCATTTTTTCTGACTAAAAACATAGGAAAACATATTGTGCCGTACATCGTTGCATTCGTAATAAAAAATGCTATGTCATACAGGGTGTAGGTATATTTTTTTCGTGCCATATAAAAAAACAAAGTTGATGATGGTTTCTTTCAAACGAAACGTTGTACGTAGATTTTGTGGACGTCATTTTGTTGAGGTAAAAAAGTGGCAATGAGAAAGTGCCTTTGGTTATTTCGAAACTTTTCAAATAACTTCAGAAAAAAATAAAAACCAAATCGCCAACTTTAGGTTTTTTCCGAATATCTCCGGAAGTAAACAACATTTTTGGGATTTCTCAGCATCTATTTATTGACCCCTTAATTTCGCAACTTTTTGCCCATTTGACCTACTGTGTAACTCTTACGGTTCTCGATATCCCCATGCTGATCATCCTTATCTTGGACAGACTGTATACTGAGCCGAAAGCCGAAAAACTGCATTCTAAAAAATACTTCCGTTGACTTTAGTGAAACAAGTTGAGGTAAAATTAATGGCATTCAATAATTTCACAAAATATGTAATATTTGCTATCACCAAAGTTTGAATAGATAATCATATTTTTATTCCAAAAATATCACAAATAATTGGGATTTTATAGCTTGTCCCTTCTTACAAACATTATGGAAAAATAAGTCCTTCGTTTTCTTCTGTGACCTATAAAATGATTCTTATGTCACTAATATCATGGAAAGTTACTTTAGTTCGGTGACAAAATTGTTTGTAAAATATTTTGTTGTGACATTTTCTCACCGATAACTGTTCCTGAACTATGATGACCAAAAATTTAAGTTAGGCACGATTTTTTAAAAAAGGTATCCCTCGCCTGCTACTCGGGATAATTTTCGAAAATTGTGCAATTCAAAAATGTCCATTAATAATTTAAGCACTTGGAAAATTATAAGTGACAATTATTTTTATACTTTTGAACCAATATTACATTATGACATAGATTATTTATGTAATCTTCTTTAACTACATCATGATCAAATAAATGTAATGATTCATATTCACGTAAATCAACTTTGAATAAATCA
Organism: Chrysolina oricalcia; assembly: GCA_944452925.2. Classification (NCBI taxonomy): domain Eukaryota; kingdom Metazoa; phylum Arthropoda; class Insecta; order Coleoptera; family Chrysomelidae; genus Chrysolina; species Chrysolina oricalcia. Next base: position 48,197,147 of record OX101824.2, read on the forward strand.
TCAATAGAACAGATGATACGTCCTCTCTGAGTTTTCTTATATAATGTTCACGTTTCTTATATTGCATAATATCTTGTTGAAGATAAACAACTGAATACATTTTTCATCACTATGTAACCGATTAGTTTGATCCACAATCAGTTGTCAAATGATGTTTGAGTACGTAGCGAAATTAATTGTGAAAGAAATCTGTTTTGTTGGACATATCGCCAAACAACACAAATTAATCACAAATAATGTAATTTCATTTCAGTTCAGTCTACAATGAGGTTTTCTGGATTTTTCTCCTGATCATCCAGATTTTCTTTCTATTGAAACCATTCAATTGAGTTATATCCACACTGGAAGCAAAATAACAAAAAAATTATCAGAAAAATGTTATTTCTATCGTCAATTATGAACGAGAGTGCAAACAAAAATTTATAATTTGTCTGAATATTCCGACATTCCTTAGAAATTTTTTCATATGAAGGTATGAACGTTTTCTGACAATACTTCCAAATTTTATTGATATGTATCATGGCAACTTAAAAATGACCACTTGATATAAAGAGAGAGATTTCGAATCCAATATGTTCTTCCCCTTGATGAGTCACAGATGAGTCTTGACGAGTCACAGCTTCGAACACAGGTGGTCTATATGCTCCGTTTTAGATTTTGATGTTAACTCAAATCAAATCAAATCAAAATTTATTTCTACACCCTTTTCTGTCAACTAGGTAACATTCTTAAATTAAGATACACATTATATAATATATTTTTCCCGCTGCCGACACTGTAAAAAGTCCATACATGCTTAGCAACAAAACAGGTAAATGGCCTATATCATTCGTTTACTAATTCATCTTGACAACGGAACTTAATAGTGTCATTCACATGCCTAGGGTAATAATGACTTTGACTTTGACAAGTAATACCTTCAGCTTCATTCATATCAATTTTTAGGTTATGAGACCTTTTGAATATTATTGTTGTCTGCTTATTCGGTAACTTAGTTACACGCACAAGCAACTTAGAATGAAATAGCGAACGAATAATCATGAAGGAAGGGTAAGTAAGGTCGCGTTTATATTCTGGGTGGCAAGCGACTCGAAACGGGTGGCGGGCGACAGGCGACAACCGTTTTGTTTGTTGACGCATGGATTTATATGGAACCGTTTATACTCTGACCAGGCGGCAAGTGTCACCGCGGAGGTGTCGCCGAGCGCCTCCCGTAGTTGTAGCAACGCGACAACACAGGCGGCGTCACCCCGGAACTCCCGTTCAGTATCCAATATATTCCACGATGTCTTCCGTGATTTCCAAAGAAGATCGAGAAATTTTAATAAGTGAAGTTCAAATAAGACCTGCCATTTGGAATGATGCGGATCCAAATCACAAAAATATTGATTTTGTTGATAAAAAATGGCGAGAAATCGCTGGAATATTAAACAAAGGCGGTAAGTACCGATAAGTGAGTTATAAACATGTTTCTTGCAAAAATAATATAATGGGTTTTGAAATAATATAAAAGAACATTTCTACTATTTTGATCTGCTTCATCTTCATTTTCTAACATTAGAACCATACGACGCGTTCTGAACGACATTTTCAAATAGAATGACTTGTCCACATTCTGGTGGCACAATTTAAGTATAAACAAGATATCACCTAGCACCCATCGCTTGCCACCTATCACCTGCAACCTGTGGCCTATCGCCCAGGAGTATAAACGAGGCCTTAGAAAACAAACTTCAATTCAGGCAAATTTTGAGAAATGTCAACAGGCAGCGGGAAAAACGTAATAAGTAACACGGAATGTATCGACTGTTATCATCCTCGGCAAGCGACATGCCTCGGCTTTGCCTCGGCTCGTACTCGCTCACCTCGAATGTTAACACGTCTTTACATTCCTTGTTACTTAAATAACTATTTCCCGCTGCCGACACTGTAAATAGTCCATACATGCTTAGCAACAAAACAGGTAAATGGCCTATATCATTCGTTTACTAATTCATCTTGACAACGGAACTTAATAGTGTCATTTACATGCCTAGGGTAATAATGACTTTGACTTTGACAAGCAATACCTTCAGCTTCATTCATATCAATTTTTAGGTTATGAGACCTTTTGAATATTATTGTTGTCTGCTTATTCGGTAACTTGTTACTTAAATAACATACATGATAATGATTACTCCTAGTGGATTTAACCAAGGTACAAGTACCTGTAATGTTATAATCCATCAGAATAACCATTTACGAGTGGGGTACCTTTGTATAGCTTTCCGCGTCTTTTCTCTTGAATTTTTTCTCGTAGAGTGGTCAGTAATGTCGAAAAGTAATCTCCAGTTATTGTTCTACCCTTATCCAAAAAATCAATCATGATTACTCCATGGCAATCCCAAAAAACTGAAGCAAGAACTTTTCTAGCAGATTTTTGGACACGAAACTTCTTAGGTCTTGGAGAACCGGAGTGTCGCCTTTCCATCGATTGTTGCTTTGTTTCTGGATCGTAGAAATGTACCCAAGTCTCATCCACAGTAACAATTCGGTTTAAGAAGTCTACATCGTTTCCAAATCGAGCACAGATCGAACGCGATACCACTACCCTTGCACGCTTTTGGTCAACATTAAAACATTTGGGGATCTATTTTGCAGCAATTTTTTTCATGTCCAAATTGACGTGAACTATATGATGAACGCGTTCGTATCAAATATTCGGTGCTTCAGATATTCGTTTTAGCCCAATTCGACGGTCTGTTAAAATCATGTCATGAACTGCATCGATATTTTCGGGGACTGACACAGAAACTGGCCTTCCTGATCGGTCATCATCTTCAATAGACAATTTACCTCATTTGAAGCTTAGAGTCCAATTTTTCACAGTTGCATACGAAGGGTATTAAGCATATCTTCGTAAATCTGCTGACCTCTTAACCCTTTTAAATACAGGTACTTGATGATGGCTCGATACTCCAATTTTTCGATTTTCACAATTTAGGTAAACATATTTTTTCTTTTAATTTATTGCGTAACTCTGGTTTACTTTTTTGACATCAAACTTTACACTGACACTTCTCATAAGTTATTGTACGTTGTTATGGTAACGCAATATTTTGTTTATGCAGGGAACTGGTCTAGGCTAACTAGATAATACATCCTCGTATGTCGATCATTTCTCAATGGGTACCTGTCTAGTTCTTCGTTGATACAAATTACTAGGCGGTTTCACATAAGAGCTGCTTGTGATTCCATTTTGGTAATAGATAAAGCATTATAGCAGTTAAAGTGTTACCTTGTGTCAGAATAAAACTCTTAGGTAGGAAAGTTACCAAATGCGTTTACACTTGCATCACAGAAGACATTTTACTCAATATTGTCAAATTCTGGAACCATAATTCAGTTAAATATTTTCCAGTTTGTACATGTTAATCCATGAAGCGAAGTGGTCGTGTTAGATCGTTTGC